>JASAUF010000182.1:7852500-10262500 GCA_030180095.1 Magnolia changhungtana | reverse complement strand
AGATAAAAAATCAAGGAGGTGTATCTTATTTTCAAACTAGTTTGGATTTTATTTTGAAGTGGGAACGTCGTTAGTTGCTTAATATATAGAAGTGGGAACGCCAAGAGAATATATAGGGAAGTGGGAAGGATATGGGTCAGGCGGTCCGGGTCAGGCGGGTCTCATGTAAGGTAGACCAACCCGCCCATTTACTAACAGGGTTCGGGTCGGGTCGATCGGGTTAAATGAAAGGAACCCGCACACTCACAAATGGGTCTATCCTTGGACCCGGACCGTACCATTTAGCAAACGGATCGGTTTGGGTCTCTTAATGGGTCGGGTCCGTACTCCATCGGGTCCACCCATTTACAAATTTCTGCTTACCATAATGCTTAGATTTCAAAAAATCACCAAAATAACTCCGATTGTATTTAGCTTATTTAAACGGAGTGACCTCACACGCAGACGTAAAAAGTAAGCTTTTCTATAACGGTGCAGAGAAATCGGCTTGTAGTTACAACTGCCACCAAGATTCTCTCATTTTTGGTAAGTGCAGCAGTTTTTTAAAAAGTATCCAGTCTCCGCTAATGGATAGCAATGATACACTGCTAATGGGTGCGGATTAGCTCAGTGGGTTTTACCCTTATCGGGTGGGGCTTACCCTGATGAAATTGTTTCATATTCCAGCTGTCCATCCATTTTTACAGGTCATTTAAAGAGGTTATCTCAAAAATTAAGCAGATCCAGATCTATGGTGGAGCACACCACTTAGAAGTAATGAATGACATTAATTAAAAGCTTTTTGTAGGCCACAAAAGTTTTGAATCAATCTAATCTTTGTATTTTCCCTTCATCCAGTTCTGGTTGACCTTTTCAACGGGTTGGATGGAAAATAAACGTTAGAGATCTGTTTACAGCGGGCCTTCAGACGTTTTCAATGGTAAGTGTTTAATCATCACTGTTTCTTGTGATGTTATCCACTCGAGATTTGGATGTACTTAAATTTTTAGAACGTGTATTAAAATGAGCTGTAAAAACGGGTGGATGGAATGGATATACAACATATGATCAAGGTGGGCCATACCGTAAGGGTAACACCCAATAAACTGTTAACTGGGTAACACCTAATCCATGAACACTTATAATTCTTTCGAAGAGCCACGTGAGCTAATCATAGAGGCTGAGCATCGGTCCGAAGCAGATCGGATTGGGTCCAACTCAATTTGATCCAAAATCTCAATGACTTGATCCGAACTTGATCCAATCCGAGATCAAATCCGGGTCACCTGACTCGGACCGATCCGAAATGTGCATTGTCGGATCCGATCCAAGTACGACTTGGTCAGGAAAACTAAGTCGAATCTGATATATATATATATATATATATATATATATATATATATATATATATATATATATATATATATATATATATATATATATATATCTCATCACAACTTAGTTGAGCATTCAAATTGGTCCTACGTTAAATGACAAAAGAAACGTCTTTCTATACACATGTAATGCACCATGTATCTTCATACGTGACATTGAGTCCTACGTAAGTATAATGACAGTTACATGTCATAGATCCAATCCGTTTATCAAATAGGGCCCACCAATAAAATTTTATGTACTAAAAATTAGTAAATAATTATCATCATTTAAACCACACATATAAGTGAAATTTATATTGTTGGAATGGATTTTTAGCAACTCGCTTTTCTTGTAAATGAATATTATATTATCGATAACAAAAAAATAAAATAAAATAAAATAAAATAAAATCCTTAATATGCTTACATGGGACCCAATTTAATTAACGAACTAGATTTTTTAGACATGGGGCATAGCTCCAATACATTACACATGCACAACTTATCTCTCACCTCATTTAATGCACTACTCCCCTTCTTTAATTATCTTTTTGGACACGGTTTGGCTAGCTCGAGTAGCTGCCTGTGGTCGATGCTCTGTGGGCCTCACTATGAAGTATTTGTTTTATCAATGCCGTCCATTTTTACCGATCAATTTAGGACTTGATCCCAAAAATGAGGGGAATATAAATCTCAGGTGGACCACACCACAAGAAAACAGTAGTGATTGAATACACACCATTAAAATCCTTCTAAGGCCCACTGTCCTATTTATTTGACATCCAATATGTTGATTATGTCACCCAGACCTAGGTGTAGGGAAAAAACAAAGATCAGCTTGATCTAAGACTTTTATGGCCCCTAAGAAGTTTTTCATGGTGGATATTCAATCAACACTATTTCCTGTGGACTTGAAATTGGACTATACCTCTTTTTTGATATCATACCATAAAATGATATGGAAAAATACATGTATAGTATGGATGAAACAAATGCTTCATAGTGTGGACTTGAAATTGGACTATACCTCTTTTTTGATATCATACCATAAAATGATATAGAAAAATATATGTATAGTATGGATGAAACAAATGCTTCATGGTGTGGACTTGAAATTGGACTATACCTCTTTTTTGATATCATACCATAAAATGATATGGAAAAATATATGTATAGTATGGATGAAACAAATGCTTCATGGTGAAGCCCATGGAGCACCGACCACTAGCCATTGGCCGGTCAGTAGCCAATCCGCTCTCCTCTTTACAACGCTGGAGCGGACGCGGATCTCCTCCCAAAGCCTTTCGGGCGCTGAGAAATTAGGTGGGGCCCACTGTGATGTTTGTGAGAAATCCTATCCATCCATCCGTTTTGTAAGTTCATTTTAGGATAAGTTACCAAAAATGAACAGTATCCAAAGTAAGCCATAAACGTGATAATTAAATGTCCACAGTTGAAATATTTGTGGGGCCACATAAGTTTTGATTCATGCTAATATATTTGTTTTCAATTCATCCCAATTGGAATGACGTTATTAACGGTATGGATGGCATCTGAATATCACTGTTGAACCTAGGAAGGTTTCAATGGTAGGAATTTCCCTAACTAAAGTTTCCTTCAGTACGGATCACTCAAGCTTTGGATATGGTTCATTTTTGATAACATGTCCTAAAATGAACTCACAAAATGGATGGATGGAGAAGATTTCTCACAAACATCACAGTGGGCCCCACCGAAGTTCCCAGCGCAGTAACTTCCTTTCCCAGGAAATCCGTGTCCCGTTGGAGCTTCCAACCCCGCATGGAATGGATTAGGTGCAACCCTGTCCAAGCATAACAGGGTGTATCCCTCACAGTGGGCTCACTTTGATATATGTATTATATATCCATGCAATCCAACCATATTTTCAATTCATTTTAAAACACTATTTAAAAAATGAAACAAATATAAGTCTAAGGTGGACCACACCATAGGAAACAATGGTGATTAGCCATTAGAAACATTTTGTAAATCACAAAATTTTTGGATCAAGAAAATTTTATTTTTTTTTATTTTTTCACTTTCCCATAATCTAGGTTTTCATAACTTTATAACTATCTCAAATGGAAAATAAACACTAAAGCGGGCCTTAGGAAGTTTTTAATGATAAATGTTCAATATCAAATATTTCTTATCGTGTGGTAGTCCTGAAAATTATATCTTCTCACGTCTTGAAATCTTGCTGTAACATGACCTGAAGATACTGACCAATGACATGCATATACAATACATATACTAAGGTGACCCCATGGTGAAAGATGCACTGTATTGCGTGAGGACCATGCCACACCTATTTTCGTTGGTGTTTTGTTTTGTTTTGTTTTTTTTTTTTTCTCGGAATGATGAAAGGGGAGGGCCCTTTTCTCGGAGCCAAATAGCGAGAGAGGGAGGCTAACATTGATTTTTTATAAGGCCACCGTGTGATGTATATATCTAAGATCCCCTCCGACCATCAGATTTATAATCTCATTCAAGTTAAAGAATCAAAATATCAAACCAATATTTGATTCAAGTAGGCCACACAAATAGAACAGTTGATGCAAAGACGTCCACCCTTAATTTTATAGGGCCCACATTTATCGTTATGTGAAATCCACTCCAGCCGTTAGAGGCCACACCAAAAGCCATGTGCGGTACCAAAATATCATGCTTACATATGTTTCAAATAGGCCCCATCAAAGGAATCATTTTGAATGGTGAGATTTTTTTTACACTATTTTCAATTATGTGGTCCACTCGAATAATAGATGGGGCTAATTTTTGGACCCGAGGTCTAACATGAGGTGACACACATGATGATCAGAGAAAATTTCACGTTAACACCACGGTAGGTCCCATGACTTTTGATCTTTTTTAATAAAAGCCTATTAAGAAACAACCGTCTCTCTTTCTAAGCATTAATTAATCAAACAAGGTGGACGGTCCAACTAGTTGTGTGTGAGAATTACTCCACACACACACACACACACACACACACACACACACACACACACATATATATATATATATATATATATATATATATATATATATATATTCACTGATCATCATGATTTTATGTCTCTGAACGTAACATGGGCTGAAACATACGATGGACGGTTTGGATTATAATTAATGCATCAGGTTGGCTCCATATATGACTTACACTACTGTAGCCAACAGTAGTCCACGGTACCACTGGAGCGCTATTCGTATAAAAACGCAATATCTTTTAACTAAGAATCCCAGGAGCCACGCAGAATCTGATTTGTATTTTATTCTTTCTCCTAATATGGAACCTTTTGATTTTGATTTTTATCCTTTCCTTTGAAAAAAATGAAGAAGCCGGATCCATGCAAACGTTTCTATCATAAGCTTAACATAGAAATCGAAGTGTGGGCCCTACTGTGATGTTATAGTGACATCTAAACCGTCCATCATGTGGTCCTTGATATTATCCTAGACACCCAAAAGTCTGGCTGATCCAAAACTCAACTGGGCTACTCTACATGGTAAATCTTCATGATTACATGTGGGGCCCACCGTATCTTTTATACACCACCTGATCAGCCATTGAGAAGATGAATCCAAGTAGGATGAATGGACACTCAAAGATCAGACCATTTCAGAACTCATTTGGGCGACAGAATATGATTGTTGAAGATTTAGGCATATGCTTTTACATGGTCTGACTGTTTTTGGGGATTGGAGAAGAAAAAAAAGGTTACACAGATGATGGACGGATTGGATTCCATTAAAAACTTATAGAGCGTTGATTTTTTTACTTAAAGCTTATTTTAGAAACGGATGCATTGGATCTCGACTTAAAATGGAAAGCTTTGAAATACCAAAACTTTCAATTAAAGGTTGGAGAGCCAGCTTTAAAATCACAGCCATACAACATTCTTTTGGTCTTCCAAAGTAGAGAGAGAGAGAAGCAATGAGGCTCATGACTCATCATAATGTGAGAGCTTCCTTTCGAATATCAAAACTCCTAAATTCGAGCTAGCTAGACCCGGTCGGGATAGGATTTTGGATCGGATCGGTCCGAATAAATATTGATCCGAACTTGACCCGAACAATTTTCGGATCTGGGCTGCCTTACTCAATTCGCACCAGTCCAGGTCGTCGGATCAATTCGGATCGGGTCGGATCTGGTTGGATCCACTGAATCGGGTCAGGATTGCCCAACTCTAGCTAATTGTGACCACCCATCCTCAAGAGATCTTGATCGGAGCCATCAGATGAAGGGCATAAAGAATGAGCAGTAAGAGTAAAATGGTCTGACCTATTTTGTAGGCCCCTTCCTTGGATGGATGTCATCATCATGATCGTGGATGGGGCCATCTGTTTCCCTCAAGGACATGCTCAGATTGGGTAGTACCCTCACCAGGACCTAGTTAGAGATGGACAGCCCTGTTAGCACCATGGGACCCATTGTGATGTGTATTTTTTTTGTTAATCCGCGCCATTCATAGATTTTGAAAGATCATTCTAAGGGATGAGCCACAAAAGGAGGCATATTGAAGGCTCAAGTGGACCACACCATAGGAGGCAGTAGGAATCAAAGCCTATTGTTGAAAACTTCTCAGGGGCCACATAAGTTTTGGATAAAGCTCATAATTTTATTTTCCCTTCATCCATGTCCAGGTGACTTTATAAATTAGTTGGATGGAAAATAAACATCACAATAGGCCGTAGGAAGTTTTCAACTGTAAGATTTCAATCCCTTCTCATGTTGTGTTGTGGCCCACTTGAGTTAATGACTTGTCAAAATATACGAACCGTGTGGATAAAACATATACATAAAGTAGGCTCCACATAACCCATGACATCATTGTTTGTCTCTGGCTCCATCCCAGACAGGGTGGTACCCAATCCCAGGGCCAAAAATCCTGCGGATCCATGCAAACGTTTCTATCATAAGCTTAACATAGAAATCGAAGTGTGGGCCCTACTGTGATGTTATAGTGACATCTAAACCGTCCATCATGTGGTCCTTGATGTTATCCTAGACACCCAAAAGTCTGGCTGATCCAAAACTCAACTGGGCTACACTACATGGTAAATCTTCATGATTACATGTGGGGCCCACCGTATCTTTTATACACCATCTGATCAGCCATTGAGAAGATGAATCCAAGAAGGATGAATGGACACTCAAAGATCAGACCATTTCAGAACTCATTTGGGCGACAGAATATGATTGTTGAGGATTTAGGCAGGCTTTTACATGGTCTGACTGTTTTTAGGTATTCGAGAAGAAAAAAAAGGTTCCACATATGACGGATGGATTGGATTTCATTAGAAACTCGTGGAGCGTTGATTTTTTTACTTAAAGCTTATTTTAGAAACGGTTGCACTGGATCTCGACTTAAAATGTAAAGCTTTGAAATACCAAAACTTTCAATTAAAGGTTGGAGAGCGAGCTTTAAAATCACAGCCATACAACATTCTTTTGGTCTTCCATAGTAGAGAGAGAGAAGCAATGGGACTCATGACCCATCATAATGCGAGAGCTCCCTTTCGAAAATCAAAACCCCTTAACCTGAGCTAGCTAGACCGGGTCAGGATTGGATTCTAGATAGGATCGGTCTGAATAAGTATGGATCCGAACTTGACCCGAAAAATTTTCGGATCTAGGTTACTCTACTTGATCCGCACCGATCCATGCTGTCGGATCGGATTGAATCGGGTCGGATCCACTGGATAGGGTCGGATTGCCCAACTCTAGCTAATTGTGACCACCCATCCTCAAGAGATCTTGATCGGAGCCATCAGATGAAGGGCATAAAGAATGAGTAGTAAGAGTAAAATGGTCTAACCTATTTTGTAAGCCGCTTCCTTGGATGGATGTCATCATCATGATCGTGGATGGGGCCATCTGTTTCCCTCAAGGACATGCGTAGATTGGGTAGTACCCCACCAGGACCTAGTTAGAGACCGACCGCCTTGTCAGCACCATTGGACCCACTGTGATGTGTATTTTTTTATCCACGCCATTCATAGATTTAGAAAGATCATTCTAGGGCATGAGCCACAAAAGGAGGCATATTGAAGGCTCAAATGGACCACACCATAGGAGGCAGTAGGATTCAAACCCTACTGTTGAAAACTTCTCGGGGGCTACATAAGTTTTGGATAAAGCTCATAATTATATTTTCCCTTCATCCATGTCCAGGTGACTTTATAAATTAGTTGGATGGAAAATAAACATCACAATAGGCTATAGGAAGTTTTCAACCGTAAAATTTCAATCCCCACTGCTTCCTATGTTGTGTTGTGGCCCACTTGAGTCTTTTAAAGTCATATGGTTGAATGACTTGTCAAAATATAGGAACCGTGTGGATAAAACATATACATAAAGTGGGCTCCACATAACCCCTGACATCATTGTTTGTCTCTAGCTCCATCCCGGTCAGGGTGGTACCCAATCCCAGGGCCAAAAATCCGGCGGGTTGGCGCTAAGGTTCCTATAACTCAATCCTAACCCCTGTATTTTATAAGTTATATATTGGTCGGGTTCAGAATGGCTTGGGTAACCCCAGACCTTAATCCGAGCCTGACTCAGGTTTTATTGGGTTGGTGCTCGATACATCCTGCTGAGCCCAACCCAATGTCAGGTCGGTCACGGTCGGTTGGGTTGAACCGGCCAACTTTCAGCCCTACCCCACTCAGCGCCCACAGAGGACCCTGCAAAGTGGGACATGATAATATAGAGGGAAGCCGATTGCGTACTGAGTAAACTCTGTGGGGTCCATCGCGTCCATCCATTTTAACAGATAATTTTGGGGCTTGAGCCCAAAAATTAAATATATTCAAATCTAGGGTGGACCTCACTGTGGGAAACAGTGTGAATTGAAATTCTACAATTGAAAATTTCTCAGGCCCACGGAAGTTTTAGATCAAGCTGATATTTGTGTTTTCCGTTCATCCATATCAGTGATCTCATGAACAGGTTGGATGACAAATAAACATCACTCTAGACCCTAGCAAGGTTTCAACGGCGAAAGTCATTATTCTCGCTGTTTCCTTTGGTGTGGCCCACTTAAGATTTGGGCATACTTATATTTTGGACTCACCCACCAAAATGATCTGGAAAAACGGATGGACGGCGTGGATAATCCACGTGCATTCATACTAGGCCAACTGAGTTTACGACAAGGACGCGGATTGCGTCGTCCTACCCTCGCCAGTCTCTAGCCACGAACGGGCTGTTCTCTGGGCTGGTCAACTGTGATGTATCGGTTTATCCACGCCGTCCATCCCTCTTCTCAGATATTTTTAAGGCCTGTGTACAAAAATGAGACGGATCTAACCGTAAAGTGGACCACACCAAATAATAAGCTTGGTTTTATTAAATGCCAGTTGCATTTAATGCAACAGTCATCTATAGTGTGGTCCACTTGAGCGTTGAATCTGCCTCATTTTTTTTTGTCCCTTAAAATGATCCGAGAGTATGGATGGACGGTGTGGATAAGACGATACATTATAGTGGGCCCGCCCACAGAACTGCCCGTTGGGCAGGACGTAATCCGCTTCCATAGGATAAAAGCATACGGAGTAACTCAGTACGCAATCCGATTTCACCGTGGAGCCGGAAGGACGGAAATACGGTAAATCCATCTCTCCATGGTATATGGTGACATGGAGCCGTACCTATCCGGGCCGTCCAGCTAGTAAGCTCTATCACGGACGGTTGATCTTTCAAAAGTCGTACCCATAAGACGGTCCTGTCCATCGAATTTCTCCAGTTTTCCTTGATGAAAACGGCCATTAATTTTTTCATCTTACACCGTTGATTTGAAGGTCACCTTTCAGATGGATAGATAATCAGAAATGTGTGTATTGCGAACAGTAACACATCCAAAGTATGGGCAACTAAATTGACGGATAGGATTGACATCTCCCTCGCGAAGTGAGGGTGGAAATGGGCCCGGTAGCACGCTGGACCCGACAACCCGACCCGGCTTTATACCGACGTTACATTAGCAAGTGTTATATTCAAAAAATATTCAATGACAATTACCTATCTTGAATGTAGACCGTTGGATACATTCCTCTAAAATTTGTATTTCTTTCTGCATGTGTGGTCTACTTGATTAACGGATAGATTAAGAACATTAAAGACGAAAATAGGGATTTCATCAATTTTCGGAACCCGCCCATCGTCTACCGGGTTCTTGAGGCGTATAGACCTCAGGTTTCAGCCAGCAATTTCATACGTCGCAAAGAAACCTTAGTTCTGAAACTAGACCTACGGTTGTACGGATGAACACAAAAGGACCAAAATACCCCTCCTTCTACACCTGCTTACCTTACGGTTAAACGGTATTTTGGTAAAAATAGCAGCTGCCGAGCAACAAAAAGCCACTTTTTGGAAAATAAGTTTCGGGCCAGCGAAAGTTAGAAAGGCACCGTACGGACTCGTCGGTTCGTCTAATTATTTCCTACCTGAATTGCCAACCTCCCGTGCCAAACCTCCCCAGGAAATTTCTAAAGAGAAAGCGGTATAGTGCTCCTAGTTGCGTTGCATTGGGATACTTGGATAGTCCAATCGATTGATCTATACCGTTCGTTAGGTCCATCATACAATTCATAGCCCACCATGAAAACATCACAGTAATCTGACAAATATTAACCATTTGATTAAAGGCCTTAATATGTACGGTCAAGATCATTAACACAAAATAGGTGTAAGCAACAACATGATACAATTATTTGTTAGGGATCATCATGGATTGCTTATAATTCTAAGGAAATCGTAACCATCCAATCCATGGCTTGCAAAAAGGACAGCTATAAATGGATTGCACCATCCGATCAGTGTGATTTTTGCAAGACAGCCCATATAATATGTTTTGAACTTAATGGACGGTTCAGATCGATTGATTGGACTGTCCAAGTGAATCAATGCAGATAGTAGCTCAGACAGCACATGAGCATTCGTCTTATAAAATGACAGATCTACCCCTGCGTCTACTGGCAAAAGGTAGTGTTTTGTTACGATACAGTGCCGCGTACCAGAGTTCCCTACGTGAGTCCGTTTCAACAGTACATAAACCTCTCTCTCTCTTTCTCTCTCTCTCAGTCGCCGTCGCCATGAGAACTCTAGAAATCGAGGCTCATCCCTCCTCTTCCAGGCAAAAGGACCAAAATGCACTAAAAGATCCAGAAAATAACGAAGCCGACGACGATGACGTGTCTCCTATCGAGGAGGTCCGGCTCACGGTCCTGAACACGGACGATCCGACGCTGCCGGTCTGGACCTTCCGTATGTGGACCATCGGCATCTTATCGTGCGCACTCCTCTCCTTCCTCAACCAGTTCTTCTCGTACCGTACGGAGCCGCTCATCATATCGCAGATCTCAGCTCAGGTGGCTTCCCTCCCCATCGGGCACTTTATGGCTTCGGTGCTCCCGCGGACGAAGTTCCGGATCCCCGGGTTCGGGTCGAGGCAGTTCTCGCTCAATCCAGGGCCGTTCAACATGAAGGAGCACGTCCTGATTTCGATCTTCGCGAATGCCGGGTCCGGGTTCGGGAACGGATCGGCGTACGCGGTCATGATCGTCAACATCATAAAGGCCTTCTACGGTAGGAGTATTACTTTCTTGGCGAGCTGGATTCTCATAATCACTACACAGGTACTCTTTTGTAAAAAGAATAAAATCGGGTGCTCTCTCCGTTTTCGTGTTTCCCTCTGGGGTTTTGCTAACGTGTGCTGGATCCCGGGCTGTCTTTCGGTGCGCCGGGTCCAGGGGTTTCTCCCTGGTTTGCTAACGTGCCCCGAGTCCAGGCATCCTCTGCGAGGTTTCGCTAGCTTGCGCTGATCCCGGGCTTCCGTTGCAGTGTTTTGCAAGTGGGCCGGGCCCAGGGCTCTTTTCCGGGTTTACTAACGTGCGCTGGGTGTGTGCTTCCTTTGCAATGTTTTGTTAGCGTGCGCCGAATCCCGGGCTTCCTACACGGGGTTTTTGTAACGTGGGCTGGATCCAGTGTTGCTAAATCGCGCGGTTTTTCTTGGCTGCCTTTTTCTCGTTTTGTCTCTTGTTATCTTCATTTCTTGTGGTAGTTTTTCCAAGCTGCTCGGGTTTTCGCTAGATTGCGCTGCGTGCTGGGATAGTGTTCACGCTTCGTGTGCTTCCCTTATGGTTTTCGTTATCTTTTCCTGTTTTTTTGGGGTTTCTTTCTCTAACCTGCGCTGGTATTGGTGTTGTCATCTTCGCGTTTTATGCTTTTTGCTAACGTGCGCTGTGTTTACGAGGTTTTCCTTTGCTTTCCGTTCAGCAGTGGGTATCTTTAGCCAACCAACACCATAGGGTTCGATTCCCTCTTGCTACAGCCGTAGCTAACATGCGCGATACCGTTTCGGGGGGCTCTTACATCTTTTTACGTGGGTCTTGCTAACGTGCGCAACCTTTTTGGGTTGTCATAATATATTTTCGGCTTCCCGTCATACATCCATTTCGGGCATTTTTTGTTTTTTTTTTTCGTTTCTGTGTATGCACGACTCCTTTTCTTCTAGTTCTGCTAGTCAGCGGGCGGGCTTTAACGACGCGATCGTACTAACCTGCGCTTAGGGGTGCAGGTTTTGGGATACGGATGGGCTGGGCTGATGAGGAGTTACGTGGTTGAGCCCGCGCACATGTGGTGGCCGGGTACTCTCGTCCAGGTTTCGCTCTTTCGGTATGTAAAATGTTTCGGACGTAACACCTGATATTCTCTCCCGCGATTCCCTACTTTTCCGCCGATAAGCTGACGGAGTTTCGGTCCGTTACGAAATTCCTGTGTTTATCCGTTATGGGAGAGAAGTTTGTTTCAGCTGGGAGGCCTACACTCCGATTTCTAGGAAATGATATGGTAGAACCGGGAGAATCGGAATAGTTTAGAGCCGCATCTTTTTACAGTAAATATAGTTAGTGGATCTTGATCTAGACCGTCCATCTATTGTGAATTACTAAGGATGGCATGCTATACAGAACCTACATCTTCTGACACCTGATGAACGGTGTAGATAGATGGCTCTAGTATATTCTGGTTCTTCCGTCTTCACAGTGTCAATTTCCCCATTTGTATGGAACTTAAGCATGCTCACACGAGAAAAAGTTCCGTGTGGCCCACTTAGATGTGTCTGTGTGTACGTGCTTCATTTACTCCAAGGTGGCTCAAAAAAATAAGACCGATCCAAAACTCAAGTGGGCCCCACCTGAGGTGGGGACGTCTAGCGTTAAAAAATTCTGGGGCAGGCCGAAGTTTTTAAGTGTTGTTTCTCTCCCCATCCTGATGGGAATCGCCTAACGAATGGGCTTGGACGGCATATCAACATCACTGTAGGCCTATCCCCACTGTTACTTTTGGTGTGGCTCATTTGAATGTTGGTTTGACTTTATTTTTGGGCCCGCGATCTAACATGCGATGGCACAAACGATGGACGGAATGGATGTCAAACAACCATCAATATGAGACTAACCGATTTTCGTTGCAGAGACTGAAAAGGCAAAAAGTCGAGTCTGCTCCACTTAACCGTCTATTTGCAATCGTCCTATTCGATTCGCCGTACTTTTGGGTGGTGCCAACCTTACCGTAGACTGCGTCCGCCTGGACAATAATCCATCCGTATAAGGGCTCCTGTGGGGCCCCCACCATTATGTATATATATATATTTTTAATCCACGCAGTCCATCCGTTTTCTCATATCATTATATGAACTTAAAAATGAAGCAGATCCAACCGTCAAGTGGAGCACACCAAATAGTAAGATTGGCCTATCTTAAATGCAAGCGTCATCTCTGGTGTGGTCCACTTAAACGTTGGATTTGCCACTTTTTTTAAAAAAAAAAATTTGAGAAAATGAATGAACTCCGTGGATAAACAGATATGTCACGGTGGGCCCCACAGAAGCCCTATATCGATGAATTATTGTCCGGTAAGTTCGGACTCAATTCGCTTCCAGAGATCCACACGGGTCATATTATTCTCAATTTCACCGTCTTTTAAAGATAAAAATCGCAAAAAAATAAAATAATAAATAAATAAATAAATAAATAAACAATTATCTAATTAATATGTAATTTATATTTTGAAACCTTTTCCAAAAAGATTTTCAAACAGCTACCTCATTAATCAATAGGATTGTCGTTTCACTAAACCCACTCATCCGCAATTCAGGTGGACCACGTGTTTGGAAATAGTTTAGAGGGCGAGGTAGTACTCTACCTCTACACTGTTTTCAAATCATGTGATCCACTTGAATCACCTATGGAGCTGATTTTCCGGTTCTTAACCTAAAATGACATGGCTCACTTGGTGGTCGGGTGGATTTTAGATAAACATCACAGCGGGGCTACCCAAGTCACCCACATGTATTGGAATTGTGTAATAAGGTAGTTTTTTGAAAATCTTTCTGAAAGATGTATTAGAATATAAATTATATATTAATGAAGTAGTTATTTGTAAAACCACCTCCGAAAAAACAAATGAGCCCAGTTTGGTACTTTCACTCCTTCAAAAGCATATCCTAAAACGAAAATTTCCAGGGAATTTCGTTAGAAGTCCCCACCTTTTATGCGATTTACCCTTCCTTATCTAAAGGATAATTATCTTTAACTCGTTGAATTTGACTTAGGCCCCGTTTGTTAAATCTGAAGTCTAAAGCCTGAATCTAAAATCTGAAGCTGAATCTGAAATCTGAATCTGAAATCTGAAGCCTGAATCTGAAATCTGAAGTCAAAAAATTTGTTTGGTAATTATGACTGAAGTCTGAAAATTAAGTACTGAATTTGAAACAATCTGTTGTTAACAAACATATGAATTGTCTGAAATATGTTGATTTGACACATTTGCCCCTATCTCCTGTTTGGAAATATTTTACATTATAAAGAAATTATTTTTTATTAAATGAAAATAAAATTATTCTATTTAATTCAAATAAACTATAAAATACTTGATAGAAAATTAAAATATTATTATTCATGAATACAAATTGCAAATTAATGATTTGTATGTATAAGTGTGGTGGAATTTTTTGGGATAAAGATATAAAATGACACGTAAAAAATGAATGAACTGAATGGATGAAACACATACATCATGGGGCCTCACAGCATTGACCATCACCCACCAGGCTGTTGGCTGGGGAGTAGCCAATCCGTTGATACGTGGATACGTGTCATGCATAGACGCTCCTCAAGGTCAAATACGAATTGCGTCCTACCCCCACCCATATGGTAATCCGTCCGGGTAGGGCTTTGTGGGGCCCACCGTGATGAAGGTATTTTATCCACACCGTTAATCATTTTTATACGATCATTTTAAGGTATCATAAGAAAATGAAGCAGATACATAGCTCTAGTGAACCACATCAAAGCAAGCTGCAATGATAATGACAGCCACCGTTGAAACCTTTCTAAGGGCCACCATGATGTTTTTTTTTTTTTTTTTTTTTTTTTTCCACCAAACCTATTAATAAGGTCATGCAGACTTGGATGAAGTGAAAACACAAATTTCAACTTGATCTGACACTTCTCCAGGTCCCAAGAAGTTTTTAATGGTGGACGTTCAATCCTCACTTTGTGGTCAACTTAAGCCTAGAAACTACTTCAATATTTGGCTCATACCTTCAAATAATCATGCATATAAAAAAAATTAACGGTGTGGATAAAATACCTACATCATGGTGGGCCCCACAAATCCTTGCCCGGACAAGAATCACCTTTCTGGACTGATTACCATCCCGGGGGTTGGACGCAATCCCTGTCCCTTAAGGTCCGCCTTGTATGAAAGGTTTCAAAGGAGATCAAAATTACATGGGCCCTACAATAATGTATTTATTATATTCGCACCGTACATAAATTTTTCAAGATTATTTTAGAACATTGTCCAAAAAATGAATTATATCCAAAACTCAAATGGACCACACCAAAAATAGCAGTGGGATAATGATTTTCACCTTTAAAAAATTCGCAGGGCCCACTATAACGTTTATTTAACGTTTATTTTCCATCTAATGTATTCATAAGGTCAAAAATATTTGGATGAAGGGGAAAAACAAATTCACAGGTGGGGTCTACCGTGATGTTTGTGAGAAATCCACTCCATTCATCCGTTTTGTGAGTTCGTTTTAAGACATAAGGACAAAAATGAACCGTATCTGATACTCAAGTGGGCCAAAAATGTGAGTATTGAACGTTAACAGTTGAAATATTTGTGTGGCCACAGAAGCTTTGAATCAGGATAATATTTTTGTTTTCATTTCATCCCAGTATGAATGACATTATAAACGGTATAGATGACATATAAACATCACTTTCTACGCCAGGAACGTTTCAACGGCAAGAATTTCCCTGTACACATTTTCCTTCATTGCGGCCCACTTGAGTCTTGGATACTTCTCAATTTTTCTCTCAAGTCCTAAAATGATCTCAAAAAATGGATCGACGATATGGATTTCTCACAAACATCACGGTAGGCCCCACCTATGTTTCCAATGCAGGAACTTCCCGCGAAAGCCTTTCGCAAGAAATCCGCGTCCCCTGACTGGAGATGGATTGGCTACTCCCTGGTCGGTGTTCTGTTAACCACTCCATGATGTATGTGTTTCATCCATTCCGTTCATCCATTTTTACAGATCATTCTAGTGCTTCATCCCCAAAATTAGAGGGATATAAATCTCAGGTGGACCACACCATAGGAAAACAATAATGATTGGATATGCATCATTAAAATCCTCCTAAGGCCTACTGTACTGTTTATTTGACATCTAATCTTTTTATTAGGCCATACAGGCAGATGAAGGGAAAAACCAAAGATCAGCTTGATCCAAAACTTTTATGGCCCCCAAAAGGTTTTTAATGGTCGACGCTCATTCAACACTTTTTCCCATAATGTGGCCCACTTGAGATTTTTATATAACTAATTTTTTGTCCCATACTATGAAATAATCTGAAAAAATAGATGGATGACATGGATGAAAAACATACGTCATGGTAGTGCCTACAGAGCACCGACCATTAGCCATTGGCCAGTGGCAGTGGGAGTAGCCAATCCGTTCCCATCTTGTGTACGGGTTGAGTAGCCAAATGGGCTACTGAAGTGACGTCCTGAAGTTTTGTGGGCCCACCATGATGTATGCATTGTATCCACGCCGTCCATACATTTGGAGAGATCATATTAGGGAATGGGCCAAAGAATGAGGCAGATCTAAGGTTGTGGACCCCACCACGAGCTGGGGGGGAGAGTGACTCCCACCGTTCAAACCTTCCCAAGGTCAATCGTGATGTTTATTTGATATCTAACCTATTCATGTGTTGACCCATACATGAAAGAAGGGAAAACACAAATATTAGCTTGATCGAAAACTTCTGTGGCCCTTAGAACTTTTTAATGGTGGGCGTCACTCTCTCCCACTCTTTTCTATGGTGTTGTCTCTCTCTCCCACTCTTTTCTATGGTGTTGTCTCTTCGAGCTTTGGATCTGACTCATTTTTTGTATCACCCCCTAATATGATCTCTCCAAATGGATGGATGATGTGGATACAAAACACACATCATGGTAAGGCCCACAGAACTTGGTAACGTCACTTCAGTAGCTAGCCTATGAGTAGCTAATCCACGTCCCTTGTATCCAGGACGAGCGCAGGCATGGATTGCATATTACCCCCGCAGTCCCTAACTCCGAATGGGTAGTTCTGTGGGTGAGCCCACCGTGATGTACCTGTACATCCAAACCGTTAATTCCTTTTCTCATATTATTTTAAGGCATGAACACAAAAATGAGGCAGATACAATGCTCAAATGAACCACACCAAAAAATAGCAGCAGGATAATGATTTTCACCATTAAAAAATTCACAGTCCACAGTGATTTTTTTTTACCATCCAACCTATTCATTAGGTCATGTAGACGTGGATGAAGTGAAAACACAAATATCAACTTGATCCGAAACTTCTCGAGCTCTCAAGAAGTTTTTAACGGTGGGCGTTCAATCCCCACCTCATGGTCCAATTAATCATTGGACTTGCTTCTTTTATTGGATCACACCTTAAATTATCTGAAAAAGTCGATGGACGGCGTGGATCAAACACATAAATCATGGTAGGGCATAAAGAAGTTTCACAGGTTTAAGATTGATTTTGTATGGCGCGAACAATTTAAAACAATTTCTGTAGTAACTTGAAAAGGGGTACTTTTGTAAGCAAAATATTTTTGTTTAATGAAAAATCACGTAGCGTATTCCGCATTCACCATTAAGGCCATGTTTGTTAACGCTGAATTTTTGCACTTAACGCGGAATGGGGAAATTTTTCCGTGTTTAGTGGTGTTTGTTAATGCGTTGTTAACGCGGAAGATGGAAAGCGCTAAGTGGTTTTTCACTGAATTCTTTCCGTGATAGGAGTCTGACTTAATGGTGAACGCGGAATGCGCTCCGTGATTTTTCATTAAACAAAAATATTTTGCTTCCAAAAGTACCCCTTTTCAAGTTACTACAGAAATTGTTTTAAATTGTTCGCGCCATACAAAATCAATCTTAAACCTGTGAAACTTCTTTATGCCCTACCATGATTTATGTGTTTGATCCACGCCGTCCATCGACTTTTTCAGATAATTTAAGGTGTGATCCAATAAAAGAAGCAAGTCCAATGATTAATTGGACCATGAGGTGGGGATTGAACGCCCACCGTTAAAAACTTCTTGAGAGCTCGAGAAGTTTCAGATCAAGCTGATATTTGTGTTTTCACTTCATCCACGTCTACATGACCTAATGAATAGGTTGGATGGTAAAAAAAATCACAGTGGACTTGTGAATTTTTTTAATGGTGAAAATCATTATCCTGCTGCTATTTTTTGGTGTGGTTCATTTGAGCATTGTATTTGCCTCATTTTTGTGTTCATGCCTTAAAATAATATGAGAAAAGGAATTAACGGTTTGGATGTACAGGTACATCACGGTGGGCTCACCCACAGAACTACCCATTCAGAGTTAGGGACTGCGGGGGTAGTATGCAATCCGCGACTGCGCTCGTCCTGGATACAAGGGACGCGGATTAGCTACTCATAGGCTAGCTACTGAAGTGACGTTACCAAGTTCCGTGGGCCCTACTATGATGTGTGTTTTGTATCCACATCGTCCATCCATTTGGAGAGATCATATTAGGGGGGTGATACAAAAAATGAGTCAGATCCAAAGCTCGAAGAGACAACACCATAGAAAAGAGTGGGAGAGAGTGACGCCCACCATTAAAAAGTTCTAAGGGCCACAGAAGTTTTCGATCAAGCTAATATTTGTGTTTTCCCTTCTTTCATGTATGGGTCAACACATGAATAGGTTAGATATCAAATAAACATCACGATTGACCTTGGGAAGGTTTGAACGGTGGGAGTCACTCTCCCCACTGTTTTCTGTGGTGGGGTCCACAACCTTAGATCTGCCTCATTCTTTGGCCCATTCCCTAATATGATCTCTCCAAATGTATGGACGGCGTGGATACAATGCATACATCATGGTGGGGCCAACAAAACTTCAGGACGTCACTTCAGTAGCCCATCTGGCTACTCAACCCGTACACAAGATGGGAACGGATTGGCTACTCCCACTGCCACTGGCCAATGGCTAATGGTCGGTGCTCTGTAGGCACTACCATGACGTATGTTTTTCATCCATGTCATCCATCTATTTTTTCAGATTATTTCATAGTATGGGACAAAAAATTAGTTATATAAAAATCTCAAGTGGGCCACATTATAGGAAAAAGTGTTGAATGAGCGTCGACCATTAAAAACCTTTTGGGGGCCATAAAAGTTTTGGATCAAGCTGATCTTTGGTTTTTCCCTTCATCTGCCTGTATGGCCTAATAAAAAGATTAGATGTCAAATAAACAGTACAGTAGGCCTTAGGAGGATTTTAATGATGCATATCCAATCATTATTGTTTTCCTATGGTGTGGTCCACCTGAGATTTATATCCCTCTAATTTTGGGGATGAAGCACTAGAATGATCTGTAAAAATGGATGAACGGAATGGATGAAACACATACATCATGGAGTGGTTAACAGAACACCGACCAGGGAGTAGCCAATCCATCTCCAGTCAGGGGACGCGGATTTCTTGCGAAAGGCTTTCGCGGGAAGTTCCTGCATTGGAAACATAGGTGGGGCCTACCGTGATGTTTGTGAGAAATCCATATCGTCGATCCATTTTTTGAGATCATTTTAGGACTTGAGAGAAAAATTGAGAAGTATCCAAGACTCAAGTGGCGTGAAAATGTGTACAGGGAAATTCTTGCCGTTGAAACGTTCCTGGCGTAGAAAGTGATGTTTATATGTCATCTATACCGTTTATAATGTCATTCATACTGGGATGAAATGAAAACAAAAATATTATCCTGATTTAAAGCTTCTGTGGCCACACAAATATTTCAACTGTTAACGTTCAATACTCACATTTTTGGCCCACTTGAGTATCAGATACGGTTCATTTTTGTCCTTATGTCTTAAAACGAACTCACAAAACGGATGAATGGAGTGGATTTCTCACAAACATCACGGTAGACCCCACCTGTAAATTTGTTTTTCCCCTTCATCCAAATATTTTTGACCTTATGAATACATTAGATGGAAAATAAACGTTAAATAAACGTTATAGTGGGCCCTGCGAATTTTTTAAAGGTGAAAATCATTATCCCACTGCTATTTTTGGTGTGGTCCATTTGAGTTTTGGATATAATTCATTTTTTGGACAATGTTCTAAAATAATCTTGAAAAATTTATGTACGGTGCGAATATAATAAATACATTATTGTAGGGCCCATGTAATTTTGATCTCCTTTGAAACCTTCGTACAAGGCGGACCTTAAGGGGACAGGGATTGCGTCCAACCCCCGCCCGGATGGTAATCTGTCCGAGCAGGTTACTGTCCGGGCAAGGATTTGTGGGGCCCACCATGATGTAGGTATTTTATCCACACCGTTAATTTTTTTTATATGCATGATTATTTGAAGGTATGAGCCAAATATTGAAGTAGTTTCTAGGCTTAAGTTGACCACAAAGTGAGGATTGAACGTCCACCATTAAAAACTTCTTGGGACCTGGAGAAGTGTCAGATCAAGTTGAAATTTGTGTTTTCACTTCATCCAAGTCTGCATGACCTTATTAATAGGTTTGGTGGTAAAAAAAAAAAAAAAAAAAACATCATGGTGGCCCCTAGAAAGGTTTCAATGGTGGCTGTCATTATCATTGCAGCTTGCTTTGATGTGGTTCACTAGAGCTATGTATCTGCTTCATTTTCTTATGATACCTTAAAATGATCGTATAAAAATGATTAACGGTGTGGATAAAATACCTTCATCACGGTGGGCCCCACAAAGCCCTACCCGGACGGATTACCATATGGGTGGGGGTAGGACGCAATTCGTATTTGACCTTGAGGAGCGTCTATGCATGACACGTATCCACGTATCAACGGATTGGCTACTCCCCCAATCACCAATGGTCAATGTCAGAGGCCCCATGATGTATGTGTTTCATCCATTCAAATTCATTCATTTTTTACGTGTCATTTTATATCTTTATCCCAAAAATTCCACCACACTTATACATACAAATCATTAATTTGCAATTTGTATTCATGAATAATAATATTTTAATTTTCTATCAAGTATTTTATAGTTTATTTGAATTAAATAGAATAATTTTATTTTCATTTAATAAAAATAATTTCTTTATAATGTAAAATATTTCCAAACAGGAGATAGGGGCAAATGTGTCAAATCAACATATTTCAGACAATTCATATGTTTGTTAACAACAGATTGTTTCAAATTCAGTACTTAATTTTCAGACTTCAGTCATAATTACCAAACAAATTTTTGACTTGATTTCAGATTCAATTGATTTCAGATTCAAATTTCTTCGATTTTAGATTCAGGCTTTAGACTTCAGATTTAACAAACGGGGCCTAAGTCAGACTCCTATCACGGAAAGAATTAAGTGAAAAACCACTTAGCGCTTTCCATCTTCCGCGTTAACAACGCATTAACAAACACCACTAAACACGAAAAAATTTCCCCATTCCGCGTTAAGTGCAAAAATTCAGCGTTAACAAACATGGCCTTACTCCTGCCCGCTTGTTTCAGCTTCAATCTGGTTCTACGAACTGCTTAGATCTTCTGGCATAAAATTAAGGCCATTGGACACCTCAGGTGGGCCACAACGTCTCAAAACATATGAATGGAGTGAGAGATAATCTAACTGCCAACTTTCTCGAAGCGGATTGCCTGGTGGTCTGTTGATGTGGCAAAGTTCTGTGGGCCCCACCATGATGTATGTATGTTTTATCGACACCGTCCATCCATTTTGCGAAGATCATTTGAGGGCGTGAGTATTAAAATGAGGCATATCCAAGTGGACCACACCACAGAAAGCAGTGCGGATTGGACGCCTGCCATTGAAAACTTCTTGGGGCCCACACAAGTTTTCTATCAAGCTGAGACTTGTGTTTTCTCTTCATCCAGGTCTGTGTCACCTTATGAACAGGTTTGATGGCAAATAAACATCATGGTGGGCCTTAAGAAGTTTTCAATAGTCCCCACTGCTTTCTATGGTGTGGTCCGCTAGAGCTTTGGGTCTACCTCATTTTTGGGCTCACAACGTAAAATGATCTTCCAAAATGGAAGGACGCTGTAGATATAACACATACATCATGGTGGGGCCCACGAAAACTTTGCCACGTCAACATAGGTGGGTGGTGTTCTGGCACACCACGCAATCCGCTTCCCAACTTTCCACGTTCCCGCCCACCTGAAGAGTGAACTTGTCAGAAGCGGAAGATCCGCGAACTATTTCCAACCTCACTGGAAATCTCAATCTCACTTATCTGTTTCATATTTGCACCTGTGCTTGCATGTTCATGTTTAAGGCTCTACATGCTTTTGGAATTGTGTTATATATACACGTGTGGCACGCATGACGATCATAGCTACTGATTTTTGAGACGAGGTATTTTATATAATAAAGCAAGGATTGCTTGATGAACGGCCAAGTGTGAGGCGAAAGTGCACTGACCACTTTGCATTGGCTCCTCGCCTGAGGTCCACCACCTGAACCCTACTCTTTTAGAGATCCACACCGTTCATTATGTCTTCCCCACCGCTAAAATGAGCAAGGTCCGGTCATTCCTTGGGCCACACTAGGTGGGTGATATAATGCGTTGGATGGAGTCTTTTGTTAAATTCTTCTTAACCATCCATGTCACTGTTGGAAATCACTGAAACACACTCGGAGACAAATCAAGCAAAGTACATGCAATTGCACAAACAAGTCTAAACAAGATCAATCTTAATTTTACTTGAAAAAATTCTTGTTGGAAAAAAACCACGACACAAAGCGACAAATAACATACTATAAAAGTAGAAAACATAAGAGATAAGAGTCTTAGTGATTCAAACAAGCCTCGAATATACTTCACAAGCCCTAGCTATGCCCTTGAACCTTAAGAACGAATTAAAAAACCCTAAAACACCTCTCCCAAATCCTGATTACACCCGATGTATATAGTATTACAACCAAAATAGAAAACAATGAATTGTGCATATCTTTGATGGGACCTTCAATGGCATCGACACTCCATCGAGGATTTGTCAATGACATCAAATAGCAACACTAAAATGTTCCAGCAACCAACATGAATTTTCCAGAATTTTCCAATGAGATCAAGCACCAGTCGATGTCATCGACTTTTGCTCGATGGCATCGAGTGGTCTGTTGATGGTATCGACAAATCCTGTTATTGACAAATTTAAAACATTAACAACAGTTACACGCATGCCACCTTGGCCCATTCATAATTCCTATCATTTATTGCCGCATGGATAGGATGATCCGGACCTTTGGATTGGTGGCTTGTAAAAGTGATGGAAGCTGAAATAGCTAGCCATGAGTAATGAGTCATTGACTCCCATCTTTTAGGTAGCTGAATCAATCCCAGGGCAGATGGACCAGAAATCGCAATAAGCGGAGCTTCTTGCACCCATAGAAAGATCACTCGGATATCAAAATGTACGGACAGTAGGATGGCCAGGTTGAGGGACTTGAACTCCATGATGCTCCTCCTAAGCCCAAAATCAGTGTATGCACAGATTTCAATGAGTTCATCTACTTAGGACCGACATTTCACAAGTCGAACAAAAAAAATCCAGTCATCGATGTCTAGTCAGTAGTAACATGGCCCATTCACAACTATGGCCGCTGCGGACGATCTGGATCGGTGTCTGTGTAAACATAAACAACAGTGACGGCCCCACTAATCAACTGAGCTGATTCATGTTTAAAATTTCACAGGGCCTTGCACGAGAAAGATGATCGGCGCATGTCCCGCGGCAAGTTCTTCCTCATCGCGCTCATCTGCAGTTTCTCCTACTATGTTTTACCAGGCTACCTCTTCCCAACGCTGTCGAACATGTCGTGGATCTGCTGGATCTTCTCCAAGTCGGTCACCGCTCAGCAGATCGGCTCAGGGATGAAGGGCCTGGGCGTTGGGTCATTCACGCTCGACTGGTCCACCGTCGCTGCCTTCATGTTCAGCCCTCTGATCTGCCCCTTCTTTGCCATCGTCAACATCTACATTGGCTTCTTAATGATCATATATGTGGTCATCCCAATCTGTTACTGGTGGTTCGACGTCTACAATGCCAAGACATTCCCTTTGTTCTCATCGCACTTGTTCACAGCCAGCGGCCACCCTTATAACATATCTGCCATTGTCAACGACAAGTTCGAGATTGATATGCCCAGCTACCAAGCAATGGGCCGGATCCATCTGAGCATGTTCTTCTCTCTTTCCTATGGATTTGGCTTTGCCACCATAGCAGCCACAGTCACTCATGTGTTTCTCTTCAATGGAAGGTAGAGATCTTTAATCATTTTGGCTGGGTTGTGGTACATTCAAACACTTTATTTTTATGTTGATCTGGTTTAAAGCATCCAACATGTGCCACGTGCGAGGACCAAGCTGTTCATCAGGTGAACCCCAACATGTTGATGTCACACAGGCAGGTCCACAGGCGTGCGGTCAATATGGGCAGTTGGCAGCTTTTATATTTTGAAATGTGCATTGTTTTCATACATGACTCACCTGATTTTTGAGCTGACCTGATCCCGCGGTTCCGATGAGTGGCTTGGAGCTCACACGTGCCTGCATGAAGCTGCATGTGGAATGAGCAAAAACTCTTGAATTACTAATCTACTAATCTTTTGTTCAAGTGTTTTATTTCCTCCACTGCCATTGCTTGTAGATTTTTGTGAACATGTGTAATACAGTGGGATTTAATCAATCTGTGAAAGAAAAGAAGATGAACTGAAAGGCACAAAACAAAGCTTAAAAACCATTTGTAAGTCCTGTTTTGGAATTCTAACCCTCACAGGGAGGTGTGGCAACGCTACCGGGCTTCTCACAACAACAAGGAAGACATCCACACACGACTCATGAGGAAGTACGAGGACATACCCCAATGGTGGTTCCACCTCTTGCTGGGCTTGAGCTTTGTGGTCTCTCTTATTGCGTGCATTGTCATGAAGGACCAGATTCAGATGCCATGGTGGGGCCTCATCCTCGCTTGTGCTATGGCCTTCGGATTTACTCTTCCCACCAGCATCATAACTGCCACCACAAATCAGGTATATCATCATCATGAAACTTTTTTCATATCATTATTTTCCATTGTCTGCAACTCTCAGATACATACTAGAAACCAAAACATAACAGCTTGCTGTCTTTTCAAATCTTTATAACTTTTCTTGTGCCCCACTTTGCCACATCAGAAATTCTCTTGTCATTTTATGGGCCTCTCCCAACTTTGCATTTTGTGGCCAAGAATCAAGTGATTTGCTGATGTCCTGCAGCACTTCCCATCAACTTCTGAAAATGCAATCTCACAAATTTCAGTTGTAGGGTAGACTTGCCCTACAACACTTTGCATGTGGGGCAAATGTGGTCGCTGTACATGTATGCCATCCAAGCTCACCACTGGTGTGTGTGCAGTATGTATGTCATCCAACCTGTCCATTAGTGTGTGCAATGTGTATGCCATCCAACCTGTCCAACAAGGTCACCCCACAATGAATGTGGGACATGCTATCATGAGTAACTGCTGTTTTGAATTTTTGATCTACAATAGCATGTTAATATATGCTATTTTTAAAAATGTTTTTAAAGGAAAATGTTTTTTTTTTTTTTTCTTCAAAATTTTTAAATCATATATAGGTGCTCGACACCCTAAACAGGTACAGGCATGGGTCCCATTTTCAGGCCTGAAACGGGTGCTGCAGGTATGGTACCCTTGCACCTGAACCTGGCCTTTTGCCACCACTACATATCGCATCCAATCGGCCCCTTAGCATGATATATACGATAAAATTTCAGAAGACAACAAGAACATTTCATTAGCTATTAACGTGAGCTTATTTTTGCCATTATTCACATTAATCTTTGTTAATTTCTTTCTGATGTTATATTTATTGCCCCCTTCCATTCTCAGACGCCAGGGCTGAACATCATCACAGAATACCTCATGGGTCTGATATTACCAGGAAAGCCCATAGCCAATGTCTGCTTCAAAGTCTATGGGTATATAAGCATGACTCAGGCTGTTTCTTTCCTCTCTGATTTCAAGCTTGGCCATTACATGAAGATCCCACCTAGATCGATGTTCTTAGTTCAGGTAGTCTCTTCTTTTCAGCCATTCCAATCTTCAGCTATCTCATTTACTAGACTGGTACCGATGAGGCATTTGATTGAATAATCAAAGCAAACAAATAACAGCAGCATGCTCAGTTATTATAAGATCAAGAAACAGTAATATAAGCAACACAAATTTTCACATGCTCTGTTATCATATTGTAGAAAAATTCAACTGTAGAGGCCCACATTTTGATGGTAGAAATAGTTCAAACAGCTGGCACAATTGATTGGAGATGCCACAAAAATCTTCCCATTGGATGATATCAGCCTTCTGTTTTGGCCCTGTAAACATTTGCCATTGTTTGTAATACAGCCCATTTTATCAAATGGCTGGCATCATCTGACAGGGAAGAAATTAGGATGGACCATCCAATAGCAGGGCCCCAGCAGATTGATGTCTTAGATTACTGAAAGTGGAGTACCACTTGGTCCTTGCTGCATCAAACACAAAAGAAACAGTGGCAATATCTTCCTATATGCGTCATTTTAAAACACATTCAAAGAAACCAAAAAAGGGTCGGATCTTAAAACTTTCATGTAAATATCTTATATTAGGTAGGAGTAAATGAGTAATGCTTTCCACCACTTTTCGTTTTGTAGTGTTTTACTGACCGTGGATACAATCTCATCTTATCAGTTCGTCGGCACCATCCTAGCTGGCACAATAAACCTTGGGGTCGCATGGTGGCTGCTCAACTCCATTGAAAATATATGTCATGATGAACTCCTTCCACCCAACAGTCCCTGGACATGCCCGGGTGACCGTGTCTTCTTCGATGCATCCGTCATCTGGGGCCTGGCGGGACCCAGGCGCATATTTGGCAAACTTGGCAACTACGGCACCCTCAACTGGTTCTTCCTTGGCGGTGCCTTGGGCCCATTTCTAGTGTGGCTCCTACACAAGGCATTCCCCAACCAGTCCTGGATCCCCCTGATAAATCTTCCAGTCCTTTTGGGAGCATCAGGCGCAATGCCACCGGCGACTGCATTGAACTACAACTCATGGGCAGCGGTTGGGACGATATTCAATTTCTTCATTTTCAGGTACAGGAAGAAATGGTGGCAGAGGTACAACTACGTACTTTCAGCAGCACTGGACGCCGGAGTTGCATTCATGGGCGTGCTGCTGTACTTCACTTTGAGCATGGAGGGAAAAAGCATGACTTGGTGGGGAGCGGAAGGTGAGCACTGTGAGCTCGCCACCTGTCCTACAGCCAAGGGCGTAGTGGTTGATGGTTGTCCAGTATTCTGATATTTATCGCTTCTCTCCATATATTCTCCCAGCGATATTACCTTGACATTCTAGGTTCTCCTTTAAGGATTCATCAGTTAATAGAAGTTAGGAGGCCTTGTGGATTGGCTTTGCTCTAGAAAGGCAGAGAGAAGGTTGGATGGAGCTCAGATGTTCAAAATGCAATTTGGGTTTGTCATTAAAATGCAAAGAAGATGAAATTCAGGTTTAATTAGTGATTGTTTCAGGAGGATTAAAGTAGCTGCTTAATAAGACTTGGTGCTTTTCTTCTTCTTCTTCTTCTTCTTTTCAGCATTTGATAGTGAAGTCTTTGATTTTTGCTTCTTTGTTTTAGGTGAGTTCAAGCTTTAAAAAGTCTTCCATTTTTTTTTTTGTATATATTTTTTTTTTTGCAGTTTCATATGCATACCATATTTTTTATTGAATCACCCCACATGGTTCATAGCTTGTACCTTCAAATGGCAGTGTAATAAGGCTGTGGATTCCTCCTTTGGGCGTTGGTTTTGGTTCTAAGTTGTGATTCTAAAGTGGAGAAATGGTCACCTTTAGGGATGAAATGGTTCAGTTGATCCATAAATGTGTCAGGATTTGAAATTGGACCCACTGACTTTGTTTTGGGTCCAAAAAACTGCCCCCATTACCAAATGAGTCTTGTCTGCAACTTTTCAAAGTGGACCTGACTTGATCTGCCTCTAACTTGACTTTTGAATTGGTCAGATCTAGATCTAGACCAGCCATTGTGGACCTGACCCAAACATCATCTATAGAAACCCTTCAATTAGGGCAATTGATTAGAAATGTAGAAGTCTATCTGAAGAAAAATGTAGTTGGGTGCTTCATAGGAAGTCCATATTAACTGGGAATAAGAAATTATATTGATCCAGACCCATAGAAATGTGAGTTGGCTGGGTCCTCTTATGGCACCATTTGGATGCATATTCTCAAAAGGGGATTCCGAAAAGGGTTTTTTTTTTTTTTTTTTTAAATGAAAAATAGAAAAACATCAGAAAGACATGGTTTGCAAAGTGCATCCAAACACACAACAACTGCCATTTGAATCAAAACTGCATTTCGGCCCCAAAGCTCCTTAGGAGAGTGCATCCAAACATGCTTTGGTCTAGATGAGATTGAGACCTAGCTTCTTTGGACTCGTTTGTCACCCTAACCAAACCCATAGGATCCAAATTCCATTGTAAAACGAGTTGAATTGGGTTTAGTACTCCCCCTGACCCTCTAAAAAAAAAAGAAGAAAGATAATGAATTTAATTAAAGGCTAGAGGGTGACAAGGAAACAAGATAACCCGACTGATAACCCCCCTTATCAAGCCATTGGGCAACCCTCCACTGAGCTGACTCCACTAGGGGTGCACACGGGTCGGTTTGGTCCGGTTCCGGGGTAAAACCGGAACCGAACCGTTCCTAACGGTTCTAGGATTTTCGGAACCGGAACCGAACCGTTAGCACACTAGAACCGAACCAGAACCGGACCGTGAAAACCGGTTCGGTTCCGGATCGGTTCCACGGTTCTAGATTTTTCAAATATGGACAAGCAGATATCCCCATCTTTCCTCGCTTTCTGTTGAAAAGGGAAATGTCCCTTGGGACGTTTTTGAGCACCCTACATGATAGACGGTTCGGATCGCGAAAAGGGATGATGGGTGGGGCCCACTGTCAAAACCCAATCCATGCACGTACGTCCCTGGACGTTTTTTTGCATGGTTTCGATATTTTGAAAAAGAATAAGTGGGACCCACTTCTGATGGCATTCTCGGAGATCTACTCTGCTCATCCTCTTCGTAGTAATGACTAACGTGTAAGAAGAGGTGGGGACCACGGTTCGGGTCGGTTCTACCTGCCCCTAAACCGGAACCAAACCGTATCCAATGGTTCTTGTAATTTTGGAACCGGAACTGGAACCGGTGTTGTCCAGAACCGGACCAAACCGGACCGATCCAACGGTTCCGGTCCGGTTCCACGGTTCTACCGGTTAAATGTGCACCCCTAGACTCCACATCCCAAAAGCCGCCACAACACCATAGGACCAAACATGGCTAGTATGATACTAGGACGTAGAATTCGAGACTCAAAATGAACAAGTAAAAAGGCTTCACTAAAAAAAAAAAAAACTCTGATTTATCCTTAAGCCATACTAGTGAATCTCTTACTCCTGAAGAAGGATGGATCCTTTGCAGGTGAGAAAGAAGCAAAAGGAAATCAAAATCAGAATCAGGCAAATTCCAATAATAAGGAGAAGTCCAAACACTCCCCAATCCAGACATTGAGAAGTAGTGGTCTATCGAAACCTCAACAAAAGGGCAGAGGAGGGCCAAATAAGGAAAAATATCTCCAAGCGAGGAATCTCCACACCAGATATCATCCCAGAATCTAACCCTCAATCCATCCCCTATTGCGAAGTCCAAGCCAGAAAAAAACTATAGCAATACCAAAGAAATCCCTCCAAAGTTTATTAATCCTATCAAAGACTTACCTCGGGCACCTAAAAAGCGACATAAAGTAGACAAGGAGATTGCAGAGGGCCACTTAAATCGGAGTGATTCTACCTCCCAAGGACAAAAATTTGCTTTTCAAGGCGAGAACTTCCTCTCCCTTCTCTCTATCACCAAATCCCAGAGATGCTTGGCAAGCTTTCCTTAAAGGCAAACCAAGATAGGAAGGGGGAAGAGACTCGACCCGACAACTGAAAATGGCAGCTAGTTGGGCCACCTCTTCCTCAGACAAGAGAATCTCGAGCAATGCGCTTTTTGCAAGATTAACCTTGAGACCCGAAACAACTTCAAATATCTTATTATTTTCCTAAGATTGTCCACCATGGACGCATCAAACCCGCAGAAAATGAGAGTATCGTCAGCAAATTGAAGGTGGTTGATGCGCTAGAGGGCATTCTTAACCTTAAAATCCTAGAACAGGCCAACGAATTGACCCTTAACCAACATCCTGCTTAAGGCGTCAGAAACCACAAAAACCAGAAAAGGAGATAAATGATACCCCTAACAAAGATCCCTCGAGGCAGGAAAAATGGAGAGTTGTTAACAAGGACAAAAAACCAATCCAAGGAAACACAAGCTTTAATCCACAGTCTCCACTTGGCCCCACATCCGATCGAGCCAACATATAATTAAGGAAAAACCAATCAACGTGTTTATATGCCTTGTCTAAAATATCTTTCTTACTACACCTATGACAGGAGTCCAAACACTTGTGAGCAATAAGTGCACTATTGAGGATCTCTCCCGGTAATGAAGGCACTTTAGAATGGGGAAATCAACTAAAGAAGCACAACTCTCAATCTTCGGATGAGAATCTTCACAATAATTTTATAAGAACTACTGATCAAACTAAGAGGTCTAAAGTCATAAAAACAGTGCACCTTGAAGTTCCAAAATCAAAGCAATGAAAGAACAGTTCATCTCGAACGGCAAGTGGCCAGAATCAAAGCATTCCTCAATGAAACCCAATAGATCCAAGTTGACCATCTCCTAGAAAATTTGGAAGAAAGCCAAAGGGAACTCACTTGGCCCTGAGGCTATGTCCCTTTCTAAATCCATGACGAAAGCCTTGACTTTCTCCTCACCAATAGGTGCCTCGAGGTTTACAGCATCCTCCGAGGAGAAATGATTAAATGATGGATAGTCAAGATTCAACTGCACCCAGGATTCTTTCGAGTGTAAATTCAAAGAAATTGATGATTGCATCATAGGTAGAAGCCTTACTAGATAACCTTACCTCGTCAAACACGAGGGAAGAGATGCAGTTGACTCGAGCTCTAGCACTAGCTATAGCATGAAAGGACTTGGTGTTCTTATTGCCATCCTTAAGCCAAATAGCCTGAGAGTGTCAACGTCATTTGATCCCTCATCTTTAATTCAAGCACAATTATCAGCAAATAGCTTATCTTTAGATGCCTTCTAATCAACAAATAAATAACCACCTTCTTTCTTGATGTCTAGCAATTGGATCTCACAAAGAATGGGCTCCAGCTCTAACTATCTCTAACCAAACACTTATTTTTTTCCAAACCTTTAGCTTGGCCCTCAACAGCTTCATCTTTTGGAAAAGTTTGAACATTGCTTGACTTGCAACCACAAAAGAGGACCTCCAGCTCGAGACCTAGTCCTAGAAGCCCTAACTTCGAGCCAGGCCAACTCAAATAAAAAAGACCAAGCTCCAATCAACCTCATCCACCTCAAGAAGAATAGGACAATGATCAAACATGGGTATAGGAAGGCCCATTTGACAAACTAGGGAGAAAAAATCCACTTACCCAAGAGAGACAAGGAATCTATCTAGCTTAGACATGGTTGGGTTCGCTTAGCCATTTGACCATATGAACCTAACACCTCCCAAAGGAAGATGGACCAACTCATGCTTGATAACCCAGTCAAAAAAGCTTTCATAATGCTAGACACCCGATCTCCATGGAGCTTCTCATGGGTGAAGTAAACTACATTGAAATCACCGCCCAAACAAGGGAGCCGCCATTTGGAAAAAGAGTTGGATGGCTCCTCCCATAGTAGAGGGCCATAAACCCCTGAAAAAATCCATCTGAAATTGGAGGAGAACAGAGAAGCAACCCTTCGAGCTGTCTTCCCTAGCCCAGATCCATGGGTCCTAGAGAACCAAACTACCTCCCGCCAAACCAACCGCGTCAAAGGCCTCTCACTCAAATCTCCTACGGCCTCAAATAGATTCAACGAAAACATAGTCGATCTTTTGGAGCCTAGTTTCTTGAATAATGATAACTTTAGCTTTAGACCTTTCTCAAATATCTCTTACCTAGGTACGTTTTGTGGGACACCCAAGCCCACGAACATTCTGGCTAAGAATCTTCATTGGGAATTCATTCTCACCCCTCTCTCCCTTTTCTTGCATCTTGTAATGGCTCCAAACGATCTGCTAGGATCAGCCACAAGGCTAGCCAACTCCCTGCCAACTTTGGGATGAATCGGGGAACGATGAGAGAGCTAGGTTGAACTCCTTCGGAGGCCTTTCTCTTTCACGAGCTGGAATAAGGTGATATAATCCTCCTCCCGATCACTAAATGCCATCCCTAAGAGCCTGTCCACATGGCTAATGGCCTCCCTCATCCACCTCTTTCCCTTAACAGCCGCAACAAGATTCTCCATAACTTCAGGCGGAATAGATGATCGGGAATGACCAGGGAGAAACAACCATGGTAGACACACAAGATCCTCCCTCCCTCCAAACCACCCCTCCATCTTGCTTCTTCCAATCATCCTCTTCGATTCCTGGTTAACAATCGTTGGCCCATAATGAGCTTTTTGCACCCTAATTTCTTTATCATTGAACCTCCCCTTAAAACCCTCTACTGCCTTTAGCATTTCCTCGACAGTACCCATCTGAACAAAAGCAAACCCCCTAATGGCTGTTGAACCCTTGACCCTGGGAATTACAATCTTTCACAGACCAGAACTTCCCAAATACTGAAGAAAAATTCAAATCTATCTGCTCCTTTAGGAACTGTCCACATATATGGTTGGTAGTTCCCTCAAAGAAACTTATACCTTAAAACCTTCCTCCTTTTCTCCCCTTTTCTCCTTTTATCCACTGAAATCCAAACCCCTTTGCTATCCCCAGGAACAACTTGAGAGTGAGATTCAGATTCATTCACTCCTTTGCCCTTAATGGAGTTACGCATCTCCCTCGATGACATCCGAACTCAACCGTCTCTTTGGATATTGCTATGATTCTGAGATGAGACTGATCCTCCATAGTGAACTCTTGAGGCAAGGGATCTCCTAAGTGTCCTCACGTTGAAACGGACGACCGACCTCCCACAAGAAGCGGAAGCACCCCATGGACCCCTTCTCTCCCATGACATCTCATTTTTTATTTATTTTTTTTTTTTTTGGCCAAAATTGAAATTTTTTCTGAAAGGTAAAATGATGGGAGTGTAGTGTGCACCTGGTTGCAAGTTATCACTTATCAGTTGTGTAAGTGTGCAGAAATGATGGTTTAGTGTGCACCTGGTTGCAAGTTATCACCTCTCTCTCTCCCCTTTTCCCCTTCTGTTAAACATGAAGGTGTTTCTCTTCCTTCTTCCCAGAGAAGATACCCAAAGAGAGCAGATCCATGGAATTGTCCTGCATTGTTTTTAACAATTGGCACTTGTAATCTTGAGCTATGGTATAGCCCACATCTATCCCACATTAGGTAACATACATTCAAGCTGAATGGAAAACACTGACTGAAGCAACGAATTCCAGACACTCTTGATTCAAGACAATTGATTTTATTTGAAATACTGATTCACTTTCCATGTGAGCCACTTTTATAAATGTCGACCTGAATCTGTATTGCTTGATATTCAATTGTACTTTTCTGTCTTCAATGGGTTCAGGCATGGTCTGAGTTTTTTGTCTTGCAGGCCTGCTGCGAAGGGTTAAGAAAATAGACAACGCTCCACATTAAACAGGTGAAAGACCTCAATCAGGTGGTTAGGATCACCCTAATAGATCTTTCTCAATTCTTTTCTTGGTTGCAATGCTCACTCGTCATGGGGGCCCACCGAATGGGTGGTCTAGATCATCCAAGGTTATGTGGGTAAGACCAAACACAGTACTTCAGTTGGAACTTTCCATGTGAGTGTGGAAGTACCATTTCCCTCAGAAGGTACAACTTATAAAACCACAACCAACCAAACGAAGTAAGCCATGTTCGGAAATCTTGTGGAAGAACAAAAAAAATTTAAGTACAAGGATTGAGGGGTGCTAAGAGGATGGGCATTGTTGTTCTGTTTTTTCGTTTTTTGAATTTCGACTGATTAGTGGACTTTTTTTTTTCCCCTAAAAAGACTGCGTCGTATATGACCATGATTTTAAAGAAATTTTCTTTTTTAAGAACTGACGAGTTCATTATGGCTTCATTGGTTCTCTGTTTTCATAAACAAATCCAAATAAATGTCTTTCAATTCTTTTAGATGCATAAATTTATTAATCTTTTCTTATATAAGTTTTCATTGCATTCCATCTAAATTCCAATTCTTTTAAACTTTGTGAGATTTCATTCGTGGATTGCACACAGAGATAAATCAAGGGAAAAAACAAAGGCTTTTCTCTTGACCATAAAAGCATTTCAGTGGGTGTAACTAATGGAAAAATGAATTAAATGAAATACCAAGCAACTCAACTTTTACCAAAGCTCATTTTAAATAGTTATGAGTGAATGTCGTTGAACAATGAAATAAAATAAGAGAATCTCCAACTCTCCCCAACAGCTTTCACCACACCATCAAAGATCTCTATTATTCATCTCCTTTCAAAGCCCTGACATAATTATACCTCTAGCCTTAAATGAACCAGCCGACTAATGGCACTCTGCCTCATTATAATCAAGAACCCATCAGATTTCAAACAGCTGAAAACAATGATTCAAGATTTCTTTAGCCAAACAGCAACGAAGTAAGCGTTGTCTTTACCACTAAGAACTTCATCAAGCATGCTCATTAAGATTTTCAAAAGGAGTGATTCTCCTCACCCTAAAGATTTCATCTAAAGATTATTTTCTCATACACGAATGCCCACACAGATGGGAATATGGTAGATAAGCTCTGCTAAGTGCACACACACGTGTAATAAAGCTCATGTACATGCCACACATGTGCCAGCATGGCAGTGTGGCACATAGGTACGAGATCCAATCCATCCATCAGGTTGATCTGACCTTGTACATGTTTTCCCTAAAATAAATCAAGTCCGCTCAGCACATAGGCTACAATATCAACCAGGTGATGGGTGACAAAACTTCAGCCAAGTTTGCCAGAGCCATACTTTTTTTTTTTGCTAACTGTGGTCCTCCTTACTAGTGGACCAACCTGATTCTTAGGCCAGGGCATCAATACAGTGGTGCCATTCTGATGGATGGATTGTATTTCAGACCTATCGTGCCATGCTGGCACATGTGTGGCCTGTTCATGAATTATTGAACATGCATGTGGGCTTAGCAAAGCTTAGAGTAGATACCTCTTAAAAGCATTCAACTCCAACAGAAGGGTCAAGTTATGGATTTTACCTTCATGACTTTGTCCAATTCACAGAGATCCACTCACTGTACTCGTCCATCCTTATTATAAAGGAGCTCGAACCATGGCAGCCTCCCCCACCATACATCTTCATGTTTTAAGTTGCAAAGCGAACGATGTTCAAAATCACATACCATAGACATGTCCAAAAATAAAATATACTTTTTGCATGGTCATATCTACCTTTGCAATTTCAGAGGTATCAGTAGCACTATCCGTACTCCTCAAGCACATCTTTAGATTACCTCGTTGCATGTACACAACTGCACCTATAGGCCTGCCATCACCAACACGTAATTTCTTTAAGATTATGCCTTGGACATAGTGATATTAGCCGTGGATACAGAGCATCGTTATCACGGTAAGCAAAAGATCTTCATATAGAAGACAAATTGACCATGATGGTATTCAATTCTTGTGGTTCCACTAAGAGAGAATATGAAATAATCATGACAATGAAAATGACAGGAACAACAAGGGTGTCGATGATGATGGAAACATGAACAGCAAGAATTAGTGATAGAGCTTGGTGAAAATTAACATTTGCATAAATAGGGAGTAAAGAAATTACTATAGTGAATGTTTTTTTTTTTTTTGGAAGGCATAATAGCAAATGTTTGAAAATGCAAAAGAGAGAGAGAGAGAGAGAGAGAGAGAGAGAGAGAGAGAGAGAGAGAGAGAGAGAGAGAAGAAAAAAAAAAGGAAGAAGAATTGAAAACGCAAAGGAGGGTTGGAGTAAGTAGTGATATAATAATTAAAGCTATACAAGTTGAATGTACCATATCCATGCTATTTAGGATGAAAATAAATGGTGAGGTGGCAGCAATTGCAACCATCACACTTTGCCTTAAATCAAAGAAGAAAGTTGCACTAAATAATTCAAAGTAAAATTAGTTGAGGGTGCATTTGGCTGCACCAAATATCATTAAGTTTCATGGTATTTCCTGATAAATCAGCCTAATTTGAAGCAAAATATCATGATATTTGGTGCAACCAAACACGCTTTTCCCCGATAAAGTGGCTTGTCATTTCGAATTTGCAATATAAAAAGAACAACATAATACACAAAGAAAGCTCTTGCGAGAGAAAAAAAAAAAAGAAAGAAAAGGTATTTGTGAATACAGTATCTGATACAAATCCATGTGTTCAAAAGAATTACTACCAGCAATGAGAGAATCATACCTTAGACCAGCTGCAGCACTCCTTATACTTAGTTCCTCACCGATTTCGTTGCTTAAATCGGAATGCCCATCAGCCCTAATTCCCTACAAACGGTAACACATGGGTGAACATTTTCAGTTAAGATATTCTGAAATGAAGACGTCAAGGATTGTGTTAGGCACGCGACCAGTCGGTAAACCTTTGCAAGCGAGTCATGAGAAATAACCCCCAAGAGGCTGCAACAAGGCTATTATGATGATGAATATGATGATTTTGAAATGAAGACGAGGAAGGTCCAAAAGATATATGAAATAAAAAACTCGCTTGGCACTCCTATAGTTTTATTCTAACAATTTGGGTTTAGATTGTTCCCCGTGCCCGATTTGTGTGGTATTTTAGATATTCATATCCAACAATCGATGTCCAAAAAGATATGCCATAACAGAGCGCTATCCATGCCACAACCAATTCACCAAAACAAATTTGCAGGACCAAAATAATTCTTGGAAATAAATACTTTATAAGAAATTGGGGAAAATAAAAAATAAAAAAAATTGAAGATTCCCAAAATGCCACAAGGAAGGAAAAAAATTCAAGCCAAGAGATTTTTAAAATCACCATTATACTCCCACATTAAAAATATTTCTTTTTTCTTATATACTTTGGGCATTTTCGGAAAATAATAAAAACAGATGGTCTTCTTAACATCTTGCAAACAAATTTGAGAATTGAGGAGCAAAATATCTCACGCATATCAAATCAACTTAAGCAAGTGGATCACGAACTGCCCAAATCACAATCTAGCAAGTATCTGAGTGCTAGTTGCCCATCACAAGATTGTTTATTTTCCATTCGACTCGTAGAGATAAAGCTCTATAATTGTAATTGCCCAGCATCCTCAGATGATACCAGAAGTACCCATATCATCATCGTTGTCAAAGCCTCATCCCAGCTGTTTGGAGTCAGCTTTACAAATCCTAATTTGGCAACCATCAATATTTAAAACATGTATTCTTATGATTGCTTGGCAGAAGTTAAACAACTAGCTACCTACCTGACATCAACCCTCCTTTATGTGGGCTAGAGACTGGCTGGCACATTGCTTCTAGGAGGAATTTGCATACCCGTCATCTCACAGGAAATTCCTCAAAACGGACAAATAAAAAAATACTTAAAATAGTCTCCTACACACCACGTGAGAATCACCCAAGTGAACAAGCTGCAATTGCAATCGACAAGGTCACCATGGACTCATGGTGTGGGATTCATCCATACCTCCGTGGTTATGAAAGCACCCAAATCACTTGATCGTGTGAAGTAACAGTCATGAAATCCCGATAATCCCCATAGGTCCGATAAGAGACCAATCAATATATATTGCCCAACCCCATAAAGGAAACAAGCAGGTAATCCCCACAACCTCATATACTAGCTTGTATTCTAGAAAAGTTTTTGTCATGTCTGAGTGGAAAGCAAGAAGCAGGAAAACGACAATATTCTGGTGATGGAATTTAAGAAATTATCAACCAAAGACAACTAAAATAAGATCAAAAGTATAAGTACATTGTCATCCAAGATAAAACAGGACTCTCTTTTTTTTATAGAGAGAGAGAGAGAGAGAGAGAGAGAGAGAGAGAGAGAGAGAGAGAGAGAAACCTTACCAAACACTCCCCATAGAATCCTCTGCCCAATCGAATTCTGAAAGCTTTTCCCAATAGCTTATTTGCAGCATCCTTGCGCAAGAAACTGTATGATTTTCCCTTGGCAATTAGATCAATTGAACTCATCTGCTGCAACTGTCGATTGAGAGAGTCACACTTAAATGAAGACAACAGCATAAAATGTTAGGATGTTCAAAAAGTCTAAATAAATTCAAAGTACTGAACCTCATCAAACATATGTGGATTATTAATACAATTCAGCTTCGAACGCTCTTTGTTGAGTCCTATATTGAATGCCTTTATGTCCGGTAAGACCCAGTGGCGAAGATCACCATCTTCAATGTACTTCAGGACCGTTGCCAGACGATCTCTGTCTTCATGGTTTACTAGCTCTGCAATCTCCCTCTGTTTCCCAAAGACGTTACTCCTAACACACGCTAAATACTAACCAATCAAGGGAAAACAAAAGGTGGGAGTAGGCATTATAATCTGGGGAAGGATCCAATGTTAAACACTTAACTTCATAGATGTGAAGAACTCTATCCCTGTACGCATGACACAAACACGGGATCCAGATCATTCATCTGACAGCTTGCACTGAAGATGGGCCATAGCCCAAAAACAAAACAATCAAAAGAACAAAACCATCCCATTGGATGACTTTCAAGGATTTCAAATGAAAGAGTTGAGAAAATGTCACCAATGGTCCAAATTCAAAGAGTAAAAGTTCCCTGATTAAATGGTTTGAACGGTCTTGTTGTTGTGACTTTTGGAGTATAGCCTACCTACGACGGGGCACACCAAATGAATGGTTAAGATAAGAAACTCAAAATCGATGCATACAAAGGATATGTCTAAGAAAAGAAGAGTTTAGCACTGAATCCTTTCCCTTAAAATCCTACAAATGCCCTTACCTCTGGCGGCTTTATCTCTGCTAGTTTCTTTGAGAAGTACTCATACACAGCGATAGCACTACTCTTCTCAACATCGATATGCAGAATTAGATTCTCTGGACAATGTTCTACCCGAGGAACTTCTGCAACCGTAGATTTTCGGTGATCAAAGACAACAACCCTAGCAGACTCAACCAAGACTGTGTAAGCCACATTCTCAATTCACGCAAATATACATTTGCTCTACAGGTTGTATGCAACTTAAACAAACCATGGTTTGAAAATGTCATTTGGGAAACAAAACAACAGCATTTATAACTATAATGGCACATCATATAACACTACAACAAGACATGGATCTACATTCTCTCTTTCAGAAAAAGCCAACTAACGAAAAACAATAGCAATCACAGAATGAAATATCATATCAGGCACCACCTGATATAACAGTCATTTTAGGAATTGCCATTCATTCAGTTTGCCCCTCATTTTTTTCATGTTTTGAAAAAAGAAGACGGATCCAATACAAAAGTTTGTGCGTTAATCTAATGTATAAAATGCTTCTAAGTTCATCTAAATACATGAAATAAGTACATCTAAGTTCACAATGCACATGGACACACTTAGGGCCTGTTCGGAACGTGGGATTAGGTGGTATGGAATTGCGTTTGGTCCAATGTAAATTCGATCTGATGTTTGGAAACGACGAAAAGAATTAGATTAATCCAGGCATTGTCTCATCCAGTCCCAGCAGGAGATACAGTGAGATTTCTAGTAGATTTCGAGATTCACTACATCTGTGGGCCCCATGTTGATGCATGTGTTTTATCCCTGCCCGTCCATCCATATGTGCCCTTTACACGTGACAATCAAGTTGCATGTGCATACAGGTCACTGGCATTAGTTATAAAATCTGGTCTATTGATTACAATTTCATGGTCTACCAAACGCAAGTTTTACTTTATGCATTGTTTTTCTGAAAGGAAGAATTTGAATCCGAACGTGGCATTGGACAGTTAAAATACCATGGTATTTCCAGGCATGTAATCATTGTGCAATAATGGTGTTAATTCCACCTAATGCAATTCCATACCATTTAATCCCACATTCCAAATAGGCCCTTAGAATCAAGGTATTCAATAACAGTAATGGTGGACATAGCGGCCTTGTATCGGCCTTGTATCATGGGCCTTTTTTGTTTTTTTTTTTTTTTTTTTTTTTTCCGCAACGGTTACATAACCATTTTTTAATACCTTCCTTAAAATGCACTTGATAAACTTAGACACATTTAGATGCAGTTAAACACACTTAGATACAGTCTGTCAGTTAAGCGTAGCACACAACACTTTGTATCAGATTGAGTCTCATAAAACAATTATTATAACAGTCATTACTGTTGCAAAGCACAATAGCAAGAAGGTTGCCATCATATATAAAATGCTGACTATGGAACCTTGGAACATAGCTAAGCAAAATTCTCAACAAATCGAAAACGAAGACGTGAAAATTTCTTTACCTTTGGAAGATTCGTGAGAGCTCAAAAACAAATCCTTTTGGTCCAATGAAGTCTAGAAGATAACATGTGTCGAGATGTTCAAAATTCAAATCTTCCACCCTAAACAGAAAGGAAAAAAAAAAAAAAACACAAGTAAGAAACATTGGTGGAATGTACAACGTTTAGGTCGAATTACCCACATTCTCATGTGGGACAATACCCACACGGTTGGGGCCAACTATTAGTGATCTGGGCCATTCATCCTACACGACCCAAAGTGGACGGGTGGTGCTGCAAAGAACTCACCCCTTGGATAACCCCATCCATCCAATAATTGGTCTTGCAAATGGATGAGTGAGAAGAAACATAGCCAATTGCCCATATCCAAAATGTCCACTGATGAGATTTTCCATCACCCATACATGGTGTGGGCCACTAGATGAACGGTTTGGATTGCTGAAAGGTGAGCTTGATCTAGGCCATTCATCCTACAGGACCCAATGTGGACAAGTGGTCCTATGAAGAACTCACCCCTTGGACAACCCCACCCATCCAATAACTGGTCTTGCAAATGAATGGGTGAGAAGAAACATAGCCAGCTGTCCATATGCAAAATGTCCATTGATCAGATCTTACATCACCCATACAAGGTGTGGCCCACCAAATGGACGGTTTGGATTGCTGAAAGGCGGGCTTGATAACTGATGGAGGATGCTAGAAAGAACTCCCCCTATAGGTAAATCCTACCCATCAGTAATCAGCTCTAGCAAATGATCAGCTGAAAGGAATTAGTAATGGACGGTGGATAATACACAACTTTGGAAAGTTCACTGATAGATGGCTGAAATAGAGTGACAGAGTATATTTCCAGCTCAACCAACTATAGTGGGGTCCACCAAATGAACAACCTAGAACACTTGATGACCACTGGTATTTGGATCGTTCATCTGGTGTGGTGCCACCATCAACCATTGGATCCTAGCAATTCAATCATTGTCTGCTTAAAATGGAATAGCTGGGATTGTCTGATGGAGGAGATTTTCAGAATAGGGCCATCCAAGATAGGCCCACCAGATGAACGGTGTAGATCACTGAAAGGTCACTCCCACCCATACAAAGAGATTGATGTGAGAATGATCAAGTGCTCTAGAGAACTTTAGTTATAGTGCTGATAATTGCATCTGGCCACGTGGACAGTCCAATCGATCGATCTGGACCGCTCACTAGGATTGAAATTGCTGATTAAACCAATCATGACCGTCCATTTTAAAGGCTATGAATTGAATGTTAGAATAGTTCGATCCATGCAATGACGCGTGTGCTGAACCTAATGAACGGTCCAGATTAATGTCTTGGACCATCCACGTGCGCCAATGTAGTGCTAATCATTTCTCATATTGGCGTGCCTCCCATGATAGTTCACCACCACTTCCCAACTGGTGGTGACCCATTCTCTTACACGTGGATCACGTGTACGGCTATCAAGACCATCCAAATTATGGGGCGACATGTGGACGGAGTATATCTTGAAACTCATAGATCGCGGAATCCCAACCGTCCAACTAGCAGCAATCAAACTTACGGTTACGATAATCTGCTCGATTTGAACGGTCTGGATCTCCATACAACTATGCATGTGTACAGTGTACGAGTCACCGCCACTTTTAAAACGGTAGTGAGCCGCACAAAGAGAAATACGAAAGTAAAAGCAAAATGACGAAAAAGGACAGCCTAGAAGAGGTTATTTACCTGATAGGCTCGATAGAGGAGAAGGGCAAAACGAGGAACGGAAGATTGAGATGAGAGTGGTAGAGATGAGCGAAAAGAGCAGCGAAAGCTCCGGAGAAAGAAGGGTAGTTGTAGAGGGCTATATTGGTAATTTTCTCTTCAGAAGCCCTACTCAGAGCATCTAGTGCAGCTTTGGACCTGAAGTTTCGAGAAATTACGGAGGCCTGCCATCGCCGTGAGAAGAGAGAGGAGAGAATCATGCCGATTTTGAAATTAGGAGGGAATGAAATGAGAGAGATTTGTGTGGAATTTCAGTGGAACGAGTTTCCCTGGAAACGCCCTTTCTCGCGTTCGGGTGCGAGGAAGAGGCTAGAAACGGTATTTCCATGGAATGGTTTTTCCCATATATTCTTTCTCTAGTTGCTCCAAGGGAGAACCTTTGACACTCTGGCAAAGCGTGATAGTTGATACGCAGCCACTGATAAATCGTACAATCGATCGTGACCCGTCCAGTACCGACGGCGACGGTCGGTGTTGTGGGCCTCACATTTTTGAGAGTTTAATTGGAGTTAAGGTACCTACGTGTATAATTTGTGAGGGCCTGTGTATCGACCTTCACGCTCGGCCAGAGTATCAAATAACCACAGGACACTGGACACCGCATGTGGCAGCGTCGCACACGAGCGTGGATCCAAAACTTCCGTCAGCTGGACAGATCAGTAAATCGGAAACAATTTAGAAAAGGAAATGGACGGATGAAAAGGCTTTAACTAAGCTTTTACAGGCCGTCCAAATATTTCTTAATTTTTGTAGCATCTGACGAATGAACCGTCCTGATTTTCTGGGTTTGTGATATAATTAGTGGGACCCACATGACTGACGGATTGAATCTCATGCCACTATGCAACGCTAGCATATATGGTGGCGTGTACGCGAACTATCTTGTACATGGTTGTGTGATTTGCAAACCGAGGTAATTCCACAAACGTGTGGAGACCTGTAAATCCACACTCAACCACTTATGGAAATTTGGAAAACGTGTGAATGATCTGAGCTTTCCATCTGGTTGGAAATAATGCTGAGATCTTCTTTGTTCAAAACCAGGCAGTTTCACTTCTCCGGCGTTCAACTGACAGCCGAAACAATTATTCTCAGCCGTACGTTTGTTGTGTATCCTGTGGCCAACCTGAAAAGTGAAATGGACTTATTTTTCAGGTTATAAGAATTAAAAAGTGTGGTCCACATGATAGAAGTATCTGATATCGTACATATATTCTATATTGGCATGTATGTTGTATGTGAATGGGCAGGGCTCTTACACGCGCGTAAAATTAATAAATCTCGCCGTCTGATTGTCGGTGTCCAGCCGGGGAGCGGATTAGGTGCGGCCCCAAGCTCACCCAAGACTAGAGGTGGGCATTTCTTATCCGATCTGTTAGATCCGACCCGATCAGACCCGATTCGGCCCGTTTTGCACAGAACCGATGGCCAAGATCAGGCCTGATCGGGTTCGGAATTTCAGATCCGTTTTTTTCGGGTCGGGTCCGGATAGACCTCTGTCCGGACCGACCCGACCCGGATACCCAAACCGACCCGACCCGGATATCCGAACCGAAGGGACCCGACTCGAACAAAACAGACACGAATCGAGAGGTTGAGCACATTATAAATTAATTTTTTATTTTTTATTAATTAAAACCTTTACTTTCCCTTTCCCCTCTTTTCTTACCCTACCCGTTTTTACAGCGACTTTCTCTTTCCCCTCTTTTCTTACCCTAACGGCCTAACCCAACCCGAACGACGGACGATCGCTGCCCGACGGACGATCTCTTCCTCTCCAGTCTCCTCTTCTTTTTCAACACCCATTCTGCTGCCTGCTCGTCGCCCTACGCCAGTGTCCTCCTTTGTGTTTGAATCAGGTTTTGGTGAGGATTCCATTTTGAAAGTTTCTTCTTATTCCTCCTCTTCTTATTTCTTCTTACTCTAATGAATCCCTGACCGTGGAGTGAATCTGATGCATTTGATTTACCTTATATCCATGTCGTTCATTTGTTTTGACAGATATCCATGCCGTTCATCTGTTTTGACAGATATCCACGCCGTTCATCTGTTTTGACAGATATCCACGCCATTCATCTGTTTTGATAGCTCCCCTAAAATGAGGCATGTCCAAATCTCGGGTGGACCACACCACAACAAAAAATGGTGGTTGGTTGAATGGCCACCATTAAAAGTTTCCTAGGGCCACCGAATGTTTATTTGCCATCTGTTGATAAGATCCAAAACATTTGTGGCCCACAGTAGTATTTTAATGGGGATGGTCTGATTTTCAGGCAGGCACACACAAAAAGATTCATGCAGAGGGGATGCTATATACATGGGAATTTGTAAACCTTGAGTCCTATAAATGATTACATGGGAGTTCTGACATGAGTCTTGGACTTCTGTTTACCTGAATGCAGTAAATAGAAAATACTATTGCATTGCATCTGTGGTTGAGATTAAAAAGGCTTATTATTTCAAGGTAAGATTGATCCTTAAAATCTATTACATTATCTTATTTACATGGATTATTTATTTATTTTTACTATTGATAACTGTGTTGATTTGAGTAGCTTGGTATGTTTGTGTTGTTAGTTCGTTCATCGAAAGGGAGTGTATAAATAAAATACTTAAAAAGGAATACAATAACTATTACCATTTAATCAATAAAAAGCCAAATATTATATTATTAGGATCTTCCAATTTAAGAAGATTTTTTTAATTCATGGTCCATCAACATAGTCCCATCACATCAATGTTTTGAATCACTAAAACATCCGGCTTCCATGTACAAGCTAAACATTTGAATATACTGCACAAGCCTTCCACCATAGCCATATAATGCATTTTCTATTTACAATGAGAGACATTACTTGAAAATGTGGATGTACAAACTATTTTTATGATGAGAACTAATTACCTCCAGCCACATTCATCATATAACATATTTTTTTCATGCCTTTTGAGTTTTTGCCTTTACTTCTGCTCTTGAAAATATTAGATACTTATTAAGCAAGAATGCTTACAAGTAAGTCTTATGTTCTACACGTTAAATGTCACCTTGGTTTTCCTTCCATATAAACACATTTACAGTTGATGGATTGAAAAGGCTTTCTGATTCTAAGGGCTTTTTTAAGGCTAGCAATGGGCTAGGCTTACGTCCAACAACATATTTTATTTATTTATTTTAAAATCAGGTCAACTTCCATGCCTATCCCAACTAGTTTAGAATCTATGCTAAGGCCTAGTACATTGCTAGGGTTGGACATTCTTGAGTCTTTCCAATGGTGGTACAGATACACCTACACCCATACCATAATAAATATTTTTCCATCTATTCATTTTTGCATTGATGTCAGTAAAATCTTTGGTTCCAGGGGGCATGCTATTGTCTATACTTTCTAGTCTCCAAGGAGTGTTATTAGTTATTTGGTATAATTCGACTTGATTTTCATTAGAAATAACTAGGAATGTGACACTTGCTGCACACATGGAGCAAGGGCACGTGAAGAGATTTGGAGGGATTGAAGTCTTATATAACACTTGTTTTATGCACAATATAAAACACCCAAGTTTGTGAGGCCCTCAATGTTTTGAATGTAAAAACCACCCCATGTCCATCAAGTTCTTTACTCCATCATATGATTAGGTAGATTCACAACTCCAATAAGGCAAACCATGTGGAACATTGGGAATGGGATGTCGACCATAGGTTTCTATGGGGGCCACTACATGGTGTATCTTTCATCACACCAGTTAATCACGCCTAAACCATCTTATGTGGTAAAATATTAATGGTTTTTTGCCAAAGGTTTACATTTTTATGATGATTTAACCTCTCTTAACCAAAGTTTTTTTTGTCTCTTTCTTCTTCTTCTTCTCTAAAAAAAAAAAAAAAAAAAAAAAAAAAAAAAAAAAAAAAAAAAAAAAAAAAAAACCTTCTTGTGTCACTATTATTTAAAGGGTATATGAATGTGTTCCGAGCCTTCCATGACGGCGAAGTCTAGTTTTATGTTGGTCTATTTATTTTACTATCATGTACATTCATGTGGCACATTTCTTATGCAGTTGAATCAAGGATTCTCTATCATTGATTATCCATTTAATAGGCCTTGTTTTTTGACCCCATTTATATTTGGCAACAACTTTTAGGGGTTGGAGTTTGGGTTTGAAGGATTGAATTAATGAGCTGACTTTTCCAAGTCACAGTACTTTGATTTTGATGAAACATGTTAGTTGAATTTTCCATTAGGACCCATTTATTTATTTCTCATTTATAACAACTCATTATTTGGCAGACCATTTGGATCTTCTTCACTTTTCTCATTATATAGTTAGTTTGTTAGTTTATAGTTGTGACTTGTGAATATGACTTGTTAGTTTATAGTTGTGACTTGTGATTGTGACTTGTTAGTTTGTGATTGTGAGTTGTGATTGTACATTTTTTCTCCATTAATTATTATTGTGACTTGTTAGTTTATAGTTATGACTTGTGATTGTTATTCGTAAGTTAGATAATTAGTTACCCGTTTAAGAATTTTTATGTGGCCATACATAAATATAGTGTGTTTTCGGTGGCATAGAAATCGCTCAAATTGTCCCTTTTTGGATAATTCAAGGTTAAATGGATAGTATGCTTTCATATAACATATTTAAATGTTCATGCCTGATCCGTGGTCCATTCCTCATTTCTCTCTGGATATGTTTCTTTTGTTTCGTATCCAATACCAAATATCTTCACATTGCTTTAGATATTTGGCATCGGAATGTAACGTAAGATTAATTTATCTAGAGAGGCATAAGGAGATGCTGCCGGATTTTCGGCGTGGACGTTTAAATGAGAATATGAAAGTATTACAATCTATCCAACCTTGGATGGGTAACTAATTTAGGATTTAATTGTTACTTGTAAGTTAGATAATTAGTTACCCATTTGAGGATTTCTATATGGCCATACATAGATATAATGTATTTTTGGTGGCATAGAAATTGCTCAAATTATCTATTTTTAAACAGTTCAAGGTTAGATGGATAGTATGCTTTCATATAACCTATTTAAATGTTCAAGCCTGATCCGCGGTCCATCTCCTCGTTTCTTTCTGGATATGTTTCTTTCGTTTCGTATCCAATGTCAAATATCTTCAATTGTTTTAGATATTTGACATCGGAATGTAACGTAAGATCAACTTATCTGGAGAGGCATGGGGAGATGCTGCCGGATTTTCGGCGTGTACATTTAAATGGGAATATGAAAGTATTACAATCTATCCAACCTTGAATGAGTAACTAATTTAGGATTTAGTATAACTCTGTTAGCATTAGATTGCTAATGCTAATATGATTTAATATATTTCAACTATCAGATGGAAAGCGAGGGTCTTTCCAATACCCTGTCCTCGGCCCCTGGTGGTCGATCAATTACATCACTGATGCTGCTTGAAGAAGAACATGGAGAGGTGCCTGTCGACGTGTGTAACATTCTGAATTTTTCACTTTTGGATTTCCAAAAATCCTTGAAATTTTCTTCTATAATTAGCTTATAATATCACTTACCGACCATTAGCACTCAATGTTAGTTGTACACGGCTGGTACCAGTAAAGAACCACACAAGTTTGATTAATCAACCATAGGAAGCCAACGAATCCGCTCAGATCTTGAGTAATAGACTAAATCAACCCCGTTACTCCTTTAGCTTAAAATCGACGGTTCAGAGTAATTATGATAAAATCTCCACTTTCACTAGTTATAAATGGGCCACACTATGAACATAGTTAATCCAGACCCTAATCATTGCCCACGAGAAATCTCACTACCAAATTCACTCCAGAAATGCCACGATTCTCCAAACAAGCTCTAGACCGCTCGTTGGTGGGCCACTAGTTCCAAAACTATAGAATAATGCCCGTCTTACTGGGCTTGACGTCCATCGCGGGAGTTAGACCTGGGCACTACCCAGAACCACTCAACTTGAGTCAAAGGACGAGTGCATGAGAAGCATAAATACCCCAAAGAAAGGAGTTGAAACTTAAGTGAATTAGGTCATCCACTCTTATGCAAAGTTGAGAATTTTGGACCGTCGGTTTATGACCAAACTTCACACGTGGAGTGAGGATATTTCCTTGCTCATATTCGTATAACCGCGGCCCTGATCGACCTTCAGCGACCGTTAAACAAACTTCTCATCATATCTGTCGATCGGCGCATCCAAATGGCGGGCCGATCATATCCATACATAAATCATCATTAGGGCTAACTATCTTACAGTGTATATTGACTTGTACACACCATAGTGTACCCTAGAGGCTAGAAAAATCCTCTCATAGGGTTAGTATAGTAAAAATCCAACACTTGGGGCCATTGGCACTAAATTTGGCATTATAAAAGGGCCTCATTTGGGGCACTCCTCTTCTCGTACGATTTTCCATCTTCAAAGGGGAGAAAGAGAGAAAGAGGGAGAGAGTAAAGAGAGAAGAGAGAGAGAGAGCGCAAGGAGAGAAAGAGATAGTGAAGGAGAGTAAGGGTGGACCATAGATCAAGGTGGGCCCGAGGGAACTCAATCTTGCAACTCCCTATCCCTTCTCCAAAGAAAAACCCTACACCACAACCACAAGAATTGTTCCGTTGATCGTCTAGGTAAGATCCCTCATCTTTTTTCTTAAAACTCTTGTGATGAGAAGGGATTGACATGGATTTCTAACATGCAAATGTGTGCTTTAGGGATTCCGGCCGATCAACCCCAAATCCACCCTCCTAAGTCGTTTCCAAGATCTCAACGATCCATAGGTGCAGACTATTACTCTTAAGTGGCCTAGCACCAATTATAGTATAAGCTTGATGATTTTGTTTGTTTAGGATGTTGTATCGAAAAATCTAGAGGAGACCTAGGAATTGTATGTTTGTTGGAATTGTATGAGATTGCATGATTAGTTCTCATTTGATGATTGACCTTGCCTCTCATATGATTTGGTACATGGATGATTACATACTCATATTTTATTTGATTTCTCTCATATGGTGTTGTTTCATAATATGTATGATTCGTTTCTCTTGTGTGATTGATTCTTTGAGATGTAGGAATTGCTTAGCTTCCCCACAAACCCACACAATACATATGCACTTGCCTCATGATAATGTTAGCATTAATTGTTAGGAGTTTCCGATTCATATGTTGAGATGCATGAGAACATGATATTGTTATGTTAGTTGATAACTTGGATTCTTAGCATGTTATGAATCACCACCCAACCCTTAGGTTGGTCGGGAATACGAGGAGAGCGAAGGCGGTCCCGTTGGTAGGACCGTCCTGAGGCTAAACCCATGGATTTAGGTGAGTGCGTGTAGGCGACAGTAGTTAGACTACATGGGTCGCTTGTACCCGAGCCGTTCCGCCACGTGCTTGCTTGAACTCATGCGGTCTAGTCTACTGACTGACCAACCTTATTTTGTTAACCCTATTTGATCACACATGTATGGAATCTGGACCACTCTACCACCATTGTAGCTCATCGATAACGAATTAAATATCGATCCACAGTCTTGTGAGCCGAGTATGGTGGAATGAGACACTGTGTCCTAGCTGTTAGCCTATGCTGGGGTGACACGTCTCCCCGTAGTGACCACGAGCGATCCCTTTCTCTCGGCACTCCCTATGTGCTTGAAGTCGAGGATGGGGAACTCAATGGAATCAAGGATCGCAGGCAAGGTCTTGACCTCACACGTTGGGGGGCTCTGGCCTCACAACTAGTTCAGGGCATTTGATACTTGGGGTGTATCAAATTCTCCAACCTGCTGGATGAATGAAATTAAGTAAGAATTTGGCTAATATTATCATCACATCGCACTAGCTAGGTTGGTGACTCGGCAGTCGAGGTCGCTCTGAGGGAGTGTTGGTCATACGCGATCGTTAGATGGAGTCGCTCGAGGGAGTGTTGTGGCGAGGGCATGCATCATATCATTCATCACGCACACGCATTAATAAGATTTGTTAGGTGCTTATGAATGTATTGCCTTTCATTAAATCCATAATTTAATTGATGCCTGTTGTAACTTAAGACTAATAGTACCCATTGAGTTGATCGCTCACTCACACTCTAGGACGGTATTTTAAAACACCAATTAGAATCTTTGCTGTAGGTAGTGATAAGTTCGAGGAGCCTGACGGCGCGAGTCTTGACGAGGAGGATGAGCTGTCTTACTTCCAGCTGATGAGCAGCTCTCCATCGGCTTGATAGGCAGGATTTGGATCGTTAAGCAGTGGGCTGGCTCTATTCTTCTTGGATATATCATTCTTTTTGTGGTTTTGTTGGGCAACGCCTTGTGCGACCCGTTTATATTTTTAGACCTGTATATATAATAGATCTCTTTCATTTTAGTAGACTTATGTGGTTGTGCTTCATGTTCCAGGAAATTCCAAGCTGCACATTTTAACCTAATTAAACGCATATTAATGAAAATCGACTATAAGTGACACTCGAGAACTCGAGAGTCGAGTGTATGCACGACCCTTGATTTTCAGGGCATTACAACGTGGTTGATACTAGTACCACACAGTCACATGTTGTGGGAAATATGAAAAAGAGGTTGGCAGTGTGGAAAGATTTTGAAGAAGTAACCCTGAAGAACGGCCAAGTGAAGATACAATGCAAGCACTGCAAGAGTCAGTACACTAAGCAAGCAGATGGTTCGACTACAACATTGAAGAAACATTTAGCAAAGTGTCTTAAAAAAGTGAGAAGTGGGCTAAGGCAACAAACACTTTCATTTTCGCAATCTGCAGGGGGTCCGTTAGTGTTCATCTACAAGTATGAGAAAGAGTTGGTGAATGAGTGGACGGTCAAGTTAATTATTTCAGACGAAAGACCATTTCAGATGGTAGAGAGTCCTGCTTTTGTTGGACTAGCCAAATGCCTTAATCCCGGATACGAGAAGGTCTCTCGTACAACAATCAGGAAGATGCGTATGAGGATGTATGAAAGCGAGAAGGTCAAGTTGAAAGGAGAGTTGGCCACGATTTTCCAAATTAGCCTGACATCAGATTTGTGGACGACATCCAATCAACAAAAGGGGTACATGTCCTTAACTGCTCACTACGTTGATGCCGAATGGTGGCTTTGTAAGAGAATAATAAACTTCTGTTATCTTGCGCCTCCTCATAGTGGTTTGATGATTTCAGACTGCATACATAGATGTCTAATGGAGTGGGGAATTGAGAAGAAGATCTCGACAATTACACTAGATAATGCCTCTGCAAATGATACTGTGATAATAAATTTGCGCAACCAGTTTAAGGCCACCGGTGACTTGTATTTTGGTGGAAATATATTTCATGTTAGGTGTTGTGCCCACATCCTTAACTTGATTGTACAAGAAGGCCTTAAAATAATCGATCCCAAGATCGAAAACATAAGAGAGAGTGTGAAGTACATACAGGGGTCACCTTCACGATTACATGCATGGAATGAGATCGTGAAGTTGTTGAATTTGTCAACTCAGAGAATGATGAAGTTGGATGTCACGACACGTTGGAATTTAACTTTTGAAATGTTAGATTCAGCGATAGATTTGAGACCTGCCTTCTCTCACTATGCCGAGCGTGATAATGCGTATATTTGGATGCCTTCTGCAGATGATTGGTCAAGAGTTAAATCAGTTCGTAAGTTCCTTTCTGTTTTTTACAACAGCACGAAGAAATTTTCGGGCTGCAAGTATCCAACAGCAAATATATTTCTGCATGAACTTTGGAAGGTAAAAGATGTCTTGCGCAAAAACAATAGTGGACAAGACTTTTTACACTTCATGACCATGGGTATGCAGGTAAAGTTTGATAAGTATTGGTTTGAGTGTAGTCTAGTAATGGGTGTTGCGGTCATTCTTGATCCCCGGTACAAGATGTTTATGGTTGACTTCATATGTAATAGGTTGTATGATGTGATGGGTGTTGCTGAGGCCAAAAAGATTTCTGGTGCAGCCAGTGAATTGTACAATTTGTATGCGTGTGTCGCAAAAGAACAATCTCCTCATGTGGGTTCTAGTTCTGCTGTTGATGAATCGCAAGAAGACACGACAGATGATTTCATGTCTTACTATACACAGCTGAAAAGGACTCAAGTACAGATGCGTAGATCAGAACTTGAAGAGTATCTCAAGGAGGATATTCTAGTTCTAAACAAAGGCGATGATTTTGACATTTTGGAGTGGTGGAGGACGAGATCTGGTAAGTTGCAGTACCCTGTACTCTCGTTAATGGCACGCGACATATTATCAATTTCAATTTCAATTATGGTTTCAGAATCCGCTTTCAATATGAGGAGTAGGGTCATAAGCAAGTATAGAAGCTCACTTACACCTGAATCGGTTAAAGCGCTCATTTGTACTTAGGATTGGCTGCGTCCGATGTGGGGGGAAGAAACCTCTATTGATGAGGAGTTCGATGAAGAGGAGAGTGATAAGATTGAAGAGATAGTGCCTGCAGCTACAACATGATTTTGATGCCTTCTAATTTTGTTATATCATGTTATTTGTAATTTTGTTAATACAGTTACATTGAAGTTTTTATGGGTGGATGAATATTTCTCCTTTTTCATTAGTACTATGCAATTAGATAATGTTGTTTAAATCTCTTATTATATTGTTAGGTAATTGCGTTTATTCATAACTTTAATATTTTATTTATTTTTTGTTGTTCTAAGCTAACCAGATATACACAAGATATGTCATCGGAAGATGATGCATTGGCGGATATTTGGGATTATGAAGTCAAAACCTACTCTCAGGATGGAAAAATAAAGTTGAAATGCAAGTTGTGTGGAAAACAGTTTGTCAACAAAACAAATCGACTCAAATTACATTTGGCTTGTCGGGGAGGAGATGCCGCACCTTATAGCAAAGCTTCTTAGGAGGTCCGAGATTTATTTGAAGCCATCCTCGATTCTAATACAAAGACTTCCTACACCCCTGGCCCTGCAACTACAACCAATACAACTAATCAAAGAATACATAGAAGTAAACCTGTAATAAATGAAGAAGGGTTTAGTAGAGGAACTGCAATTGCCTCTAGCTCTAGTTCCAGGCCTTCCACAACCACAATTAGTAGAGAAGAAAGAACAAGAGAAAATTTTAAGGGAGCAAGAAGAACAAGATTTTAAAGAGGCCGTCAAAGAAAGCATGCAAATGACATACAGATTAAGAAGTACCAGACAACAACATTCACCTCCGAGAAAACATGATGCTGAAGCAGACACAAGTAAACCATCAAAGTTTGTTAAAAGTCTTGCAATATTTTATAGGCTATTGGGAATCCCGTACAAATCGGATCATAAAAAGCGTCTAAAAAAGTTCTTGTATCTGTAAATGAGGACGATGGGAAGGGATCCCCACCATCCGATTCAACAGAGGTGAACGACCATTTTTTGGACACATCCAGCTCAGAGTCGCCCAAGAGTTCTCCTGCAGTTGAATTTGTAAAAAGAGAACCGAAGGATGAATCTGACGACGAAGGTGGAGGTGGAGGTGGAGGAGGGGGTTACTATTACGGACAATGTTCGTTTAGTTATATGCCACAAAGGCATTCATCATATAGAGGGTATTGAATATATGAAAGTTTTACCTAATCTATATGTCAGTATGTGCATGTTAGGTTTTTTTTTTTATTTTTGATTTTGGACATGGTTTATTTACTTTCGAAGTGAAGAATGTTCTTTCGTTTGGATGCTACTTTGCTTTTGTGGCCTAATCTTTTTCTTTTTCTTTTTCTTTCTTTATTATTCTTTAAATTTTAGCTTAAAGTATGTTTTTTTTACCAAATTTCATGAAAATCTGTACCAAATTAGACTAATTAGTCATGAAATTTCATGGTATTTGCCACCACCATACAATTTTTTATCCATACAACTTCTTAACATCTTGGTTGTACTAAATATCATGCCTAATGTAGTACAATATATCATGATATTTTCATGAAATGTCATGTCTAATCTTTAGCAACATCTAAACAGAACCAACAATGTCATTTTAACAATCGTACCAGCAATGTTATTTTAGAGACAATAGGCCATTAACAAATAAAGAAAATGCCATCTAAACAGAACCAACAATGTAAGTATTAATTTTCTTAGTTATTTTTTTTTTGCCTTAAAAAACTCTGAGAATCTTTTTGAAGAAGGCAAGCATATTATTAGTTTTTCTTTCCATAACCTTCAATTGGGACTTCAGGTGCATTTTTAGCATCCCAAATTCCTGAAAATCTATAAGCAGCAAATAATGGGATGTATCTCATGTTCCATAACCTTCAATTGCGACTTTAGGTGCGTTACTACAGCTTTACATAAGGGGAAAAAAACCCGATCCGAACCTCGGCCAATTCAATCCGACTTGGTTTTCCTGACCGAGTCAGACTCGGATCGATCCAGGTCAGCATGGTTTAGGATTGGATTGGGTCAGAGGACCCAGACTCGGTCCCAGTTCTGACCGAGTTCGGGTCAAGCCATGCAGAACTCGGACTTGGTCGAATTGGGCCGAATCCGATTCGACTCGGTTCGATGCCCAGCTCTACCCAAGACGGTGCGGCCCTTGCCGTGGGGCTTACCTTAATGTATTTATTATACATCCATGCCGTTCATCCGTTTTTCCAGATCATTACAGGGCATGAGCCTAAAAATTAAGCAGATCAAAAACTTAGGTGGACCATACCATAGGAGAATGGTGATTTAATATCCCACCATTAAAAACTTCCTAAGGTCCACTGTAATGTTTATTTGTCATCTTGTTGATAATGTAAGTTAAACCTGGATGAAGGGGAAAAGATAATATGAACTTGATCCAAAAAGGTATGGTTCACTTGAGAATTGGATCTACTACATTTTTGGAATCATGCTCTAAAATGATCTAGAAACATGGTTGATGGTGTGGACATAAAATGCATACATTAAGGTGGGCCCGTGGTAAGGGCTTATTGTCTTGGATGAGGCTGGGCTGCACCTATCCGCTTAGGTCTCACCATGGGTGAGTCTAGGGTAACAACTTAGCCGATGAGTCCCCGACCAACCATGTTGCTCGCCTTAATGCATATGTTGTATATCTACTCATTTTAAAGCATAGTTTAAAAAATGAAGCAGGTCTAACTCTCAAGTAGACCACAACAAAAGAAATAGTAACGATTGACCATTAAAAACTTTTTATTGCCATGAGGGCCTGTTTGGCCTTTTGCATTGGAAAGGATTAGGTGGGATGGGATTCAAAAAACATAATTATTACCCATGACTGAGATTGTTCCATCATGTTCCATATTACCATGGGATAAGCTTAATTCTATGCTTTGTTTGTAATACGGTGGTACATTGAATGGATATACCCACCATCATTTGAAACTATTGAGAATAACACACATGTGTTATATCTAAACCATTCATTTGTTTTGTAACCTCATTTTATGGCATGGGCCTAAAAATGAGGCAGATCCAAAACTTATGTGGCCTCAAAAAAGTTTTCAACGATAAGTATTCAATCCCCGTTTCTTTCTATGGTGGGGTCCACTTGAGCTTTAGATCTACCTGATTTTTTGGCCCCTGCTCTAAAATGATCTAAAAAAATGGGTGGACAGTGTGGATATAGCCCACACATCATGGTGGGACCTACACAACTTGCTAACATTGAGTGAAATTGGCACAGGACCCAATGCCATTCCATCTTACTTCCAAGCTTTTCCATTCTTCCCGAACATGGAGGGGAATTGGCACAGGACCAGATGCAATTCCATCCCACCTAATCCTTTCCAATGCAACTGGCGAAACAGGCCCTAAAAGTTTTGTATCATAATGTGTTTTCATTTGTGAGATCATCAACAGGTGGGATGGCAGATAAATATTACAATAAGCGCTACAAACTTTTGAATGGTGAGTGTAAAGGTTTGTATCAACAATCATTATTCGTTGTGGTGTGGTCCACTTGAGATTTAAATCTGCTTCATTTTTAGGACCATACTGTAAAGTAAACTTTAAAAAACGAATGTACACAGAGTCAGTATACAACACATGCATCAACGTGGGCCCCATTGTCAGGGATTCACTCACTAAGATGTTGCTCGGACTCACCTAATTTGAACCCTCTCGCCCTATTTGTGAGGCTCACTGATGGCCCAGCTAGATGGCATATCGAAAACACAGTGGCCCAAGAATGTTTCTATTGTGGGTGTTCCCATCCCCCACTATTCCCTGTGAAGTAGCCCACCTGAGTTTTGGATCGTCCTGATGTTTTTTATTTTACAACATCCTAACATGACTTGTCGCAGTTAATTGCCAGAGTAGTTGTTAACACACATCAAAGTGGACCATAGAGCTTGGGTGTTTCATACTCTTCCTGCAACAGGTGTTGTAAAGGATTCCAGTCCATCGCTGGGGCTCACAAAACGACGGCCCATATATCCCAAATAATAAAAGGGCTTGGACTTATGGGTGCACTCTATCGGTGGTTCATATTCAACCAAAAGAACTCAGGACAACTAAACGGGCAGAGTTCTCTAGTCATTGCGATTTTTGGTTCTTATGCCATCCACCCCCCATTCAGCAACCATACATGTAGCACCACGTGACTCAAATCAAACCATTGAGATTGTGGACCTTACTTTCGTAGAATACAAGTCCATAATTATACCCTTGAATGATCCTAACCTGTATAATGCACATTTATTTTGAGACAGTTTCTGTAGAATATTTTGTTGGGATAATCTCCCCTCTGCATTTTCTTTGTATAAATACTGACCTCTGCTTGGCATATTAATAATATTATCTTTGAGATCGATCGTGGGCCCCTACCATATTGCGTGTATGCCATTAACCTATTTTAATGGACATGGATTGCTCGCAACAAGGACTAAAATGACCCTATGCAAAAGTAACATTATCTGTTTGAAAAAATCTTCTCTTTGATAGGGTTCGGAAAGGATCTGATCTTAGATAGATACTGAAACCAGTACAGGTAGGGGTGGATATACGCAAGTGGATCAAGGCAGTGGATTGTGAATCCACCATGCGTGAGTTCAATCCTCGTCGTTCACCTGTCAATAAATGGACCATTTGTTACCAAAAAAACAAGATAAAACCTTTCCCATTTAGATTTCTTTTTCTCTAAGAGTCAATTTCATATTGAGGATTTCAATCACATCCAAGCTATTGATATCCGATTGAAACATGGAAACCATAAATTAATGTCGCCTACTTGCCGAAAGCATGATGGGACCTAAGATCATCCATTGTATGAAGTTTTTAAGACCTTTCTAAGTAGTGTTACACTTTTTGAGTTCATAATGAAATGAACCCTCGTGTGAAGAGAAAATCTCCCAAGCAATACTAGTCTCAAGATCTGATAGTGATGATACCTTTCATTAGTGGAAGATAGGATAAGACTTCTCTTCATTACAAGACCGTTCATATATGCTGCAGCCATCCAAGAGAATAGACAAGTAGGCAAAAAGAGCTAGAGGACAATAACCTAAGAGTTCCTTCTTTGTTAATAATGAAATTGTTGTTTTTCTTTTGAAGGGGTAGAAATAATGCACACAGGCAAACATTTCCACATGAAAACAAAGATCTTTCCCGGTGAAATGACATTTTTTGCTCTTTTTTATTAACTATAGACCTCCATTTGATAGGAGCACATGACTCTTTTTCTTTAAATTATATAAAGGCTTAGAAAGATTTCTACAAACCCTGATTGCAGCAATTTAGTCACGAATACCATATAAATGGACACCATTAATATTAGGCTGTCCCAACCACCAGCTGACATACCATGTGATTTGGAGGATTTTGAGTGTTATCTGTTTGTTTTCTGAAGTATGACCCACTTGATGGTTAGACTTGCGTGACGACTTGAACGTCCAATAATTAGGATGGAGTGACCCTTTTGGACAGGTTAGATATCATTTATACGCAACAATAAGCCGAAGATGCTGCCGAAAGGAGCTCCTCAAGATGCGGTTTTTAAGTCTTTTGCTATCAGAGGTTACAAATTTCTTGCAGTAATCCAAAACAGATATAAGGTACTTAACATTGTCATGAAACGGTAGGTAAAATGGGGCCCCTAATTTTGATTTTGATTTTTTTAAAAAATTTGGTAGGTATCAAGTGTACATCTCTAAGTGCTTGCATATGAGCCGTCGCTCTCTACCCAAAGAACCAAAGGTTTTCCTCAACCACGGAATTCTCCTTTCTAAGATTTATGATTTGCAGACTACATTAGGGTTATGTAGAACATCGATAATCCTCAGGCGCACTTATTGAATGGGTTGGATTTCATACGCATACTATGGAAATGTAACTATTGGTCTCCTGATACCATGTTAAGTTTGAATTGAGAAGAAAAACTTTATAGCATTCACTAGTGTTATCTAATGAAATTTGATTTTATATATCCATTTACAACCAATGAATATCTTTTTTTTTCTTCTTCTTTATAGATTCGAACTTAGGCCTGCAATCAAGGGCTAATGTGGCCCCATAACATAAGTGTTTATCAACTAAGGACCTTCGGCTAAAATCAGGTAAGCTCTTTTTCTTTGTAATTTCTACTTTTATAGTGATCATCTGTCACTTAGGCCCCGTTTGTTAAATCTGAAGTCTAAAGCCTGAATCTGAAGTATGAATCCTGAATCTGAAATCTGAAGCCTGAATCTGGAATCTGAAGTCAAAAAACTTGTTTGGTAATTATAGTGAAGTCTGAAAATTTAGTACTGAATTTGAAATAATCTGCTTGTTAACAAACATCTGAAATGTCTGAAATATATTAATTTGACACATTTGCCCCTAGCTCTTGTTTGGAAATATTTTACATTATAAAGAAGTTATTTTTTATTAAATAAAAATAAAACTATTTTATTTAATTCAAATAAAATATGAAGACTTGATAGAAAATTAAAATATCATTATTCACAAAAGTCAAGGTGTGCACATATAGGTTTCCAGCTCAGGAACTTTCTACAAAGACGAGCTATATAGCTGGTGTAGATACGTGTCGTGCGAAGACCAGCGCGAACACTCCTCGAGGTACATACTAACGGTTCAAAGGAGATCAAAGTTACATGGGCCCTACAATAATGTATTTATTATATCCACACCGTTCATCAAATTTTTGAGATCATTTTAGAGCATTATCCAAAAAATGAATCATATCCAAAACTCAAATGGGCCACACCAAAAATAGCAGCGGCATAATGATTTTTACCGTTAAAAAATTCGTAGGGCCCACTATAACGTTTATTTTCCATTTAATCTATTTATAAAGTCAAAAATATCTTGATGAAGAGGAAAAACAAATTTCATATTGATCCGAAACTTCTGCAACCCCAAAAGGGCTTCAATGGTAGACATTCAATCTCCCACCGCTTTTTGCAGTGTGGTCCAGTTTATCTTTAGATCTGTCTTATTTTTCAGCTCGAGCCTTACTTCCGCCTCGCAAAATAGATGGACGGTTTGGAAATAACAAATATATCATGATGGGACTCATGAAACATGATAATGTAGGTAAACCAGTGTAACGCCCTGAAAATCGGGGGTCGAGTATGAACTCAACTCCCGAGTTCCAACGCATCACTTATGCAACATACACAATGATGGTTAAATGTTGTCTGAGTTAGCGCAATAAACATGAATGAGATTATACCAAAACAAGAATTCATACTCCAGTTCAATTGTATAAAGGCAAGCGGAAGACCGAAATTTTATATTCAAAATATGTAAAGTATCAAAATTTTGTGAACACTGAGTATGAGTACTAGCTGAGTACCAATATACACGTATTGTTTCTAAGTCAAAATCAAAATACAATCCTCAAAGAGGCCTCAGCAAGTCCCGCGATGCAAATGCGGCCTAAGCGTAGCCGTCAGTCTTGCATAAAGGAGAACTCCTCCCGATCCTCCTCATAGTCGAGCTCCGGCTCTCCCGAACAGAGGCGCCATCTACACTGCGCGGCAGAGTCCGGTGGGTGTTGCAAACACCGTCCCGTAACGTGGGAGTGAGTAGCTAACTCGGTGGAACATTAAAGCATAGGTTAACATGTTATCAAATCAATCAAGCAAAGAATGATAACGCAGGTACAAATCAAACATTTCTAATTACTCTTGTTAAGTGCAAAAATGATATGACATGATGTCGTATGCCCTTGCCAAACCACCCTCAAGCGACATCATCTTACGTTCGCGAATGCTACTCCCTTAGTGCGCCACATCTACAAAGCACATGCGGTGCATGATGATCATGATTACCGAGTTATTATTAGTCCATTTCAATCGGCAGATGTTGGGAAACTAAGGTACCTCCTTGTATCATTCCCAAACATGATCCATTCTAGGGTCGCTTAATCCTAGTTAATCTCATACGATATTATGGTTTGAGAAGCGTAGTGAAGGCATCGCAAAGGGCTCGTCACCCGTCGGCTCGGATACGAGATCTCACCGTATGCGGCTCAATTCTTGGCCGTCACTCAAGTACATATCTCACCATACACTGGCTCAATCACTAGCCGTCGGCTCGAATACGGGTCTCACCGTACTCGGCTCAACTCATACTCTATTCTTTGTGAAAGACTCGTCGCCAATCACGGACACTTGGAGTATACTCGAAGATACTACGGAGGACTCGTCGCCGTCAAAGACGAGCACAGGTCTCACCGTGCTCGGCTCTCGCCGTAAGTATCGACAAATCGAATATAGTGTCCCATACCACCATAATCGGCTCACGAGTTTGGTTGCGCAATGGTCACTACGGGAGGCACATGACCCCAACAGGCCGACAGCTCGACCACGGTGTCCCATACCACCATGCCGGCTCATGCGTCTTAGCGGATCGAGGTACCATGGTTAACGGGATTGCCACCGGTAAGTTTGGTACCCTAGGTTCAAGCAGTAGCGACCAAACATGGTGAACATACATATACACATATCGGTTTGCTTGACGAGCCTGACTAGCTCGAGCACACCACAAGTTGAGCGATATGGAGCGCAAAAGCACTCCGTGTGGCCAACCACTATCGCCAACCGAAGTACGACTCGGGTTCGCTGAGACACGTCCATCGTGGCGATATGAATCTCGGCCACAACAGTAAGTCTGGTACCGAATGTGTGGACTATAGGCATAGTCCCAAACTCAATCAGTTGTAGAGCATAAAGTAAAGCATGAAGTAAAGCATGTATTATAAAGCATGAAGTATAGCATGTTATAAGGCATGTTGTAAAGCATGTTATAAAGCACTAAACACATAGGGGTACAAATACTTAGAGTTCATAGGTGAGTGGTTAGAGTGAACAACCACGTGGAGAGTGTCATATGTGACTCTAAGGTAGCGAGAATCCCATCTCAAAGACCTAACTAAGGTTCTAACACTTAAGCACTTACACTCGCAAGTGATTTCACCAACACTTGGAATACACTACTTCAACATACATGACGTATGCTAGAGAAGTGTACACTAGGGTTGTCCCTTTACTAAACTAGTATTTTATACATATACATCATATCCATACGGCAATTAAACATAGCAATCACATCAGCAAATTTTATACGTATAGGGTACTTTCACGTATACCCAATTTCGACATACATAATGTTTACAAAGGAAGATAGATTTCGGCGATTCCTTTCGCCAAGCTAGTATTTTAATCACGTATGGTATGATCATACATTAAATAAATATGTCAAACATTATTCCAAAAGAACTACGATACGGTATTTCTACAACACGTAATTTTAACATATGGCGCATTTACAAGTAAACATATATTTTGGCGATTCCTTTCGCCAAACTAGTATTTTATTCATATGTTATATAATTATACATTAAATAAACATGTCAAGCATTTAACCAAAAAAAATACGTATACGGTATTTCTACGTATACCTAGAATATGTGAAATTCCATATTTCACACCGCTAATCAAAACAGGAAACGGAAAGCACTTTGTACATGTGCAATTGCAAGCAGATCATGAATCTACCATTATCCGACATTGAAAGCGTTGAAAACCGTAACTTATACACTTAAAGTCCTCACCTTTGCCTTTGGAAACTAAACGAATCAGCAAGGGTGATGGATCTTCCGTCTACGGGCGATTTCTAGCCTAAAGAGCGGAATCGGTTAGTCGGGATACATCCTACCTCGATTCCAACTCAAATCGACCTAGGGTTAGGGTTTCTTACCTTCAAATGAGGTGGAAAACACCGGAAATCACTTAGAACGGAGCGGTGAAGGCCGTGTGGTGAGCCAATGCAGGTGGAGGAAGATCAAACAATCTCCAAGTTCTTCTCTCTCTTTTCTCTCTCTCTTCCTCTAGGGTTTCTTGCAAAATTCGTATGGCTGTGAGAGGGGCTGTTCTAAGCCCCTTTTATAGCCTCAAACATTACGAAAATAGACTCGTTCATGGGGTACTGCCTATATAGGATTTTCGACGCTTTTCCTACTCAAAAGGGAAGTTCTGGTAGCCCTCTTTGAACCAAACGTCAGACTTAAGCTCACCACCAATGGATCTACGTGGGATTACGTTTTTGACTCATTCGGATACGCAGATCGCACGTGGCGGACCACTTTCAGTTCGACGGTCAGTGGGCCACGATCAGAAATTCCAAGTACATGTAAATGTTCCTGAAATTTTTCTTAATCCGAGGGTGTAATTTGGTCCGATTCTCACAGGTCGTTGCTTAATACTTGACGCGTCAACGAACGATGCCGATCACTATTCCGGATATTTATTTTGGCTTGTGAATAGTGTTTTTCACACTACCTCGCTCCGATTCGAAACGAATGGCCGTGGAATATCTGATAAGGTGATTTTTGAGATGATTGTTAAGCCCGGTGGGGCGGTCCTAGTTCCTTAGCTTCGGGTTAATCGGAATCCCGATGTGCGATCCGCACTAATCTGAAGTTTCGTTTCATTCCCGAGAGCAGACGGAAATGAGTTTGGTTCTAAACTTTAGGGTAACCTAGCGTCAATGATTCTCAAGTTTTTGGGTCTTGCAGATCGTATTTAAAGTGATCCTAACGGATTTCATAGCTAATTGAGTTTAGTACTTAGTTAACTTTGTTAAATTTCTAAGGGATTTAATCCTACGGGATTTCTGGTCGAGGTGGTACTCGACCCAATGTACGGAAATTTTCAGGTCGTTACAATCTACCCCCCTTAAACAAAAAAATTTCGTCCTCGAAATTTATACCTGTTCGTACTCCTCGAGAATCTGAGGGTAGTTCTTCCTGACCTCGGCCTCGTCTCCCAGGTAGCTTCCTCCTCAGAATGATGTGTCCAAAGCACCTTCACAAGCGGGATGACCTTGCTACGCAGTACCTGCTCCTTCCTGTCAAGGATGCGCGTCGGGCGCAACTCATATGTCGCATCCTCGCTCAACCAGACTGCTCCCATCTGATGATATGCGAAGGATCATGAACGTACTTCTTCAAAGATAGATACATGAAATACGTTATGTACGCAAGCAAGCGGTGTAGGCAAGGCGAGACGATACGCCACATTACCCACTCGATCCAAGATTCGAAATGGACCGATGAACCTCGGTGTGAGCTTCCCTTCTTCCCAAACCGAAGGACTCCTTCATAGGGGAAACTCGAAGGAACACATGATCACCAACCTCGAACTCCGGCGGCCGCCGCCTCGTACGGCGTAACTCTTCGCGCTCTGTCAAGCGCAGTGAGTAATCGACGCCCGATAATGTCTATCTTCTCTCGTAGTCGCCCGAACCAACTCCGGGCCAATCGGGCTACGCTCTCCAACCTCTCGCCCAACAAGGGCGGTGCTCTACAAGGTCGACCATATAGAGCCTCATATGGCGCCATGCCAATAGTCGCCCGGAAGCCGTTGTTGTAGGCGAACTCGCGTACGGAAGACAAGGTCATCCCAACCGTCCTCGAAGTCCAACACACATGCTCGCAACATATCCTCCAGAATCCGATTCACTCGCTCTGTCCGACCATCGCCCGAGGATGAAACGCCAGATCGAACTTCAACTTCACACCCATCGCCTCCCGGATACGAGTCCGGAAGATGGATGTGAACCGCGTGTCTCTCGTCCGACACAATCTCCAAAGGAACCCCATGTGAGGACGACGACGATCTCCCCGATGTACACCCTAGCCACTGCCTCATGCGGGTTCGTAACTCGATAGGGAGGAAATGGGCCGATTTGGTCAACCGGTCCACAATCACCCAAATGGAATCGTGCCCCTTCCTCGTCTTCGGCAACCCCGATATGAAGTCCATGGAGATGAAGTCCCACTTCCACTCCGCTATGGCATGGGCCGAAGCGCCCAGGAGGTCGGCGATGTTCTCGCCTCGACCCGCCGGCACGTCATGCATCGAGACACATACTCGCAATGTGGGCCTTCATGTTATCCCACCAATACGTCCGTCTCATATCCTGGTACATCTTCGTGCTACCAGGATGCATCGCAAACTTCGAGTTATGGGCAGACTCGAGAAGCTCGCGTCTCAAGTCGTGCACATCCGGAACACATAGGCGGCCACGGAATCGTAAACCCCCATCGATCCAACTCTCCACTCGAGTCCACGACGCGCCGCTCCGCTCTCGAAGCTCAGACAGCCGTGTATCGCCCTCCTGGGCCTCAACAATCCTGTCATCAATAAGTGGTCGCACCCGAACGTGCGCAACACACTCAAATGGCTCCTCGACAAGTGAGTCTCTGCTCGAAGTCCCGCACAAACTCTACCATATCCCACTCGGCTATCATCGGCGTGCCGCAAATGCAATCGCCTTCTTGCGGCTCAACGCGTCTGCCACAAGGTTCGCCTTGCCGGATGGTAGGAAACCTCGAACTTGAAGTCCTTCAAGGTCTCCATCCATCTACCGTGCCTCATATTCAAATCTCGCCAAACGTGAATATGTATTTAAGGCTCTTGTGGTCGCAGAAAAGCTCGAACTCCTCACCATAGAGGTAATGTCTCCAGAGCTTCAATGCAAAGATGACACCGCCAACTCCAGTCATGTGTAGGGTAATTCTCCTCGTGCTTCCTTAATTGTCTCGAGGCATACGATATCACCCTATCTTTCGCATCAACACACAACCCAAACCAACGCGAGACGCGTCGCATACACCGTGTATTTCACCCCTTGCTCGCAATACTAGCACAGGGGCGGACGTCAACTTGTCCTTCGCCTCCTTAAAAGCCGCCTCCGCCTTCTCATTCCAGCGAACTTCAGTCCTTCCGAGTCACCGAGACAATGGCCTCGGCGATCTTCGAGAAATCCCGAATGAAACGTCTCAGTAGTACCCAAATGTGCCAAGGAAACTCCTCACCTCAAGAATCGATTCAGCCGCCGCTAATCCCGAACCGCAGCCTACCTTAGCAAGGTCCATCTATCCCATCCTTGGACACTACATGTCCCAGAACTTGACTTCCTCCTGCCAAGTCGCACTTCTTGTATTGCGCAAACAACTGGTTCTTCTTCAGGGTATCCAATACCGCTCGCAAGTGCTCCTCGTGCTCCTCCCGACTCGTGGAGTATATCAAGATGTCATCGATGAAGACGATGACGAATCGGTAGAGGAAAGGCCGAAATACCCGGTTCATCAGATCCATGAACACGGCTGGTGCGTTCGTCAGACCGAACGACATCACTAAGAACTCGTAGTGCCCAAAGCACGTCCTGAAGGCTGTCTTCTGCACGTCCTCCTCTCTCACGCGCAACTGGTGGTACCCTGACTGAAGGTCAATCTTCGAGAAATACTTCGCCCCCCTCAACTGATCGAACAGATCATCAATCCTGGGCAAAGGATACTTATTCTTCACCGTGACCTGGTTCAACCTACGGTAATCAATACACAACCGTAGGGACCCGTCCTTCTTCTTCACGAACAACACAGGTGCTCCCCAAGGAGACACACTAGGTCGAATAAAACCTCTCTCTACCAGTACGTCAATCTGTGTCCGCAGCTCCTCCATCTCACATGGAGGCATACGATAAGTAGGCAACGAGATGGGCGTCACACCAGGCGTAAGGTCAATCGTGAAATCAATCTCACGCCGAGGAGGTAAACCAGGGATAGTCTCAAACACGCCTGCAAAGTCTCGAACCACCGGCGTACTATCTACTGTCGGACCATCAATCGGCGCAAGCAAAGCAGCATAACAATCAACTCGACAGGGCCAACTGACCTGCACCGGGAACGTGAAAGCTGCACCGTCAGGTCCATAGGCCGTCACGATCCGAGTATCGCAATCTATCTCCGCCCTCATCCTGGTGAGCCAATCCATACCCAGGATAACGTCGTAGTGCCACAGCGGAGCAACAATGAGGTCGACGAGCACTGTGCTGCTACCCAAAACTACCGAGCAACCCTCACATAATCGTGTGACATCCGAATATGTCCCAGTAGCCGTAGTGAGTCTCATTCCCTTAGTGGGAATCGTATGCAAAGATATGGCGTTTCACCGCCCCACAGAAATAATAGAGGTAGTGGACCCAAGTGTCCACCAACAAAGAGACGGAGTGTCGTGAATAAAGCCGTACCCTCGAAAGCCGTCGGAGCTGAAACCGACGTCTCAGGTGCCTCAGCCACGAGAGTGTGAACGCGAGCCTGCTGCTGGCGGTTCGGCTGAGGAGCCAAGGGTCGCTGTGGCGGCCTGAAGGACGGTACGGGAGGTCGGAATGAAGGATGTGCAGAACGGTCTGTAGCGGCGGAGCTGATATGGCCTGTGGATAAGAGCGACCCAATCTCTGTGGTGGCGCAAAGCCGCTAGCTCTCATGCGCGAGAAGCAGCTCTCAGCAGGGTGTCCAGGTTTCCCGCAAAACGTGCAGGTCACCAACGGGCGTCTCATAGGAATAGCTGGCGCTGCGGCCCTGGGGGGAGAATCAGCCCGAGGCCTCTTGCCTAAAATAGGCCTGCTCTGTACATCCTGTCGCGGTCTCGCAACCATAGTGCCCCGTGATCTGGCCAAGCGGTCCACATCCTGCTCGGCCGTCATAGACATGTGGACCAACGCCGCATATGTAGGAATACTTTGTGGCAGCATATCCTCGACCGAATCTCCTGGCCGCAAACCCAAGGAGAAACGACGCATCCGCATGCCGCTCGTCTACTAGTATAGTCGGACAAAGCGGCCCAACTCGGTGAAGCGATGCTCGTACTCCGTGATCGCCATGCCTCCCCGCCCGAGGCGCAAAACTCTTCCTCCCGCTCATGCCGATAAGTCCGCGGGTAGTACTTCTCGTGGAACCGAGACTCGAAAGCCTCCCGTGTCCACACGAAGTCTATCTGCGCGACAGTGCAGCAAGACGCCGTTGTCCCACCATAAGCTCGCCTCTCTCAAACATGAAGGCGGCCGCTCTACCTCCGCTCGCCTCCGAATGAAGCATCCGTAGCATCTTAGAGATGCGGTCAAGCCGAACTCGCCTCCTGGGTCCGTGAGAACCCATAAATGAGGGAGGCCTCAAGGTCTGAAATCGCTCGAGTAGACCACGAGTACTGACCTCACCAGTAGGAGGTGCGATGGGTGGGGGCAGAGGCACATCCTTAACCTGAGCAGGAGGCTCAGAATGCGCATCAGGATGTGCAGATGTCGTAGGTGGAGTCGCACTACCACCACGGACAAGGCCTCAGCGATAGTGGCCATAAGCCGCCGATGCCGCTCGATCGTTCGCCGCTGCTGACAGCATGTGCCGCATCTGCCGCGATGTATCATCATCATCGCTCAAACCTATCGGTCGGGCGGAGCGCACGAGAGTCATGCCGCACGTAAGAAGACGGCCGATACGCTCACGGACGGGGCGTATAAGGTGGTCGTCCCACCGATAGGACCAAATAGGAGGCCGATCGTATCCCAACCCTCGGTCCGCAGGACCGCTACTACCAGAAGGAGTCTGGTCCATAGAACTAGTCAAAAGGAGGCGTGCCGTTCTCCGCGTATACTGCCGCGGCATGCCCTAGAAACATAGGGTAGATCATTTGTGAGATAAGGCACAATACACTTCATAAAGCACTTAAGCACTCCACACATCATCAAAACAAAGCGGCTATATGCTTTTCATTTACCCAAAATTGTCATAATACATGGAATACAGAGTTACATGAATCACGACAGAAATCACATGATAGCCAATACATCCACTACATCAAACACCTAAAACATGTTCCTATCTACTACATCATCTACATGAAAACATAAACCGCCTATCGCAGTAACCAAAGCAAACAACAACACACAACCACGTAGATGACTAAACATCCAAAGCAAAGGTGGAGGAGGAGCGTTCTTGTCCTGCACACAGCACAAAATGGCCTTCAACGTACGAGACACTTTCTTAAAGCTCCTCTTCATGTAGGCTTCGGTCTCTTCAAGCTTGGCTCGAGTCTCACCAAGCTCAACCCGAACTTGTCCAACCTCTTGCTGCAGGGCGGCTTGCCCCTCACAGAGACAGTAAACTGAAGAGGCTCTACTGATGAGTCCACGATGTGAGCGTAGAAAGCGCGAACCGTGTTCTCACATGCGGGGGACTCGCCTTCAAAAATAGAATTCCATCCGATATCCACCAAGTGGTCCATCATCGGGTGTAGCCCGAACATCCTTTCATCCACATGAGCTTCAAACACAACCTTGCGGCCCGCGAAGCGCCCATATTCAATGCCTATCGGATAAGCATTTCTGGTGGGGTGGTCAGGATCGAGTACAAACTCGATCAACGCGTTCGTTTTTTTTTATGAATTTCGCCGAACGGTGAAATCGGGAGACCCTAAGACTGTTTCTACATTTTTGCGCACCCTCCTAAGTTGTAACACGTCAGCGTACGTAGTGGGGACATAACTCAGGTCCGGTTTAATCAAAATCATGCTCGATACCAACTTGTAACGCCCGAAAATCGGGGTCGAGTATGAACTCAACTCCCGAGTTCCAACGCATCACTTATGCAACATACACAATGATGGTTAAATGTTGTCCGAGTTAGCGCAATAAACATGAATGAGATTATACCAAAACAAGAATTCATACTCCAGCTCAATTGTATAAAGGCAAGCGGAAGACTGAAATTTTATATTCAAAATATGTAAAGTATCAAAATTTTGTGAACACCGTAGAGTATGAGTACTAACCGAGTACCAATATACACGTATTGTTTCTAAGTCAAAATCAAAATACAATCCTCAAAGAGGCCCTGTAAGTCCCGCGATGCAGATTCCGGCCTAAGCGTAGCCGTCGAGTCTTGCATAAAGGAGAACTCCTCCCGATCCTCCTCATAGTCGAGCTCCGGCTCCCGAACAGAGGCGCCATCTACACCTGCGGCAGTCTGGTGGGTGTTGCAAACACCGTCCCGTAACGTGGGAGTGAGTAGCTAACTCAGTGGAACATTAAAGCATAGGTTAACATGTTATCAAATCAATCAAGCAGTAATGATAACGCAGTACAAATCAAACATTTCTAATTACTCTTGTTAAGTGCAAAAATGATATGACATGATGTCAGTATGCCCTTGCCAAACCACCCTCAAGCGACATCATCTTACGTTCGCGAATGCTACTCCCTTAGTGCGCCACATCTACAAAGCACATGCGGTGCATGATGATCATGATTACCAAGTTATTATTAGTCCATTTCAATCCAAAGCAGATTGGGAAACTAAGGTACCTCCTTGTATCATTCCCAAACATGATCCATTCTAGGGTCGTCAATCCTAGTTAATCTCATACGATATTATGGTTTGAGAAGCGTAGTGAAGGCATCGCAAAGGGCTCACACCCGTGGCTGGATACAGATCTCACCGTATGCGGCTCAATTGCGGCCGTCACCAAGTACATATCTCACCGTACACTGGCTCAATCACTAGCCGTCGGCCAATACGTGTCTCACCGTACTCGGCTCAACTCATACTCCAGTTCTTTGTGAAAGACTCGTCGCCAATCACAGACACTTGAGTATACTCGAAGATACTACGGAGGACTCGTCGCCGTCAAGACGAGCACGTGTCTCACCACCGTACTCGGCTCTCGCCGTAAGTATCGACAAATTTCGAATATAGTGTCCCATACCACCATAATCGGCTCACGAGTTTGGTTGCGCAATGGTCACTACGGGAGGCACATGACCCCAACAGAGGCCGACAAACTCAACCACGGTGTCCCATACCACCATGCCCGGCTCATGCGTCTTAGCGGATCGAGGTACCATGGTTAACGGATTGCCACACGGTAAGTTTGGTACCCTAGGTTCAAGCAAGAGCGACCAAACATGGTGAACATACATATACACATATCGGTTTGCTTGACGAGCTCGACTAGCTCGAGCGCACCACAAGTTGAGCGATATGGAGCGCAGTGCACTCCGTGTGGCCAACCACTATCGCCAACCGAAGTACGACTCGGGTTCGCTGTGACACGTCCATCGTGGCGATATGAATCTCTCGCCACAACAAGTAAGTCCGGTATCGAATGTGTGGACTATGGCATAGTCCCAAACTCAATCAGCTTGTAGAGCATAAAGTAAAGCATGAAGTAAAGCATGTATTATAAAGCATGAAGTATAGCATGTTATAAGGCATGTTGTAAAGTAAAGCATGTTATAAAGCACTAAACACATAGGGGTACAAATACTTAGAGTTCATAGGTGAGTGGTTAGAGTGAACAACCACGTGGAGAGTGTCATATGTGACTCTAAGGTAGCGGAGAATCCCATCTCAGCACCTAACTAAGGTTCTAACACTTAAGCACTTACACTCGCAAGTGATTTCACCAACACTTGGAATACACTACTTCAACATACATGACGTATGCTAGAGAAGTGTACACTAGGGTTGTCCCTTTACTAAACTAGTATTTTATACATATACATCATATCCATACGGCAATTAAACATAGCAATCACATCAGCAAATTTTATACGTATAGGGTACTTTCACGTATACCCAATTTCGACATACATAGTGTTTACAAAGGAAGATAGATTTCGGCGATTCCTTTCGCCAAGCTAGTATTTTAATCACGTATGGTATGATCATACATTAAATAAATATGTCAAACATTATTCCAAAAGAACTACGTATACGGTATTTCTACAACACGTAATTTTAACATATGGCGCATTTACAAGTAAACATATATTTTGGCGATTCCTTTCGCCAAACTAGTATTTTATTCATATGTTATATAATTATACATTAAATAAACATGTCAAGCATTTAACCAAAAAAAATACGTATACGGTATTTCTACGTATACCTAGAATATGTGAAATTCCATATTTCACACCGCTAATCAAAACAGAAACTAAAGCACTTTGTACATGTGCAATTGCAAGCAGATCATGAATCTACCATTATCCGACATTGAAAGCGTTGAAAACCGTAACTTATACACTTAAAGTCCTCACCTTTGCCTTTGGAAACGAACGAATCGAAGAAGGGTGATGGATCTTCCGTCTACTGACGATTTCTACCTTAAAGAGCTGAATCGGTTAGTTCAGATACATCCTACCTCGATTCCAACTCAAATCGACCTAGGGTTAGGGTTTCTTACCTTCAAATGAGGTGGAAAACACCGGAAATCACTTAGAACGGAGCGGTGAAGGCCGTGTGGTGAGCCAATGCAGGTGGAGGAAGATTGGCAACAATCTCCAAGTTCTTCTCTCTCTTTTCTCTCTCTTCCTCTAGGGTTTCTTGCAAAATTCGTATGGCCATGAGAGGGGCTGTTCTAAGCCCCTTTTATAGCCTCAAACATTACGAAAATAGACTCGGGTTCATGGGGTACTTTATATAGGATTTTCGACGCTTTTCCTACTCAAAAGGGAAGTTCGTAGCCCTCTTTGAACCAAACGTCGACTTAAGCTCACCACCAATGGATCTACGTGGGATTACGTTGACTCATTCGGATACGCAGATCGCACGTGGCGACCACTTTCGGCTTCGACGGTCATGGGCCACGATCGAAATTCCAAGTACATGTAAATGTTCCCAAATTTTTCTTAATCCGAGGTGTAATTTGGTCCGATTCGACGGTCGGGTTGTTATCCGACGCGTCAACGAACGATGCCGGATCACTATTCCAGATATTTATTTTGGCTTGTGAATAGTGTTTTTCACACTACCTCGCTCCGATTCGAAACGAATGGCCGTGGAATATCTGATAAGGCCGATTTTTGAGATGATTGTTAAGCCCAAGGGGCGGTCCTAGTTCCTTCGGTTAATCGAATCCCGATGTGCGATCCAGACCTAATACGAAGTTTCGTTTCATTCCCGAGAGCAAACGGAAATGAGTTTGGTTCTAAACTTTAGGGTAACCTAATAATGATTCTCGCAACTTTTGGGTCTTGCATCGTATTTAAAGTGATCCCAACGATTTCATAGCTAATTGAGTTTAGTACTTAGTTAACTTTGTTAAATTTCTAAAGGATTTAATCCTACGGGATTTCTGGTCGAGGTGGTACTCGACCCAATGTACGGAAATTTTCAGGTCGTTACAACCAGCCAATCCGCTGGACGCGGATTTCTTGCGGAAGCCTTTGGTAGGAAGTTCCTGCGCAAGGATGATGGGTGGGGCCCACCACCATGTTTGTAGGAAATATACTCCGTTCATTCGTTTGGAGAGCTCATTTTAGGACAAGCCACCAAAAATGAGGTGGATCCAAAACTTAATTGGGCCACACCACATGGAAAATTGGGAAAAGAGATACCTACCATTGAAACTTTCCTGAGATCCACCTTGAAGTTTATATACCGTTCAAACCGTTTATAAGGTCATTACCACAATGATGTTTACATGCCATTCATACGTTATTCATAACGTCATTCCTACTGGAATGAACTAAAAACACAAATATTAGCATGATTCAAAACTTCAGTGGCCCCATGAATATTTCAACTATGGACGTTTAATTATCACGTTTTCAGCCCACTTGAGCATTGGATACGGTTCATTTTGGCCTCATGTGTTAAAATGAATTCACAAAACGGATGAACGGTGAGGATTTCTCACAAACATCCGAGTGGCCCCACCTGCGTTCCCAGCGCATAAACTTCCTGCGAAAGGCTTTCGTCAGGAAATCCGGGTACAAGACGGAAACGGACTGGCTACTCCCCCATCTACTAGCCCGGTCGTTTGGTTTGCTCTTAACCCTCCATGATGTATGTGTTTCATCCATTCGGTTCATCCATTTTTACCGATCATTTTAGTATTTTGTCCCAAAAATTAGAGGGATATAAATCTCAGGTGGATCACACCATAAGAAAATAATAATAATTGGAAAGGGTTTTACCATGTTAAAATCTCTGTGTTCTCTTTATATTTAATTGCTTGGTGCTATTGAATTGCTATCCTAGATTCATCTTCATGTGCTTCCGCGATCTCCGGCAAATTTCTCCATAACATGCATATGAATCTAGCACAATAATTTTGAAATCCAACTAGTGTCCTCAAATGGACGTCCAGGATTCCAACTCCACCAGTATCAATCAAGGCAGGTGAATTATAGGATGTCCTTGTCAAAAGGTTGTGTAGAAAGCTGGCAATGTATATGAGGTGCCCGAGTACCCGTTTTTGGATTATCCAACAAAAGCAAAACGGGTACGGATATCTTCGAAATAATATCTCATATCCGGACGCGGATTGCGTAGTACCCCCGCCCGTCTCTAGCTCCGAACGGGCAGTACTGTGGGCGGGCCCACCGTGATGTATCTGTTCATCCATGCCGTCCATCCCTTTTCTTGGATCATTTCAATACGTGAACATAAAAATGAGGAAGATTCGACGCTCAAGTGGATCACACACAAATAATAAGCTTGGTTGCATTGAATGCACAAAGCATTAAATGCAAGAGTAATCTGTGGTGTGGTCCACTTGAGCGTTAGATCTGACTCATTTTTATTTTTATGCCTTAGAATGATATGAGAAAAGGGATGAACGGCATGGATAAACGGATACATTACGGTGGGCCCGCCCACAGAACTGCCCGTTCGGGGCTAGAGACGGGCGGGGGTATCCCTCATATCCAACGAGTACCCGTATACATCCCTGGGCGTACGGAACCGTGGGTTACGATTGTTCGATCGTAGCCATGTCAGAGCACTGCAGTTCCTCTCATGCTTCTGAACCGAGGAAGGTTTACACAGCGCGGCTGTAGGTGAACTTTCCATACAGCCATTTCTTTTCTGCTAACTTATAATATATGTAGGATATCTGATCCATTGAAAAGGTGGACCACATCATGGTGGCTACCTGGTATAAAAATCATTCTGATCCACACATCGATCGGGACACAATTTCAAAATCAATGGAGATTGCGGGTATGACAAAGTGTGCTGGTGTGGCCCACTTAATAAGTGGATCGTAATGATTTTATACCAAGTGATGATGTAGCTCTACCTTAGAGGGAATCAGATATTATACACATGTGAAACGGAAGAGATGGTTGGTTCTCTGTCATTTTAAATTGTACTGGAAGTAACTAAAGCGGATTGTAAGGTGACCCGACATCACGGGCTCTGTGGGGCCCACCGTGATGTATGTGTTTTATCCACGCCGTCCATCCGTTTTGACAGAACTTACTTTTACGGCATAAGCCTAAAATCGAAACATATTCGCGGGAATTGAACCGTTGAAAACTTCTCGGCGGCCACGGAAGTTATGATCGAGCTGATATTCAGGGGTGCGGATTAGGTGTTACCCGGGCAATAACAGCCTAGAGGATGTTATCCTTACCGCAGGGTCCATCTTGATGATATGTTGTATATCCACTCCGTTCATCCGCTTTTTCTAGCAGATTTTAGGAAGCGGTACCAAACATTAATTATATCCAAATCTCAGGTGTACCACACCATATGAAACAGACAAACAGTGATGATTTTTTATAATTTTTTACACACGCAGACACCCCACACACTCATCCGTGGTCCACCATATGAAACAGTGATGATTTTTTATTCTTTTTACACACGCAGACACACCCCCACACACTCATCGTAATGGGATTTCACCACCTATGGATACTCAACCCTTGACCTGGTGTTGAAACTCTTGAGAGTCTACCGCCAGAGTAAGAGTAAGGATGATTGAACGCTCGTCATTAAAAACCTTCCAAGGCCTACTTTATGCAGATCTGTAATTGGTCTTTTTTTTTTCCTCCAACCCGTTTATAAGGTCAAACACAAATGGAAGGGAAAAAAAAAAAAATGCAAAGATTAATTTGATCCAAAGCCTGAAAAAGCTTTTAATGATCATTCGCCACATTTTCCAATAGTACCATAGATTTGGATCTGCTTAATTTTTGGGATAACGTCCCAAAATGAGCTGAAAAAATGGATGGACGTCATGGATATACAACAAATTCATAAAGGTGGGCCCCACTAGGTAAGGGTAATAACAACTAATCCCCCTTATATTTGTCGTTTCTTTCATGCAGGCCAGTCTAGATGGCAAATAAACATCAAGGTGGGCCCTAGGAAGGTTTCAACTGTGGACGTCATTATTTCCATTGTTCCTGATAGTGTGGTCCACTTGAGATTTGGATACTTTTCAATTTTGGCCTCATGCCCTGAGATGAGCTTTAAAAAAAGGGATGAATGGTGTGGATAAAACTACCGCAGTGGGCTCGTAGAGTATGGTCACAAGGATACTGATGTAGAACGAGTCGTGGACAATTTCATAGCCAAGATGGATCAGAAAAGGTCCGGTCGACGACAGAAGTGATCCAGACCGTCGGACCTTAGATCGGGCGTATCTCGCAATCTGGAATGAGTTACCCGACATAAACTATATGATTTTGGGGTAGAACGAGCTACTTTAGCCAACCAACCCCGCTATGCTAGGTTGCGCAACCCTGAATTGTGAAAAACCCCCAGATCAACGGTTGTTTCCCTATTTTAATTTCGTTTTTACTATAAATAGTAAGTTTTAGTTTAATCATAACTCTTCATCCTTCGGGCTTTAGGAGTTGTGTTCAACGTGAAAAAAGCTTAGAATAATTAGGGGAACAGTTTGGTGAAGCCAAATAGGACACTTACTATTTTTGGCCGAAAACCTTGCGCACTAGTAGACATCATGACTGTCTTTCTAGGAGTTTTAGTTGTAGTTTGATTCTGATATCTTTCCCATCGCTTGGTACCCCTATTTAAATGGTTGTGAACTCGTTTTTAGTCATCAATTAATCAATTTCGAATTTCTTAGAATTTATTTCTATTTTCTGCTTTATTTCCTGGTGGATTCGAGAAGTCTCTGTGAGGAGTACAGAGAAGCTCCATGGATTCGGAGTAGTTATCCTCATCACGTTCATCCCTGTGTTAGATACCCCCACCACCACTCAACTAGAGAGGGATGGTCTATCGGCAGCTCTGTGGAGCCAATGTGATATATTTGTTTTATCCAAGCCGTTCTTCCACTTTCACGTATCATTTTAAGGCATGAGCCCAAAAGGAGAGAAAAAGGTGAAATATGAAGGCTCGAGTGGACCACACCACATAAAGTAGTGGTGACAATGACCCCCACCATTGCAACCTTTCAAGGCCCATCGTGATATTTATTTGCCATCTAACCATGGGAACCTGATCATAAAGTCAAATATATCTGGATGGAGGAAGAACTCATATATCAGCATAATACAAAACTTCCGTGGCCTTGAGAGGTTTTCAGTGGCAAGCCTTCAATCTCCACTGCTTTTTGCCGTGTGGTCCACTAGAGCATTGGATTTGGCTATTTTTGGGCCATTACCTAAAATGATATTTTTCAAAATGGATGGACAACCTGGATAAAAAGAAAAAAAACATACATCATGGTGGCCCTACAGAGCCCGTCCGTCTCCAGCTAGGTCCCGGTGGGGTAGTACACAATCCTCGTCCCTTGGTGTTGGGGTTACCACGCAATCCGCTTCCGATTTTAACCGTTCACTTCATGGGCCCACCGTCGATGGGCCGTCGAATAAAATGCAAATTGAAATATGTTTTCTTATTCAACGTGTATTGTATACATATTTCAAAGCTGACAAAAGCATACACGTGCATTCTCCCTACGTAGACCAAACACGGAGATGGACTGATGGCAAGAACCCTCTATTTTGGGCAGTATGGTGGATGGGAATAATCCATAACTCACAGTGAAAGACGATCCTGACCATTGGTATCCGCAGTGAACGTGGATCGTTGAAAGAACAACTTTCTATCTACAGAAATCAATGGTCAGTATTGTCCTTTCAGCATGATTATCAGATTTTCGCTCTCCTACGAGAAATCAATGGTATTTCAGCATGACATTCTCCCAGGCTGCCGGCCAGCATGCGTCGACGTAAGTTCGGCTGAACAATACGAACCACACATCTGATGGGGTCCTATTTTTGGTGGGCCAATTTACAGCAACCATGCTGAAATGTTGATTCCAGACCGTTGATTTCCGAAGTTGCATTTAAACCATAGAAAGTCCTACTCAACAGTCAACAGCTAAATTAATTATTATTCAATTAAAGTTACAGATCATGACCCATCAGCAGTACCACCAAGACTAACGGTTTCGATCTTCAACCCATATCTCTATGTGGGCCTCACATAGAGATGAGGCTAGATGAACCTCAGTCGCGACGTACAAAAAGACCTCGAAATATATACCACGCCACACGGCCACCACGTACAGAAATGAGAAAACCACCCAAGTTGGTTTTCCCTCGTCGCGACTCAGGATCGAGCGTGTATCGTCACCCACTGGGACCCACATGCAGGAGCAATCCGATGAATCGAACCGTCCAAATTCTCCTTACTAATTCATATGAGCTATTCTCCTAAATCACACTTCATGATCCTAACCGTTGATTTCTAGAGTTGAAAACGAACCATTGAAAATATTCTCTTCATGGTTACAAATTCATCTACAGACAGTGATGGTCCCAATCGTCCATTCACTGCAATTTTCTTAAAGTGACCCATAAAGCATAGATTCCACGACATGGACGGTTCCAAACATCCGACCACTCAGCATGTGGGCCCCAGCAGGCAACGACACACCCAAGATTCTGAGTCGCGACGAAGACAAAACGAACTCCACCAAAAAAAACAAAAACCGCCCATCCAAAACCACCAACGTTCCCCCAAAACCGCCATTCATCGATCTGGAACTGGTTTCGACGTGCGGACAGCAAAGCTGGAGGAAACCCAACGGCTAGGATTCTCACTATCTTCATTCCAACACCCATCATCAAAGTTCTGAGCATAGCTGAGAGGGTCATACCTGAAACTACCTGGTTTTGCATGCCTGGTTCTGAAGAAAACAGCTCTTGTGAGCTTGCAGCGATCTAGTCCTTGTCTCTCTCTCTTTTGCCATGGAATCCTAATGAGCTTGAAGTGGGCCCAACATGAAAAAAGCCCATCATCTTTCTTCTCTCCTTTTCTCAGATATGTGGGTTTTTCCATGGCTTTCTTTCGAGAAGCAGCTATGAAAGAAGTAGATTTTCTCCCTTCCACTATCTTCTGTGGCAAGGAATATTTAGAGAAGAAAAAACGAGACATATGCTCCAGAGCTTCCAGTGCTTTTGAGCACTATTAAGTTATAGTGCTCCTAGTTGCATAATTTCACTTGGACAGTCCATTCAATCGATCTGAACCGTTCATTAAGTCAAAAATACAATTAATACAAAAATAGTAATGATCGGAAGATGGATTATCTTATTTTATTATTTTATTATTTGTAATTAATAATAACCGACCATATTGAAGACCACTGATCAAATGATTTATATTTGTTATATCGGTGTTATTTTTCCATAGAAGAACCTAATAAATGGCCTAGATTAATGGATTAGATTGTATACGTGTCCCAATGCAAGTTGGAGCACCGTAACTTATAACGCTCTAATATCAGCGGAACATCTCCCTTCTAAGGAATACGTTCTTTTCGGAAGCGGATTGCGTGGTGTGCCACACACCCCCGACCGTGGTGGTGTGGTGACGTGGTAAAGTTCTGTGGGCCCCACCAGGGTGTATGTGTTATTTAGGCAACGTGCATTTTGAGAGATAATCTTAGGTCGGAAACCAAAAATAGGAATATCCACCGTTGAAACATTCCTAGGCCCACCTGTTCATTAGTTCACACGGATCGGGATGAAGGGAAAACACAAATGTCAGATTATCCAAAACTTCTGGGGGCCTTAATAAATTTTCAATGGTAGCCGTTCAATCACCACTTCTTACTGTGGTGTGGTCCACTTGAGGTTTAGATCTGTCTCATGTTTTGGCTTATACCTTAAAATAATCTCGAAAAATGGATGAACAGTGTGGATATAAGATATACATCATGGTGGGGCCCACAGAACTTTGCCACGTCAACAGATAGCAGGTGGTGTGTGGCACACCGCGCAATCCGCTTATAACTTTTTTTTTTTACTTACTTATATTGCGACTGAGGAACGGAAACGGATTGGCTACTCCCTCTGCCACCAGCCCGTTGGATGGTGGTCGGTGCTCTGTGGGCCCTATCATGATATATGTATATCATCCATTCCGTTCATCCATTTTTACAGATAATTTTAGCGCTTGATCCGAAAAACGAGAAGGATATAAATCTCAGGTTAACCACACCACAGGAAAACAATAGTGATTGGATATCCACCATTAAAATCCTCCTAAATCCCACTGTACTTTTTATTTGACATCAAATATGTTGATTAGGTCATACAAACCCAGATGAAGGGAAAAAACAAAGATCAGCTTGATCCAAAACTTTTATGGCCCCCAAAAAGTTTGTAATGGTCGACGTTCATTCAACACTGTTTCCTGTAATGTGGTCCACTTGAGATTAGGATATACCTCATTTTTGTTCTTGTATCATAAAATGATATACAAAATTAGATGGACGGCATGGATGAAACACATACATTATAGTGAAGCCACAGAGCACCGAGGGAAGTAGCCAATCAGTTCCCATAAGGAACCAGCGTGGGTCCACGAATGGGCCCACATGCTGAATCAACTTATGATCGGATCCGTACATGCTGTGAATCTATGTTTTATGGTCCACCTTATGAATATTTCTCTGAATGGGTGATTGTAAAAATCTACCGATGAATTTATAACATTGAAGAGATGATGTTAAACTCTAAAAATCAAAGGCTAGGATGGTCTTTGAATCTTGAATAAGAGCGAATACCTTATTTTCTATAGCAATGAGAGTCGGGACGGTCAAAATTAACTAACCACTGCCCTTTTGTGTGACGACAGACGCGGGATTAGAGTGTTGGCGACAGAGACAAAACGTTCAAATACGTATAAATGCCTTACACGTGCCTACCAAAAAGTTCGACATTCGAAGAAAAGAAAAAAAGCGTGGGATTTGTTGGGTGTGCGTAAGGTGGGCCCCACTGGGGAATGAGTGCATGCAAACATCAGGAAGTTCGGTTCAGTTGGGTACAAGACATATGCTATGCGTGTGGTTTGAGGATGGCCGAATGGCAAATAACTTCTTTTAGAATTGAGTGTGGCCGACCTTACCGGTCGAGCATACTTATATGTTTTTTGTATGTTATCTTCTTCGTGGTGGGGCCCACATAATCCAGCGGTCAGATTTCACACATATTTCCAAGGTTGGCACGTAATGCTGAGCGTAGTGGGCATATGGGGACCATAGCTAGAGATCATGTATTAGCCACCAGGCAAATAGGAAATATGATATAAGGCATAAGGGAAAAAATGAAAGAAAAGAAAAAAGAACAAAAGAACATGCAACTAAGAAGTAGAGAAAAAATAATGATTGCTTTGCTTGAAAATGTATTTAAATAATAAACAGTGGATTGCTTTCGAATTCACTCACCGAGATACAAAAAAAAAACGTATTGATCGGCGCGGAAGATTGAATGATCTTGTAAAATAAAATAAAATATATATTACTAACTTTTCTTCTCTTACAAACTTTATATATATATATATATATATATATATATATATATATATATATATATATATATATATATATAAAAAGGTAGATTGCCTGTTAGAGAAAGAGAGAGTGAGAGACAGAGAGATTGAATTGAAAAAAAAAATCAAATTATGTATCCGTCTTATAATTTTCTAATAGTAAATCAAATATAATCACCTCAAAAGACAGTTTTGAGGACAAGATTTTTTTACCAAGTACATCCATCACTTTATTCATGACATTGGATTTGTGGAATCACAGAGGTGTATTCTTATACGTATGATACCCACTTAGCATGCTTTGCATTAAGCTAGTTTTGGACATAAAAAAAGTGGAGAATATAACACAAACTCCTTATGTCTCAAATGGTGACACAAAAATTGAAAGGCTTAAATTATGGTCTAAAATCAACATCATATATGGAGTAATGCTTCGGGACATTGTTGAGTTTCTTGCTAAAAAAGGGTTTTTTTTTTTTTTTTTTTTGGGTTAGCTTGTTAGTACACACCCATGTCAGTACACACACTCCATGTTAGCCACCCCTCACTAGGGATGGATACCAAGACCTCAAGTGTTGAAACGAGGTATCTCCACTCAGTCCACCAGTTGAGCTATAGATCCGGGTGTCGCTAAAGAAGGTTATTAGTGTCCCTTTTGGCTTAAAACAACCCAAATTCCTATGTGAGATGTGTTACATCTGACCTTAAATACTTCATTAAAATTTGACAATAGAAGCACAAGTATTTTGATTAGCTTTTCTTTAATTAAGTTAAAACTCAATTAAGCATCTTAAGTCTAATAAAATTGTTGGCATTTATGTAATACGTTACAAGGACAATAATATTATTATTGATGAACTTCCGGTAAAATATTGTGAGGTTGTGGAAGCTTCTCATTTCTTTAGGGAAGGGCTGCATGAATAGGACACACATGGTAGTGGGCCCTGTGGGCTGGGTGCATAAGACACCTACATTACAAGTGGCCCATGACACCTTGGTCGACAAATAAATATCAGGGTGGGCCCATGATGCTCACGGTGGGCCCACGATACTTTGATTAGCTAATAAACATCACGGTGGACACCAGGGAGGTTTCAACGGTAGGGGTTCAATCCCCTTCGTTTTCCACAGCTCGGCCCACAACCCTTTTGGATCAAGCTGACGTGTGTAACCTTATGAACGGGTTGGATGGCAGAAACTTCATCACTTTGGGCCCCAGGAGGTTTTCAACGTAAGAGTTTTATCACCACCGTTCCACGTGGTGTGGGGGCCCACCATTGGGTTTTCACTATAGCTAGGGCCCACGTGGACAAATCATTAGGTTGGGTGTAAAATGACCACTGCGGTGGGCTCCATAGCTGTTTCAAATGGACAACATCCACCACTGGTTGCTGCGGTGGGGTCCACTCAAGTCTTGGATCTGCAACGCTGGTGGGACCCATGCCCTGCAATGAGCAGCCAAGGAGGATGGACGGTGCGTATAAATCACACACAAGTCTAGGTGGGCCCAAGGGATGTTTCAACGGTAGGTGTTCAATCACCACCGTTGCTGCTGTGTACTATTGAGATTTGAATCTCATTATTATTATTATTATTATTATTTTTGGATATGCACTGAAATGAGCTGTCAACCGAATGGAGGGTGTGAATTTAACACATACATTAGGTGGGCCCCAGCATGTGGCCCACACTGCTGTCAGCGTGAAAGGAGGTGGGCCCAAGGATGTTTTCAACGGTAAGTATTCATTGCCCACTGTTTGCTGTGGTGGGGTCCACTTGGGCTGTGGATATTCCACACGTGTGGGACCCTCCACACGTCCCAGGCCAGGGGGTCTCGTGGACAGGTTGGATGGTAAAACAAAACACCCTGGTGAGCCCCACAAAGGTTTCAACGTTGAATGATTAATCACCATTGTTTCACATGGTGGGGTCCACAGAGGTGGTGGATCAATCTACTATTTGTGGGGCCCTTCATCCAGGGTCTGAGTGTCCAAAACAACAGGTTGGGTGCCAAAAAGAACACCATGGTAGGTCCCCCCAAAAAATTTCAATAGTAGTCGTCAATCCTCACTGATTCATGTGGTGCGGTCCACCTGAAATTTGGATCTGTTCCATTTTTTAGGCTCTTGCATGGAGATGATGCGTTAAAATGGATATGGACGGCATGGATCACACATATACATCAAGGTAGCCCCACAGCGTATAAAATGGTGGCCCCCAACGTGTGTAAAACGCATATAGCTTGGTGGGCCCACGGCATGGGTAAAACACATACTTCAGGTTGGACCCACGTCCGTGCATCAAGGTGTCCCTGCAAGATCTGTCCGAACATGATTTAGAGCGGGTCGCGGACACTCTCACGGTAAAGATAGACCAGAGAAGGCCTGATCCGAGGAGGAAATGATCTAGACCGTCAGAACCTTAAATCAGTTGTATCTGGCAATCGGGATGAGTTTTTCAACATACCATATAAGAAGTGCCTGCAATTTGTGGTGTCCCAACCATATATGAGCGTACATCCAGTCCGTTTATCTGTTGCGCTGCCTCAATTCACTCGGTGGGACACACACGATATAAAATCGTGCCTAAAACCACAAAATCGGATGAGGATGATTTCATGGGTGCATGTCTCTTTATCCTGGTGTGGCTCACCTTATTAGCCAGCTGGATGGCATATAGAAAACACAGTGGCCCAAGAAGGTTTCTATTGTGGGTGTTCCTATCCTCACTATTCCCTTTGGTGTGGCCCAACTGAGTTTTGGATCGTCCTGATTTTTGTTCCAACATCCTAACGTGAGTTGTCGCAACTGATTGCCGGAGTAGTTGTTGAGACACATCAAAGCGGGCCCACAGAGCTTGGGTGTTTCAAGCTCTTCCTACAACGGATGTTATAAAGGTTTTCCGTCCATCGCTAGGGTTTACAACACTACATATATCCCAAATACAGGTGCATTCCATCGTTGTTTCAGATTCAACTAAAACAACTGAGGACAACTATACGGACAGTTAATTTTACTTTTGCATAGGGCCACATTATCTACTCGGACGGATGAAGACTAAAACCAGTGCTGGGTAGGATCAAGGCAGTGGATTGTGAATTTAATTATCACGCGGGGTTCAATCCCTATCGTTCACCCATTAATAAATAAATAAATAAATAAACCATTTGTTACATAAATATAGAAACCATAGATTCATGTGGAGGACTTGCTAAAAGCACAAATGAAATGGCAGATCATTCATTGTATGAAGTTTTTAAGACTTTGTACTAATCTACCTTACACTTTTGGAGTTTCTAATGAAAAGAACCCCTGAGTGAAATGAAAATCTCTCAAGCAATGGGAGCCCCAAAATCGGGTGGTGATGATACCTTTTGTCAGTGGAAGATTGGATAAGACTTCTATGAATCATGAGACTGATTGTATTTGCTCTAGACATTGGAGAGACTAAATTTCCACTTGCAGGCAAAAAAAAGTTATATGACAATAAGCTAATTAATAGCCATACTTTCATTTGAGTACTTTTATTATTATTATTATTATTATTGAGATTGAATTTGTCTTCTTTCTTTTAGGGGTAGATATAATGCACATAGGTAAGTGAAAGGATGAAGACCTATAACTAAAAATAGAGGATTTTTTTTATTTTTTATTTTTTATTTTTATTTTTATGTGAATGATGTTTTTAGCCTGTTGTTATTATTATTATTATTATTATTATTATTATTATTAAGGATATTCGTTTAATAGGCACATATGACACTTTTTTTTTATTATATCATATTAAGTCTTGTGAAAATTCTTACAGTTCTTGAATGCAAACACCACAAATATTAGGCCATCCCAACTACCAGCAGACGTACCATGTAATTTAGAGGATTTTGAATGTTATATGTAGTATGACCCACTTGATGATTAGACTCACCTGACTACTTGGGTGTCCAATATTTATGCTGGAGCGACCCTTTCAGACAGGTTTGATAGCATTTATACATGATAGTAGGGCCTAGATACAGGCAAAAGGAACTCCTCAAGGTGCGGTATTTAAGGCTTTCGCTACCGGTGGGTTACAAATTTCCCTATCATACCTAAAATAGGAGAGATACTTGCAGTAATCCAAAACAAATGTGAGGTATTTGCAATCGTCATGAAACGGTAGGTAAAATAGGGCCCACGATATTGCCTTTTTCTTATACATTTGGTAGGTAACAAGTTTACATCTCTAACTGCTTGCATATGAAACATCTCTAGCTCTCTGCCCACAGAACCAAAAGTTTTCCTCAACCATAGAATCCTCTATTCTAGGATTTAGGTTTTGCAGACTAAATTAGGGTTTTTAGCCCCAATGAGATGGGCCATGTTTCAAGCTATGCAGACAAACTTCTTGGATGGGTTGAATTTCATATGAATACCATATAGGACTCATTATCCTAAGTCTCTCTCTATATTTTTTTTAAAGAAAAACAAAATATTAATGGTAGTGTGGTCATTTCATCTTAAAGAAAACATCTTTTCAGACTTTCAAACAATGGCATTTTTTAAGAAAATATAATATCATAAATGTAAACGGTCTTCGTTCCATGGAAAAATTAAGGCTGAATATTGGATGGATTTTTACTGCAAAATTTCTTAAGAATTCTGAAATGACCAACATGACTCTATTTTTTGTTAAACAAGTGGTGAAGTTGAGATTTGTGGGGATTAAATGATCAATATTTTCTCATTTATTTATTTTTTCTCTTAAAAAGTGGAGAAGTTGAGAATTGTGTGGTCCATTGTGGTGTTTGTATGACATCCAACCCGTCGAAGAGATGCACCCCACTATGAGAATTAGACAAAACAAAAATCATGTTAACCCAATCATTAAATGGGCCATACATGAGTTTAGATGTTTTTGGGTGGAGTTGCATTGCTTCTTACGACGTGGCATATTTGATGATTGGATTGGCTTAATTTTTGGATTGTTTGATCTGTTGGGGGCTGTTACACAAAACCTTAGGATCTAGCCTCCCAAAAACACCAGAATTATGAGATAATAAAGTAATGAAATAAATCAAAGCATAAAGCATATGACACAAGAGATTTTTACATGGAAAACCCTCAAAGAAGTAAAAACCACAGGACCTAGTCCAGATCAATAATTCACTATAAAGTACAACGTTACAACTGATCACAAGCACACACCGCTTGGATCAAATCTTCTTCCCTCACGCAGCAGTGGATTAAGAGAATAAAGAAAAACAGAGAGATCTCACCGATTATGAGGACGTAGAAGTCCTGAGATGTCAAGTGTATAGTAGATCACCTCTACGAGCATAATCTCCTTTCTACAAACTTCCTCTTTTTTTTTTTTTTCTCTCTCTCTCACACCTTTGATAGCCTTAAACCCTTTAGTAAAATTTTAGAAAACTCTCTTGCATTACCTAAAAAAGTTATAGGGACCCCTATTTATAGTTTAGAAAACTCCTTTCCGCACCTCTGTGAAAACCACGTCAAGTTTACGTAGTCCCCACAAAATTCGGACATGAATCTATGTAACCTCAACTGGTCGAGCAAGGTCCTCGACTAGTCGAGCGGACCCTCGACTAGTCGAGCAGACCCCTCGACTGGTCGAGCACTACGGAATTCCAAAACCAATTGCTTGTTGGACTTTGAGTCGAGCATAACTCGACTGGTCAAACAGCCCACTCAACCGATCGAGCACTACGAAAAAAGATCCATTTTTTCAATGGGTTGCACTACTTCTCCTCTGAACTGAGGAAAAATCCATCAAATCTTTCCCTTTCCGACTCAGGAAGAATTCACCTTCTTCAAGCCAGCTCAGTTTCTACAAATCTCAAACTTGTCATTGAGTAAAGCCTTGGTTATCATGTCTGACCCGTTATCATCCGTGCGGACCTTCTCAAGCTGTAACACCTTCTGTTCCAAAGTATCCTTGATCTAGTAATACCGAATCTCTATGTGCTTCGACTTAGAGTGCTGACTTGGATTCTTGCTCAAGTGTATAACACTTTGACTATCGTAATAGACCACGTGCTGCTCCTACTTCAGGCTAAGTTCCTGTAGGAACCTCTTTATCCAAAACATCTCTTTACATGCCTTTGTGACTGTAATATACTCGACCTCTGTTGTCAACAATGCCACGACCTTCTATAGCTTGCTTTGCCAAGAGACGCTTCCCCTACAAACGTGAACATAAACCCCGATGTAGACTTCTTGGAGACTATGTCACCTGCCATCTTTGCATCTATGTAGCCTTCTAACATAGGTTTTTCGTTACTATAGCATAGGCTCAACCTAGATGAGCCTCTTAGATATCGCAGTATCCATTGCCCAATGTTCTTTGTTAGGATTGACAAGATACTGGCTGACAATACCAACCGCATATGTTATGTCTGGGCGTGTACACACCATAGCATACATCAAACTTCCCACCGCTGATGCTTAGGGTATCTTCTGCATCTCTTCCACCTTTACTTTCGTCTTGGGACACTGCCTGTCACTCAATCTGAAGTTATCATCCAGTGGAGTATTGACCGGCTTTGTTGCATTCATATTGAACCGCTCTAGGACTTTCTCAATGTACTGCTCTTGTGACAGCCAAAACTTCATGCTACTTTTGTCACGAGTTATCTCCATTCCTATGATCTGCTTAGCTAGGCGCAAGTCTTTCATTGCGAATGACTTGCCCAACTTCTGTTTCAGCCTGTCAATCTTCTTGATGTATTTTCCCATGATAAGCATGTCATCAACGTATAACATCAAAACTAGGAAATCACTATCTGAGAACTTGTGCGTGAACACACAATGGTCCGACTCCATTTTATCATATCCATGCTTTAACATGAACGAGTCAAACTTCTTGTACCATTGCCGTGGAACTTGTTTCATCCCATACAAGCTCTTCTTTAGCCTACACACCATATGATCTTTGCCCTTGACTTCGAAACCCTTTAATTGGTGCATGTAGATCTCTTCTTCCAAGTCACCATGGAGAAAGACAGTTTTAACATTTAACTGGTCTATCTCTAAATTTATGCTAGCCGCCAACCCAAGCAACACCCATATAGATGTTATCTTTACCACTGGTGAGAATATCTCCTTGAAGTCTATACCTTTCCTCTGACCGAACCCTTTTACCATAAGTCTGACCTTGAACCTTGTTTGTGAATTCTTCTGCTCAATCTTCTTTCTAAACACCCACTTGTTGTTCAGAGCTTTCTTGCCCTTAGGCAATTTCACCATATCATAGGTGTGGTTCTTATGTAAGGATTCCATCTCCTCTTGCATAGCTTTCAACCACTACCCTTATGCTCGTCGGCTAAGGCCTTAGAATAATCTTCTAGCTCTCCCCCATCAGTGAACATAATGTACTCATGCAGCGAGTACTGCTTGGAGGGCTATTTGTCCCTAAATGACCTACTCACCTGTGGCTCAACAGGTGGATTAAGTGGGGGCTGCTCCCCCGGTCTATCTTCTGTAGGAAATCCTTCATCCTCTGTACCTTGCTGTACTCCTCCCTCATCAGGTACCACAGGAGGAATAACCGGATCCATGTCCTCTAGCTCTCTTAAACTAGGGTGGTTCTTCTCTGGCTTACAAATGTCTTCTATACATTGATCTTCAAAGAATACCATATCTCTGCTCCTGACGAGCTTCTTCTCGGTTGGATCCCACAATCTGTAATCAAACTTTTCATCACTGTACCCCAATAACACACATTGCCTGATCTTCATATCGAGCTTGGACCTCTCGTCATTTAGTACATGAACGGATGCCCCATAGCCAAACACCCTGAGATGATTGTACGATGGATCCTGTCCAGTCCACACTTCTCAGGCATTTCTCCATTCAATGGGGCTGATGAAGACCTGTTTATCAAATACACTGCCGTGTGCATTGCTTCTCCCCAGAATGTCTTGGGCAATTTCGCATGGGATAACATGCATCTAATTCTCTCAACAATGGTGCTATTCATTCGCTCAGCCACACCATTATGCTGGGGGGTCTTGGAAACTATCTGTTCATGCTGTATACCTAGAGACTTGCAATACTCATGAAAGTCACCAATGTATTCACCACCATTGTCAGTGCGGATGCACTTTAATGATCCACTTGTCTCTCTCTCGACCATAGCATGAAACAATTTAAATACACCAAAGACCTCGTCCTTAGATTTCAAAGCATAAATCCAAACTCTCCTAGATGCATTATCTATAAAAGTGACAAAATACAATGCCCCACCCAAGGTTTTTATATAAATACAGGTTTTTAGAGCTATACCTGTCACGTTTGGAAGGAGCCACTTCTTTGCTAGTACCTGAAGCTATTTTTCACTCATGTGGCCTAGACGCTTGTGCCACATGTCAATAGCCAAATCTTTCATTGCGTTCAACTCACCCTTTTTTTTTTTTTTTTTTTTCAAAACTCAAAATTCCATTTATATCAGCAAAAATTACAAGATTCGGGAAACCCAGGACAAAAGGAACCTCCTATCATAAAGACCCAAAACTAAATGCAACTGGCAAGAACCCGAATTGGGCCGCCAACCCAACTAGGGTCTCATGTAACCTAGACCAACTTTGTCCAGAAAGAGAAGGCCTCTCACAAGAGGGGGAAGATCGTTGTAAGCGATGAGGAGGCGAGAGGATTGATCTTTACTACCCAGTCTTGCCATTGTGTCCGCAGGAGAGTTACCTTCCTCAGGATGTGGGCGAACTTCACATGCCCCATTCCGCCAAATGGTTGATCCGGAGATCCAACATCTCCATTTCCACTAGGGAGAGGCCGTCCGCATGAAGAAGTCTATGAGGAGCTGAGAGTCCGACTCAACAATGATGTTTTTCAGCCCCTTGGAAAAACATAGAAGCATCCCGTCGTGAATGGCCCTGAGCTCAGCATGGACATTGGAACCCGCCCCGTAACCTTCAGCAAAGGCAAAAAGGAACGTCCCTTTCTCATCTCTACAAATCCCGCCACCGCCAGACGGGCCAGGATTGCCTAAGGCAGATCCATCAACATTGATTTTAATCCATCCAGGAGGAGGACGCAACCATTTTACCACAGAAGCAGGGGCAGATTGATCGAGCCTTGGGATTGGCGATGGGTCACCCTGGAGCTGAGGGATAGCAGGTCTGGGAAACGCCCTGCTAGGGGGCTGACGGCTAGCGAACGGGCAGCCGTTGGAGGAGGGGTTGACGAGCTGGATAATTTCCTGTCTTGGATGATCTGAAGCCACCAGTTGATCCTATTTGTGAGCTTTTGGATTGAAGGCCTGATTTGCACACACTGACGCTTGCCTTGTAAAGAGTGTAATACTTCTTTCCTCTAGCTGCGATTAACGAACCCTTAATGAGCTTCTAGCGACTATTAATAAATCAACTTTCATAGCCATCATCATCCAACCTTCCCGTTGACATCAAGTTGAGGCGAAGGTTTGGAATGTGCCTCACATCCCTGAGAACCAATGTATAATTCACATCGGTCTTTACACAAATATCATCGACCCCTACGATCTTCGATATGCCAGAATTTTCTATCTTCACGGTCTCATAGTCACCTGACTTGTAGCTTGTGAACAAATCCTTGCATAAAGTCGTATGAAACGAGGCTCATGAGTCTATTATCCAGTCGGTGTCCTGACTCGTAGCCGTGAGACAAACATCATGATCTGCTGAAAGAATAACTACAACATCGCCATCTCAAGCGACCGCAGTGGAATCTGATTAATCTTCCTTCTCTTTTCCTTTTCCTTTCTTGTCTTTCTTCTTCTTATGACATTCATGCTTGTAGTAGCCCTTATTGCCACAATTTCAGTATTTAACATCCTTTCCAGTACTCGACTTGCCTCTTGATTTATCTCAGGCATTCCCGCCCTTTCTGTTCTTTCCTCTCTCTGGATCTTGTGTTACAAGGGCCTCTTGCTGAGTAGACTTTTGAGACTTCTTCCTTGTCTCCTCATTGAAGAGACAACTACTTACCTGTTCTATAGATACCTTTCTGTCTGACGCGGAGTTACTCAGAGACACCACCAATGTCTCCCAACTATTAGGCAATGAGCTAAGCAATAGTAAAGCCTGTAATTTATCGTCTAGGAACATCTTCATGGCGGAGAGCTGGTTCAATATATTGCTGACTTCATTCATGTACTCAACCACAGAACCACCATCTTTGAACTTGATATTCACAGGTCGTCTTATCAGAAATATCTTATTGTCGGCTATCTTCCTCTCATACAGCTCTTGTAGTTTCAACCATAGGCTAGTGGCTGAAGTCTTTATAGACACATGGTGAAATATGGAATCATCCAGCCAATGTCTAATAAACCCCACCGCCTTCCAATCCAACTTCTTCCAATCATCATCTGACATATCCTTTGACTTTGTTGACATGCCTTGAATTGGAGAATACAAGTCATTGCAATAAAGCAAGTCCTCCATCTTAGCCTTCCATATGGTCTAATTAGAACCATTGAGACTAATCATCCGTGATGAGCCACCTTCCATAATTCAGAACCGATCCCACTCTGTTCAACCAACTTGAACGCTCTGATGTCATTTTGTTGGGGGTCGTTGTAAAAAACCTTAGGATCTAGCCTCCTAAAAACACCAGAATTATGGGATAATAAAGCAATGAAATAAATCAAAGCACAATTCACATGACACGAGATTTTTATGCGGAAAACCCTCGAAGAGGTAAAAACCACGAGACTTAGTCTAGATCAACAATCCACTATAATGTAGAACATTATAACTGATCATAAACACACATTGCTTGGATCAAACCTTTTTCACTCACGTATGAGTGGATAAACAATAAGAGAATAAAGAAAAACGGAGAGATCTCACCGATTATGAGGACGTATAAGCGCCGAGATGTCAAGTGCATAGTAAATCACCTCTACGAGCAGAACCTCCCTTCCACAAGCTTCCTCTCTCTCTCTCAGCCTTAAACCTTTTAGAAAACCCTTGTAAAGCTTTAGGAAACTCTCTTGCATTACCTAGAAAAGTCCTAGGGACCCCTATTTATAGTTTAGGAAACTCCTTTTCGCACCTTTGTGAAAACCGCCTCAAATTTACGTAGTCTGCATAAAATCTGGAGATGAATCTGCGTAACCTCGACTGGTCGAGCAGGGTCTTCGACCATTCGAACGGACCCTCGATCGATCGAGCAGACCCCTCGACTAGTCGAGCACCACAAAATTCCAAAACCAATTACTCGCTGGACTTTAAGTCGAGTGCCACTTGATTGGTTGACCTAGCCTACTCGACTAGTCGAGCACTGTGAAAAAACATCCATTTTTTCAACGGGTCACACTACTCCTCTGAACTGCGGAGGAAAACCCCATCATGATCATCATAGTAAAGCTCATCTCTTGGACGGTTGGATGTCATGTACACATCACTTGAGCACACAATTCTCAACTTTTTCACATTTTAGGAAAAAAAAAAAGAAGAAAGGCTTAGCTCATTTCTCCCCATAAAATTAGAATTTTTGATGACTTTTCATGAAGATCCCATTGGACCTAACTACCATTGAAGACTTTTTGAGCTCCTAACCGTTAATTCATACCAAATCGGCATATCCAACCTGAGAAAGTTGAATTTTGATATGAAATTTTTTACCTAATTAAACATTTCTATTACTGGAATTCTAAGTAGGAAGTCTATTTACCCAATAATTTGAGAGCATTTTTCATAATTTACCTAACTAATAGTATTTTTAACTAAAATTATACTATTATAAATGTAATCAAGTAATTAATCTATAAAGTGTTTGGTCATACCAGTATAACAAATGTTATGGGTAAAAATAGATTGACTAGATGTATAGATTTGAAGGCTATATGGATTGCTTGAGAGCCGATCGAAAAATAACCTTGGCCTCGGAGGTCACCAAATGACCTCGACGTCGGAGGTCCGCCTTGGTTACCAACTTTGGATGTCAACATCAGATATTGACCTCGACCTTGGTTCGGTCTCGGATAAACCACTACCTCAAAATTCAAATACACTTACAGTATAGGTCTTGACATATACTCCACCGCCCCCAAAAGGTTATAAATACATTCGCTGACATGAGTAAAGTTACGCAGAGTCTCTCACCCAAAATCTCTCGATACTACCAGACCTAGATTCCTATCCTAACTTTGGCATCAGAGGGTCCCCTACTCTAACCAGAGTCTCCTTTGTCTTCTTCCTTTGCAGGCACCTAAAGGTCCAGGGAAGGCTAACTAGTTTTTCCCATCAACAAGAAGATTTTGAAAATCTCATAATATTTTTGAAAAAAGAAAATACTAAAATGATATTATCATGATATTGCCAGATTTTCAAAATGACAATACTTCTCAACTTTTCATGATTTCATTGTGGAAATATGTCTATATCAGCATGAAATTATTTATAATTTTAAATAAATTATTAATAATATATTTAAAATTTTAAAGCTATTTATTAATTTATAATTCCTATTTTGGCAAGATTTTCTTGATATTATCCTCAAAAAACACTTCCATTTTGAAAAGATCTTAAGAAATTCCTTGGAACGAGGTTTCTCACTATCATTGACACCACCTCCATTGTGAACCACACTTTATCAACTGTCTAAATCATCACATGATGGGTTGTGGATTCCTATCCTAGGCTGTACTTGTATAGAATGGGTCTGTTAGGACATGTTGTCTCACGTGGCTCTGCTTGGATTGATAAAAATTAATAAATATATTTAAAAAGAAAAAACATCACACCTGAGAATCTACGAAAAAATAGGAATCGATATATAATAAAGAATCCAAATCTGTTAGTTTTAACACACGTAATTACTATAAAAATATTAAGAAGTCAATGATAAATAAGTAAGAATTGTCTTTTAAAAAACATGAAAAATCTCAATTCCTAATGTTTCTAAGAAATTGATGCAGAGCGGGTGGCATACACTTTCATGGCAAAGATGAACCAGATTATGCTGATCGGAGGTGGAAATGATCCAGACCGTCAAAACTTTAAAACAGTCATATCTTGGAAGATGAAATGAGTTTTTGGACATATCATATATAATTTTGATTTTGGGGGTAGGAGAAGCTACTTCAATGAACTAATCCCGCTATGCTAAGTTGCCCATGCTGAATTTGCGAGATTCAATTAGATTGACGGTTAAAAGTTCATTTTATTTTTGTTTTTACTATAAATAGTAAGTTTTAGTTGACATATAACTTTTGATTTTTAAGTGGAAGGAGTCATGCCCAACATGAAAATGACTTAGAAAAGTTAGGATAACAACATGGTTAGGTTAAATTGGACATAACGGGATTACTTTAGTGAACTAATCCCACTATGCTGAGTAGCCCATGCTGAATTTGCGAGATTCAATTAGATCGGTGGTCAAAAGTTCATTTTATTTTTGTTTTTATTATAAATAGTAAGTTTTAGTTGGCATATAACTTTTGATTTTTTGAGTTGTAGGAGTCGTGTCCAACATGAAAATGACTGAGAAAAGTTAGGATAACAACATGGTTAAGCTAAATTGGACACTTATTATTTTTGGCCGTAGAAATGGTGACCTTCTATAAATAATAAGTTTACTATTTATAAGTCATCTTTTTAAGGAGTTTGAGTCTAAAATCCATCCTAAGTTCGAGCTTATTGTTTAAAGAACTGTAATTTCATTTAAAAAAAATAAATTATCAATCAATTTATTTTAAATTTATCAGAAATTATTTCTATTTTTATTTCCCATGTGGATTCAAGAACGCTTTCTTAGAAGTTCAGAAAGCTATGTGGCTGGAAGTAGTTATTCTCTGAGAAAGACGGTAATGGACCTCATCACGTTCCTCCGGGTCAGAAATGAAAGTCACTCCCTTTTCCATAAACCACTTAGGGTCAGTTTGGGCGTTGGGATTAGAAGAGATTAGGTGGGATAGGATTCAATTGGTCCTGTGCCAATTCTACTCCATGTTTGTAAAGGATGGAAAAGCGTGGAATTACATCAAATGAAATTGCATTAGGTCCCGTGCCAATTTGACTCAATGTCAGGGAAGTTGTGTAGGTCCCACCATGATGTGTGGGCTATATCCACACCGTCCACCAATTTATCAAGATTATTTTAGAGCATGGGCCAAAAAATTAAGTAAATCTAAAGCTCAAGTGAACCTCACCATAGAAAGCAACAGGAATTGAATACTCACTGTTGAAAACTTCTTTGGGGCTACATAAGTTTTGGATCTACCTCATTTTTAGGCCCATGCCATAAAATGAGGTTACAAAACAAATGAACAGTTTAGATATAATACATGTGTGTTATTCTCAGTAATTTCAAATAATGGTGGGTATATCCATTCAATGGACCACCGTATTATCAACAAAGCATGGCATTAATTTTATCCCATGGCAAGAGGGGTTTAAATCCCATCCCACCTAATCCCTTCTAATCCCACTGCCCAAACTGACCCTTAAGCCGAATTGATTTGGACAGCTGACTTTACTTTGACTTTACTTTCACTAACAGTGTAAGTAGAGTAATTTTCATTTTCACCGTAGAAAAGAAGATTCTATCCATAACACACATGCCAATCTAGATTATTTGAGACCGTCTAAATTCTCGGACCTATTTTAGATGGAGTCTTTAAATCATATTAACACAATGATTCTGAAATCCAGCCAGTGGCCATCAAATGGACGTCTAGGGTTCCAACTCCACCAGTATCAATCAGGCAGGCGTGTTATAGAATGCCCTAGTCAAAAGGTTCTGTAGAAAGCTGGCAATCTATATAAGGTACCCGAGTACCCGTTTTTGGATTATCCGACATCAGCGAATTGGTTACCCGTATACAGATCTGGGCCCACTGAACCACGGGCTACGATCGTTCGAACATGGCCATGTCAGGAAACTGCAGTTCCTGAGAAACGTGCATTTGTTCCCAGAGATTTCATTGCCTACAGCCAGGTGTAGGCCCCAACATCTCCTCTCATGCTTCTTAACTGAGAAATGTTTATACACCGCGGCTGTAGGTGAACTTTCTGTACAGCCATTTCTTTCCTGCCAACGTACCACATATGTAGGATATCCTATCCATAGAAAAGGTGGGCCACACCATGATGGTCACCTGGTATAAAAATCATTCTGATCAATACATTGAACGGGACATAAAGTTAGAATCATTGGAGATCAGAAGGTATGGCAAAGGGACTCGGATTTGGTAGTGACCCACTAGTACTAAAGTCGACTAGCGGTACTAGTCATTGCCACGTGGCCTCACCATCATGTGTGTGTTTTATAGGACCATTGTAATGTTTATTTGTCATCTAACATGTTGATTAGGTCAAATATACCTGGATGGAGGGAAAACACAATTTTATTTATATATATACATATATATATATATATATATATATATATATATATATATATATATATACACACACACACACACACACACATACTTTTACAACCGGGCCATTGCATCTGTTGCCCCATTGCCTTCCCTGAAGATATGACGAAAAAGGAACTGCCCCATATGCTTGAGCCGGTTGATCCTAGCAATTCAATACCCCCATTTTCAACCAGGGCTAAGGGACCCGCTCAGGAAGTTCACCACAAGCTGGGAATCGGATTCCACCTCCACCATCAACAAGCCACTAGCTAGACATTTCTCCATCCCATTATGGATAGCCTTCAATTCCGCATTGACGTTAGACCCTACTCTATAAGCCGAAGCAAAAGCAAAGAGGAAGCCGCCCCTGTCATCCCTACAAATACCCCCTCCACCTGAGTTACCCGGAAAAATACAATATGAACTTGATGTGTCCCCACAAAGTTTTTAATGGTGGGCTTTTAATTATCACTACTTATGGAAAAGGATTGCTTCGGTGGAAATTAGATTTGGTAATGGTGTACGCTTTGTGCTCGAGAATATTGAGAACATTTGTTTTTGGAAAGATATTTGGATTGGTGAGAAAATCTTGTAAGCTCATCTATGGATCGACGGGTGTTGGTGAGTCGTTGCTTCTTTCAACTCGAGGATTAAATAACGTGTACTCTTCATTGCCGGCCTTTCTTGCCGGAGGAAGATGTGGGAGAGTCGACATCACTATTCAATTGTATTAAACTTTTCAATCCATCACTCCATAATAATTTGGAAAAGATGTGATGGCAGCTAGATAAGTCAGGATGATTCTCGGTCTAATCCTTCTATAGCATACTTTTAAGCGACGGTCCTAAGGAGTGCACAAGTAGTGTTGTCGCTACCAAGTTTTTATTTGGCATTATGAAGCTCCTCCAACAGCGGCGTTTGTGTGGTTGGTTGGAACAAAAATTTGATAGTTAATAACCTTCAAAGTAGAAAATGACTATTCCAAATGTTTGTTTGATGTGTATAGCTAATGTGAAATATTCAATTGATTACCTCCTTTTACACTGCCTGACAACATCCTTTAGGTGAAATTGTATCATATCTTCATTCCAGGTGTCTTAGGCCTATTTGGTTTTTATTGATTTATTCATTTATCTTGGCATGGGATGAATCTCAAACAAGAGTAACAAATCCCACGGCGTTTATGCTTGTTAACGGGACTTTGGGCTATTTAGGAAGTAAAAATGGGAGGAGTTTTAAATGCTTGAGTAGCTTGTTAGCCGGACCTTGGACTATTTAGGAAGTAAGAAATGGGAGGCGTTTAGAAACTTGAACTATTCGTCAAGTCAGGTCGTGTTGAAAGCCAAAAGGCTAATTATTGAATGGGCCTTGGATTTTGAGGAGGGGAAATTTATAATTCTTTTTCCATGTAAATAGTTGGGATGGTTCTAGCTTTCTCTCTGTATAGTCCTTTGCCTTTTGGTATGTGTTTAGAATATACTTTTGTTCTCTTATAAAAATCATTGCTATTTTCTGTGTTGTGGTCCATGTAAGATTTGGATTGTCTCAATTTTTTTTTTATGTCTCATGGCTTAAAATGTAGGCAAAATACATGGACAAAACACATGCATCATGGTGGGGCCCGAGCACCTACCAGCACTGACCAATACCGAGCTCGGTATTGGAGGGTCGCTGCCGAATCCCAATTCATGGCAAAGTGTGTTGGGAGGATGGAAAGGGTTGGGATTAGATGGAATGGAATTGTTTTGGTCCTGTGCAGAATTTTTGGTAGATTTTGAAATCCATTACACATGTGGCATCATTGCATGTGATATTCTAGTTATACACATGTACATGTGACTAGCATCTGTTGTGAATTTCGTTCGTTAATTACAATTCTGTAGTTCACCGAACAGAATTTTGCTTAATCTAGTATTTTTCCCATAGCAAGAATTTTATCCCAAACATGGGATTGGATGGCTTAAATAGTATGTTATTTCCGGACATACAATCATTGTGTAATAATCATGTTAAACCCATCTAATACAATTCCATACCATTTAATACCATGAACCAAATAGGCCCTAAAATGAGCTAAAAAAAGATGGATGGCATAGATTGAACACATACATCATGGTGGGCCCCACAGAGTCCAGTCACAGGTATATCCTTGGCGTGGAGGTTACAACGCAATCCGGCCGGGCTTTTAACCGTCCACTTCCTGTCCCACTGTCGATGGGCCATGGAGCAAAATGCGAATTGGAAAGTTTGGAAGGAATATGTTCTTAATCAAAGTGTATGGTATACATAACATATTACAAAGCTGAAAAAAATCATACACATACATTCTCCCTACGTAGACCAAACAGAGAGATGCACGGAAGGTGCGAAACGTCTATTTTGGGCAGTGTTGTGGATGGAGATAATCCATAACTCCTAGTGAAAGACGATCCTGACCATTGGTATCCGCAAATGAATGTGACCATTCAAAGATCACTTTTCTATCTAAAGAAATCAATGGTCATTATTGTACGTTCAACATGATTATTAGATTTTTCGCTCACCTACAAGAAATCAATAGTATTAATTAATTTCAGCATGACATTCTCCCATTTCGCAGGCCAGCATGTATCGACCTAAGTTTTGGCTGAACAATACAAACCACACATCTGATGGGGTCCTACTTTTGGTGGGCCAATTTACAGCAACCAAGCGGAAATGTTGATTCCAGACCGTTGATTTCCGAAGTTGCATGTAAACCATAGAAAGTCTTCAACAGTTCCCAGCTACAATTATTATTCAATTCGAGTTACGGATTATGACCCAAAAACAGTACCACCAAGATTAACGGTTTAGATCTTCAACCCATATCTCTATGTGAGCCTCACATAGCGACGCAGGCTAGATGAACCTCGGTCGCGACGTACAAAAGAAAAACTCGAAATAGATACCACCGGCCGACGCCACGCCCACCACGTACAGAAAACCAACCAAGTTCGTTTTACCTCCGTCGCGTCACAGGATGGAGCGTATGTCGCCACCCACTGGGACCCACATGCGAGAGTGATCAGATAAATTGAACCGTCCATATTCTCCTTACTGTATCATATGAGCTATTCTCCCACAATCACACTTTATGGATGATTCTAACCATTGATTTCTAGAGTTGAAAGTGAGCCATTGAAAATCTTTTCTTCATGGTTACAACTTCATCTACGGATAGTGATGCTCTCAATCATCCATTCACTGCAATTTTGTTAAGGTGGCCCATAGAAAATAGAGTACACAACATGGACGGTTCCGAACATCCGACCACTCAGCATGTGGGCCCCAGTGGGCAACGACACACGCCAGAGGCAAAAACCCAAAAAAAAAAAAAAAAAAAAAAAAAAAAAAGAAAACAAAAACCGCCCACCCAATACCACTGATGTTCACACCAAAACCGCCATTCATCGATCTGGAAGCGGTTTCGCCGTGCAGACAGCAAACCTGGAGGAAAACCCACGTCGAGGATTCTCACCTTCTTCATCCCAACACCCCTCATCGAAGTTCTGAGCATAGCTGAGAGGATCATATCTGAAACCACCTGGTTTTGCATGCCTGGTTTTGAAGAAAACAGCTCTTGTGAACCTGCAACGCTCTTGTCCTTGTCTCTCTCTCTTTTGCCATGGAATCCTAAAGAGCTTGAAGTGGGACCAACATGAAAATGGCCCATCATCTTCTCTCTCTACTTCTCTCAGATATGTGGGTTTTTCCATGCCTTTCATATAGAAGCAGCTATGAAAGAGGGTAGATTTTATACCTTTGTGGTGAGGAATATTAAAAAAAGAAGAAGAGAGAAATACTCCAGTACTGCTCTTGAGCACTATAAATGATAGTGCAACTAGTTGTATCAGTTCACTTGTAAACTCCAATTTAGTCGATCTGAACCGTTCATTATGTCCTAAACACACATATAATACGCTACATACAAAAATTTAATGATTGGGAGATGCTATTCTTCTTTGATTTTGACTTATATTTTACATCCATCCGTTTTCAAAGCCTTGGATGCATGGATGGTTATGATTGCCTTAAGAAGGTGATTCTTTAGAATATTAACCAATCAATGATGGGCCCTGACTAATATATGGATCGAACTTTCTGCTGGACCAGTCTTCTGTAAGTGATCTTACCGTTATAGTGAAGACCATTGATAAAAAATTTCATATTTTTTAGATCGGTATACCATGGAATCCCATGATAGAACCTAATGAATGGTCTAGATCAATGGATTAGACTCTATAATTGTCCTAATGCAAGTTGGAGCACCATAACCTACTTCTTCTCTAAGAGCACCATAATTAAAAAGCGTACAATTTGCGAGTCAGGAACCAGCGTGGGTCCACGAGTGGGCCCACATACTGAATGATCTTATGATCGGAACCGTCCATTTTATGAATCTATGTTTTATGGCCCACCCTGCGAACATTACTCTAAATGGGTGATTGTAAAAATCACAATCTGTGGATGAATTTGTAACATTGAAGAGAAGATGTTCAACGGCTCACGTTCAACTCTAAAGATCAAAGGTTAAGATTGTCATTGAAGCTTGAATCAAGGGAAAAACAACTAATTTACTGTAGCAATGAGAGTACGGACGGTGAAAATTATCTAACCACTCGGCATGTGGGCCCTTTCGTGTGAGTGCACATGCCGTATTATGCGTCGCGACGGAGGCAAAACGAACTAATTCGAGTAGGTTAAAACGCTGCACACGTTCTCACCGGAAAAGTCTCCCCTACGAAGACGCGGATTTCAAGTTCCTGCGCTGGGAACCCAGGTGGGGCTCACTGTCATATGTTTGAGAAATCCTCTCCGTCCATCCGTTTTTTGAGTTCATTTTAAGACATGAGGCCAAAAATGAACCGTATCCAATGCTCAAGTGGGCTGGAAACGTGATAATTGAACGTCTACAGTTGAAATATTCGTGGGGCGAAAAAAAAAGTTTTGAATCATGCTATTATTTGTGTTTTCAGTTCATCCCAGCACAAATGACGTTATTAACGGTATGGATGGCATGTAAACATCACTGCCGAACCCAGGGAGGTTTCAACGGTAGAAATTTCCCTAACCACCTTTTCCTTTAGTACAGCCTACTTGAGTCTTGTATCCCGCTCAATTTTGGTTTCTTCTCCAAAATGAGCTCACAAAACAGATGGACGGAGTGGATTTCTGAAAAACATCACGTGGACCCACCTAAGTTTCAAGCGCAGGAATTCGCAGGAAGAAAAGAGAAACGTGCGGGATTTGTCGGTTATGAGTAAGGTGGACCCCACTGTGGAATGACCGCATGCAAACATCAGGAAGTTCGGTTCAAGGCGTGGGCTACGCTTGTATTTTGAACGTGGACGAATTGCAACTTCTTTTAGAATGGGTGTGGCCGACCTTACCGGTCGACCAGACTTATAATTTTCTATATGTTATCTTCTTCAGGGTGGGGGCCATCTTATCTACCGCCCAGATTTCACACATTTTTCTAAGGTTGGCACGTAATGGTGAGTGCAGAGGGCTTGTAGGGATTATAGAGAGCATGTATTAGCCATGGCGTCTGAAATAGGAGTGTGAATAGGCCGGTGATGTCACAGGGCTCAGAAATGGAGAGAACATGATGATTGATTTTAATAAAAAGGTGGTATACAATACATGTAGATGGCTTGGAAATTTACTCACTTAAGGTTGGATGTTCACTTACCCAAATACAAAAGAAATATTACCACAGAGTCGATTATCATTTTCGTAGCTTTTAGTTGTGGCTAGCATTCATTTTATCACAGGACTTTTGGCACTACTATTAAGGTTACGTAGGTGTCATTGTATTTTTAAAATTATAGACAACCTCATCATTATTTTCATTTATTAGATTTAGTTGGTTGCTAACCTTCTTTTGAGGGTACTTATAAGCTTAATGTTCTTTCTCTTCATATTTAAAATATGTATTTGATTAGGTTTGTTTTTCTCTCATCAGGTAGTTAGATGTTCTTTAGTTCTTATCTCTTCGATCTTTTGAGTTATGGCATTCATTCTTACCCCATCTCATGAGTTGGGGCATTCATTAGACAGTGTGATAATCTTCTTGTCATTAGAAGTTTTCTAAAATCACTTAAAAGAGGCTCTACTTAACTTGACTCTTGCCTTTTATGGCAATTTAGTAAACCTCTTTAAGAGTACTACTCAAATGGCATAAAACTATCTCATCATGGATAGATAATTTTAATCTATTCAAGTATCTACCTAACACTTTAACTTCAAGATTTTAATTGTATGATACATGACTCATAAAACAACGGGCGATTGTAACAAATTGGCCCCGTTTAAAGGGTTAGGATCATCTGATCTGCATAATTGTTGCACCATTGCTTGCTCCTAGTATGGATGAATGAATGGTTCAAATTGATGATAAGTCAACTTGTGTGCCATTTAAAAGGTTTGGAAAACATTAGCAATGTGTTCACATGAAGGTGGGCACATTAGCAAGACATTAACAAACTATATGTGCACGTGCGCACACACATTGTTGAGTGTCAAATATTGCATATTTCTCCTTTTTTTTTTTTTTTTTTGGAAAGGTGTAGCCCAAAACTTGGGGCCCACCATCTATATATCATAGGAAAAACAAAGATGTGAACAACTTAGACATTCGGGCGGCAATGCAAACAAATAGTAGGCCCCCATCATTTCCTATACACATTTTCCTCCCCGGACACTTTCACTGAGCCAACATATTTTTCCCTATTTATATCTTGGTTGTATGAACATGATAATACTTAATGGGTATATTTTATACATGTTTGTATTGCAAAGTGAGTTTAAGAGCTTCGGTTGAAAAGAATATTAAAAACATGGATTTGATGCTCAAGAATTACCATGGCGATGGATGGATCTTAGGAGACTAAAATTGAAGATTTCGAGACTTCAAGATTTAAAGAAATCAAATGGAGAAGGAAGGAAGTCAAAAGTGCAAAGTGCAGAAATTTAGAAAATCTAAACTTCACTGTTTATGTCATCGACCGCCGGTTGATGACATCGAAGCCAGTGTTTGATGACATCGAACACGGGTCGATGACATCAAAGAATTACATGAAAATCAAGTCTGGTTGCTGGACAAATTGGATGCAGTTCTCGATGACATCGAAGACCTGCTTGATGACATCGAAGGCAGTTCGATGACATCGAGATTTTTGTAGATTTTTTGAGCAACTCGCACGAACACTCTGGACACATTCTCAATCACTCGAACACACTTCAATGACATCGAAGGGATGTTCGATGACATGAAGAGTTATGCAGTGCGAAAAGGCACGACTTCCAGATTCAAGTTACGTTCGATGACATCGAAAGCATTACGCAAAGTGCATAAATTTGAGATGGTTTTCAGAGATGGTTGGACAAAGGCTCTTTATTTATTTTTAATGCTTTCTTCTAGGGTTTTAGATCCAATCATGTCTATGGTTGGCTAAACCTCTTAGCTAAGGCTAAGAGGTGAAGCTTGTAGCGTGTTGGGATAATTTTCTTGCTTTGATTCTTGTTTTTATTGAACCTCATTGATTTCTAGTTTGATATTAAAGGAATATTTTTAGTTTTTTATGATTTATTGTGACTCAAAATTACAATAGATACTGTGATAGTTTTGAATATCTTCTTTTTCTATTTCTAAGATTGTGAGATTGGTAAATTCTGTTGTTCACCATCGTCTCCTGGGCATGGTAGGATGATGGAATCCCTTCCAATTATCACAATACTCATTCATTGAGGACTATATCAATGAAAAGTTTAGAGATTTGATTTAATTGCTTCATCTTCCAATTAGATAGGATATGACTCCAATTCCAATTGTGTCTCTTGAATCAAGGTGAGGTAGCATCTTGATAGCTACAAGTGGATCCTTGGCACTCTGGATCATTCTTTTCAATTGATAGTTTTAATCAATATTATTTACAATTACTCTCTTTTATTCCAGATTTAGATTTAGATATTTTTCTAGTTCTAGTTATTTTCAGAATACGTACAAGATTAGTCCATGTGGATTCAACCTCGATCTCACTGAGTCATTATTACATTGCGACCCTATACTTTGAGTTGTGAACACACATAATATACATCTAATACATATTAAAGATATATGGGCCTAGGCTAGAGTAGTCCAAACTCATCGTAAAATTATTTGGGCTTTTATATATAAACATAGGCTCATCCTAAGGCTCAAATGCCATATGTAAACTTGACCCAAATACATGTCCATCCAAAAGTCAAGGTCCTGGGCCAGCCCATTAACTACCCTATACAAAAAAAAGAGTTTTTTTTTTTTTTCTTCTTTTTAAGCTTGTTTGGATTCATGGAAAGAAAATGAAAGGGAACATTGTTTCTCATGAAACCCACTTTCTATTGTTTATGAGGCTTTTCTTTGTGGCAATTTTTGAGAAACACCACTTCTCATTTTTGAACTTTAGTATGAATGATGACCGCACTAGCTGGTCATCTCACTTTTGCTTTTTTTTTTTTCTCTTTCCATAGATGGGCGTGGAATTGACTTAGATGAGATAATGCACACAATTTAGAGTCGTTATACTGGCCAACGAAAGGTTAAAATCTATAGCTAACTAAAAACTATAGAATCACTTGAAGAGTTAGAGAATTGAAGGTCCTCCGGCTCAAGTGACTCTTACAGTTAGTTTACGATTGAAGATTCTAAGTGCTAGAAAAGGAAGATGTTAAGCACCATTTTCGAAATTCGAATTTTTCAGAGATCTAAATAAGCTTTAGAGAGAACTATATTTGGGGTCCAAATGGACAAACACTGGAGTAAAAATAAAAATAAAAATAAAAAAAGAAAAAGGAAAGAAGTAGTCATAGAAACGCATGATTAAATATGTAGACAGGAATGCGAGCTTAATTTGAAATGTTATAAGGAGAATGAAAAACCAAATACTCTTTTATTAAAGAGATGATCGGGTTTCCTGACTTCAACTCTATTCGTAGACTTCAATGAACTTCTTTTTTGATGATTTTCTCTCTTTTGAATCTGGCAGCCACCAGCCCCGTGGAGGGAATATATAGGAATCAAATTCCCAATGATTCTGTTAGGCTAATTTGAACCATTGGTTCGCTATGGGAGGTCCAGAAAATCCTCTCTATATTTTTAGTTTGGGTTAACGATGCGTCTCCAGGTCAATACGAGGTCGATTATGAAGTTCAACTAAAATTGATTAGTTTCTCTCATTATGGGTGAGTGTTTACAGATATTTCCCTTTGGCGGCAAAGGTTTGCAACTGAATGTTAAAGTGAGTGGGCACTCCATCATCCTGGTTAGGCATGGAAGTAGGTCTAGTCTATTCGCACCAAAGTGTCATTGTCAAAAGCTCGTTTAGCTAAAGAACAACTCAAGTGTCTCCTGAGGGTTAAAAAAAATATTGTGAGTTATACATACGCTTTCTGCGACATTACAAGTAACCAAATCATAATCTTTTCACATCGTGATTGGCAATATATATTTTGTCTGCAAATCTGAATTTTGGTGTGTTAGTGCCCCTATACTTTTTTGAACTTTACAGGGATCTACCTAATACTCTTTTTTTTAAAAAAAATAAAATAAAAAATCTTAAAAGTAGTTCTCGTTGTTGCACAATCCCATGGGATTGGCTTTAAGACTAGTCATTTAAAATGAGTAGTTGTTACATCCTTTTGTGACTTTACGGATCTATTGCACTGCAATTACTTATGCTTGTCAAGTGTCCCAGATTAAAGTAACTTGAATTGTGCTACTCAGCTTTTGGACTTCAAGCTTCAGAATTATAATAAACTTTTCAGTTACAATTTCCCTGACCTGAATAGGTAAGCTTGCATTCCAAGGCAACAGGACTGACACTAGTTCAAGCCGATTGCCCCATATTCCACTTATGATTTCAGAAATAACTAATAACTTGAAAGAGCCTAAAACCAATTATTGTCTAGTGCGTCAAATACCTACACATTTTGTATTTTTTGAAAATTTTCAAAAAAGAAGAAGATTTTTTTGGGTAAATAAGTCTCACTTGTAGAATAACATTCCAAGGGGATTTTATTGTGGCAGTTTTTGAATATTTTTCTAAACCGTTTATTTTGAAAATATCAGTTCGATATCATGGAGAGGCGACGTCAGTCTTGTTTTTTTCATCATTTGTTTTTTAAAAATTGAATAAAATCAGCCTTATCATCTCGTCTCCACTTGGGGATTCAATTGGGGATAATCAAAGTCAGTTTTTTTATATATAATTTTTGAAAAAAAATAAAATAAAATCTGATCCATCATTTTGCGATTCAACAATTGCAATTGAGATTGGCTTTTACCGAAAAATATTTTTGTATTTTTTTGGAATATATCCAATCCACTATTTCACTATGTGGCAATTATGATTAGGATCACACACACACACACACACACACACACACACACACACACACACACACACACACACACACATCGGAATAAGGTCTAGTTCGTTGTCTTGCGATCTGATGGTTACAATCGAGACAGGCTATTATTGAAAAATATTTTTAAAATTTTATGAGAGGATCCAATCCATCGATTCGTGATCCAAACACGATCAAGATTGATTTTTATTTGGGGACTATCCTGTTGGACAACATCATATTGATGTTAATTTTAGATATTTTCAAAGTGTGAATTCCAAATTTGATTGGATGTCCCAAACTCTTGGGCCATTCTTGTTATTGTCAAGGGAGCTTTAGTATGTGTAAGGAGTAAGAGTGCTTTAGTAGGAAGATTGAAAAGTTGGAGTAGCGAGCGAGAAACTTGCCTAAGTAGTGGATTGAGGTTGTGGTTCACGGGTGCCTCAAGGAAGGGTCTCTGGTTGGAGTGATGTACATTTTTTTTTTTTTTTTTTTTTTGATATTTTGTTGTTATTTATATACATGCGTATACCCATCTTTGTATTTTTGAAAAAGAGAAAAATGCATCTATTTAAGAAGATGAAATGAAAAAGAAAATTGTAATAAATTGGCCCCATTTAAAGGGTGAGGATAATCCAATCGGCATGATTCGTGGAGTACCATGACTTGCTCCTAGTTGTGTGAATGAATGAATAGTTCAGATCGATGATAGGTCACCCTGTGTTGTTTAAAAGTTTTGGAGATGTAGATGTTGATAATTGGAGATGTAGATGTTGATAATATTCCCCCCCCCCCCCCCCCAATTGGAGATGTACATAATATTCACACACACACAAAAATGTAAACATGTTTGCATGCCCGCACACGTATAATATGTACTTCTATAATGCATGTTTTAGATATACGTGCCAGGCTAGAATAGCCCAAGCTCATGGTAAATTTGTTCGAGCTTCCATATCTAAGCATGGCTCATCCTGAGGATTTAAAAGGCATATCCAAACCTGGCTCAAATACCTATCCAACCCAAATGCCCAGGGGCGGGCCTAGATCACCAACCTATTAAATCTTCTACTCAGAAAGGAGGTTTTATTTTAGGGCTTTGTTGAGATTCATAAAAAGAAATAGAAACACCATTTTCATGAAACTTTCTTTTTGTTGTCTGTAAAACTTTTCTTTATAGAAAATACCATTTCTCAGTTTTATCTTTGTTAGAAAATGGACATTTATTTTTCCACCTTTACTTCTAAGAAATTCATTTTCCAACAATGTAAGTAAAATAGGCTATGCAAGAGTTATTCTCAAATGTGCGGCCATTTATCTTCGATTCCCTCACCTGTGCAACATGTGTTGATCAATGTGCCAAATGAGCAATTATTCAACTTTGGGTATGCCACAACCATGTGTGCCCATGTGTCACATATGTCACCATCCATCTTCCCTAACACGCCATAGGTGTAAAGCACCTCACATATGTTAATATGCCACATGTGACCTTATTCAACTTCTCTTATGCCCCATATATACTAATAATGTGCCACATGCATGTACCAACATTCATCTTCACTTGCGCCCCACATGTGCAAAGGATTCTACATGTGCCAATATGACATGTGAGTCCATCTTCAATGATCTCTACAAATATGTACATGTACCAATGTTGCCAATGTGCACAAGCACTTCCATCTAGCTTCAAGTGTCCAAGTGTTAAATGCACCAATGCATGTCTTGTCTTGTGTCACGACCCAAACTCGGAAACCGGGCTCACAAAATTTTCGATCGCCGAATCCTGCGCTGACAGCCTCCGTAGTATCCCATTCTCGGCTTCCAGCGCCCATACGCCAGATTCCGATCCTGGGATCCTACAAGGAGGATTTTCAGTATGAATTTTTTTTTGTAATGTAATGGAGCATAACCAAAAGCATAACCAAGTCACAAAACAACATCACCACATATCCACTATATCAAAAACTTTTAAGTACAATGCAGAAATGGAAATACAGGGTGATCAAAAAGCTCCAAAATAGTCTGGTACGCGCTCCTGCCTCACACATGCCGTCTTCTTACCTACGCATTAATCGTGCATAAGCTTACAAAAGCTAGAGGGTGGTGTAAGTGTGTACAAGGCAAACGCCAAGTGTACATATCGAGTAATGCGGAAGTATGCGGTAAGTCCATGAATACTATCACCGTACTTATGCAATGCAAGGTATGAATGCTATCGGCCATACATGCGATGCGAGGCCTATGTAGCCAAATGTCATATGCGATATGCCATACAAGCGTGCCAGATCATCAAGTATACATATCGCAATGCATAGTTCTCTCTGGATATCACGGGTCTAATACACACTCACACCGATCGCCTCCTCTCTAGCACGCATCAAGCAAGTGGAAGAGACCACACTATCCGCCCGACCGCAGTCTGCATACCTACCCGGCTCGTCATAGCGGACACATTTGCGAGCCGGTCAAACTCGGCCAGCTTATAGCCCCCTCACTCAGGTGATAAGGCCACACCCCTTCCAACCGACCACGACACGGTGGGAGACGCGGCCTCGGTATTCGGCACTCGGGCGCTCGTGTATCCACTCGGTCTGCACGTTGGAGCAACTCTGGTACCAAAAAGGTTCTGGGACTTTCACCCAAGGACATCCTAAGTGCCCACAGCTTGCTAGAACAAAGTATTTCCTAGATCCAATATGGCCATCCACGATGTACTGTGGAGCCACGGCCCGATGTCGCTAGGGCGTGCAGTGAGTCACAACATACAATGCGAAATGCATGAGTCACACCAAATTCATGCGTAATCTCGCGCATACCATGCGCTCATATGGGGCACTCAGTCTCTCATATAGAGTCCCGTAAATGTCTCACCAATGGCTTATGCTATGATCAAACATTTCTCATATCAAGCATACATATGATGCGTATGCATATGAATCATGGAAGTGCACTAAGCATGTTATAAAGTGGTGAACTATCAACAAGTATGGGCCTACTAATGGGCCCTAGGGAGAGTTATAATGCGGACATTTAACCAACATTATTCTTACAACGTGGACGTCAAACCAACATTGCTCCCAAGGCATGACCTGTACTCAAACATTATTACACATACTATGGGGAATCACTCATTGCAATGGACCCTAAGGACATCCTGTTGGCCTCGACCCATGGGCCTTATATTCATCAAATGGGCCACATCATATGTGCCTTTTATAAATCAAGTGGGCCGCATCAAAGGGGCCTTATGTACATTGCAATGGGCCATATCCCATGGGCCTTTGAATACATCACAATGGGCCTCGTAACATGGCCTTTATATACATCAAAATGGGCCCCAACCACGGGCTACAAATACATCGAATGGGCCCCATCACATGGGCCTTATAAATATGAAGGTGGGCCTCAATAACAGGCCACAAATACATCAAATGTGGGCCTCAACAATGGGTCATACGCAGGACATAATGGGCCTGATCACTTGGGCCTTACATATATACACCAAGGTGGGGTCCACTTGAATTATAGATCTGCCTCAAGACTTAAGACAAGCTTGCCAAAAAGGTGGACGGTTTGGATGCAACCCAAATATCATGGTGGGGTCCACCACGGTGTGGCCTACTGTGGGGCCTACTGGCCGTCCAGCAGCCTGCTGGACGGCGTGAATAAAACACATACATTTGGGTGGGTGCCACCGTCCGCCTGGACGGTGAGCATAAAACACATACATCTAGGTGGGTCCCATGTGGGGCCCACTGTAATGTTCACTTTCCATCTAACCCGTTCATAAGGTCACGTGGACCTGGATGAAGGGTGAAAATAAATTTCACCTTGATCCGAAACTTCTGTGGGCCCAAAATGGTTTCCAATGGTAGAATTCAATTTACACGATTTCCTATGATGTGGGCCGCCCAAGCATTAGATTGGCCTGATTTTCGGAGGGTGGCCCATTGCCCTAAGGGCCCACCACATGAATGGTTTAGATGGCAAATCAACATCAAGGTGGGGCCCACGGCTGGAGCCGTGAGTGGCCTGCCCGTCCGCCCAGCGCAGGACGCTGGCGTCCTGCCTTCTGACAGCAGCAGCAGCATGCTGCTGCTGTTGCTGTTTTTTTTTTTTTTTTTTTTTTTGTTTTCAAGGGGTTTTTCACATGTGGGGCCCGCGTACGATGGATCCACTCTACCCATTGATCCCTACATCCCATATCAAATGCAACGAGCCCAATATTGGGCATATTTCAGGGTGTAAAAAAATTAAGACAACTTTAAACGGTGGAACTCACATTTTTTTAAGGTATGGCCCACCAGAAGATTGGATCAGCCCCTTTTTTTTGGATCAACGCCTAACATGGTATGGGAAAAATGGTGGACGGCTTGGATTAAATTTATACATCAAGATGGGGCCTATACGAGCACCCACTCCAAAGCTTGGTAAACCAAGCAAATATTTATGTTTTCCCCATTGCATTTCACGTCCAGCGTCCCAGGGACGCTGGACAGTTGGGCATAACACATGCATTTAAGGTGGGCCCCACTCGGGTGGGCCACCAAATGATTTAATCTTGTGGGTACACATATATGAAGTGGACCCCACTTATAGATGGCTTGGATAAAGGTTATGCTTCATGGTGGGGTCCATTCGAGTAGGCCACACGATCATAACATCACAAGAAAAGAAAAATAAAAGAGAGAGAGAGAGAGAGAAAATGGGACACACGTGTGATGGAGGGACCCCGACACTATGGGCCCTCCCTTGCATCCAATCATACATAAGAAAATTAATCAAAGTGGGCCATTGGCCACATCATAGGGTCTCAAGTGAGATCCATACCATCGATCGGTAGGCCTCACTTGGCCCGTCATAAAAACATAAAAGCTAGCCTATAGGAGCACCCACCGGTCGATCTTCTTAGTCCGTTGGGAAGCCAACCTCCTTGTGCTTCACTTCGACGGTGGAGATGGGAAATCAAGGGCTAGGATGAGAGGTTTTGGGAAGGGAAAGGTGGGCCACACAAGGTCATTTTTTCCATGGAAGGCTTGGACGTGGGAGCTCTCTTTGCTCTTGGTGTTGCTTGGAAAATAGTGTAGAGAAAGAGAGAGATAAGGAGAGAGAGTGATGTGAGGTGAGTGATAGATGTGAGTGATGGGTGAAGGGATGGATTGCTTGACTTTTGGTGGTGGCTTTACTTGTGGAAAAAGAAAGCATGGGTGCTTTGTACTTGACATGAAGTGATGGATTGATTGATGTGATTGATTGATTGATGGGATTGATTTGATTGATTGGATTGATTTGACATGTTGTAGAGATTCTCTCGATTGTAAAAGCGCGGCGTTTCTTGAAATAAACGCCGGCTCACATCTTCTAGTCGTGGTATCGGATCGGTGCGTGAGTTGCGGCGAACAGAACCGCGGCGACGTGCGGTCGCAACGATACGAGTCTTGGATTAAATCGACTTGAATTTAAAGAAAATGACATACTGTCGTCGTGCGCAACGTCGGTTATCAGTCGCGAATTGTCGGACTTCGACGGAAAGGATCGCGGTAGTTGACGGAACAGTACGGACCAGGACACGGGTCTTACATCTTGCGCATTGGTGCATGTGTACAAGCACTGCCATTTAGCTTCAAGCATCTCATCTAGAGGTGGGCATCGAGCTGAGTCGAGTCGAGTCGAGTCGAGGTGGGTCAAGCTTGGCTTGGCTTGTCCATGATGTACTCGAGTTTGAGCTCGAGCTCAAGCTTGGCCTCGAGCTCAACATTGAAGCTAGGCTTGTTTGCCAAAGCTGTTGAGTCGAGTTCGAGTCGAGTTAGTGGTTCGAGTCGAGTCAAGTTTACCTCAAGTCGAGCTCGAGCTTGTTGGGTGAGAGAGTAATTTTTGATCCTCCCACGTTAATGAAAAATTCAAAAATCTTAAGAGAATTAAAGCAAAACCCGATGAAAAAAATCAAACAAAGCTTCGAATCGGATGAGGAAACCTGTAAGAACCGATATGTTCTTGATCTTCTTCCACTAGCAGAAATCCAAGTACTAGAAAAGAAACAGAGTAGAACACAGATCAGAAATCCAAGTAAAGAGCTCTAGCCAATCAGATTATTAGATTTCCTTGAAGCTCTAACAAATCTGAGAAGAACCTATCTCAAATTTCTTGGATTTCTCGCCTAAGAAGGAGATCTCAAGAGATTGAAATCATATTATTGTGGAGCTGAAATGGAAACCGGTGGTAGTGGTCGGGGCGGGGGTGCGGCTAGCAGTGGGCAGAGAAAGAGAATAAAGGGAAAGGGAAGGGGGTGCGTGCGGTCGGGTAGAGACTCTAGGATTTTTTTATTTTTATTATTTTTTTTTTTTTATATTTAAGTTTAAATTTGAAACTTATATATATATATATATATATATATATATATATATATATATATATATATATATATATATATATTAATCGAGCCGAGTCGAGCTCGAGTTCTAGCCGAGTCGAGTCGAGTTGAAATGCCACCTGGTCGAACTTGGCTTGAACTCAACTCGAGCTTCAAATAATTAGCTTGGCTCGGCTAGAATCAGCCATTCAAGCCGAGTCAATTCGAGCTGACTCGAGTCGAGTCGATCGAGCTTTTCGAGCTAGCTTGACTTGTGAACAGCCCTAATCTCATCTATCAGGGACGTAGCCTATCCTTATCTCTCCTATATTAGAGTTTCTTTTCTTAATTTATTTATTTTTTAGATAAAAGTTGTATTGTCGTTTTGCTTGTTATAATTTTAATATAAATAATATAAAGATTGTGGATATTACGCATCTTTCTTTTTTCTCTTCATTTGAACTATCAACAGTACCTATCATACGTGAACATCCAACTTCAACGGCATATACATAATGCATATGTCAATATCGATTTTCACCCATGGCACATGGAATGATCTCATATATGATAGTGACTATGTAAAATATACTCGAAGATTTGTTTTTTGCTAAATAATATTTTTTAAAATGATTAAAAAAAGAGAAAGAAAGAAAGTTTTCTTTCTCATAATTTCCCCCAAACATGGAAAATAAAATATCCCCATAAACAATATTTCCTTTCATATGGTTTTTATTTATTTATTTTTATTATGAACTTTGAACTATGGTTTAAAATAATATTCCTTGTTGGACAAGGATAAAATACATGAGACCATAGCCATTCGATCCGTGGACATGTTCGTTGATCCAAACCGTTTACAGGATGTATATTTTTAATTTTATTTTATACACACGCACCCGGGATTTCACCACCAATGGGTTTCTTTCGAACCCAAGACCTCATGCTAAAACTCCCCAGAGTCTACCACTCGCTCAACCCCGTTTACAAGATGTATCTCACTGTGAATAGAGAATCACAAATAATGCAACTGTCAGTTCCCGATACTTTATCACTTTAATTATTTCAACTTTTCCGCGGAATATGAACCATGACCTTTGCTCGGTAGGCCCATGTATTCGATGGTCTAGGATTTTCAATCTTGAATATTTTCACGCAGCCACCTTTATAGTTATGTTTTGTCAAATCAAGGGTTTGGATCACTGAATATTCCCCAAATCTGACGGCTACAATGCCGATGTATTCTGTAGCAACATGTCGGGAAGCATTCGACCAGACAAACGCAGATTGCCTGGTGCATATCACCAGTGGCACGACTATGTGGGGTCCACCGTGATATTTATGTTTTATCCACACCGTCCATCTGTTTTTTCAGATAATCTTAGAGTATAACCACATTAATGAGACAGATCCAAAGCTCAAATAGATCCACAACAGGAAACAGTGGGAGTTGAACGGATACCGTTGAAAACATTTTAGGGCCACGGAAGTTTCGGATCAAACTGATATATGTTTTTTTTTTCCTTCATCCAAGTCTCTGTAACCTTACGAACAAGTTGGATGGAAAATAAATATCATGGTGGGCCTTAAAAAGGTTTCAATGGCAAGTGTCACTATCCCTACTAATTCCTTTTGCGTGGTCCACTTTAGCTTTTTTTTCTACTCGGTTTTGGGCTTATGCCCTAAAATAACCTCGAAAAATGGATGGACGGCGTGGATAAAACAAAAACATCACTGTGGGCTCCACAGAGTCGTGCCATTAGATACATTTTAAGCGAGTACGATTTTAGTTTGGACTGCTCTAGAATGCGAGTACGATTTTAAGCTCTACTCTACCCGCGCACGTACCAGTATGGCTTGTTTGTATGGGATCCGACCCGTTCATCAGTTGATTCCTCCGGGCTAATTCTCTAATCTCGTCAAAATCGAGCCGTTCAATCCATAATCTGGTTTCCATCTACACGTTAAAACTTGGGCCGTTGGTCAATTATTTATAGCCATTACTTTTCTCATCATGGATAACTAAGCCATACGATGGCCGCAAGGGGCTAATTTTCAGGCCACGACACAAGCACTGTGGGTCCCATCACATGAACTTTTCAGATCTCTCACACGAGTGACATGTAGGCACGTGTAGGAGAATATGGTACTCTCTCGCATTTGCGTGATGGAAATCTCGCATTGGCTTTGCTTTTGTCGCTTCCAAACGCGAAGAGAATCTTTGATATATGATGGAGTTTGGACCTGTGACCCGAAATCATAACAAGTGGGAATGAGTGACGTAACCGGCACAGATATATCGCGTGTGTCTGCGTACAAATATACCGCACAATCATATGATTGATCTAGACCGTTGATATAGAAGATCCAACCATAGATGGTTTTTATTATAAAGATATTCCACATTAGAGAACTCATCATCTGTACAGAGTGACTTAGAAACAACGGTCCAATAAAAGCAGTTTCTAACTCACCTTAGTATGAACGGTGATGATCTATCATTTATAATGGGCTAGCCTCTAGGGGAGCCTTGCTACCGGACCTAGACAATGAATGTCGGGAATAAATCAATCCGATGTATTCATCAGGTGGACCACTACAATAATTGGCTGTTCTTTGTTTTCTGCTGTGCCACGTATTGTATGGATGGATCTTTCTGATTTTTGCATTGAATAATTTTCAAAGTGGGGCCTATCTTTTCATCGGCTTGGATGCTTTATGCAAGTGATGTGCTGGCCGCATGCGTCTTGATGGACGGTGATCTTATGGTCCATTGAGATGGATGTAGACATTCCTGGGGAGGGGTATTGTGTACCACCCATTTCACCGTCTCTTGTACATGCTTGGCTGAGCGATCAGCTCGGGAAGACCGTTGTGTTAGTTTACTACCGTGTTAAAATGATGGTGATTCATCTTGCTCGATCGCATCCAGACCATCTAAATTGTGGGGCATATTTTGGGTGGAACGTATGTTTAAAATGAAGCTGATCAAGAGATCCTATTCATCCAATCGATGGATATCAATGGATGGTTAAGAGTAAATTAATGAGTGGTCCAAATTCCAAGTGAAAATCAGATGGTTACTGTAACTTTCTCAGGTGTAAGTTTCGGTTATGCTCTATCAAGAACTGGGTCAGCGATTTGGATGGACTAGATTGCCGAAAACTAGCTCATGTGTATGGTTAAAGAGTCAATGCAGTTTTCAAAATGGTGGTTAACTCATACGGGAGTCTATCTCATTCTAAAATGCGTGCACATGATCGAACCGTGGAAACTAGGCTTTCGTGGAGTTTAATCAGGTAGGTAGTAACTATGCTGTGATGCTCGATCGAGTAAAACTAGGGTTTTGTTTGGCTTGGCCCAACAACTACAGAGTGGTGTCCCACCTTTTATTGATCCAAACCGTTCATATGGTGGGACCCACAAAGGGGTAAGCTTGTGATCAAAAGGATACTCTCCATCGACCAACGTAACCCATTCAATTGTTCGGTCCTAAATGGTCAGATCAAAAATGATAAAGCTTATGGTTGATATTTAGTGGGAGGAAGTCCACTAACAACAGTGTAATATAAGTTTGTAACATGCCCATCCATAGTGGCCCACCACAATAACAATTTTTATTGAAGAAAAAGAAGTTCTTAACATATAACCCCTTCTCTTTTTTTGCTATATGCTTAATAATACCATTCTTTTTCAGTATTGCCAAATAGCTCTTTTACTTTTCATGTTTTGCCAAAAAACAGCTTAAGATTAATTTCTATTAGATTTGATTATTAAAGAAATTATTGATTATTATTCACGAACGTTTAGAGCTATTTGATGGCTATGAGCTTTTCATAGAAGAAGAAGTAGAGTGGATGTGACCCAAGGGACAGTCCAAATGCAACGAGGTGCGTCGCAAGGTTTAGGGAACTTAACAGGCTTCTTAAATAACAATTACCATTATTTACAGCCACCTTTATTGATTTGGTACAAGTACTAGTTGTATTTTGGAAATTCAAATAGTACATGTTCTTATATCTCCACTTTTCTATTTTGAGAAGCAAGATGGACTTGCACTCTCTCAATTCCCAAAGTGAATAGTAGGTTAAATCAAATCGATTAGTATATATGTAAATATTATCAGTTTACTAAAAATTTCTAGGGTCGTTTCATACCCTCAAAATCCTGAATTTTGGGTCGCTAGGAATTGAAATCCAAGATTTGTAAATAAAGGGATGTTGGGCACTCTTCGAAATCCTAAATTTCAATTCTAGGGTGTTATTTTTATCAATTTCCAATTCTAAAGGAGATCCCTACCTTGGAAAATCTAAAATTTTGAGGTCATCTCCGAGCCCATAACTTATATTAAGTTATATTGGCTTTTTTCTGTAGCAATCATTTATATCATTGAATGTTGTCAATTATATTCATATCATGATGATGGGAAGCTATAAAAATTAAGCTTATATGCAACTAAGATATAGACTAGCTACATCATATAAATTGATAGTCATTCAAAACAAAAAACAAAAATAGTTTTAAATATCAAATTAATGGGCTTACTTTTGTAGGCCACCAAAAGCCTAAAAGTGCCTAATTATTATTATTATTTTTGTATATTATATTTATAATATTTGAGAGTATTTAACTCATTATATATATATATATATATATATATATATATATATATATATATATATATATATAAGGTACTACCCGCTCGAGCTGATGGGAATGTCCCATGAGGTTGAGTTGTGTGGGCCCCACCGTGATGCGTTTCGAACATCTACCCCATCAGCCAGATGCACCATTCCATCGTGGGCCTAAGTCTCAAAAATTAAGTTAATATGTTACTTGTGTGGGCCACACCATATACAGAAGTTGAGAGGGGTCGTGTACCATCAAAACATTCATAATCATTTTTTGGGCCCACAGAGATGTGGTTTGCAAAACCAGCCCATCCATTATGTGTGTCCCCACTTGGATGAGGGCTTAGACCAAGTTTCAGACGCATGCAAATTTTAGGTGGGCCCCACCAAGTGCTTTTATATGTTTTTGGCATGTCTTCACATGATTTTAGATGGTATGGCCCACCTAAGTTCCGTATACGGCTGATTTTTGGGATATCCCATAATTTAAAGGGAACCCATCAAATGCATGATGTTGATGGTCGACACGCATCACGGTGGGGCCCACACAGCTCGACCTCACGGGAGCTTATCGTGAGCTCGAGCGCATAGTACCTTTATATATATATATATATATATATATATATATATATATATATATATATATATATATATATATATGGGAAAAGGTACTATGCGCTCGAGCGTAAAGCGGTCGTCCGTGAGGTCGAGCTGTGTGGGCCCCACTGTGATGTCGTTCGAAGATCCACACCGTCCACTAGATGCACGAGCCCAAGGTAGGCCCATACAGCCCAAAATCAGCCGTCCACGTAACTCAGGTGGGCCATACCATCGGAAAACATAAGTATACACGCAAAAACATGTAAAAGCACTTGGTGGGCCCCACCTGAGTTGTGGATACCACCTGAAACTTAGTCTAAAATTACAGACAAGTGGGACACACATGATGGATGGTGTTGATCATCAAAAAACGTCTCAAAAGGTCCCTACAAATGGTTTTGAATGTTTCAATGGTGCACGGCCCCTCTCAACTTCTGTACATGGTGTGGCCCGTAAAAGTCACGGATTGATTTGATTTTCAGCCGTGTGGGCCCCCTATGGAATGGTGCATCTGACTAAGGGGGTAGATTTTCGAACGGCGTCATGGTCGGGCCCACATCAGCTCGACCGTACGGACGACCGCTTTACGCTCGAGCGCATAGTACCTTTTCCCTATATATATATATATATATATATATATATATATATATATATATATTGTGACTAAATTACATATATTTAAATATATTTAGGAATCCAAGAGTTTTGTAACAACCCATTTTTGTGGGAACTAACCCTACCGTCCGCTTGCATGTGGCCCACTTGAGTTTTGGATTAGCCTCATTTTTTGCCTTACATCTTCTCTTGGCCAGGCTAAGATGATGGACGGAGTAGATTTAAATTATAGTTAGTGGGACCCACAATATCTTTTTTAAAAAATAATAATAAAATAAAAATAAAAAATTAAATCTTCTACATGACTAAACCACTTTCTCCACTTTCCTTCCTTTTTATGCAGTAATGGCCGCCGAACCCTCCCACGAAATGAAACTACCCACGTCTCCCACTCTTCTGCCTCGTTCCTCACATCCATTAAAAAGGAAGGAAAGATATAAATAAAGTTTCGATCGTATCAAAAAGGGAGAGAGAGAACCAGGTAGATTAAGAGAGAGGGAAAGAGAGAGCTCTGTAGATCAAGAAAGAAAGAGATTAGAGCGGAGCCAAATAATTAAACTTTTAAGGTAGGTGCGCGTGATCTTATCTTGAAGTTTATCATTTTCAGGTATTTATTATGAAATTTATTCTCAAATTTTTAATATGAATATTATTCCAGTTGATTATTATGTAGGTGATTCTCCTCCACTTATGAACTTTCTGATTTTATTTATTTTCTGAAATTTATTTATAATGACTTTAATTAATATTTTCAAATTCATTTATATATGATATCTGCTTTTCTAAATTTTAGTAATTACTGAATCTTGTTAACTTGTAGATTAGATCATAATATCTTTTATTTCTGAAATCGAGTGTTAAGATTTAGACCATAAATCTGATTTAGAGTAATTAATCTAAATTAGTTGGTTAATTTAGAATAAATACTAACTAAATTTATTTCTAAATTTAAGTAAAAAAAATATTTTAAAAAATACATAATTTTACTAAGTTTGTATTCTAATTTAGAAGTTTTAGAATCCCTCTTATCAAGATCAAATTAAATTGTTATAAGTCTAATTTTAAGCATTTAGAAATTAATATAATCTAACTTAGATGATTATTTAAATTATTTAAATCAAAATCTTAACCCGATGTTAAATTAAACTTTCAATTTATACTAATTTAAAGTTTGATTAAAAAAATTTTAAAAAATCTAAATATAAGGTCCATATAATTATTTTGTAAATTATGAAAATTTGAATTCAGAATGAAATAATTAGCTTATATCCGTACATAATTAGAAAAATAAATAAATTATAATTTTAGGATATGCATGGTATTCCAACATTCTTCAGCGGTATCTACAAAAAAATAAAATAAATAAATAAATAATAATAAAATCCTGAATTTATATTTAAAATAATTAGATAACATTTTAGATTAACTTAAATTATTAAATAATAATTTAATTACATTATTAATGTTATATTATAGAAATCAGTGTAATATTTTTGTTTCTGTAAATATTAAAATCCAAATTTTAATTCTAAAATTTTAAAGAATTAATTAAATTTAATTTAAATGAATTTAAGCTTAAGAATTTTTTTAAAATTTTAGAATTCAAAATAAAATTTATTGTACATTATTTCGCAGAAATTCCTAAATTAAATAATAGTAAAATAATATTTGAATTATTAAAGTTTCAATAAATTTAAATATAGAATTATTAATTAGAATATATTGTTGACATTTTTGTGAAATAATTATTCATTTTATATGTATGTCTACAATTCATTGAGTATAAATTTAATATGTTGGATGTAATGTAAGCAAGTAGGGCAATCATGTTCCTTGGGTGAAAAACCCTAAATTAGTAAGTAGGGCAATCGTGTCCCTTGGGTGAGAGACCCTAAAGCCAGCTAGTAGGGCAATCGTGTCCCTTGGGTGAGAGACCCTAAAGCCAGCAAGTAGGGCAATCGTGTCCCTTGAGTGAAAGACTCTACAACCCACTGGATCCTTTGGAGTCTCCTTTGTGTACGGCGTATGAGTACAATTGTGTGCGTTGACATACGTTAGGGGTACAACTAGAGTAGTAGTCTGACCAGCTAACGTATAAATGGGTCCCTCACCATAAGGTATCAGTGCGTGGGCGTTAATGCAACGTGACCATCCACTTGGGTACGGTGTTGTAAGAAATAATATAAATGTTATGAGTATTCATGGAAATATCACATGCATCACATTTTCATAACTTTGTTGTTAAATTTCATTATCTGTATTCTATTTCCCTTCATTGTTATAAAATTGATATTATCTGAACATGTTAAATTTTGGGTAAGAAATGATCCTATTGGGCTGTTATGCTCATCATACTAAAATAAATGCACAGGTGCAGAGCTAGAATACTATGAGCAGGCGAGCCTCTACTATTAGCTTTATTTTCTACAAAATTAGGTTTAGTTTTAATTCAATTTAGTTTTTTTTTTTTTTTGTTATTGAGGTTTAGTTTATGTTCAAATTTCGATGTAGAAAGGACAAACTATCAAAATAGTTGAAATTAATAAACATTTCAACTGTATTTTCTTTTAGATGACGTTGAGTATTTATTGAATTTGATTAAATCAATTGGATTGTAATAAATGTCATTATATTATAATTCACAAATCTTAGAATTCGGGTCCCGAAGACTTTATTCGGCATTTTCGAATTTCGGCGTTACATCCCTAACACAATTTCTAAAATTGAGAAATTGAAGATTTTAAAAATCTATGTTACCAAATTGAACTAAGTATCTATCTTCGCAATTCCATGTTCCCAAATAAGCATGTCAAAATATTTCAACCAAAAGGTTTAGATAATTGGATTAGTGCAAATGACCCACTTGTGGGGCCATTGGGATGACTAGGTTCATATCATGATCGACAAACTTCCAGATAGTGTGAAGGAGGATACAAAGGCACTTATAAATATGGGTGTAAATGAGTTCGTTTGACCGGATAGGTTATCTAATCCAATACACAATTAATGGGTCTGAGTCCAAAATTTAGATGCCTAGATAGGTCCATGTCCAAAAGTTCAAATCAAATTTCTAAATGAGCTAAAATGTAGGTCCCCTCGAAATGAACCCAATCCGGCCCAACCCAACCATGACCTAATTTTTAAAAACTAAGTCCAATTTGGATCACACTAAGATGAACCTAATCTATACTAGATTTGACCAGACCCAAAAAGAAAAGTGATAATCTGAGCCATGAGTTTTTTTTTTTTTTTTTTTTTTTTTTTCTCTTGGGCTATACTAAAATGATTCACCACCTTTTCTAAAACATGATAATCTAACCTAAACAAATCATAACCATTTATTGATAAATAAAATACCAAAAATTACACTAATCGAACTACCATAAATATCTTATTTCACTCATTGAATTTAAACCTTTGGTCATTTTATTCTTTACCATAAAAAATTAATATCCATTGCCATTTGAATAAGATGAAACATTATTCGTGTGTAACCTCAATTGTAATTTCTATACTGGACCTAAAACAGCCTGGCTCCTATGCCAAGACCCGAACTATTAAATAAATGGGTTAGCTACTTTCGATTTAAACCTGACCTAGATTTGATCCAAATTTTAATTGATGGGGGTTTTAGGTCTAAAATTCTGACCGCACCATGACCCTATCCCATTTTCAGCCCTACTTATAAATTACTTAGAACATCAACATAGAATATAAGTAATTCAAATTAAGCTGTCCAAATTATGTCTCTAAGGTTACTTGTACCATTAAGAAAAAATTGTACTTATTTGATTACCTAACTTTCAGATGGTGGATATTTATTGGAGGGGATAACAATGAGATACATCCAATGGTTCTATTTTAATAACCAAGTATCCATACTAGAATTGTTCAAGCAATCTGAATTCGAGATTGTGAGAGTATCAAATAACTCCTCATTTTGTCATGGCTACTCCTGATGTGCACTTCGTAAAATGGTCGATCACACACTATGGTTTTCCATATTGTTCAAGTGGGCCCATAGTTTCAATGATCTAGAACTTCTATATGGTGGGCCTTACCGTGGACGGTCCATGCACAAGATTGAAATATCTTAGCCTTATTTGTCATTTTTAATTGTTTCTTTGTACCTGCCAACTGAAAGTTCTAGGAAGTATTCCTTTAGGAAGATTTATTTATTTTTTGTTCATGATCATTCAGTGGGGCCCATAAAATTCATGGCTTGGATCGCTGGACAAAAGGGCTACTTGTACAATTTGGCTGAACATTGTATGCTTGGAAGATCATGAATCATGAGCCCAAATTGCTTGCTTCAAGTCCTTAGTTTATGAAATAGGGCTGTCTATGGACCAAGCTTAACAGGCAATGTCTGTCAAAGCCCAGCCCGCAAAGTAAAACATAGATTCAAGCCCGGCCCAGGCCCATGAGAAGAGAACGGGTCTTAGCCTGGCCAATATATACTATCATGGCGTGATCCTAAGACTGAGTCCAGCCATATACTTTTGTGCAAGATCTGGTTTATTAATTAAGCAGGCCCCACCATGCATGATATATGGAAAAAACACTACTGAAACCCTCAATGGGCCAGGCCAGATGGGCTTTTAGACATATCTTGAATCCAGCCCGATTAATAAATGGGAAAAATTTTAGCACCGGGCCTTGTAGAGATAGTGCTGATTGGGTGTTACCCTTACAGTAGGGCCCACTTTGATGATATGTTGTATATCTACTCCGTCCATCCATTTTTTCAGCCCATTTTAGGACATGGTCTGAAGCATTAGGCATATCCAAATCTCAGATGGACCACACCAAAAGAAACAGTGATGATTGAATGCTCACCATTAAAAACTTCCCAAGGCCCACTGTAAGAAGATGCGTAATGTTTATTTCCCATCCAACCTGTTGATTGAACGCTCACCATTAAAAACTTCCCAAGACCCACGGGCCAACTAACCCATTGCTGCCCATAAATCATGATTCCGGTTCGCTTTTGGAATATCGCATGGTTCATGAGTGATAAGTAAATGGGTGGGCCTGACCAGTCCATATAGGTTATCAATAGGTTGGGTTAGAAAAGCTGACCCGATCTGACTCAAAACTTAAAATAAAACAACACCCTGTTTGACACCTTGGATTTGGTGGTAAATGGGCATATTTCAAATCTAAATAGCTACTTTTTGTGTATGAAGCCTTCGATTTGGAGGTAAATGGAATTGCAGATATTTTAAACTTACTCTTTTGGTGTGTTTTGAAATTTTAGTAAAATATTGAAATTTCAATGTAATTCATGAAAAATATTTATTTACCTTCTTTTTAAGAAAGTGAGAGTTGCACGTGTCTCTAAACTCCGTTGATTGCGTCCTACCCCCGCCTTGACGGTAATCCGTCTGGGCAGGGCTCTGTGGGGCCTCGTGATGTATGAGTTTTATCCACGCTGTTCATCGCTTTTCTAAGGTCATTTTAAGGTATGACCCTTAAAATGAGGCAAGTCCACGGCTCCAGTGGACCACACCAAAGGAAGCTGTAGTGATAATGACCCTGACTGTTGAAACCTTTATAAGGGCCACTGTGGTGGTTTTTTTTACCATCCAACCCATTAATAAGGTCATTTAGACGTGGATGAAGTGAAAAAACAAATATCAGCTTGATCCGAGAGTTCTCCAGCTCCTAAGAAGTTTTTAATGGTGGACATTCAATCCCCATTTTGTGGTCCACTTAAGCCTCGGACCTGCCACTTTTTTTTTTTTTTTTGGATAATATCTTAAAATGATCCGAGAAAAACTATGAACAGTGTGGATAAAACTCTTACATCATGGTGGACCCCATAGAGCCCTGCCCGAACGAATTACTATTCGGGCAGGGGTAGGACGCAATCAGCGTCCCTTTAAACTACTAATTAATTGGAAATATGGCACACTGATGATACCTAAAACAATTCAATTATTGGCTACAACACTAAAATTACATCAATAAAATAATTCAAATCATTCAAACATTGAATATTTTAATGGACAATTAAAAAATGTTGATAATTTACTTGTTGGTGATCCTTGCATTTGTGGCCAACCTAAGGGCCAGATTTTTTTTTTTTGCAAAAATATATATTTAATGAGTTTATTATAATCATTCTATCAAATATGACACACAAATAGAAGAATGCTCACCAGCGCACCTTCTTACATTAGCACCTTTGCACATGTGTCATGGGCTCAAAATCTGAACAGTCCACATGATGTGGCACCCCTTGAAAATTCATAAGCCTAATTTTCAGCCGATCCAAAACTCTGGTGGGCCATGACAAAAGGAAATAACTTCCTTGATTTGCATTTCTATTTGCTATGGCCTACTAGAGTTTTGGATCAGGCTGAAAATTGGGCCTATAGAGTTTCAAGGGGTGCCGCATCACATGAACCATTTAGATTTTGTGCTCATGACATGTGTGCAGAGGTGTGCACGAGTGCTCATGACCATTTAAATTCTTCTCACTCTCTCTACACACACACAAATATATATATATATATACACACACACACATCTCTCTCTCTCTCTCTCTCTCTCTCTCTCACACACACACACACACACACTTATTCAGGATGTGAAATCTGATTTAGTTAATCAATTTTAAGTCAGGTGAATATATAACAGAATTCTAATGCTCTTCAAATAAGCTCTGGAACCAAATATTTAGATACCACATTTCAAAATCACCTTGATTCCAATGTAATTGTGATTTAGGTTGAGATGCATTCCAAATCCAAGCTCTCAAAAGAGAAATATATTTTTATTTATTTATTTATTTTATTATTATTATTATAAATGCATGGGCCTAAATTTTGTATAGCTATACTTCATATTCCATTCTTAAACCGTGCTGGGTTGAGGCAGGTTGAGTTGGTCGGTCACAAACTAAGGTCAGGCTGGTACAAGTTAAGCATGTTGAATTCTAAAAGCGTGGAATCAGGTTAGAAGGAAATGGGCTGTGAGTTGGGTTTGAGTCGCCTGTTTAGCAGGACCTATTGCCACCCCAAAATTACTAGAGGTGGCAATGGCCCTGCAACCTAACCCAACCAATGGCTGGCCTCTAAACTTGGCCCGAGGACCAAGCCAAACTTGACATATTGACCTAATGATGTAGAGCGGGTCACGGACAATTTCATGGCCAAGATGGATTAGAAAAGGCCCAGTCGACGACAGAAGTGATCCGGACCGTCGGACCTTAGATCGGGTGTATCTTGCAATCCAGAATGAGTTAGCCGACGCAGAGATGAACGTGATGAGGATAAATACTCTGAATCCACGAAGCTTCTCTGGACTCCTCACAGAGACTTCTCGAATCCACGAGAAAAGAAAGTAGAAAATAGAAATAAATTCTAATAAATTCGAAATTGATTAATTGATGATTAAAAATGAGTTCACAACCCTTTAAATAGGGGTACCAAACAATGGGAAAGAAATCAGAATCAAACTACAACTAAAACTCCTACAATCCACGGCTTACTATAAATAGTAAACTTACTATTTATAGACAGACGTGATGTCTACTAGTGCGCAAGGTTTTCGGCCAAAAATAGTAAGCGTCCTATTTGGCTTCACCAAACCGTTCTCCTAATTATTCCAAGCTCTTTTCACGTTGGGCGCAACTCCTAAAGCCCGACGGATGAAGAGTTATAATCAAACTAAAACTTACTATTTATAGTAAAAATGAAATTAAAGCAGGGAAATGACCGTCGATCCAGGGGTTTTTCGCAATTCCGAGCGTTGCAACCCGGCATAGCGGGTTGGTTGGCTAAAGTAGCTCGCTCTACCCCAAAATCATATATTTTACGTCGGCTAACTCATTCCGGATTGCGAGATACGCCCGATCTAAGGTCCAACAGTCCGGATCACTTCTGTCGTCGACCGGGCCTTTTCTGATCCATCTTGGCCATGAAACTGTCCGCGACCCGCTCTACATCACCTAATGACCAGACCAGAACTGGGCAAAAAGGCTACATTATTATACAAAAATAATGAATTGTTCAGGGACACTTGTCAGCTGTTCCCATTCACTGCTATTTTTGTAGGTTAAAGAGAATTCTTGGGTCCGGTGGGCCCCACAGGGCGTTTTTCTTGCGTGGGCTCCCTGCAACAACTATTGTAGGAAATTTAGGTCCAGGAAAGAAGTTAGTACTCTATTAAAATATGAATCTCCATAATCACCGACAGAAACATGAAACATGCGGCCCATAAGCAGCTCGATCCTAATCTGATTCTGGGAGTGCGAGATTTCGAAGGTGGGTTACACCATGCGCATAGGTTTTGAGTGCCTGCGCATCAAGAGTGATACTGCCAGAGTATCAGATCTTTCTACTTCAGCTTGTTCAGCGCACCACCGTTGCAACATATAGGGGAAGGTTAGGGATTTAGGCAGTTGAGCCATTACATTTTTTACTGTTTAAATGTGCTTTATACGGTACTTCAAAAAAAAAATAAAAATACGCCTAGCAGTGTTTTATCAAGAAAATAGTGAATACATGACATAAGATGTGTTTTATACATGTATTTGCTATCTATGCTTTGAGCTAATATCTCAAGTAAGACAACCAAACAGCCTATGTTTGTGGGCAGATTAGATAAAAAAAAATATAGGTGCCTTACTGTTGTATAGTTAATAATTTTCTTCACAACCATTGCCATTGCATGCATAGTCCCATTTATAAACCAACCTGCCACGTGTGTGGAAAGATGACTACACCTTAGGTGGGCCACACAATAAAGAGCTGTCAATGAGCTGGGTTAGGGTCAGGATGAGCTCGATTAATCTTAACCTAAGCCTAGGCTCAGCAAATTGACGGTTGAGAGAGAAAGCAAATCAGGTGTTCACATTCAACCGAAAAAGGGATAGATATCTTTCAATGTTTATTTTATTCATTTACTTATTTTTTGGTGGATGAGTAATCTAAGGTGAGATCCATCATATCCATGGTTTAGATCATTCAGCCCTGGGGCCCACTGATACAAAAGCCTACTAGACCACATTCTTTTACAGCCCCCCATCAAGAGGGCCCCACATGAGCGGGAAAATCAATGGCCATTACTCGCCTGTATGGTGGGCAAAAGCACAATCACTCCCTGCCGGCCTAGATCTTGCGTCCGTGCCAGCTGGCATGTACACGGCCTATTCGTGTCCACAACTGCTCATGTCCTGCAAGTGTATTTTTAATCCATACCATCCATCGGGTGGTTCGATTTGGATGGCCGGTAATCTGCACTTTACAGATGGGGCCAATGGTCAGATCCGAACCGTTGATTGATCATTCCACAGAATGCCCAACATTCTCACCACAAATCTTGCTGTATTTATGATCTTAACCATGTATTTGTAACCATCTGGACCTTTGATCTGATGGGCCCCACATGGATGGACCTTTGATCCTGGCATCCACCGTTTTGTACAACTGGGAAAATCCCAGCCATCAAATTGAGCTCATCCTGACCCTAACCCAGCTCTTTTTTGTACACCTCTTTTTTGTCTCATGTCCCAACCATCATGGCCTCACCTAGCTTCCTCTACCAGCTTCCAATCCGCGTCCCGAATATTTTGACCAAAGAAAAACCCAGGAAATTGCTGAGAAAGTATGGAAGAAAGCTTCTCGCGTGATGGTTTATACGCGCATGAAAGGTATACTTGAAACATGCAGGTACCTGATCAAGAGTTATCAGTTTATCTTGTGGGACCTACTCCTGATGGGTCATTTAATGGAAAAGATACACAAAACCAATGTACTAAATGGTAGATCGAACAACATCTAACATCCAAATTAGGTCCGGATTGAATAAGGTTAGAGGAGAACGGAAACAAAGGGGGAAGCTGGAAAAATCCAAGCCATATGTTTATTTGATAAATTCAAGCCATTGCTTTATAAGTAACTTAGATTTTAAAATTTTCAAAAATATTCCCCTTAAAATTTTACGGACTCGCTCAATGTCTGGTCTCAAAAAACATGGTAGGTCCCAATAACCACTTCCCCTACAAAGAAATAGGGAAAGTAGATAGAGACAGGTAACAGATTGGGTGCTGATATATTCCAACGCGGTTTAGGTGGGCCCGAGAAAGGCCAACATGAAGGGACATGAATTGTTTGGTGGTGAGATTTAATTGGGTCATATACTACTTGTCATGGTCACATATCTTACAGTATATAGCCATTCAAAGTCTTGAATTTCACATGTGTTACGTTACTATGCATGCACTGCATGTGGATTTGTTCGGCTTCCACTAATTAACGTGGGGACGAGCAAATCTCTGGGATTTGTACTTCATCATTTTTAAACAAAAGAGATGTGATGAAGATTAATTAAATGTAGATTACATGATGTAAGATTTAATTTAATATAAATAATAAAAAGTATCTGATGTACCTGTTCATACGTAGTAGATAGTGAGTAAGCTGCTTCTAGAATGATCGCTTCTAGAATGATCCATGCCCACTTGTTAGTCCAACTTATTACCTTGGCTGTCCAATCCACCACTTATTATTTCTTTTATGTTTTTTAATAAGGGAAAAATTTATCGGTTCTTTTTGGTTTTTAATAAGGGGGCACCATGTGTCTACGGATCAATTATCTGTTATCAAGTTGGACGGTGGAGATTGCTATATGGCTTAATTTGCGTACCGCACGTACATGTACAAGACAAACTCATTAGGTGGCACAACGTGTGAAAACTTGAAACTTGCGTGCATGATCAAAACCGTTCATCATCTAGGACCGGCCACGCAGATGCTCCTACTGTTAAAAATAAATTAAGGGCTTAAAAATAATATTCAATATTTAATCAACAGTCTGGAAACTTTTTGAGACCCAATCCATTATGGTACCCATCGTTTCAAGGGTCCAGATTTTGTAAAAAGGCCCTCACTTTAATAAATAAATGCATCAGAACTTTTTCATTTGTCTTCCTGAGAGTCTATGGGTATTCCAACCCTTGCCCAGGTGTCGAAACTCCTGAGAGTCTACCACCCGAGCAAAAGTAAGAACTTTTTCATTTGTCTTCCTGAGAGTCTATGGGTATTCCAACCCTTGACCAGGTGTTGAAACTCTTGAGAGTCTACCACCCGAACAAAAGTAAGGACCCACATTTAAGTCAGGTGAATATATGACGGAATTCTAATGCTCTTCAAGTAAACTTTGGAACAGAATTTTGGATACCACATTTAAGAATATTCCAATGTAATTGTAATTTGGTTTAAGATGCATTCCAAATCCAAGCTCGCAAATAATAAATATGTTTATATATATATATATATATATATATATATATATATATATATATATATATATATATATATATATTGAAAAGGTACTATGCGCTCGAGCGTAAAGCGGTTGTCCATGAGGTCGAGCTGGGTGGGCCCCACCGTGATTCCTTTCGAACATCACCACTGTCCACCAGATGCACCATTCCATAGTGGGCCTGGACGGCCCAAAATCAAGTCAATCCGTGACTTTAGTGGGCCACACCATTTAAAACCATAAGTATACATGTTAAAAACATATAAAAGCACTTATGCACTGAAACTTGGTTTGAACCCTAATTCAAGTGGGACACACATAATGGATGGACTGGATTTGCAAAAAACATCTCATTGGGCCCTCAAAAATGGTTATGAATGTTTTAATGGTGCACGGCCCCTCTACACTTCTGTATGTGGTGTGGTCCACTAACGTCACGGATTGACTTGATTTTGGGCCGTCCAACCATGGAATGGTGCATCGGTGGACGGTGGTGATGTTCGAAAAGCATCACGGTGGGGCCCACCCCAATTCTCGACCTCATGGAGATGTGTTTACGCTCGAGCGCATAGAACCTTTTCCCATATATATATATATATATATATATATATATATATATATATATATATATATATATATATATATATGGGAAAAGGTACTAGCGCTCGAGCTAATGGGAACATCCCATGGGGTCAAATTGTGTGGGCCCCACCATGATGCGTTTTGAACATCTACTCCATCAATTAGATGCGCCATTCCATCGTCGGCCAGGTCTCAAAAATCAAGTCAATCCGTGATTTGTGTGGGCCACACCACATACAGAAGTTGAGAGGGGCCGTGTACTATTAAAACATTCATAATCATTTTTTGGGCCCACCGAGATGTGGTTTATAAATCCAGCCCATCCATTATGTGTGTCCCACTTAGATGAGGGTTCAAACCAAGTTTCAACAACATTCAAAACTCAGGTGGGCCCCACCAAGTGTTTTTATATGTTTTTGGCATGTCTTCACATGATTTTAGATGTTATGGCCCACCTGAGTTCCGTATACGGCTGATTTTTGGGATATCCCATAATTTAAAGGGGACCCATATCAAATGCACGGTGTTGATGGTCGACACGCATCACAGTGGGGCCCACACAGCTCGACCTCATGGGAGCTTATCGTGAGCTCGAGCGCATAGTAACTTTCCCATATATATATATATATATATATATATATATATATATATATATATATATATATATATATATATATATATATATATATATATAGGGAGATGGTCACCTGCGAACCTTTTCACGTGAGCACCAATGAGCACCTTTGCACACGTGTCATGTGCACAAAATTTGAACGGTCCAAGTGATGCTGCACCCCTTGAAATGCTATAGGCTTAATTTTCAGCCTGATACATGACTCTGGTGAGCCATAGCAAAGAGAAATGCAAATCAAGGGAGGAAACTGTTTCCTTTTGCCATGGCCCATCAGAGTTTTGTATCAGGCTGAAAATTGGGCCTATGATATTTCAAGCGGTGCGGCATCATTTGGACCGTTCAGATTTTGTGCACATGACACGTGTGCAAAGGTGCTCATTGGTGCTCACGTGAAAAGGTGCGCAGGTGACCATCTCCCTATATATATATATATATATATATATATATATATATATAATTTTTAAATGTATCGGCCTAAATTTTGTATAAGCATACTTTATATTCCATTCTTAAACAGTGTTGAGTTGAGGCAGGTAGGGTTGGGTGGTTACAAACTGAGGTCAGGCTGGTTCAAGTTGAGCATGTTGAATTTTAAATGCGTAGAGTCAAGTTAGAAGGAAATGGGCTGTGAGTTGGGTTTGAGTCGCCAGTTTAGCAGGACCTATTGCCACCTCTAAATTACTAGAGGTAGCAATGGCCCGGCAACCTAACCCGGCCAGTTGCTGGCCTCTAAACTTGGCCTGAGGACCAGGCCAAACTTGACATATTGACCTAATGACCAGACCAGAACTGGGCCAAAAGGCCTGGCCCGGTAGGCCGATCCAGTCACCAAGTGGGACATTATTATACAAAAATAACGGATTGTTCAGGGACACTTGTCAGCTGTTCCCATTCACTGCGTATCAAGAGTGATACTGCCAGAGTATCAAATAGATCTTTCTACTTTAGCTTGTTCAGCGCACCACCGTTGCAACATATAGGGGAAGGTTAGGGATTTAGGCAGTTGAGCCATTACATTTTTTTACCGTTTAAATGTGCTTTATACGGTACTTTTGAAAAGAAAAAAAAAAAAAAAAAACGCCTAGCAGTGTTTTATCAACAAAATAGTGAATACATGACATAAGATGTGTATTATACATGTATTTGCTATCTATGCTTTGAGCTAAAATCTCAAGTAAGACAGCCTAACAGCCTATGCTTTTGGGCAGATTGGATAAAAAAATATAGGTGCCTTAGTATTGTATAGTTAATAATTTTCTTCACAACCATTGCCATTGCATGCATGGTCCCATTGATAAACCAACCTGCTACGTGTGTGGAAAGATGACTACACATTAGGTGGGCCACACAATAAAGAACAATTTAAAGCATGCTGAAAACTAGAGCTGTCAATGAGCTGGGTTAGGGTCAGGATGAGCTCAATTAATCTTAACCTAAGCCTAAGTCCATCCCGGGGCTTGTGACGGGCTGAATAGTCCAGCCCAAGTCTGACCCCGGACATTTATAGAAAGCTCAACCTGAATCCACCCGAGACCGAGCCCTGAATATCTCCATGGATAAATGATATTTTGGTGTGCCTCATGTGTGAGAGAGTGGGATAGAATGAAAGAAAAAGGAGCAAAATTAGGTTTAGAAAAGAACTATCAGGCGGGCCAGATTTATGAGCTTTTGGGGTGCTAGGTTCCGGTTTGCCCTGATTTAGATTCGGGCTCCTTATTTAAACCCAAACCCAACCTAATACAGGCCTAGCTCGAAGGCCCATCGGGAATACCGGCCCAAAACCTCTAAATTCATATGGTGTAGCTGTTATGATCCCGATAGTTTAAAAAGCCTAGCTTGATGTGTTCCATCAAGTTTAACACCTTTAGCCTATAATTAGGTCCTTAATAATTGATATCAAGATCAACTAGAATGAAACCATAAAATAAAAAGGGCTATCCCGTTAGCTAGCGTGCAGCTGCCATGCCATGAAAATGGCTACCTAAAGAAGAGGCTAGAGTGAGAGTGCCATCTTAGAGTGGGCTACTCTAGACATCAGAGCGTAGTGGAATGCTACGATGTCAACTATGTAAAGAGCTTAGCTTGACACATTCCCTAAGTGTTAGGCCTTTTTTGGCATATTGGTTAGATTCTTAGCAGTAACCCTAATACGTGGCCCACCTAAGTTTTGGATTATGATGATTTTTGCTCTCCAGGAGCATCTAATGGACAGTTTCAATTGCTCAGTGCCTTTAGCGCACTTCTTGTACTGGGAAGCTTTGTTGGGCCTTTTATGATGTTTGTGAGAAATCCACCCCGTACATCTGTTTTTTCAACTCATTCAGAATGGGATAAAAGAAATGAGGTGGATCCAAAACTCAAGTGGGCTATAAAAGATGAATGGGGACTGAACAACCACCGTTGAAACATGTATGGCCACGGTTTTGTATCGGTCTAAGTTTTTTGTGTTTTCAGTTTATCTAGAAATGACGTTATAAATGGTTTGGATGGGATGTAAACATCAATGTGGACACCACAAAGGTTTCAATGATAGGCATTGCTTTCCCCATTTTTCCTTCTCATGTAGCCTCCTTGAGTATTGGATACATCTCGTTTTTTGTCTCATATCCCAACCATCATGGACTCACCTAGCTTCCTCTACCAGCTTCCAGCAAAAGCCTTTCGCAGTCAATCCGCCTCCCGAATATTTTGACTAAGGAAAAACCCAGGAAATTGCTGAGAATGTATGGAAGAAAGCTTCTCGCATGATGGTTTATACGCGCATGAAAGGTATACTTGAAACATGCAGGTACCTGATCAAGAGTTATCAGTTTATCTTGTGGGACCTACTCCTGATGGGTCATTTAATGGAAGAGATACACAAGACCAATGTACTAAATGGTAGATCGAACAACATCTAACATCCTAATTAAATTAGGTCCGGATTGAATGAGGTTAGAGGAAAACGGAAACAAAGGGGGAAGCTGGAAAAATCCAAGCCATATGTTTACTTGATAAATTCAAGCCATGGCTTTAGAAGTAACTTAGATTTTAAAATTTTCAAAAATATTCCCCTTAGAATTTTAAGGACTCGCTCAATGTCATGGTAGGTCCCAATAACCCCTTCCCCTACAAAGAAATAGGGAAAGTAGATAGAGACAGGTAACAGATTGGGTACTGATATATTCCAACGCGGTTTAGGTGGGCCCAAGAAAGGCCAACATGAAGGGACATGAATTGTTTGGTGGTGAGATTTCATTGGGTCATATACTACTTGTCATGGTCAGATATCTTAGGGCATGTTTGGTCAGGCGCCGGATATGGGCTATCCTGTGATTAGGAGGGTTATCCTGCGCCATCTCATCCCATCCTCCGTTTGGAATGACGGGATGTACCTCGCCTTGTAAACGCTGCCCTTAAGCTAACATGAATTCTACCAATATCAGGATGTGATTTTTCACCTCTATGTGGGGCCCACCAAGATATCAATGAGATATCCACTCCGTCGATCATTTTCACCGGCTTACATTTAGCCATAAATCTGTTTTAAGGCAAATATAAAATAATGAGTGGAGCACACCACAAGAAACAGTGTAGATGCAAACCCATCCATTCAGGACGGTCCAAACAGGCTGCTGTATATCCGATGCTATCCCAAACCCATGGGATCAAGGGACAAACACTGACACCACCATCATTACCTTAAAATCCTTCCATCCCACCTAATCCCATGCAATTGGTCCGGCCAAACACGCCCTCACAGTATATAGCCATTCAAAGTCTCGAATCTCACATGTGTTACGCTACTATGCAGGCACTGCATGTGGATTTGTTTGGCTTCCACTAACTAACGTAGGGACGAGCAAATCTCTGGGATTTGTACTTTATCATTTTTAAACAAAAGAGATGTGATGAAGATTAATTAAATGTAGATTAAATGATGTAAGATTTAATTAAATATAAATAATAAAAAGTGTCGGATGTACCTGTTCATACGTAGTAGATAGTGAGTGAGCTGCTTCTAGAATGATCCATGCCCACTTGTTAGTCCAACTTATTACCTTGGCTATCCAATCCACCACTTATTATTTCTTTTATGTTTTTAAAAAGGGAAAAGTTTATTATTTCTTTTTTGTTTTTAATAAGGGGGCACTATGTGTCTACGGATCAATTATCTGTTATCAAGTTGGACGGTGGAGATTGCTATATGGCTTAATTTTCGTACCGCACGTACATGTACAAGACAAACTCATTAGGTGGCACAACGTGTGAAAACTTGAAACTTGCGTGCATGATCAAAACCGTTCATCATCTAGGACCGGCCACGCAGATGCTCCTACTGTTAAAAATAAATCAAGGGCTTAAAAATAATATTCAGTATTTAATTATCAGTCCGGAAGCTTTTTGAGACTCAATCCATCATGGTACCCATCGTTTCAAGGGTCCAGATTTTCGAAAAATGCCCTCACCAGATTTTGGAAATTTCCGAAATTCAGACTAATCCAAAACTCAGCCAGGCCAGTGAGCTTAGAGGTTTCAGTCGTAATTTGATATGTTTTCCCACGATATTGCTTATTGGAGCTGCAGATCGGTCTGATATTTGAAATGTACGGTGAAAATGAGATTATTCATCTGATGGACGGAATGGATTTCAAATAAAACCAAGGTGGGCCTGACAGATTTCCAGCGTAATACCCGCTTCCGGTAACACGTAATGAATTCGAGTCCAATGTGAGCTGCTAAAATCAACAGCATACTATCTAGGGGTGTACACAAACCGGGCTAGCCCGGTTAGCTCGCTCGACCCGGCCCGAAAAAGCTCGACTCGGCCCGACTCGGAACTGAGTTCGGATTAGGACGGGCCAATTTTCTAGGCCCGAAAGTTAATTCAGGCCGAGTTTGGATACCTCCCAGTTCGGCCCGACTCGGTCTGAAATCCGGCTCGGCCCGGCCCGACACGTGGTATTTAATTTGTATAAAATGTTTTATTTTATGCTTTGTCAAATGTATGTAAATGTATGTAAATGTCCTGACTAGTTAGATTTTTTGTGGAGTCATACCGATATCAAACCGTTGATCGAGGGCCTTGTAATGAGACGCGGATTACCTGTCAAAGCCCTTCTCATGAACTTGTTGTAAGGTTCGAAACTGGCCCGAACTCGAAGGTTCGAAACTGACCCGAACTCGCGCCGGGCCCAGTTCGGACTAGAGATGTTGGCCCGGTGACCAGGCTCAGTTGGGTTCGAGCCTTGTGTGGCTGTTGAACGGGCCTGAACGGGCTATGGCTAGTTCGACTCGGCCCGACCCGTGTACACCCCTAATACTATCTATTTCTTGGCGAGCGGGCAACCGCAACTGGACGGTTGCAGTGAGTGTAGTGTAGAATTACGTAAATACCCTTCATGTCAGTTAGAAAACTAGTGTTGAAGTCACTGCAATCGAGTGTCATGGGATTTCTCCGACATTTCCTAGCTGAAGTAAGCATACAGTAGCCGTTGATTCTGACAATCATTACTCTCAATCTTTCGTTTCCGTATTAGGAGGAGAACGGCAACATGATACAACGATCCACACAAACTAGGGTTACGCATCAATCGTGTCCATCCATCTTTTGATCCATAGCATGGATGGTTTATATTATAAAAATCCCACCTATTGGACCTTATCATCCGTCTGATCGACGGTACTCAAATAAACTCTCTAATGGGCTGTTTGATTTTCTAATTACAGTGATAATTTCAAGTAAATGGGTAATAATTATTTACCTTTGTATTTTCGGTTGATTTACGTGGTGAAGTTAACAGCCATCTTCATTTATGACACTCCTCCCGTCACCGGAGGAAAAAACGTTACATCGTGAGGCCCGCCATGATGTCTTTGTCTTATCCACACCGTCCATCCCTTTAGAAAGCTCATTTTAGGCATAAGTCAAAAATTGAGACATATCCAAAGCTCAAGTGGACCACACCATAGGAAACAATGGGAATTGAACTCCTATCATTAAAGCTTCTTGAGGACCACGAAGGTTTTGGATCAAGCTGATATTTTTGTTTCCCCTTTATCCATGACTGTGTGAACAGATTAGATGACAAATAAACATCAATGTGGGCCCTAGGGAGAAAACAACTTTCAACCGTTGACGTCTTCATGATCATTGTTCCCTAAGGTGTGGTCCACTTGAGCTTTGGATTTGCCTCATTTTTAGATTCACATCTTAAATGTGCTGTTAAAAAGGATGAATAGTGTGGATAAGTGACATATATATCATGATGGGCCCCACATATATTAAATAAGTAATGACAAGATTTTAGATTTTTATGGACCGAATTTTTCAAAACCTAATTCCTGGCTAATTTCATATGTATGGATGCATACGCATATGTCATGGTAAGGGTTAAGTAGGAACCTGGCTACTTCCAGTAGTTAGAATCTTCTGGAAGAGCGCGAGGGTACTTGTTGGGAAAAGCAATCCTATAGATTCCCAGTTTCCCACCCTTCCGTTTCATTATATAAACAAGGCCATCTCCCTTTTTCCTCACAGGTGCTTCTTTCCAATGGAGAATCAGGCTTCCAGAGGCAGGGCTGCGGGCTCTAGGGGGAGGGGGAGACAACAATCGGAAAACCCACAACAGAATCGTAATCTCCGGCAGAATTCAAGCCAGAAGCAACTGCATCGAGAAGCCGATGGGCCCCAGTCAGGCGCACCGAGGGAAGCGGCCCCCCATGTGGAGGATTCGAGCCGAGGTGGATCGTTCACTGATCCAGCCACTCCCCACTCGGCGACGCCTAGAGGGAATCGCGGCGCTGGTGGCCGGAGACGCGGCGGGAGAGGTGGGGCCCGCCAACCCACACTCAATTCCTTTTCGATGAGCATCGTTACTACAACCACTGTTACACAGATGCCCGGTGCACCAAACGGATATAGCTGGTCCCACCAGGGCTCTGCACTTATCTCGTGGTGTGTAGGGTCGACAGTAGGCGGTCTCAATTATATACTCCCCGCCTTCGTCAGCATCATCTTATTCCTCCTCTCAAAAATCATCATCTTCTTCTTGCTCTCAAGAATCGTATGATTTTCGATGTAAATCATCGGATGACCATGCCCCAAAAACTTTCCAGATTACCAATCTTGGACCCCTTTTCATCTCTCTCTGGTTTGCTTTTTCATAGCTATAGCTAGATTAATTACTGAGTTGGAGTGTGCTTTTAGGAGAGTTGTTTTAAGAAGTTAAATAGGAGTGTTGGTCTTGTGATGGATTGTGGGTGTTGCTTTGTTTCATGTAATCTTATTAGACTAATGTCTACTATGGATGGTTGTTTGTGTTTGAAAGGTATTACTCTCTTAATAAATTTTACTTGTGTGGAAGATTTTCTTGTAAATTATTAAGGAGGTTTGCTATGACCACATGTCATCTGAGCAATCCGTCAGGTGGGCCCTACACGGATATTTTTGTGTCACTGATCAGTTGCACAAAACAACAGGGCTAGCTTTTTTGATACCTACACATTTGTTTTGTACATTGGGCCAACTTAGGAGCAAAAAACAGCCTGATTTTTTAGCCAGATATTTAAGCAGTGTGGCCCACCTGATGGAGAAGTTAGATATTGGATGCGTACCATGTTGAGTTACTTGGTTGGTAGTTATAAGTGTTGGATATCGTTAAAAGCAAGATCCAGACTATTGCGGATGGAATGTACTCAATGATGGGCTGACTCTTGACGATTGCGAATGGTCAGTTGGTCCGAGCAGAAAGCCGGTGTGATCTGTGGTGCATGGCATATTGAGGGTTCAAATCATATGCCATGCATGGATGGCCCACCGTTGGATAGTCTTGATCATTTTCCTGTGGTGGGGCTTACATTGCAAGTGGTTGATATCTTGCTAGACACATATAATCGTTTTGTATTATTAAATAGAGGCAAAATGATAATTTTTTTTTTAAAAATAAATAAATAAATCATGATAGGCAAAAGTGCCGTTTAAGATGGTCAACGGTCAATAATCTGAATTAGTAAAATAAGTAAACCTTACTGTATTTTATGAGTCCTATAGCTGTACACGAAACCGAGTTAGCGCACACGTGACTGCCAATTGTGGCCAATAGTAATGCTCCTCGAAGAGAGTTTTTGTCTTGTCTCACCCTACGTGACTGTCGATGCCAATTCATGTAGCTCTTGAATGATATATTTTTGCAACGAACTTTGTGCAATGCACAATCGATTTTCAATGAAAAGGAAACTGTCTTGAATATGGAGGTCACTGGACCAACCCTCCTTACATCTAATCCATGCGTTTTTGCAATTGTCGTCATCGACATATAAGTCATTAAGGTATTCGAACCCCAACAACTTTGTTGCTTATGATCCTAAACAAGTTAGCATGTCGACTAAGCGCATCAGCCACTTACTTTGCTACCCAGCCTTATGCTTCAGCATGAATGTAAATTCCTGTAAGAAAGAAATATACCTAGCATGCATACAATTAATGTTAACCTAATTGTTAATAAACTTGAGGACCTGATGGTCCACATAGAATACAAATTCCTACTGAATCAAATAATCCTCCAATGCCGCAAAGCCTGAACCATTGCGTACAATTCTATCTTATATGTTGACCATTTCTTTTGAACATTACTAAGTTTCTTACTGTAGAAGGCCATCGGCTTACCCTCTTGAGACAATACACCCCCAATGCCAACATATGAAGCATCGCATTCAACTTCAAATAATTTATCGAAGTTGGGAAGTACGAAGACAATAGTAGTGGATAGCCTTTGCTTAAATTCAGCAAAACTTCTGTCGGCCTAGTCAGTCAATTGAAAATGTCTATTCTTTATGCAGTCGATGAATGGTGCCACGATGGTATTGAAGTTCCTCACGAACTGACGATAAAACATCACCAACCTATGAAAACTTCACACTTCATTAATGTTTGTTGGAACCGACCATTCTCTGATGGATTTCACATTCTCTTCGTTCACGCGGATGCCCGTGGACATCATGACCAAGCCCAAAAACAAAAGGCTCTCTATCAAAAAGTTTCACAACTTCAAATTGAGGTATAAATTATTCTCAGCGAGCACTTGAAGCACCTAATCAAGATGTCTCACATTGTTTACCTCGCCATGATTGTATATTAAGATATTATTAAAATAAACCATTACTGATCGCCCAATGAATGGTTTTAAAACCTGGTTCATTAACCTAAAAAACGTACTAGGTGCATTCGAAAGTCGGAAGGACATGATCAACCATTCATACAGACTCTCGTTGGTTTTACATGTTGTATTCTACTCATTACCCAACTGGATACGGATATGATGGTAGCCGCTCCTCAAATCCAATTTGAAAAATAGTTTCACCCTCCTAGTATATCCAACATATCGTCCAGTCATGGTATACAAAATTTGTACTTTACGGTGATTTTATTTATTGTTCGGTTGTCGATACACATGCACCAACACCCATCCTTTTTAAGTGGCAATAGAGCTGGCACGACACATGGGCTCATGCTCTCGCATTAGACCCTTATGAATCAATTCCTCCACCTACCCTTTTAAAAATTTGCACTCTTTTAGACTCATTTGATAATGAGGGTGGTTAAGTAAGCTAGCCCACGTGTCAATATAGTACTGAATATCTCGCATAGGAGGTAACTCATTAGGAAGGTCATCGGGCTAAATCGCCATAAATTCTCACAACAACAATTTCAGTTTTTCAAGAATAATCATAGGTTCTACCTCTTCACCTTTCACAGTCAATGTATAATTGTCATATTTTCTTGGATTCCTCCATAAAGTCTCATATGGCTAGGATAGAACGCCCCTCTACTTTAGAAGCTTCGGGCTACTCATTTGGGTCCATAGGGGCGAATATGGTTTTTCGACCATCCTTGACGAAAATGTATACATTATCTCGTCCCTTGGCGTCACGATCTAATTGCCATGGCCGACCGATTAATATATAATAAGCCTCCATGTCAACTATGTCACATACTATTTGGTCTTTGTAATGTTTACCAATTGAAAAGAAGATAGTGCATTGTTCAGTTATCTTCTCTTGTTGACCTTCTTAATCTAACCAATTGTGTATGGGCAAAGATGTCTTTTCGTCTTCAACTGTAACGTTTCCACCATGACTTTAGAGAAAATATTTTTGTTGCTCCCTTTGTCTATGATCACATCATAGACTTTTCAATTCATTGCACACCTTATTTGAAAGATATTATGTCACTGTAGGTGTACCTCTTCCTTCGGCATACACAATAGTTGCCTCATTATGAGGGATTCACCCTGATCTTTTGGAACTCAATCTGCTTTGTCCGCTTCGTCATTCAGGGCGTGTTCCACTTCATTAATCTCCGAGTCTTCCTCTGTATTTTAAGCGCTTTCATTATTAATAGCTATGTTAGCCATTGCCACTAGATACACGCATTTAATAGGTGAACCGATTGGCCACATTGGTGATAATGATCTGGCATTGGCTGACCGTAGGGGTTCGGGATCCTGCTTGGATTGCTAGTAGTGGTCGCTACTCTTTGGGGTCTCACATGTCCACTCCCTAAATCTTAGTTCACGGGTGTAGGAGGTTGAGGACGCCCCCTACAGGTTCTTTACCCTTGGCCTGTGGTGATCCTTACGAAGGCCCCACCATGGCTACGTTATTAGTAGGATGGGCTTGTATGTTAGATTGTTCAAGTTGCCCCTCAGCTCGGTGGCCAATTTGATCGCTTCGTTCATTGTCTAAGCGAGCTGCTTCTTAACCCAATCCTGGATCGTAACATGCAAATCGCCGTTGAATCAGGTGACTTACTGCAATTAATTAGTCTCAACTAAATCATTTCGCGCCACCAAACGATAGAATTTATATGCATAATCTCTTATTGACCGACTACCCTGCCAATAATTTTGGTATTATTGGAAAAACTTATTCACTCCCCAAGTATAGGGTTGTGATGTAGTAATAAACTCGGTAAGACCGAGGTCGAATCCACAGGGACTGAAACTCGTATGTATTCTGAAACCAACTAGAACTAGAACTAGAATGAGATGAAATCTAAATCGAATGTGATTTGAGGAATAATGGTGAAATATTAATCTAGACTTAAAAAAATTCAGAGGAAGGAAACTAGGGATTCAGAGGATCCACTTGTAGAGATCAGGGAGATCTTATGCCTGCATTAAAAACTCAACTGGACTTATAGTCCCATCTTCGTCCAATTGAAAGGTGTGACCATGAAAATTAAACTGAACATCCTTTGATATAGTTTTCAAGGTATGAAAGGTATATGAATTAGAATGGATTCTATCACCAAACCATGCCCAGGAGACAAAGTAAACAACAGAATTAAACTAATCGACAACCAATCAGATGATTATGAAGGTTAGGAAGGGTACCGACATCCAACCATGCCCAGGAGACGATGGTGAACAACAGGGCTTTCCGACGTCATAAACATCAAAAAGAAAGGAACATGCTTAAAGCTATTGCAAACCCATCGTAATTTTAATCACAACAGACTATTAAAAACTAGAAACATTCCCTTGATAATCAGACTAATGTCAAATTCAGTTCAAATAATATAAGTCAAAGCCATAAACTTCCTCCCATCAGACTACAAGCTTCACCTCTTAGCCCTAGCTAAGAGGTTTAGCCGACCATGGTTGGGCTAAAAAATAACATAAGAAATAAATAAAGAAAATAAAATAAAATAATCTCTAACTCTCTATTGCTGATGACCAAGCTGTCGATTGCCTTCCTGCCGTCGATGATCTCCATACCCTCTCTCTCTCTCTCTCTCTCTCTCTCTCTCTCTCTCTCTCTCTCCTTTTATAGGCTGCTGTCGAAAGACCCCCCTTTGCTGCTAGAGTCGGTTGCTAAGGCCAGGGGCGGTGCTGTTTTTCGCAAGGTATACAGGTGCGAAACCTTTACGCACTTCCTGCATATCAAACCTGCGTTGAACTGAAAGTGGGGCCATTATCGGGATTTTCTGTGAAATCCAATCCGCTCATTGGAATGCCCTTGAAAATTTAGTAAAACTAGGCCAATTTTGGACCAAAATTGGTGTGTCCCACCCATCTTTTTTGTTGCACCGTCAGTCCTCTATTTGGACGGATGAAAACCGATCTTTACTACTTTCTAAAATTCGGTCACCTAGGCCTTGATGAGGGGTCCGTAGGTTCATGATGGACGGTCCAGATCAAGCTTTTGAACTGTGGTGGTGGCCCACACGGTCGGTCCGCAAAACGCGGACAGTTTCCGGTTTCCACGAACAGAGCTCGCGTAATCTTTTACGTTGTGATGGTGAGTGGGCCTATGATCGGCATCAACAGTGAAATCTACTCCGTCCACCGTATTCCCCTTGAGATTTTGGTCGGGAAGGATCGTTTTTTACTGGTTTCATGTGGCCCATCGGACCAAATCCCTCCACCATCTATCCTGCTTTTGATCACATCTCTTCCTGTACGCACTTGTATTAATGCAGATGGCCACCATGGCTGAGGTAGACACCTCCACTTGAGAGCATTAGACGGTCTTGATCATCCATATAGGTAATGGGTGGGGTCCACTAATAACACCCATTCGAACGCTGGCGAAACAGAGATCCGGTCTCTGTTTTATTTTTTTGGAAAGTCGATTAAAACTGACTTTGACTGAAGAAAATGGTCCAGTGCACGTTGAGTGCACTTGTGACATGTACACTGGCAATGCCAGTTGAGTCCACTCGTGATACTGCTGAGAAATCCTCTCCGTCCATATGTTCCTTTATCTTATATAACGGGTTGAAACCTAACTTGAAGCATATCCAAATCTTAGGTGGGCCCTAAATCATTACTTCATGGACTGATCTGACTGTTGGATAGCTTTCCCAGAGATCTAAGGTCTTAAATTCGATGTGTACAACTAATTTATGGTCTTCAGGCCACGTATAAAGTTTTGAGCCGATCAGATGGTGGAAACCCTATGATCTTGCATTCTAGACGATTCCCATGCCTCTTCATTGTTGATCACGCGCTTTCCTTGGATCTATAGCATGTGAATCCTCCGATCCTGGTCCCACGGAGTCCTGTCCAATGCCTTGGTGATGCTTGAGCGTTAAATCCATGCTTTTAGCGGCCTTTTCAATCTAAGCTCGTAAGTGCACCCTGCATCACAAACACGTTTAAATCAGGCCATTAAATAGTGTCATGTTCGTAAATTCAGGCCATAACTAGGGTCTTATATGCAATATTTGACCCTCAACACAACCCCCAACCAGCATCTTGCTAGTCCCGAGCAAGGTATGCGAAAAATAAGTTGAGAACTACGAGACAATTTTTATAAACTCGAGTGATTTTTGAAAAACAAACCAGATACTAGAATTTCAAGTTGCATGAATGTTGGGCATTACTCTCTCCTAGACTCAAACACATGGAAAACTTCATAATCAAGTTCAAAATATTAATCCATCAATTAGAATAATCCTAAACAGGTATATAGTGTAATCTCGGCTTCCAACATTAATAGTCAATTCTCTATTTCAGGATATCATTGGTAACCACCAAGAGAATTCATGATAACTAAAGCTTGCCTCAAAGATCATCTTTTCATTCATTTAGCTTTTGATTTTCCATTAAAAGTAACACCAAGAAGGGAATCAAATCCTCACCTATAGGGAGCAAACCTATGATGAAGACTGTATACCCAAACCTTTTTACATATTATCCATGGGGAATCAAATCCACACCTATAGGGAGCAAACCTATGGAGAAGATTCTTCGCCTAACCTTTTTCAAAGGTATCTTCTTTTTTTTTTTTCATATCGATCATGTTAGGCAAATGTTCCACGTTAGTTTCTTTCATGCTTAATGATTACCAGGTCAATTCTTCAATATTGAACTGAACCCTCAATGTGTAAGTGAGATGTGGCATGTGAAATCATGACTCAATCAATGTTTACAACTTCTAATCATGGATTAACAATTCAACTTAACTGTGAAATCTAACAGCTACTGAATCCAAGAGTCATAAATTATCAACATCACGAATCTTGAAATTTTAAGTCAAGGATATCTATCAAAATCACTTCGAATTCACCAGAAATCCCAGAAAATTTTTAAAAATTTCCACAATTTTTGTTCAAGACTAAGAAAATGCTGATTAGGTCACCTAATCTCCCACCCCCAACCTAAAATCTACATTGTCCTCAATGTAAAAGATATGAGTATGCAATGCACTTGGGACAACGAAAAGTAAATATGAAGTGATGGGAAGATAGTACCTGGATGATGAATGGAAAGACACTTTCCAAGAGATCGCAGCATGGACACCGGTCAGCACGAGAGAGAAAGCAACATAAAAATAACAAAAATAAAATCCTACCTATACCACTTTCGCAGGTGCTCTCGATTGCATTTAGCGTATTCAACAAGCCTTTAAACTCCTAGGTTGCCCCTAGTGGATGAGTTGTAGTCTTGTAAGGGTTTGCAGTAAGGTTACCCACAAACATTAAACTAACTAATGATGAAAAAGAAATGAAATGAAGAGCTGGGTTGCCTCCCAGGAGTGCTAAGTTTAATCCTACGAAAGCGATAAACCTACCTATACCTCCGTCAGACTAGGAGATCAAGCCTGGTAAACAAGATCAATCAGAGGCATGGACATGTCCTCTGAATCAAATTTCTCAACAAATGGCTTTAAGCGATGTCCATTTACTTTAAACTCCTTGCCATTGTCGGGATCTCTTATCTCGACGGCCCCATGCGGATACGCAGTGACAACAATGTAAGGGCCTGTCCAACGAGATCGAAGCTTACTCGGAAAGAGATGTAATAAAGAATTATACAAAAGGACCTTCTGACCAGGCGTGAATGATTTTCGTAGAATATGTTGGTCATGAAATACCTTCATTCTGTCCTTGTAAATTCTTGAGTTCTCGTATGCGTCATTCCGAATTTCTTCAAGTTCATTCAACTGAAGCTTGCGCAGCGAGCCATTGTTCAGATTGAAATTCAGATTTTTGATCTCCCAGTAGGCTCTATGTTCCAACTCCACAGGCAAGTGGCAAGCCTTCCCATAGACGAGTCTAAAGGGAGACATTCCAATAGGGGTTTTAAAAGCAGTATGGTAAGCCCATAAGGCATCGGTCAATCGAATTGACCAGTCCTTACGATCAGGGTTAACTGTTTTCTCCAAAATATGTTTGATCTCCCTATTGGAAATCTCAGCTTGCCCACTTGTCTGTGGGTGGTATGGGGTGCTCACCTTATGAGAGATACTGTATTTCTTCATTAAACTCTTGAATGGCCTATTACAAAAGTGTGAGCCCCCGTCACTAATGATGACTCGAGGCGTTCCGAACCGCGACAGGATGTTCTCTTTTAAAAATTTAATGACCGTGCGATGGTCATTGTTGCGGCATGGGATTGCTTCGACCCATTTAGTGACATAATCTACGACGAACAAAATATACAGATTTCCAAAGGATTGAGGGAAAGGTCCCATGAAATCAATGCCCCAGCAATCAAATGCTTCTATGATAAGGATGGGATTCAAGGGCATCATATTTCGACGGGACAATGCTCCCAATTTTTGACAACGCTCACAGGCCTTGCAAAACTCATGAGTGTCCCTGAACATAGTGGGCCAATAGAAGCCACACTGTAGAATCTTAGCCGTGGTCTTTTTAGCAGAAAAGTGACCACCACAGGCCTGTGAGTGACAAAAGGAGATGATACTTTGATGCTCATCGTCTGGCACACATCTCCTTAAGATTTGGTCTGGACAATATTTAAACAAATATGGATCGTCCCAGAAAAAATTGCGTACCTCGGTAAAGAATTTCTTCTTATCTTGTGTGGTCCAATGTGTCGGTATGGAACCTGTAGCAAGATAATTAGCAATATCAGCGAACCAAGGTGAATGGGAGACTCTGAACAGTTGTTCATCAGGGAACATGTCGTTGATATGGGTCACCTCAAGGGAATCAGAGATAATAAGGCGAGAAAGGTGATCGGCCAATACGTTCTCTACTCCCTTTTTATCTTTAATTTCCAAATCAAATTCTTAGAGTAGAAGGATCTATCATATAAGGCGGGGCTTAGAATCATTCTTAGAAAGAAGATACTTCAGTGCCGCATGATCTGTATAGATAATGATCTTGGATCCAATCAGGTAGGACCTAAATTTGTCCAAGTGAACACTACGGCTAAGAGTTCCTTTTCCATAGTCGAGTAGTTCACTTGGGCAGAATTTAAAGTCCTAGTCGCGTAATGGATGACGTATGGCCTCTTATCTTTTCTCTGACTTAGAACCGCTCCAAGAACATAATCAGAAGCGTCGCACATAAGCTCAAAAGGAAGGCTCCAGTCGGGTGGCTGCATGATAGGTGCAGTGGTTAACGTACCTTTAAGCTTGGTGAAAGCTTCCTGACATTGCTCAGTCCACTCATATGGTGCATCCTTTTGAAGAAGATTACATAAATCCTGCGTGTCCTAAGAAGGATCGCACGTCTCTGATGTTCTTGGGTGGAGGTAGGTTAGATATAAGATTAATTTTTGCCTTATCTACCTCGATTCCCTTGGATGAGATGATATGCCCAAGGACAATTCCCTTCTGAACCATGAAATGACACTTCTCCCAATTAAGTACCAAGTTCTTTTCTTCACATCTTTTCAGCACACATTTAAGACTTTCCAAGCACTCGCTGAAAGATGGACCGTAAACAGAGAAATCGTCCATGAAGACCTCTAGATATTGCCCCACCATATCAGAAAAGATACTAAGCATACATCACTGAAAGGTGGCGGGGCATTTAAAGATACCGCCTATTGCTGTGACATGATAGTCTGAATGGCATCCTTCGGTAAGCAAAAGTGCCATAGGGACATGTAAATGTAGTCTTTTCCTGATCTTCAGGGGCTATCTCTATTTGGTTGTAACTTGAATATCCGTCAAGGAAATAGTAATAGGAATGACCAGCTAACCTTTTCAAGATCTGATCAATGAATGGTAAAGGAAAGTGGTCTTTCTTCGTGATGGTATTCAACTTCCTGTAGTCAATGCACATTCTCCAACCAGTAGTGACTCTAGTTGGCACGAGTTCATTATTAGCATTGGCTACGATAGTAATTTCGAACTTCTTAGGAACCACCTGAGTTGGACTCACCCATTGATTATCAGATATAGGGTATATGATACCCACATCCAGTAGTTTAAGAACCTCGGCCTTAACCACTTCCTTCATGTTTGGATTTAGTCTACGTTGTGGTTGCCAAGCGGTCTTCGCATTATCCTCAAGATATATGCGGTGAGTACAAATCGAGGGGTCGATTCCCTTGAGGTTCGCTATCATCCATCCAAGGGCTCCCTTATGCTCCAGGAGAGTAGATATGAGCATACTCTCTTATTCTTTCTCAAGGTGGGTAGAAATCACCACCGGGTATGTCTCATCTTAACCTAAATATGCATATTTCAAATCAGAGGGCAAAGGTTTTAGGTCAAGCTTCGGGGGCTTGAGATTAGACGGTAGAGGCACTACATCGGTTTGTGGTAATTCTTCAAATTGTGGCCTCCACCGGTTAACTTCAAGTACCGGTGCAGTATCAAGTAAGGCACACATCTCCCTAATCATGTCATCATCAAAATCATGGGAGTGGGCCAGGCACGTCTCTAGAGGGTCGGAGGATAAGGTCAGAGGTATCGTATCTTCCACGAAAGAGTCAATCATGTTAATTTCGTGGAAATCGTCATCATCCTCTGAGTTGCCGCCGTTATTGAAAAAGATATTTGACTCCAATGTCAAATTCCCAAAAGACATAATCATGACACCATTCCTACAATTGATAATTGCATTTGATGTGGCAAGGAATGGGCGACCAAGAATGACGAGAATCTGAGTGCTCATGTTATTGATGGGTTCGGTGTCCAGGATGATAAAATCTACAGGGTAGTAAAATCTATCGACCTGGACTAACACATCCTCAATTATCCCTCTTGGTACACGAACAGAGCGATCAGCAAGTTGTAGTGTGGTAAGGGTGGGTTTTAATTCACCCAAATCTAACTGTTTGTATACCGAGTAGGGAATCAGATTGACGCTCGCTCCTAAGTCAAGGAGTGCGTGATCAATTCGATGGTTCCCGATTACACATGATATGGTTGGGCTACCGGGATCCTTGAATTTCTGCGGCACGTCTTGCTTCAGGATGGCACTCACTTTCTCAGTCAAGAAGATCTTCTTTTGAATACTCTACCGTCTTTTGGTCGTGCATAGGTCTTTCAGAAATTTGGCATACGAAGGGATCTGTTTGACGACATCAAGTAGAGGGATGTTGACTTTCACTTGTTTCAATACCTCCAGAATATCCTGAGAGTTAGAAAGAGGTTTTGGTGCGACCAACCGTTGGGGAAATGGAGCAACTGACTTTTTTAGAAGTTCCGGTTCTAATTTTTGTGGGGCATCACCAGATCCATCATTGTTGTCCTCTTCTGGTTCTTGAGGCTTTTCGAGCCTAATCGGAAGGGTTTTATCAATGATCTTCCCACTCCTAAGAGTGGTGATGGATTTAGCGTGCCCCATTTGATTTGAGGAGCTCGGGTTGCCAACTTCATATTGCATCTTTGGATTGGGAAGAGGTTGAGCTGGGAGGTTCCCCTTATTCCCAATCACGTTTTCAGCCTTAAGTTCTTGTAGTATTTTGTTAAGGTCTTGCAAGGCTTGTAGCATACCCTGATTGAAAAGATCTTACTTTTCAAAATGTTTTGACATCGGATCCTCTTGAGATTTCTCTTGTTGTTGTTGTGCGGGTTGATTAAAGAAACCTTGGGGGGTAGCAGTTTGTCCATTTCTCCAACTAAAATTTGGATGATTTTTCCAACCAGGATTGTATGTATTAGAGGTAAATCCATTGAAAGGTCTTTGATAGTTACTTACGGCATTAGCTTGCTCATTCAACACTCCTCAAAATGCAGATATTGTAGGACAATTTTCAGTTGTGTGAATGTTGTAATCACAGATGCCGCAAACAATTTCATTAACCTTATCCTTCTTTCCTTCCATGGCCTCGACTTTTCGTATGAGATTAGTCACTTTAAAATTTAAATCATCCTCTTTTTTCAGGAGATACACTCCACCTTTCTCCTTAGATTGAGTTAGCCTAGACGTGGTATTTGATTTTGGGTAATGGTCCCATGATTTTACATTTTTGGCAAGTCTATTGAGGTAATCCCATACCTCATCGACCTCTTTATTCATGAATTCTCTATTACACATTACTTGACCAGTAGGCGCATAGAAGATGTCAGTCCATTATAGAAAAAATTTGTAATGCGCCACGTTTCAAAACCGTGTTGTGGGCATGAACTGACAAGATCCTTGAACCTTTCCCAACATTGGTAGAATGTTTCATCTTCCTTTTGGGCGAAGTTCATGATTGCTTTTCTGAGGGTAATCGTTTTATGGTGTGGGAAAAATTTCTTTATGAATTCCCTCTGCATATCATTCCATGTGCCAATGGATCTAGGACGCAGTAAATGTAACCACGTCTTAGCCTTCTCTTTCAAGGAAAAAGGAAAGAGTTTCAGCCTGATTGTATCCTCAGATACATTAGCAAAGTATAGAGTAGCTATTATCTCATCGAACTCTTTCAAATGTAAATACGGTTCCTCCGATTCAAGCCCATGGAACTTAGGAAGGAGTTGGATAACCCCTGGCTTGATGTCCATCTGTCCTGTATTTTTAGGAAAAATCATGCATGAGGGCGTACTCACTGCCGCCGGTTGTAAATAATCTCGTAGAGTATAAGGCGGGGGTGCTTGATGCACCTCATTCTCATCTTGAGTGTCCTCTACCCTGGGTTGAGGTAGAAGAGTTTGGTTTTCAGCCATCACTTCAGTTAACTCAGGGAATTTCGAGCGGTGTCTAGTCCTACGGTGGATAGTCAACCCCTCAACCAAACCTACTTCAGTCAAGAGACGTCGAGTGTTGTCATGAGCCCACTTGGGCATGAAACACTCGCAACCCTCAATCAAATTCTATACCTAATCCTAAGAAAGAAAGAAAATAAGAAACTAGAAAGAAAGAGAAGTTTGGAACGAAGTTATCAAATTGGAGTCCCTAAGTTAAAGACCTGCAAAACAAAACAAAACAATTAGTTTCTAAAAATAATATCCTAAGAAAAAGAAAGATAGAAATAGAAATAAAAGAAACAAGGAAGAATTCTTAAATTAGAAAGCAGAAAATTTCTAAAGCAAATTAGGAAAGTCTTAAAACAAGGAAGAAATTTGAAAAATAGAAAGTAGAAGTTTAGGAAAGGCTTACTAAATTAGAAATTTCTATTTTAAAAGCCTACAAAACAGGAAAGTTTGTCTCTAAACAGAATGCCTACAAATAGAAAATTCTAAAAAGGAAATAGGAAACAAAATTGGAATTGACAAAGTGTTAGAATTAGAAACTTGCTAAAAAGGAAATCCTTCAAAAAAAAAAAAAAAAAGAAAGGAAGAAATCTATAAAGAATTTTTCCAGATTAGAAACCTATCTCAGAATCGCTGCAAAATAAGAAAGTTGGGTTAGTTTCTAAAAATCAAAATAGAAAGAAAATTTTAAAACTAAAGTTAGTAAAACCCTAATCTTAATCTAATTCTAATACCAATTAATTTCAGAAATCGTAGCCAATCGGAGTCCAGAATGGCGCTTGAAAACTTGTTCACTCCCCAAGTATAGGGTTGTGATGTAGTAATAAACTCGGTAAGACCGAGGTCGAATCCACAAGGACTGAAACTCGTATGTATTTTGAAACCAACTAGAACTAGAACTAGAATGAGATGAAATCTAAATCGAATGTGATTTGAGAAATAATGGTGAAATATTAATCTAGACTTAAAAAAATTCAGAGGAAGGAAACTAGGGATTCAGAGGTTCCACTTGTAGAGATCAGGGAGATCTTATGCCTGCATTAAAAACTCAACTGGACTTATAGTCCCATCTTCGTCCAATTGAAAGGTGTCACCATGAAAATTAAACTGTACATCCTTTGATATAGTTTTCAAGGTATAAAAGGTATATGAATTAGAATGGATTCTATCACCAAACCATGCCCAGGAGACAAAGTAAACAACAGAATTAAACTAATCGACAACCAATCAGATGATTATGAAGGTTAGGAAGGGTACCGACATCCAACCATGCCCAGGAGACGATGGTGAACAACAGGGCTTTCCGACGTCATAAACATCAAAAAGAAAGGAACATGCTTAAAGCTATTGCAAACCCATTGTAATTTTAATCACAACAGACTATTAAAAACTAGAAACATTCCCTTGATAATCAGACTAATGTCAAATTCAGTTCAAATAATATAAGTCAAAGCCATAAACTTCCTCCCATCAGACTACAAGCTTCACCTCTTAGCCCTAGCTAAGAGGTTTAGCCGACCATGGTTGGGCTAAAAAATAACATAAGAAATAAATAAAGAAAAGAAAATAAAATAATCTCTAACTCTCTATTGCTGATGACCAAGCCGTAGATTGCCTTCCTGCCGTCGATGATCTCCATACCCTCTCTCTCTCTCTCCTTTTATAGGCTGCTGTCGAAAGACCGCCCTCTGCTGCTAGAGTCGGTTGCTAAGGCCAGGGGCGGTGCTATTTTCCGCAAGGTATACAGGTGCGAAACCTTTACGCACTTCCTGCATATCAAACCTGCGTTGAACTGAAAGTGGGGCCATTATCAGGATTTTCTGTGAAATCCAATCCGCTCATTAGAATGCCCTTGAAAATTCAGTAAAACTAGGCCAATTTTGGACCAAAATTGGTGTGTCCCACCCATCTTTTTCGTTGCACCATCAGTCCTCTATTTGGACGGATGGAAATCGATCTTTATTGCTTTCTAAAATTCGATCACTTAGGCCTTGATGAGGGGGATCGTAGGTTCATGATGGACGGTCCAGATCAAGCTTTTGAACTGCAGTGGTGGCCCACACGGTTGGTCCGCAAAACGCGGACAGTTTTTGGTTTCCACAAACAGAGCTTGCGTAATCTTTTACGTTGTGATGGTGAGTGGGCCTATGTTCGACATCAACAGTGAAATCTACTCCGTCCACCGTATTCCCCTTGAGATTTTGGTTGGGAATGATCGTTTTTTACTGGTTTCATGTGGCCCATCGGACCAAATCCCTCCACCGTCTATCCTGCTTTTGATCACATCTCTTCCTGTATGCACTTGTATTAATGCAGATGGCCACCATGGCTAAGGTAGATGCCTCCACTTGAGAGCATTAGACGGTCTTGATCGTCCATATAGGCAATGGGTGGGGTCCACTAATAACACCCGTTCGAACGCTGGCAGAACAGAGATCCGGTCTCTGTTTTGTTTTTTTGGAAAGTCGGTCAAAACCGACTTTGACCGAAGAAAATGGTCCAGTGCACGTTGAGTGCACTTGTGACCTGTACACTGGCAATGCCAGTTGAGTCCACTCGTGATACTGCTGAGAAATCCTCTTCGCCCATCTGTTCCTTTATCTTATATAACGGGTTGAAACCTAACTTGAAGCATATCCAAATCTTAGGTGGGCCCCAAATCATTACTTCATGGACTGATCTGATTGTTGGACAGCTTTCCCAGAGATCCAAGGTCTCAAATTCGATGTGTACGGCTAATTTATGGTCTTCAGGCCACGTATAAAGTTTTGATTGATCAGATGGTGGAAACCCTCTGATCTTGTATTCTGGACGATTTCCATGCCTCTTCATTGTTGATCATGCGCTTTTCTTGGATCTATAGCATGTGAATCCTCCGATCCTGGTCCCATGGAGTCCTGTCCAATGCCTTGGTGATGCTTGAGCGTTAAATCCATGCTTTTAGCAGCCTTTTCAATCTAAGCTCGTAAGTGCTCCCTGCATCACAAACACGTTTAAATCAGGCCATTAAATAGTGTCATGTTCGTAAATTCAGGCCATAACTAGGGTCTTATATGCAATATTTGACCCTCAACACTAGGGAGGGATTGTGTGCACATCGGTTGTTTCATCCGTTGCCATGTGCGGATTGTCACCTTTATCTGCCTCGACTGCACAAGTTAAAGTTGTTCCCACTAAGTCGAATTCAAGCTCGGCCATTTAACTTGTAAGTCACAAGTTTAATTTTATTCTATTAAGGGATGTCCATTTAGTCGAAGAAGTGCTCGACTTCAAGCAACCAATCGAGGAACTCCTCAATGTGGAGTTGGCAGTTGAAGGTATGAAGATCGACTTTCATCTTGAATTATTGATCTGTCCAATCTACCCAATTTTTGCCTCGTCTAAGGTGTTGGAGGATAATGTCATCTATCTCCTTGTCATTAAACCCTACATCCTCAAGTATGATTATGCGATTCATCACCCCATGATTAACATCATTGCAAATTCTAGTGCTTATTGGAGGCGAATCATTGCCACAAACACGGAGTTGCCTTAAGGCTTCCATCATGCAGTCAAGAGCAACCTGCAACCCTTGCATGACTTGTCATTCTCCCGTTGCGCCACCTCGAAAGTTGCAGTTGTTAAAGGATAATTTCCTGAAGCATCGTCCATGAGATTGTTACCTGATCCGTCGTTAGAAACCATCAATCCGAAGAAAAGCCTCGCTCTGATACCAAACCGATGCAGGGAAGGACGTGATGAGGATGATCACCATTTTCCTTGAACGATAAACACCTTCAATCGACAAGGCCGCTATCTTGGATCCATAAGAAAAGTTTCTCGAATCCATGAGAGAAATAAGAAATTTTTTATTTTTTTATATTAAAAGTTATCCAAAAAAATGAGTTTACATGCTGAAATACCCTTAGACAAATCCTAAGACAATTAAAAAATTTAAATAAATAAGGAAAAAAATTGAAAAAAGTACAAATTTCCTCATTCCGTCGATCGATCGGAATGACACAAATCATTCAAAGATTAAAACCCATAAAATTGAATTTGTGCCAATCAGTCGATTGATTGAACAGTGTAAAAATTATCCAATAAGCTTTTTCATCTAAATATAAATTTCGATCGATAGACTTGATCGACCATTTCTGTGAAGATCAGCTTGATTATTTAACCACTAATTCCCAAGGATGAAGTGATTTTCGAAGGAGAGGGTTCGTCCTTCATGAGTTCTTTTTTTTTTTTTTTCCCTATAAAGTAAAGATTCTACTTCTAATTAAGTGTGTAATTTGCTTTACATTGTTCAATAATAGAAGAATATAATTTTAAAAAATAAACTTAGGTCGAAGCTAGTCAATTAAATAAATGAGTTTTAATTATACTCAAGTAAAAAAAAAAAGAATAATGAAAAGAAAAGGAAAAAAGATAACTAAAGATAATTTGTTCATAGCGAGATGGTCGTTGGAGTTACAGTAGCTGTAGTAGATTCCACATCTGCACGTATGTGGCATGCTGGGCATGGCCACATGAGCGAGTAGGGCAGAAAGGATGAGACTCGCGTACAGAGATACAGAGCAGGTGGAGCAGCCACTTGTGAGAAGAATCACATGACATAATCGCAGGTGATCATCGGCAAGGTACATGGACGACTCTAATATCGTAGGGGATCCGTATTCTATTCAGATGGCTTGTGCTGAGAAGTGGAAGGTGACTATGGGCGATGTGATGGACTCGTTACACTAGATCAACACATGGGAGCTGGTGGATCTTCCAGTGGGCCAGAAAGTGGTTGGATGTAGGTGGATCTTCAAGATGATACAACATAGATATAGGGCGAGGCTGGTAGCAGATGATTATGCTAGAGAGAAGGGATCGACTTCTCATAGATATTCACGCTGGTGGTATAGCAGGTGTCTATTTGATCCGTATTGGCGTTGGTTGCCCAATGTAATCTTGAGCTAAAAGGATGGATGAGGAGATTGCGCTCTACATGGGAAATTGGAAGTGTGGTTCTTCATGAAGCAACTAGAGTGGTTCGAAGTTAAATGGGCTAAGAAAATGAGTTTACAGGAGGTCGTGGTACGACCTATCGCTTAGGCAGTGGTATAAAATTTAATTCCTTCATAGTGAGCGAGGAATTGTATGTTCATGACATGTCGATTGCTAATCATGACTTGTCTGAAATCAATGTACTATAGACTCGATTAAGTGGGACATTCAGGATGAAGGATCGGGGGCTGCAAAGAAGGCTCTCGATGATGATATTCGTAAAGATGGAAGAGGAGTAGGTTTTAATAATCACATGTAGAATACCTTGTGTAGGTATTGATCAAGTATGTGATAGACCAGGCAAAGCCGGTGAGCGTTCTCTACGCGTCTCTCCTCAAGTTTTCCTCAGGACATATCTCAAAACAGATGAGACAAAGCAGGATATGTTTCATGAGCCTTGTTCGAATGAGGTTGGCAGTGCATGCCATAGTCTGTATTAGATTGGTTATTTCACAGGCAATCGGTGTTGTGAGCAAATACCCCGGCTAGTAAAATTGGGTGGCGGTGATATGGTTACTTCGATACATTTGAGGTATGAAGGATTACGTCTTATCTTTCGAGAAGGCAGGAACAAAGTTGGAAGGGTATATGGATTCAGATTACACAGGCAGTTTAGATTCCAGGAGGTCGACTTGAGGTTACTTGATTGTACTAGAGGGTGGAACAATTAGTTGGATATCCATGTTATTTGACAGGTGCTTGAGGAAGGAGGCGTAACAGTAGAGAAGATTCACACCAGTGTGAATCCGGAAAACATGATTACCAAGGTCGTTCCTGCAGAGAAGTTCAAGTTCTGTGCAACTTCTCTGAGCTTGAAGATGACATAAAAGGAGGACAGAGTATGTACGAGAAGCTATGATATGATGCAGAGATAAGAGAAGAGGTCAAAAAGCTACACGTTTAAAAATTAAAGACATGATGGAACTTGTTGTTAAAAAGGATGTCTTAAATCTGAAAAGTTTTAGAAAAAGTTTAACTCAAAGTCCAGCAACAATGTTTCTGAAATTTCTGAGGTCTTCGACTAGTTGAATTCTAGGTTCGACCAGTCGAAGGTTACGCAGATGGTGTGCAGATTCTGCGCAGACTGCGTGAATTTAAGGCAGTTTCAGATAGGTGTGTAAGTAAAGTTTCCTAAACTATAAATAGGAGTCCCTAGGGCGATTTTAATGTATACTAAGGCTTTCTAACGGCATTCTAAGGATTTCTATTATGGGTTCTAGGGTTTCAAAGGGTGTAGCAAGGGTGAGATTCGAAGTTGTTCGAATCAGGTAAGTCCTCTCTCTTTGTAATTTATGTTTTCATAGTGGATTTTTGTCGCTTTGTGCCGTGATTTTTTTCCGATAGGGTTTTCCATGTTAAATCTTTGTGTTCTCTCGTGATTGCTTGGTGCTTTTGGATTGCTATCTTAGATCTATATCTGTATGATTCTACAACACAAACCCCAACAGAGTGCACGAAAGTAGGGTAGGGTTTATTATTATTATTATTATTATTTTAAGGATCTTTTGCCACTACCTTGTTTTTAATTAGTGCCGGCAAAAGATCCCCCAAGGTGTTGGCTATACAACGTTTTCTTATAGTGGTGACCCAAACTATATTCATGTGAAAAATGAATATGGCTGCCTCAACTATATTCATGTGAAAAATGAATATGGCTGTCTCCTTGACTACATTTGACTTGGACCTAACTTAGACCAGATCCAAATTTTAATGGGTTAGGTCTGAGTCCAAAATTCTAACCTCATTTTTAAATGTGCCGGGTCCAGGCCTCCCCATGACTCCACCTGACCCATTTGCCGCCCTACTTATAAATTACTTAGAAATTCAACATATAATACGAGTAATTCAAATTAAACTGTGCAAATTATGTCTTAATGTACCCGTGTCATTAACCAGAAATTATACTTTCTTGAATGTCTAATTTTCAGATGGTTGATATTTATTCGACAGATAAGAAGGATCAAATCCAATGGTCCTATTTCAATAACCAAATGTCCATATTAGAATTGTCCAACCAATCAGATTTTGGGACAAACTTATAGACAGACCTGTGCCAGAGTATCAAATAACTCCCCATATTGTCATGGACAAAATGGATCATGAGACAATATGGTTTTCCTGTTTCTTCAAGTGGGCCCATAGTATAACTGATCCAGAAGTTCTATACGGCAGGCCTCACCATGTGTGCCCATGTAAACGGTCCAGATCCGGGTACCTGTACGAAGCAATTATTTCAAAAATCAGACTAATCCAAAACTCAGCCTGCCAGACGGTGAGCTTACGAGTTTCGGTCGTAATTTGATATGTTCCCTACCATATTGCTAACCGGAGTTTCAGATCGGACTAATATTTGAGATGAACGGTGATAATGAGGGTATTCATCTGATGGATGGAGTGGATTCCAAAGAAAATAACATGGTGGACCCCACAGAGCTCTAGCGTTGTACCCGCTTCTGGTAACACATGCTGGATTCGTGTCTGAGGTGAGCAGGTAGAATCAACACCACCCTTTCTGTTTCTTGGCGAGTGGGCAACCGCAAATGGACGGTTGGAGTGAGTGTAAGTAAGAATTACGTAAATACCCTTCTTGTTAGTTAGACACGTAATCAGGAACCTTTTTAAGTCAATCCAATCGAGTGTGATGGGATTTTTAGTCACGCACCGTCGACTTCTCCGTCGTTTCCTTCTTGAAGTCACGATATAGTACCAAAGCAATCCCATCCGTTGATTCTGACAATCCTTACCCTCAAACTTTATTTTCCATGTTTGGAGGAGAACGGTCAGATTGGACGCGGTTTGGCTAGTCACGCCACAAGGGCTAGTTGTCGGTGCTCTGTGGGCACCACTAAGATGTATGTCAGTTCATTTTTTCATCTTAGGAATTAATTGTAAAAAAATAATGAAGATCTAAACTTCAGGTGGACTACACACGAAAATAGTAGTGATTGAATGCTCGCTGTTTAAAACATAATAATAGGCGTTGATTAGGTCATATAGACCTAGATGAAGTGTGTTGCGGGGAAAATTGAATTAGTTTAATATACTATAAATTCAACTAATCATAAAAGGGTACCTAAAGCTGGGTGGATTAATTAGAATATCAGGGTGAACTTCCTCAGTGAGGTACTGACGCAGGGGAGGACGTGAGGTTGAGCACCGTCTTCCTCAAGAGGATAACTATTCCGAATCCACGGAATTTCTCTGGACTCTCACAGAGACTTCTTGAGTCCATGAGGAAAGAAAGCAGAAAATAGAAATAAATTCTAATAAATTTGAAATTGATTAATGAATGAATAAAAACGAGTTCACAACCCTTTAAATAGGGGTATCAAGCAACGGGAAAGAAATCAGAATCAAACTACAACTAAAACTCCTAGAAATCACAACTTACTACAAATAGTAAACTTACTATTTATAGACGGTCGTGATGTCTACTAGTGCGCAAGGTTTTTGGCCAAAAATAGTAACTGTCCTATTTGGCTTCACCAAAGTGTTCTCCTAATTATTCTAAGCTCTTTTCACGTTAGATGCAACTCCTAAAGCCCGACGGATGAAGAGTTATAATCAAACTAAAACTTACTATTTATAGTAAAAACGAAATTAAAATAGGGAAGCGACCGTCAATCCAGAGGTTTTTCACAATTTCGGTACAGCAAACCCAAAGATATCGGAGTTGGTTGGCTAAAGTAGTTCATTCTACCCCAAAATCATATATTTTACGTTAGTTAACTCATTCTGGATTGCGAGATACACCCGATCTAAGGTCCGACGGTCCGGATCACTTTTGTCGTCGATCGAGCCTTTTCTGATCCATCTTGGCCATGAAACTGTCTGCAACCCGCTCTACATCAGGTACTGATATCGAGAAGAATCTTGGGGTGACTAGCGAGCTGACCTGCTTAAAGTTAAGGTTCTGTAGTAAGACTCACCTTCCGAGTTGACCAAATTGGCCCTAACTTAAGGGGTAGAAAATTTTAAAAAATTTCACTTCGAATCGAGAAAGAAAATATTTGTTATAATTATATTTGAATATTCTGCCAACTGAAGTATACTTGACGATGCATTTGGAAATCTCCATCCAAATAAGAATCCTCTAACAAATTTAGCATATCACACTAAAATACACAAGTTCAGAAGCTGCCTAAGCAGTCTACGAATACACTCATTACCATCGGAGAACTATAAACACCAAGAACTATTACTCAAGTTTAACTTCTACTATCAAATTGAATACTTGACTGAGGGCCTGTTTGGTCCGACAGACTGGATGGGATTAGATTGTATTGGAAGGGATTGGAAGGAGCAATCCCGGGATTGGCCGGGCATGCCAAACAGGCACGTTGAACTTCTGCCTAGATTGGAGCAATCCCATGGGATTGCCAGCAATCCACTGGCATCACCATCATTACCTTGAAATCCACCCGATCCCTCATAATTCCATCTATTTTGCGTGGGACATGTTTGGGTGGACAGATTGGAAGGGATTGGCCGGGCGTAATCCCGGAATTGGCCAGGCGGGCCAAACATACTCGGTGATAGATTCCCTAATATAAAATCCACTGACGCAACCATCATTACCTGCCATCCACCCTAATACAATCTAATCCCATGGGATGGGCCCATCCAAATAAGCCCTTAGGGCGTGTTTGGCCAGGCCCTGGATAAGGTATTAGATGGGATTAGGAGGGTTATCCTGCGCCATCTCATCCCATCCCCCGTTTGAAATGACAGCATATACCTTGCCCTCGTAAACACCGCCCTTAGTTAACATGGATTCTGACAATCATAGGATGTGAATTTTCACCTCTATGTGGGGCCTACTAAGATATCAATGAGATATCCACTCTGTCCACCATTTTCACCAACCTACATTTAGCCATAAACCTCTTTTAAGGCAAATATAAAACAGTGAGTGTGTAGATGCAAACCCATCCATTTGAGACGGTCCAAACAAGCTGCTGTATATCCCATGGGCTATCCCAAACTCATGGAATCAAGGAACAAACGCTGGCACCACCATCATTACCTTAAAATCCATCCCACCCCTCCTAATCCCATGGGATTGGTCCGGCCAAACACGCCATTAGTCATTGAAGGGTCCTAGCGAAAATCATTGCCCCTATCATCCTTTACATCCTGTAGATATTTTTATACAGGTATACATACGTTCAACAGGCATGACAACCGTACAGGTTGAAGCAACAACAAAGTGAAAAAAACAAATACCAGCGTGAGGTTTCAATGATGGGTAATCAATCAAAATTATTACTTGTGATGTTGTCCATTCCACCTCCATCAAATGCAGATCTATAAACCAATAAATAGTTGATCAACCCACGCATCAGTTCCGTGCCTCATCATGAAGTGGCCCACTTTCGATCAAATCCTGGCCATACGTCCTTTCTTTCAGGATATCTATAGTAAAAACGCAAGGGCAGTTAGGTAATCAGGACGCCTGATGAGTTCAGTGCCCACTTCACCTTTTAGAATCTTCTGGAAGGGTAGATGTTGGAAAAAAGAATAATATTAATTCCCACCTTCTCCTTCCCTCTATTATATAAAAAACTACATTTACCTTCTCTCTTTTCTAGCGTTCATTTCCAGCAACTTTTGTTTCAGCACATTTGCCTGAGAATGAAGAATCAGACTCCCAGAGACAGGGCTTCAAGCTCTAAAGGGAAGGAGAGACGACACCAGTTTCAAAATCCTAATTTCCAGCAGAATTCAAGCGAGAATAGCCAGTGGGAGGAGGCGCATGTGGACTCAGCAACACCTACACGTAACGGCGGCAATAGCGTGAGAGCCTCTGGTGGCCGACGACGCGGCCGGGGAAATGGGGCCCACCAACCGAGTTCGAAGCCTGCCGCACTCGGTGAGCATTTCATACACCATGATGTATGTGGGTTGGTCTGGGCTTGACTTGGTTGAGGTGACTGTAGATCACGCGCCAACGTTGGCACATGTGAAATCCAGCTCCTCACCATGAGCATGCATGCCCTGGCCTGAAATCTAGCTTGGCTCGATCATTCATCTTAGATCTTGATTTATTTATCTATGCAGCTACAACGGAATCCTCGGGCCGAGAGATCCAACCCACCATCAATTCATTTTCAGTGAGCACCGCTTCAACAACCTCTATTACACATTTGCCAGGTTCACCAAACGGGTATAGCTGGTCTCACCAGGGCTCTGCCCTTATCTCGTGGAGTATTGGGCCTGCAATATGCACACTCAAATATGTGCTGGCCACATTCGTCGGTATAATCATCTTCTTATTCTCGAAAATCATCATCTTCTTCTTGTTCTGAAGAATCGTATGATTTTCGTTTTATGATCAACGGACGGGCTATGTCCGGATTGACCATGCACCCAAAACTGTTCAGATTACCAATCTTGGACCCCTTTTTCTTCGTAGCTAGTTTACTTTGAATTGGAGTTTGGTTGAGGAGAGTTGTTTTAAGCAGTTATAGGAGTGTTGGTATTGTGATAGTTTATGTGTGTTGCTTTGTTTCATGTACTCTTATTGGACTCATTTCTACTATGGTTTGTTATTTGAGTGTTTGAAAGGTGTTGTTACTCTCTTAATAAAATTTACTTGTGTGGAAGATTTTCTTGTAAATTATCAATGATGGGATGACTCTTGAGGATTGCAAATAGCTAGCCAGTTGGTCCAAGCAGAAAGATGGTGTGATTTGTGTTGCATGGCATATTGAGGGTTCAGATCATATGCCATGGATAGCCCACCGTTGGATGGTCTTGATAATTTTCCTGTGGTGGGGCTTACATTGCAAGTGGTTGAGATCTTGCTAAACACATAATCTTTATTATTATTATTATTATTATTATTATTATTATGGACAAAAGGGCCATTTAAGGTGGTCAATGGTCAATAATTCTCATTTGTCAAATAAATAAACCTAACTGTATTTTATAACTGCATATGGAAAATGAAGGATTGGGATTCACTGGTCAGTGCTGAAAAAGCTTTGTGGGGTCTACCATGATGTATGTATTTTATCTATACCATCCACAAGAAACAGTGATGATTGGACGCACACTCATAAAACTTTATGGGGCCCACAAAAGTTTGGATGGCAAATGAACATTACAACCGTCCTTAGGAAGTTTTTAATGTTTGGCTCAATCACTAATGTTTCCTATTCCTAATGTTGTGGTCCACCTGAGCCCTAAAATGATGAGCGGTTAAAACGAATGGATATAGAGTGGATACAAAATATACATCATGGTGGTGGGGCCCACAACACCGACATCCATGTCCTGCAGGGGTCACCACCACGTCCAAGTAAAGAGGTTTTTACCAATACTAAAAATAAAAATATTTATTCGACGTGTAGCAAAGAGGATAGGGAGTTTACGTCTAAAAGTCCCAAAAAAGGCATGGGACTAAGCTTGCCAAGCTACACCATTTTTCTTTCCGTTGTATGATATTTGCAGGAAATCTAAGCCGTGAAGAAGGTTTACCCGACCTAGTACAAACATATATAAAGCCAATCTAGAGATCAAGTGGGCCCCACCATCAAAAGCAATTAGTGTCCAACAATTTGAACTAAGGGACAGGTATGGCCCACCTGATAATTAGATCAGCCTGATTCTTTGTTGTTGATCATGATGGTTCCCACCTCTTGCACGGCTCAGATATCTTACATGCATGACACGTGAGAGGAAAAATGGCAAGGGATGATCAGCTTTAGCAGACTGTGCCTTGTCAATGGTGTTCAACTAGAGATGACCCTTTTCCATGCACTTAGTTACATTTGACTTGTTGTATCTGTATCACCTATCTGTACCGTCCATCAATGTCCAGTCCACTCTTAGTGGGGACACGGACGACCCTGAAAAACTCACACTTGTAAGATGATCCAAACCGTCTGTTAGATAGATAGCATGCAAAAACAGATGCACGAGTACTTCATTATAGAGGATGGGTCCATTCACGAACGTTTATAGATGGCTGTGAGCTCTTCAAGAAGAAGAGTGGACTGGACCTAATGGGCGGTCCAAATGCAGCCAGGCGCGTGGCAAGGTTTAGGGAACTTAATAGGCTTCTTAAATAATAATTATCATTATTTACAACCAATATCCCCATTGATTTGGTACACCAAAGTTTCACTTTGGAAATTCACATAGTGAATGTTATTACACCCCACTTCTGATTTTTGAGCAGCAAGAAGGACACTTTTGTACCCTTTCAATTCCTGAAGTCAAAAAGTGTGGGCTTGAAGAAACAAAATGGGTTATGTTGATTGGACAACTATCTGATTTGTGTGGGTCTGGGTCTAAAATTTAGACCCACCATATGAGTCTCTTTCCAAAAGTTTAAATTGCAAGTCTAAATGAGCCAAAACGTGTTTATTTTATTTTATTATTATTATTATTATTTTAAAGGAAAGAGGTGGGATTCAGCTCACTCTATTTTATTGCTGAAAGAAAATATACAGCCATGTACTTCGGGTGTTCGTGCTCGGAAGGGAAAAAAAAAAGGGCCTCACCTTTCACACAGCAAATACACAACCCACACTTAAAAAAAAAAAAATAATAATAATAATAATAATAATAATAATAATAATAAGGACCAAACTCAAAGAATCTACACCCAAAAAGTCCCTATCTTTCTTTGAGTGTATATGTTATTGAAAATAAAATTTGAAAATAAAAGATATTTGAAAAATGTCTAGAATGTTTCTAGAAAGTGTCTAGAATGTGCCTAGGAAATATCTAAAAAGTGTATTAGGCCAGTCGAAAGTGTCTTTTGAGTTTTCTAGGTAATTAATGCTTACCGTAGAAAGTTGTGATGCATTTACTCTTGTGTGTAGATCCTTCCTCAAGAGTCTGTAAAAAGGGACTTGATATACATGGAGGAAACAACAAAAACAAGAAGGAAAATCCTCCCTTCTAACAATTCAAAGCATTGTAACATCTACTCTCATAATTCAAAATATTAAAAAGCATTCTACTTGCAATACTCCCATGTCCAGAAAATCTCTTCTTCCTCTCCTCTTCTCCAACACATGTAAATCTAATAGTGACTCAACTCAATCTGAATACCTTGAGAGCCCGGGAACCGAAATGGTTAGCTTAGGGTCACTAATTATGTGAAGGTCAAACTCTTGGGGTGCACTGAAAAAAAATAAAAGAAAAAAGAAGAGGACCAAACTCAAGTAACTCCCCATATTGCCATGGCCACTCTTGGGGTGCACTTCACAAAATGGTCCATCAGACAATATGGTTTTCCTGTTTGTTCAAGTGGGCTCATAGTTTCAATGATCCTGAACGTCTTCTATAGGGCAGGCCTCACCGTTGACAGCCATGCACAAGATCGAAAGATCTTAACCTTTATTTGTCTTTCTAAATTGTTTCTTTGTGTCTGGCTATTGAAAGTTCTCGGAACTATTCCTTCTGGAAGATATTTTTTGTTCATGATTAATCATTCAGTGGGCCACAAAATTCGTGGTTTGGATCACTGAACAATAGGACGGCTGAGCATTGTACAATACCCTCTTAAATGAATAGGTGAGAGGGTGAGGGCAGAGACCAATGAGACATGGGCGGGGGCATTTTTCTTGGAAGATCCTAATCAAAGCCTGAAATTAAGAGCCCAAGTTTCTTGCTTTAAGTCCCCAGCTTGCGATGAGGGTTGTCCAAGGCCCAGGCTCGGGATGGGCAATGTCCATCGAAGCCCCCGGCCGACAAAGTGGAACCTTTTTTTTTTTGTTAGCTTGTTAGTACACCCATTGTCAGTTTACACTTCACTGTTAGCCACCCCTCTAGGGAATCGATACCAAGATCTCGGTGTTGAAACCAGGTATCTTTCACAAAGCGAAACCTAGACGTGACCCTGAGCCCAACCTTTAATAACTATCATGGACCAATCCCGAGTCCAGCCCATCCTATGGACGATGGGCATTTGTGATCCGTTTGTGTTGAAAATCGGATTCCTCAAATCTATGCGGCCATGGACTGATTGACAGGTCAATTGATATTGAAAATATTTAATTTTTTGACAAAACATTTTGGACAATTTTTGGAGTTTTTGATAGGTCGAAAACTCTGGTTGATCGAAGCGTCTTGACTAATCGACTCGGTAGGTTGATGGGTTGCACAATTTTGCACGTTTTTACGTGATTTGTTTCTATTTTTATTTCACCTTAAATATATATGTGTAATCAAAGAGGAAAAAAGGCCTAACCATGAAATAACTTATACTACAATAGGATGCATCAACTGAACATATGTACGAATCAGTACAATTCAATTTATATCAATAGAATCCAACGTACATTAACATCACTTATCAATTTACATATAAGAGTTTTAACAGTAGGAGTTTAATCTTGTTGAAGCATTTCATCAAATAAGTTAACTACCATCAACAAGTAACATTATGATTACAAATAAAGCAATTCAAACACAAATAGCATATGCCATCTTATAATCAAACAAAAATAATTAAATACTATTATCAAGGGTTGATAAAATAAAACCTAGAAGAATGATCCACACCTTAAGAAGGAATTTCCGATTTTTGAGATCCTAGGGTTAGGGTTCTGGGGAAAAACAATTCCTACACCAAGGGGCTGTTTGATTTTCCAAATCCCCTGCAAATGAGTTGTAAATGGGTAATAAATATTTCATCAAGTAATTACCACATTATTCCCAATGCTTGATTTGACCAATACTTTTCTGAATGCTAAAACTGAGGGCACTGCGAAATATATGTGGGGCCCACCATGATGTTAGTGGCTTATCCACATCGTTCATCCATTATGCCGGCTGAATTTAGGGCATGAGCAAAAAAATGAGAAAGATCCAAAGCTCAAGAGGACCACACCACAAGAAAAAGGAGTGAAACACCTACTGTTAAAAACTTCTTGCCACTACTATTTCCTTTGGTGTGGGCCACTTGAGTATCGAATCTGTCTCATTTTTCTGCTTATGTCTCAGAATGTTATTAAAATAGATGGATGGACCGGATATATCATATATATCACAGTGGGGCCCACACATTTAAACAAGTTCTTTTAAACCAGTTTCTAAAGCAGAAATACATGCTACTTTTCAAAAGGGATGAAAAAGTAATAATTGCTCATTTACATGGTATTTACAAAGGATTTGAAAATTCAAATAGGCTCTAAATTTCAAAGAATTAGGTGAGATTCATGCAATTCATCCTAAAAAAACCTAGGTTAGGAAGTAGGGTTCGTTTCTCACCTCTCAATCGCAAGTGGGGTGGATTCGGTGGAGGAGAATGTTTGAGGCTAAGGCTTTAATTGAAGGATTTGGTGAATGAGACACCAATCTTTCCCTCACTTGCTCTTTCTCTTCTCCTTTTCCTCATTTTCCCATTCTCTCTTTATATAAGGTAAAAATTGGATAGGAGCAAAGGTTGCCTTCAAATGCCCTATTTATAGCACCAGAGATGGTGTAAATGATCCTAAGGGCTAGGTTTTCATTATACTACTCACATAGGAGGGTGTTTGTAACATTTAGTGTAGGGGTTGATATACACTGTAAGATAGCCAGCTCTAATGATTATCTAAGCATAGATACAATCGACCAACCATTTGGATGCGCTGATTGACGGGTATGATCAGATGTCAGTTTGATGGTCAATCGGGGTCACAACTAATTATTAACTTACGTTATTGTTCTAAATTTACTCACGATCTAACAATCCAAAAGCCACAACTTTGGCAAAGACTGGATACAAACAATTAACTTAAGTTCTTGATTAATTTTAAGAAATTCACACATCACATGCATTGACCTTGCGAATCCAAGTTGAGTGATTTGAGATGCAATCTCAGCTCGATGTCCCACAATGGACGTCAAACCCGTTAAGATGAACGTCTTTCTATAGTTTTGGATTTAGTGGCCCACTAACAAGCGGTGTAGAGCTTGTTTGGAGTATCAAGCCATTTTTTAATGAATTTGGTAGCGAAATTTTTTATCCGCAATGATTAGGGTTTGGATTAGCTAGGTTCTTAGTGTGGCCTATTCACAACTAGAGCTGGGCAGAATCCGAACCGATCTGAATTGAACCAAAGGCCTGAATCGGTGCAGTTCGAGTAGACCACTCAAATCCGATCGTACATCAGATCGAGTTTGGATCGTGGTCAATCCGAACAGATCCGATCCAAAATCCAATCTAAATGGATCCGATCTGATCCGATCATATCCAATTCGGTCGGGTACTATATAAGTAATATTTTTTATTTTCATTTTTTTTTACTATCCGCCTCATCTAAACGAAGCGTTAATCCCTCCTTTCTTTTTCTCTACTCAAATGGCGCCGCACCCACCCATCTCTCCTCCTTTCTCTCCCTCTTTCTCTCATTCTTTCCCACCTCTCCTTCTTTCTCTCCTCCATTCTCTCCCTCTCTCTCCCGATCTTAATTCAGCCTAGTTCAAATCAACTAGAAAGACTCAACTTGATCTGACTTGGTTCGGTTTCCCTGACCGAATCAGACTCAGTTCGGGTCAGGCCAGTAAGGATTTAGAACGGATTGAGTCAGCCCTGCTGGACTCGATCCCGGATCAAATCGAGTTTGAATCAGGTTCTTGGAAAAATCAAATTGGGTCGAGTTTTGACCCAATCCGATCCGACTCGACTCGATGCCCACCTCTATTCACAACTGGCAAAAATGATGTTCCGATCTAGTTGTCATAACTTTTGATATGTCTTTATTTAGTTGCGGTTGTTTTGATTAATTAGTGATAGGTTAGATAGATTTGGGCCCTAAATGAACAAATCATGAGGCTAAACTCAAGGTTAAAGTGATCGGGGTGATTATTGGCCTCCTATAGTTGATTAATCGTATTTGTATGGTTCTTTATTAGTACCACCCACGTATAGGCTTACCTCGAGCGTTAATGATCAATAAATGATGACATAAGATAATTATAATGAAAATTTTCAAGGATTTTTGGAAATCCAAAATAGCAAAAAATCTGAGACATTACGCTTTTGCATGGGACCAAAGCCCTAACTTATGTCTTTGACCACACATGAGTGTGTGCCGAGTCAGGTCGGGTCTGAGTCTTGGTCTATATCATTGTCTATGTGCGGACTGAGGGTACACTTGCATTTGATTTTACTTTGAGAGTATACTCCCACTTTCATTTTGTGCCTTTTCAAACCAGAGATGGAACATTTCGAGCAATTGTGCCCAGTGCCTTTAAGCCCAACAGACCTAACCCATTTGAAACGATGTTTTAAGTATCTAATCAAAGTCTATAAATATACTTACTCCTTACTCTGAATTCATTCATTCAAAAGATGATTTCTCTCTCGGTTTCTGCAAAACTTTTCTAGTGAAATGTTGTTTTAAAACTACCGAGTTTGCCTTTGAGTCAACTCTCTTCAGTTTAAGTTCTGCATACTAGTTCGAGCCTGTGTACAATGAGTGCACCATTGGGACCATGCCATAGTCGTATCCTAGAAGCCAATTGCTCGCGATTCCTATTGCACTTGGGGTGCAGTTGAAGGAGGAAAATTTTGGTTTCAAGCCGAGTGACTCAATCACGCCTTGACTTTAACACATAAGTTTTCTTACTTCCTTTATTTTTGTTTCATTTTGATTTTTGTTATTATCTATTATTTTCAACACAACCTTCCAATAAATGTGCATAAGTGTTGACCATTCAATAGTTCTCTTCACATCCAATGGTATTGGATGGATGGTCTATTTTTTTTTCTTTTTTTAAAAAAAAAAAAAAAAAAAGACGGGGCGCCTATCATAATAAGCGACCTGGAAAGGCCAACGGGAAGAAAACAACACTAAGAAGCTATAGGTGAAGTTGAAAGAGACCCAAAACCAACTCTGTCAAGGAAGAGCATCCCTCTCACCTCCAAAGGGAGGTCTTTCATGTGGATATATATGAAAAGCAGCGGAATGGTCTTTGCTCCCCACCCTGGCCAACCCGTCAGCTGGGCCGTTACCTTCTCTCTTGATCTGCCTAAACGAGAAAGATCCCCTATCCCTTAATTTGGATATCCTAGCAACCCAAGGCTTCCAGCACCAGGAGATGCTAGATCTGCCTAAAATGAGATCAATTGCTACCTTTGAATCTGATTCCACCTCAACGTTCCTCAACCCCATGTCTAGGCACATAGCGAGACCATCATGGATCGCTCGGATCTCGGCGCGGTTATTAGAACCTATACCGTAGCCAGCCAAGAAGGCAAAGAGAATGTTCCCATCGTCCTTCCTACATACACCACCGCCTCCTGACAAGCCCGAGTTGCCCCTAGCCGATCCATCCACATTGAGTTTGGCCTAGCCCGTCGACGGTTTGACCCATTTGATAATCTTGGCGTGAATGCTGCAGGGGGTGGGGGGACTCGAGACACCTAGCCCAAACCAGGGCTGAAAGCGAGGAGGGATGACCATAGATTTGACGATAGACAGCGTATTGACAACACATTTGATCCGTGTTATGGTCATCGCAACCTTCGTAGGAATACAGTCAAACCTAGTTGCGTTCTTGGATCTCCAAATTTCCCACGAGATAAGCATTGGGAGCATATTACGAATGCAAGGAGGGATGTTAACAAGGGCGTTGGCTCTGCGCCATTGCAATAATCTACCAATTAGAAATTGATGTTGGATGATGGGGATTCTAAAAAGAGCGCTGAAACGACACCAAGTGCTAGAGGCATGCTGGCCATATAGCAAAAGGTGCGAGAGGTGATTCAGGTTGGGGATCTGATGCCCCCTCCTCGCAGCAGTTGCATCTAGGGGCGATCTAGACTCCCTTATCTTGGATCCTGCAGTCCACGAGGGTATCTCCTTGCAAGAGTTTCCACACGAAGATGGAGATTTTAGGCGGAAAGGATATGGGCCAAATCCATTTCGACCATGAAGGAGAGGGCTGTCTCTCTCTGACTAGGTTCCAAGACGATCTGACGAAGAAGGATCCTAAAGCGTCGTGGGGCCATAAGGGAGCTGGCTTATCGTTAGACGTGGCAAAGCCACCATTGAAGATGTAGCATATAACTTCCTATGGAAGGAAGGTAAAAATAGAGGAAGGGGGCAGTGGACTAGTAGCACCTAGGAAAGTATTAACCTTGAGGGGCAGCTTATAACTTCCAATGGATGGTCTTGTTTATACACCAACCTGCCACGTGAGTGGATAGATGACTACATCTTATTTTGGTTCTAGCTCCACCATAAAGAATCAGAATCATGACTAAGGTGCTTTGGCTTCTGTTTATGGTGCATCATAAAATTTAGGTGGGCCACATGATAAGGAATAATTTAAAACATGACAAAAAACTCTAAATTCGCATGTAGTTTTATTGTGCCGCCCACCTTAGTTTTGGATTTTTATTTTTTATTTTTGCTTAAAATTCAGTTGTGCATATGTGCATATAGTGGTTCTCTTGTCCCATATAAAAAATAAGCAAGAAATTTTCTATGTATATAAGAAGGACCTTTTGCATGAGACTTACGTCCCTTTTAGGGGACATGTGAATTTGATCTTAGGGGGCTATGCCATTAGCCTTAACATATGCTTTTGACCACACATGTGTGCGCGCCAAGCAGGTCGGGTCCGAATCTTGGTCTATGTCTTTGTCTATGTGTGGATTGAGAATACACTCGCATTTAGTTTTGCTCTGAGAGTATACTCACATTTTCATTTTGTGTCTTTTCAAACCAGAGATGGAACGTTTCGAGCAGTTGGGTTTAAACCCAATGAACCTGGCCTATTTGAAATGGTGATTTAAGCAGCTAATCAAAGTCTATAAATAGCCTTAATCCTTATTCTTAATTCATTCATTCGAAAGACAATTTTTCTCTCTACTTCTTCAAAACTCACCGGTGAAATGTTGTTTTACAAGTACTGAGTTTGCCTTCAAGTCAACTCTCTTCGGTTTAAGTTCTGCATGTTGGTTCGAGCCCATGTACGACGAGTGTACCATTGGGACCGAACCATAGTGTTGTATCTTGGAAGTCAATTGCCCGTGATTACTGTTGCACTTGGGGCACGGTCTAAGGAGGAAAATTTTGGTTTCAAGCCGAGTGACTCAATCACGCCTCGACTCTAACACATAAGTTTTCTTATTTCCTTTATTTATGTTTCCTTTTGATTAATGTTATTATCTATTGTTTTCAACACAACCTTCCAATAAAATGTGCATAAGTGTTGACCATTTAATAGTTCTCTTCACATCCAATGGTATTGGATGGATGGTCCTGTTGATACGCTAACCTGCCACGTGAGTGGACATATGACTCCATCTTATTTTGGTTCTAGCTCCACCACACAGAATTAGAACTATGAGTTAGGTGCTTTGACTTATGTTTAGGGTGCATCATAAAATTTAGGTAGGCCACACGGTAAGGAATAATTTAAAACATGCCAAAAATAATAATCTAAATTCATATGGTGTAGCCCAGTTGTGTGGCCCTCCTTAGTTTTGGATTTGTTAGGCTTTAAATTTAGTTGTGCATATAGTGCCGGGTAAGGGTGAAAGTCGGGCCAGTTCAACCCAACCAACCTATGACCGACCCGACATTGGGTTGGGCTTAGGTAGGATGTATCAGGTTTGGTCTCGAGCTTGGGCTATACAAACATCAACCCGATAAAACTTAGGTCAGGCTCGAGTTGAGGTCTTGGGTTGCCCAACCAAACATCAACCCGACATTGGGTTGGGCTTAGGTAGGATGTATCAGGTTTGGTCTCGAGCTTGGGCTATACAAACATCAACCCGATAAAACTTAGGTCAGGCTCGAGTTGAGGTCTTGGGTTGCCCAACCCAACCCGAACCCGATCGATATGTAAGTTACTTATAAATTATAATTCAATGCGTAACGTCTGTGTTGAAGGCATAAGAAATTCTAGTGTCGTTGGATTTCAGTGGTCCACATCATGCTACATGATACAACTTTTAAAGGAGTAGTTGTCCTATATTTTAGCTTGTTTGTTTAGAAAAAAATAAAGTTCTTTACCATAAATAACTACATATATAATTAATAAAATCATATGTACAAAAATTAAGACGTTTATTGAAAATATAATAGACAAATGTATTAACGAAAATATTAGCATGTATTAACCCGACCAACCCGACCGAGCCTGTTAGGGTTGGGCTTGGGTTGAGAATTCCTAACCCGAGGTTGGGTTGGGTTGGGTTAGGGTTGAGGTATAGGAACCTTGGGTTGGGCTAGGTTTGAGTACCAACCCGACCCAACCTGCCCAACTTTTAGCCCTAGTGTCGGATGTGCTAGAGCCTTCTACAGCTCGATCTGAATAGAACGCATTTAACCCCAAGCATTGAGATAGACAAAGGGATTGAGCAATTGTTTGTGACCGAGAATTGAAGTAGTTCAACCGTCTATTTAGTCACTCGTATACACAATCAAACGATTCATAAATGAAAGGGTTATCCTTCTAATGAATTCCTTTTGCCTTTTGGACGAAATGACTCTTTCTCACCATGATGATAGAGATGATTCGATACATACAACATGTGAGTAAAATGAACTCAATTGCATTAATTGAAATAAAAATAAATTTATAAAAGATAATTCCTCTACTATCTAAATCTTCCTTGGTCCAGAGACTAATCGCACTACTAAAAATGAAAAATAAAAATCTTCCTTTCAATACAACGGTTGGCGTAGATAGAAGAGAATTGCACTACTCTTATTCTAAGTCAGTCCAGTGTAGTAGCGTAGATGGGTAGTCCTATACTAAGATAAAATAAAAGACAAAATTGATAGGCAACATTGCGTTATATATTTGATTTGATATGTGTTGAGTTGGCAAGTGCTTCAAGCTCTTCGATCTTCTTCCTACCTGCTTCTCCACACGAATGTGAATAATGCCATGTGATATTAGGCCAACATAACCACAACCACTACTTTGGCCATGAAAACCATGTAGCACATCATAGTGGATCGGCCCAATATGTCGCTATTCATGATCATGTTTCGATCGAAATCTCATTTGGAGATTTGGATCATGAGGCCTTTACAGTGAACAACTAGCTTTAACACATGTAGGCCTTTACAGTGAACAACTAGCTTTAATAGGCTATTGTAATCAACTGGACTAGTTCTTTATAGGCTATTCATAGTTTTTTGAATTCTGATCTCACTTGGCCATTGGAGTAATGAAAGAAATCTTCAAATTGTTTTGGTTTTTTACTGGGATCTTACAATCACGTGGCATCATTTAAGTCGTTAAATCTAATATAAATAAAATAACTATATTTTTTGTCATTTTTTTCCTAATGGGTGGTTTCAATGACTCATGGGATCTTGGGTCCACCTGTTCGTACTGGTCAGTACTGACCAGAGAAAAGTTGCTTGTCCCCTAGTTCCAAGACTTGGTCATTAAGTCATGAATACTTTAACCAGAGAAAAGTTCATTTCCTCTACTTCAAAGACTTAAGAGTCAAGTCATGGAAATTTTAACGGGAGAAAAGCCAGAGAGGTGCATGTAACATGGCTAATACACTTGCGCTCGATAAACGTATGTGTAACATGCATACGCCTCAAAAGGATCAGTATATCTCGTGGGACCTACTTATGATGAGTCGTTTATGGAAAGAAATACACAAAACTAATGTCCCAAATGGTGGATCCCACAACATCTACTATCCAAAGGTTTGAATTAAATAAGGTTAGAATGATTAAATAAACCAGAGGAATAGAGAAGGAGAGGGGAGAATCTGATAAAATTCAAGCTACTTGTTTACTTGGATAAATTAAAGCCATTGGCTTATAAGTAAGTGTGTAGATTTTTAAATTTTCAAAAAAAATAAATAAATAAACCTATTATTTAGAAATCCCATTTTTATGTCCCATGAAATCGAAGGCCTCACCTCTCCTTAAATTGATTGGATGGGTAGAGATGTCCCACAGCTTTTGATGGAGGTCTCATTTTCCTTTTTACATTTTTTGGTTAAATAAATAGTGGGTCCCAATATATCAGCGGTTAGATTTAAATTGTACTTACATTGGCAATTTTAATTGAATGTTTAAGATCTTATTTGCTCTGTATCGAAAAACCACTCCCATGGGAGATTGGTAAAGTTAAAAAGGAGATAGAGAAAGGTAACAGACCGGGCTAAGATATATTCCAACACTGTTTAGGTAGGCCAAGAAAGGCAATGAGACCCGACACAGATTGCTTTGTGACCGATAGAGGTGGAAGATTGGGTCCAACTCGACTCGGTTCAAACTCTCAATGCTCTAACCAAACTCGATCCGATCCGGGGCCGAGTTCGAGTCCTCTGACTCGATCCGATCCATCACACTACCGGCTTGACCCGAACCGAGTCCAACTCGGTCAGGGAAACCGAGTCAGATCGGGTTGGATACTGTTCGGATCGAAACCTCTGTTTCAATGGTAAACGTTCAACTCCACTGTTTTTTTGCATTGTGGTCCACTTGATCTTTAGATTTGTCTTATTTTTCAACTCAAGCCTTAAGACGAGCCAGCCAAATGGATGGATGGTTTGGATATAACACATACCTCATAATGGGACCTACAGAACTTGCTGACATCAAATCGCTGTTGCCTGTGCGTTGGTACACCTGCCAACCACTACCTGGTAGAGCGGCAGTCTGTGATGCCCTTACAGCTACATGTTACCCTCCCATTACAATATTCATAATCATTTTTTGGGCCCACCGAGGTGTGGTTCACAAATTCAGACCATTCATTATGTGTGTCCCACTTGGATGAGGGGTCAGACCAACTTTCACATGCATCCAAATTTTAGGTAGGCCCCACCAAGTGCTTTTATATGTTTTAGGAATGTCTGCACATGATTTTGGATGGTATGGCCCACCTGAGTTCCGTATACAGCTAAATTTTGGGATATCCCGTAATTTAAAGGGGACCCATCAAATGCATGGTGTTGATGTTCGACACACATCACGATGGGGCTCACACAACTCGACCTCATGGGAAGTTCCCATGAGTTGGACAACATAAAACCTTTTTTCTATTTTGTGCGGCTCGGTGCTCGATGCACCTCGAGCAGCACAGCAGAGAGATTGGCTACTCCTCCATCCACCAGCCAACGGTGGATAGTTGATGCTGTGTGGACCTCAACATGATGTGTTTATTTCATCCGTGCTGTCCATTTATTTTTCTAGATCATTTTATGATATTAAAGTAAATATGAGGTATATCCCAATCTCAAGTGGACAACATTATAGTAAATAGTATTGAATGAACATTATGCGGATCAGGTCGGATCAGATCGAATCGGATCCATTTGGATCGGATCGGTCCGGATTGACCACGATCCGAACTTGATCCGAAAAACTATCGGATTTGAATGGCCGTACTCGATCCGCACCGATCCAGTTCGTCAGTTTGGTTCGGAACAGGTTGGATCGGGTGTGATCGGCTCGGATCCACCGGATCGGATCAGACATGCCGAACTCTAGTAACTGAATCACCGGAGATATTTGTAGTGACCCATGAGGTGGGATATGACTCGGCGCATGCTGTTGTCATAGAGGTAACAGTAGGGCTGAAAGTTGGGCCGGTTCAACCCGACCGATCTGTGATTGACCCGACATTGGGTTGGGCTTGGGCAGGATGTATCAGGTTTGGTCTCAGGCTTGAGCCATACAAACACCAACCCGTTAAAACTTGGGTTGGGCTCGGGTTGAGGTCTCGGGTTGCCTGACCCAACTCGAACCCGATCAATTTATAAATTAATTATAATCGAGTGCGGATCAAGGCACAGGAAATTCCAATGTCGTCTAGTTTCATTGGTCCACGTCATTTCCGATTACTCAAGCTAACAAGATATGCTGGATTTTTCTCCCAAATAAATTGCTTGATATACAATAAAACTTGTAAAGGAGTATTTATCCTATATTTTAGCTTGTTTGTTTAGAAAAAATGAACTTTTTTATGATAAATAACTACATATATAATTAATAAAATTATAGGTATAAAAACTAAGACGTGTATTAAAAATATAATAGACTAATGTAATAATGAAAATATTAGCATATATCTACCCGACCAACCCGGCCAACCCGACCGAGCCCGCTTGGGTTGAGAATTCCCAACCCAATATTGGGTTGGGTTGGGTTAGGGTTGAGGTATATGAACCTTGGGTTGGGCTAGGGTTGAGCACCAACCCGACTCAACCCGCCCGACTTTCAGCCCTAGGTAACAGACCGGGCTAAGATTGCACATTTCCATTAGGATAAAGTGAAAACATTAAAAATTTAGTCTGATGAAAAACTTTTATAGCTATACAAATGTTTCAACGGTGCTGATTGAATCCCCATTGTTCCCTCTCATGTGGTATACTTGAGTTTTGAATTTACCTTGTTAAATATCCTAAAATGAACTCTCAGAAGGGACTAACAGAGTGAATTTCTCACAAACATCACAGTGGGTCCTACCTAGCATTCCTGCACAATTACTTCTTGTAAAAGGCTTTTGGTAGGAAATCTGCATACGAGGATTGAGGGAGCAGATTAGGCGCGTCATGGCCTCACTCAAAATGGTGGGCCCCACCATGATTTGTGTATTCTACATCCACACCATCAATCCATTTTTTTCATATCATTTTAGGGCACGAGCCCAAAAACTGAAGCAGATTCAGTTCTCAAGTCTTATAAATTTGGATGAAGAGAGTAGACAAATATTAGCTTGATCCAGAACTTTCGATGGCCCCAAAATGTTTTTAATGGTGGAATTTCAATCCACGAGGTGAGGTCCGCTGGAGATTAGGATCTTTATTTTTATGACCATATCAAAAAATGATCCAGAAAAATGGATGGACCATGTGGATATCAACATATACATCAAGGTGTGCCTCATGGTCCGATGTTACCCTAGGCACACCCAATCCACTCTAATTTTGGAAGGACGGGAGCCATCGTCATTTTTGTGACTGACTCTGTCAATCTGTTTTTTTAGATCATATTATGATATGGGCCCAAATTAAGGACAATTTGGTAAAATTATTAAAATTTAGATTTTTTACCAAATAATTTTTTTGGATTAAGTATTAAATTTCAGACAATTTACCAAACATGCATTCTAACACTTACCAGTACTAAAATTCAATAGACAGTGGATCCATTACTTAAATTAATTTCAAATTTATTTTTTTTTTTACTCAGCTTATCAAACACACTCTTAGCTTCGTATGCATGCGTTTTATCCACCACATGAGTTAACAAGGAGGTAGATCTAAGGCTCAAGTAGATCACATTCCATGAAGCAATGGGAACTGAACTCTTACTATTGAAATCTTGACGGATACAAAGTTTTAGATCAAGTTAATATTAAACATTGCACAGTTTCAATTGTGGTTGTTGTTGGGGAAAAATCCGCAAGTCTGAAAGTCGGCTTATGGAATGGACCAACTCTATTGAACTAGTACAGGCCCAGTGAAACCCGAACCCGATAAATGCTCCTATGTCCAAAAGCAGGTTGACCTTCAAGAAGGAAAAGTGCAAACACACCCGAAAGGCTTCTAAGCCCACGCGAGTGGTTGAAAGGCCGACCTAATTCATAGGCCGGCTAAGGGACGGTTATGGATCGCCCACAGACTAGCCACATGTCGATTACAGGTCGACCATAGCTCGGCCACAGACCAATTACAAATTGACCATAACACAGTTATAGATCGGTCATAGGTTGACTATAGATCAGTCACAGGACAATCACAAATCGATCATAGTTTGGTTATAGATTAGTTATAAATCGATCGAAGATCAGTTGAAGAACGATCACAGATCGGTTATAGCCCGGTCATATATCGTCGATAACTAAACAAACGCTCTTAGCAAAGTCGAGAAGGTTCATCATCAGAATGAGAGAAATACTATCCCTTTGGCTCAGCTGACGGTCGAAAATGATGAATGTTGATCTATTGAGCAAAACGATATCAATCATTTCCAACTCGACGCCCGCCTCGAGGTACGACCTAGAGCTGAGCTACAAGCTCTAAGGATCTATAAAGATCTCTCCTAGAATCTTCGAAAGATAAAACCAAATCCCGATGATCACGGAAACCTGTAATCTCTTATAATGGGATCCCCTCTACCCTATAAATAGACGAGTTATTTCCATCTTAAGGTACATTCTCAGGAACTAAGAAAACCCCCTATTGATCTCTTTCTAAGACCTCGAGCCTGACTCAGGCATCGGAGAGTCCCCTGAATGAACCAGGCCTCCTTTGGCTCCTACCTTATACAGGTTCAAAGAGAAGCACTACAAAGGATCTGTCGAAAAATTGCATCACTAGTTGTCATTGTCACTATTGCTTCCTTTGATTGTCTAAATGGATAAAGGGTGTGGATAAAAACATAGCCCCTCTAACCTTTCCTCTCTTGTTAGTACTGATATGGGTAACGAATTTTTTAAGATTTCAAAAAAAAATGAAAAAACGAGCCCATGCAAAACTCATGTGAAACTGGAGAAAGAAAACAGTGGGGATTGAACGATCACATTAAAACATTTGTCTCGTCGTAAAAGTTTTGTATCAGGTTAAAAGTTTTTATTTTCTTCAATTCACCGCAATGGAATGACCTTATAAACCATGGATGGCATGAAGGAAGGTTTCAACGGTCGACATTTCGTTCCCCACATCTTCATGTGGTAGGACTCACATGAGTTTTGAATCCATTTCTGAGAATCATCATGGTACCACAGGTCTTTCCAGGGCAGTAACCTGGCGCCATCAACTTCTTAGCAATTTCCTTTCTAAAGTAACCAATCAGTTCCCAAAGCAATCCGTACATTGATTCTATTCTCTCTCCCACTTTCTGTTCGTGTTAGGATTTGAGATACCACCATTTACGCAACATACACATAACAGGGTTATGAATCAATCCTGTCCATCCATCTTTTGATCCATAATATGGATGGTCCATGTTTCAAAAAACACACGTATTGGACATTATCATCCTTCTAATCAATGGTTCTCAATATTACAGTATAAACTAAAAAAATTAGATGGCCGGAATTGCTCTACATCAATTTCTCCCTCATTTCCTTCCTAAAGCAATCATTCAGGTTGATTCTTTTCAGTGTTAGGAGGAGAACCGTAACTTTATATCACCGTCTACACAACCTACACATAGTAGGGTTAAAATCAATCGTGTCCATCCATCTTTTGAGCCATTGCATGGATGGTTTATGTTTCAAAAACCACTCCTATTGGACATTATCATCCTTCTAATAAAGGGCTCTCAATGTTACGGTTAAAGCAGAAAAAGTTAGATAGACAGAATTATAACACCTTTTTCATTTTTTTTTTTTTTTTTAATATGTGCCATCCACGTCAGGATCCAACTATGGATGGACCCAATTGGTATATCACCCTGCCACGCGTACCATGGAGAGATGGCTCTACCAATTAGGGTTTTTCATCTCAATCGTTAGATCTCTATCCTTCGCGGTCTACTGAGAAATTGCATGATTGTGAATCGCGTTAATATGTGTGCTATATCCATGCCGTCAATCAGCTTTTTCATCTAATTTTTGGGCGTGCTCTAAAAAATGAAGCAGACACAAATCTCAAGTGGACCACACCATGGGAAACAGTGGTGATTGAAAGCCCAACATTAAAAACTTCCTAAGGCTCACCTGTTGATGAGGTCACACATGCCTGGATAAAGGGAAAACACGTATATTAACCTGATCCAAAACTTTCGTAGTGCCCAAGAAGTTTTTAACGCTGAAAACTCAATCCCTGTTGTGCGGTCCACTACCGTCTTGGATCTCTTTTATTTTTGAGAACGTGCCCTAAAACGAGCTGAAAAGACTGATGAACCGCGTGGATATACAACAGGCTGTATGACCTTATAAACAAGCTGGAAATAAATGTTATGGTGGGCCCTATGAATGATTTGACAGTGAGAATTATTGTTCCCACTGCCATTTGTGGTGTGGTCTAGTTGAAATTTGGAAATAACACATTTTTAGGCTCATGCTCTAAAATGATATGTCAAAATGGATGAACGGTGTTGATATAATAAATACATCATTGTGGGGCCCATATAACTTTGATCTCCATTGAACCGTGCGTACAGCTCACAGCTCGAGGAGCGTCGGCTGAGACACGTACACACATCAGCCAGGTCGGTGATGTGTGCTACACCAGCCAATCCGCTTCCACGCGGCAGTTCCGTGCATGGAAATTTTGATCAAATCCTGGCCATCCGTCCTTTCTTTTTGAGCATCTTCTCAGAAGAGCATAAGGGAGGGCAGTTCGGTAATCAGGACGCTTGATGAACGCAACTTCTTCGAAGAGCACAAGGGAGGGCAGTTTGGTAATCAGGACGCTTGATGAACTCAGGGCCCGCTTACCTTTTAAGAATTTCCTGGAAGAGTACGAGGGTAGTTGTGGAAAAAAAATAAAATAATGGAAATTCCCACTCTCTCCTTCCCTTTCTATAAATGAAGAACCCCGTCTCCCTTCACATGGGTGCTTACATTCATTTCCTGCATCTTTTGTTTCATCGCATCGAGTAGAACAGTATTTTCTTCCTTCCAATGGAGATTAAAAGAAAAACAGTTGTAAATTCCCAGACTCTCCTTCGCTCTATATTAAAATTCCTTCTCCCTTCTTTCTTACAGGTGCTTGCTAACATTTCCTGTATGTTTTGTTTCAGTGCATCACGGAGAACAGAAAAATCTTCGTTCAAACGGAGAAAATCGCTTCCAGAGGCAGGGCTACAGGCTCTGGAGGAAAGGGGAAACCGCAATCACAAAACCCACATCAGAATCGTAATTTCCACCAGAATTCAGGGCAGAACCGCCAGCGTCTAGAAGCCGGTGGGACGCAGTCAAGTGCGATGAGGGTGGCGGCCCATGTGTCGAATTCCGGCAGGGTTGTGCAACACTCGGCGGCGCCTAGAGGGAACGGCAACGGTGGCGGGAGAGGGTCTGGTGGTGGCCAGGGAGGCGGTGGGGCCCACCATGTGGCCCGCCAATCGAGTTCCAATCATGCTGTGAAGATTGCCGCACGCGGTGAGTATTTCCGTCGGACGCGGATTGGGTACTACCCCCGCCTGTACCGAGCTCGGCACAGGTTGGGTCTCTGATGGGCCACCGTGATGTATGTGTTTATCTAGACCGTAGATCCATGTTTTTAAATATAATTTTAGAAGATAAACCGAAAAATGAAACAGATCCGAGGCTTAAGTGGACCACACCACAGGAAGCAGTAGTGATAATGATACCGACCGTTGAAACCTTCCTAGAGCCCACCGTGATGTTTACTTGCCATCCAACCTGTTTGTAAGGTCGGATAGGCTTGGATGAACGGAAAACACAAATATCAACGGTAGGTGTTTAATCCTCACTGTGTGGTCCACAAGATCCTTGGATCTGTATATTTTTGTGCCTATACCCTTAAAATGATATAGCGAAATGGATGGACAGTATGGATAAGCTCATACATCATGGTGGCCCCTCATGAGTCCCATCCTTTGCCGATCTCGGGACAGGCCGAGTGCGGCTTCGGTGGAGCCCAGGCCCACAGAGTTGGGTGGATCCCTGACTGTGAGGGCCAGTTTGATGTATGTTTCGTACATCCATGCCGTCCATCTGTTTATCCAGCTCATTTTAGGGTATGAGCCCAAAAACAAAGCAGATCAAAATCTCAGGTGGACCACACTACAGGAAAATATGGTAATTGAATGTGCACTATCAAAAACTACCTGGGAGCCACATGAATGTTTATTTGCCATCCAACCTGTTAATAATAAGGTAACAAGGAGCTGGATGAAGGGACCGCACGAATAGATCCAAAACCTTCGTCGTTCCCATGAAGGTTTTAATGACAAATAACCACTATTTGCTATGGTGTGGTCGACTTGAGATTTTGTTCCGCTGTATTTTTGGGCTCATGCCCTTAAAATGATCCGGAGAAATGGATGGACGGCACGGATGTTAGACACATACATCATGATAGGCCCAGTCAGTGATTATCCTGACTCCGACTATTTAGGTTGGAGTGGGATTGACTTGCTTGACTTGGGTTAGTTCCTACAGATCACGTGCCAAAGTTAGCATGTGTGAAATCCAGCTGCTCATCAAGGGTGTCCTACCATGAGGATGCCCTGCTCTAGAGGGAGCGGATTAGGTCCGGCCCAGCCTCAACCAACATGGTGTGATCCTGACCGTGGGGCCCACCTTGACGTACACACCTTGTAAGATCATTCTAGAGCATGATCCCAAAAATTAAGCAGAACCAAATCTAGGGCTCACTTTAATGCCCACCGTTAATGTTTATTTTCCATCCAACCCGTTGATAATGTCATACAGATCTAGATGAAGGAGAAAAAAAAAAAAGAAAAGATTTTTTAATGGTCAATCACCACTATTTCATGTGGTGTGGTCTACCTGATGTTTGGATTTGATTAATTTTTGGGCTCATGCCTTAAAATGATTTGGAAAAGCAAGTGGACTGTGTGGATATACAATGGATACATCAAGGTGGGCACCATGCTCACGGCCGCACAGTGTTGGGTGATGCTGGGGCTGCATGGAATCTGCTCCCTGGCCCGATCAGTAGGTGGGCCTCACCATCAGGACGCCCTTGCCCAAAATTCAGACTGGCCTGATCACCAGGATGGGTCCACCGTGAGGGTGACGTGGCCCAAAACCTTGACTACCCCAATCATCAGGTAGGCCTAATAATCAGGTGGGCCCCACCTGAGGATAGCTAGGCATGAAACCCAAGTTGGGTTGGGGTCGGATTCGGATTCGCCAGTTACCCTGCAATACCAGGTTGGTACTGGTCAGTGTTGGAAAAGCCTTCCATGATGCATTCCATCCATGCCATCCGTCCATTTTCCCATCTCATTTCAGGTCATGAGCCCAGAAAGTACATAGATCCAAATCTCAGGTTGACCACACTATAAGGAAACATCACAAAACATTTGGATCAAGCTGATATTTTTTGTTTCCCTTCGTCCCACTTTATTTGACATAATCAACAATCAAATAAACATTACAGTGTGCCCTAAAAAGCTTTTAATGGTGGGCATTCAATCACCATTGTTTCCTGTATTTCCCGTGGGTGTGTTCCACATATATTTAGATCTACCTCATTTTCTAGCTCATGCTTTACAATGAGTTTGTAAAATAGATTGACCGAAGAGATAAAACACATACACCAAAGAACCTAAGGGTGGCCAGCAAGATCATCTCACTTGGAAAATTTGTCGACATCACAATCATTCATCTTGAGTATGATTTTTTATCTATGCAGCCACAACAGGATCCTCGGGACGGGCAAGCGGACCCACTGCCAATTCCATTTCAGTGATACTTAGAGGATCATCTACAAAATCCGCCACACATTTCCCTGGTGCAAGCCAATCTCACTCGTCCAACAAGTGCTCCGCGCATATCTTCTTGCGTATGTAACACCTTTTAATTTTGAGATTTATATGTTGCTTATACACTTATTTTAGTTATATTTTTCATGCACTACACTCTAAAGATGGCCAAGTTGTCTAAGGTGCCAGTTTCAAAATAGAATACTAATAGTAATTATTATTATTATTGTTATTGTAAATAAATAATTTTTGAATTTAAATTTTGAAAGTAATTTTTTAAATTTTGATTTGATTTTGAAAAAAAAAAAAAAGAAAAGAAAAAAGAAGAAGCTAAATCCCTTTAAGAGAGCTTATGCTCCCACCCTTCTCCACCATTAATCATGGCTAGAGAGAACAGAGGAAGAGATAGTGAAAGAGGAGGATAAACTCTATAACATAGTTGAAATTGGAGGCAAGTGACACACACGATTTTGTGTATTTTTGTTACAATTTTTTAATTACTGATTTATGTTAGATTTTATATATATATATATATATATATATATATATATATATATATATATATATATATATATATATATATATATATATATATATAACTGTTTAAATATACCATACAATCATTTATTTTAATGGAGTGGGATTATTGGATTGTGGCCATAAACAATCAAAATTGTTTCTTTGATCACCCACTTTGGACATCTCATCTAGACTAATTTGGGACCTCCAATGGATGATCTAGATGGCCTTACATGCTAATCTTTACATCTGGCCATTATTTTAACTTATGGAATAATGTACTTTTGTTTGCTTTAATTTTCTTCAAATTTGCCATTCATCATGCATAGTTTTTGTTTAATCCTGTTTATCTATACTTTGTATTTCGGATATCAGACATTGGATCCTTCATTTTAGTGTAACTTAATAATTATTTTTTATCTTAAGATCTGTACATATAGTTTGCACAATTCGACCATTGATCATGCTCAAATTGTTTACTCATTGACACCGTTGATGATATCTCTTGATCATGTAAATCGGGGCCCTGAGTTTAATAATCTGGACATCCAATTTAATTGAATTACGGGCTCTGATCATGCACTTAATTACTCCAACAAATCAGCCCTTTTGATTGTATTTATTGCCCAATTTTGTGTATTTTTTTAATTGTATGATCTAAATTACATGTACATTGTTAAAAAATTTCAATTTGTGGGGCGATCGAGTCCCATAAGTTGAAAGTCTCATAAGCCAGCACATAATTATAAGGTGATCGAGTCCGTTCGGTGAGAGTTCTTAAAGCACAAATTGGTACCATATGGAGCATCCATTGTCTTGAAGAGTGGGTGAGCATGTCACGATTGCAATAAGTGCCTACTAATTCCAGTTGAGGAAGAGGTCTGATCTTATCTACTTTTTATTAGGATTACAATAATAGTATTAGGTGTGACCAAACGTATTGGATTTCAGGATTGTGAAGAATGAGTCAGGTTTAACTAGCTTACTGCATGTCAGGATTGTGATAAATGTGTTAAGGTGTATGAACATGTCAAAATTGCAAAAGGACACTCTGGTATTCAAGACGACCTATTGTACTGAGTTATGTGGACATTATCATATGCATTGCATCATGTGTATCATCCTTGCTTCATATACATGCATACCAATCATTATGATATTATCTGATTATCTCCAATTGCTTAGGTTTTTAATACTCGTGCATTGAATTACTCATTGGGCATCATAGCTCACCTAATGGATTTTTAATATTTCAGGACAAGGACACCATTAGATGCGGCTATGAGTAGAGATGCTGGAGTTTGTTTTTATTTATTTGATGTTTATGTTTTATGAGCAAAGACAGTGGTATGGATGATGTATTTGAAACGTTTTATTTGGCTATGTGGTTTGGATGATTAATATTAGTGGATGAAGTTTATTTTATTTACTTGTATGGGATGAATGTTATACACAGATGATTTTTTTTTTTTTTTTTGTGAAATTATATGGGATGAAAGTTATACATAAACCATAACATTAGGTATACTCATGCCCTTGAGTGCGGCATCAGGGTCTTGTGGACTCAATTAAGTGTCGGATTTTGGGGTGTGAAAGGTTGTTATTAGATCTTAAGTTTAAGATGATAGGTGGATCTAGGGTTAAACATTGAATTAGACTTAGGAATGAAATTCTCTTAGTAGCAACTAAAATTTAAAACAATGTATTCTAAATCCCGAACCTTTGAATTATTCATTGTAGATCATGGCAGATATAATACTAGAAGATAGGTCTCAACATCCCTATTTGGTTCAAGAGTTGCTAAGGAAAATTAAACCTTAGATGGAGTTGTTCACGCACTCACTTGGAAACATGGTGGCAATCTCACAACGACAAGCATGTGGTAATAATGTGGGGCCGTGCCCGTAGAACAGGATAGGGAAGGAAGCCTATTCAAGGAATTCAAGAGACTGAATACACCAACCTTCAAGGGAATCTAATGGAGGCAGGAAAGTAAAATACTCGGTTCGAGAAAATCTTCATGATAATGGGAATGTGATGAAGAGCAGAAAGTTAAATTGGTCATTTTTATGCTCGAAGGAGAAGTTGACTACTAGTGCCAGATGATGCAGGATCGGTTGAAGAAAGGATGGATGGTGTGGAGATGGAACAGACTAAGCAATTTTATGATAAATACTTCTCTGATAGCATTCGTGAGAAAAAAAAGTGGTGGAATTCATTTACTTGAAGCAAGGAGAACTGACAATAGCACAGTATTAGGCTAGATTCAATGAGTTGTCACAACTCGCAGCACATATGTCGGTGGACGAGATGCTCAAGGTGAGAAAATTTGAGAGGGGCCTAAGAGGATCACAACAAACTTGTCGCGTGGAACTTGAGGACGTATGCAGAAGCCGTAAACCGGGCCCGAGAACGTATGCAGAAGTGGTAAACCGGGCCTGATCATATAGCAAGACAATAAAGACTTCTGAATGAGTCGACAGTATAAGAGAGATGGGAATGAAAAGGGAAAAGTCACTCCTAATGTTCCCTAAGCATAAGGAAATGCCTTCGAGAGATCAATGACATCCCCCGGAGCAACACGATCAGCATCAAAGCGATTCTAAGGAAGGTGCTTCAACTGTGAGAGAAAGGACATTTGATATGTTTTTGCCCCTGCCCTTATCGGCAACAACATTATCATAAAGAGGGGCCTCAACAGCCACAACAAAGACAAGGAGCTAGGTCACTGGCCACAACGGTGACCAAGATATCTGTAAAGCAGTTTAAGCAATGAGGGCAACAACCACCACATATACCCAAAGGATACCAGCTGTAGTTCCGAAAGGGAGTCGCCCACCAGCAACAAATGCAAGGGGGACAACAGTACAGGAAAGGAGGTCCACAATAGATGTACAGAGGTCATGGTCTACAACCACAAGCTCATGGGCATGTGTATGCAGTGGCACCAAAGGATGAGAATGACCCCATATTAGTTGGAGGTATCTTAATAATTTTCTCTTCTCCTGTTTGAGTATTATTGATGTAGAGTGGTTGCGGACAGTTTCATGGCCAAGATGGATCAGAAAAGGCCCGGTCGACGACAGAAGCGATCCAGACCATTGGACCTTAGATCGGGCATATCTTGCAATCCGGAATGAGTTACCTTATGTAAAATATATGATTTTAGGGTAGAACGAGCTACTTTAGCCAACCAAACCCGCTATGCTGGGTTGTGATGCCCGGAATTGCGAAAAACCCCTGGATTGACGATCGTTTCCCTGTTTTAATTTCGTTTTTACTATAAATAGTAAGTTTTAGTTTGGTTATAACTCTTTGTCCGTTAGACTTTAGGAGTTGCGCCCAACATGAAAAGAGCTTAGAATAATTAGGAGAACGGTTTGGTGAAACCAAATAGGACACTTACTATTTTTGGCCGAAAACCTTGCGCACTAGTAGACATCACGACCGTCTATAAATAGAAGTTACTATTTATAGTAAGTCGCAATTTCTAGGAGTTTTAGTTGTAGTTTGATTCTGATTTCTTTCCCATTGCTTAGTTACCCTATTCAAACGGTTGTGAACTCATTTTTATTCATTTTTTATTCATTCATTAATCAATTTCAAATTTATTAGAATTTATTCTTATTTTCTGCTTTCTTTCCTCGTGGATTCGAGAAGTCTCTGTGAGGAGTCCAGAGAAGTTCCGTGGATTTGGAATAGTTATCCTCTTGAGGAAGACGGTGCTCGACCTCACGTCCTCCCCTGCGTCAATTATTTGACTTTAGAGCTACAATATTATTTTATTTTGAATGCTATTGTGAAGATGTTGGGTTTAATTCTTAATTTGTTAAAAGAGGAATTAATAATCACCATACTTATAGTAAGATTTGTTGCCTTGACTCAGATATGTGGTTCTTGTCTCATTAATATCGAAGATTTAGTGATGCCCGTTAATCTGATTGTGATGGAAATGCGAAACTTTGAGGTAATCGTAGGGATGGATTGGTTAGCCTGGTATCATGATAAGTTGTGGACTGCTTCAAGAAGTTAGTGTTCTTCAATATTCATGTCCAGCTTTGAATCCAGTATTGAGGAATGAAGGATAAATCATTAGATACCTTATTAGTAATAGTGGAAGCAAACAAGCCAGAGTTGGATGTTAGATGAATTTTAGTTGTCTGTTGATCATTCATCCTTTTATAAATTCTTTAAATTGACCATCCAATCATCCATTTTAATGGAGTCGATTATTGGACTCCCCTATATATATGAGCCGGAAGGCTACTCCATTGGAAGATTTTCCGCTTAAGATGCCAGATATATGGGAGATCTTTCCGTGTGGATCTTTCCAGTTATGCTGGAGATCTCTCCGGGAGGTTATAGGCGTCTGAGATACTTAGGATTCGATCTTATTCCCCGAAGACCTTGGGAGAGATCTTTGGGACGTTCAAGAGATTCTTGGGCCTTGCTCGGGACAAGGTCGGTCGTCAAAAGCGGACGATGTCTCGGAGATAGGCAATACCGACCTGTTTGACAAATCAGCATTCACCTGAGGTTGATGTTGATTGCTAACCTATGGCTGAGCTATAGTTGAGCAATGATCGAGCCAACCTATAGTCGACTTATGACCAACACGTAGTTGTGCCGATCTATCCACTAGGTCGGCCGTTCATCGGGTGAACTTATGGCTATGCCGACCTACCGTGTGGTTGGCCTTTCTTTGCCAGTAGAATCCTCACAAATGGTTTTGCTCATTGGCCCGTGCTAATTGTAGAGTTGGTTCCTTTTTATAAGCCATATTATTTTTCCCCCAACACCTTGCACTTGTCAAGTTTGAATTAAAATTTTGGTAGCAAGGACAATGCATTGAATTAGCTTTCATACTTTGATTCAATCCGCCGCTTACTAACAGGATGTTTTGTCTATTTGATTTTTCCCACCAAAAAATGTGAATTGATGAAAAAGCCCCAAGTGTTGGATGGATCAATACCCAACAGTAAAATCATTTGTTTGCCCAACAGTAGAATCAGTTATTTGCCCATAAGCAGGGACAGTTGCAGATGCGGTCGAGAGAGCACGATTCTGCTTGATGCAAGCCCTCCACGAGTTGAATTCATATTTCAATATAATCCAAAAGAACTATTGTAATTATAATTTATTCTACTTCCAACATTTAGTCTGTTTGGTGGTATGTGAATTCAATGGAATAAAATCAACGAGAGGAATGAATTTTTTTATCGAGATGCTAATTTACTAAAATAATACGAGGGAAGGTATATCTCATGATCAGCTATGAACTAGCAATAAGAGCGGCAGATAAACAAGAGAACACGGGTGCTCTAGCACCACGAGCACTATATTAAGTAGTATTTCAAATGGGATTTGTTCCATGTACACATGAGCAATCCAACCCATAGGATCGAAACCTCAGGTGGACCACACCATAAGAAATGGCAGTGATTGAATTCCCACAATTAAAAAAGTTTTAGATCAACCTTATATTTGTGTTTTCCCTTCACCTAAGTCCATATAACCTTGTCAACAGGTTGGATGGCATAAACATTATAATGTCCCCTAGGAAGTTTTAACTGGTGGGTGTTGAATCACTATTGTTTCCTATGATATGGTCCACTTGAGATTTGGACCTACTAGGCCCTAAAATGAGCTGGAAAAATGGATGAAAGGTGTGGATATACAACACATACATCAAGCTAAGTCCCATTTATAGGCCCCACCCAATCTGCATTCGATTTGGTTAGGCTGCATTCCTATTAGAGATAGAGCTTGGCAATGTAATAACTTTCAAACATACTTTACTTGGTCCCACCTATGATAGCAGCACCTGATGATATGTGAGCCTCACACTGATGCATGCGTTTATCCATGTTGTCCATCTACATACACTATTTACACATGACATTCTGGCTATATATGTGTAAGTGAACGATATTCGTTCTGATTTTGGTCAGTTGATTACAATTCCATGGTCTACCAAACATGATTTTGCTTAATCCAATGTTGCCCATAGCGAAACTTTTATCCCAAACATGGGATTTGATGGCCACAAATACCATGGCATTTCCAGACATTCAATTGTTGTGCAATAATGATGTTAATCTCATCTAATACAATTCAATACCATTCAATTCCACGGACCAAACACGCCCTTAGCAAGTAATGCGCATCTTGTCATAATGCCTTTCCTGGGCCCCACCGAAACCAGGTTGGACTATGGTATCCGATCTTCTCAATGGGAGTGGTTTTTCAATGCAGAGTAAGTCAGATCAGACACACTTAATTAGAATTGCACGTGTAAATCCAATTTAAATCTAACCACTGAAATACAAGTTCCTACTATATTTATTTAACAGCTCAAAAAATAATACCTCCATCGAGAGCTGTGGGACGTCCCTACGCATCCAATTAATTTTAGTAGAGCCTTTCAAATTTCATGGGACAAAAAATAAAACTTCAAAATTATAGGAGTATTTATGAAAATTTAAAATTCTACGCATTTATAAACCAATGGCTTTAATTTATCCAAGTAAATATGTGGCTTGGATTTTTCCAGATTCTCCCCTTCTCCTTTCCTCTTGTTTATTTAATCACTCTGAACCTTATTCAATCCAGACCTTTGGATAGTAGATGTCGTGGATCTACCATTTAGGACATTGGTTTTGTGTATTTCTTCTGATAAACGACCAATCAGTAGTAAGTCCCACGAGATAGACGGATCCTTTTGTGGCACATGCATGTTACACGTACGTATTTTGAGTGCAAGTGTATAAACCATGTTATGTTATCTGGGCTTTTCTCTGCTCAAAATTTCCATGACTTAACGTTTTAGTCTTTGAACTAGAGGAAATGTAACTTCTATCTGGTCAAAATATTCCTGACTTAATGCCTAAGTTTTGAAAGAGGACAAGCAACTTTTCTAAAGTCACTGGCCAATCTGATCAGGTGCATGGACCCGTGATGTTATCTCATGGGAGCTAGCTGTGGAGCCATTGAATCTCTCCATTAGAAGAAAAAGACCAAAAAAATCATCATAATCCAAAATTAAGGTGGGCCACACTACGGGGCTACACCATGTGAATTTGGATGTGAATTGCGTCCTACCCCGCCTATCTCTAGCCATGAACAGACAGTTCTATAGACTTCCCCACCTTAATGTAACTATTTATCCAGACAGTTCTATAGACGTCCCCACCGTAATGTAACTATTTATCCAGACTGTCTATCCTTCTCTTAGATCATTTTAAGGTATGTCCACGTAAATGAGGCAGATCCAACGGTTAAGTAGACCACACCACATATGACTCTCGCATTTAATACAACTTTTATTTAATGATTTGTGCATTTAATGCAACATAAGCTTATCATTTGGTGTGGTCCACTTGAACTGGATTTGCCTCAATTTTTTTGCTCATAACTTAAAATGACCCGAGAAAAGAGATAGACAACATGGATAAACAGATATATCACAACAGGCCCACTCACACAACAGCTCGTTCGTGGCTATAGACAGGTAAGGGTAGACGGTGTCCCGTCATGTGAATTTATATATTTTTTTAGCTTGTTTTAAATAATTTGTCATCGTGTAGCCCACTTAAATTTTATGATGCACCCTGAACATAAGCCAGAGTACCTAACCTAGGGTTCTGATTTTACATTGTGGAAGTAGAACCAAAATAAGATGTAATCGTCTGACCACACACATGGCAGGCTGGTGTATCAACAGTACCATTCATCCAATAATGAATGTTGTAAAGAGAACTACTGAATGGTCAACACTTAGTTATGCCTACCTATATCATGGATTAGCCACTTCTTTTTTTAAAGGCTAACCTAGGGCTCTACGATTATTTATTTAATTTTTAAGGCTAACCTAGGGCTCTAAGAAAGTTTCGACGGTGGGCATCACAGTCCCCACTGCTTTTTGTAACTTGTGGTTTGGATCTATCTCATTTTTAAGCTTGTAAAATGATTTCACAAAATGAACGGACAGTGGTGCGAATATACCACATATATAATCGTGGGGCCCACGAAACATGGTGAGATCAACACACATCCAAGGTCGGTAGTGCATGGCCCACCACGGGAATCTGCTTCCAACTTGTCACTGGCCAAAGAAAAGTTGCGTGCCCCTAGTTTCAAGACTTAAGCGCTAAGTCATGGAAATTTCGACTATTGAAAAGCTCGGAAAAGTGCCTGGAAGGTATGGGAGAAAGCTTCTCCTATGATGGTTTATACACGTGCGCTTGAAACGTGTACGTGTAACATGCATGTGTCTCAAAAGGATCCGTCTATTTCATGGGACCTATTCCTAATGGGTCGTTTGAGAAAGAAATACACAACCAATGTCCTAAATGCTAGATCCAACAACATCAAATATCCAAAGGTCCAGACTGAATATGGTTAGAGTGATTAAATAAACTAGAGGAAAACAGGAGAGGAGAGGAGCTGGTAAAATCCAAGCCACATGTTTACTTAAATAAATTAAAGTCATTGATTTTAAAATTTCATAATTAACCCTTTAATTTTATAGGCCCGTTTTTTGTCCCTTGAAATCCCAAAAGCCACCACTCTTGCAGAAACGTGCCAAAGTTCTTGATGGAGGTTTCTTTTTAGAGATGTTAAATAAATATGTTGGGTCCCAAAATCTGAGCATAGAGAAACGAGGAGTAAATTGGGTGTAGCCCAGCCTCACCCAAGACGGTGCAGCCCTTGCCATACGGTCCACATTAATGTACATTCTATATACACTTTGTTCATCAGTTTTTTCATATCATTTTAGGGTACGAACCTAAAAATTAAGTAGATCTAAATCTCATGTGGCCCATATTATATAGGAAAGAGTATCGATTGAATATTAAAAACTTATCGTGTGCCATAATTTTTTTGGATTAAGCTGTTATTTGTTTTTCCTCCTCCATCTTGCTTTGTGTGACATTATCAACAGGTTGGATGGCAAATAAACAATGTGAAAACCTTAAGGTGGGCCCTAGGAAGTTCCTAATGGTGGGATGTTCAATTACCACTTTTAATAGTATGGCTCAACTAAAATTTTGATCCCCTTCATTTTTTGGGTTATGCCCTAAAATGGTATAGAAAATGCACTACGGGAAATTGCACTTTTACCGACGATATAATTTGTCGCTATTTCATCATTTTTCGTCATTAATAATTATTACTGACGAAATATATCGTCGTGATAACACAGTGGCTAAAGGCTTTTACCGACAAAATATTACTTCGTCGGCAATGGTAAAACAATTATCGACGAAAAAAAATCGTCGGTAAAGACAACTTACCTATGAAATATTTCACAGGTAAAAACTGTGGATTAAACTTTTATCTACGAAATATTTGGTAGGTAAAGGTAAAAAAATGTGGATGAAACATTTACCTACAAAATATTTCGTAGGTAAAAAATGTGCATGAAACTTTTACTTACGAAATATTTTGTAGGTAAAAAATGTGAATTAAACTTTTACCTACGAAATATTTCGTAGGTAAAAACTGTGGATTAAACTTTTACCTATGAAATATTTCGTTGGTAATAGTATTTTTTTTTTTTTTTTTTTTTTCAGAATCCAGGATAAAATTCCTAATATACATCTATTACAATACATTTTCATCATATTCACATCCATATCCATCCCAACACAAAATACATCCATCCAAACACAAACCACATCTATACATACACAAACAATCTCATCCACATCACATTCATCCACACACAAATACATATAAGTTTAACATTTGTATATAAAATAAATCATAAATAAAATTTAAAAAATTACAAAGATGAAGGCGGAGGTGATGGGGCATCGGTGGCTAAGCATACAGTGAGAGCTTGAAACATCTCCTGCATCCGTCACTCATGCTCCACCCGCATCTCCTTGATCCTCATCTCCTGGTCCTCCCTCTGCCTCTCTAGTTGCACTCTGATCTCATCGACGACGACCCGTAACTGTTGAACCTCTCTCTCTGTGATATCAGCTCGGCATAGGGCGCTCTCGCCAACAACAGACCGGCTAGAGACAGGTCTAGCGGATGCCATGAGCTTGACACCATGGCTAAGCCCATGCACATATCCAGAACTGGTGTCAAGCACCTCGCTCAGGATATCTGGCTCACTCCGCTGACTACTATCGGGAGTGGGCTGACTGCGCATGACATCCATCGCCGCCTGTAATGAAAACATAGAATATTCATAACGAATGACATTATTATAATTCACTGCAATTAAATTATACAATATAAGAATTTTTACTAATTCACACTGTCTTTAGGATGAACCCAAGATCCCGTCACCTGCCGACAGTGAGTCCCTCTATAGAGGTCTACTGGTCCAGGTTCTTGGCTAGTGACGGAATCTCGCTGCACAATTGAAATGAACAATAGAGTTAATATAAATGACTTTGAATATATTAACTTAATAATCACCGGAAATTTCTTACCATGTCGTGATGATGTCGTAGAAATGACTTTGAACCAGCTACGTGGTTCACTTCTAACTTTTCCATATTCGCAGAATTTATTCTACTCCTCTTCTGAACGCATTATTCATAATACATTGTTATTAATTGCGAATTTAATTGTTAACTTAAGATATCGTAAATATGTAAATATTACCTGAAAAGCCTCAAACGAAAATCTATCGCAGAGTATCCGTTAGTCATCTGTAGTCACATGCGACGGTGCGGATTGTACGGCCTCCTCGTGGGTCATATATCGATTGTACCGCTAGAGTAACTCCCCGTGATACTCCTTGAACCGCTTCCTGACCATGTCGTTGACGGCATGGGAAATGTAGGGAACACTCAAATCTAAGATAAATTTATCTTGCAATTTCGTAAATAATATATTAAGGTAATAAACTTATTAAGAAAATAACTTAACCATAAATGAACTTTCACAAAAGAAAATTTAATTTACTAAAATTTACCTGAAGGCGTTAACGGATGTATATCATCTGTCATGTCTGCCCAACGGGGGGTGGTGGCGGAGATAAAAAATCGGCATAGGACACGAACCTCCGATGTAAACAATCTGGCATTGTCCCCAACAGGTCTAAAGCAGTCTTGTGGGAACTCTACCGTCACCCTACCCTCACGCGTAAGTCGCTCTAAAACTAACCCACGCATGGGTTCACGTCCTCATTGGCTAGTCGACGATGCTGTCGCAAAAAAAAATGTAAGTCTAAATATAAACAGAAGTCACTAAAATATATATATATATATATATATATATATATATATATATATATATCTACACTTACATGTAGTGCCGGGTGTATGCTTAACGGAGGGCTCAGACGCCTGTGATGCAGCATGCGACGTCGATGTTGTCTCCATCACATCACGGGTAGAAGGGGTAGATCCAGTGTGCGAACGACCTGATCTCCCATCTGGTGCCATGACTAAGCTGTGCGAACTATAAACTTATAAATTTAAACAATGTCAGTACAAGTGTATGAACATCAATATAATAAACACATTAAACTTTACAGTGCAAGTGGAATATACTAAAACATTATACAAGTAGTGTTGATGGTAAATTTGTGCTTATGCTTAGAAAGATGATTAAAATATGATTAGACCATTATACTATAATGCAAGTAGAATATAATAAAACCGTAAACATTCTAGTAAAATTTAGAAATTCCATTACATATTGTTATTCTATATTAACTACATGTATTTCATTGTAATAATCTACAACTTCGGATCAACTATTTGAAGTGCTCCCTACGTAAGTTATCGTACGCTGCAGAAGTATATGTCAAGCTGTGTGAAGCACTCGACATTGTTACAGCCAACATGTCAGTTACAATAAGAGAAATCTGGTCTCTCGGGACTCTATTCAGATGTGCAAGTGACAAAACCGCATCTTCCTTATGAAGTTTCTCGCGGTTATATTCCTCCATCAGGTCTGAAATTTCTTTGAGATTATATAATTTTTCATCTGAGTCATCGTCAATATATTCCTCCCTATACTCATCAACCAGACCGGGTATCTCTTTGGCCCTACCAGAAGAAGATAGGGTCGGAAAGTCCATCCGCAACAGCTGATGAAGTATGCTGCGTGCTTCCGCTACACTCCGGTTTGAAGAGGACATTATCAAAAATTGACTTAACTACAAATGTGGATTATAAATAAGTTAATTAAAGGAATAAATCATGACTTGTAAAACATGTATACATGTAATAATCAAATTATTCGAATTGAAAAATGACATGTAAATCATGTATACATTTAATATTCATTGTTTGTATCACTGTCGCTTAGGACTATTTCTTCTTCACCATCACTATCGTTGATCGGTATTTCCTCTTCATCGTTCATAACGTCGTTATTAATGAAACCTCTATCATCTCCAATAATGTCATGTATTATTGAGACATCGACATAATCAGGTGGCACATCATCTCTGTCCAATTGCACCACATCAATATCAACATTTGGATCAGTCTCTCTATCCCCAGATGACATGTCTTCTTGATATGCTTGTTTAACCTTAGACGTTTCATTTCCTCCATCCTCGCTATCTTCAACGTCTAGTTCGGGAACGTTAAATACATTCCTAGGCTTTATTTTCTGCACCACGTGGTAAGAGCCACCTAACTTAGTGTCAGCGAGGTAAAATACTTGTTCGGCTTGGCTTGCGAGGACAAATGGGTCGTTCTTAAATCACTTTCGAGATAAATTTACGCTCGTAAAGTAGTCGTTTGTCTGTTTTCTCAACTTCTTATTTCCAATATCTCACCAATCACATTTAAATAAGTACATCCGCTTTCTCATACAATAACTTAGCTCAACAATATTCGTTAAAACAGCATAAAAGTCAATTTCTACCTCCTCATGCGTCCCCTTCACAACCATCCCACTATTTTGTATGGTCCTATACTTCTCACGCTCTTCGGTGTGAAACTGAATCCCATTTACAATATAACATGTATATCTAAATACACGTCTATCAGGGCCACACGCCAGTGAGTAGAGTGCATCAGACGCATCCGCAGAGTTGCTAGCGCGCAACATCTTCATCTATTATCACGTACAAAATGTAATTGTTTAGGGATTTTCTTAGGTTTAAATATTGTGCAATACAACAAAATTCTAAGTGTGGTGAGATGCAAGGTAAAATCTTATATGTTTTGCGAACCATTCTGGAAACTGATCCGGATGCATTCGATCATAATTTGTCTAGTATTGGGACTTCATCTCCTCGATGTGTTCACTACACATAATTGATACGTCATCAGTAAGAAATATTAAGATCATCATATGTAGAGATACAATTATCGAGGGAAGACTTACTCTAAGTACGACTTTATTTCTTCATAATTGTGTAACACATACCACCGCGCTTTTGCTTGATCCCCAAGGTCCATATCCTAAAACATCGGGGATCCTAAATGATAGACATTATGTGTGAATACATATATAGAGTCAGAATTTGCATCCTACCTAATGTAATACAATACAACCTTTTTTTTTTTTTTTTTTTTTTACACCCCCACACACTCACGCCACACGCAGACCGTGGGATTTCACCACCGTGGGTACTCGAACCCTTGACCCGGTGTTGAAACTCCAGAGAGTCTACCACCCGGATAAGAGTAAGGACCCTTAGCACCTTAGGTGTCACAAGTGTCGATGTGCCATTATTCATATTAACCTCTTATATGTGCTACAATTAATTACTATTGTTTTAGGTATTTGATGAACAAGGAATAAAATAGCTAGTTACTATGACTTGTAATGAACAACTCATTCTCATATGACTTTACTTAAATAGCCCTAGGTTATTCAAGGGTTTGATGTCCCATCAAAAAGAAAAAAAATTCCAACACTTCAATAGGTGGCTGACAAATAAATGACTAAAAAAGAAAATACAATGTACCCATTTGAAGAAAAAAGGTTCCCCCAAAATAGTGCCTATATAATATCATTAGCTGGGACACCATAAAAACAATGTACAATCATTCAAAAACCACAGCCAAATTCACTTAGTGGTCCATTTAACGGTTGGATGGCCTTGATTAGGTGTCCAGATTTCATGGACAGGTTGGATGCCATAAGTAGAATTTTGTGAGCCCACCCTCCGTCCAACATTGGTCACGATTCAACATATGTGGGCCTCAATGTGAGGTTTGTGGGGCCCATCTTGGACAGAGCAATGGATGAGCTTACTCATCTGATCCATCTTAGCCACCCCCACTAGGGATCGATACTAAGACCTTGACTGTTGAAATGAGGTATCTCCACTCAATCCCAGTTGAGCTATGGATCTGGGTGTCGGTTCAGAGCTTAAAACGTGATGATTTAGGGCCTGTTTGTTAACGCTAAATTTTTGCACTTAACACGGAATTGGGAAAATGTTCTTTGTTTAGTGGTGTTTGTTAATGCGTCATTAACACGAAAGAAGGAAAGCGCTAAGTGGTTTTTCACTGAATTCTTTCTGCGATAGGAGTTTGACTTAATGGTGAATGCGGAATGCGCTCAATGAACTTTTCATTAAACAAAAATTTTTGCTTCCAAAATTACCCCCTTTTTTTTTTCTTGTGCATTACAAAAGCAACTTTTAACTTGTGAAACTTCTTTATGCCCCACCATGATGTATGTGTTTCATCCATTCTATTCATTCATTTTTAAAGATCATTTTAGGGCTTGATACAAAAAACGAGAGGAATATAAATCTCAGGTGGACCATACCATAGGAAAACAATAGTGATTGGATATCCACCATTAAAATTCTCCTAAGGCCCAATGTACTATTTATTTGACATCCAATCTGTTGATTAGGTCATATATACATAGATGAATGGAAAAAACAAAGATCAGCTTGATCCAAAACTTTTATAGCCCCCAAAAAGTTTTTAATGGTCAACGTTCATTCAACACTATTTTCCTGTAATGCGGTCTACTTGAGATTGGGATATACCTCATTTTTGGTCTCATACCATAAAATGATCTAGAAACATAGATGGACGGCATGGATGAAACATATACATCATGGTGGGGCCCACATAGCATCGACCATCAGCCATTAGCTGGTGGCAGGGGAGTAGCTAATCTATTTCCGCAAATGCAGATTGGATACTAACAGGTTGAGTAGCGAGACTTGCTACTAAAGTTACGTCACCAAGTTATGTGGGGCCCATCATGATGTATGTTTTGTATCCACGCCAGATTTCAGCTTTCAAATTCAGGCTTTAGATTTCAGATTTAGGCTTCAGATTTCACATTTGGTCTTTAGACTCCATATTTAACAAATGGGGCCTTAAGCAACTTTAATCAATCTTTAAGATCGGACTGCAATTGCGGATCAGGCTGCATGATTGAATCAAGAAAGGAAAAGAAGAAGAAGAAGAAGAAGACGCACTCACCTTGTCGGGCGAGATCAGGCAGCGTTCAGGGGGTCGGGCAAGCCGTCCTAGGCCGTAGGTGGTGGTGGCCCATCTCTATTTGATGTTGGTCGGTGGACCGATGGTGGTCATCTGGTGGATTTCCAGTGGTTGGGCGTGCGACAGGTAGAGAAAGAGAAGAAAGGGAAAGGGTTAGGGTTGGGTGGGGTCGGGTGCTGGATATATAGGGAAAAGGTTCTGTACGGTCGAGCTCATGGGAACTTCCCACGAGGTCAAGTTGTGTGGGCCCCACTGTGATGCGTGTCAACCATCAACACCATGCATTTGATGGCCCCCCTTTAAATTATGGGATATCCCAAAAATCAGCCATATACGGAACTTAGGTGGGCCATACCATCTAAAATCATGTGAAAAAATGCCTAAAACATATAAAAGCACTTGGTGGGGCCCACCTTAAATTTTAATGCATATGAAACTTGGTCTAACTCCTCATCCAAGTGGGACACACATAATGGATGGGCTGGATTTGTGAACCACATCTCGGTGGGCCCAACAAATGCTTATGAATATTTTAATGGAGGGTAACCCCTCTCAACTTGTGTATGTGGCGTGGCCCAAAAAAGTCACGGATTGACTTGATTTTTAAGCCCCAGCCCCACCATGGAATGGTGCATTTGACTGATGGGGTAGATGTTCGACACCCATCACGGTGGGGCCCACACAGCTTGACCTCAAGAGAAGTTCCCATGAGCTGGACCATATATATATAATATTTAATAAATTATAAAATTAATAACGAGCTCGAGTTTGAGCTTCGAGCCGAGTCGAGTCGAGTTGAAATACCACCTGGTTGAACTCGGCTCAAACTCAACACGAGCTACAAAAAAACAACTTGACTCGGCCCGAGTCGGCCATTTAAGCCGAGTCAATCCGAGCTAACTCGATCCGAGTCGAGCGAGTTAGTCCAGCTATCTGAACTCGTGAACAACCCTAATGGTGTGGGTTGATCCCAAATTTTTAGTAAATCCAAAACTCAAGTCGACCATGCCACGCGAAACAGTGTGGAATAATGATTTCCACCGTTGATACCTTCCTTGGGCCCACAGTAATGTTTATTTGCCATCCAACCTATTCATAATATCAAAAAGATATGACTGAAGAGAAAACACAAACATCGGCTTAATCCAAAACTTCTATGGCCTCCAAGAATTTTTCAATGGTAGAGGTTCAATTACACTATTTCCTGTGGTGTGGTCCACTTGAGCTTTGGATATGCTTCCCTTCCGTTCTTTAGACCTCAAATTATCTGTTAACATGGATGAACAGAGTGGATAAAATAAATAAATAATGGTGGACCCCATAGAGTTTACTCTGGTTAGGGTAATGAGTAACTCACCTAAATGTAGTGGAGAGGGGTTTCCTTAAAACATTCATAATCATATATTGGGCCAGCCTAAATGTGATTCACATATCCAACCCACTCATTATGTGTGTCCCACTTGGATGAGGGGTCAGACCAAGTTTCATCCGCATTCAAAACTCATGTGGCCTCCACCTCCTCGATGATCCACATCCACATTTTAGGCTGGTTGAATGATCCTAGGCCGTCCAATCAGTAACCCTTTATATATATATATATATATATATATATATATATATATATATATATATATATATATATATATATATATATAAATGATCAAAGTTTCTTGAGCAAAGAAGCGTATCAACGGTCAGGATCATTAAAGATTCGATTGTACATCCAAGAGCGAGCCATTCAGTTGGCAGAACAGACAATTATCTGTGATCAAGTTGGACGGTGGAGATTGTTATATGACTTAATTTGAGTGGCGCATGCACCCGTACAACCCATTAGGTGGAGCATCATATGAAAACTTGGAACTTGTGTGCATGATCAAGACCGTCCATCCACTGGGATTAGCTACGCAGATGCTCATTCTCTCAAATCCAGCCAATCGACTTATCGGGTTAGCCATACTGTTCAAAATAAATCAAGGGCTTGAAAATAACATCAAATATTTAATCACCAAATCTGGGAGCTTTTTGAGAGCCAATCCATCATGGAACCCATAATTTCAACTGTCCATATCCTGGAAAAATGCCCTCACTTACACAAATAAATGTATTAGACCTTTTCATCTCTCTTTATGCTGGGAAAATAGGAAACGACCCGTGGGAAGAGAGTTTGTAAACGGTGTATCCCGCTGGATCGTGGAGGGAACTAGGGGTGTACACGAACTGAGCTAGCTCGGTTGGCTCGCTCGACGTGACTCGGATTGAAGCTGAGTTCGAACCAAGTCGAGCTGATTTTTAGAGCTCGAAAATGAGTTCGAGCCAAGTTCGAGCTTGCCCCAGCTCGACTCGACTCGGATCACATCCGGCTCGAACTTGGATCGACTTGGTTTGACTCAGCTCGACTCGGTGCAGGGTATATATACCCTTCAAAAAAAAAAAAAAATCCCTACTTACCCAGTTACCCACATGGCCGCCCGCACCAACCCTAACCCATTTGGCCATTTCTCTTACCTGACGCCCCTAAACCCTAACCCATCTTCCTCCCTCTCTCTGATCTCTCCCTCCTCTCTCTGGCCGCCTACAACACCTAACCGCCTCAGAAATTGTTCACAGTGATAGTGGGGGTGCTTATTGTTGAGGATTTTTAGGGCTATTCAACTTTCGCATACCTCCACACCTCCAATCTCCTCTCTTCCCTCTCCTCCTCATTCCGTCGAACACCACTCACGCGTAGAGGGATCGTATCTTCCACCTCCTCCTTGTCTCTCTTTCCGATCCATCGGCCTGCCGATCGCTTCTCCAATGGCAACGCATCCCCCTCAACGCCTTCCACATCGGCATCATCGTCATTGTCTAGATCGGACGCTGGTTCCGAGCTGGAGATGTTTCTAGTACTGGTCCCGAGCTGGAGATGTTTCTAGAACTGGTCCCGCCGAGGATGCAGAACGGTCTGTTCCATCATGAAGAGATCCAGCTGCTGATTGAAGTGGTGATGGACCTGAGAAGGAAGCCGCTCGCGCAGTTCCCTTTCGGGGAATGGGTTATATCGAAGCAGATGGTGAAGCTTAAAGACCTAAGGCATGCGATCTCGAAGGTAATTCGGTTCTGATTTCTTTTTTCTTTAAGTTTCATGTTTAACTTGGATTGTCTTTGTTTTGATCTGCTCATTCTGGATTTAAACTTGACTCGAAAGTTCGAAAGCTCGAACCCAGCTCGAACTGGTCCGATTAATGACCGAGCTTAGTCGAGCTGGAGATGCTGGATCAATCATTGAGCCGAGTCGAGTTCGAGCTAGGTGTGCCTAGTGATCGAGCCGAGCTGAGCTGAGGCTAACTTGACTTGGTTTGGCTCGATGTACACCCTTAGAGGGAACAATACCTGAGCTTGGTGGGGCCCACCTTTGGTTGAATACACGCATCATCCGCTTCGCTCAACAAAGGATACAATTGAAATGCAGCACTCGCCATACAGTTTTCTTGGGGTCCACTATGGTTTTCTATCCCACCTAACTCTTTCTTCAAGTAAAAATCACCTGGATGAAGCAATTATTTAAAAAATCAGATTAATCCAAAACTCAAACTTGCCGGATGATGTAGAGCAAGTCGCGGACAATTTCATGGCCAAGATGGATCAGAAAAAGCTCGGTTGATGACAAAAGTGATGTGGACGGGTAGAACCTAAAACAAACATATCTCTCAAATCGGAATGAGTTATCCTATGTATCATATATGATTTTGGGGTACTACGAGCTACTTTAGCCATCCTGCTACGCTGGGTTGCGCATGCGAAATTTGCAAAATACCATTAGATCTATCGGTTGAATGATTTTGAAACTTCTCTCTAGAGTTTGTGGCCTTATTTAAATAATTATAATCTCATTTCTCATCGCCAATAAAATTATTCAGAATTTTTTAGAAATTATTTTCTATTTTTCTTATTTTCCTTGTGGATTCGAGGTATTTTAGTGAGGAGGCTAAAGAAATTCTCACAGTCTTGGTCATAATTACATATGGTTCCCCACCATATGGCTCACTGTAGTTTTAGGTCGACCTTATATCTGAGATGTACAGTGAAAACGAAGATATTCATCTGATGGACGAGTTAGATTTCAAAGAAAGACACGGTGGGCTCCACATAGCTCTACCTTTATCCCCGATTCCAATAACACGTGCTGTAGCAGCTGATTCGCTTAGGAGGTGATCTGGTCAAATCAACACCATCATTTTTGTTTATGGGCGGGCGGGCAACAAATGTACTGTTACAGTGAGTGTACGTTAGAATTATTGAATATATGATGTGAGCCGGTAAAATCGTGTAGGAGGTGATCTGGTCGAATCAACATCATCATTTTTGTTTCTCGGTGAGCGGGCAACAAATGGATGATAATGGTGAGCTTAAGTTAGAATTACAAAGATACAGGAGGTGAGCTTATACAATCAATACTATCCTTTTTATTTCTCGGTGAGCACGCAATAAATGAACGATGACAGTGAGTGTAAGTTAGAATTACAAAAATATTAGAGGTGAGTAGGTAAAATCAACACCATCCTTTTTGTTTCTTTGTGAGCGGGCAACAAATGGATAGTTATAATGAGTATAAGTTAGAATTACGTAAATACAGGAGGTGAGCTGGTAAAATTGACACCATTCTTGAATAACCTGAATACAGGAGGTGAGCTGGTAAAATTGGCACCAGTCTTTTTATTTCTTGGTGAGCGGGCAACAAATGGTCAATTACAATAAGTGTAAGATAGAATTATATAGATATCTGGTGTGAGCTAGTAAAACCAACACCATCCTTTTTGTTTCTTGGCGAGTGGGCAACAAACAGCTGGTTATAGCGAATGTAAGTTCTTTTTTTCTTTTTTAATACACCCACACACCCCCACACACTCACGCTCATGGAATTTCACCACCTATGGTACTCGAACTCTTGAGAGGGAGTTGAAACTCCTAAGAATCTACCACCCGCGTAAGAGTAAGGACCCGAATCTTATATCCTTTTAGTCAATGTAATCCACACCATTCTTTTTGTTTCTTGGCCAGCAGGCAACAAATGTAGAGTGAATGTAAGTTAGAATTACATAAATATCTTTCTTTTTAATTAGAACGGAATCTTATAACCTTTTAGTAAATGCAATCGTCACCGTTCTTTTTATTTCTTGGCGAGCAGGCAACAAACGTACAATGAATGTAAGCTGGAATTACATAAATATCAAAAGTGAGCTGGTAATATCAACACCATCTTTTCTGTTTCTTGGCAAGTGGGCAACAAATGGACGGATACAATGAGTGTCAGTTAGAATTACATAAATACCCTTCTTTTTATATAAAACTGAATCTTGTATCCTTTTAGCCAATACAATCAATGCCGTTCTTTTTGGTTTTTGGCGAGCGGACAACAAATGAAAGGCTATAATGAATGTAATTTAGAATTACATAAACATCGGAGCTGCGCTGGTAAAATCAACACCATCCTTTTTATTTCTTGGTGAGTGGGCAACAAATGGACAGTTACAGTGAATGTAAGTTAGAATTACATAAATACCTTTATTTTTAGATAGAACCGTCTCTCGTACCGTTTTAGTCAATGCAATCAAGTGTTTAGGCATTTTTAGTCGCGCAGGGTAAACTTTGGACGCCATTGGACAGTCCTGATAGGGCACACTATGATGTATATTTTTTATACATGCAGTCCATCTATTTTGAAAAATCATTTTAAGACGTGTATATATATATATATATATATATATATATATATATATATGATCATAAGAAATTGGTATTAAACTCTTACAACTGAAACTTCCTAAGCCCTCACCTTGATGTTTATTTTCCATCAATTTGTTGATAATATTGTCACGTATAAGTAGATGAAGGGAAAACATAAATATTAGCTATATTTTTATCACATGTATTAAAATAATCTCTTAAAACAGATGGACTGATTTCTCACAAACATCACGGTGGACCCCACTTAACATCCTCGAACAGGAACTTCCTGCGAAGGAATACACTAAGGTGGCCCCACACAGTTAGGGTAACATCCACCAGGGGCGGCTCAACATTTTTGGGGGCCTTAGGCAAGTCATAAAAATGAGGCTTTTTAATTTAAAAAATAAAAAAATTAATAAATTCAAAATTAATCCATAAATTTGCTTCTTGTCTTTTTAGATGCAAAATCACTAACTAAACTTTTGTATTCTAGTTTACTCAATAAATCAGTTTCGATAGATAAAATTGCTAAACCGGTCGTAAGGTGAATCCTAGATGGATGAAAGGAAAACATAAATATCAGCTTATCCAAAATTTCTGCCACCTGCCGAAAAGTTTTTAGTGGTGAGCATTCAATATCCACTTTTTTTCTGTGTTGTAGTCCACTTGAGCTTTGGTTCCGCTTCATGTTTTTTCTAATATTCTAAAATGGGATGAAAAAACAGATCAACGGAATAGATATAACACATAATAATGTAGACTCTATAGAGCTCAGGGCTGCAGGAATCCCTAAAGTGGTCTGCACGCAATCCGCAATCGGCGTCTATTGTGAGAATAATGAATTTAGAATTGTATAGTACCTAGTAGTGTAATAGTTAATAAATAGGCACTCCTAGATTGTTAATATAGCATAATTTGACTCCATCCAAACCATCTAAATTAGGTGATCCATTCTAGATAGGCTAAATTACAAAAAAATCTATTGATTTAACTATTCTATCTTCCAATTAGTAAGAATTTGTATGTTGAATTCAAATAATTTGTTTAGTGTACAAGAATCAACCAGTTAGGAGATCCAGCTATTGTGTGTTTTTATTTTTATTTTTCACGAACCATCTAAACTGGGAGCCACTTTTATATCTGTTTAATTTAATTTAAAAATATTCAAAGGTTGCAATTTCTCAATGCATGTATATAGATTATTAAACACTGTCACAGTATTAAAAGACTGTTCCTATAATACAGGGCCTTCATAACTAGGGGCCTTAGGCGATTGCCTCACCTGCCTACCCCTTAGAGCCGCCCCTGCATCCACCCAGGTAACAGCTAATCCGCTCCCCCTTACTAAAGACTGCCGGTCCTGTCAGGAAATTTGTAGGGCCCACCTTCATTTGTATGTTTTATCCATGCCGTCCATCTATTTTAACAAATCATGTTATGTCATGACCTCAAAAAGTAAGCGGATTGGGTACTAAAGTGGACCACACCACAGGGAGCAGTACAAAAACTTATTAAGCCCACCGTATGCTTACATGCCATCTAACAAAAGCTCCAAAACTTCTGTCCTTGGAACTTTTGAACGGTAAGCTTTCAATCCCCATGTCGTGTGGTCCACTTGGAATTTCAATATGTGTTATTTTTTGAATTTAGGTCCTAAAATATCCTTCAAAATAAATAGACGGCGTGGATGGCACTACAGAGCGACTAACAAGACCATCCGTCTACAACTAGTGCTGGTGGAGGGTATCTATCACGGTTGGCACTACAGAGCGACTAAGAAGACCATCATCCGTCTACAGCTAGTGCAGGTGGAGGGTAATACCCAATCCGCGCCCTTAGAATCTTCCAGAAGAGAGCGAGGGCAGTTGCTAGGAAAAACAATCTTGTAAATTCCCAATCTTCCCTTCTCTATATAAAGATAGCCCATCTCCCTTCTTTCAAGCAGGAAAACGGTATTCTCGTCCTTCCGACGGAGAATCCGGCTTCAGAGCCAGGGCTACACGCTCTAAAGGGAGGGGGAGACGCCAGTCTCAAAACCCACATCCCAATCGTAATTTCTGGCAGAATACGGGCCAGAATCGCCGGTGGGAGGCGGCCTATGTGAAGATTTCAGGCCGGGGGTCGGTCGTCCCGTGATCCGGCCACCCCCCACTCGGCAGCACCTAGATGGAATGGTGGCGATGGCGACAGAGGCTCTGATGGCCGGGAAGGCGGCGGGAGAGGTGGGGCCACTACTCGGCCCGCCGACCGAGTTCGGAGCCTGCCATACTCGGTGAGCATTTCTTGCTCTATTGTGTTCGTTACCCTGTTGTAATTTTTCTTTTCTTTTCTTATCTTGAATAGGAGGAATCGGATTGCATGGTGTGACACACACCACCATGATGTTAGGCTATATCGACACCGTTGATACATTTTGCGAGATCATTGTAGGGCATGGATACAAAAATGAGGCAGATCAAAAGTTCAAGTGAAACACACCACAAACTAATGGGAAAATGAGAAAATGACGCCCGCCCCTGCTTTCTGTGGTGTGGTATACTTAAAGCTTTGGATCTGCCTAAGTTTTAATCCATGCTCTAAAATGATCTCATAAAATGGATGGACGGTGGGGATATAACATATACATCATGGTAGGTAGGACCCACAGAACTTGATGACGTCAATACACGGAGGCCGGTGGTGTGTGGCCCACCACACGCTTCCCGACTGGGACTAGTTGGGTTGGTCTGGGCTTGACCAGAGCTTGACTCAGTTGACTCGGTTGAGTTTGAGTTAACTGCAACTCATCTTCAGCATCCCCTGTCCTGAAATCCAGCTAACCCAAACATTCATCTTGAGTATGATTTTTATCTATCTTGATTATAGTTTTTATCTATGCAGCCATGATGGGAGCCTTGGGACGAGCAAACTGGCCCACTATGAGTTCTTTTTCAATGAGGATTGCTTCTACAACCTCTGTTACACATTTACCTGGTCCCACCAGTACCCTGTGCTTATCTCGTGGCAAATGGGGCTGGCATACTCCAATATGTGCTTGCCACCTTTGTTGGCATCATCCTCTTCTTGATCTCAAGAATCGTATGAATTTCGGTTGATAACCGTTAGTCTAGTATGTTGTTGATCGAACCGTGTTTGGATGGACCATGCCCCAAAAAATGTCCGTCTAAGTCTTCTTCATCTTGATCTCAAGAATCGTATGAATTTCGGTTGATAATCGCTAGTCTGGTATATTGTGTATTGGACCATTTCTGTATGGACCATGCCCCAAAAAAGTTTCAGTTTGTCATCTTCACCTCAATCTTGATCTCAAGAATCGAATGAATTTCGGCCATGTATAGATGGACCATGCCCCAAAAAATGTCCGTCTATGTCTTCTTCATCTCGATCTCAAGAATCGTATGAATTTTGGTTGATAATCGCTGGTCTAGTATATTGTGTATTGGACCATGCCCCAAAAAAGTTTCAGTCTGTCATCTTCACCTCGATCTTTATCTCAAGAATCGTATGAATTTCGGTTGATAATCGCTGGTCTAGTATATTGTGTATTGGACCATGCCCCAGAAAAATTTCAGTATGTCATCTTCACCTTGATCTTGATCTCAAGAATCGTATGAATTTCAGTTGATAACCGCTGTCCAGATGGATCATGCCCCAAAAAAATGTACTGTTTAGACTGACCATGCCCCCAAAAAAAATGTCAGTCTATCATCTTCACCTCGATCTTGATCTCAAGAATCGTGTGAATTTCGGTTGATAACTATTGGTTTTGTATAAGTTCTACAGACTATGTCCAGATGGATCATGCCCCAAAAAATGTACTGTTCAGACTGACCATGCCCCAAAAAAATGTCAGTCTGTCATCTTCACCTCGATCTTGATCTCAAGAATCATATGAATTTCGGGTGATAACCGTTGGTTTTGTGTAAGTTCTACGGATCTACGGACTATGTCCGGATGGATCATGCCCCAAAAAATGTAGACTTTCGGACTATGTCCAGATAGATCATGCCCCAAAAGATGTAGACTGTTTGGATGGACCATGCCCCAAAAAATGTAAACTATGTTCAGATGGACCATGACTAAAAAAAAAAAAAAATGTCTTATCTACATCATTTTCATCTTGAGTACAAGAATCAGTCCTTGATTTTGTATTCATTCTGTTGGACTATGTCCAGATTGACCATGTCTCCGAAAATGTTCATCTACATCATGTTCGTCTTGATCTCAAGAATTGTATGAATTTCAGTTTATTACTGTTGGTTTTGTCTACGATCTATCAAACTGTGTTTGGATTGGCCATGTCAAAAAATAATAATAATAATAAGTTTCATCTTCATCATCTTGTCTTGATCTGAAGAATTATATGAATTTCAGTTAATAATCTTTGGTTTTGTATATTGTTAATCGGACTATGTCTGTCATGTGGATTTCTTTTTGCATAGCTAGTTTACTTTTGAGTTGGAGTGTGTTTTAGAAGAGCTGTTTTAGCAGTTGTAGGAGTGTTGGTCTTGTAATGGCATGTGTATATTGTTTTGTTTCATGTAAATCTTATTGGATTCATGTCTACTATGGTTTGTTGTTTGGGTTTGAAAAGTATTAATCTCTATTATACTTGTGTGGAAGATTTTCTTGTAAATAATCAAGGAGGGTTGTTATGACCACATGTTGTTGATGTTGTGGAAGGCGTAGCTGACTCTCTCTCTCTCTCTCTCTCTCTCTCTCTCTCTCTCTAAACTCCCTTGCCTGGCCCACCACCATCATGGCTCAACCGATGTGGGCCGATAACTGCTTGCCATCAGTTGGGCTCCTTTGAGCTTGTGGTGCAGGCGCATGAGATCCAGACCAATCATCAGTTAAGGCTCGCTATCAACATACCCGAGCCAAAAATTTGGCCAGTTTGGACATCAGGTGAGGCCAGACTTGTATGAGGAAAATGGATGGTTAGACAAAAAAGAACAGATGGTTCATACTCAAAATATACGTGGCCCACCTAATGAGTGGCCCAGCTTGAACTTTGGGTCATGTCATGTTCGTGGTGGGCACCACCTGATGAATTGTCTGGATCTTGCACATATTATGTACGGTGGGTTGCTGACACTTTCATGGCAAAGGACCAGAGAAGGCCTGATTGGAAGCGGAAATGATTTGGACAGTCGGGACCTTAAATTAGTTGTATTTCGCAAAGGCAAACCGAGACGAGTTTTGTGACATATTATATATGATTTTGGGATATGAGAACCTTCTTAAGCCAACCGATTTGGCCACACAGGGTTGTCCATGCTGGATTTGTGAGATTCCATCCGATCGGTGGTAAAAAGTCTTTTTTTTTTTTATTACTATAAATAGTAAGTTTTAGTTGGAATATAACTTTTGATCCTTTGAGTGGTTGAAGTTGTGCCAACATGAAAAGGGCTTTAAAAATTAGGAGAACAATGTGGTTGGGCCAATTAGGAGAACTTCGATGGCTGTCGATCTCTTCGACAGAAGCATGCAATTTTGCTGAATTGTGTGAATTGTTTCATATTCTTGGTGCAACACTGTGTGTGTAATTGCTTAGGATTAGGGTAATCCTAAGCTATTATAAAGAGGACTCAATGTTTTTGGGAGCTTGGGAAGGTGAAAACAAGAGTTTTTGGATTATTGTGAGTGATTCATCTATTGTACTTTTTCTTTTATAGCGATTCGATGTCGCTTTGTGCCGTTGTCTATCCTTTAAGAGTTTTTTTTTTTTTTTTTTTTTTTTTTTTTTTTTTTTTTGTGCGTAAAATGTGTGTGCTTTAGGTTTGCTTGGTTTATGTTTGATTAAATCACGTGAGATCCGAATTCAAAGTTTTCTTCCACGAATTCCCAACAAATGCTATCAAAACGAATGTTGGAATTCGAGTTTGGATTGGCATCATGACAATTAAGGGAACAAAAGTGAAGTATGAAATTGAGAAGTTTATTGGGAAAAACAACTTCGAACCATGGAAGGTGAAGATGAAAAGCCTTCTAATTCAAAAAGTATTGCAACATGAACTTCTTGGTGTTGAGAAGTGTCCAGCGTTTATGAACCATGAAGAATGGGAAGACTTGGATGATTGAGCAAAAACCTCAATCTAACTATGTTTGGAGGACGATCTCCTTTACAATGTCCTGGATCAAAAGACCATACGAGACTTTGAAAGAATTTAAATAACTTATACAGACAAAATCATTGTCGAATCGTCTGTATCTGAAGTAATTCTATAATCTGAAGATGACGGATGGGTCAGATCTTAATGAACACATCAACATGTTCAATCATATCTTTTGCAAATTAACAAACGTGGAAGCGAAGATGAGCACGGAAGATCACGATCTAATTCTATTGAACTTCCTTTTAGATTCTTGCGATAAATTCCTTTCTATCATTTATGGTGAGACTGTCATCTCGGCCCTTCAGTCGATGGTGTTAAAAAATATAGTAGTGTAGGTTCCTCCATGAACGTGTTGGTAGCTAGGGGAATAAATTCAGATCGGGAGAATGGTAATTTGTCGCGTTCACGGTCCAAGTCTAAGGGCAAGGGTAAGATAAAGTGTTGGAACTGTGGAAGATGGGTATAAAAGAACAATTGTCAAATCATAAAGCCCCGAAGGAAGATAATTAAGGTAGATGAAGCGTCGAAAGAGGCCAATGCAGCAAAGTTAAGTAAGGATATGGACATTAGTGATACCTTAACTGCATCCAAATCCAGCTACTTCAACAATGAGTGGATTTTGGATAGGGGGCATCATACCACATGACCTCGCATTGAGATTGGTTCAACATTTACAACAAATGTGATGGTGGTCAGGTGTTTATGGGCAATGATGTTGCCTATAAGGTTGTTGGAATTGGATCAGTCCGTATTAGGATGTTTGATGGGATGGAACACATCTTGATAGATGTGAGTCACGTTCCTTACCTATAGAAGAATTCGATCTCTCTAGGAGCTCTAGAGGCAATTGGGTATAAATTCACTGGTTTTGATCATGTTCTGTAAGTTTCAAAGGGGGCACTCATAATGATTAATACATAATGTAATGGTAACCTTTACAAGTTTATTAGGAAGACCATATCAGATGGAGCTACAACATCTATAGTAGAATCCATGTCGGCACATTTGTGGCATGCACGTCTAAGCCACGTGAGAGAGTGTGGTATGAAGGTAATTTCTAATCGTTTATTGATTTTTGCATTTACAAGCATTGATTTGAATATATGTGAGTATTATATATTTGGTAAACATTAAAGGTTATCTTTTAAGTCGAGAAAATATGTTAGTAAGGGTACCCTATATTATCTGCATTCTAATGTATGGGAGCCTCTGTCCATTGTTCTTGGAGGAGGGTCATCATTTTTCGTATCATTCATAAATGACTATTCTAGAAAGGTATGAATGTATTTTATAAAGTACAAGTCAGATGTTCTTGTCAACTTCAAAGTGTGGAAAGCAATGGTTGAAAAACAGTCAAGGTGGAAGTTGAAAGTTTTGAGGACATATAATAGAGGTAAATTCACTTCTAATGAATTTAACCAGTTTTATAGAGATAAAGTGTAACGTGCTGGATTTCTTGCAATTTTGCATTTGTCGAAAATCCTTTAAAATTTTTTTATATACTAGCTCTCGTCGTCACCTACTGACACTTGACGCTCGAAGTGAGCCTATACGCAGCTAGTACCGATAAAGAACCGTATGAATAAGATTGATCAACCATAGAAAACCAATAAATCTGAATGATCACTTAAACATCTAGTTTAGCCCCATCATTTGTTCACATAGGGCCCAAATCTAGCTAACCTATCACTGACTAATCGAGATAACCATAACCAAATAAAGACATACCTAAAGCTAAAACGGCTATGGGTCGTATCTTAATTAATAAACCAAATCAATTTAGTTACTCCTTTAGCCAAAAAATCAACGGTTTCGGTTTATTAAGACCGAATCGCCGTTTCTACTAATTATAAATAGGTCACACTATGAACGTAGTTAATTTAAACTCTAATAATTGTGCACAAAAAATCTTGATACCTAATTCATTTCAGAAATGTCCCGATTTTTCAAACAAGCTCTAGACCGCTCGTTAATAGCCCACTAAACTCGAAATTATAGAATAATGTCCGTCTCGCTAGGCTTGATGTCCATCGTAAGTAGAGAATTAAGATATTACCCAAAACTGCACAACTTGCACCAGAGGCAGAGTGCCTGAAACGTGCGAATCCCCTAGGCCGAAATCTGAAACTTAAGTAAAATAGACATTCCACTCTTTCGTGAAGTTGTTGCTTTCCGACCGTTAGATCACAACCAAACTCGAGGCATGAGTTAATAATATTTCCCTGCTCATATCCATATAGCCACGGCCCCGATTGACCATCGGTGACCGTTAAATAGACTTCTAATCATATCTGTTGATTGACGCATCCAAATGGCGAGCCGATCATACCCATACGTAGATCATCCTCATGGATAACTATCCTACGGTGTATATGACATGTACACCCCATAATGGGTCATAGAGCTTAGAAACATTCTCCTATAGGGCTAGCATAATGAAAACTTAGCCCTCAGGGTCATTTACACCACTTCTAGCACTATATAAGGGCCTCATTTGGGCACCCCCATCTCCCATACGAATTTCATGCCCTACCTTGGGTGAAGGAGAAGAGAAAGAAGAAGAGATGGAGAGAAAATGAAGAGAAAGATAAGGGGGAGAGAGAGAGAGAGAGAGAGAGAGAGAGAGAGAGAGAGAGAGAGAGTATGTGTGTGTGTGTGTGTGTGTGAGTGAGGGAATCTTGATGCTTGTAGGGTTGGTATTTCTTCAACCAAACTGGTGGCTACTACAAAACCTCCACCAAATCCACTCATGCCAAGAATTGGAGATAAGAATTGTATATTTCCCTTCAATTAAGCGGCCTAGTGTAGATTTCTAGTCATTAATTTCGTTTTTCTTGATTTTGATTTAGGAATTGGTGGTTTTACCCAAATCCTCAAATCCTAAGATCTCAAATATTGGAAATCCCCTCTTAAGGTGCGGACTATTAATTCTAGGTTACCTTTTATTGACCCCTGAGGCCCTAGATAATGATCATGTGTCATGATTTACGCTTAAAACTTATTATGCTGTTTTATTTGAAATAATTTGCAAATGTTCTGTTTTATGAAATTTATTGTAATCCATGTGTTTAATGAAATGCCTAAGTGAAGTTAGGATGCTAAATGATACGCATGTGTTAATTATTAGGATTATATAAATGTGTTGCTCCATTAATGCTCACATATTTAATGAAATGCTTGTGTGAACTTGAAAGTAATAACATGCAAACGTAACGTGGCGATTACTGAGTCGTAGAGACGTATGATTTCTCCCCACCTCGGGAACGTCGACTAACCGCTTGAATTAAGAAATGGCTTGGTCCAAGCTGGCCGCATTTGGCTTATCCGATCGACCGGGGTTGAACTTGGAAGACTGACAGTAGCTAGACTACATGACACACTTGTGCCAATGTCGGTTGAGCCAAAGTGCCCCAAGTCAACCGAACTAGCTCAAAAGTCGACAAATTGTTTGAAGACCTTGGATTGAGTAACCTTGAAAGGAACCTAATGTCACTCCCCAATCTCAGAAATCGGGCTCACAGAATTCCCGATCGCCGAATCCAGTGCCAACAACCTCCGTAGTGCCCCATTCTCATCTTCTGACACCCATACGCCAGATTCCGATCCTGGGATCCTACAATGAGGATTTTTAAATGTACATTTATCTCGTAATAAGCATAACTACAAGTTTACCTAAATCACAAAGGCAACATCATCATCACATATTCGCTAATATAAACAGTTGAATATAGTGCTGAAAGGGAAATACATATATCGAAAATCAAAGCTCCAGAAGACAACTGCACGCTCCAAGCTCGACGCTATTGCGACCTAATACCACCTGTACACATCTATCGTGCATAAGCTTATAGAAAACTTAGAGGGTGGTGTAAGTGTGTGTTCAAAGTAAGTGTCAAGTATGCAATATCAGAGCAATGCGGAAATATACTGGTAAGTCCATAAATACCATCAACCTTATCTAGGCAATGCGATGCAAAAACATAATAAGCCAATATCATATACTAAGGAAGCAATGTAGATCAGCTATGTAATGCGGAGATATAGTAAGACAAATATTATATACTAAGGATGCAATGCAATATGAAAATCCTGACGAGTCCACGAATACTACCAGTCTCATCTAGGCCATATAAATATAAAAATATAGTGACCTAAATACCATATGCCGCGGATGTAATGCAATATGCAGATCCTGGCAAGCCCATAATACCATCAACCTTATTCAAAATATGCAATATATGAGTATAGTAAACCAAATACTATGTGCTGAGAATGCAATGCAATATGCAGTGCGAATGAAATGACCAAGCTAGAATGTGAAATCGGGATGATAGTACGTAGTATTGCAACTTGTTGGGTCCATCACAAGGGACTTCTATCTAAACCAGTCTCATACCTAAAATTGGATAGCTAGACTCAATGTGATAAACTTCTAATCTCAGGTTAGTGACGCGCCTAACCGAAATCCTGGCCATTTTGAAGGTACACATATCAAATTAGTTGCGCACCACCAACCCGAGTGGATAGTGAATGAATGAATGAATGAGTAAAATACTAAGTATACAACTCCTACTCCATAAGTCCACATATCAGTACCGTACATCTTTGTGATCATCACAAGGGTCTAGTACACTCTAAGCCACCTGTCGCCCAATCAAGCGCACAACTGGGTAAGTGGAAGAGACCTCATTATCCGCATGCTAATATCGGACTCAGCTCGTCGATAGCGGACCCATTTATGAGCTGGTCAGACTCAACCTAATATTGCCTATTCCCTCAGGCGGGTAAGGCCACACCCCCTCTCAACCGACCACGACACAGTAAAAGACGCGACCTACTGGTATACGTCCCTCATGTGCTCATATATATTCATTCGGTCTGGACGTTGGGGCATCCTCTGGTTCCAAGAGGGTTTAGGAATTTTCACTCACGGACATCTATGACACCCCATGTAGAAAAGATTTTTAATGTCTCATCTGGCCATCTACGATATGCCTGTGGAGGTTACAGCCCTAATGTTGTTAGGATGTACAATGGTCGTATCACAAAATGAGAGATGTATGAGTCATAACTAGTCATGCATTAAACCTGCGCATACCGCGCGCTCATGTGAGGCAACTCCACCTATCAGGGAGTCCTATAAATAACCAACCCAATGGCATATGCAATGGTCAAACGCATCTCATATCAAACATGCAAATGATGCATATGGGCATGTAATATGATGCTATGCATGATTATCGAACATAATAATGATTGAGCTCACATGATCACAATGGGCCTCTCACATCGCAATGAGCCTCATATAGTCACAACACAATGATCATAATGTTATGCAAACACATACTCAATGCGAATACTAACATAGTCGTAATCGATGATTGACCTATATATATGGCGGGGTCCATAGAAGGACAATAGATCTAATCCATAATATGAGGATCGGTCCTTGAAAGTGAATATACCAAATCAGATGGCACGGATCCCTCCATCTACGGTGATGTTGTACTCTCCTCATATCAAGGTTGGGCGTAGGTGACCTACCTATATTCCTAAGGATCCGGAGCGGGCTTCTTTCGCTATACTATCATATGGCCCGCTAAATGCCCTAAGGGGGCCCAAATAAGTCCTAGATGGACTCCAAGATTAAAAGAAAATAATCCTACCAACAACCAATGGGGGCCTAACATTATGGGTTAACCCAATATGAATAAGTGGGTCATGCAAACGTTAATGGGGCCTAATGATTAGGGTCAACCCACTTAGAGAATGATGAGAATAGGCCTAACAAAGGTATAAGGGAAGGTCACAATGTAGACATTTAACCATCATTGATGTAGACATTTAACCAACATTGCTCCCAAGGAGTGACCCACATAGAGCCAAACATATAGTGGGCCCATGCCGTACATAAGGGCCTAATATACATCACAATGGGCCTCACTCAAGGGCCATATATATATCACATTGGGCATCGTCATACATCACACTGGGCCTCATCATATGGGCCTCATATATATCACATCCAGCCTCACACATGGGCCATATATATACATCGCATTGGGCCTCACTTATATGCCACATATAGATTGTAACGGGCTGTAACAATAGGCCTCATATACGAGCCGCATATACATCACAATAGACCTCAAATACGTGCCCATTATACATTGCATTGGGCCTCACTCATGGGCCTCAAATACATGACAATGGACTATGTCCCATGGGCCTCATATAAATCACAATGGGCCACATCCCATGGGCCTCATGTGCATCACATTGGTCCTCACATGAGAGACCAATATTCATCACAATGGGCCTCATAAAGCAGCCCCTCAAATGAGCATTAACATATACATCACGGTGGGTCCCTCAAGGCAGCCCACGACCCTGAAATGGGTCAATCCATGTATATCACACATACATCATGATGGGCCTTTCAAAATAATGGGGCCCACGGCCCATGGATAATGAGTGAATAGTGTGTGTAACACATACATCAAGGTAGGCCTCATGGGGCAGCCCACGGCCCGGAAAAAGTGGATGGACAACATACATACAACACATATATCATGGTGGGCCTTAAAAGGTGGCCACACACTCCAAGACATGGGTGGGCAGCATGTATAACATATACATTAAGATGGGCCTCGCAGGCCAGTCCTATGGCTTAGAAAACAGATGGACAACATGCTTACAACACACATCAAGGTGGGCCTCACACATCACTGCAGCCTCACATACGGCCCTAATGGGCCCTGCATACAGCAGGTGGGCCTCACTATCCCATAGATGGACGGTGCGGATACAACATATGCAGGTAGGTCCCACCATCCCAATTTGCTGGACGGTGAGGACACAACACATATATCAGGGTGGATCCCACCGTCCCATTACTGGACGGTGGGGATAAAACACATATCATGGTGGTCCCTCCGTCCCATTACTGGAAGGTGGAGATGCCATATATACATCAAGGTGGGGGTCCCACGTGTGGCCCATCAGAGATTTGAATCTACCTCAGGATGGGCAGTGTGAATGAAACACGTACATCATGTGGGCCCCTCATCCAAGCCATGGACAGTGTGGATTTAATATAGAAAAATCAGGGTGGGCCACATGGATGGGGTCCACGTCTAGCTGGACTGGAGGGTCCAGATAAAACCCATACGTTGTGGTGGGGTCCACACGTCCCATGTGTGGACGGTGGATAAACAACACATCATCAAGGTGGCCACCCAAATCCTGTCCAGGGATGGACGGTTTAGAAAAATAGATACATCAAGGTGGGGTCTTCATAAAATACATACATTAATGTGGGCCCCACCCTCACACGTGCCACACGTGTGAGGTGGGCCTCATGTCCAAGGAAAAGTGGATATACACATACATCACGCTGGCCCACATAACACTGTCCTAATTAATGGACGGTGCAGATAAATCACACATCAAGGTGGGTCCCATCCCACACGTGTAACAAGTGTGGGGTGGGCCCCACACATCAGCCAAAATGGTTGGACGGTATGGATATAAAACATACCTCGTGATGAGGTCCACAGAACTTGCTGACGTTAGGCCAGCATCTGCATGTTGCTGGCCGTACGGACGGTCCAGATAAATCACATGTGTGAGGTGGGTCCACACGTGTGGGACCCACTAGCTTCACATGAAGCTAATATTTGTATTTTACCTACGTCCAGTAGCGCCTGCTATTGGACAGCGCATGTATAAAACATATATATGGTGGGGTCCACATCAGTGGGCCACCCCACTGATCAAGCTAGTAATTGTGTTTTACTTTCGTCCGGGCCTGTACAAGCAGACAGCCGGGGTGGCCCAGCTAGATGCGATAGCAAGGTGGGTCCCCGATTTGGACAACGGAAGTGGTCCGCTAAATGGACAACGTGGATCATCCATCAAGGTGGGCCATCATTCATGAGAGAGAGAGAGAGGGATGGTGTAGTTGAGGGACCCCCTACTATGGGTCCCTTTAGATCACAACACATACATCAAAGTGGGTCCCATCATGAGTGGGCCCTAATATCAAAATCACGATCTAGAGCTATGAACACCCACCGATTTCGCTCCTTCTTGGCTCCTTGGAATGTTAAGCTCTTAATCTTTCTTTTTGATAGTGGAAGATGAAGATTGAAGGGTGGAGAGGGGAGATCTTGGGGTAAGGAGTGGGCCACACGTAGCCCTTCTCATGGAGAGCTTGGACGTTTCTCCTCTCCTTGGGTTGCTTGAGAGTGAAGAGAGCAATGAGAGAGAGAGAGAGAGAGAGAGAGAGAGAGAGAGAGAGAGAGAGAGAGAGAGAGAGTGATGGATGGGAGAGAGGGATGGGTGTGATGGGTGTGAGTGATGCGTGTACTTGAGAGGTAAGGTTGTGTTAACTTTTGGGTGAGAGAGATATGGGTATTGTACTTGATTGATTAATGAGATTGATTTGACATTTGGTAGAGATTCTCTTGCGCGGCATTTTTTCGAAATATGTGCGGGCCCACATGTAACACCTTGTACTTTCAGTACTCGGGTGTCGTCACGTAGATCTAAATTAACTTACACGTAGGTGGTAACCCACGTAATTTACCCTACATGTCACCATCCAACGACTCTCAACCTATCCATCTTAGCCCTTAGATGTTGGACTATGACAACTCACAACACCATAAGATTTGAGATCGATATATCCATTTGACTATCACAAGTTGACCTCGTACTTAAATAAATGGAAATTTTATCTTTAGAATCTTGATCGTGATGACATTTCGTTATACGCCTATCTAGTACAATTGAATCACATAAAAATGAATTTAGGAATCAAAAATCACAAGATCCACCGTTCATCAAAGGCAAAGCAACCCTAAAGTTAGGGTAGGTAGCTGAATGACGCTTAACGGTAGTCTCACATCTTACATGTATAGGTAAAATAATAATAATGAATAAATAAATAACAATGTATACGTAATAAAAATAATTAAATATTTAATAATATAAAGTCTTGAGATGGATGGTCCTTACTTACAGACCCACAACATGAAATAAGAGTGTACGCATGTGTGAAGGAGAAAAATAATAATGATAATAAAGTGAAAAAAAATGGATACCTTATAATAAAGAAAAATAAAGGATTTCATTAATATTAGTGTTTGGTTAGTAACTTATCAAGAAAGAAATATGAACAGCCAATAGGACCCTTTTAACCGTTGACGTTCGATCTCGGGAAGATCCGGCCATCGGATCGTTACTAGAAACACTTATAAATCCTTGTTCAATTAATACAGCCCACCTAAGCATTGGATCTATCTCATCTCCAATCTAGATGGCCCAATTAAGCTATAAAATGTAATGGGCGGAGTGGATCTATCTCAAACATCACGGTGGACCCCACACGGGGCGCGAGTGCACCTATTGCACTTGAACTCGCCATGCACCAGGCGTGCTTGCTCGGTCAGCAGCTGCTAACCCAAGATTTCCATAAAAGGGAGACCTTTCTCTCTCTCCCTTTGATTTCAGCAGCGGATGGACGTATGTCCGTTCTCTGATCAGCGGCCCACCTACATTGTCCATATGGACAATCCAAATTGTCCATCGCGCACGTCCCTCAGCCCTGACCAAAACCCAACTTTCATAATAGATTTTCATGTCCGTATTGGCACACAGTTCTTAGTCCATGAAGAGCCTACAAACTCAAGTTTTCGAAAATGGAAACTGTCTGCTGTTGCCAGCAGAGCGATCCGCGTGAGAGGAGGATTCCTCCAATCCCAACATCCATACGATGTCATCTCGGCCGTCCCATTCGCTTAGGGCTTTCCCAAGTAAAGCCACATCCAGTTTCGTTCCTTCCCACAATTTTGAGAAAACCAAACAACTACAAGATTCAATCCTGGCCTTCCAATCCCATCCGACATCTCTGAGTGAGCTTAGGGATCCATTTAAATCATATCATCATTCGGCATCAGGTCTCCCTCCATTTCTAGCGGCCATGACCAAAAAATCGGTTGTTTCTTCCTAGCTCCGAACCCACCACCTAAATCTCCCCCAAGTTCTGAGAAACTTGTTCTAGGAGCTTCCTAGGGACCATTAGGACCATCTACAAGAAGCAGATTGAAGGGAGAAGCACTGTTTTCAGATACGCCATTAATGGTCGTTATCTTCTCCATCGAGAAATTGGTTCGGGCAATGTGGGTTCATCTGGTGATGTCCTCGGATCGAGAAAGAAGGGAGCTAGGGAGAGAGAGAGAGAGAGAGAGAGAGAGAGAGAGAGAGAGAGAGAGAGAGAAGAAAGAGGGGGTGCGGCTGTTGCATCGCACCACCATGCCGTACTCCAGTCCGAACTTAGCCGAGTTCGGGCCGAGTCAGGCCGGGTTGAAAACCCTTGCTAGGCATTTCTAGTAGCAGGAAAGAGAAGAAAAAGAAGAAAAGAAAGAGAAGGGAGAAGCAGAAAGAGGGAAGAAGGAAGAAGGAGGGAGGAGATTTGTGAGAGAGGCGAGTGGGGCTGTCCCGGTCGAGTCAGGTCGAGTTGGCGAGTTTTGTTAGGTGTTCCTAGCAGTTGGGAAGAAGGAAGAAAAGAAAAAAGAAAGAAGAAGGAAAAGAGTGGAGAAGAAAAGAGAGGAGAAGGAGGAATGAGGGAGTTCGGGTCAACTCACTTTAAAACCGAGTCAACTCATTGAGTCGGGCTGACCCGAATCCCATATTATTTGGGGACTGTACTCAGTCAGCAAATTGACAATATTGGGGCTCCCAGTGCTAGGCATCGTCATCAGGTAACCTTTCCAACTCAACTGAGTCGACTCAATGAGTCAATGTTTCCTTTCTAAACTAGACATGCCTCATTTTAGTAATATCACTGTTGCACTCTTATTATTAGGATTGCTAATATTATATATGATTAGCCATTGACGGATAATTTATGCTAGAACCAGTTATAATAAATGGAATTAAAATTAGTGAATAGTGTAATTTACTTACCATTCTTAAATATTATCATAATATTAATTATCATCATGATGATTACTATTAACAAGTTACGATAATATTAGTTGTTATAAATGAAACTACCATTAGCGATATTGGCATGGTGTCCATCACTTGAAAATATTATCTTTAATAATAGGTTATACTATTTTATTACAATTTTAATACTAATTATTACTAGGGTTACAAATAATAGTTATATCATTAAAGTTAAATTGTAACTAACCATATTATTATTATATTGTATTTAAGTTGCACATACATCATAAGTTCTACTCCTAGAATTAAACCCTAGGATCTATACTAAAACCCTAAAGGGTAACCCTCGGCGATGATCTTAAACCCTAGGTGGTATGCAGAACTTGGATCTAATTGTACAAGTTCCTGATTTATGATAGGGATTGGTTCTAAGGAAACACGCATTCTCTAGCAACACTGGTAGGCAGTTCAAAGTATAAGGTGATGATTCTTCCCCTCGAGCTTTCCATCTTTTCATTAGCTTAAGTCATAGTTCTTATTATAACATATAATTGATATCTCCATTTATATTCACATGTGTTAACTGGTGGAAATTGAATTATTGTATTATTCGCTTTATGATTATGCTGTATAATTGTTCATGCTTATGTTCTTTTTGTGGATCGCTTATGGAACTTAAACTAGTACATTAGTGGGAAATTCCCACGTATGAATGTCCACCCATACTTGGGATGTAACTTGATTAGTTGTGATCGTAATGGATCTTCGACTTGGTGGTTATTGGGTGATGGTCTAGATGGATCATTGATGTGGGCCTACCATCCAAGGTTATTATGCCCAATGATTTTTAAGGATGGTTTTCATCGTATGGTTTTGATATTCACCCTATGTGGCATATTTTAATACTCTCCCTACATAATTCTGTTTTGATATTTTCCCTATATGGGTTTGATGTTTCATATAGTGCAACCATGCGATGGTAAGCTCCATATACTGTAATATGATTAGCCACTAGTTGACGGGTTTCCATTAAACATCCCAAGATGGTAGCCTCATGGGTTGAAGATGGTAGTCATGGGATACTATGCCCGAGCCGTCGGCCTACACTGGGTCATGCGCTCCCCGTAGTGACTGTGAGCTTACTTAAATCGGCTGGTTGCAATTGGACTAATAATAGGCTGGCAAATCATGCATATATGACATATTTTCAATGACTTGGATCACTCTGCCCTACGATTACGCTGAATGTTACGCTTATGACCAGTCATTCGATTTATGATGATGACTTGGATCTTCATGCCCATGCGATTATGTCGAGTGTTGCGCTGATGACCAGTCACATCCTTGGGTGACGACCCCATTGCCTGTATGGATATTTTTCCCAGGGCACAGACCGTCAGGATATTTTTCTCGGGTCCATGATTGCATTCATGCATCCATGCATCTAATAAGACTGCATCTACTCTGTTTTGGTTGTCTGAATGTTTTATACTATTTCCTACTTAATGCGGCGGTGTGTAATCTTCAGGGGAATTCACACTGAGTTGGTTACTCATCCATCAAATATACAACCGTACAGGTGGCTTAAGTTATATACATGCTCAGACTTGATGAGGAGCAGAGTACGATCGCCAGTGATGCATGACTGTATTTGCCTGGAGGAGCTGCGTGATCTTACGGCTTATATTTATATACTTTCTGTTATTCTGCATGTATTAAATTCTTGTAAATCTTGTACTTGTTAATTTTGGAGACATTGGTTTGTACAAGTTATTATGGGTGCTCTCTTGTATATTCTAAATGATAATAAAATTTTCTCATATGCTTACTTGTCCATTCTACGCTCATGTGCTTACTCTGATAAAAGAAGAAAAAAATATATTTGATCATCCTTTAAGGTTAACACTCGAGTTTTTGGGAAACGGGTCGTGTACTCAGGTCCTAAAAAGTCAGGATGTTACACCACAACTCCTAGCATGAGTATCGCATCAGTGCACAAGACGCGGTGTTGGAACTGCGGCGACAACACGGTCGCAATGGTTCAAATTTCAAATCGAGCCAAATCAGAATTACAGGATGCGACTTAGGGTCGCGCGTAAACGCTGATTATGAGTCGCGGGTTGCTGGAATTCGATCGAGAGGACCGCCAAAAGCCTATGGAATAGTACGGAATGGGATACGGGCCTTACACTTAGAGTACCCACGTTATTACTAGATGAGTCCACTTTGAATCGCAACCAGGAAAGAATCTGTGAGACTCATGAGCCGGGCATGGTGGTATGAGACACCATGTCCGAGCTGTCGGCCTACTCTGGGGTGACGAGTCTCCCCATAGTGACCATTGAGCAACCAAGGAAGCCGTGAATCAAATATTCCTAACCGCAATAATATTACAACCATCTCGCGTGTGCATATGAGTTACGACTCTTATGTAGATCGCGAACGCCCTCCACTTGTCGATGAGTCGTCTAACCCTGTGAGTCTGAATCGTGTCATCCAGGTCCATAGTGATCGGTTGGGTCAGTTGGTCCGGCCAGTGTTAGCTTCTTGTTGATGGGAAATCAATGAGCCGTCTAACCCTGTGCGTCCGGACTATGTCATTCGGGTCCATAGTGATCAGTCGGGTCAGTTGGTCAGGCCAGTGTTAGCTCCTTGTCAATGGAGAAATTGTCGGACATGTCATGAACCCGATATCGGATTTTGAGAAGTAGGCGAGGAGTGTTTCCGCCACTCCGAGCTGCAAACCAATTAAGATCAAGATAAGATGAGGGTACTTTAGTTTCCCCAAACCACAGGGTGAATAGAATTGACAAGATGCTTGACTACTGAATTGAATTTCTTGCATTGCATTAGTTAAGAAAATGTTCATGTCATGACTTCATATTCCTTAGATTGATCAAGATGCATTTGAAATTTGTTGTTTCCTTTGATATCCTTACTTATGCTGATTAGATTGATAACATGCGTAACTCATTGTTAATGGTACCACTGATTTCCACTCCCACCTGGGATGATGTTTTAAAACACCAACTAGGCATATCATTGATTCAGGTACTAGTGAGACCTCAGACAGGTAGGCTTATATCGGGTTGTGCCACCGCCATTATGTATTGAAGAATTGGACGTAAACTGAAAGATTTACACTTTAACCGTCTTAAGTACATTGTATATTGTGACTTGTATAATCCCATTGTGGGCGATCACCACTATGAAAATTGTATCTTTGACTGTTAGTCCTATTATTCTAAATCTTTCGTTATCTCTACCGCGCTTTGGATCCATTAAGTTAACTTGCATTACTCTGATGATTTTGTATATGAATCTGAATTAAGACCTATGCGCATTTTATTAAGTTAACACCTAGGAACTCGGGATCGGAGTCTATGTACTTGGGTGCCCTTTTTGAGGTGTTATATAAAGGGATCATGCGGCGTAACACAATTAGGCGTATACCAGAGTAGAATGGTGCAAAAGAACGAATGAATTAGACTCTCTTAGAGAGAACCCGAAGCATGTTGAGAAACGTTGGGTTAAGCAAGCAGTTATGGACTAAGGTTGTTAACACAACCTTGTTACTTAGTGAATCGGTCCTTGTCTACACCGATTCGTTGTAAAATTCTAGAAGAAGTGTGGAGTAGTCACGATGTTGATTACTCAGGATAAGTCGTATGACTAGGTCAAACGGAATATCATAATTATTTGTGATGTCAGGTTTGATGAGGTTCTGTAACATCCTGGAAAAATCCGTACAAAGACTTGAGTATAACCTTGAGTGGAACCACCCAATGACCACACGGGTTATATAATTTAGACGAGATTTAAATTAAATACTACGCATTCGGTGGGTTAAGCTTGGGCCACTATTTTCATAAATACAAAGGGCTAGAATCATGAATACCACTGGCCCAATGCCACCTGAAGACCCAAGAGAAATCCTGAGGGCCTGTCCTTCTTGGGAGTACACTGAAACTCTATAAGGGACTTAAACCGCACGTCGAGTGTCCGCTGACCTTGAAATCATAAGACGATATCTGTCCTTCTGGGCTTGACAACCATCGCGGGAACCAAACCCAGGTAGTATCCAGAAACGCCCAACTTGGGCCGTGAGTTAAGTGTGTGAGAAATGCAAATATCCTAAGAAAATGTGCTAAAACTTAAGTGAACTAGGTCTCCGCTCTTACGTAAAATTAAGGATTTCGAACCGTTAGTTTATGACCAAACTTTACACCTAGAGAAAAGAAAATTTCCTGCACATGTCCGTATAACCGTGGCCCCGATTGAACACATATGACCGTTGATTTGACACAGGCTCTCCACAGTCGATCCACTTATCCGATCACACCGAAATCGTGTCCTAGCATTGATCCATTGTCAGGGAGCCTACCCCATGATATAGATGAGTTGTGGGCCTCTTTAAGAGCCCTGTTCGTCAGAAATAGCCGCCCACAGGATATAAATATAGTACAAAGTGTCCTGGGGCCATTTGCACACCGTCTGGGACTATTAATAGCCCCAACTCACCCCCTCTCTCCCAAATACGAATTTTTTAAACCTTAGAGAGAGAGAGAGAAGAAAAGGAGAAAATTAGAGAAGAGGAGAGTTTGGAGAATTGCTGCAACCATGAGACATCCTCTCCCTTGGATCCAGGGGCCTAACCGCCGCCACGTTTCGCTACTGGGACTCTTCCGACTACAACGTAGGGTAAGAACTACTAAACCCTATAGTAATGTAGGTCCCCGAATAGTTTTTCTCCGACCTAGCCAACCCGTTTACTCGTTTAGGCAACCGACGTTCCTTCCTTGGAAAAGTAGTCTTAGGACCCAATCCAAGTCGGGTGTGCTACCGAAAGGTGCAGACTATAAACGCTTAGGTTGCGGTTTATCAATGCTTTCATTATAGCTAATGATTTATGTCTGCTATGATTGCTACTGTGGGATCTCGTATTGTCTTAAACATGCCTATTTCTCTATGGAGTAAATTGACGAATTTTAAATGGTAGATAACGTAGCCTAGGTGTTTGATGAAATGTATAAATGAGAAATAGTTAATATTTGTGGTTGTTATATTTTTAAGGTAAGTTTCTTTATTGTCATATGCATATGTATTTTTCTATGTAATAAATTGATAAAATGCAAGTTGTAGTTAGCGCAGTTTATGCGTTTGATGAAATGCTTAAATGAGAAATTCACCAGGATCGCTTATCAAATGCTGAGTCATATAATACGTGTGTGTGTGTCAGCATGATTTAGATAGGGTTAGGGCTACAATCGTAGTCCAGGCAATCGGTAAACGCCCATGTTTGGGTGGCCAAATTGGTTTGGCCACCTTGGGTAAACTCGAAAGATATGGGTCGTACGTCGACTGTCGACAGTGGCTAGGCCACAAGGGGCGCTTATGCGCTCCGTGTCGATCATGTCAACATGCGCCCGTATCGAAGCGAGCTTGCCTAAAAAACTGATTGACCTATTGAATGTTTACCATGTATGAACGCGACTGTTTGAATCTAAGGTACCCCTCACCATTGTAAGGATCCACTTTTAACCATGGTACTATGATCCTCAAGACTCGTGAGCAGGGCATGGTGGTATGGGACACCGTGCTCGTGTTGTTGGCCTACGCTAGGGTGACGAGCTTCCCTATAGTGACCATGAGCACCACTTCTTGCAACTTGCCTATCGTATGTATTTTATTTAGGAGTGACGAATCTAGACGGATCTAGAACACAGGGGTAGGACCGTTGCGGTTGTTCGATGCCTAGTGATTCGATTTGGATCAATATTAAAAAGGTAGGTATCCTAGCTTCCCCAAATTACTAGATGAATGAGCATAATTAATCGCTTGGCTAACATGAATGTGCACCACATCACATTAGTTAAAATGTGGCGAAAAGGCATTGAAGTCGCACGTTTGAGGAAGTATTGTCATGTGCGAACCAGGTGGTCGGAGTCGCATGATGAGGGAGTGTTGATGGGTGAGGACATCCATCATTACATAATCTCCATCCTTGCATTAAGAAAGAGTAGTTAGGAAGTGAGTGTTTATTATTGCCTTATCATTACTGTATTGATTGACTTGATAACATGTGTAACTTTTGCCTTATAGAACTACTGAGTTAATCACTCACTCTCACTCTGGGACGGTGTTTTAAAACACCAACTAGACATTAGTGTAGATGCAGGTACGGACGACGTCGATGCATTGGAGTAGGACTTCTTGGATGAGGTGGAATTCTCCTATTTTCAGCTCTCGGGCAGGCCGATGTAGGCTATGTGTCATTCGATAGGGAACGCTGGGCGTCTGGGCTTAGATAGATACTACATTTACATTACCAAATTTTGTTTATTTTGAATTGTACATGTATATATTGAACCCAGTCACAAACCCATACTCTGGAAGAAACTTTGTGAAATATGTACATATTTATATAGATATGTTTTGGATTTATGTATTTGCTTAACTCCATTAAATCTGGAGTATGATACGTTGTTTAGTATAATTCTATGCATGCTTAATTGAATAACGTGAAAGAAATCATAACATTATATTCCACATGATATAAGTAATGTTCGGAATCTCGGGATTCGAGTTTTACTGGACTCAAAATTCAGGGTGTTACAAGTTGTTATCAGAGCATAGATTGGATTAAACTGGGCCTGGGGTAATAGGTTGTCACGACGCACTCTGACTTAGGAAGGGGGCGTTAGAATCCCAAGGATTCGCCAACTGGCGGAACCGAGCCCTATAGACCAATCAAGGACCTGCGATTAGGGAACTTAGGTCGTGTGAGTCACCCCTGAACAAGAATGATGAACCAAGTCGAATCGACTTGAGTACATTGGGATTAACTGGCACAAGTAGCTAGTGAGGCTGAGACGGCCTAAACGTTTAAACCTCATAGTTCAAACTACTTATAGATCCTCGCCAAAAGTTAGTCCCAACTAAGTAAAGAAGCTACCAAATGACCTGGGTGGTCCTAAGTCTATCTGGGCCGTTGATTGACTGATTTTTGAATTAAAAAACGGATCCAGAAGACATGAAGAAACGCCTTTTGTACCGTGATGGGTGGACCTGACCTATCGGGGGACCAAACCAATGCGATTGGTGGGGCCCAAGGGATCCCACATAGCATAAGCAACGACCCAAGGAGGGTGGGCATTGCTAGAATAGTATCGGCGGCGGACCACTGATGTCCCTAGACAGGCGTCGCGGCATTGCTATAACGGTGGCACGCCACCACTGGCCTGACAATGTGGGCCCCTCCCACATGCGGGGGACCCCATATACAGCCCTACCTCCCCTCTTTTACTCATTTCTACCCTTTTCAAACCCCCTACCCTCCAAACCTTCCAAAAACCTTCTCTCACCCTCAAATCCTCTTCTCTAGACTTCTACATCCATCTTTTTCTTTACATTCTTCACCCCTACACTCCTATTCAACCTCAATCTTCCTAAACCCTATCCACACTTACCTATTCCCTTCTTTTTTTAGCACAAATCCTCTCCCTAGGGCACCAAAAATCCCTATTCCTTTGAAATCCCTTCATTCGATACACCTTTCCACCTCCATGTCCCTTTTTGAGATAGTAGCCACCATTTTCTCCATCTCTACGTTCATTTCCCTTATGGGGAAGAAACGAGCAGTCTCGGACGAGGCTGGGCCACGCCGTCCGACTCGTTCCAAGAAGAAGACGAGCACCGAGGCAAGTTCGAGCACTGAGCAGAGGTCAAAGCTGGACCTTAACCCCCAAATCCCGATAGAGCGGTCTCTACTGAGGGGCATCGAGCTTGGTAAGTTCCGCTAACACAAAGTCATCTTTGAAGCTCATGTGGATGAAAAACTAGTTGGAGTATACCCGATGATCGACCACCTTCTGAAGAATGGATGGGGTCCTATATTTGAAGGAAAGTCTCACGCTAGCGAGGGCTTCATGCGAGCCTTCTAAGCACACATGAAGGAACCAACCCTTGATCCTCTCCAGTTTACTATTCCTCTGTGAAGGCAAGAAACTAAGGTTGATGTAGACATTATAGCCCACATTATGGGAGTAGAGCGTGGCGTTGTGCATGCCAGTAAGACTAATCTCATTGAAAGGCAGGAGAGAGATCGCCACACACAATTTCTATGCGGCCAACTGGTTAGTTGGAGGCGAGAAAACAACCTCAAAACGACGCGCATGACCCCTGACTATCGCCTACTCCACCACATATGCATGTACAACGTGTACCGTAAATCGAGAACTATACGGAGTGCACTAGATTCGTAGTGGACTTCCTCTACCGAGTAGGACAAGGAAATAAGGTATGCCTGCCCACTCTCGTCTTGACCCAGATTGTGAAGGCGGCACAATCTATTCGGGGGGATTCGTCCCTCCCATTTGGCCTACTGATTTGCAAGATTGGCCATAATTTTGGGTTCAGACTGCATATGGAAAATCTCGCCCATATTCACTACATCAACGAGAGAACCCTCAATAACATGAATATAGGTCCCAGACAGCGTCAGGCCTGACTTGAGGAATTCGGGGACGAGATAGAGGAGGGGGCTAAAGGAGAGGAAGAAAGTGAGGAAGAAGAATAGGAAGATGAAGTGGAGGCTCAGGACTTCGACTGGGAGCCTCCCACCCCTCATGACGAACGCTAGGATCGGGCCGCTCACGACGTCCGCCTAGCCAAGATTGAGGAGAACTAGAAATATCTGAAGAAGAAATTCAAGAGGATGTCTTGCACTTTTAAGGCCCTCATGTGCTGCATGCAGGATAAGGGAGCACCTCCACCTTCGCCAGAATCGGAGGATTAGGAGGCTACTTGACTGGTCGAGCAACGCTTTGGTATGCTGGCTCCACACCTTAACAATCTCCCACTTAGAGACACATCACCATAAGCCTTCGTCTTCTACATCCGGAGTGCACCACCTCCTCGTCTTTAAGCCTGAAGACCAATCAAAGCTGAACAGAGCTTCAACTTCTCCCGTGTGACCGCCTTGGTCAGCATATTCGTAGGATTCTCACTTGTATGGATCTTCTCCAGAGCAATCGATCCATCTTCTAGTAACGAACGTATGAAGTAATATCTGATGTCAATATGCTTGGTCCTTGAATAAAAGGCTGAATTCTTCGCCGAGTGTATTGCACTCTGATTGTCACTGTAAAGCTTGCAATCTACTTGCTTCTTTTCCAACTCTTTCATGAAATCTTGCATCCAAACCATCTCCTTGCACGCTTCTGTAGCTGCAATATATTCTGTTTCTGTTGTACTGATAGATACTATCTTCTATAATTAAAAGACCCAACTGACTACAACACTACCCAGAGTAAAGACATAACACGTAGTGTTTCTTCTACATCAATATCTCCTGCCAAATCTGAATCTATGTAGCCTTGTAGCTTGATTTCCAATCCTCCATAATACGGCCCTACATCCACAGTACCTACCAGGTATACGAGGATTCACTTCACAGCTTCCCAATGTTCCTTCCCGGGGTTGTTCATGAACCTGCTAATAACTCCCACTGCTTGAGTAATGTTTGGCCTCATGCTCACTATAGCATACATGAGACTCCCAATAGCTGACGCGTATGGGACTTTAGCCATGTAGTCCCGTTCCTCCTACGTCTTTGCACCTTACTCCTTAAAAAGCTTAAAGTGGTTGGCTAATGGAGTGTTAACTAGAATAGCACCTCCCATACTGAATTAATCAAGTACCTTGACTATGTACTCTGCTTGTGACAAAACTAGTTTCTTGTTTTCCCTGTCACGCTTTATCCTCATGCTTAGGATTTGTTTTGCAGCTCCTAAATCCTTCATTGCAAATTCTCTAAACAGTTATCTTTTAAAATTCGAGATGTCCTTCATGCTTAATCAGGCCACAAGCATATCATCAATGCACAGAAGAAGGATGATGTACAACGTATCAAACTTCTTCATATAACAACAGTAGTCTGTAGACATCTCCTAAAACCATTTCCTGACATGAAATTATCGAATTTTTTGTACCACTGCCTCGAGGCTTGCTTCAGGCCATATAGACTCTTCTTCAGTCTGTACACCTTGTTCTCATTTCCTGGTGCCACGTATCTTGTCAGCTAATGTATATATATCTCTTCTTCAAGGTCCCCATGAAGAAAGGCTGTCTTAACATCTAGCTGCTCTAGATGTAAGTCCTCTGTAACCACTATACTCAAGACCATACGAATCGTAGACATTTTCACCACTGGTGAAAATATTTCAGTGAAGTTAATACCTATCCTTTGTTAGAACCCTTTCACAACCAATCTAGCCTTGTACCGTTTCAAACCATCATGCTCCTCCTTCAGTTTGTAAACCCAGTTGTTATGAAGAGCTTTCTTACCCTTAAGTAGAGTGACTAGCTCCCATGTACGATTGGACTTAAGAGAGTCCATCTTATCATCCATGGCCTGCTCCCACTTAACCCGTGTATCTGACTATAATGCCTCTTTAAAACACTCTGGTTCACCATTATCTGTCAGCAGTAGATAATGTAAGGAGGGTGAGTATCAAACCGTGGGTCTCCTCTCCCGAGTAGACCTCCTCACAACTGGTATCTGCTGATTTACCTCATAAGACTCATGTGCATGATCATCCTGTGGCACTATAATACCCGTGTCCGGTAACTCTTCCAACTCTACGAATTCTTTCTTATCGACCTTATTTTGTTGCACAATATCCTTATGCATTACTTTTTCATTGAAGACTACGTCTTTATTTTTTATGATTTTTCGGTTCTCTGTACCTCAAAACCTGTAGCCAAAATCATGCTTCCTGTAGCCTATAAACATGCACTTCCTAGACTTTGCATCCAACTTGTTTCTGTGCTCTGCATTAATGTGAACATATGAAGTGCAACCGAAAACTTTGAGATGCGCAAGGTTCACTTCTTTTCCAGTCTACTTTTCTTCTGGTAACCCACTATCCAATGATGTTGAGGGACTTCTATTAATGAGATATGTAACCTTATTCACAGCATCTGCCCAAAATGTCTTGGGCAACCCTGCATGTAACTTTATGCTCCTGGTGCGCTTAAGGATGGTCCTGTTAATACGCTCAGCCACACCATTCTGCTGCAGTGTCCTTGGAATAATTTTCTGATGTTTGATTCCATTTGCTGCACAATACTCCTCAAACCTCTTATCACAGTACTCTCCCCCATTATCTGATTTGAGATATTTTACTATTTTACCTATCTCGTTTTCTACCATTACTTTTCACTTCCTAAATACATTAAATATATCAGATTTATGCTTTAAGAAATAGACCCATACTTTTTTACTAGCATCATCAATAAAAGAAACAAAATAACGTGAGCCACCAAGAGATGATACCTGTGTCGGTCCCCACACATCAGTGTGTACAAGCTCCAACAGATGCGTCTTTGGAGGACATGCTATTTTCTTGAAACTTATCCTCTTCTGCTTGTCATACACGCAGTCCTCACAGAATTCCAAGTCGATAGACTTCAGCTTGATAGCTTCCCTTTTAACAATAGTATTTTCATCCATTTCTCACTCATATGTCCCAATCTCTAATGTCATAACTATCCATTCACTTCATTTGATGCGACTGCGAGTGAACTATACGATCTTGAAGTCACGTACAAAGTACCTTCCTTTTTGCCTCGAGATATCACCAAGACACCTTTTGTGATATTCTAGAAATCACTAGTAAATGTCGTCATATATCCAGTATCAGCCAATAGCCCCACTGAGATCAAATTTTGTTTCAAACTCGGTACATGTCTGACATCCTTCAATTTCAAAGTCATTCCGTCTTTCTGATTTATATGAACGTCTCCCTTTCCAACAATACTACATGGCTCATCATCACCCAAGTAGACTCTCCCGAAGTTACCAGACACAATCACATAGAACTTCCTTATACGAAGTGGCATGAAACGAAGCACCCGAGTCTATGACCTAAGACTTATTCCTTTCATCAAGAGACAAGATCAACGCTTCTGTGTCACTCTCCTCAGATAGATTCACTGAATCCTTCCTACCTTAAGAGCTTCCTTCTTATTTCTTAAGCGCCCTGCAATCACGTTTGATGTGCCCCTTCTTCCCATAATGCTAACACTCGTCTTTGTCTTTCAGTCCCTTAGCCTTTTTCTTCGACTTAGAACGTCCGTGTTTATTGCTTCCTTTGTTCAACGATCTTCATCTTCCTTTAATGTTTAGAGTATTCCCTAAATCCCCTAAAACTCCCTATATCTTTCTTCTACATTCTTCGTTGAGAAGGCCACATCATTGAATTTCAGCTTTGTCGACCCTGAAGAATTGCTCACATCAATCACCAAACCATCTCAACTGTTTGGTAAACTGGACAAGATCAATAACGCCCTGACCTCATCTTCAAAAACAATGCCAATAGATTTCAATTGGCTCGTGATTATATTGAACTCGTTTAGATGTTCAACCACGCTCCCACCATCTGACATCTTCGTATTGAATAGTTGTTTCATAAGATGAACCTTGTTGGATGCTGAGGGTCTTTCATACATTATAGTTAGGGCTTCCATTAATTCTTTTGTGGTCTTTACCTTGGATATAGTAAAGGCGACGCTCTTAGACAAAGAGAGTCGAATCGTTCCTAAAGCCTTCCGATCCAATAAAAACCATTCATCATCCGTCATCTTCTCTGGTTTCTTCTCTTTTCCTCCTAGAGGAATATAAAGGTCCTTTTGATACAGATAATCCTCCATCTGCATCTTCCAGAAGGCAATGTTTGAACCATCAAACTTCTCAATTTTAATCTTCTCTTCTTCTGTCATCACTCCTACTTGAACAAAACCAATAGCTTTGATACACCAGTTGTTGTGCAGCACGCCAACAATGCTTGTGAACCGAGATCCAATCTCTGGTCTCACCCACAAACGATAAACAAAAAGAAATATAATTTAGAAAAAGAATCAAAACATTATAAACAAACCACAAGACAGAATATACGTAGAAAAACCCCAACAAGGGTAAAAAACCATGGGTGCAAATTTTCACCAGGAAGAAAACGAGATTAAAATCAATATATTAACCTTCATGATGCTCCCATGCACAGAGAAAACCCTTAGCCTTGCTAAGAAAACCTTTTCTTATACCCTAAAGTAACCCTAAGACCCCTATTTATAGTTTAGGAAACTTCTCTTCCGCACTCTTGCGAAACCGCCTCAAATTTACACAGTTCGTATCAAATCCACAAACGAATCTGCATAACCTCGACTGGTCGAGCAAGCTCCTCGACTGGTCGAGCACCTCGGACACAAAAAGTATCGCTCGCTGGACTTTGAGTCAAGCGAACCCTCGACTAGTCGAGTAGGTGTTGAGGGTCAAGTATTGCATATTAGACCTCAGTTATTACCTAATTTACGAATATGGTACTGTTTAACGCCCTATTTTAATCGTGTTTGTGCTGCAAGGTTAAATTAGGAGCCTGGACTGAAAAAGGGTACTAAAAGTACGGATTTAACACTCCGAGGTCACCAAGGCAAGGGACGGACCCCAGGGGATCGAGATCAAAAAAATGTACATGCCAGAGATCTAAGAAAATCAAGAAATTAAAGTCCAAGAGGCTTGGAAGTTGTCCTGAATGCAAGATCACAGGGTTCCCACCATCCTTTTGGTTCGAAACTTTATATCTGGCCTGAAGACCCTAAATTATCCGTACACGTCGAAATTCAGCTCTTGGATCCCTGTGGAAGTGGCCCAACGGTTAGATCAGCCCATGAATCATCGATTTGAGGCCCACCTAATATCCCGACATGCCTCAATTTTGGTTTGAACCCCTTAAATGAGGTGGCAAAATGGATGGACGAAGCAGATTCCACATATACATTACAATGGACCCCACATGGGGCTGGGCGTGCACATAGTGCACGCACACTAGCCGTGCACCAAGCAAAGAGTCAGGTCAAACACTGTTTGACCCGATGGAATTAGAAAGAGAGAGAGAGAGAGAGAGAGAGAGAGAGAGAGAGAGGCCAGCAGTTGCACCCACGTCTGACTGGGACGTGTAGTGGGCCACCACCGTCCACCAGATGGACGATTAGGACCGTTCATTCGGTCCAAAGGGGGCCACAACCCTCACCAAGGTGGACTTTTGGTCCCTTGCACACGTACACATGTGGATCGATGAAAAAAGCAGGATAAATGGCGAAGTGATTTGATATAGTGGATCACACTAAAACTCGACCAAAACCATTCCTTTCCGACTGGTTTTCGCTAGGAATCTAATGAGCAGAGTGGATTCCTCTGTAGACCTCAATCATGGGCCCCACAGGTTACGCAGATCCGAATTTTCACCGGTATAACGCACAGACGTGCATCCGGACGCTGCCCGGCTTCTTTGGCTGTTGTATGAGCACGATCACGGTCAGATCTATGATCTGGACCGTCCACACATTGCAAAAGATGGTCTTAACCCCAGCCATGAAGTCAAAATGGAAGATGGGATGATCTTCCGCCCCGAAAATCAATCCAAATGTAACGAGTTATGCATTTTCATTGTGTACGCAGCTGGCTGCGAAAACTCCCACCGACCTATGTTCCTGCTATAAAAGAGAGGGAGAGAAGAACGTGAGAGATCATCTTGGGATCTTGGTGCAGAGTGGAGCACAAGAGAGAGAGAGAGAGAGAGAGAGAGAGAGAGTCGTGGATGATTTCATCCCTTCTCCTCCTTCTTCCTTCTTTTAATTCTTCATTCTTTCATGTTTTCTTTAGCTTCATCATGATTATGATAGGCTAAAACCTCTTAGCTAGGGCTAAGAGGTGAAGCTTGTAGTTAGATAGGGAGTTTTCTTTATGCCTTTGATTCATGTTTAAGTTGAACTGAATTTGATTCTAGTTTGATTGTAAGGAATGCCTTTAGTTTTTAATGGTTTGTTGTTACGTAAATTACAATAGATCTGTGATGAGTTTAAGTATTTCCTTTTCATTATTATGATCGTGAAGATAGGAAACCCTATTGTTCACTATTGCCCCTTGGACATGGTTGGATGATGGAATTCTTCCTAACATTCATATATCTCTTAGATTGGTTGTGGATTTGGTTAATTCTATTGTTTACTTTGTCTCATGGGCATGGTCTTGTGATGGAATCTATTCTAATTTACATCCTTCGTATCTCTTGAAATCTAAATCAAAGGAAGTTCGGATTTGATTTTTATGGTTATATCTTCCAACTGGATGAAAATGGGACTCTAAGTCCAGTTGAGTTCTTGAATCAAGCATAAGATCTCTCTGATCTCTACAAGTGGATCCTTGTCACCCTAGTTTCCCACCTTTGAATTTTCTAAGTTTTAGTTTAATATTTCACCATTACTCTCTTAAAAGCCTTTGATTTAGATTTCATCTTCTCCTGTTCTAATTCCGATTACTTTCAGATTACGTACAAGGTTTAGTCCCTGTGGATTCGACTTCGGTCTTACCGAGATTATTATTACATTACAACCCTATACTTGGGGTGTGAACAGCAAGCTACTCGACCGGTTGAGCAGCTCACTCGACTGGTCAAGCAGCGCTCTAGTGTGTTGGCTCCATACCTCAACAGACATTGTAACCATCCATGGGAAATTAAAATCCACTCCCACCTAATCCCATTTAAACCCATGTGCAGAACACCCCCTAGGGTTTTGATTTTGCGTCGTGGAATTAGAACCAAAATAAGATGTAATCGTCTGACCACACACAGGGCAGGCTGGTGTTTCAACAATACCATTCATCCAATAATGAATGTTGTAAAGAGAACTACTGAATGGTCAACACTTAGTTATGCCTACCTATATCATGGATTAGCCTTTTATTTTTTTAAGGCTAACCTAGGGCTCGATGATTATTTATTATTATTATTTTAAGGCTAACGTAGGGCTCTAAGAAAATTTAGACGGTGGGCATCACAGTCCCCACTGCTTTTTGTAACTTATGGTTTGGATCTATCTTACTTTTAGGCTTGTAAAACAATCTCACAAAATGAACGGACAGTGGTGCGAATATAACAAATATATAATCGTGGGGCCACGAAACTTGGTGTGATCAACACACATCCAAGGTCGGTGGTGCATGGCCCACCACGGGAATCCGCTTCCAACTTGTCACTGGCCAAAGAAAAGTTGCGTGCCCCTAGTTTCAAGACTTAAGCGCTAAGTCATGGAAATTTTGACTATTGAAAAGCTGCGAAAAGTGCCTGGAAGGTATGGGAGAAAGCTTCTCCTATGATGGTTTATACACATGCGCTTGAAATGTGTACGTGTAACATGCATGTGTCTCAAAAGGATCCGTCTATCTCATGGGACCTATTCCTGATGGGTACAAAACCAATGTCTTAAATGCTAGATCCAACGACATCAAATATCTAAAGGTCCTGACTGAATATGGTTAGAGTGATTAAATAAACTAGAGGAAAGCAGGAGAGGAGAGGAGCAGGTAAAATCCAAGCCACATGTTTACTTAAATAAATTAAAGCCATTGATTTTAAAATTTCATAATTAACTCTTTAATTTTATAGGCCCATTTTATGTCCCATGAAATCCCAAAAGCCACCACTCTTGCAGAAATGTGCCAAAGATCTTGATGGAGGTTTCTTTTCAGAGATGTTAAATAAATATGTTGGGTCCCAAAATCTGAGTATATAAAAACGAGGAGTAAATTGGGTGTAGCCGAGCCTCACCCAAGACGGTGCCGCCCTTATCATATGGTCCACATTAATGTACATATTCCATATGTAAGAACTCTATCTAGTGGACCTAACTGATCAACGGTCTAGATTGTCATTCAATTGGACTGGATGATTGAGTAGACCAGTGGGCTCTACTTCAGGTGATTCGCTACACAACTCTGATTGCGCAGCAATGCGTATTAGGGCTGGAATGCTATGACTGTTTATGCAGACAGTAATTTGAGTCAAACTGGGACACAATAATGTGGAGCGTGAGAGAAGAGTTTTGATGGGTTTCAAACTCTCTCTCCACATTCTCTATAAAAGAGAGCTAGGTCCCCGATCCTACACCACGGCAAAATTCAAGTCTCATCTTTTAAAATTGCAAAAAGGGTGTGAAGGAGAGGAAGATCCTAAGCTCTATTGGTATTCCAGTATTATTATCTACCTTCTATGGCGGTGTCACAACTAGGTACGCTATCTGAACCCTTGATCCCCATGTCCCATGCATAGATAAATCCGTGGGCATATTCCGCATATTGATTAAGTCCCACAGTTGGTATCAGAGCCAATGTGCAAAGGGCATGGCTTGATCACCAGGATGGGTCCACCGTGAGGGTGATGTGGCCCAAAACCTTGACTACCCTAATCATCAGGTATGCCTAATAATCAGGTGGGCCCCACCTGAGGATAGCTAGGCATGAAACCCAGGTTGGGTTGGTGTCGGATTCGGATTAGCAATCGCCAGTGACCCTGTAATACCCGGTTGGTACTGGTCAGTGTTGGAAAAGCCTTCTATGATGCATTCCATCCGTGCCGATCCATCCATTTTCCCATCTCATTTCAAGTCATGAGCCCAGAAAGTACATAGATCCAAATCTCAGGTTGACCACACCATAAGGAAACATCACAAAACATTTGGATCAAACTGTTATTTTTCGTTTCCCTTCGTCCTGGTTTATTTGCCATAATTAACAATCAAATAAACATTATAGTGGGCCGTAAAAAGCTTTGAATGGTGGGCATTCAATCACCATTGTTTCCTGTATTTCTTGTGGGTGTATTCCACATAGAGCTGGGCATATCTAACTCGATCCGGTAGATCCGACCCGATCAGACCTAATTTGACCCGTTCCGAACCGAACCGACGGCCTAGATCGGTGCGGATCAGGTAGGGTCATTTAGATCCGACTATTTTTCGGATCTAAATCAGATCGTGGTCAATCCAGACCGATCCAATCCGAAAACCCGATCCGAATAGATCCGAACCGATTCGATCCGGCCCAATTCGAAGTAAAAACAATACTTTTACTTTTTCCTATGATATGGTCCACTTGAACTTTGGATATACATCAATTTTGGGTTCGACTACTAAAATGATCTAAAAAAACGAATGGACGACGTGGATAAACCACATGCATTCACGGTGGGCCACAGCAGAGCTTACTCACCACTTAGTTACGTGCACAACACGTCAATAGGCAACAACTGTATTACGTGCCGTGCACGTCAACATGGGTATGATAGGTGGCGAGAGTCTCTATTAAAGTGATGTAACCAAGTTTCGTGGGCCCCACCATGATGTATGTTTTGTATCCACACCTTCCATCCATTTGGAGAGATGATTTCAGGGAAATATCTAAAGAATGAAGTAAATCCAAAGCTCCAATGGACCCTAGCACAGAAAGCTGTGGGGACAGTGACGCCCACCATTAAAAACTTCTAAAGGCCACAAAAGTTTTAGATCAACCTGATATTTGTGTTTTCCCTTATTTCTGGCTTGGTAAACTTTTGAAGAGGTTGGATTTCAAATAAACATTACGGTGGGCCTTAGGATAGTTTTAACGGTGGGAATCACTCTCCACACTACTTTCTGTGGTGGAGTCCACTACAACTTTTTATCTTTCATCATTTTTTGGCTCATGCCCTAAAATGATATCTCAAAATGGATGGACGGTGTGGATACAACACATACAGCGTAGTGGGGCCCACAGAACTTGGTGACGTTACATTAGTAGCCACTCGCTCAACCTTTCATTATCTAATCCGACAGGACAACACAGGCAGCAGCTGGCAGGCGACAGTAGATATGTGTCATGCAAATTCGAGGTAGATGCACCTCGAGCTCCAATATGTATAAATGGTTCAAATGAGATTACAATTATATGGGCCCCACAATGATGTATTTATTATATCCATACCGTTTATCCATTTTCATGATCATTTTAGAGGATTTGAAAAAAAAAAAAAAAAAATCATATCTAAAGCTTAAATGGATCACACCAAAAAATAGCAGCAAGGATAATGATTTTCACCGTTAAAAAAATCGATTCGTACCCAACCTGATCCAACTCGGTTTCCCTGACCGAATCGGACTCGGTTCAGGTCAGGCCAACCATGTATCGGATCGGTTCGGGTAAGATGTTCCGGACTTGGTCCCTGATCAGATCGAGTTCGCATCCACCCATGTATATTCGGACCAAATCGAGTTGGACCTAATCCGATCCAACTCGGTCTAATGCCTAACTCTAACTGGAGATCCTTCCCATCAACCCTCTGATGGAGACCTATCGTCCGGTCCTAACGATAGCTGGCAGCGGCGACTGCTTTGAATAGCCATGAGATTAGGGTGAGCAGTAACAGTGTTTTCCAAATAGCTATAGTCGGGATTTCTCCCTTTTTTAACTATCAGGTAAGTGGACCCGATTGATATCCATTTAGGTAATCGTACCTGATTGTTAGATTAAGCTTGTTGGGCCTAATTTATGGGCCTGTTTAGCACATCTTGGCCTATTCTACGGTGTTCTTCATAACACAATAGGCCTCATCTAAAGGCAGTGCATGTGCACCTTTTAATATGTTTCTGTACTATAGAACATATATTCTGTTCACGCGATGAGCATACAATTTGTTTCATTAGCTAGATAGACAATATAATTAGACATGTAGATCTTTAGCATTTGGTCTAAATTGTTCAACTTATGGACAACCATACATACATCTGCCCATCAAGTTATATAGTCCATACCATCTATCATGAGAATGACAAGAGCTCGATTTAGTTATACTCATTTGAACTAGTATAGATCAAATAAGAGTTCTGATTCGGCCTTATTATTGGCCCATCACCCATCCTTAGAAGTTGATATGGACCGTTGGAATATATGGTGTGAAATTCAACCGAATGTTTCACTTTAAGGTTCTTTAATTTATTCTTCCAAAAGGTCAGTACCAACTAACTTAGCGTCAGACCAATCAAGATACAATCTATTGAGAGGCAGGATTATAATCGCGATCCTAAGTCAATATTTGTAAGCGTTGGATTCGGTTGTGTTAGCCACCATAGTGACCTCAATCGATGAAAATTTTACAAGTACAGGCTTATAACATTGGGATAAGGAGGATTGTATACAATTGCGTTCACCTTTTCATGCGTACGGTAACGAAAACACAGACGATTGCCGTTTGGCATACATGTGAACGAGTAAGTAAATGTTGCTGGTGATGTAAAGCTGAAAGACTCATCTCTCACCCACAAGTGTTGAGTGTCTCAGATTTACATGACTGACATCACTTAGCTTCATGTTCAGGAGGATCACTGGCATGTTATTATTGCCGCCCACAGGAGGATTGATGATGATGTAATAGATTCTCACCAAGATATGATGATTGGGCCCATCTTCATCTTGGATAATTTAGTTGATGCCTCCCTTAGCAACTGAATTAATTATTTTTTCCTAATATTTGTTTACATTCACGAAATTGTTTTGTGAAATTATGAACTAATGTGAGTATATATGTATCTCTTTTATTTCAGTCTCAATTTTAACTAATAAAAAATCAAGTCCCTGCCCTAAATGGATCTAATTATTCTCAATGGAAGAACACCATTGAAGTTGTACTGGGCTGTCTTCAATTAAATCTGGCCCTGATAACACCAGAACTGCCAAAACCATCTGATGATGCCACTAAAGCTGAATATAATCGATGGGTTGCATGGTTTAGATCAAATGATACATGCCTAAAAGTAATTAAGTATTCGATTTCTGAATCTATGAAGGGCGTCATGCCTGAAACAGATAATGCTAAAACTTTCCTCACTGAAATGGGAAAATGATTCAAGAAATCTGATAAATCTGAAGTAGGCATCCTTCTGAATAAATTGACTCGCTCGTCTTACGATGAAAAAGGCAACATCCGTGAATACATTGTAGAGCAGATCGAGGTTGTTTCTAAGATCCGTGCTCTAGGGCTTGTACTCATTGATGATCAACTGGTTCATTTGATCATAAATAACCTACTTCCCTAATTCAGCACGTTCTTGATAAATTATAACACTCTGAAGGACATGTGGACATTGGATGAACTTATCACTCAGTGTGTCCAAGAAGAAGATAGGATCAAGCAGATGGTTAAAGTTCAAAATGTTAATATGGTGACCTCCAGTCATGGGCATGGTTAAGGGAATAAAGGTAAAATGAAAAGAAAACAAGGTTCTAATAATGGATTCTCTGGTCATTCATCTGGAAACCATAAGAATCAATCTAGAAATGGATTTAAACGTAAACGGGTTAAAGGCAAACCATACTTCTTTTGCAAAAAGGCGGGACATCAAGAGTTTAAGAATTGGCTTATAAAGAAAGGGAATCATTTTGTTCTTGTCTGTTTTGAATATAATCTAACTGATGTGTCAGCAGATTCCTGGTGGATAGATTCAGGAACTACTATTCACATATGCACTTATTCAGGAACTACTATTTACATATGCACTTCTATGCAAGAATTACTATAGGCCGGGCCACCAACTGATTCAAAGCGTTCAGTATACGTATGCAATGGTGTCAAGGTAGACGTGGAGGCAATAAGAGTCTATACGCTTAAGTTGAAGACCAGTTATTTTTTGAATTTAGTAGATACATTTTGTGTGTCGTCTATAAGATGCAATTTAGTTTCAATTTCCTGTTTGGATAAATTAGGATATTCATTCCACTTTAGAAATAAAAGTTTTAGTATTTACTTTAATTCAATTAAAGTTGGAACCGACTCTGTAGTAAACAACTTATACCAGTTAGACTTGATTGCCTCGCACGTCTATAATGTTAATATCTTGCATGAAAATAAAGTGGGATCCAAGCGAAGGCTAGACTATGAGAATTCCTCCATGTTGTGGCATAGACGGCTATGCCATATATCTCGTGAGAGATTAGACAGGCTTGTGCGAGAAGAAATTTTGCATTCCCTAGACTTCTCTGACTATAAAGTATGCATTGACTACATAAAAGGGAAACAGACTACAATAAGAAAGAAAGGTGCAACCAGGAGTGTAGATCTATTAGAGGTTATACATACAGATATCTGTGGACCATTCCCTACAGCCTCATGGAGTGGCCACAAATATTTTATTACCTTTATAGATGACTACTCTCACTTCGGGTGCTTATACCTTATCAATGAGAAATCAGATGCCCTGGATGCTTTTAAAATCTATAAAGCCGAAGTTGAAAATCAACTCGATAAAAGGATTAAAGTTGTCAGATCTGACCGTGGTGGTGAATACTATTTCAAATATGACGAATCAGGACGCAATCCAGGGCCATTCGCTAGATACCTGTAGGATTGTGACATTGTTGCTCAATATAGTATGCCTGGTACTCTAGATAAGAATGAAGTGGCTAAGAGACGCAATCGCACCCTTATGGATATGGTGCGAAGCATGGTCAGCAATTCGACATTGTGTTGAGGGTCAAATATTGCATATCAGACCCTATTTATTGCCAGATTTTACATACACAATAATGCTTAATGGAGTATTTTAATTGTGTTTTGTTAAAGGATTCAATCAAGAGCGATGACTGAAAACTGATAGTAAAAGCATGAATTTGGCACTCCGATGTCACAAAAGCAGGGGACGGACTCCTGGGGATTGGGATCGACAATTTTTCACAGCCGAGATCCGAGAAAATCAAGAAACTGAAGCTCAAGTGGCCTGAGAGTCAGCCATAATGCAAGATCACAGGGTTCCCACCATCCGTTCAGCCCGAAACTTCATACATGGCCTGAGGACCATAAATTAACCGTACACGTCGAATTTCAGCCTTCAGATCCCTGAAAAAGTGGTCCAGTGGATAAATCAGCCCATAAATTGATGATTTCAGGCCCACTTGATCTCTGGATATGTCTCAATTTTATAATGGACGCATTAAATGCAATGGTGAGCCATATGGACGGAGGGGATTTCACACACACAATACAGTGGGCCCCACTGGCACGTGCCAGTGCACAGTGCACAAGTACACTCTCGGTGTACCGGACCAAGAGAACTTGGTCAAAGGTCTTTGACCGACCTTTCATCTCAGGCAAAGAAACCACACGGCGTCCGCACCGTGCGGACGCTGATTTCAATTGTGGGGCCCACCGCTCACTCAATTGGAAGATCCAAGCCGTCCATTTGTCTCGTAGGGTAGTCACAACCCACACCTAGGTGGCGATTTTACCCCAGGAAAGCTGTTAAAAGATCCCGTCCGTTGAACGTGATATGGACGGTGGAATGAGTTAGTACAGTGGGCCACACGAGAACTTACCAAAATTACGCCTTCCCAACTTGTTTCTTGATAATATTTCAATGGACGGGGTGGATTTATACATAGATATCAAGCTTGGGCCCACCGACCTTCACAGTGCGAAAAACTGAAACTCTGTTTCGCAAAAAGGTTGCGATTTTTTTTCTATGGGCCACCATCATGATGTTTTGATCTGATCTGGACTGTCCATCAGGATTCTACAGGTCCGATAACCATGACCTAGGTGGAAATTTTCTAAGAAGCAGCGTGGATCTGTTCTCAATCGTCCAAACACAGGTCGGACGGCAGAGTGAAAAAGTCAGTGGGCCTCACCAAAATCGATCAAAAATCATCCATTCCTGATGGGATTTCCGAGCTGAAACTAATGGCCGGGGTGGATTTCTCAGATCCTGGGGTATGTGGGCCCACCGATACCGCCAAAAGTTGTCGTCCGCAGTAAGTTTGCAGACAACAGCGAACCCGAAATTTTTGGGCTATTTTGCATACTTGGCCAGGATCGGTCCGATGATCCTGGCCGTTCAAAACTCCTCTGTGGTGGGACAGATCAGGCCCATGATGCCTGAATGGCTCGGAGCTCGCATGTGCGGCTGCAATTTAGATTCCAAAATACAAATTGCTGATGCATATCTGTTACTGCGTAAACAGATTTTTGCAAGGGTTGCGTAAAGAGAGTCGGTTCTCCGACTCCAGCAAGGTCTCTAGCAACCCGTCCGATCTCCTGGCATCTTATAAAAGAGAGAGAGAACGTGAGAGAAAGGGGATCCAAGGATCTACAGCTGGAAGGGGGAGCTTGGAGCTTGGCTGGGGGAAGCCGTGAGCTGGACGTGGAGCACTAGGAGGAGAGAGAGAAAGTAGTTTTTTTATTTTTTTCTTTTTCTTTTTATTTTATTTAAGGGATTCAATCCATTCATGTTGGGCTGAACCTCTTAGCTAGGGCTAAGAGGTGAAGCCTGCAGCGTGATGGGGAGACTCTGTGCTTGTGCTTTTTATTTACACTGAACTAATGTTGATTTTAGTTAATTAAGGGAATGTTTTCAGTCTTTAATGGTCTATTGTGACTGGAATTACAATGGGTCTGCAATGGCTTTGAGCATGTTGTTTTCCTCTTGATGTTTATGACGTCAGAAAGCCCTATTATTCACCATCGTCTCCTGGGTATGGTCGGATGACAGTACCCTTCCTAACCTTCATAAACATGTTGATTGGTTGGTAATTAGTTTAATTCTGTTGTTTGCTTTGTCTCCTGGACATGGTTTGGTGATGGAATCCATTCTAATTCATATACCTTTAATCTCTTGAAAATTATATCAACGGCAGTTCAGTAAATTTCCATAATTCGTGATACTGGCATTAGATCTCCATGATCTCTACAAGTGGATCCTCTGAATCCCTAGTTTTCTTTCTCTAAATTTTCTGAAGTTTTAGATTAAATATTTCATCATTATTCTTCAAATTATACTCAATTTAGATTTCATCTCATTCTAGTTCTAGTTCTAGTTCTAGTTGGTTTCAGATCACGTACAGGTTTCAGTCCCTATGGATTCGACCTCAGTCTTACCGAGTTTATTACTATATCACAACCCTGCACTTGGGGAGTGAACAAGTTTTTGGCACCGTTGCCGGGGACTGACGGCTACGATTTTCTGAAATTAATTAGTTTTAGAATTTGCTTAAGATTAGGATTTTACTAACTTTAGTCTTAGATTATTTATTTATTTATTTATTTGATTTTTAGAACCAATTTTCCTGTCTTGTAGGGTCGTTAATAGATCTTCTAACTTGGTAACTTCGTCCTAATTTCTTTACTTTCTTTATTTTTTAGATTAGGTCTTATCCCCTAGATTCTAACTTGTTTTGTTTTGTTTTGCAGGTTTTTAACATAGGAACTTCTACTCTGGTAACATCTTTCTAACTTCTCCTTTACTTTCCATTCTTTGTAGGATTTTGCTTTCTTCTAGGATTAGACTCGAGTTAAGGTTCTACCATGGAATCGTGGGTACGTGCATACGCTGAGATGGATAGGATATATTGGGGAATGTCTGAAGGTTGTGGAATTCAACGTATACCTCAAGATTTCTCTCCATCGAGAACAGACATTGAGAACCGACTAGAACGTTATGTTCCATCGGTTAATAGGGCCGTATACGATCGTAATTATGGGAATGAGGATTATTATCAAACATCATATTCTCCCATGTATGATCAGTATGACTATAACCAGTGGAACCATCAAAACTGGGAAGATGAACCAACAACATGTTGTAATAATTATTCTCTTGGATCCCATACCTTTGAGATCCAATCAGAAACGATCCAAGAAGATTCATGTTTTAATCTAGAACAATTCAACCAGCATGTTGCGAAAGTGATGAAATCATTAGAAGTACTCAATTCGCGCCTCGAGAGGATAGAAGAAGCTCGCTCATCCCAATTACAATCCAATCCAGAAATACAATACGAGGAAAGTGACCCTCACTCGCTTTTGACAAAATCTGGAATTTGGAATGAGGAGTTGGATTCCATTAATGAGCATACGGTTCAATTCCCCGATGAGTCGATCTCAATGATTGTTCAAAAGAATGGTGGAGATACTTGGGTGTCTTTCAAAAACAGTGATGATGACACACTTTCCTTACATGACACACAAGATCTCAATGATGAGGTAGAGGTTAGTTTATTCGAACCTCAACCGAATTTAGAATGTGAGGAAAGCGTTTCCATCCCAAGTGCGCACTGCATAGAATTAAACAATAATGCGTATTGGGATGATGATCATAAATATTCAGCCCCAGTTTCCCTGGAATTAATCTCAAGTTTGGTCCAGGTCAATGATCAAGAAGTGCACGAAGTGAGCGGTCATAATGAGCTACTCCACTCACCTGACATATCTGATTTAAAAGTGGATGAGCTCCTTACAACCAACCCTTCTAACTCTTGTGAAACATGTTTGGACCACTCCTCTGAATCGAATGATGATATGATTTGGGAGATGGACGAGCTACTCGATACGACTCTGGAATTTGAAACCACGCAGTTGAGGTCACCATCTGAACTATCGAATTTTGACGAGTCCAAGCCTCTTCTGAGTAGTATCAATGAACAGAGTCTGTACTTCAATACTTCGTCTACTGATGCTCTATCTGTCTGTGCAGGGCTGAAGCAAGAGAGCGTACCTATGGTTAATTTTAAAGACGATGGGTTCCTTGGGCAGATCAGCACACACTTCAATGTGGAAAATGAGTCACTCTCAGCTGAATGTCCCAACTCTTTGGATGATTGCTTGGTACACTTTGCAGATTCAAATGATCCCATGATAAGAGACATAGTGAATGCCTTGCAAGACAATATCTCGATAGTCATCACTGACCGAGAGAACCCTTACTCTAAAGCCCCTCCATCCACAGATTCTGAATGTTTACCATTAGGGGAGGAGGAGCTGAAAATTGAACCGAAGTCTGCTACTTCGGAATGTGTTGAGACTACATCACTTTCTGAGAATTTTTCTGAATTTCATCTGTGTAGTCTCTGATTCACCATGGGATACTAACGTTGAAACTTCTTCTGTTACAGGTGAATCGTATATACTATGGATACCTCAAGCACTTCAATGAAAAATTACTTATGAGGTACATAAGTTTCTCTGAAAAGTCATGCTCCAGGGTGTCCAAGCCTATTGCAAAAATGGCTTTTGGATGATCCTGTTGAGGAACTTATTGAGAAACTTATCAAGATACTGGCCGGAAGAGGAACCTTGCAGCATGATCGAGTAGCTTTTCCCTGCTTTCTTAGGACTAGGGTAGTTTCCTTTATGCTGTTTTAGGATAGACAGTAAACTTAGCGCTCCTGGGAGGCAACCCAGCTTTTTCATTCCATTTCATTTTCCTAGTTAGTTAGTTCAATGTTTGTGGGTAACATTGCTGCAAACCCTCACGAGACTACAACTCGTCCACTAGGGGCAACCTAGGGGTTTAAAGGCTTGTTGCATACGCTAAATGCAATCGAGAGCACCTGCAAAAGTAGTATAGGTAGGAGTTTATTTTTGTTGTTTGTGTTTTACTTTCGATTGGTTTCACTCTTGTGCTGACCCGCTCTCATGTTGAGATCTCTATGGAAAAGTCTCTCTTGACTCCTTACCCAGGTACTATCTTCCCATCACTTCTCATTTACTTTCGTTGTCTCATGTGCATTGCATGCTTACATCTTTTACATTGAGGACAATGTAGATTTTAGGTTGGGGGTGGGAGATTAGGTTTCCTAATCAGTGTTTTCTTGGTCTTGAGCAAAATTTGTGAAAATTTTTAATTTTTTTTTTAAATTTCTTGTGAATTCGAAGTGATTTTGACAACCATCTTTGATTTAGAATTACAAGATAAGTGATGTTGGTAATTTGTGACTCTTAGATTCCGTTGTCTGTTAGATTTCACAGTTAAGTTTGAATTATTAATCCATGATTAGAAGTTGTAAACATTGATTGAGTCATGATTTCACATGTCACATCTCGCTTACACATTAAGATTGCAGTTTGAAACTGAAGGGTTAATTTGGTAATCACTGAGCATGAAAGAAACCAGCCTAAAAGATTTGGCCATTAAGGTATATATATAAAAAAAAAAAAAAGAGAATTACACCATAGGTTTGCTCCCTATAGGTGTGGATTCGATTTTCCATGATTAACAGTTGGAAAGACTTGGGCGACTAGTTTCACCATAGGTTTGCTCCCTATATGTGAAAATTTGATTCCCCTCTTGACATTCTTTTAATGAAAAAAAAAAAAAAAAAGAATGGAAGAATGACTCGTTAGGCAAGTCTTGGGTTAGGTTTTGGTTGTCATGGATGACCTCATTGGTTACCAATGATATCATGAAAGAAAGACGGAAACTAAATGTGATAAGCTGAGATTACACTCTACACTCATGGATCTTAATGTTCAGAATTAGTCTGATTGATGGATTAATACCTTGAACTTGATTATGGAATTTACCGTGCACTTGAATCCAAAAGAAAGTAATGCCCAACATTCATGAATTTTAGAATTCTAATATCTAGATTGTGTCTCAAAGATCACTTGAGTTCATAGAAATTGTTCTGTAAATCTCAACTTAATTTTCGCATACTTTGCTCGGGACTAGCAAAATGCTGGTTGGGGGTTTTGTTGAGGGTCAAATATTGCATATCAGACCCTATTTATTACCAGATTTTACATACACAATAATGCTTAATGGAGTATTTTAATTGTGTTTTGTTAAAGGATTCAATCAAGAGCGATGACTGAAAACTGATAGTAAAAGTATGGATTTGGCACTCCGATGTCATAAAAGCAGGGGACGGACTCCTGGGGATTGGGATCGACAATTTTTCACAGCCGAGATCCGAGAAAATCAAGAAACTGAAGCTCAAGTGGCCTGAGAGTCAGCCATAATGCAAGATCACAGGGTTCCCACCATCCGTTCAGCCCGAAACTTCATACATGGCCTGAGGACCATAAATTAACCGTACACGTCGAATTTCAGCCTTCAGATCCCTGAGAAAGTGGTCCAGTGGACAAATCAGCCCATAAATTGATGATTTCAGGCCCACTTGATCTCTGGATATGTCTCAATTTTATAATGGACGCATTAAATGCAATGGTGAGCCATATGGACGGAGGGGATTTCACACACACAATACAGTGGGCCCCACTGGCACGTGCCAGTGCACAGTGCACAAGTACACTCTCGGTGTACCGGACCAAGAGAACTTGGTCAAAGGTCTTTGACCAACCTTTCTTCTCAGGCAAAGAAACCACACGGCGTCCGCACCGTGCGGACGCTGATTTCAGTTGTGGGGCCCACCGCTCACTCAATTGGAAGATCCAAGCCGTCCATTCGTCTCGTAAGGTAGTCACAACCTACACCTAGGTGGCGGTTTTACCCCAGGAAAGCTGTTAAAAGATCCCGTCCGTTGAACGTGATATGGACGGTGGAATGAGTTAGTACAGTGGGCCACACGAGAACTTACCAAAATTACGCCTTCCCAACTTGTTTCTTGACAATATTTCAATGGACGGGGTGGATTTATACATAGATATCAAGCTTGGGCCCACCGACCTTCACAGTGCGAAAAACTGAAACTCTGTTTCGCAAAAAGGTTGCAATTTTTTTTCTATGGGCCACCATCATGATGTTTTGATCTGATCTGGACTGTCCATCAGGATTCTACAGGTTCGATAACCATGACCTAGGTGGAAATTTTCTAAGAAGCAGCGTGGATCTGTTCTCAATCGTCCAAACACAGGTCGGACGGCAGAGTGAAAGAGTCAGTGGGCCTCACCAAAATCGATCAAAAATCATCCATTCCTGATGGGATTTCCGAGCTGAAACTAATGGCCGGGGTGGATTTCTCAGATCCTGGGGTATGTGGGCCCACCGATACCGCTAAAAGTTACCGTCCGCAGTAAGTTTGCAGACAACAGCGAACCCAAAATTTTCGGGCTATTTTGCGTACTTGGCCAGGATCGGTCCGACGATCCTGGCCGTTCAAAACTCCTCTGTGGTGGGACAGATCAGGCCCATGATGCCTGAATGGCTCGGAGCTCGCATGTGCGGCCGCAATTTGGATTCCAAAATACAAATTGCTGATGCATATCTGTTACTACGTAAACAGATTTTTGCAAGGGTTGCGTAAAGAGAGTCGGTTCTCCGACTCCAGCAAGGTCTCTAGCAACCCGTCTGATCTCTTGGCATCTTATAAAAGAGAGAGAGAACGTGAGAGAAAGGGGATCCAAGGATCTACGGCTGGAAGGGGGAGCTTGGAGCTTGGCTGGGGGAAGCCGTGGGCTGGACGTGGAGCACCAGGAGGAGAGAGAGAAAGTAGTTTTTTTTATTTTTTTTCTTTTTCTTTTTATTTTGTTTAAGGGATTCAGTCCATTCATGTTGGGCTGAACCTCTTAGCTAGGGCTAAGAGGTGAAGCCTGTAGCGTGATGGGGAGACTCTGTGCTTGTGCTTTTTAATTACACTGAACTAATGTTGATTTTAGTTAATTAAGGGAATGTTTTCAATCTTTAATGGTCTGTTGTGACTGGAATTACAATGGGTCTGCAATGGCTTTGAGCATGTTCTTTTCCTCTTGATGTTTATGACGTCAGGAAGCCCTGTTGTTCACCATCGTCTCCTCGGCATGGTCGGATGACAGTACCCTTCCTAACCTTCATAAACATGTTGATTGGTTGGTAATTAGTTTAATTCTGTTGTTTGCTTTGTCTCCTAGACATGGTTTGGTGATGGAATCCATTCTAATTCATATACCTTTAATCTCTTGAAAATTATATCAATGGCAGTTCAGTAAATTTCCATAATTCGTGATACTAGCATAAGATCTCCCTGATCTCTACAAGTGGATGCTCTAAATCCCTAGTTCCCTTTCTCTAAATTTTCTGAAGTTTTAGATTAAATATTTCATCATTATTCTTCAAATTACACTCAATTTAGATTTCATTTCATTCTAGTTCTAGTTCTAGTTGGTTTCAGATCACGTACAGGTTTCAGTCCCTGTGGATTCGACCTCGATCTTACCGAGTTTATTACTACATCACAACCCTGCACTTGGGGAGTGAACACATTGCTAGAATCTTTGTGGGGTGATGCGATCAAAACCGCAGTTCATAGACTGAACAGGGTTTCCAGCAAAGTAGTAAGCAAAACTCCTTTTGAGTTGTGGAATGGGAGAAAACTAAGTCTCTGATATCTACATGTTTGGGGTTGTCCTGCTGAGGCCAAAGTTTATAACCCGCATGAAAAGAAGCTTGATCCTAGAACCGCAAGTTGTCTCTTCATTGGATACCCAGAAAGATCAAAAGGCTATCGATTCTACTGTCTTTCCCACTCCATCAGGATTGTTGAGACTGAGAATGCCAGATTCATTGAAAACACTGAAAATAGTGGGAGCACGAATATAAGAAATTTTTTATTTGAGAAACAAAGGACTGTGACTCCAGTCATAATAAATCCATATCACGTGGATATTAATAATGCAGTCGATTCTACAAACACTGCAGAACACCACGTTAAACCTCATATACAAACCACTGATGAGGAAAATCAAGATCAGACCCAACAAACTGAATCATTGAGAAGATCTGAAAGAGAGAGATAACCTATAAATCGAGACGATTACATCGTATACTTACAGGAGCACGACTTTGACATAGGGGTGGAAAAGGATTCTGAATCCTTTACACAAGTCAAACAAAGTGTTGATCCTTTTCGTTGGTTTGATGCTATAAAAGATGAGTTGAAATCCATGCAGGACAATAAAGTATAGGATCTTGTAGAGTTATCTACTGGAATAAGGCTGATTCATTCTAAATGGATATTTAAAACCAAAAGGGACTCCAAGGGTAATGTCGAAAGGTATAAAGTTCAACTTGTTGCCAAGGGTTTTAATCAATGTGAGAGCATTGACTTTAAGGAGACTTTCTCACCAGTATCCAAGAAAGACTCATTCAGGATCATAATGGCTCTTGTAGCTCATATGGATTTAGAGTTACATCAGATGGATGTAAAGACTGCATTTCTCAATAGGGATCTTAATAAGAATGTATATATGTTGCAGCTCGAAGGTTTTGTACCTACTGGCTCAGAACATTTGGTTTGCAAACTTAAGAAGTTCATCTATGGGTTGAAACAGGCATCGCGACAGTGGTACCTAAAGTTTCATGAAGTAATTTCATCATACAGCTTTGTAGAAAACACTGTTGATGAATGTATCTACATTAAAACCAGTGGGAGTAAGTTCATAATGATGATTTTGTATGTTGATGACATTCTATTGCTAGTAGTGATACCAGGATGTTGAGCGACACTAAGAAGTTCTTATCTCAAAGATTTGAAATGAAAGATCTTAGTGAAGCTCCTTACGTCATCGGCATTGAGATTCACCGTAACAGAACACTTGGACTACTCAGTCTATCACAGAGAGCCTATATTACTAGGGTACTCGAAATGTATGGCATGCAAAATTGTGCTTCAGGAAAGTCGCCCATTGTGAAGGGCGACAAATTTGGTCTATTTCAGTGTCCAAAGAATGATTTAAAAACTAATCAAATGAAAGAATTTCTGTACACATCAGTAGTAGGGAGCATCATGTATGCTCAAGTTTGTACATGACTGGACATTGCCTTTGTCACTTTAATGTTGGGAAGATATTTATCCAATCCAAGAATGCAACATTAAATAGCTACAAAGAAAGTATTACGGTATCTTTAGAGAACGAAAGACTTCGGACTCACATACAGAAGATTTGATCAGATATTCAGATGCAGACTTAGGTTGCTTGATACTAAGAAGTCTACTTCAGGATATATCTTCATGATGGTGGGAGGAGCTATGTTATGGAAAAGCGTGAAACAATTTATCACAGCCTCATCCACTATGAAAGCTGAATTTATTGTCTGCCATGAGGCATCTAATCAGGCACTATGGTTGCCGAGTTTCTTCTCAGGTTTGCGGGTACTGGAGCATATTCTGAAACCATTGAGAATATTTTACGATAATTCAACTGCTATTTCCTTCTCTAGTAAAAACAAGCATTCGTCAAGGTCGAAGCATATCGACATCAAGTATCTTATTGTAAAGGAAAGGGTTCAGAATCATTAAGTGTCCATGGAATTCATCAGCACTAAGCAAATGATTGAAGATCCGCTCACTAAAGGGCTCCCTATCACGCTATTTCAGGAGCATGTAACATCCATGGGGGTCAGTGATCCCACAGATGTTTTTAGTTAGTGGGAGTTGAGCGCATTTTGATTTTTACAAATGCTTAGAGATCTCGTTTTATACAGTTTGTTTAAATGATTTTGATATGAAGCTTTATTTCTACTTCTCTATATATATGTGCAAATTTTGAGTAAGTAGAACTCCAGTCGTGTCACGTTAGAGACAGGTGAAAGCTTTAGGACCTCTTAAGGATAGACACATATTATCACGCTAAAGTGTGTAATCCTTATAACACATTGCCTAGTTCTTGATCTTTGTCGTTAAGATTGAAAGTATTTGTGATAGTGCTTAGACTCACTTTACCTAAATTAAAAGTTGTGATGACTACCATGTTTCGATACCGACTGTCTTGATGGATCAGATTGAATAGCATTACTCATACTGTCCAACTGTTTCATTGGTTAACCATTTGGATATTTTCTTAAAAGATCAAAACTAGTTTTCGAAATTATTCTATATGACTATCATTGACGTTGCTCAATGAGGCCCAAGTGGGAGAATGTAAGAACTCTATCTAGTGGGCCTTACTGATCAACGGTCTGGATTGTCATTCAGTTGGACTGGATGATTGAGTAGACCAGTGGGCCCTACTTCAGGTGATTCTCTGCACAACTCTGATTGCACAACAGTGCGTATTAGGACTGGAATGCTATGACTATTTACGCAGACAGTAATTTGAGTTGAACTGGGACACAACAATGTGGAGCGTGGGAGAGGAGTTTTGATGGGTTTCAAACTCTCTGTCCACATTCTCTATAAAAGAGAGCTGCGTCCTTGATCCTACACCACGACAGAATTCGAGTCTCATCTTTTAAAATTGCAGAAAAGGTATGAAGGAGAGGAAGATCCTAAGCTCTATTAGTATTCTGGTATTATTATCTGGCTTCCATGACAGCGTCACAGCTAGGTACGCTATCTGAACCCTTGATCCTCATGTCCCATGCACAGATAGATCCGTGGGGCATATTCCGCATATTGATTAAGTCCCACACTATATACACTTTGTTCATCAGTTTTTCCATATTATTTTAGGGTATGAACTTAAAAATTAAGTAGATCCAAATCTCATGTGACCAATATTACAAGAAAGAGTATTGATTGAATACTAAAAACTTCTTGTGTGCCATAAACTCAAGTGGTAGACCGAGTGAAAGATACCTCGATTCAACACTGAGGTCTTAGTATCGATTCCCTAGTGGGGGTTGGCTAACAGTGAAGTGTGAACTGACAGTGGGTGTACTAACAAGCTAACAAAACAAAAAAAAAAAAAAAAAAAAAAAAAAAAAAAAAAGGTTGGATGGCAAATAATAATTATGTGAAAACCTTAAGGTGGGCTCTAGGAAGTTCTTAACGGTGGGATGTTCAATTACCACTTCTAATAGTATGGCCCAATTAAAATTTTGATCTCCTTCATTTTTTGGGTTATGCCTTAAAATGGCATGGAAAGTGGGTGAACAACGTAAATATAGAACGTAAACATTAATGTGTGCTTACCGTAAGGTCCGCACCATCTTGGGTGAGGTTAGGGTGCACCTTATCTGCCCTTGGAAAAGCCACTTACTGGTAAAGTGGATTGGAGATAGAGACGGGTAACAGATCAGGTACTGATGTATTCTAACGCAGTTCAGGTGGGGCCAAGGAAAGGCTAACTTTATGCATCGGCACACGGATTGTTCACTGATTGAATTACTATGAATCACTAGAAATATCTCCAGTAACCTGTGGGATGGAATTTGATCGGGCCCATGTTGCTGTCTGAAATGATATCAGAATAAAGCATGTGAGAAAGGGATAAGAATTAGGTGGCAGTGTGTTGATGTATTGGGCATTATGGGGCCCAATATGATCCGCATGTTTTATATCCATGCCGTTCATCTGTTTTGTCCCCTCATTTCGGGGCATACACCCAAAAATGAAGCATGTTGGAAGCCTAAGTAGACCACATGACAAGAAAGGGGATAATGGCACCCACTGTTGAAACCTTTCTAGCACAACCAATAATGTTTATCTGTCATCCCACTTGATGATAAGGCCACTCAAGCTTAAATGAAGTAAAAATACAAATATTAGCCTAATCAAAAACTTTCGTACCCCCAGGATGTTTTTAATGTTGGATGTTCAATCACCACTATTTTCTAGTGATGTGGTCCACTTCACCTTCCGATTCGCTTCATTTTCTTATTCACGCCCAAAAATGATGTTGGCTCCACCGCACCGAGACATTATCAGCTGTGCATAGCTCAACAGCACGGGTGATTGAACATCTATTATGAAAAAGTTCTCAGGGCCAATTGTAATGTTTATTTGCCATCCAACCTGTTAATTAATAAGGTTATATAAGACTTGGATGAACATAAAACACAAATGCTTAGTTGATCCAAAACTTTTTTAATAATGGCCATTTATTCACCACGGTTTCCTGTGGTGTGCTACTTCTAATATTTTAATCAGCTTCACTTTTTAGCCCACGTCTTAAAATGGGCTGGCAAAATGAATAGACGGTGTTAATATACAACACATATAAAGGTGGAACCCATGGATATGGCTAAGTTGTGATTTCCTGATGTTACTGAATCTACATTCAAATGTGTAGCCCATCTCAAGTGCGAATCACTGACATCTATTATATCTAAACAATGTATAAGTTAATGTAACCTGTTTGGGAGCCCGGATTCGGAACCCCTGGATTTGAAATCCTTGTGTTTGGCATCCTGGATTTTGAATCAACTTTAATCCAAAAGTAGCTATGCATGGTTTACAGGGGTTTGAATTACTACATAAACTTTAATATCTCTAATTAGTGGTGTATGTAATGTTTGACACAATGGTTGTAATAAGCCCACTAAAATATATGCTTTACCTGAAAATGATGAAATTTCAAGTCTTCGGATAGGCCTTTAAAAAAAAAAAAAAAGTCTTCGGATAGGCCACAAGCACAAGATCTTTTCCGAGTGACTAACCAATGATTTTTAACCGTTGATTTACATGGACAATGTTTGGACGGTGTTGATCCTCGTATTAAAGTGATTAGAGTGATGTAATTGATAATCTAATTGTTTTGGGATATCATTAGTGGGCCATGTGCCCAATAGAATAATAGCATGGAGACACACATGTTACACATGCAACTAAGGAAAGGATTTTAGATATAATCCAAGCTCTCATTGTAGATTTCAAACCCCCTATTTGATGGGATTTGAAACTCCCAGTGCCAAACAACCAAGGGATTCAAAACTCATGCACTTCAAATTGTGAGACATGCACTACATGTGAGTGCAGAATTAGCCAATTTCTTAATATTGTAATTATTTATTTTAAATGTGAAAAAGATTCACCGTGTTGCAAATAGCTCAGCTAATTCAAGTTTCATTTCACACATTCCAAGCACAAGCAATACACCCTTCATTCTCTGTCTTTTTTTTTTTTCTTCCTTCTCTGCAATACTCTATTCTACATTTTACATCTTATTTCATTTTATTTTTGTCTATTCAGAGTCTTAAATCCTATAAAATAAGTTTAGTGCTCTTCTTTTATCTTCTTTTGCTTACCCAAAGTCTTAAATTATATAAAGTAAATACAATAACTATTTTTGTTTTTGCTCCTTTCCTTAGAATACTAGACTCCACCAAGCAGGGCTAGATTTAGTATAGTTGAAATTATGTTGAATTCATTAAAAAAATATAAATCTCATAAAGTAAAGACCACATATTATGCAAACGGTGTCTAACCATTTCCTTTGCCGTCATTAAAGCTTTTACCCATAATCTCTTGTCACATATTAAACATAATAGTCACATAAGTTGTAAAATTCCCATTATTCTTTTAAGTTTAAAAATAAGTTTGTGGTTTTTAGCTGATCACAAGTTTTAAATTTTATTTGATTGATTTCAGTCTAACCTAACTCATTCACATTGCCCTCCCACTCACACTGCATAAAAAGAAAAGGAGGAAGAGGAAGTAAAGTGGGCGGTGTGTACGTACGATCCGCATCACCACAGTGTCCAACGGTGTAGATTGGTTGTGGACTGCTGACGGTAAAGATGAAAAAGCATCAGTCTATACCAGCATGGGACCATAATAAATATAGCAACCTCATCGTTCATGTAAGTATTATTTTTTGTTGTGGTCCCACAAATGATGCACGCCACGTGGCATCTTTTCATTAGTGCATCCAGCGTACTCTCCCTCGGGTTCAGTGTACTGACCATTCACATATAATAGTGGGCCACCTCCTCGATGATCCATATGCACATGTCAGGCTGGTTGAATGATCCTAGGCCGTTCAATCAGTAACCCTTTTATTTTTTATTTTTTTTTACAAATGATCAAAGTTTCTTGAGCAAAGAAGCGTATCAACGGTCAGGATCATTAGAGATTCGACTGTACATCTAAGAGCGGGCCGTAACGGACAATTATCTGTGATCAAGTTGGACGGTGGAGATTGTTATATTACTTAATTTTCGTGGCACATGCGCCCGTACAACTCATTATAAGGAGCATCAAATGAAAACTTGTAACTTGTGTGCATGATCAAAACCGTCCATCATCTGGGACTGGCCACGCAGATGCTCATTCTCTTAAATCCGGCCACTCGACTTATCGGGTTAGCCATACTGTTCAAAACAAATCAAGAGCTTGAAAATATCATCAAATATTTAACCATCTAATCCGAGAGTTTTTTGAGACTCAATCCATCATGAAACCCATAATTTCAACGGTCCAGATCCTGCAAAATTTCCCTCACTTGTACAAATAAATGCATTAGACCTTTTCATCTCTCTTTACACTGGAAAATAGGAAACAGCCTACTGTGGGAAGAGAGTTTTTAAACGGTGTATCCCGTTGGATCGTGGAGGGAACAATTCCTGAGCTAGGCGGGGCCCACCTTTGGTTGAGTATACGTATCATCCACTTCGTTCATCAAAGGAAACAATTGAAATGCAACGCTCGCCATGAAGTTTGCTTGGGGTCCATTATGATTTTCTATCCCAGCTAACCCTTTCATAAAGGTAAAATTCGGATTAATCCAAAACTCAAACCAGCCAGATGATGTAGAGCGGGACACGGAAGTGATCTGGACTGTCAGAACTTAAAAGAGACATATCTCCCAAATCAGTACGAGTTATTGGACACACTATATATAATTTTGGGTGATACGAGCTACTTTAGCCACCCAATCATGCTACGCTGGCTGCGCACGTCAAATTTGTAAAATACCATCACATGGAATAAATGATTAAGAATCTTCTCCCCAGGGTTTATGGCCTTATTTTCCGGGTGGATTCGAGGTATCTGGAAAACTGTCCTCTACCTCAACACGCGTCCTTCCCTGCATCACTGGACACGCTTCGGAAGTTTTAGTCGTAATTACACATGATTCCCCCACCATATAGCTCACTGTAGCTTTAGGTCGACCTTAGATTTGAGATGTACGGTGAAAACGAAGATATTAATACGATGGAGAAGGTAGATTTCAAAGAAAGACAAGGTGGGCTCCACATAGCTCCAGCGTTGTACCCGATTCCAATAACACGTGCTGTCGAAGCTGATTCGTGTCGGAGGTGAGCTGGTCAAATCAGCACCATCCTTTTTGTTTCTTAGCGAGCGGGCAACAAATAAACGGTTACAGTGAGGTTGAGCTAGAATCACATAAATATAGGAGGTGAGGTGGTAAAATCAACACCATCCTTTTTGTTACTTGGCAGGGGAATAAATGACCGGATACAGTGAGGGTACTGTAAGTTAAAATTACATAAATATCCGAGGTGCGCTGGTAAAATCAACACCATCCTTTTTGTTTCTTGGGGAGCGGGCAACATATAGATGGTTACCCTGAGTGTAAGTTAGAATTATATAAAGATAGGAGGTGAGCTGGTAAAATCAACACCATCCTTTTTGTTTCTTGGTGAGTGGGCAAAGAATGATCGGTTACAACAAGTTAGAATTACATAAATATCTTCTTTTTTGATAGAACCGAATCTTGTATCCTTTTAGTCAATGCAATCGACTGTCCAGGCATTTTTATTCGCGCACAATAAACTTTGGTTGTCATTGGACAGTTTTGCTAGGGCACATTATTATGCATATTTTTTATCCACACCGTCTATCCATTTTTAAAAATCATTTTAAGACATGTTGCAAAAAATATGTCATCACAAAAAAAGAAGTGAGTATTAAACTCTTGCAGTCGAAAACTTCTTAAGGCCCTACCATTATGTATATTTTCCATCTAACTTGTTGATAATGTCATCTAGCATACTTAGATGAAGGGAAAACATAAATATTAGTTTGATCCAAAACTTTTTGGAAACCATTGATAAAGCTTTCTATAGTCTTCAAAAAGTTTATGGCCAACCATGAAAAATAATCTTAGGACGTATGACCATGAGAGGGAAAATTAGAAGAAAATGTTTCCTATCATTGAAATCTTCTTTAGATCCATCTTGATGTTTATATGCCATCTAAACGGTTTGTAAGGTCATTCTCACCTCGATGAAATGAAAAACATTAAAAATTTATCTTTAGATGAAATTTTGTGGCCATACTAATATTTCAAATGGTAATCACTAAATCTTTAGGGGAATTTTAGATCTACTTCATTTTTAGTCACATGTTTTGAAATAATCTCTTAAAATAGATTGTTCGATGTCTCACAAACGTCACCGTAGACCCCACTTAAGATGGTAGAACGGGAACTTCCTGCGAAGGAATACACTAAGGTGGCCCCACACGGTTAGGGTAACATCCATCGAGGTAACACCTAATCCGCTCCCCCTTACTAGAGACTGTCGTTCCTGTCAGGGAGTTTGTAGGGCCGCCTTCATTTGTATGTTTTATCCATGCCGTCCATCTATTTTAACAAATCATTTTATGTTATGACCTCAAAACTTAGGCAGATTTGTTACTAACATGGACCACACGAGGGAGCAGCATGAATTAAAAATTCTATCGTTAAAAACTTAATTAAGCCCGCCATATGCTTATTTGCCATCTAACAAAAGCTCCAAAACTTCTGCGCCCTTGGAACTTTTGAACGGTAAGCTTTCATTCCCCCGTGTGGTGTGGCCCACTTAAACCTTCAATATGCATTACTTTTTGAATTTATGTCCTAAAATATCCTTCAAAATAAATAGATGGCGTAGATAAAACATATATATCACGGTTGGCACTACAGAGTAGAGTTGAAAGTTGGGCGAGTTCAACCCGACCGACCCGACATTGGGTTGGGCTTGGGCAGGATATTTTGGGTCCGATCTTAAGCTTGGGCTATACGAACACCAACCCAATAAAACTTGGGTTGGGCTCGGGTTGAAGTCTCAAGTTGTCGGACCCAACCCAAACCTGATCAATGTATAAGTTACTTAGAAATTATAATTGAGTGTGGATCGTTTGTGTCGAAGGCACACTAGTGATGTCGAATCTCGTTTGTCCACGTCATTTCCAAGTACTCAAACTAACAAGATATGCCAGATTTCTCTCTCCCAAATAGACTTCATGCTATGCTACATGACTTTTAAAAGAGTAGTTGTCTTATATTTAAGCTTGTCTTTTTTTTCTTTTTCTTTTTTTTTTAATGGAAGTTCTTTATAATGAATAATCACATATATAATTAATAAAATTATAGATACAAAAAATAAGTCCTATATTGAAATATAATAAACTAATGTAATAATGAAAATATTAGCATGTATATACCCGACTAACCCAATCAACCGGACTGAGCCCGCTTGGGTTAGGCTTGGGTTGAAAATTCCCAACATGAGATTACGTTGTATTGGGTTAAGATTGTGGTATAGAAACCTTGGGTTAGGTTAGGATTGAGTACCAACCTGACCTAACTTGCCCGACTTTCAGCCCTACCACAGAGCCACTCACAAGACCGTCCGTCTTTAGCTAGGGCCGTTGGGGAATCGGATCGGCTGGTGTACCACACCTAAATAGCTGATGTATTTACGTTAATAAGTTCCGTGAGTGTGTGTGCGTGTGTAAAAAAAGAAAAAGTTCCGTAGGTCCCATCATGAGGTATGTGTTATATCCAAACCGTCCATCCATTTTTCGAGATCACAGCAAGGCTCGGGACAAAAAAATAAGATAGATCTAATGATCAAGTGGACCACATTGCAAAAAGCAATGGAGGATTGAATGTCTACCATTGAAAACCTTTTGGGTTTGGATCAATATGAAATTTGTTTTTCCTCTTCATCCAGGTGTTTGTAACCTTATGAATAGATTGGATGGAAAGTAAATGTCAGGGTGGCGCTATGAAATTTTTAACGGTGAAAACCATTATCTCCACTGCTATTTTCGGTGTGGTCCACTCGATCTTTGGATATGATTCATTTTTTGTATAGTTCTTTAAAATTATCTCGAGAAAATTACAAACGGAGTGGATATAATAAATACATGATTTTGGGGCCCACGTAACTTTGATCTATTTTGAACCGTTCGTACAAACGTACCTGCACCAGCCAATCCGGGTAGAATCTTCTGGAAGAGCGCGAGGGCAGTTGTTAGGAAAAACAATCTTGTAAATTCCCAATCTTCCTTTCTCTATATAAAGATAGCCCATCTCCCTTCTTTCAAGCAGGAAAACGGTATTCTCGACCTTCCAACGGAGAATCCGGCTTCCAGAGCCAGTGCTACACGCTCTAAAGGGAGGGGGAGACACCGGTCTCAAAACCCACATCCCAATCTTATTTTTTGGCAGAATACGGGCCAGAATCGCCGGTGGGAGGCGGCCCATGTGAAGATTTCAGGCCGGGGGTCGGTCGTCCCGCGATCCGGCCACCCCCCACTCGGCAGCACCTAGATGGAATGGTGGCGATGGCGGCAGAGGCTCTGATGGCCGGGAAGGCGGCGGGAGCGGTGGGGCCACTACTCGGCCCGCCGACCGAGTTCGGAGCCTGCCGTACTCGGTGAGCATTTCTTCTTCTCTTGTGTTCGTTACCCTGTAATTTTTCTTTTCTTTTCTTATCTTGAATAGGACGAATCGGATTGCATGGTGTGACACACACCACCATGATGTGTGCTATATCCACACCGTTCATCCATTTTGCGAGATCGTTTTAGGGCATGAATACAAAAATGAGGCAGATCCAAAATTCAAGTGAAACACACCACATAAACTAATGGGAAAATGAGAAAATGACGCCCGCCCCTGCTTTCTGCGGTGTGGTATACTTAAAGCTTTGGATCTGCCTAATTTTTAATCCATGCTCTAAAATGATCTCATAAAATGGATGGGCGGTGGGGATATAACATATACATCGTGGTAGGTAGGACCCACAACTTGATGTCGTCAATACACCACCGAGGCCGGTGGTGTGTGGCCCACCAAACGACTTCCCGACTGGGACTAGTTGGGTTGGTCTGGGCTTGACCAGAGCTTGACTCAGTTGTTCGGTTAACTGCAACTCATCTTGAGCATCCCCTGTCCTGAAATCCAGCTAACCTAAACATTCATCTTGAGTATGATTTTTATCGATCTTGATTATAGTTTTTATCTATGCAGCCATGGTGGGAGCCTTCGGACGAGCAAGCTGATCCACTATGAGTCCTTTTTCAACGAGGGACCGCTTGTGTGCAAAACGGATATCTCTGGTCCCACCATTACCCCGTGCTTATCTCGTGGCGAATGGGGCCGGCATACTCCAATATCTGCTTGCCACCTTTGTTGGCATCATGATCTTCTTGATCTCAAGAATCGTATGAATTTTGGTTGATAACCTGAGTCTGGTATATTGTTTATCGGACCATGTTTGGATGGACCATGCCCCAAAAAATTTCTGTCTCTGTCTTCTTCATCTCGATCTCAAGAATCGTATGAATTTCAGTTGATAATTGCTAGTCTGTTATATTGTGGATTGGACCATTTCTGTCTGGACCATGCCCCAAAACAATTTCAGTCTGTCATCTTCATCTCGATCTTGATCTCAAGAATCGTATGAATTTCGGTTGATAACTATTTGGACCATGTCTAGATGGACCATGCCCCAAAAAATGTCTGTCTATGTCTTCTTCATCTCTATTTCAAGAATCGTATGAATTTCGGTTGATAACTATCTGGACCATGTCTAGATGGACCATGCCCCAAAAAATGTCTGTCTATGTCTTCTTCATCTCTATCTCAAGAATCGTATGAATTTCTCTATCTCGACCATGTCTAGATGGACCATGCCCCAAAAAATGTCCGTCTATGTCTTCTTCATCTCTATCTCAAGAATCGTATGAATTTTGGTTGATAATCGCTAGTCTGGTATATTGTGTATTGGACCATTTCGGTATGGACCATGCCCCAAAGAAATTTCAGTCTATCATCTTCACCTTGATCTTGATCTCAAGAATCGAATGAATTTCGGTTGATAACCGTTGGTTTTGTATTAGTTTTACTATGTCCAGATGGATCATGCCTCAAAAAATGTAGGTTGTTCAGAGGGACCATGTCCCAAAAAAATGTCAGTCTGTCATCTTCACCTCAATCTTGATCTCAAGAATAGTATGAATTTTGGTTGATAATAGTTAGTTTTGTGTAAGTTCTACAGACTATGTCTGGATGGATCATGCCCCAAAAAATGTAGACTTCTGGACTATGTCCAGATGGATCATGCCCCAAAAAATGTACTGTTTGGATGGACGATGCCCCAAAAAATGTATACTATATTCGGATGGACTATGACCAAAAAAAATGCCTATCTGCATCATTTTTCATCTTGAGTACAAGAATATAAAGCCAGATTTGCTGCACTATGTCCAGATCGACCATGTCTCAAAAAATGTCCATCTACATCACGTTCGACACGATCTCAAGAATTGTATGAATGTCAGTTGATTACTGTTGGTTTTGTATAGAATCTATCAAACTATGTTTGGATTGGCCATGTAAAAAAAAAAAAAAAAAAAGTTTCATCTTCATCATCTTCGTCATGATATGAAGAATTATATGAATTTCAGTTGATAATCATTGGTTTTGTATATTCTTAATCAGACTTAATAATCATTGGTTTTGTATATTCTTAATCAGACTATGTCCGGATTGACCATGTCCATCTATGCCATCTTCACCTCTATCTCAGTATATATGAATTTCGGTTAACAAACATTGATATTGTATGCGTTCAATCGGAGTATGTCTGGATTGACCATATACCCAAAAATATCTGTTTGGATGATCCCAGCTACAAGTCTTGGACTCCCTTTCATCTCTCTCTCTCTCTCTCTCTCTCTCTCTCTCTCTCTCCCCTATGGATTTCTTTCTGCACAGCTAGTTTACTTTTGAGTTGGAGTACTTTTGAGTTGGTGTGTTTTAGAAGAGTTGTTTTAGCAGTTGTAGGAGTGTTGGTCTTGTGATAACATGTGTTATATTGTTTTGTTTCATGTAATCTTATTGGATTCATGTCCACTATGGTTTGTTGTTTGGGTTTGAAAAGTGTTAATCTCCTAATAAATTGTACTTGTGTGGAAGATTTTCTTGTAAATAAACAAGGAGGGTTGTTATGACCACATGTAATTGATGTTGTGGAAGGCGTAGCTGATGCTGGTATACCTTCTCTCTCTCTCTCTGTCTCTCTCTCTCTCTCTCTCCCCGATAACTGCTTGCCATCAGTTGGGCTCCTTTGAGCTTGCGGTGCAGGCGCATGAGATCCAGTCCAATCATCAATTAAGGCTCGCTATCAACATACCTGAGCCAAAATTTTGGCTAGTTTGGACATCAGGTGAGGCCAGACTTGTATGAGGAAAATGGATGGTTAGACAAAAAGGAACTGATGGTCCATACTCAAGATACACATGTGGCCCACCTAATGAGTGGCTCAGCTTGAACTTTGGGTCATGTCATGTTCATGGTGGGCACCACCTGATGAATTGTCTGGATCTTGCACATATTATGTACAGTGGGTTGCAAACACTTTCATGGCAAAGGACTGGAGAAGGCCTGATTGGAGGCGGAAATGATTTGGACCGTCGGGACATTAAATCAGTTGTATTTGGCAAAGGTAAACTGAGATGAGTTTTCTGGCGTATTATATATGATTCTTGGGATAGGAGAACCTACTTAAGCCAACCAATTTGGCCACGCGGGGTTGTACATGCCGCATTTGTGAGATTCCCATCTGATGGATGGTCAAAAGTGTCATTTAGTTTTGTTTTTACAATAAATAGTAAGTTTTAGATGATCCTTTAAGTGGTTGAAGTTGTGCCCAACATGAAAAGGGCTTTAAAAATTAGGAGAACAATGTCGTTGGTCCAAATTAATCTAATCGAAGGTGACTTTAATCCCATCAAAGAGGAGTGCTCTTCGATGGCTGTCGATCTCATTGACAGAAGCATGCAGTTTTGCTGAATTGTGGGAATTGTTTCATATTCTTGGTGCGGCACTATATATGTGTATGTGTGTGTATAATTGCCGGATTAGGACAATCCTAAGCTATTATAAGGAGGGCTCAATGTTTTTGGGAGTTTGGGAAGGTGAAAACGAGGGTTTTTGGATTATTTTTAGTGATTAATCTATTATACTTTTGCTTTTATAGTGATTCGCTGTTGCTTTGTGCCATGGTTTTTTCCGTAAGAGTGTTTTTTTTTTTTTTCCGTAAAATGTGTGCGCTTTATGTTTGCTTGGTTTATGTTTGATCAAATCACGTGAGATCTAAATTCAGAGTTTGTTCCACGAATTCCCAACAAATGCTATCAGAACTTACGTTGGGATTCAAGTTTGGATTGACATCATGATGATTAAGGGAACAAAAGTGAAGCATAAAACGGAAAAGTTTACTGGGAAAAACAACTTCGAACCATGGAAGGTGAAGATGAGAAGCCTTCTAGTTCAGTAAGTATTGCAACATGAACTCTTTGGTGTTGAGAAGTGTTCAACGTTTATAAGCAATGAAGAATGGAAAGACTTGGATGATTGAGCAAAAACCTCAGTCCAACTATGTTTGGCGGACGATGTCTTTTACAATGTCCTGGATCAAAAGACCATCGTGGGACTTTGAAAGAAGTTAAATAACTTATACACGACAAAATCATTATCGAATTGTCTGTACCTGAAAAAGTATAATGAGCACATCAACACATTCAATCATATCCTTTGCAAATTAACAAATGTGGAAGTGAAGATGGGTAAGGAATATCACGGTTTAATTCTGTTAAACTTTCTTTCAGAGTCTTACGATAAATTTGTAGACATTATATGCTACGATAGAAAGACCATTTATGGTGAGACAGTCATCTCAGCCCTTCAGTCAATGGTGTTGAGAAAGGATAATAGTATAGGTTCCTCCATGAATGTGTTGGTAGTTAGGGGAATAAATTCAGATTGGGAGAAGGGTAATTTGTCGCGTTCACGATCCAAGTCTAAGGGCAAAGTTAAGATGAAGTGTTGGAACTGCGGAAGACAGGTATATGAAGAACAATTGTCATAATCATAAAGCCCCAAAGGAAGATAATTAAGGTAGATGAAGCATCGAAAGAGGCCAATGCAGCGAAGTTGAGTGAGGATATGAACACTAGTGATATTCCGACTGCATCCAAATCCATTACTTCAACAATGAATGGATTTTGGATATGTGGGCATCATACCACATGACCTTGCATCGGGATTGGTTCAACATGTAGAACAAACGTGATGGTGGCCAAGTGTTTTTGGGCAATGATGTTGCCTATAAGGTCATTGGAATTGGATTAGTCTATATTAGGATGTTTGATAGGATGGAACACAGCTTGACAGATGTGAGACACGTTCCTGACCTATGGAAGAATTCAATTTCTTTAGGAGCTCTATAGGCAATTAGGTACAAATTTACTCGTTTTGATCATATTCTGAAAGTTTCAAAAGGAGCACTCACAATGATGAATACATAATGTAATGGTAACCTTTACAAGTTGATCAGGAATACCATATTAGATGGAGCTATAACGTCTGTAATGGAGTCCATGTCGACACATTTGTGGCATGCACGTTTAGGCCATATGAGAGAGTGTGGTATGAAGGTAATTTCTAATCATTTATTGATTCTTGGATTTAAAAGCATTGATTTGAGTATGTGTGAGCATTATATATTTGGTAAACATTAAAAATTATCTTTTAAGTTGGGAAAATATGTTAGTAAGGGTACCCTAGATTATTTACATTCTAATGTATGAGGGCATCCATCCATTGTTCCTGGAAGAGGGTTATCATTCTTTATATCATTCATAAATGACTATTCTAAAAAGGTATGAGTGTATTTTATGAAGTACAAGTCATATGTTCTTGTCAACTTCAAAGTGTGGAAAGCGATGATTGAAAAACAGTCAAGGCGGAAGTTGAAAGTTTTAAGGACATATAATAGAGGTGAATTCACTTCTAATGAATTTAACCAGTTTTATAGAGATAAAAGGATCGTGCGCATAACACAATCAGGCGTACACCATAGTAGAATGGTGTAGAAGAATGGATAAATTAAATTCTCTTGGAGAAAACCCGAAGCATGTTGAGAAACATTAGGTTAGGCAAGTAGTTATGGACTAAGGCTATTAACACAACCTTGTTACTTGGTGAATGGGTCCTTGTCTACACTGATTCGTTGTAAAATTTCAGAAGAAGTGTGGAGTAGTCACGATGTTGATTACTCGAGATAAGTTGTATGACTGAGTCAAACGGAATATCACGATTACTTGTGATGTCAGGTTTGATGAGGTTTCATAAGTAATAACATAAGAAATCAGAAGATCAACATTGATAGACGTTGAAATTGACAAGGATGAAACATAGGTTGAAGCTGAGCAGCAACAAGAGGTATAAGAGTAGGTGAAGCAAGCACCTGTGAGGAGAAATCCACATAGATATTGTAGATTACCAGTGAGATACAATTATAATTCAAACATTACATTTACTCTTATTGTAAATAAGCAGGATTCATCCACCTTCCAAGAAACACTGGGTGATTCAAATACTGAGAAGTGAACGACGGCAATGCAAGACAAGATGGATACTTTGTACAAGAATGAGACGTGTGAGCTAGTGAAGTTTTTCATTGGGCTTAAAGTGATTGGGTCTAAGTTGATTTATAAGAAAAAGCATAACATATACAATGTAAGGTTGGTAGCGAAGAGATATGCTTAGAAAGAAAGTATCGACTTCAGTGAGATATTCGTGTCAGTTGTTAAGCATGTATCTATTAGGTTTGTGTTAGCACTGGTTGTCCAATACAACCTTGAGCTAGAATAGATGAATATAAATATTGCTTTCTTACATGAAAAATTGGAAGAACAAATCTACATGAAGCAACCAGAGAGAATCGAAGAAAATGGGTCAGAGAATAGGTTTGCAAGTCGAGGATGTCATTGTACAACTTTAAACCGTTGCCTAAGTAGTTGTACAAAAAGTTTGATACTTCCATGATGAGTCGGTGCTTTAACAAGAGTGAATATGATCATTGTGTCTAATATAAGACACTAAGTGATTGATGATTCATTCATTGGTATTATATGTTGATGACATACTTATCGCTAGTCAAAGCATGTCTGAGACTAATATATTGAGGACTTAATTATCAAGGACATTTGAAATGAAAGATCTGGAGGCTGCAAATAAAATTCTTGGCATAGACATATATAGAGACAAACATAAAAGCAAATTACAGTTATCTTAGGTGGAGTACCTTAAGAAGGTATTGATGAATTTTGGGATGAAGGCTAAGCCAGTTAACACACCCCATATTGCTCACTTCAAACTTTCTTTTTTAAAAAATGTCTCATTACAGATGAAGAAATGTAGATTATGTCTCGTGTACTCTATTCGAGTACAGTTGACAATTTGATGTATGTCATGGTCTCTACGAGACCTGATATTTTACATGTAGTCAGTGTTGTGAGCAGATACATGTCAAACCCCAGTAAATAACATCGGGAGGCAATGAAATAGCTACTTAGTTATCTATGAAGTACAACTGACTACATCTTGACATTTCAAAAATTAGAGGGAAAGCTTGTAAGATATGTTGATTCGGATTACACAGGCAATGTAGACAATAAATGGTTGACTTTCAGTTATTCGTTTATATTAACGGGTAGAGCGGTCAGTTGGATGTTAAACTTTAGTTTGTGGTTACTCTTTTCACAATAGAAACTGAGTATGTGGTAGTAATGAAGGCATTCAACGAAGATGTTTGGTTACATGGAATTATGGATGAACTCGAGCTTCAACAGGAGGTCGTGCCAGTTAATTATGATAGTGAAAGCACGATTAATTTGGTAAAAATTTTAGTTTATCATTCTAAAAATAAATATATTGATGTTTGTCACCATTTTATCTGATAGGTGATTGAAGAATACAGTATTACTCTATAAAACATCTACATGAGCGTGAATCCAACGGATATATTGACAAAGGTGGTTCCCACAAATAAGTTTTGATTTTATTCGACTTTTCTAAGTCTAGCTAAAGGTTGATGAACATTGAGTGTGCACGAGAAGCGATGGCGATGATGAAGGTATGATGGAGGCAATTAGAGATAGAGCTTGGAGTTGTGGTTTGTGATAATTGAAGACATGGTGGACATTGTTATCAATGTCTTAAATTTATATGCAATTGGGTCTATCGATGACATTGACAGACCACTCGATCCCATCGAGTAGTTGTTGATCCCATTGACGGCCCATTCAATCCCATTGAGAAAATCTCAATTTATTCTCGTTAGACATTTTTTGGGTCCAAATCGATCTGATCGAAGGTAGCTTCGATCCCATCGAAGAGCCTTCAATGGCTGTCTATCCCATTGATAAAAGCGAGTGATTTTGAAGAATTGTGGGAATTGTTTCCTATTCCAGGTGCGACATTATGTATAGGTCTAATTGCGGGATTATGAGAATCTTAAGCTATTCTAAAGAGGACTAAACGTTTTTAGGGGCTTGGGGAATGTGAAAATAAGTGTTTTTGGATTATTCTAAGTGATTAATCTCTTTTACTTTTACTTTTACAGTGATTCGTAGTAATTATGCTGTGGTTTTTTTCCCATTTTTTCATGTAATATCATGTGTGCTTTGTGATTGATTGGTTTATGTTTTCTTAATCACGTTAGATCCGAATTCAGGGTCTAGGATTCCCTTTTGCTAACTTTTTTTTTTTTTAAACTTTTCTACTTTTCATGAGTTGCTAAAGAGAGGTGTAAAAGAGATGAAAAATGGGAGAAGTCGATAAATACATTGTTTGTCAAACTTACTTATTTTCTTAAAAAGTATAAACTAAGATAAGCTACTTGTCCCATAAGTAACTTATATTAAGTAATTTCCGCTCAAAACAACCTTCATAAGTATAAATGATCAAAATATAAAAATACCCATTAAGCAGGGTGATTATCATTTAATTAATTTAAATTTAATCTATGACCTATTGTGTTACAATTTAAATAATTTAGTTCAAGTTAATTTTCCCACTCGATCAATTTATAAGTGCCAGCAGTTATCTATTATAGTGTCAAGGTTAGGGGTGTACATCGGGCCAAACTGGGCTCAACCCGGCCCGGCCCAGTCACCAGCCAAACCAGCCCGAACCCGGCCCGGCCCGGTCACCGAGCCAACATGTCCAGCCCGAACCCGGCCTGGTCAGCAATCGGGCGAGTTCGAGCTAGTTTCGGACCCACGATTTGGACGGCCTTGATTTTTTTACTCTGCTCCATCTACTCCATGGGAAGAGCTTTGGTAGGTAACTTGAACGACTTTGATTTTTGGGAAGGGCTTTTGTCATAGATTTTTGGGACTTTGCTCCATCTACAAAGGGACCCACGACTTGGACGGCCTGGATTGCTGTAAATGGTTAGGGTAACTGGGTTATATATATATATATATATATATATATATATATATATATACTATATATATAGTATATATATATATATATATATATATATAGGCCGAGTCGGACTAGGTCGAGTCGGGTTTCGATCCGAAATCCGCTCGGCTGAACTCGATTCGGCCAAAGAAAATGGCCCGTCCCAACACGAACTCAGTTCCGGTTCGGGCTGAGTCGAGTGATTTAATCGAGCTAGCTTGGTTCATGTACAGCCCTAGTCAAGGTCCTTAGCAGGCCATCCTCCCATGGCTCTGACATGGGAGTGGAACGTCCTTTGTTCAAATTCCAAGACTAGATACTGGAAAAATCTCACTTGTACCATTTATCCTCATCATCTATCATTACACTAGGAGAAGCTAAGTGGGGCCCACCTTTTAGGTAGTATACGTGACATCCACTTGGTTCATCAAATGCAGCCACACAATTTTAGGCTTTCGTAGAAATATCTTCCCGATCCACAATTCAATTCGGCAACACCAAGGGCCTGTTTGGCCCAGCGGATTGGAAGGGATTGGAAGTTAAATCCCGGGATTGGCCGGCGTGCTAAATAGACTGGGTGATCTAATCCCAGGATATAGCAATCCCATGGATCTTAAGACAATCCACTGACAACACCATCATTACCTTTAAATCTCATCCAATCCACCCTAATCCTTTCAAATTTGCCTGGGACGTATTTGGTTCGAGGGATTGGAAGGTTTAATCCCGGAATTGGCCGGGCATGCCTAAGCAACTCGATATAGCAATCCCGGGATATAACAATCCCATGGATCTTAAGACAATCCACCGACAACACCATCATTACCTTGAAATCCATGCCATCCACCCTAATACCACTCAATCCCTTCCAATCCACTCGGCCAAACGGGCCCCAAAGGAAACAATTGAAATGCAACGCTAACCATAGGTTTTCTTGTGGTCCACTACAATTTTCCATCCCATCGAACCCTTTCATCAGGTAAAAATCACCAGGATGAAACAATTATTTAGAAAATCAGACTAATCCAAAACTCAGGCGAGACACGTGAGTTTAGAAATTTTGGTCGTAATTTGATATGGTTCACCACCATCAAGCTCAATGGAACTTCAGGTCGGTCTTATATTTGATATGTACGGTGAAAATAATGGTATTCATCTGATGAACAGAGTAGATTTAAAAGGAAGACATGATGAGACTTACAGAGCTCCAGCGTTGTACTCGCTTCTGATAAAACATGTTGTAGCAGATAGATTCGTGTCTGAGGTGAGGGGTAGAGGTGGGCAGAACTGATCCGACCTGATCCGGCCCGTTCCAAACAAAACCGACGGCCCAGATCGGGTCGGGTAGTACAGATCCGAAAGGTTTTCGGATCGGGTTCGGATTTATACGTTCTCGAATCGATCCGATTCGGAATCCGACCTGATTAGATCCGACCCGATCTGGCCCCATCATCATGTATGTGTTTCATCCATTCCATTCATCCATTTTACATATCATTTTAGGGCTTCATGTAAAAAACTGATAATGATATAAATCTCAGGTGGACCACACCACAGGAAAACAATAATGATTGGATATCCACCATTATAATCCTCCTAAGGTCCACTGTACTGTTTATTTGATATCTAATTTGTTGATTAGGTCATAAGGACTCAGATGAAAGGAAACAATAAATATCAGCTTAATCAAAAACTTTTATGGCCTCCAAAACGTTTTTAATGGTCAACGTTCACTCAACATTATTTCCTAGAATGTGGTCCACTTGAGATTTCTATGTACCTCATTTTTTTTCTAATAATATAAAATAATATATAAAAATAGATGAAGGGCATGGATGAAGCACATACATCATGGTGGGGCCCACAGAGCAATGACCACGGGCCATTTGATGGTGGCAGGGGAGTAGGCGAGTAGCCCATCCGTCAGTCTGCGCTCCTCGAGCTTCGGGCGTTCCTCGAGCTCCGAGTTGTACGAACGATTCAAAGGAGATCAAAGTTATCTGGCCCTACAGTGATGTATTTATTATATCTACACCGTTCATATACTTTTAGAGATCATTATAGGACATTATCCAAAAAATGAATAATATAAAAAGATCATCTCAACCACACCACAAATAGTAGCAGAGAATGATTTTTGCCATTAAACAATTCGTGTGGTCTACTTAATAGTTAGAATTGTCTTATTTTTCGTCTCAAGCCTTAATACGAGGTCACCAAATGGATGGACAATTTGGATATAACACATACCCCATGATTAGACCCACACAATTCGCTAATATAGATACAAAATCAAAACTGTGCATGTGCTTGCGTGAAAAGCAAGTCTTGCAAATTTCTTGCCGTGCACGTAAAGTAACGTCCAGTGAAAACATAAATATGCAAGTGAAAATCTCTTTCAGAGCCATGTGGGGCCCACCTTGATGTATATGTTTTATCTAAGCCGTTCATCCATTTTGACATATCAATTTAGGCCTTGACCAAAAAAAGAGCATATATTAAAGGTTGAAGTGGACCACATCATATGAAAAGTTAAATTAAATTTATACAATCCGAATTGTACCCAACTCGATCCGACTCGATTTCTCTAGCCGAGTCGGACTCGATTCGGGTCAGACGAATCATATATCGGATCGGTTCGGGTCAGGTAACCCGGATTTGATTCCGGATCGGACCGAGTTTGGGTCAAACCATTGTCGTTTCGGATCGGATCGGGTTGAACCCAATCCGCTCCGATCCGGACCGATGCCCAACTCTAGTGAGGGGAAACGGATTGGCTGCTACTCCTGTGGATGGTGGTTGTGATCTGTGGTCACCACCATGATGTATGTGTTTCATCCATGCCGTTCATCTATTTTTCTAAATCGTTTTATGGTATGAGACTAAAAAATGAGGTATATAGTAATCTCAAGTGGACTACATTACAGGAAGCAGTGTTGAATGAACATCAACCATTAAAAACCTTTTGGGCATAAAAGTTTTGGATCAAGTTGATATTTGCTTTTTCCCTTCATCTTGGTCTGAATGACCTAATCAACAGATTAGATGTCAAATAAACAATACAGTGAGCCTTAGGAGGATTTTAATAGTGGATATCCAATCACTATTGTTTTCCGGTGGTGTGGTCCACCTGAGATTTATATCCCTCTCATTTTTCGGACAGCGAATTTGAGGACGAAAATACCCCTCCTTTCACGGAAATGGATTGGGTACTCCCCCTGCCACCAGCCAATGGCGGATGGTCGGTGGTCTGTGGGCCCCACCATGATGTATGCTTTTCATCCATGCCGTCCATATATTTTTCCACATCATTTTATGGTATGAGACAAAAAATGAGGCATATCCAAATCTCAAGTGTACCACATTACAGGAAACAATGTTGAATGAGAGTCGACCATTAAAAACTTTTTGGGGGCCATAAAACTTTTCGGGGGCCCACTGTGATGTTTGTAAGAAATCCTCCCCATCTAAGTTCATTCATAGGGTCACAAAGACCTGGATGAAGAGGAAAAACAAATTTCATAATGATCCAAAACTTCAATAACCCCTAAATGGGTTTCAATGGTAGACGTTTAATTCCCCAATGCCTTTTACACTGTGGTCTGCTTGATAGTTAGATCTATCTTATTTTTCGTCTCAAGCCTTAATATGAGCTCACCAAATAGATGGACGATTTGGATATAACACAGACCTCATGATGGGATCCACAAAAGAAATGTGATCTCGGAAAGCTGGGGTTCCCTATTGCTACAGATTATAACTATAACCATAACCGTAGCCCTTGCTTTTTTCGATATGTCCTTCGACATATATCGAAGGTATTTCGATATGTACTTCAATATATCGAAGGTATTTCAATATTATCGAAAAAGGTCCAGAATTGTACAATGAGTTTTCCTCACAAATCCAGCAATTTTCAATACATATCGAAGAGTATTCGATATATATCGAAGGTATTTTACCTATAGCTACGGATTATAACCATAGCCATAACTAGTCTATGCAATTTTTATTTTTTATTTTTTACATGGAGAACTTTATTCTACCTACAATTTTCTCTAATACATATTTATATAAAGATGTATATATAAGCATATAAAATTTTTTTTTCATCCTTTTTTTTTTTCATTTTTTTTTCATTTGACAATAATATCTTCTAAACCAAAATTAGTTACTTGATGTACCCTATATGATTTTGGGGTAGGAGAAGCAACTTTAGCCAACCAACCTGGTTATTTTTCAAGATTTCATTAGGTCAATGGTCAAAAATCAGCAGGGTAAACTAGAAATTCAGCAGGGCAAACATGAAATTGAATGGGGCAAACTAGAAATTCAGCGGGGCAAACATGAAATTCAGCAGGGCAAACATGAAATTCAGGGGGGCCAATGAGAAATTAAGCAGGGCAAACATGAAATTGAGTGGGGCAAACATGAATTTCAATGGGGCAAACATGAAATTGAGCGGGGCAAACACGAAATTCAGCGGGGCAAACTAGAAATTCAGCGAGACAAACATGAAATTGAGCGGGGCAAACTAGAAATTGAGTGGGGCAAACTAGAAATTCAACGGGGCAAACATGAAATTCAGCGGGGCAAACATGAAATTGACTGGGGCAAACATGAGATCTGTGTTAGGGACCAAATGCATTTTATATAGGGGAGTGGCTATGGGAGAGAGTTCTGTGGGTCTTATCATGGAGTATGTGTTATATCTAGATCATACATCCATTTGGGGAGCTTGTCTTAAGGCTTGAGATGAAAAATAAGATAGATCTAAATATCAAGTGGACCAGCAAAAACCAGTAGAGAATTGAACGTCTACCATTGAAACCCTTTTTGGGGTCACAGAAGTTTTGGATCAATATGAAATTTGTTTTTACTCTTCATTCAAGTGTTTGTGAGCTTATGAAACGATTAGATGTAAAATAAACGTTTTGATGGGCCCTACAAATTGTTTAACGGTGAAAATCATTATTGCTACTACTATTTATGGTGTGTTCTAGATGATTTTTGGATATGATTTAGTTTTTGGATAATGCTATAAAAGAATCTAGATATAATAAATACTGTGTGGCTATGTAACTTTGATCTCCTTTGAACCGTTCGTACAACTTGGAGATCGAGGAGCATTAGTGCTCCTCTTCCAACGACACGTACCTGCAACAGTTGTACACTAACCAATCAGCTTCCCTCTCCGGCACAACATGCGATCATTCGAGGCACTAAAATGTTAAGAAAGCCTAACGGTGGATTAGGTACTGCCCTGCCAGTTCTGAGCTCCAGACAGACTAGTGCTCCTAGGCCTAACATGTTTATTTGTCATCTAACTGGTTTGTAAGGTCTCTTACACATTAATGAAGGGAAAACATAAATATATTTTGTTTCCCACCGTTTGTCCCGCTCAATTTTTAGTTTGCCCCGCTCAATTTCTAGTTTGCCCCACTCAATTTCATGTTTGCCCCGCTCAATTTTGTGTTTGCCTCGCTCAATTTCATGTTTGCCCCACTGAAATTCATGTTTGCCCCTCTCAATTTCTAGTTTTCCCTACTCAATTTCATGTTTGCCCTGCTCAATTTCTCATTGGCCCCGCTTAATTTCATGTTTGCCTCGCTCAATTTCGTGTTTGCCCCACTCAATTTCATGTTTGCCCGGCTGAATTTCTAGTTTTCCCTACTCAATTTCATGTTTGCCCCGCTCAATTTCTCATTGGCCCCGCTCAATTTCGTGTTTGCCCCACTGAATTTTATGTTTTCCCCGCTCAATTTCTAGTTTGCCCTGCTCAATTTCATTTTTGCCCCGCTGGATTTTCAGTTTGACCTCGAAGTGATTGAAATTGACCACGAAGTGAATGAAATGGATTTTTGACCATTGACTTGATAGAATCTTGGAAAATAACTAGGTTTGTTAGCTAAATTAGGTTCTCCTACCACAAAATCATATGTGGTACATTAAGTAAATTATTCTAGTTTAGGAGATATGCTTGTTGAATAAATAGACAAAGAAATAAATTAAAAGAGAAAAAAAATTTATATGCTTATATATACATATTTATATAAATATGTATTAGAGAAAAATGTAGGTAGAATAAAGTTCTCCATCTAAAAAGAAATTAAAAAAAAAATGCACAGATTGCAACGGACTACAGTTATAGCTATGATTATAATTCGTAGCCATAGGAAAAACTGCAGGATTTTTTAGGCAAACTCACTAGACGGTTTTGGACCTTTTTCGATCATATTGAAAGACCTTCCATACATATTGAAGGACATATTCAAAAAGCAGGGGCTAAGGATATTGCTACGGTTATAGTCCGTAGCCATAGAAAGCACCGTAGCCATAGTTTCTTGCTTTTATTTATTTATTTATTTTTACTGTTATAATCCTCACTGCCTTTTGTGGGTCTCATCATGAGGTCTGTGTTATATCCAAACCGTCCATCTATTTGGCGAGCTCATATTAAGGCTTGAGACGAAAATAAGACAGATCTAACTATCAAGTGGACCACACTGTAAAAGGCAGTGGGGAATTGAACGTCTACCATTGAAACCCTTTTAGGGGTTACAAAAGTTTTGGATCATTATGAAATTTGTTTTTCCTCTTCATCCAGGCCTTTGTGACCTTATGAATAGATTGGATGGAAAATAAATGTTATGGTTGGCCCTACAAAATTTTTAATGGTGAAAATCAATTTTCCTGCTGCTCTTTGAGGTGTGGTCCAGTTGATCTTTGGATATGATTTTTTTTTTTTTTTTTTAGATAATGCTCCGAAATGATCTCGAAATGAACGTTGTGGATATAATAAATACATTAGCTGTGGGGCCATGTAACTTTGAACTTTTTTGAGCCGTTCGTACAACTCTCAGTTGGAGGAGCGTCAGCGCTCGAAAGGGTATTTTCGTCCTTAAGTTCGCTGTCCGTACGTGCAGGTCTAAGTTTTTAAACTGGGTTTGTATTGTTTCGTAAACACAGCTGGATTAAAGGTGGGGCTACAGTCCCAAATTTCTCCTGTTTTTGCTTGGCGAGGGGGCAACCTCGGCTGGACAGTCGCAGTCGGTGTAACTGAGAATTACGTAAATACCCTTTTCGTTAGTCACTTTTAATCAATGCAATAGACTGCCATGAGATTTTTAGTCACACACCGCCAACTTCAGCGTCACTTCCTTCCTTAAATAACCGTACAGTACCAAAACCAATCCCATCCGTAGATTCTCGTAATCCTCTTCTCTAACTTTCTTTTCCGTGTTGGAAGAAGAGCCGTGACATGATACAACCATCCTCACAGAGTACGCATGGTAGGGTTATGCATCAATCATGTCCATCCATCTTTTGGTCCATGGCATGGATGGTTTTTGTTTAAAAAATCACACCTGCGTTATTATCCCTTCTCATTATCTTTTTTTTCATCGGTGGTTTTTCACGACAATGGATACTCGAACCCATGGACTCATGTTGGAACCCGCGTGAGTCTACCACGATACGATACGCCCACGTGCGCGCGTATCGCCCGTATGTACGTGTATATATATATATATATATATATATATATATATGGAAAAGGTACAGTGCGCTTGAGCTGACGATAAACTTTTCGTAAGGTCGAGCTTTGTGGGCTCCACTGTGATGCGTGTCGACCATCAACACTGTGCATTTGATGGGTACCCTTTAAATTATGGGGTATCCCAAAAAACAGCTGTATACGGAACTCAGATGGGCCATACCATCTAAAATTACGTGATGACACCGTTAAAACATATAAAAGCACTTGGTGGAGCTCACATGAGTTTTGCATGCGTCTGAAACTTGGTCTGAACCCTCATTCAAGTGGGACACACATAATGGATGGGTTGGATTTGCAAACCACATCTCGGTGGACCCTCAAAAATGGTTATAAATGTTTTAATGGTGTACGGCCCCCTCTCTACTTCTGTATGTGGTGTGGCCCACACAAGTCACGGATTGACTTGATTTTTGGGACTTATGCCCACGATGGAATGGTGCATCTGACTGATGGGGTAGATGTTCGAAACGCATCATGGTGGGGCCTACACAGCTCGACCTCATGGGACTCAGCGTATTTTACCTTTTTCTATATATATATATGTGCGTGTGAGAGAGAGAGAGAGAGAGAGAGAGAGAGATGCTCACACACAACTAGTTGGACCAGAATGCTACAACTAGCTGTGCATTAAATGATGAAAAAAATCATCTTACTATACAATGTAATGCAGTGTATATGAAGATAAGTTACCTTGAGTCTTACGTAAGTATAATGGCAATTACATGTCATAAATCAAACCTGTTTATCAAATGGGGCTCACCAATAAAATTTTATGTACTAAAAGTTAGTAACTGATCCTCATCATTAAAACCACACATATAAGTGGATTTTATATTGTTGGAATGGATTCTTAGCAACTCACTTTTCTGGTAAATGAATATTATATTATTGATCAAAAACTTTAAAAAATCCTTAATATGCTTACATGGGACCTAAGAACGAACTAGATTTTTTAGACATGCGACGCATCGCTCCAATATGTCATACATGTACAACATATTTAATCATCCCACTTTATTTAGACACAACCATTCTCCATATCTCTCACCTCATTTAATGCATTCTTTAATTATTTTTACGGACGTGGTTTGGCTAAAGTGGCTACCACTAGCCCGTGGCTAATGGTTGGTGCTCTGTGGGCCCCACTATAAAGTATGTGTTTTATCCATGCCGTCTATTCATTTTTACAGATCATTTTAGGCCTTCATCCAAAAAATGAGGGGAATATAAATCTCAAGTGGATCGCACCACAAGAAAACAACAGTGATTGAATGCACACCATTAAAATCCTCCTAAGGCCCATTGTCCTATTTATTTGACATCCAATCTGTTGATTATGTCATGAAGATCTAGATGAAGGTAAAAAAAAACAAAGATTAGATTGATCCAAGACTTTTATGGCCCTCGAGAAGTTTATAATAGTGGACGTTCAATCAACACCATTTCCAATGATGTGGACCACTTGAAATTGGAATATACCTATTTTTTGGTATCATACCATAAAATGATATAGAAAAATAGATGAACAGCATGGATGAAACAAATACATCATGGTGAGGCCCACCAAGCACCGTCCACTAGCCATTGGTCTATGGCAGGGTCACTAGCCAAGCGCATTGTACCTTTTCCATATATATATATATATATATATATATATATATATATATATATATATATATATATATATATATATATATAATGAGTCCCAGTCTCCTACGCACCTATGCACGTGCGCACCTTTGCACACGTGCCATGGGTGTCTAATCTGAATGGTCCATGTGATGCGGAATCTCATAAAACCCCATGTGACAAATTTTCACCCCGATCTAAAATTCTGGTGGGCCATAGCAAAGAGAAATGCAAATCAAGGGAGGAAACTGTTTTCAGTTTTCATGGCCGATCAAAGTTTTCAATCAAAGTAAAACTTGGGCCCAGGGTGTTTCACGAGGTGCTGCTTCACATGAACGGTTCAGATTTTGGATCCACATCACGCATGATGGGTTCTCAAAAAAGTTCGTACAAACTGATTCGCAGGTGACCGTTTTGTTCTCAAAAAAGTTCGTACGAACTGATTCGCAGGTGACCGTTTTCCTATATATATATATATATATATATATATATATATATATATATATATTTATGGGAAAAGTTACAATGCGCCCGAGCTGAGGATAAGCTCCCGTGAGGTCGAGCTGTGTGGGCCTCACCGTGATGTGTTTCGACCATCAACACCATGCATTTGATGGGTATCTTTTAAATTATGGGATATCCCAAAAATCAGCTGTATACGGAACTCGGGTGGGTCATACCATCTAAAATTATGTGAAGATACCGTTAAAACATATAAAAGCACTCGGTGGGGCCCAACTGAGTTTTGCATGCGCCTGAAACTTGGTCTGAACCCTCTTTCAAGTGGGACACACATAATGGATGGGCTGGATTTGCAAAATACATCTCGCTGGGCACTCAAAAATGGTTATGAATGTTTTAATGGTGCACGGCCCCTCCCACTTCTGTATGTGGTGTGGCCCACACAAGTTACGGATTGACTTGATTTTTGAGACCTAGACTCACGATGGAATGTTGCATCTGACTGATGGGGTAGATGTTTGAAACGCATCACGGTAGGGCCCTCACAGCTCAACCTCATGGGGCGTTAAAATCAGCTCGAGCGCATTGTACATTTCCCCCCCCCCCCCCCCCCCCCACACACACACATATATATATAGCGTTTCATCGCACAGTTATATACCTATACAAAAATTTAAAATGAAACTTTTTTAAATAGATAAAATTTTCATGATATCGATGGTACATATGTGGTACAAATGAAACCTGAAATTTACAGCAAAAGAATGAAAATACTTAGTACGTCAACGATATATCACCATACGGGTCCTTACTCTTCTAATCTTCTTTCTCCAGTGGTAGACTCTCGGGAGTTTCAACAACCGGGTCAAGGGTTTTGTACTCATAGGTGGTGAAATTTCTAAGGGTTTGAGTACCCATAGGTAGTGAAATTCCACTACGGTGTGCGCGTGTGTGGGAGTGTGTGTCACGCATAAATAAAACAAATAAATAAATAAACAACAATATATCACTATACTTGAAATTTTTTTTACCACCACCTTAATTATTATTGTTGAGCTGGTGATACCAATGATATCACCGATAGTGGAAACAAAAAAGTGGCCGCTTACTTTAGAGGTAGAATTGCGAAAAGTGGGAACAATAGGTGTCACTCACTTAAGATATAAAATAGGTTAGCTTTTACTAACCCATTCTATATCAAAATGGTGTATGGTAGCCAACGGAAAGCTCAATCTCACACGTTTCACATTGCGCAACCCAATCTCTTGGTATTTTATGTTTTCATCTGGGGGTTGATTCCTACAAAATCCGGTCTAAGAAAAATTAAAAGGGTAGGTGACGCAAGGATAATGGACATGGTGAGGTCAATCATCTTCTTCCTCAGGGATATTAGTCCCAATTTATGGAGTTTTTTTGGATTCCTCGCAAAATTTCATTGAATTTATGAGAGAAAAAACAAACAGAAATAAATTTTAATAAATTTAAAAATAGATTGATTGTTGATGAAAAACGAAATTATAATCCCTTAAATAATGAGTTCAGGATGGAGTTTTAGACTCAAACTCCAACTTAAATTCTCTAAAAACATGACTTACTATAAATAGTAAACTTACTATTTATAGACAACCATGATTGCTACTATACCTTATGGTTTTCAACAAAAAATAGTAGGTTTTCAATTTGGCCTTACCATGTTATTTTTCTAAGCCCTTTTCATGTTGGGCACGACTCCTACAACTCAGAGGATCAAAAGTTATGATTGAATTACAACTTACTATTTATAGTAAAAACAAAAATAAAATAAACTTTCGATTGTCAATTTGATGGAATTGCAAATCCGGCTGGGCAACCCAACGTTGCAGGTTGGCTGGCTAAGGTAGCTTCTCCTACCCCAAAATTATATATGATATGTCGAAAAGCTTATTTCAATTTGCAGGATACAATTGTGTTAAGGTTCTCACAGTCGTAATCACTTCTGCCTCCGATCCGACCTTCTCTGCTCCATCTTTACCATGAAAGTGTTCGCAATCTGCTTTACATTAATAGGTGTACTTGTATAGACACGATACTCATGGTAAAATAATTATTCACTAAAATAAATTTATTTTTCATTATAGTCCCACCCATGATACACCCGCGGGGCGCATTGCCTCCTGACACAGATTGGCCACTAACAACTACGTGGCTACTGATAGTACTCTGTGGTCCCACCATGATGTATGTATCTTATCCATGTCATCCATCCATTTTTTCAGACTATTTTATGTCATGAGACCAAAGATAAATCAGATCCAAATCTCATAAGGACTACACCATAGGAAAGAATGTTGATTGAACACTCACCATTAAAAACTTCACAGGGCCACGAAAGTTTTGGATTAAGTTGATATTTGTGTTTTCTCTCCATCCAACCTCTTCACAACATCATAGATTTGGATGAAGGGAAAACACAAATATCAAATTGATCCAAAACTTCAACAATTTTTGAGAAGTTATTAATGGCGGGCATTCAATATCCACTATTTGGTCCACTCGAGCCTTCAATTAGCCTCATTTTTGGGCTCATACCCTAAATTACCACGAAAAAAGTGGATGGATGGTGTAGATAAAACCCATTCATCATGATGGACCCCACAGAGCCTTGCCTAAACAAATTATCAACCAAGCGGGCATGATGCAATCCACCGCCAATGTCACATATTTATTCACGTGCCATCAACTTCTCATCACTACCTTCCTAAAGTAACATACAATATCAAAAACCATCCTATTAATTGATTTTGAGACTACTTTCTCACTTTGGAGAAGAATTGTAACACGATATAACCATCCATACATTGTATACATGGTAGGATTATGCATCAATAATGTCTACCCATCTTTTTAGCTATAATATGTATTATTTATGTTTCAAAAACTACACTTATCATCTGTTATTATTCAATCAAATATGAGGCCACATGTGTTAATGAACAACCTGTATTCGATCAAATGTGCACGATTAAGGTAGTGTTTGGTGTGCTAGAGTCATACTCAACTTGAGTTCAACTAAACGCTTACGACCCTAAGTACCAAATCTGTCACACCCCAAACTCAGAAATCGGGCTCACAAAATTTTCGATTGCCGAATCCGATGTCGACAGCCTCCATAGTACCCCATTCTCGGCTCCTAGCGCCCATTCGCCAGATTGCGTTCATGAGATCGTACGAGGAGAATTTTCAACATGAATTTGTCTCATAAGGAGCATAACCACATGTATACCCAAATCACAAGAACAACATCATCACCACATATCCACTAATATAATCATTCGAGTACAATGTTGAAAGGGAAATACATGCATATAATAAAATCTCCACAAAGCTCGGCCGCATGCTCCTGCTCCTGCTCAGCTATGACTACGTCCTAACGTCACCTGCATGCATTTATCATACATAAGCTTATAAAAAGCTTTGAGGGTGATGTAAGTGTGTAAGCAGTATATACGTGCTCAGAATGTAATATCAGAGTAAACGGAAATACTGGTAAGTCCACGAACCATACAATATCAGAGTAAGAAGAAATACTGACAAGTCCATAAAAATATCATCAACCTCATTCAGGATATGCGATGAAAAGACATAGCAAGCCAATGTCATATACTGAGAAAGTAATGTAGGTCGGCTATGCAATTGAGACATAATGAGCTAAATATCAGATACCGAGGATGCAATACAATATACAATTTGGAAGAGCCACTGTAACGCCCTGAAAATTGGGGTTCGTGTACATACTCGGCTCCCAAGTTCTCGGGTGTCACTTATAGTCGATTTTTACTATAATTTGTGTTTAATCAAATGTAAGGGCCCATCATGAAATTACTTGGAACATGAAGCACAACCACAATTAATCTGTTGAAATGAAAGAAGTCAAATACATATACAAATCCAAAAGAACATAAGTGGGTCGCACAAGGCGTTGCCCAACAAATCACAAAAAGAATGATATATCAAAAAATAAAGCTTAGTCCACTACTCAGCGATCCAGAATCCCGTCTACTGAGTCGATGAAGACCCGCTCATCAACTGAAAGTAGGAGAACTCGTCCTCCTCCTCGAGGCTCATGTCGTTAGGCTCCTCCAATCTGTATCACCTGCATCTATAGGCGAGTTTGGTTGGTGTTTTAAAACACTGTCCTAGAGTGGGAGTGAGTGATCAACTTAGTGGGTGCTATTAGTCTTAAGTTGTAACAGGCGTTAATTATATTATGAACTTAATGAAAAGTAATCATTCACAAACACCTAACTAATCTTATTAATGCATATGCATGATAGATGATATGATGCATGCCCTCGCTACAACACTCCCTCAAGCGACACCATCTCATGCTCACATATGACAACACTCCCTCATTGCGACCTCGACTGCCGAGTCACCAACCTAACTAGTGCTATGCGATGATAATGTTAACTGAGTTCTTAGTTAATTTCATTCATCTAGCAGGTTGGAGAATCTGGTACACCCCACGTATCAATGCCTTAATCTGGTTGCGAGGCTAAGGTCCCGCAACGTGTGAAGTCGAGACCCCGTGATCCTTGATCCCGTCGGGTTCCCCATCCTCGACTCCAAGCACATGGGGAGTGCCGAGAGGAAGGGATCACTCGCTGTCACTATGGGGAGGCGCGTCACCCCAGCGTAGGCCGACAGCTCGGACATAGTGTCCCATTCCACCATGCCCAGCTCACGAGGCAGTGGATCAACTTCAAGTGGTTATCTATGGGCTGCAACGGTGGTAGGATATTCCAGGTTCCATACATATGTGAGCAAACAAGGTTAACAAATAGGGCTGGTCAGTAAGTAGGCTAGACCGCACGAGTCAGACGAATATGTGACGAATGACATCGGGTATAAGGGACCCATGTAGTCGAACTACTGCCGCCTATACACACCCGCCCAAGCCCACGGGTTTAGCCCTACCATAGTCTTATCGATGAGACTACTGTCTCTCCTCATGTTCCCGACCAAACTAAGGGTATGAATAGTGATTCATAGCATGCCAACTACCAATGCATCATCTAGCATAAACAACATCATAGTTTCATACTCCTCAACATATAATTTAGATTCTCGTAACAAGTAAGGCTAACAATATCATGAAATAAAGTGCACGTGAGTTATGTGTGTGGGTGAGGAAGTTAAGCACTTCCTTTATCTTAAGAAATCATAAGTACAAGAGTAATGAATCATGGATACTAAGAAGAAACACTATAAGGAAAAATCCAACAAGGCATGAGCATGAGATCATCCATACACAAAATCATGTAAGAGGCAAGAACATCATCATATGAAAAGCAAACACACAATTCCATGCAAATCCAACAAACATGCAATTCCTAGGATTCTTCTAGATTCTCCAAATATAGCATCCAAACAATCAAAATCATTAGATTTGTAATAAAATTGGTACTAGGCCACCTAAGGATAATAGTCCGCACCTATGGATCGTTGGAGAGTTAAAAAATGACTTAGGAAAGAGGGCTTTTGGGGTCCGACGACCGAAATCCCTAAAACAACCATTTACATATTAGAACTTCATACAAAACTCTCTCACACACAAAGGTTTCAAGAAAAAGGGGTGAGATTCACCTATATAATCAACGGAAGTGAATGGGCGGTCATGGTGGAGGATTCGTCGAGAAAGAGGTGAGGAGTTGCAAGCATCGGACTCCCTTGGCCCCACTTTGATCTATGGCCCACCTTTACTCTCCCTTTCTCTCTTCTTCCTTTCTTCTTTCTCCCTTTTCTCTCTTCTCTCTTTCTCTTCTCTAGGGCAAAATTCGTATGGGAAGAGGGGGTGCCCAAATAGGGCCTTTATATAGTGCCAGGTTTGGTGCAAATGACCCTAAGGGATGAATTTTTACTATACTAGCCCTAGAGGGTATTTTTCTACCATTTTGGTGCTACTACGGGGTGTAGAAGACGACACCCACCGTTAGATAGTTGGCCCTAGTGATGATCTACGTATGGGTATGATCGGCCCGCCATTTGGATGCGCCGATCGACATATATGATTAGAAGTCTGTTCAACGGTCACTGATAGTCGATCGGGGCCACGACTATACGGATATGAGCAGGGAAATATCCTTACTCCACAGGTAAAGTTTGGTCGCAAACCGACGGTCTGAAATCCTCAACTTTGCATAAGAGTGGACGACCCAATTCACTTAAGTTCCAGCTCCTTTCTTTAAGGTATTTGCACTTCTCATGCGAACAGCACCCAGGTCTGACTCCTGCGATGGACGTCAAGCCTAGTAAGACAGACATTACTCTATAATTCTGAAACTAGTGGCCCACTAATGAGCGGTCTAGAGCTTGTTTGGAAAATCAGGGCATTTCTAAAATGAATTTGGTAGTGAAATTTCTCGTGGGCACTGATTAGGGTTTGGATTAACTATGTTCATAGTGTGGCCTATTTATAACTAGTGAAAGTGGAGATTTGGTCATGATTACTCTAAACCGTAGGTTTTAGGCTACAAGAGTAACGGGGTTCATTTGGTCTATTAGCCAAGATCCGGGCGGATTCATTGGCTTCCTACGGTTGATTAATCGGACTTGTGTTGTTCTTTACTGGTACCACCCCTGTATAAATTAACATTGAGTGCTAATGGTTAATAAGCGATAATATAAGTTAATTACAAAAAAAAAAAATTAAGAATTTTTGGAAATTCAAAACAGTGAAAATCCAGGATGTTACAGCCACCAATACCATTAGCCTCATCAAGGCCATATAAATGCAGAAACATAGCAACCCAAAATGTCATATGCAGCAGATGTAATGCAATATGCAATACGTGTGCGAATGAGATGACCAAGCTGGAGTGTGAAGTCGGGATGATAGTACGTAGTATCGCAAGCTATAAGGTCCATCACAAAGGACTTCTATCCAAACCAGTCTCATACATAAATTTAGATAGATTGACTCAATGTGGTAAACTCCTTATCTCAAGTTAGTCGCGCACCCCAATCGAAATCCTAATTATTGCGAAGGTACACATAATAATTAGTTGCGCACCACCAGCTCGAGTGGATAGTAAATGAATGAATGAGTATAATGCTGAGTGTGCAACTCCTGCTCAATAAGTCCACATATTAGTATTGTACATCTCTGGGATCATCATCGTGGTCTAGTATACTTTACCCCATCTTGCCGCCCCTATCCAAGCGCACAACTGGGTAAGTGAAAGAGACCTCACTATCCGCCTGCCAATATCAGGCCCGGCTCGTTGATAGTGGACCTATTCCTCAAGCTGGTCAAACTCAACCTAGATAATGCCCTCTCACTCAGGCGGGTATGGTCACACCCCCTCCCAACCGACCACGACACAGTGAGAGACACGGCCTACTGATATACGACACTCATGCACTCATATATATATCTACTCGGTATAGACATTGGGGCGTCTCCTAGCCACAGAGGTTTATGGATTTTCACCTAAGAACATCTATAACGCCCGTATGCTAGAATCAACCATTTCCGGTGTCCCATATGGCTATCCACGATATGTCTGTGGAGGCCACGACTTTGATGTTACTAGGGCATACAGTAGTCACAATTATACAATGCAAGATGCATGAGTCATGCAGTCCAAACATGCATTAATTTTGCGCATATCGTGCACTCATGTGGGATAACTTCGCCTATCAGGGAGTCCCATAAACCATCTGCCCAATGGCATGTGCTATGATCAATCACTCATCATATTAAACATACATATGATGCGCATGGGCATGGATCGTAAAGTTATACTAAACATGTTATAAGATGATGGTGTACTCTCCTCATATCAAGGATGGGCCCAAATAACCTACTCATAACAAGAATGGGCCTCCCAATGGACCCAAAGGAAGGTCACAATGTAGACATCTAACCATCATTACGCATCAATGTAGACATTTAACCAACATCACTCCTAAGCAGTGACCTACATAAACATCATTACATACATTATAGTGAAATCACACATTACATCGGTTTGCACATTCATTGCATTGGGCCTGACTCAAGGGCCACATATACACCACATCAGGCCCTGCCATACGAGCCACAAATATATCACAATGAGCCTTATTAAATGGGCCACAAATACATCACGATGGGCCACATACCTGGGCCTTAAATACATCACAACGAGCCACATACCTGGGCCTAATATACATCACAATGGGCTGCATGACATGGGCCTAATAAACATCTCAATGGGTCGCACCAATGAGCCTCATATACATCAAGTGGGCCGAATCAATGGGCCGGACCAATGGGCCTCATATACATCATGTGGGCCGCGTCAATCGGCCTCATATACATCAAGTGGGCTGCATCAATGGGCCGCACCAATGGGCCTCATATACATCAAGTGGGCTGCACCAATGGGCTTCATATACATCAAGTGGGCCGCATCAACGGGCCACACCAATGGGCCTCATAAACGTCAAGTGGGCTGCATCAATGGGCCACACTAATGGGCCTCATATACATCAAGTGGGCCGTATCAACGGGCCGCACTAATGTGCCTCGTATACATCCATGCCATTCATCTATTTTAGAGATCATTTAGAGCTTTTCCAAAAAAGAATGAATCATATCGACAGATCATCCGGACCGCACTTCAAATAGCGACGGAGATGATAATTGGAAGATCATCTGGACCATACCACAAATAACAGTGGAGGCAATGATTTCCACTGTTTAAACCTCACAGGGCCCACCCTAAAGTTTATTCTCCATCCAATCTAATCATAAGGTCATAAAGACCTGGATTAAGAGGGAAAACAAATTCCATAATGATCCAGAACTTCTGTGACTCCAACGGGCTTCAATGGTGGATGTTCAATCCTTCACTAATTTGCAGAGTGGTCCACCTGATAGACGGTCAATCCAGTAACTATATTGTTGCTGGATGGACGGTCTAGATTAACACATCCCTCATGATCAGGCACATAGGTCTTGCTACCATTAATGCAGCAGGTGTGCTGCTCGTGTGGCCTGCTGGCCCACTGTCCAAATGGACAGTTGGATGAGATCCATGCATCAAGTGGGTCCCACAAAACTTGCTGATGACATGCAGCAACTGTAGGTGCTGGTGTTGCCCCCACCGTCCATCGGACAGACGGTTGGGATAAAACACATCACAGATGGGACCCACAGAACTTACTGACGCCAATGCAGTAGATCTGCTGTTGGTGTGGCTACGTCCTTAGATGGACGGTAGGGATAAAATACTTACATTAAGTGGGGTCCCAATCATCCCAATCTGATGGACGGTTGGTATAACACATACAACAAAGGTGGGTCCCACCGTCAATGGACGGTGGATATGCACATACCGCATGATCTGACCTACAGAACTTGCTGGTACCAATACAACAGCTATGTAGCCAAGTAAGGTACACTGGCTAATCCCCTACTTACATAGGTGGGTCCCACGTAGAGCCCACCATAACGTATTATATATTAATATATATATATATTATTTATTTATTTTAATAAAAAAAAACATCATGCCAGTGTCCACTGTCCAAATGGACGGTCTGGATGTATAATCACATACATTACAGTGTGACCCACCTTTCTTGCTGGCACTGCACATCAGATGAACGGTTTGGCTATAACACATCCCTCATGGTAGGGCCCATCGTTTTGTCAGTGGACGGCTGGGATAAAATACATAAATCAAGGTGGCCCACATGCTGGACAACACTTATCTCAGGTGGGTACCACCGTCCAAGGCATCTGGACCGTGTGGAATAACATATACATCACGGCGGTTCACACAGGTGGACGATGTGGATCAACATCAAGGTGAGCCACAAAAGGGGGAGAGAGAGAGAGAGAGAGAGAGAGAGAGAGAGAGAGGCGGTGTAAATGGAGGGACCCTGCCACTATGGGCCCCTCATATGATTACAATACATACATCAAATTGGGTCCTATCACAAGTGGGCCATCGAATTGAAAATCAATGGTAGATCACCCACCGTTAGATCTTAGACTCATCTTTCCACCGATGCGTTTTAGAGCTCCAAGGCATGAATTTCAATGGTTGAAATGAAGCTTGGAGGGTGGGATTGGGTGGTAGGAAGATGGGCCACACAAAGCTTCTTTCTCCATGGAAGCTTGAACGTTCACCTCTCTCATGGGTGTTGCTTGGGAGATGGGTTTGAGAGAGAGGGAGAGAGAGAGAGAGAGAGAGAGAGAGAGAGAGAGAGGGATGGTGAGTGATGGGTGTACTTGACATGTATGGGTTGAGAGAGAGAGAGAGAGTTGACTTTAAGGGTTGTTTGTACTTGGGGATGAGATATATACTTGATATGATTGATGGAACATGTTCTTTTGGATTTGCAAATGCGCAGTGTTTTTCTCGAACTGAACGTGGGCCCACATCTCTTGGCCTGGGTATCGCTTTGGCGCGCGGGATGCGGCGTCGGAACCGCGGGGACGGCGCGGTCACAAAGATACAAGTCTCGAGTCGAGCCGACTCTGGAATATGGGATACGACTAAGGGTTGCGTGCAAATGTTATCTACGCGTCGCGGGTCGCTGGAATTCGACCGGGAGGACCGCGGAAGCTTACGGAATGGTACGAGCTAGGATACGGGCCTGACAAAATCAATCGTAGAATCAAACTTATGAAAGTTAACCTAATTGTCTAGCCACCAATGTGCAACGATAAGATGATTCAGAATGAGGGGATTAGATCTTCTGAATTGATTCTTTTTACATTGATCTAATGACTTTTTCTTTCAACCATGATCTTTGTCCTTAGATTTCTCAATAATATAATAATAGATGTAAAGAATTAAAAATTAAAGGCCGAATCATTGATTTTTATTGATATATGATGAAGTTCAGTATAATTAGCAAGGAAATAAAATAACCAAAGAGACAAATACCTGCAATTAACCGTATGGGCAACACAATTGAAGCAAATGGTCAACAGGATATGATCAGGGTGTAACATTCCAAGTAAGGACTTGATTGATTAAGGATTCAATAATAGTGGGTTGTTGATATTTACATTAACCCTAGACATATTGTAGTTGTGTCACTGGATCGTAACTATTTAAACTAGAATTAACTCCAAAGGTTCTGCAGTGGTGCTTGACAAAAGTAGAGAAACTAAAGGTAAAACTAAAATAAGACAAGTTGCATTGTGAGAGGTGTGATGGCTCGGTTGGTGCCCTTAGCTCGTATTTTCGTGGGCTACTCTATATAAATTGAAAGCAGGGGTTGTACCTTCACTGGGCATAAGTGTTTTATATTTTATATTTTTTAAACACAAGTCATCCATGCCAGGGACGGGATTCATGGATGGACCTCATTGATATGTTACCCTGCCATATGCACCTAGAGAGATGGCTCTATCAATTGGGATTTCTCATCTCTGCTGTACCATCTGCATACTTCCCAATCTGCTGAAGAATCGCATGATTTAAATCGGTGCTGTGTTTTGGTAGTCCAAAGTCGCCCAACTTAATTAGTGTCTTTGCGCTGGGCCCACCTTAATGTATATGGTGTATATCCACACCGTCAATCAGTTTTTTCAACTAATTTCAGAATACGGTCTAAGAATTGAATCAGATCCAAATCACTACGGGACCACACCACAGGAAGAGCGATTATAGAATGCCCACCGTTGAAAACTTCTTAGGATCTACTAAAATTTTTTATTTAGGTTTTAACCTGTCGATGCAGGACTAAGGGAAAAATACAAATATCATCTAGGCCTAAAACTTTTGTGGTCTTCAAGAGAAGTTTTTAATGATGGAAATTCAAATCCTACTGTGTGGTCCATTTGAGACTTAGATCTGCTTCATTTTTCCGACCATGCCCTAAAATGAGCTGGAAAATTTGATGGACGGCATGGATATACGACACATACATCAAGGTGGGCATCACGGTTAGGGAAACACTCACTAACATGTTACTCAGTAGAACCTAATCCGCTCCCATCTCTCTCGCCCCTAGCAACTTTTGCTCTGTACCGTCACTTTAAAGGGCACTAATCAGATGGATAGGATCATCTGATTGACGTGCATTCCTACTCATTTTCCATCCATAGTATGGCATACAAGATGAGCGGTCCTCACCGATAATAACCCAATCTGCACCGTTGAATCACCGCTGATCATGAAAGAAGCCTAGCAATTTTGCACCTCACGAAGGATCTGGGCCCCACTCATCACCGCCATTATATGTTAGATCGGCACGCTTGAGAGAGGAAGATCGAACCATGACTTGATGAATGGCCCACCCAAGTAGCTCTGTACCTTAAAAGTGGGGTATGGGCCCACATGTCACCACCATCAAATGTAGATCCACGATCAACAACGGTAGAGCAGCTCAGGCGGAAGTTTTAACCCTCGATCAGGACGTCGGCTACTTTGATTAAATCCTGGCCACACGATATGGACCCCTCTCATCAACGCCATCAGATGTTAGATTAGCACGGATGAGAGAGGAAGAATGGAAGGTGAGTAGACGAGAGGCCCACCCAAGTAGCTGTGTACCTCAAGTGAGGTGTGGGCCCCAATGCCACATACATCAACTGTAGATCCACAGATCAACAAATAGTAGATCACCCGCCTGGAAATTTTAACCAAATCCTGGCCATACGTCCGTTCTTTTTTGGTATCTTCTTGGAAGAGCACAAAGGCAATTTAGTCATCAGGATGCTCGATGAGTTCCGGGCCCACTTCACCTTTTAGAATCTTCTGGAAGAGCGCAGGGGCAGCAGTGGGAGAAAAGAAATTTGAAATTAGGGTACTTTTTTCCAAAAAGGTTTTCAATAAGCTAAACTAATTCTGATAATTATCATCTAAGTTAGAATTTTCAGGAGGAAGTTGGGTGAGTGGGTTCATGTCATGTTTATATGAAATTCACTCTAACCACTATACTAGTCACCTTATATTAGGCCTAGTGTTAAAAAATTAGCTCCATTTATGATTAAGGTGAATTAGAAAATTAGAAATAGCATATAGGGCAATGCTCACCTTCTACACTATTTTCCTTAGTGTACCTCAACTGAATTTTGGATAGGTCTAAATTATGGGCCTGAGGCATAAATTTTGGTTTGGAAAGTAAAAAATCAGACCTATCTATTATATAGGCAGGCTACACCAAGGAAAATGATGTGAAGGGTGAGAATTGCCATGTAGACTATTTTTAATAATATACTTCATCTAAATCTTGGATGAGACTGTTAACCATGACATATGCCTAACAAGGGGTGACACGTTGTGGTCACGATGAATTTCATACAAAATAGATAAAACTTAAATGAGATAGTAATTTGTAAAATTTTCAAAAATATGGAAATGAGATTTTGCTCTAATTAGCACTTTGGTATGGTCAAATTTTGAAAAGTAAAGGATGTTTCAAATATTCTTAGATTAGTTATCTGTCAAGTTTTGAAAATACTTTCGGATCAAATTGCCTCTATCCTTAAATCAACAACTATACGGATCTTGAGTGGAGAAGAGGTAACGTAGTATTTAATTCCGAGGAATTGATGTCAACAATATTAGTTATTAAGCCTACTGGAACCTAAATCCAATCCATACATTTTCTTTGTAGCCATCTTATTTATATAAAAGTATGCCAACTTCTTACTGACATGATCTTTACATCACCCACAGAACCTAATAACTTGTAATGGTGTCCATTTGATACAAACTATTTTCTTATAATGTAGTTAATGTGACTGGCGGATGTTGATTATGCTTCCAACCATGACCTTCCATGAAATTCTGAAGTTAATGGATGGACTAGATTTCACACATATGCGATGGTGGACCCCACAGATGATATACGAACGCCCTTAAAAGTTTTTTATTTTTAATGATGTAGTCCATTTAAGAAGTTTTCGACAGTAGGAGTTCAATCACCATTGCTTCTTAAGGTGTAGTCCAATTAAGCCTTTAGTCCACCTCTTTCTGGAGCTCATGCTCTAAATTATTCTATTAAGATAAATAGACAGCATAGAGGGTCAAGATTGTCATGTGTTGAGGGTCTAGGTTGTCATACATTAAAGGTCGAGGTTGTCGTGCGTTGAGGGTCAATGTTGTCATGCATTAATGGTCGATGTTGTTATGTATTAAGGGTCGAGGTTGTCATGCATTCACTACCAAAATGGAGCAAATGCTACGGATTAGATCCGCAACAAAAGAATATTTTAGCCTGTTACTATTGCTTTAAGGGTCGAGGTTGAGAAAAGGTTACGAACTAGATCTGTAGCAAAAGAATATTTTAATCCGTAGCCATTGCTTTTAAAAGGTTGATGTTGTTATGTGTTAAGGGTATAGGACTGTGCGTCAACCTTGACTCTTTACACATGACAAACTCGACTCATAACACATGATAACCCATGCCTTCGACGCGTGACAAGCCATACCTTTGACACATAACAATCATAACACACGCCATTAACATATAATAACCTAGACCCTTAACACATGACAACCATAACCCAAACCCCTAACACATGATAACCTAGACTCTTAACACATAACAATGTAGATTTAAATCTTTAATACATGACAACTTAGACATTTAACATATATAGGGGTGTACACGGGTGTAACGCCCTGAAAATCGGGGGTCGAGCATAAACTCAACTCCCGAGTTCCAGAACATCACTTATGCAACAAAATGAATGATGATTGAATGTTGACTGTATTTGTGCATTGAACAAGAGTGAGATTAAGCCAAAACAGCGTATCATACTCCAGAGACAGTTAAATTTGCAAGCGAAAGACTGTGATAAATAGATAAAATATATAAACTGTGGTGAGTCTCCAGTAGTGTGATAAAGTTATGGTTAAATAATTACAAGTAAATTATACCAAGTTGTGTAGTATGATCTAGTCAACATCCCACGTAGCCCCGACAATCAAGGTACGGCTCTCACGAAGCCGCCAGAAAGATATATCGAGAAAGCATTCCCGTTGTCATAGAAGTCCGGCTCCGCCTCGAAGTAAGCGTGCCATCTCGCAATCGGACAAAGTCTCAGGTGGGTGTTCGAACACCGTCCCGTATCGTGGGAGTGAGTGATCAACTCGGTGGAACAATAAAGCATAGGTTAACATGTTATCAATTTAGTCAAGCGGTAATGATAAAGCGGTCTCGATAAATCAAACAATTCTAACTACTCTTATTAAGTGCGAGAATGAAATGACATGATCTTAGTATGCCCTTGCAAACCACCCTCATGCGACATCATCTTACGTTCGCGAATGCTTAACTCCCTCGGTGCGCCACATCTACTAAGCACATGCGGTGCGATGATGATCATGATTACCGAAGTTATTATTAGTCCATTTCAAACAAGCAGTATTGGGAAACTAAGGTACCTCCTCTGATATCATTCCCAAACATGATCCATTCTAGGGTCGTCAATCCTAGTTAATCTCATATGGTATTATGGTTCGAGAAGCATAGCGAAGGCATCGCAAAGGGCTCGTCACCGTCAGCGGGATACGAGATCTCACCGTATGCGACTCAATGCGGCCGTCGGCTCGAGTACGGTCTCACCGTACTCGGCTCAATCACTAAAGTACGGTCTCACCGTGCTCGGCTCAACTCATACTCTAGTTGTTTGTGAAAGACTGTCGCCAATCACGGACCTTAGAGTATACTCGAAGATATTACGGAGGACTCGTCGCCCGTCGACGCAGTACGAGATCTCACCGTGCTCGGCTCTTGCTAGTAAGTATCGACAAACTCGAATATAGTGTCCCATACCACCATAATCGGCTCACGAGTCTAGTTGCTCACTTGTCACTACGGGGAGGCACGTGGCTGACATGGGCCGACAAATTTCGACCACGGTATCCCATACCACCATGTCCGGCTCATGAGTCTTAGCGGATCGAGGTACCATGGTTAAAGGGATTTCACTTGGTAAGTTTGGTACCCTAGGTTGGCGATGGCGTCAAACATGGTGAACATACATTGGACGATCGGGTTACTGACGAGCTCGGCTGCTCGAGCGCACAACAAGTTGAACGACATGAAATGCATAAGCACTTCACGTGGCCAACCACTATCGCCAACCGAAATACGACTCGGGTTCGTCGAACACATCTCACGTGGCAAATGAATCACAAACCACGAATTCAATCAAGTACCGATTATCTACTACAATTATAGCCTCAAACATGAAAACTTGCGGATAGATAAAGCGATAATGGATCAAGATTCAACTCATACTATCAAGGTATGGTATTATCCGTTTAGGTATTTTGTTTGTTAGCACTTTCGTTGCTCCGCTCCCCATCACCCATGACGGATCATACAACGTAAATATAAATTTAAACATGCATTACATAGTTATAATCATAAAGCGATTGAGCATGTTATGAATCACAACACAAGCATGAGTTTATACATGTTCAATTCCTAATCACACAACAATCCAAGGAGATCATACACATAGTTAAAAGAGGTTGAGAATCATATCTCAACACCCTTATACATTACAATTTGCTAACTACTACTCATTCAGACATTTCAAAAACACTTAAACAAACATACATCAACATACATGACATATGTCGATCACATAGGCATTAGGCCAAATCCTTTCACTAGGGAGTTGCCCCAATCATAACACGCAGCATACACCCACGACGGATAGTCATGGCAAGCAGAATCCAAGTTCCATATTCATTCAGTCATTTCCACAAACACTTGGGCCACACATTTTAGCATATATGGTGTCTATTGGCCGTGGCGTGATTTAGGGCAAATCCTTTCGTCAAAGAGGGTATCGCCGATACAACAATCATGAATCCATGACAATTAGTCATGGCGAGTACGAATGAGAATTCGATACTCATTCAATCATTTTCACAAACACTTAGAACACACTATTACAACATACATGGTGTATGTTAGTAAAACATGTATTAGGGCTATCCTTTAGCCAAGTGAGTATTTTATCCATGTGTAAGATATTACTACAACAAATAATCATGATAAATACATCTCCCAATATTTATACGTATACAGTATTTTCTAGAATACGTATTTTCAACATGCATAGTGTATACAAGCAAACATGTATTACGGCGATTCCTTTCGCCAAATAAGTAATTTATCCATATATTATATAATCATACGACAAATAATCATGGCAAACACATTTCCAAAATATACATGTATACGGCACTCCTTACAATACGGTATTTTCACATACATAGTGTATATTAGTAAAACATGTATTTCGTAATCCTTTCGCCATATAAGTATTTTATCCATATATCGTATATCCATACAACAAATAAACATGTCAAACACATTTTTTAAAAAAATACGTATACGGTATTTTATACGAATACCTAGAGTATGTGAATTTCCATATTCTTCAATTCTAATCGAAACAGAAAACGGAAAGCACTTTGTACATGTGCAATTGCATGCAGATCATGAATCTACCATTATCTGACATTGAAAGCATTGAAAACCGCAACCTATACACCTAAAGTCCTCACCTTTTGTCGTAGAATCGTAACGGAGTTGATAGGTTCGCTAAGCTTCCATATACGGGAGTTTTCTAGCCTAAAGAGTGAAATCGGTTAGCTATTTCATAACCTGTAGCCTATACACCTCAAAACAGGTATAGGGTTAGGGTTTATTACCTTAAAACGAAGTCGGTATCGCGGAAAGCGTCTGGAAAGAGGCGGTGCGGCCGTGGAGCGGCAGGGAAGTCTGGCAGGGGAGAAGCTCCCACTTCTCCTCACTTTCTCTCTCTTTCTCTCTCTCAATCTCAAATTCGTATGGCTGCCATGAGAGAGGGTTTAAGGTCCTTATATAGCCTAAGAATTTCTCAAAACAGACTCCGGGTCAAAGTATACTTATGTTATAACCAAAGCGGACTGTTTCACCAACGAAGGACTTCAGCGAGGCCTCCTTGAGCCAAAGGTTGGACTTAAGCTCACTAACACTTGGATCTACGTTCTATTAAGTTTTCATTTCGGTTGGGATTCCGGATCACGCGTGGCGGACCGTTTCAATTCAACGGTCGGATCTCGATCGGAGATTCCAGTACATGTAAATGTGTATGAAATTTTTCCCGATCCGAGGGTGTAATTTGGTCGGTTCGACGGCTCTGTTGCTTAATCTGATCCGCAAACAAATGATGCGAGATCACTATTCAAGATATTTATTTTGTAAAAGAAATGGTGGTTTTCACACTCCTCGCTCCTATTACACGATCGAATGGCCATGGGACATTTTACTCGGACTTGATTTACGAGATGGTTGTCGAGCCCGGTGAGGCGGTCTTAATTCCTTAACTTCGAGTTATTCGGACTTCCGACGTGCGGTCCAGATCGATACGGAGTTTCGATGTGCTCCCGAGAAGCGCAAATGGTAATGAGATTGATCTAGATTTTAGGGTAACCTAGCGTCAATGATTCTACAAGTTTTGGGTCTTGCGGATCGTATTTAAAGTGATTCAAACGGATTTCGTAGCAATCGGTTTCACACCTAGTTACTTTGTCTCATTTCTAAAGGATTTAGTCTGGTGATTTCAGAGGTGGTACTCAGGCCTTTGTAGTTTGTATATAAAGTGATCCAAGTTATACTACTTAGCTAGTTTAAGATAGTGTCTAGGGTGAAAGTTCTTAGAAAAATTGGAAGATCAAGGTGGTGAAGGAAGTTCAAAGGCGACTTTAGACTTTGGGATTCAGTTCTGACAAGTTAATGAGGTATTAGGATCGACCCATTGCCTAAGGACGTCTAATCCCAGGTTGGCAAAAAAAATCAGGGGCGTTACAACGGGTCGGGCCGAGTCGAACTGGCCTCAGCCCATCCAGGCCTTCAGCAGCCACCACCTGGCCGGGCCCGGCCGGGCACAGTCACCGAGCCAACATCTCCAGCCCGAACCGGGCCCGGCGCGAGTTCAGGCCGAGTTCGGGCCAGTTTCGAACCTTCGAGTTCAGGCCAGTTTCGAACCTGAGTTCGGGCCAGTTTCGAACCTTACAGCAAGTTCATGGGAAGGGCTTTGGAAGGTAATCCGCGTCCTATTACAAGGCCCTTGATCAACGGTTTAGATAGTTGAACTATAGACTCCACAAAAAATCTAACTAGTCAGGACATTTACATACATTTGACAAAGCATAAAATAAAATATTTTATACAAATTAAATATAGTTATACACGGGTCGGGCCGGACCAGGTCGGGTCAGGCCAAGCCGGGACGAGTCAGATTTCGGACCGAGTTGGGCCGAACTGAGAGGTATCCAAACTCGGCCTGAACTCACTTTCAGGCCTAGAAAATTGGCCCATCCTGACCCGGAATCGCCTCCAGTTCGGTCGAGTCTGCTTTTTCGGTAGTCGAGTCGAAGCTAACTAACCGCCAGTGCTTGGTTTGTGTACACCCCTAAACATATATAACCCATACCCTTAACACATGACAATCACTTCTCTCACAAAACAACAATTATGGATATCTTTCTCTATCCATAATCAAAAGTGTCTTCTATCTCTAAAAAAAATATCGTTCTATAAAAAATAAAATAAAATAATTATTTAAAATATTTTCCAGATATCAGTGACTTATATATTTACTAAATGCACTCATTAGAATAAAAATAACACTTTTATAGGGCTTTAAAAATTGTTAGCATTATCTTAGAAGTAGATGTCATTAAACATTAGCTAAAAAAATACCAAGGGTTGATGTTGGCTACCGTGAGGCATATTTGAAAAAGGAAGAAAAAGGAAGAGAAAGCTAAAAAGAAAATAGTTTTTTTTAAAAAAAGCTCCCTCAAGATACCAAAAGTTCCAAAGCAAGGGTATTTGCTATCACTATTTCTCAAAAACTTAATCAAAAGGCTAATTAAAGAATATATTCAGGAGACGGAATTTTCGTGGGCATTTCGCAGTACCACTGTACTAGTGCGGTCAAATTCCCAGTCTTTCGATCCCTCTCTAGGAGTCTTCTCCTTTCCTTCTTACAGGTGCCTGTGTTCATTTCCATCATCTTTTGCTTCGATACATCGTGGGAGAATCACGTTTCCAGAGGCAGGGATACAGGCCAGAATCGCCAGTTTCGAGAAGCCGGTGGGCTCTAGACGGTTGCGCCGAGGGCGGCGGTCGATATGATGAATTCGGACCAGGATCAATCGGGCACGGCCCACTCTCTGGGGAAAAAAGTTCTTGTAAATTCCCGCTCTCTCCTTCCCTCTATATAAAAATGTCCGTTTCCCTTCTTTCTTACAGGTTCTTGCATACATTTCCAGGGTTTTTTGTTTCAGTACGTCGCGGAGAAGGGTATTTCCTACCTTCAAACGGATAATGAGGCTTCCGGAGGCAGGGCTACAGGCTCTAGAGGGAGGGTGAGACAACAATCGGAAAACCCACATCAGAATCGTAATTTCCGGCAGAATTCAGGCCAGAACCGCCAGCATCGAGAAGCCGGTGGGCCCCAGTCGGGCGGGCAGAGGGCGGTGACCCATGTGAAGAAATCCGGCCGGGGTGGATCGTTCCGTGATCCGGCCACGCCCCACTCGCCGGCGCCTAGAGGGAATAACGGCTATGGCGGGAGAGGTGGGGCCCACCACGTGACTCGCCGACCGGCTGCGACGACTGCCGCACTCGGTGAGCATTTCTTTCGGACGTGGATTCGGTACTACTCCGCCTGTACGGACTCGGCACAGGCTTAGTCCCTGAGTGGCCACCATGATGTATAGGTTTATCTTCACCGTCCATCCATTTTAATTATTTTAGAATATAAACTAAGAAATGAGGCAGATCTAACACTTAAGTAGACCACACACACCCACCGTTGAAACCTTCCTAATGCCCACCGTAATGTTTATCTGCCGTACAACTTCATCGTGAGGTCAAATAGACCTAAATGCAAAAAAAAAAAAAAAAAAAAAAAAAAAAAAAACAAATATCTGCTATATCTAAAATTTTTATGCCCCCAAAAAGTCATCAACGGTAGGCTTTAATCCCTACTATATGGTCCACTCGAGCCTTGGATCTGCTTCAATTTTATGGCCATACCCTAAAATGATATATAGTATAATATGGCAAAATGGATGGACGGTGTTGATAAACCTGTACATCACGGTGGGCACATGTGGGTTATTACCCCATCCACCGTGCCTTTGTTGCTCTTCTTCTTCTTATTTATTTATTTATATATTTACGATTATCTTGATTATTGGGTTGGTCTGCGCTTGAACAGAGCTTGACTAGGTTTGACTTAGGTTAGTTGACTGAAGATCATTTGCCAAGGTTAGCACATGTGTGAAATTCAGCTGCTCATCAGGTGTGTCTACCATGAGCATGCCCTGGCCTAAAGGGAGCGGATTAGGTGAGGCCCACCTTAATCTATCTATTTTATATCCAGGCCAGCCAGCTGTTTTAGCCAAAAATTAAGTAGATCCCAATCTCATGTGGACCACACCACATGAAACAGTGGTGATTGACTGCTCATTTTAAAAACTTCTTAAGGCACACTTTAATACCTAAGGTGATGTTTATTTTCCATCTATCCAACCTATTGGTAAGGTCATGCAGGCGTAGATGAGGAAAAAAGGAAGCAAATATCAACTTGATTTAAAACTTTTGTGGCCTTAAAAAAGTTTCCATGGTCAATATCACCGTTGTTTCATGCAGTGTGGTTCAATTGAGATTTGGTTCTACTTACTTTTTAGGGTCATGCCCTAAAATGATGTGGAAAAGCAGATGGATGGCGTGGATATACAATGGATATATCAAGGTGGGCTGCACAGTGTTGGGTGAGGATGGGGCTGCACCTAATATACTCCCTGGCTTAAAACCCAGCCTGGCCAGATCATTATGTGGGTCTCACCATCAGGATTCCCTGATCCAAAACTCAGGCTGGCCTGATCATCAAGTGGGGTGCGTTGTGAGGATGCCGTGCCCCAAAACCTTTGGGTAGGCTTGCCCTGCTCAAACACATGATGGCCTAATAATCAGGTGGGCCCCAGGATACTCTTAGCATGAAACTCAGTTTGGGTTGGGGTCAGATTCAGATTCATTAGTGACCCCTCTAGTACCATGTTAGTATTAGTTGGTGCTGGAAAAGCTCTATGGGCCCACCATGATGTATGTGTTCAGTCTACTTTTCCGGCTCATTTTAGGGCATGAGTCCCAAAATGATCCAGATCCAAATTTCAAGTTGACCACACCATAAGAGCACTCATGCGGTACCTATGGGTACTGGAACCCCAGAGCTCATGTTGAAACTCCCGAGAGTCTACCACCGAGTCAGGGATAAGGATCCCTCATCCATGTTTATTTGACTTGATCAATAGATTGGATGGAAGAAAAATATTACTGTAGGCTCAGGTCGTTTTGAATGGTGGGCGTTCAATCACCACGGTTTCCTAAGAGGTGTTTCACTTGAGATTTAGATGATCTGCTTCGTTTTTGGGCTCATGTACTAAAATGAGTTGGTAAAAGGGACAGACAGAATGGATAAAACACACATTGTCGTAGGGCCCACAACACTGACCAATACTAGAGGGGTCACTAACCAGTCCGAGTCCGTTGGGTCTAGGTCTGGGGTTGGGTTCAAAAACACTGATTTGAAATTGGTTCGGGCTGGCATTGAGCACATTCAGGTCAGGTTTGGAAGGATCTCATGTATTTGAGTCATATTGGTTGGTCCGACCATCCACGTGCATGGGTGGCCCAAAAGCGCCACTAGATGCATTTCTTCCCATAAGACCCAAGAGAGGCTGGCAAGGCCATCGCTTTGAGAACAGGTGTCAACATCATAACCATCTGTCTTGAGTGTGATTTTTATCTATGCAGCCACAACAGGATCCTCAGGACAAGCAAGCCGACCCACTAACAATTCCTATTCGATTATCTTCGAAGGATCATCTGCAAATGCTACACATGTTTCTGGTGCAACATACCAAAGTCGCTCATTGAATCAGTGCTCTGTGCATATCTCGTGGCCGATGTGTAATGCTTCTTAATTTAGGATGAGTACCTTGCTTACACACTTATTTTAATTATGATTTTCATGCACTTACACTTAAAAGACTTAGTTAAATATAATTTCCTCCATTTACTTTTAGGAATGTTTAGTTAATTAAGTGGTTAAGGCTTTGAGAGAGCACTCTAGAATTATTATTATCATTTTTACAAAAATTCCATTTGGAATTCAAATTTAAAAACTCAAAAAATAAATAAATAAATAAATAAATTTGAAAATCAAAAGAGAGAAATTCTCTCCCTCTTTATCCCTCTAAGAGAGCTCATGCCTCCACCCTTGGCTCTTTAGCTCTATAATATAATTGAAATTGGAAGTGAGTGTCCTATACATATGATTTTGTGTATTTTTGTTAAAATTTTATTTAATTGCTTGTTTATGTTAGGCGCCATTCATCTTTTTATAAATTCTTTAAATCTATCATCCAATCATCCATTTTAATAGAGTGGATTATTGGATTGTAGCCATAAACAATCAAAACTGTCTCTTTGATGGCCCACTTTGGACGTCCCCTAGATCAATTAGGACCTCCAATGGATGATGTAGATGGTTAAAAACCTTCCTTACATGCTGATCTTTGCATCTGGCCATTCATTTTAACATATGCAAGAATGTACTTTTGCATACTTCAATTTCTTTCAAATTCAACCCTTCATCATGCATAGTTTTTGTGTAATCCTGTTTATCTATACTTTGTATTTGGATATCTGACCTTTAATCCTTCATTTTAGTGTAGCTTAATGATTTTATTTTATCTTAAGATTTGTATATATAGTGTGCACAATTTCACCATTGATTACACCCAAATTGTGCACTTATTGACACCGTTGATGATATCTCTTGATCATGTAAATTGGGGCCGTGATTATAATAATTTGGACACCCAATTTAATTAGATTTAGGGCTCTGATCATGCACTTAATTACTCCAGAAAATCAGCCCTTTTAAATTTATTAATTGGCAAATTTTGTGTTTTTATTATTATTATTTTTCTAATTTTTATTTTTATCATGTGATCTAAATTACATCTACGTTGTTAAAATTTTCAATCTGGACCGTTAGATCGCATAGTTTGGACACCCAATCGGATCTGATGGAGAGCCATGGTTGGTACGCTCAAAAGTTCCAGTAATCATCCATTTTTAGGACCATTTGATCAGACTTTTTCAAAAATTCAATCTAGTGGACATTCAGGTGTGTAAACGGCACACATTGGAGATCTATTTCGGACGGCCAGATTAAGATCTGATTAGATCCTTTCTATGTATGTTTCTAATTATTATTAGAATCATTCTTACAGTACTCTATGGTTAGTCCATTAACCTAGACTAGTCAGGTGTACACGATTATCCAAATGGATAGACTACATTGTATACTTAATCTAGTATATGATTGGATCAAATCAAGGGTCCAGATTAAACTGATGGATGGACCATTCTTGCTGACTTAGTGAACCCTCAAATATATACTTAAGGGACACTTAAATTATCCATTGAAAACATCTTAATTGGGTGCACCAAAACAGCCCAGACGGTAAAGACTAATCCAGTCACACGTCGGAATTGAGTTAGTTAATGGACCGGGTGTATGTATTTTATGGACCATTGTATTCATGGTTTGAACCTTGAAAAGCCCATGAAATCAACATATTATTGGACTCTGCATTACTAAGTACTTGGGCTATTACTTTATGTATCTTTGAACCATTAGATTAGATGGACTCTTAAATCGGGCCATTATATTGATCTATTGCTAGATTTTGTTCGCACACTAAACTATTTGTATGTTTTATTTTGTTTAGCCATAGAATTGGCTAAGTTATGAATGTAAGAGGATCTCTAAAATTGGCTAAGTACTAGTGTGACATTTTAGCATGTATGTAAATGTTATTCATGATAAGTAGTGTAGTATCATTAGAGGATTGGATGTGCATTAGGATAGATTAGAAATGATGATATTTGATCATGATTTAATGAAAGTCATGCATCATGGATAGTATAGTGTTGATCGTGATTTAATGGAAGTCATGTATCATGGATAGCAGGGTTGATCATGATTTTAATGGAAGTCATGCTTTATGGATACGTTGACATTGGATGATGATTTTTTAGAGAAATCATGCATCATGGATATATAGACTTGTAATCTGATTATGGAGTTATGCATCATGGACCTACGAATCTACTAGAATCGTAGATGGAAAAATAGGTGAGTGATCCAGATCCTTAGGTTGAAAGTCCAAGAAACTAGCATGTGGGGTGCTCAAGTCGCTTGATGAGAGTCCCTAAAATCTAGATTGGTATCATTTGGAGCCTCAATTGTCTAGAGGAGTGGATGAGCATGTCAGGATTGCAATAGGTGCTCACTAATTCTGGGTGCGAAAGAGGTCTGATCTTACCCACCGTATGTCAGAATTATCATAATAAGATTAGGTATGACCAGCCCGCATCATGGACCTATGAATCTACCATAATAGTAGGTAGAAAAATAGGTGAGTGGTCAAGACCGTTAGCTTGAAAGTCCCAGAAGCTAGCATGTGGGGTTAAGAGGTCCATTGGGTGAGAGTCTCTAAAGTCTAAATTGGTACCATTTGGAGCCTCCATCATCTTAGGGAGTGGATGAGCATGTCAGGATTGCAATATGTGCCCACTAATTTTGGATGCGGAAGAGGTCTGATCTTTCCTACTGTTGGTAAATGCGGAAGATGAGCCCTCAAGATCTGACGGTCTACACGTAATTTGGAACCCTTACAAAGCTGAAGAACAGTGCTTCAATGGTCCGCCTATCTACTACTGGAGCAGATCGAACTTTTCACACCTCTGATCCTACGGTATATAGTGGCCCCGGATTACTATGGATGGACCAGATCGTCCTAAGGACAAGCTAATATGAACGGACTATAGGATACTCTCTTCCTCTCTATATTCTCTCGTGTTTCGTATGAATCGATTGCTTTTCATGAGAGAAGCGCACTCATATATATAACAGAGGAATGAGAGTTTAAGTGGGATTGTGATAAGGCCACATGAGCCGATCACATCCCTAACGAGAGAAGGAGAGTTTGGGTGGGATTGGGATAAGGCCATCATCCGGTCTTATCCCTATCTCCTATCATAAATCAAATTCAAAATTGAATTTGAAATATAACAGAAGAGGAAAAAAGGCCGTAGAAGCCAAAGCTCTAGTGATTGCTCACTTTCGTCTACACCTGTATGTCGAATTATGATAATAGGATCAGGTGTGACCAGCCTAATGCATGTCAGGACTTCGAGGAATGAGTTAAGTTTAACCAGCCTACCGTATGTCAGGATTATGATAAATAGGTTAAGGTGGATGAGCATGTTAGGATTGCAAAATGCCACTTTGGTGTTCAAGATGACCAACTATACTGAGTTATGTGGACATTACCCCATGCATTGCATCATGTGCATCATTCTTACATCATATAAATTCATACCATTCATTCTGATATTATCTGATTATTTTGAATTTCTTAGTTTTTTAAAACTCATGTATTAGATTATTCAACGGGTTTCATAGCTTACCCTGTTTGGATTTTTAACATTTCAGGACAAGGACACTGTTGGATGCGGCTCTATGACTAGAGATATGCTAGATTTCCTTTTTCGTTTATTTGATATTTATGTTTTATGAGTGAAAAAGTTTTATGGATGATGTATTTGGAATATTTTATTTGGTTGTGGTTTGGATGATTAATAATATTAATAGATGAAGTTTATTTTATTTAATTATATGGGATGAATATTTCACATAGACCATAGTCTTAGGTACACTCGAGTGTAGCATTAGAGTCATGTGGACTCAAGTGTTGGATTTTGGGGCGTGACAATTTGGTATTAGAGCGTATGTTTAAGATTGCAAGTGGACCTAAGGTTAAACATTGAACAAGACTTATGATTAAATTTCCTTAGTTTAAGCTAAATGTAGAACTATGTATTTTGAGCCTTGAACCTTTCAATTATTCATTGTAGATAATGGCAGGATCCAACACAAGAAGACAAGCCATGACATTCCCATTTGCTTCAGGAGTTGCAGAGGAAAATTAGATCTTAGATGGAGTCGTCCGTGCACTTTCAAATGTGACAATGATCTTAGAACAACAGTCACATAGTAATATTGTGGGGGCTGCAACTGTGGAATAGGATAGGGTAGAAAGCCTGGTCAAAGAATTTAAGAGACTGAATCCACCAACCTTAAGGGGGCGTGCTGGATCCAATGGAGGCAAAAAAAAAAAAAAAAGTAGAGCAGAAAGTTACCTTGGCCGTTTTTGTGTTGTTATAAAATGAGAAGTGGACTATTGCTGTAAGATGACGGGCAAAACAGTTGAACAAGCGACAACGTGGACATGGGAGAGATTCTGTGAGCGATTTTATGAGGAGTTGTCATACTCCAAAATTCGTGGGCTAGTCAGACCTTAATCCCGCATCCCAAAACAAGACTTATAATTTAACAAACTCGCAACTATAATTGTACATAAACAACCACAATTCCATAATTTCAATAAAATACTAAATGTCATTACAACCATCTAAACTCTCGTTTACACTTCCACATTACTTTTTTTTTTTTGGTCTTTTAATTACAAACGATACAAACTTAAAAGGGTAAATCTAAAGGTAGGCAGACTTCTTGATCTCTGCACCGGTGTGTTTCCTCACTAGACTCTGCGACTTGAAATTTAATATCTACAATAACAAGTGAAGCTTATAAAGCCTGGTGAGATAGCCTCACACAATTTATCACATGTAATCAAAGTTTCAAAATGGTGTAAAAATATTTCTATAGAAATACAAGTATTCGAGTATTTAAATCCAAAAGAATATTATAAACCATGCTAGTATGGTTATCATTAGAATCTCTAGGGCCAATTTAATTTAGTTGGCCAATACTATCATCTACAGCATCAGTCTCTAATGGAATCCGACCTCCTGCAAGCAAATCCACTCGGCTCTCAATAAGGGACTAACTCAGCATAGTCAAGCATAATAAATCTACATTGGGCCATCATAACTGGTATGTTGTTCACACCTAGGCACTCACCCAATTGGCCTCGATCAATGGATCCTCCACCAGATATGATAGCTCATCTATTGCACATACGCGGGCGCTTACCCAATTGTCTACAATTGATGGTGCATACATGCCTATTACACACACATGGGTACCCCCCAAAAGTAGTTCACTGGGTCTTGAAGACACCCCATCCAAAAATAAGATTAAAACTATTCTTCAACTTTGGTCAAGCTTCGATCAAAAGTATCTATATGGCTCGACACTCGTCTTATGATCATATAAGGTTTTTTTTTTTTTTGGTTAGCTGGTTAGTACACCCCACTGTCAGTTCACACTTACTATTAGCCACCCCCACTAGGGATCGATACCAAGACTTCAGTGTTGAAACGAGGTATCTTCCACTTAGAAGCAATCTCAAAAGCAATCAACATGCTAAATTACGAACATATAAGTTGGATAGAGTATGGCTCAGGCAATCTCAGAAGCAACCAACATGCTAAATTGACCGATCGAATGGCCCACCAACCTAGTTTTGTCCAAAATGGCTAGTCTTGAAAGAACTCAAAACGTACATTATTTCAATAAGGTTACCTCCAGGCCTTAAAAGCCCAAATGGACTGATTAGAAAAGACCCTCGATGTGACCCAAAGATGATCAATAAAGTGAATTGACAGGCTCATGACTCATTTAACCCGATCTCAAGCACTTGCCTAAGGTATTCGGGAGTCACAAACCAATCAAGAACACTCATTTAACCCGATCTCAAGCACTTGCCCAAGGTATTCGGGAGTCACAAACCAATCAAGAACACATTTCTTAGACTCTAGCGGTGCAAAAAATTCATGAAAACCTAGCAAAAAGATCGCCGGCATCTCCTGAAAATCACCACTAGATTCGATTGTGTAACGCTTGAATAAGTGAGCATCAGAATCAATTTGTGCACCATAGCTCCAATAAGCCCCGAGACCACCATTCATGTTAGTTGTTATGCCAAAAAAAGGCCGAGAGTTGAGAGAGGGAGGGAGCTGCTAAGAGCATCGCGGACTGGCTTGGGTGTCCGTCGAGTCAAGCTGAAATTGGCGTATTAACGCCAATTCGAAGTTACATACACCAAAATTTGCTCTGATTCCCTGTAGACTCACAAAGAACCTAATTGCATTATTACTCTACCCAACAAATAGTACAAATACTTTAAGCTGAATAAGCTATTGAAATTGAAGAGTAAGGTTGGAATCGATCTCTCTCTCTCTATATATATATATATATATATATATATATATATATATATATATATATATATGATGTTGGATATCCTCTTTTACTTTTCACATCTCAAAGTAACCTGCATTTTAGTCCACACATTCTAAATACATCAGGAGCACACATTCACTTTCTTTTCTCTTTTATTCTACAATACTCACTCTTGTCTATATTCTTTTACTTTATTTTTTCTACCTCTACAAAGGGTCTTAAACCTTGCAAATAAGAGTAGGTGTCGTTTATTTTTATTTATCTACCTAGAGTTTTAAATTCTGCAAAGTACTACTAGATGTGGTAATGCTAAAATTATGTTAAATCCTTCAAAAACTGTTAAATCCTGCTAAGTAGAGACTGTACATTGTATGGATAGACAATAATGCTTAACACCTTCCACTTTTGCAATCGATGTACCTACTCAAAATTTATGATTGCAAACCAACCGCAGGAGTCACTTAAGGTGGGAGAACTTTATGTGATTTTATAATTTTTAGTCGGTCATAAATTATAATATTCATTTGGCTAGTGACAACTCCAGACTAAACTAAATGCATTTTCGCACCTTAATCAATACCCTATTCCAACTGCACTATACCAATAAAAGAGAATAGAGGAGAAAGCCAAGAAAGTGAGGGCAATCCACACTCGTGCGGGAGGCGTTCATAGATGGGATGCTACAAAAATGAAACCTATGCAATCATTATGTAAACCACATTGTAGAAAAAGAAAAAAAAAAAAAAAAAAAATCATCCAAAAAGAAATATAGAATTAATTTCAGATATAAAACTAGTAAACCTACTTTTATAGGCCACTAAAAGCTTAAAATTACCTTACTTTTAGGCCAAAGCTATCTTACAATGCGCTCAATTCAATGATCATCTTATGATACAATGAAAAATTCAACCGTAAAATATGAAAATACTAGAATGTTATAGATAAATATATTTGGGTGTTAGTAGGTTTCAATTGAAAACTTTGGGACCTGGAATTCAGCCATATATAGACCTTACTTTTGGGCACACCAAGCATAATGCATGGATGAGCTGACACAGACATAGCATGGTGGCCTCAAACAGGCAACTATGCATAGGCAAGCGAATAAGTAGGTGACAAGCTTTTACACTCCGTTGATTAACATTTTTCCTTGTGGTGAATAACACAGTAAAATAAGCCTATTCAATGAGGACTTGTAGTGAAACCCACCCCAGAAGTTGCAGAGAGAATTTGGTACATTGAGCCTTATACCCTGCCAAAGTATCACTTAAAATATTGAAGTCATGGAAAACTTTGATAAATACCCGGTAAAGTCCCATCCTAAGCAGATTGCCTTGGGACCAAATTACCATGCATATCCATGATGACCCTACATCTTATGATTTGATTGGACCATCATGTCACTATTACATATCAGTCTCACAAAGCATGTTTGTAAGTTATTCAGTACTTGAGTAGATACCGGAGCGGGCTTCATCCATAACAACAGCACAAGGTCAATCAAATACCATCACGTCAGGTCACCATGGACGGGAGATTCAGTCACCGGAAATCTGCTACCAATGCCATGAGTAGTACTTACCGGAAATCTGCTACCAATGCCATGGTTATCTCAACAAACAAGTTTTCATGGATCCGGATTTCTCAGCCAATCTAATCTTTAGGAGTGTTACTTAGCGGCAGTGGGTTCCACAATTTTATGGGCTTAAAAGTGAGATAATTTAATGCCGCATGAATCAAGCCTCCAGAGTATCATATTAACTGATACTCTGGAATGCGCGTTGCTTGATACTTGGGCACAGAAATTTCTTGCTTAACATGTCAGTCAGTCAAATTAAACCCTTTAAATTATGGATACCAGATAAGGTGTATTATGTATCAAAAGTTAAATTGGGATAAGGTTTAGATGATGACCTATCCAAAGTTATGCTGATTTCATCATCCATAATTGGATTTAGGGATATTTAGTGGACGGTTTAAAAAGAACAACCAATAGTCTTGTTTAAACAAACACGTGTCCATGAATTAGTGGTCAGGATTGCTCAACCAATCTGATTATAAGAGTGCGGCCCATCAAAGGTGGGTTTCACAATTTACTCAGTAAAATCTTAGCTAATAAACGCCATGTCATGCATAGCTTTTGAGTGCCTGTGTATCAAGAGTGATACTGCCAGTGTATCAAATGTATCAGAAGTATCAAATAGATACTTCTCCTTCAGCTTGTTCAGAACGCCACCGCCACTGCCACTTTCAAAAGAACAAGAAGATTAGGGCTTTGGGCAAAAGCCTGGATTTACCTTCTTTTTTTTTTTTTTTTCTTAAAGCTCCATATTATATGTGGCCGGTATAAGCCTGGATTTACATTTTTTTTCCCCATTTCTTAAAGCACCGTATTATATTTGGACCACATAAAATTGTGTTTTATATGCGTTCCATACATCCAGATTAATTAAAAAAAGAAAAAAAAAAAACACAAATTACTTTTGAAAACAACACGCCTAAGTAGGATTTCTTTTTAAAACAAAACAATGAATATGCAGATAAGATGTGTGTTATATGTATATTTGTTAACTATGCTTTGAGCTAAAATCTCAAGTAAGACAATCAAACAGCCTATGTTACACTTGAAATTGAATGCATTATCTACTTATAAATATAATAACTTTGGAAATTAAATTGTGCCCAAAAGGTGACTAGAAGTTTGCCATTGGATGGGTCTCTACACTAGAGCTCAAAATTGGGTGGGTTGGGTTGGTGCTCAATCCTAGCCCAACCCAAGGTTCCTATACCTCAACTCTAACCCAACGCAACCTAGCCTCGGGTTGGGAATTCTCAACCTAAGCGAAACCCAAGCAGGCTAGGTCAGGTGGATACATTCTACTATTTTCGTTATTACATTAGTGTATTATATTTCAATACACATCTTATTTTTCGCACGTATGATTTTATTATTTATATATGTAGTTATTTATAGCAAAAAACTTCATTTTTTCAAAACAAACAAGTTAAAATATAGGACAATTACCCTTTTAAAAGTAGTATTGGGTAGCACCCAATCTATTTGGGAGAAAAATCTAGCTTATCTTGTTAGCTTAAGTCATCAGAAATGATGTGGACCAATAAGAGCCAACGACACTGGAATTTCCAATGCCTTCAACACCGGCAATCTACACTAAATTATAATATGTAAGTAACTTATATCTCAATTGCGATCGGGTTCGGGTTGGGTTCAGTGACCCAAGACCTTAACCCGAGCTTGGCCCAAATTGTATGGCTGGTGTTTGTATAACCCAAGCCTAATATCGAGCCTGATACATCCTGCCTATTGGGGGACCGCGGAAGCACACAGAGATGAATCTAGGAGAGTAATCCAATCGCACAAAGCAAACACAAAGATAACACAACGATTTAACGTAGAAAAATCCTTGCAGGAAAAAACCAAAGCACAAAGAGACATTGGACGAATTAAAAATCCTAGAAGTACCTTACAATCCTGTTTACACCCATATTGATAAGTTATGGAAGAATCCCAAACAAAATTGGAAACAAATCCCGCAAAATCGCAACTCTATGAAAATTCGCGCGGATATTGTTGATGGCATCGAACGGTCTTCGATGTCATCAAAACTAATTCTTTGATAACATCGAAATAATACATCAACTATCCAAAGACAAAACATGATTTTTCAAATATTCTCGATTACATCAAAGGTTCCATTGAATACCCTCTGATAGCATCAAAAGAATGCCCTAATAATCCAATGACCAATCAGAGAAAAACTAAAAAATTTCAATGGAATTGAGCATTGTTCCATGCCAACGAAGGTGACATCAAATAGTCTATCAATGGAATCGACAAGCCATGTATCTAACTAGATTTAAGACATTAAATACAACAATGTCCGATCCAAATCCAATGTCCTATCGGTCACTCGTTGGCCAGTTGAACCCACCCGACTTTCAGCCCTACTCTACATAGCCGTTGTGATTGGATGGATGGTCCCGTTGATACACCAACATGACACGTGTGTGGACAGATGACTATACCTTATTTTGTTTCCAGCTCTACCACGCAGAATCAGAACCGTGAGTCGTGTGCTTTCCCCTATGTTCAGGGTGCATCATAAAATTTAGGTGGGCCACAGGATAAGAAACAATTTAAAGCATACCCCATTGTGTGGCCCACCTTAGTATTGGATTATGATGATTTTTGGTCTCTAGGTGCATCAAATGGGCGGTTTCAATGGCTCGGGGGCTCGTACAGCTCGCTCGTATGAAATAACATCACGGGTCCACCCGGTCGGACTGGTCAGTGACCAGGGAAAAGTTGCTTGTCCTCTAGTTACAAGACTTAGCCGTTAAGTGATGGATATTTTGACCGGAGAAAAGGCCAGAGGTGTTTGTAACATGGTTTATACACTTGCGCTATAGATGTGTACGTGTAACATGCATGTTCCTCGAAAGGATCGGTCTATCTTGTGGGACCTACTCCTGATGGGTCATTTATCGAAAGAAATACACAAAATCAATGTCCTAGATGGTAGATCCAACGACATCTAATATCCAAAGGTCTGGATTGAATATGGTCAGAGTGATTAAATAAACCAGAGGAAAAGAGAAGGAGAGAAGGGAGAATCTAGTAAAATCTAAGTCACATGTTTAATTGGATAAATTAAAGCCGTTGGTTTGTAAGTCTGTAGATTTTTAAATTTTCATAAATACACTTATAATTTTAAATTCCATTTTATATCCCAAGAAGTCTCCAAGGCATCCCCTCTCCTAAAATTAATTGGATGGGCAGAGATGTTCCACAGCTCTTGATGGAGTATTATTTTTTGAGTTGTCTAATAATACAGTGGGTCCCAATATTTCAGTGGTTAGATTTAATTGGACTTACATTTGCTATTTTAATTGAATGTATCCACTCTTACTCACCATGCATCGAAAAACCACTCCCACTGAGGAGTCTGGTAAAGCTAAATAGAGATAGAGACGGGTAACAGATCGGGTACAAATATATTCCAACGCGGTTTAAGTGGGACCAGGGAAAAGCTGATGTGACAGGAGTAGACTCTTGAATCATGATGATATGTCATGTCACTTGACCTTGACAAGCTCACCGGTGCTTATTGCTAATGAAGTCATACAAAACATATTTGAAAGTAGTTGGGATCCTCTGTTATCGGGTCAATAGAGAATTTCTAATACCCTAAAAATCATGTCCACGTCAATACTCACGAGGAATAAAAAAAAAAAAAAAAAGGAAAAAAGAAAAAAAAAAGCTTCGGACACCAAACCACTAGGGTGACTGAAAAATCCCGTTGACCCGATAACAGAGGATCCCGACTCATTTGAAAGTTGTTACTCCGATACATTTCAAAGCCGTATATAGCTTAACTAAAACCATGGCCAAACTCATTAGAGATACTGCACATCCAAGAGGTGGCCCATTCGGTTGGGAGTACCAATAAATTATTTGTGATTATGATTGACGGTAGAGATTGTGAGATTGTCACATCAGTTAATTCGCATAGTCCACACACCTATAAAGGCAACCAACTAGGTGGCACATTATGTGAAAGCTTGAAACTTGTGCACTTGATCAAAACCATGCATAGTATTGGGTTGGCCATGCAGATGCTCCGCAGATGCTCCTCTAAAATCAAGTCAATGATTTTATTAGGTTAGCCATGCGGTTCAAAACAAATCAAGGGCTTAAGTAAATTTTGAGACATTGATGTAGAGCGGGTCGCAGACAGTTTAATGGCCAAGATAGATCAGAAAGGCCCAGTCGATGACAAAAGTGATTCGGACCGTCGGACCTTAGATCGAGTATATCTCACAATCCGAAATGAGTTATCGGGCATAAACTATATAATTTTGGAGTAGAACGATCTACTTTAGCCAACCAACCTGGCTATGCCGGGTTGTGCAAGTCAGATTTGTGAAATACTCCTATATCGACGGTCGTTTTAATTTCTTTTTTACTATAAATAGTAAGTTTTAATTTGATTATAATTCTTCATCCGTCTAGCTTTAGGAGTTGCGCCTAACGTGAAAAGAGCTTAGAATAATTAGGAGAACAGTTTGGTGAAGCCAAATAGGACACTAACTATTTTTGGCCGAAAACCTTGCGCACTAGTAGACATCACGACCATCTATAAATAATAAGTTTACTATTTATAGTAAGTTGCGAATTCTAGAAGTTTTAGTTATAGTTTGCTTCTGATTTCTCTGTCATTGCTTGGTATCTCTATTTAAAGGGTTGTGAACTCGTTTATTTCATTCATTAAATCAATTTCGAATTTATTATAATTTATTTCTATTTTCTGCTTTCTTTCCTCGTGGGTTCGAGAAGTCTCTGTGAGGAGTCCAGAGAAGCTTTGTGGATTCGGAGTAGTTATCCTCTTGAGGAAGATGGTGATCGACCTTATCACGTTCATCCCTCCGTCGGATATTTAATCATCCAATTATGGGGCTTTTTCAAAATCGATTATGATGCCCATCATTTCAATGGTCCATATCCTAGAAAAATGCCCTCACTCATACAACTATGGGCTTTTTACCTAAATATGCCCAAATTTTCGTGGTAGCACCAAAATAGCACTAGTTTTTAAATACCATTTTTTAAGCCCCACATTTTTCAAATTTTTAGGAAGAAAATGTCCTAAGTATCATTTTTAATTTTCTATACATGTATCTTTTTTTATCACTAATTTTCTTCTATCATTGAACGCCAATGGTTTTTCGTGCTTTCCAACTACTTTCGGGCAATCTTTTGTGTTTTCTGGTTCTCTCTCTAGCATAAACTCCTATCTAAGAAAAATGAATTTTTCTTCTTATTTTTATCTATCATGTTGAAATGGGCTTGTTTGAGAAGAAAATGAGGGGAAAAAATATTACAAATATTTCACTTTTAAAAGATGGATTCTTTTTTCTTTTAAAAGATGGATTTTTTTTTTAAAAAAAAAATTTCTTTAAAAGATTTTGTTTAGATTTGTTTTTGTCAAGAAATTGATAGACGGAAAAAATAAATAAATAAATAAATAATCGTAAGAACTCGACTTTTAGTTTCTCTTCAAAAGATTAGGCTCTTAGATGGGTCTTTGACTAAGAGTTGGACTTTAGGCATACTTTTGAAAAGTCAAATGGTGTCTAAATGAGACTACTTTAATCCTATTTGAAAGATGGTCAAATTAACTTTCCAACAAGCAACCCTGATCCAACTTATAATGAGAGAGTCATGACTATTTTCGTAAGATTGTGCAATGCTCTTAGGATTGCGATTCATGTAGTGTTACAATCACGATCCATGTAGTGTTACAACCATAATCCATTCAATGTTTATAACCACGATTCATGCAGTGTTAGAACCCAAATCCATTATATAGGGCCAACTTCGAAATGGAACATCTATTAAGTGAGGCCCACCTTGGATGTGGGTCATTCATCATGAAGGGCCGACCTTCAATGTGAACTAGCCTCATGTGGGGTTCACCTTAATATAGGTCATCTATCATGTAGTACCCACCTTCAATATGTACCACCCATCATGTGAAGCCCACCTTTGATGTGGATCATCCATAGTGTGAGGCCCACCTTGGATGTAGGCCATTAATCATTAGGGCCGACCTTTAATGTGGACCATCCATTATGTGGGGACCACCTTGATGTGGGTCATCAATCATGTAGGGCCCACTATTAATGTTATTGTCCATAATGTAGGGCTAATTGTGAATGTTGGAAATAACACTTATGTGTTTTTATCTTGTCTGTGTGGGTTGACCTGTCTAGATGATTTGATTGACTTGAAGTCACCACTAGCTGGTTAGCTTAAAATCCTGCAGTCGGTTAAACCCTATCCTACAGTCGGTTAAACCCTGTCGAATATATGGAAGCTAGAGAATCCTAAGACTTTTACTTTGAAATGACTCCTGATCTGCGACCTGAGATTCCAAGTAAGGAACATCAGTTATAGAGAGGGAAGGTATTAGACCCTCTTTGTTTGCATAAGTGTGCGGTTTCTACTTTGTGTGGTTAGCTAATTTTAGGGGATCTGATGATTTTATACTAAGATGTTAAAAAATACTGGAAATAAGACTAGGTAAACTTGGATTTCTGATCTAGAAAGATTTGATATTCTGGTAAGCTACATAGCATACATCCAAAGAGTACCTAGAGAAACAAAGGGGGTTAAGGTAAGATGTGATGATGCTAGAATGACTAGACTATCATGAGTTTATTATGTGACAGGATCCCGAATTCCAGCAAGTCACAAAGCATATGCTCAATGGGAGCCAGGAATATAAGGGAGGTTAAGAAGGGAAGCGATAATGCGATTAATGAAGTATGAATACAAATGATGGTGGCTTGATCCTTAGCTTGGAACTTAAAGCGGCTAGGATGCAGTGTACGCACTATGGTTTGAAACTTGTAGCCCGGGTGAGCCTAGGCTAAAAAAGGTTTGCTCTAAAAGGTTATGAGGCTAGGAGAGGGTTATATGAGGCTGGAATGGATGGGGGCTTGCAAGCTCAACCTCTCTCTCTCTCTCTCTCTCTCTCTCTCTCTCTCTCTCTCTCTCTCCCCTCCTTTTCTAGAGGGAAGGAGCTTTTTGGTGTGTTGGGGTGTGTTGAAGTGAAGAGAGGAGTCAGGAATTTATAGCACCCTTAGATAGCATTCTAGCAATTATCGGGACTTTGGGGGACAAATGGTCATGCGGAGGGTGGTGATTAGTAGAAAGGGAAAGAGGTGCCACATGACACTCTCATATTGATTAGAATGGTTGGTAAAAAGGTAAATAGGGGAAATTTTGGAGTATTGGATATTGTGGACGTCAAATCCAGGAGTGAATCATGCTTTTCCATGGGTTGCCTTTCTCAAGGGCTCTGCGTTGTATATAGAAGGGTGTTGTTATATTTAAATGGAGTTGCCACTAGCCATTTACTTTGTCTCCATAGTCGGCTAGACCTTGTAGAAATGTTAGGAGAGAGGATCCGAAGATTCTCGGTCTTAAAGTAACTCCTTGATTTGCAACTGAAGATTCATGTTAAGGGACCACTGTACAAAGAGAGAATGTATTAGGAATCCACTCTGCTCGTACAAATGTATGATCTCTACTACACATGATTAAATGAATTCTCAAAAGTTAGGATTAGCTCTTGCACATTGATGATGCAACAATGTGTGTAATGCCATATTAAATGCAATGCATATAAGAAGCTTTAGTCCAAGTTGGATAAATCCACACTGATTTCGGATGGGCAGGATCTTACTATGTGAGCAAGCTATAGAGCATACATTTGTACTGATTGGGTGTTGAGTGCTATGTATGTGATGCGGTGAATATGTTGTGTGTGCGATGCAGTGTTAAATGCAATGCCTATGACAAGTTTCGTTTGGGCTAGATAAATCTGCCTTGACTTCTCCACTTATCGGAGCATGGTCTAATCGAATAGAGTTTCTGACGAGTGGGATCTAATTATATCGACAAGCCATAAAGCATACGCCCAAGTCAATTAGGTGCGCAATACTATGCGATGCAATGCAATGAGATAAGTATAGAGGTTGAGAATGGAGTAGGTGTTGCACAATGCTAATATGGGAATAGATAAAGCTGATTCAAAGTTGGACAATTGAATGGACGGTTGTGTCATAAGGATTGGGTTTAGTGGCTAGGATTAGGGTCTCGATAGCTCGGGAGGCTAGGGAATAGGCTGGACTAAGTTGACCTGGGCTAGACTCCTTCATATTGCTCTCACCTCTCCTTAGTGGAGGGATGGATATGACTAAAGAGAGAGGCTTGAGGGACTTGGGGGTTTTAGATGCTCGAGGGATTTCTGACTCTACTAGATGAAGGAAATGAGAAAGGGAGAGGGCTATTTATGCTCCCAAACTCGATTTAAAAAAAAAAAAAAAAAACAGGGAAGTTTAGGGTTTAAATAGCTGGGATTCTAGATCGCCACATGGCACGATCTGGTCGATTGGATTGGCTAGTAAGATTGTAATTTAGGGTCAAAGGGAGGGGCTAAAGGTCTTTTCAAATTTTCTCCATGATTGCCCTTCGCAAAAGGAAATTTGGCATGCTTTGGAGCCTCCCTGCCAAAGCAGGGGGTTTGCCACATGGCAGGCGATGGCCAGGCCAGTGCCCAAGCCACGGCTCACCTCTTGTTTTGGCAGGTGGTCTCCCACAAGCATGTGGGAGCACCAATTGGTTTGAGGTTTATTTGTTGGATTCACTTCAAACCTCTGGTGGGCCCATGGGTTTGGGCTTGGACTTGGTTTTGAGTTGTCTTAGAGTTGGTTTTGACTCAGCGGGTGACTAGGTTTGACCCAACGAGTTGACTCGGTATGACTCAGTGAGTTGACATATGAGTTGACTTGGATTTAGGGGCTTCTAAGGTTTAGGCTTCTAAGGCTTTTAGAGTCAGGGTTTAGGGTTTGGATTACGGTTTCGATTTGAGCTTAAAGTCGGGCTTGGTTTTGAGTTGATTGGGGTTGACTAGATTGAATGGGTATGACTAACTTGACCAAGTTTGACTAGCTTAACTGGGTTGGACTGAATTAACTAGATTGAGTCTAACTAGGTTTTATCTAGGTTGAATTTGTTGAGTTCTGGGTGAGTTGATTGAGTTAACTAAGTTTTGACTAGATTTGACAAGGTTTGGTTGAGTCCAATTCGATCAGCTTGTCGGCTCGGGATGGGTTGTCACAGATGTCCCAACGTAGCTATCTCGTTTAGAGAAGAAACAACTAGCTGGTCTGACCTTATTACAGGTTGGGGCGGAACTTCAACCCCTTGTGTTTGCCCTGAAATTTGTTCAGTTGGTGCGGCATGTCTTCCAATCCCTGAAAGATCTATAGTTTGAATGTAGAGTATCTTTTGGTGGTGTTGGGATTTTACTTCTATTCTTTGGATTTTTTTTTTGTTTTTCACATTTGGTTTGAATTTGTCTTGAATTCAAACAAATTTTGGGGTGGTTTTAGCTTAAGATAAGTTTGGCTTAGAAAGATGGCTGAGGCTTGCGTGATTGTTAAAGCTTGGCTGATGCTTGAGTATGGTAAAGATGTAGCTACTCGCTTAGGTAGTGGCTAAGGCTTGGGGGTTTTAGGTAATGAGCTCTTAAGGATCATTCATGCCTCATCAAGTTGTTAGCCTAGATGGGTTGTCTATACCGACCTTCAATACCCACCACCCATCATGTGAAGCCCGCCTTTAACGTGGATTACCCATCATGTGGACCCCACCTTTGATATTCATCATCCATCATGCGTAGATCATGGTTTTGACACTGTAAAGATTGCAGTTCTAACACTGCATGAATCACAGTTTTAACAACATAGTACGATCCTACGAAAACCATTATAACTCTTTTATCATAGGTCATATCATGGTGATCGTAGGTACGTTTGAAAGATAATTCGATAAGCTTTTAAATAGGTCTAGAATCATCTCATTTAGACATCATTTGACCTTTCTAAAGTGGGCATAAAGTACTTGATGAAATTCATGTTCATTTATAGCTAGTATCTTGCAATCTCACAAAAATAATCATAGCTCCTACATTATTATAGATGGATTGTTTAGGACTTATTAGAAAGATAATTTGACAACCTTTCAAATAAGATTGAAATTATCTTATTTAGATGCTGTCTAACGTTTTAAAATTATCCCAAACTTCATCTCTCAACAAAAGACTTGTGTAAACCTAATCTTTTGAAAAAGAGGAGCATATCTTTTAAGAGTGAAATTTTTGATATCTCTCACATCTTATATAAATTTCTTCTCCAGTAAATATATTTAAGTAGAATATTTATACAAAGAAAAAAGAACTCATCTTCTAAAAGTGAACCTCTGGCTATCTTTTTTCTTCTGTCTTTTATTTTTTTCCTTTAAAAAAAAAATTACAAAAGACCCACCTAAACATGATCTCTTAAAGAAAAAAGAAATTATCTTTTAAAAGTGAAATATTTATAATATTTTATTTTCTCTCATTTTCTTCCCGACAATTCTATTTCAACATAACAGGTAAAATGAAAAAGAAGAATCAATTTTTCTTAAGTGGGTGTTTTTGCCCAAGAGAGTAATAGAAAAGCATAAAAATTACTGGAGTAAATAGTAAAAGAAGAGTAAGAATAATAAAAGAAAATATATAGAAAGAGAAAATTGAATAACTAAATTAAAGCCGTTTTTCTCTCCAAAATTTTGAAAAGCCAAGGGATAGAGGTCTACGGGAGAGGTAAAGAGGGTCCTTGAATCGGCCACACCACAGGAAAGCACTGCTACGTGTGGTCCACTTCTCTGTCAGTATACGTAACATGCACTTCATTCTTGGGGCAGCCCCTCGATTTTAGGCCCAGTGGAGAAATATCTTCCCATCCACAAATCAAATCGGCCACACCACAGGAAAAAATTGAAATACAACGCCAACCATTGGTTTTCTTGGTGTTCACTATGGTCTTCCATCCCATCTAAACCGTTCATCAGATTAAAAAAAAAAAACAAATCACCTGGATGAAACAACTATTTCAAAAATCAGACTAATCCTAAACTCAGCCAAACCATACACGGGAGTTTAGAAGTTTCAGATCAGTCCGATATTTGAGTTGTACAGTGAAAATGAGGGTATTCATCTGATGGACGGAGTGGATTTTAAAGAAAAGATATGGTGGACTCCACAGAGCTCCGGCGTTGTACCCGCTTCCAAAAACACGTGCTGTAGCAGATGATTTGTGTCTAGGTGAGCTGGTAAAATCAACACCATCCTTCTGTTTCTTGGCGAGAACGCCACTGAAAATGGACGGTTGTAACGAGTGTAAGTTAGAATTACGTGAACACCCTCCTTGTTAGTTGGACACCTAGCTTTTAGTCAATGCAATCGAGTGTCACAGGATATGTAGTCACGCTCCATCACCTTCTCCGTCATTTCCTTCTTAAAGCCACCGCACAGTATCAAAAGCAATCCTATCCGTTGATTCTGAAAATACTTTCTCTCAGACTTTCTTTCCCATATTGGGAGGAGTACCGTAGCATGATACAACTATCCACACAACGTATACGTAACAAGATTATGCGTCAATCGTGTCCATCCATCTTTTGGGCCATAGCAATGATGATTTATGTTTCAAAAACCACACCTATTGGACGTTACCATCCTTTTGATAGATGGCTCTCAGTGTTACAGTAGAAACGGAAAGAGTTAGATGGGCATTGCCCTGCCACGTGTACGGTGGAGAGATGGCTCTATCAATTGAGATTTCTCATCTCTACCGTACCATCTCTATCCTTCCCAATCTACTGATGAATTGCTTGATTCTGATTAGCGACGTGTCCCGATCGCCCCAAAGACTGTCGGGCCCACCGTAAGGTATGTGTGCTATATCCATGCCGTCAATCAGTTGTATGTTTTATATCCTCGTTGTCAATCTGATTTTTTTTTAAATTTATTATTATTTATTATAGAAAATTTTAGAGCTTTTTTGCTACATGGCCTTGAAAAAATTTAGAGCCTGTTTGGATTTGCGTATGGGACTGTATTGCACTGTTATACAATATTACGGATGTACACTGTATCAAATGTCCTTTTCCTTTACGAAAAGATTGTTTGGGAAAGGATGGCTTTGGACATGTAATCAGTGAATGTGTATGCATATTCATTGTTTGTTGAATGAGCAATGTGAAATGGACGCCCTCAAAAGCATTCATTGCATTAACCAAGCTACCGTATTTAACAAATATGTGGATAATTCACGTCCCAAAATACACATTCCTATGCAAATTTGAACCGATCATGTGATCATAGATCTTTCTTGCAAGAATAAGGACTCGCTCAGATGCAAGTGAACGCAACAAACAGTCATAAATTTGAGTCTTTTAAACGGATAAACCTTCTCAAGGAATGAAATCGAGATTATCCAGAACTTCTTTTAATCGATTCTCTGAGCAGAGCTTCACAACATCATCGGGAATGCTTTGTTTCTTGATGGATTTAGAATTTTTGGGGGAGAAATGGAGATGGGTGGTTTGGGAAATGGCATTTTTTGTGGTTTTGAAGATTGCAGAAGCCATGTGCTTTGCTGCTAAAAAAAAGGTGAAATTTGTATCGTTGGATAGGATTTCCTAAAATTTTTCATGCTTTCTATGATTGAAGAGATTCCAGAAAATGGTTTTTCTTTTTCTTTTTTAATTTGAGATTTTTGGATGGTGGAGAATATTTGAAAGACGTAAATTAACCATATATGGATTATGTTTTTGATTGGTACAATTTACAAATGGAGATTGGATGTATGCAATGGATGCTTTTGAGGGAGATGGACCAGCGAAGCACGCAGCCGATGGAAAGAGTGCTCTAGTGGAAGAGGCGGTGCAGTGCAATGACTTTGCTGCACTGGCCGAGGACATTATAATGTACGTCTGAACCGTGTGTTCACGTTGTTCTAGTTCCGTGCTATATTCGAGTGTCACGTACATATGCGGATTTCAAATCCAATTCAAACGGTGTATATTGTATTTATTACTCATAAAACAATGCAGTACGTCAAGATCCGGTGAACCAAACAGGTAAGATGGAATTGCATTTTAAATTGAAAGACAAGGTCCTTTCTCTTACTCCGGTGGTAGACTCTCACAAGTTTCAACACTTGGTTGAGGGTTCGAGTACTCATAGGTGATGGCACGAGTGTGGGGTGGTGTGCATTTCAAACATGCAATCATTGTATAGTAATAGTGTTAATTTCATTTAATTTAATTTTATATCATTTAATCACACTTATCAAAATACCCTAAATGTTTTGTGAACAATTGCTGTTAAAATCTTTCCAAGTCTAATATAATATTTATTTCTCATTCAACGTATTAATAAGGTCAGACATACTAGATAAATGGAAACTACAAAAATCATCTTCATCCAAAACTTTCGTGGCCCATTAGAAATTTTAAATGATGGTAATTCAATCCATACAATAAATTTTTTTTTAATGATGGCAATTCAATTCATACCTTTGAGATTTGGATGTACATCACTTTTGCAACCATTCTCCAAAATGAGCTGGAAAAATTGAAGAACGATCTAGATACGCAGCACATACATTAAGCTGGGCCCTACGGTCAGGGCAACACCCAGTATAGCATTGCGGATTGAAAGCGTACCGTTCAAAACTTTTTGGGCACCACATAAGTTTTAAATTAAGCTAATATTTATGGTTTACTCTCATCCATGTCCAGCTGTAAGAAGGTTTCAACGGTGGGTCTCATTGCCACCGTTGCTTCCTGTAGTGTGGTCCACTTGATTCTTCAATCTGCTCCTTTTTTGAGATCTTGCACTAAAATGATCCGTCAAAATGGATAGACGGAGTGGATAAAAGCATGCATCACGGTGGGCCCGCATAGCCCGTGTCAGGACCGTCCGTCTTTATGTCGGTCCGGGTGGGGTAGTACCCAATCCACGCCGTAAACAGGACGCTTGATAACTTCAGGGCCCACTTCACCTTTCATAATCATCTAAGATGAAAACGAGGGCAGTTCTGGAAAAAAAAAAAAACATGGAAATTCCCACTCTCTCCTTCTCTTTGTATATATAGAAGTCCCATCTCCCTTACTTTCCTCACATGTGCTTGCGTTCATTTCAAGCATTTTTTTTTCAGTACATCGCGGACAACAGTAGCTTCTTCCTTCCCATGGAGATTCACAGTTCTAGAGGCAGGGATATTGGTCAGAATCGTAATTTCCGGCCGAATTCAGGCCAGAATCGCCAGTTTCGGGAAGCCGGTGGGCTCCAGACCGGCACGCTGAGGGTGGTGACCAATATTCAGAATTCGGACCGGGATCGTTCGCTCCATGACGCGGCCACGCACCACTTGGCAACGAAAATTCTTGTAAATTCCCATTCTCTCCTTCGCTATATATAAAAAAGTACATCTCTTTCTTTCTCACAGGTGCTTGCATGCATTTGCAGTCTCTCTTGCTTCAGCTCATCATGGAGAACACTAGTTTCTTCATTCAAGTGGAGAATCGCGCTTCCAGAGGCTCTAGAGGGAGCGGGAGATACCAGTCTGATAACCCGCACCAGAATCGTAATTTCCGGCAGAATTCAGGCCAGAATCGCCAGCGTCGAGAAGCCGGTGGTCCCCAGTCGGCCGCGCCGACGGCGGCGGCCCATGTGCAGAATTCGGGCAGGGGTCGATCCTTCCGTGATCCGGCCATCCCTCACTCGGCGGCGCCTAGAGCAAATGGCAGCGATGGCTGGACTGGCTCTGGTGGCGTGGGACGAGTCGGGAGAGGTGGGGCCCACTATGCGGCCCGCCAATCGAGTTCGGAGCCTGCTGCGACGACTGCCCCCCTCGGTGAGCATTTCTTCCACTATTATCTTCGTTACTCCGCAATATATATATATATATATATATATATATATATATATATATATATATATATATGGGAAAAGGTACTATGCGCTCGAGCGTAAAGCGATCTCCGTGAGATCGAGCTGGGGTGGGCCCCACCGTGATGCCGTTCGAATCCACCCCTCCAGTCAGATGAACCATCCTTTTGGGCCTGGACGGCTAAAAATGACGTCCATCCGAGATCAGGTGGGCCACACCATCCAGAAGTGGAGAGGGGCACAAGCACCATTCAAAAACATTCAAAACCACTTGGTAGCCCCCATCTCGAGATGTTTTTTGATGATCAACACTGTCCATCATGTGGTTTAAAATTACTTGGATGGGAATTTTATGGACTTTTTCAGGTGGTATCCAAATCTCAAAGGACCCCACAACTGGTTTTGAATGTTTTCACGTGTATACGGCCCCTCTCCACTTCTGTACGGTATGGCCCACCTGAGTTCACGTGGACGGTTATTTCCATCCGTGTGGGTCCCACTGGGCGGTGCATCTGACTGACGGGTGGATCTTCTAAAGGAATCATTGGGCCCACACCAGCTCGACTCATGGACGACCGCTATGCGCTCGAGCGCATAGTACCTTTTCCTATATATATATATATATATATATATATATATATATATATATATATATATATATATATATATATATATATTTATTTATTTCCGATGGCTTTGATTCGGACTATTTGGGTTGGTTAATTTGACTGAGTTGACTGCAGATCACGTGCCCGATCATGAAGTGGGCCCCACCATCAGCATGCCCTAGCCCAAAACCCAAGCTGGCCTGATCATCAGATAGGTCTGGACTCGGACTCGGTAGTGACCCCTCCGGTACTCGGTGCTGTGCTGTGGGCTCCACAATGATGTATGTGTTTTATCCATGCCGTGCACCCATCTTGCCATCTCAGTTTAGAGCATTATCCAAAAAACTGAGGCTGATCCAAATCTCAGGTGGATCACACCACAAGAATCAGTTCTAAGGGCCACAAAAGTCCTGGATCAAGCTCGTATTTGTGTTTTCCCTTCATCCAGTGTGACTTGATCAACAGGTTCTATGGCAAAGAAACCTTATAGTGGGCTTAGGAACTTTTTAATGGTGGGTGTTCAATCATATGACTGTTTTGTCGTGGTGTAGTCCACTTCAGATTTAGATATGCCTTTTGGGCTCGTTCTCTAAAATAATGATTTAAAATGGATCCACGGCATGGATAAGAACGCATACATCTTGGCAGGGCTCACTAGCTTTTCCAGCTACTGCTATTACGGACATACCGGAGCAGTCACTGCCGAATCCGAATTCGGTGGGGTTAGGGCCTGTTTGGGAGCCTGGATTCGGAACCCCTAGATTTGAAATCCTCTCAATGTGTTTGCCATTCTTGATTTTGAATCAACTTTAATCCAAAAGTAGTTATGCATGGTATATTTAAAGGGGTTTGAATTTAATTCCTAAATCAACTTTAATATCTCTAATTAGTGACAGGTAATATTTGACACAATGGTTGTAATAAGCCTCCTTAAATATATATTTTGCACAAAAATGATGAAATTCTGAGTCTCGGATTTCGATAATATTGGGTTCCAAATCCACGCTCCCAAACAGGCCTTTACCTTAGTCTTGGATTTCATCATTTTCGGGCAAAACATATATTTAGTAATTAAATTGAAAGGATTTTAGGTGTAATCCAAGATCTTACCAAATCCAAGCTCTTTGAGGGGATTTTAACTCCCTCCGGATTTGAAACCCCCATTTACTTTATATCGCCAAACAACGAGGGGACTTGAAATCCCCTCAAATCCCTCCAAATCAATGGTGCCAAATTGCATGTGAGGGTCTTTTGGCACCATTGATTTGAGGGGATTTCAAATCATGTGGTTGTTTGACGGCATAAAGTAACTGGGGGTTTTAAATCTAGGGGCTTCAAAAGAGGGGGTTTAAAATCCAGGGTGAGAGCTTGGATTATATGTAAAATCCTTTCAATAATTGCGTGTAATATGTGTGTCACCGTACTATTGTTCTATTGGGTAATGTCAATAACTTGATAATGGATCAGCTTGATCCAAAACTTTTGTAGCCCATAAATTTTTTTTAATGGTCATTTATCACAATTTCTAGTGGTATGGCCCACCTAATATTTGGACCTTCTTAAGGTTTAAGATCACTGTCTTAAAATGAGATTAAAAAACAGATGGATGGCATGGATATACAACAAGTACTTCAAGATAGCCCCACACGGGTAACACCCAGGTTAATCCGCCCTCTGGCCTGAAACCCTAGCTTGCCTGCCCTGTCTCCAAATACATGATGGCCTAATCAACAGGTGTGACCGGGGATACCCTAACCTGAAACCAGGTTGAGTTGGGGTTGGGGGTCTGAAAACCCCAACCGATTTGAAATTGGGTTGGGTTTGTGTTGAGCACATTCGGGTCAGGTTGGGAAATAAGTTGGATCTGACCATCAGGCTCCTGGTGGCCCAAATTGGCACTAGACCCAGTTCTTCCTTGAGAACCCACGGGAGGCCAGCAAGAACATTGCTCCAGGAACAGTTGTCCACATCATAATCATTCATCTTACGTATGATTTTTATCTATGCAGCCACAATGGGAGCATCGGGACGAACAAGCCGGCCCACAAACAATTCCTGCTCTATCATACTCAGAGGATCATCCACAACTTCTGTTGCACCAAACCACTATGGCTGGTCCCACCACTGCTCTGCGCTTTTCTCGTGGCGCATGGGGCCAGCAGTATGCAGACTCCAATATGTTCTCGCCACTGTCGTCGGCATCATCTTCTTCTTGGTCGTCATTGATCGCTTCAATGAGATTGGTAACCCTCCGATGGTGAATGCTGATCTCAAGAATCTCATGATTATCGGTTGATAAAAATCATGTCCGGATGGAACATGCCCCAAAAATGGGATGCCCAAAACTGTGGAAGAATCGTATGTCTCCAAAACTATCCTGTTTGGAAGAACAATATGATTTTCGGTTGATAAGCGTTGGTTCAGTCTAACTTATCAGACCATGCCCAAACCCAGCAGTCTTGGTTGGAAGAACTGTATGGTGTCCAGATTGGAAGATCCCAGCTACCAATATTGGGCCCCACACTCTCTCTCTCTCTCTCCAACCCCATGTCTGTAGACATAGCTAGTTTGCTTATTGGAGTGTGTTTAAGGAGAGTTGTTTTAGCAGTTACAATAGTGTTGGTTTTCTTATGGTTTGTGTGTTGCTTTGTAGACATAGCTAGTTTTGCTTATTGGAGTGTGTTTAAGGAGAGTTGTTTTAGCAGTTACAATAGTGTTGGTTTTCTTATGGTTTGTGTGCTGCTTTGTTTCATGTACTCTTATAATTAGACTCATGTCTACAATGCTTTGTGGTTTGTATTTGAAAGATGTGTTGTCTCCTAATATATTTTACTTGTGTGGAAGATTTTTCTTGTAAATTATCAAGTTTTCTATGGCTACATGTTATTTGAGCTTTCCATCAGGTGGGCCACACGTCTTTTGGCATGACTCCTCTCAAAAAACAAATGGGGAAGGTTTTTTTTCTTTTCCTATCCATCCATTTGTTTTGTACATGGGGCCAAATCGGGAGCAAAATAGCCTGATTTTTTAGCTAGATATTTAAACAGTGTGGCCCACCTAATGGAGACGTCAGATCTTGGGCATGTAACATATTGGCAAGTGTGCTCATGTGTAGGCCATGCATGTGAGCTTTGAAAGCTTCTCGAGTTGGTGGTTATCAAGGGTTGATATCGTTAAAAGCAGTGCACTTGTACAAGATCCAGACCGTTAATTTATGGAACTTGTACTGTGGATGTAATTGTTGAAAACAGCAAACCCAAACAGCCGTTTCCAGCAACAGCCGGTGACCATTGAACTCCCCATGCATAACAGTTGGAGCTCTAAAGGAGCTGTTTTGGAAGATGAATGGCCAAATGTCAGTTTCTAAGAATATTAAAGAGCCTAGGGTAGTGTAGTCATTTCATAGTTGGTGCAAAAGCCTATAAAAGGCACCTTGTATGTCCGATTACAGTAAGAGAGTGCAGCAAGTGCAGCAAGTAAAATTATTTTCTATATATTTGTGGTGTGTTTGGTTCTAAGGCTTTGTAAAGCCAAGAGAATTTCTGGCTAGTACAGCCAACAAACTGGTATCAGAGCCTCGGTTGTTTTCCTGGAAGAAGCATCCAGGAGGTTTTTCAGCCAAGTGCAGATTTTTTTTTCTGAGAAGAAAAATCTGTTTTCTTCATAGCCAAAGTTTGAAAAATCGGTTTGAAAAAAAATCAGATAGCAGAGCCCAGGTTCTTTTTCTACAAAAGTTTCCAGCATATTTTTTTTTCAGCCAAGTCCAGAGTTTTCTGAAAAAATCTGTTGCAAAGGAAAGTTTTTTTTGTGAGTTCCCTGTTGAAGTTGTCAGCAATTTTAGAAAAGAAAATTTCTGTTCAAAAATCAGATTTCAGCAATTTTGTTTTTTCAGCCAAATCTGTTAAAAAAAAATCAGTTTTCAAAGTACTTCCAGCTAAAAAAAAACTGTTTTTCTATCTCCCTTCATTAAAAAATTCAATCATTCCTTCTCTTAAAAAAGAAGAGATGGCATCCTCGATCCAGCCACAGATTCCAAAGTTATCCAAGGATAACTATGAAAACTGGTACATCCAAATGAAAGCACTATTCGGGTCGCAAGATCTATGGGATATTGTTACCGATGGTTATGTAGAACCCACAACGGAAGAAGAAGCTCTCTACACCGCTGATCAAAGGGCGGTCCTCAAAGATCAAAGAAAGAAGGACAAGAAGGCTCTGTTTCTTGTCTATCAAGGGTTGGATGAGTCCACTTTGAACGGATCGGCTGAAGCGACAACATGCAAACAAGCATGGAGATTCTTCGCACAATCTTCAAAGGAGTTGATCGTGTGAAGAAGGTTCGTCTCCAAACTTTTAGAGCCGACGAGACCTCACACATGAAGGAAGGTGAGACCATTTCGATTTCTTTTCAAGGTTACTTGTTATTGTTAACAACTTGAAAAGAAATGGTGAAAAAAGATCAAGATGTACGGGTTGTTGAAAAAGTACTTGATCCCTCACAACCAAATTTGAACATGTGGTTGTTGCCATAGAAGAATCAAAGGACTTAGAAAATCTGTCCATTGAAGAATTGATGGGCTCGTTACAAGTGCATGAGCAACGAATGCAAAAAGAATGCCGATTCAACGCTTGAACATGCTTTAGAGTCTAAGTTGACTCTAAATGAACAAAAGAATGGTCATACACAACGAGGCGGCCGTGGCACTAGCAATCGTGCAAGAGGCAAAGGGCGTGGATATTATCCAAGCCAATCACAAAATCAACAAAGACTATCAATTTCCGTGGAAGAGGAAATGGTAGAGGTCGTTCCATGCGTGGACGTGGAAATTCAAAAAATATTCAATGTTACAATTGCAACAAGTTCGGCCATTATGCTTCAAACTATTGGAGCAAACCAGTAGATCAAGATGAGCATTCTAATTATGCAGAAGCATCAAATCAGAAAAAAGAAGACTCCACACTTCTTCTTGCACAGGAAGAAGCATGTGATCAACATGACGTGTGGTATCTCGACTGCACGTGCGAGTAACCACATGTGTGGAAAGAAGGAGTCATGTCGTGGAACTGGCAGACGATGCTCGTGGCAATGTCAGTCTAGGAGACTCATCAAAAGTTCCTGTGAAAGGTAAAGGAAAAGTCAAAATCTATCAGAAGAATGGTGTGCCGAATTTTATCTCCAATGTGTATTACGTACCAAACATGAAAAGTAACATCCTCAGTATCGGCCAACTCCTTGAGAAGGGGTATGTCATACACATGGAAAACCATTCTCTCTCTATAAGAGATGCACACGAGAGACTTGTGGCTCAAGTCCAAATGGCGAAGAATCGCATGTTTCCACTCCATATTTACACAAAAGCTGAGAAGTGCCTCTACGGACTCGTGAAGAATGATTCATGGAGATGGCATCTTCGCTTTGGGCATCTCCATTTCAGTGGCCTTAGACTCTTATCCTCATCAAACATGGTGCATGGCTTGCCGGCTATTGAAGTTCCAGAACATGTGTGCGAGGCGTGCACACTTGGCAAGCAACAAAGGAACTCCTTTCCGAGTGGAGTATCCCGAAGAGCAAGAGAACCATCATTGAGTTGGTTCACACTGACATCTGTGGACCATTGGAGCCAATCTCTCTTGGAGGTAATAAATACTTTATTACCTTCATTGACGATTTCAGTAGAAAATTGTGGGTGTATGTAATCAAAGAAAAGTCTGCTGCTTTTACTATTTTTAAAAATTTTAAGACCCTTGTAGAAAAAGAAAGTGGTCTTAAAATCAAAACTCTTAGATCTGACAGAGGTGGAGAGTACACCTCAAATGCCTTTCGAGAGTATTGCAGGGAACAAGGCATCAAACAGCAACACACTGCAGCCTACACACCACAGCAGAATGGCATTGCGGAACGAAAGAACCGCACCATCCTCGACATGACAAGAACCATGCTCAAAGAAAAAGGCCTGCCAAAGAGTTTCTGGGCAGAGGCAGTTGCATGTACTGCCTACCTGCTCAATCGGTGTCCAACCAAAAGCGTAAGAAACATGACACCACAGGAGGCATGGAGTGGCTACAAACCGAGTGTGGCGCACCTAAGGATCTTTGGGTGTGTCGCCTACGCTCAAGTTCCAGAAGCAAGAAGAAAAAAGCTTGATGATCGTGGTGAGAAGTGCATCTTCATCGGCTACAGTGAAGTATCGAAGGCATACAAGCTCTACAACCCACTAACTAACAAAGTGGTGGTAAGTAGAGATGTTGTATTCTCGAGGAAGAAGCCTGGAAATGGAACGAGGAAGATTCGCCAAAGAAAATCAAGTCGAGGTTGAAGAACATGAAGAAGATAAGCATGAAAATCGGGAACGTAACACCGCAACACCCTCTTTCGCCGAACCGTCTATGGCCAAAGTCCGGCGATACGTTCCATCTCCTCTGGAAGTATTTCATCAAATCAAAATTCAGCCAAAGACGTCATCATCCAATTCTCCCTCACCCATGGCTCCGATCAAAATGAGGAGCCTCAATGATATATACGCTGAAACTGAGGAAGTAAATTTGTTCTGCTTGTATGCAGACCATGAGCCTCTCACATTCGAAGAGGCCGTGAATGAAGAATGTTGGAGAAAGGCTATGGAAGAAGAGATCCATGCTATCGAGAAGAATCAAACATGGGAGCTGATCTCACTCCCTCAAGGCCAAAGAACTATTGGCGTCAAATGGGTGTACAAGATCAAGCGAAATGTTGATGGTGAAATAGATCGCTACAAGGCAAGGCTCGTAGCAAAGGGTTACAAACAAGTAACCTAGTGGACTATAAAGAAGTCTTTGCTCCGTTGCTCGCCTTGACACTTGAGAAATGATTATCTCCCTTACGACCCATCACGTTGGATGATTTACCAACCGGATGTGAAATCTGCATTCTGAATGGAATTACGGAAGAAGAGGTCTATGTTGACCAGCCTGAAGGTTTTGTTGTTCAAGGGGAGGAACACAAAGTGTATCGACTAAAGAAAGCTTTTATGGGTTGAAGCAAGCTCCTCGTGCCTGGAATGCACGCATCGACAATTATCTTCAAGAGAACGGCTTAATGTCCATATGAGCATGCTGTCTACATCAAGAAAAATGCTCACTCGACATCCTCATAGCATGCCTATATGTTGATGATCTGCTATTTACGTGAAACAATCGGCGATGTTTGAAGAATTCAAGCATGCTATGTTCAATGAATTCGAGATGACTGATGGTGGATTGATGTCCTTCTTCTTGGGCATCAAGTAAAACAACAAGTTGGCGGCATTTATATATCACGAAAAAGTATGCCAAGGAGTTGCTTAAAAAGTTCAAGATGGCAGATCGCAATGCCGTGAACACGCTCAGCAACAACCTTAAGGCGACAAAGAAGGAGAAGGAAGAAGCGTGGACTCGACTCTGTTCAAGAGTCGATTGGAAGCCTAAGGTATCTCACAATCACAAGGCGGATATCGTTATAGTGTTGGGCTTCTAAGCGGTACATGGAAGCACCAAAAGAATCACATTGGCTAGTCGTGCAAAAGAATCCTCGTGCGCAAAGGAACAATGGAATTCGGTCTTTTCTATCCATATGATAATGAAGCAATGTTGTATGGATACTCGGACAGGCGATTTGGGGAGGTGATCAAGATGAAAGGAAAAGCACCACTTATGTATTCTATCTCGGGTCAACTGCTTTCACATGGAACTCAAAGAAGCAAAGTGTTGTTGCTTTGTCCACATGTGAAGCGAGTATGTGGCGAAATCGTCCACGTCACTGTGAGGCGATTTGGTTGAAAAACTTGCTAAAGGCTCAAGCATCCATTCCACAATCATATATGTGGATAACAAGTCGGCAATCGAGTTAGCCAAAATCCGGTGCGATGGAAGGAGCAAGCACATCGATACTCGATACCATTTTCTCGTAGAGATCAAGTGAAGCAGAAAGTGGTGAAATTGGAGTCTTGTCACACCACCAATGTGTCGCGGACATATTCACCAGGCATTACCGATTGATACATTCAGACGACTAAGATCAATGCTTGGAATGAAACCATTTTGGTTTGAAGGGAGTGTTGAAAACAAAGAAACCCAAGCGAGTTTCAAAGAATGACCGGTGACCATTGAACTCCCCATGCATAATGGGAGCTCTAAAGAGCATGTTTTGGAAGATGAATGGCCAAATGTCAGTTTCTAAGAATATTAAAGAGCCTAGGGTAGTGTAGTCATTTCATAGTTGGTGCAAAAGCCTATAAAAGGCACCTTGTATGTCCGATTACAGTAAGAGAGTGCAGCAAGTGCAGCAAGTAAAATTATTTTCTATATATTTGTGGTGTGTTTGGTTCTAAGGCTTTGTAAAGCCAAGAGAATTTCTGGCTAGTACAGCCAACAGTAATGTACCCAATGAATGATTAGAGAACTTTTAGGATTGTAAATGGCCGGTTGGTCCATGCAGCGGTGGATATTCGGGGGTCAAAAAGTCGTGATCTGTGGTGCGTGGCATAGTTGTTGCAAGGCATAATAGATAATAGATGAATGAGGGAGATTTAGCAATAGATGAATGGTCGAGATTAAACACTTACAACTTAGATGGAGAATATTGAAAAATGCATGTATGTCAGTCCCTGTTTTCCTGTCATACATTAATGGTATGAATTTTCCTGCCATACATTAAGAATTTATTAATCATTTTTTTCACATAGACAGGAGAAACCATTCTTTCCCTAAGTCCATGGATGTGGCCCATCAAGTGGGTTTCTAACAGGTGATGGGACTTGGTGTGTAAAAAAAATAAAAAATAAAAAAAACATGAGTAGGTACGTGCGTGCTCATGCACATATGTAATTTACTAAAAAGATGTATAAATGAATACACATGTACACACTTTTAAACTCTTATATTCATTATTACGAACTTTGAACCTTTATATATCTTCGTACACTATCACTCGTAATCAAATCAATCATTGATCATATGATTAAGATATTCGATCATCCGCTTTGATTATTTATCACCTGATCATAATAAATCAAATATGAGATCTTCATACCCCCTCATATACATATTTAATCAAAAATTAAATCCGATTATCTTACTTTTCACCATATTATATAAATATAACCTATTATCGAGATTACAACCTCTGAATCCTCCTTCCATGTACATAAATTTGGATATTCTTCACACATCTTGGGCTTATAATTCATAATCCACTTGACTTATATCAATCAATCCATTCGTTAACAGAACTCTCTATGGATAGATAAAGTTATCTAACTATTTGATTTCAATTTGAATCCTTAAATCATTTATTAAATAAATAATGGATACGATTTAATCCATTTATACCGATCATCATAATACACTAATTAGGAGTATTTTATACGGTTAAAATCAAATCATTATAGTTACATACGTGCCATTAACCATCTTATGTAGAGTTTTCCACTGTGCACGTGTTTACACCCAATACTGAAACTTAAAAATAAAATAATAACAATAATAATTTTTTTTAAAAAAATCTGATTTCTAGGAATCCAATCGCAATAAAATTTCAAACACTATCAGTTCAATTGTATTCAATCCAATTGAATTGTACGTTTTTTAATTTTGGCACCTAGATTACAATAGTTACTATCCATTAAATTTTACATCATATCAGCTAGATGACCCATCCAAAAATCACATAAACACATCATTTCAACATACTCATGCATGAGAGAGCTCAGATAGTTGTAGTATTTTCTTGGAATAGACATCGTCTAGTCTTCCACTGGCAGTAACTTGTCCCAAGGAAAAAATGCATTAGATCTTTTGAAAGAAACAAGGTTAATTGGATGTAAATCATGCAACACTTTAATGGACATGAATAGAAAAATGATGGATGAAAAGAGTGATGTAACACCTCGTACTTTACAGTACTCGGGTGTTATCTTATAACCAAACTTAACTTAAATACAAGCTAGGCTTAACTAAACATTTATGTTCATCCTAGTTTAAATCTGACCGTTGAAAGCAGGCCGCACCTATGTATCAAGCTATATATCCATCCGTTAATCTTCGAGACGAACCATCACGTCAGCGCAACCCATTGCTAGGACTTCGATCACCTCGATAAATGAATCAAACTGTCCAGTAGTCATATAATATTTAATAAGTATATTTATTTTATTTATTAAATTTTACACAAACACAAATCAAAAGAATTGTATTTGATGATCTATTTACCAATTAAATAATGTATGAAAATGTATTGTAACAGAGTGATATGAATGTATTTAATTAATGTATGTAAATTATTATGAAAATAATATTATATTAAATAAACATAACAAATAATAATTTTACAACATATAATTGAATTATAAATATTAGTGTAGTATTAAATATCTTTTATAAATATGTATACAAAATTATTAGATATTTTAATAAAGTTGTATATTATTTAACAATGCAATTTTAAATATGGTGTTGTACAATTTCCAATTCGTATATATGTATAGTGCGAAATTGTATATTATGAATTATACACCAGTAAATGTGTGGCCAATAGTATGTATATAGTAGTATGTTAATATTAAAATTATATGTATATAGGTGTAAATTGTTTTAATCAATGTAATTATAAGTAATATGCAATAGTAATAAACTTTATATTAATTGGTCAGTAATATATGATGAAAGCCTTACAAATGGGCCATTAGGATTTTTTAACCGTTGACATTCAATCTTGGGATGATCCGACCCTAAGATCAATGGGAAGCCACCGTTTGAGCTAAGAATCAGCTCGTTTGGCCCACCTAGACCTTGGATCTACCCCATCTTCGGTTAAAGGCTAACACAGGGCCCACTAAGGGGAATGGATGGAGTGGATCTGTCGTAAACATCACGGTGGACCCCATCTAATGGAGTGCGTGTACACAGCTGGTACACATCCGCTGTGCACCAGATGTGCCAGGCCGGTTAGCACGAGCTGACCCGTGTCTGCCCAGAAAAAGGAGGATTTCTCCCTCTCTCTTCATTTGTGGCAGTGGGCGGACGAGCGTCTGGAGTTTTGATCAGTGGCCCACCTGCACAGTCCATCCGGATAATCCAAACCGTCCATCTGACAGAGGACGCACGTGCAACCAAAACCCCATAATTTTACGCTATTCCAGACGTGTTCATGCACACGATCCTTGCCTCAAGTGAGCCTGAAAACACGAAGTTTCCTAAAACGGAAACCTTCTTACTGCTGCCAACATGGCAATTCGCGTGCCCTCTGCCCTTTCCAATCCCAGCCATCCTAGCTAGGTTTTTAGAGATGAAAGAGAATGAGGGAGAACTGGCTGTTTCCCTTCTTCATTCGAACCCACCGACCCATCCTCCTCCAAGCTTCAATGGAGCTTGTCTATAAGCTTCCAAGGGTTGTTACAAACCTCCTGCAAGAGTCGGATTGGAGGGTATGAAGGGATGGTGAATCTGCCATTGAAGCTCGGGTTTCTTCCTCATTCGAACCGCGTCGTCTGTCCGAGCTTGATGCCCACTACTGGACATTTCTAGCAGTGGAAAGAGGGAAGGAAAGAAAGAAAGAAAAGAGAGAAGAAAGAAAACGAAAAGGAAATGAAAAGAAGGAGAGAGATAGAGAGAGAGCGGGTTCAAACCTGACTCACTGTCGTGTAACGTCCCGATTTCCATACAACCAAATTATACGCACACCTAAACATATACTTCTACCTCACAAGGAATATAGTGAGATATTAAACATAACAGGATCAGTGTAAATGGATCAAATAAATAAATTTCGGGGATGAAATTTTGTTTAAGGGGGGTAGACTGTAACACCTCAAACTTTTCGATACTCGAGCATTGCAAGTCCTCGAGTGTTACCATAAGATTCAACATGACATATATATGTGTACGATATCAATCTAACTATTCTAGCCTTATATCCTTACTCTGACACTAACTTAACCGTTGAGAATGATCTTCATTCATAAATCAAGCCATCTGACCGTTGAATTTCAAGACAAGCCCATCCATCACGTGATTTAACATAAGTACTTTCCTTTAGATGACGTGACGAATAACTCCCTATCCATAATGATTTAGATATACGTTTGTTTCTAAGAATTACTTAGAAATATGTCTATAACCATGTGGAGCCATTAGATTTCCCAAAACTCATAAATCGCAGTAATTATGAAATTGCCACTAACCCAGACCCCTGATCACTAGATCACATGGTTCCCAAGGTTCATTTCATGTGAAATTTTATATCAAGCCTAATTATCACAATTTAACCATACACCTCGAATTTTAGCCCTTAGATCATAGTAAACTAGCTACTTGACCACTACATTCGTCCGTACACTTATCAGATCAAGATTCTGATCCGTTCATCTTGTTCACCCTATATGAATATGTTTAAACCACCATTAGAACTGAAATCAGAGGAATTTACACGTGTGAACAAATCACTCAAATCTAATGGTCTGCATGTCCTACCCCTAATCAATCCATAAACTCATCTTGTGTTCTTCTATTTACAAAATTGACTGTACACCACCTACATACATGATTAGAGTGCTAACCATCAAGTTCTCCTATTTTTAGTATGTCATCTAACCGTCCATCGTATTGAGAGCCGCCAAACGAACCATCCAAACATCAGAATAAACCACTCAGTTAGAAGATCTTAGAACACAAATCCAAATTACTGGATAATACTGCAACTAAACGTATATAAACATCACATTAAAACTCGAAGTGGTATGGTCCATTGAAGTGGCATCTTTGTTGTTCGTATGCGATCAAGACCCAAATTTAGGCATTAGAAAGAGCATGGAAGATAACAAATGTTGGTGAAATTTCATCCTATTTGCATGTTGAAGCTAGGAGATACGAACGGTAAAAGTTATAATAAGGGAGAGGGGCATAATTGTAATTATATGATTCAAACTCATATGCCCAGCAACGTTTTTCACCTATACATTCTTGCAATGTGTGGCCCACCCATAGCTCAGATCTACTTAAAACTTGGGCCCGTGGGTCCATATAGCGAGCTGAAGTCGGTGAACGGAGCAGATTGCTCACTAAACATCACGTTGGACCTCGTTCACAAAAAATCAAGAAGTTACATGGCACATAACTAATTTCCCTGTAATGGCTTGGTTCAACGGGGAACCTAAGCCCCACGTTGATTAATGGTGTGACCACACAGAACCTCAGATCCACCCCATATTCTAGCCCCTAGCCTAACATGATCTCGCCAAACCAATGGTCAGGGTGGATTCCACAAAACATAAACGTGGACCCCACTTTTGAATTGTTGTAACAACTCGTACCCAACCCTATAACCTAACTTAATAATAGAACCTACGCCACTAACAATCACTAATAGTGAAAATGATGACCATCTAGTTTTGAACCCAACTGCTAAAGACTCATCCAAATAGCCGTTTGAATCCCTAGGAACATCACAGCCGTGAATGGTCGATTTGAATGCAATCCGACCAGTGGATGAATGAAACTCGGTAATTAGGGGCCGAAACCTAAATTTATGGCCCATCTGATAGTCAGATCTACTAGAAAACCGGTCTGATGACCCATTAGGAGCTGTGGACTGGATTGACGGTGTACATTTAACAAAATATCGCCGTGAACCCCACCTTCATACCTGGTGTACACGGCAGGGTGTACACCCGAGGTGCACGGGACCGTCACTACAGTCAATTGCACTTTGACCCAAGCTAGGAAGGAAATTCCTTCCTTTTGAATTTTTCCAACCGTAAGTGAACGAACGGACAACGTCCATTTGGGTTCGATAGTGGCCCACCACCACAAATCAAAACAACGATCTGAACCGTCCATTATGTTTAAGGTGTGTCCACGACAAAACCCTAATTGATTCCACACGTTGGAATACATAGGCATGCACACAAATTGTGGCGCAAGTTGGCGGTGTCCGTGCGACTCTATTTGGAAAATAGGCACCGGCTCCATGCGTTGCCCTGCCAGGCTGGCCAACTACGTGCGAGATTCTCTCTCTTCCCTTTCCATCTTAGCCATCCATTCTTAACTTTTCCTTTTGTAAAGAAACCCTAAAAATTTGGGATTCGAGCGCCTCTTCCCCATTTTCTTGCAGCGCCAAGAGAAAACGCCCCAAATTGTCCCCTTCGAAACCACCATGTAAATGCCCTTCAAGCTTCAAAAACTTATGTTAGGAAGGAGAGAGACAGAGAGAGAGAGAGAGTGGGTTCAAAAACTTATGTTAGGAAGGAGAGAGACAGAGAGAGAGAGAGTGGGTTCAAACCAGACTCACTGTCGAGTCAGCTGAACCCAGCTCGAGTCAGGCCGAGTTGGATGTCCTTGCTGGACGTCCCAGCATGTAAAGAAGAAGAAGGGAAGGAAGAGAGTAGGAGAAAGGAAGAGTTGGGTGGGTGGCTATCACACCAACCTGACCTAGTCGAGTTAAGCGCGACTCAGGCGCTGGCTCAGTCCAGGTTTTGTTGGACGAGCAAAACGAAAAAAAAAAGGGGGGGGGGGGAGGTTAGAAGAAGAGGGGAGAGTGACCGAGAGAGAAAACGAGAAGGAGAGAGGGAGGAAGAAAGGGGAAAAAAATGGGGGAAGAAAAGTGAGAGAGAGGAGGTTAGGGCTGCTGTTCAGCTGGAGCCAAGTCTGACTGAGTTGAAGGCGTGGGCGTGTGGGCCTGACCTACTCTAAGCCTTGTAGCTGCTAGGTGATGGTTTGCATCGAGTCGCTGAGTCGAGCTACCAACTGAGGTAAATCGAAACCCATCTCATCTATTCGTTGTTGAATTAACTTAGTGAGTTTTGATGAGTCTACTATCCATAGAATGCTAATTATTAACAGTCTTCCTTAATATTTTAATTAAGTCATGGCCAAATGCCTATCGATCGGATTTGACCGTATTGGGTTGCAGTCACGCGTCATCTAGCGGGCCCGATTGTCATGTCTATGGGCCCTGACAATCTCAAGCATTCACAATAAAATGTATAGCCATTAGCAATTACCTATACTAATAATAGTTATTATGGACATATAATAATAATAATAATAATAATAATAATAATAATAATAATAATAATAATAATAATGTCATTATCAAATCCTAGTGCCTTGTTTTGCCACTCTCAAAAGTTATTATTATTAGTAGGTCATAATATTAGTTATCATCATAATGATTATTATTACTACGTTAGGCAATATGACTAATAACAATAATGCTAATAGTTACTTTGTAATTATTAAATTTACATCATAGTTAATGGTACACCAACTAGGGTTCAAAATCCTAAACCTAGGTAATCCAAACCCTAGGTTAAGACCCTAACCCTAAATAGTGTGTAAGCTTGGGTCTAATTGTACGACTTTGCAATTGATGGTAGGAATTGATTCCAAGGAAGCATGCATTTCTTAGCGATGGTGCAGGCGGTTCAAACATAAGGTAAGGACTCACCCTTTGAGCTTCCCATTTAAATTCATTGATCTAATTATAAATGTTGCCTTAATCCCTTCCACTTAGTATCTCCTAAGTTACTTGATTAAGTTGCTTAACATATTATGTGAATATGTTAATATGTTGCGCACCTAATTCCTGTGTTAGATAATGAATACATCTCTTAAATTATAGTAAGCATAAATAATTGATGATAACATACTATCTTTAGTCGTACATTTTTAATTAACTGTATGTTTGTCGTTTGTGATAGAGTGATGTAATGAATGAAACCTGTCATGAACTCACCATCTTACGGTCTATATTTGACTTACACGACTTAGATCGCACATTTGCCTTATACGCCTTGGACCGCATATTTGCCCTCGTGGCTTTGATGGGTTATTGGTGCCATTTTGTGGCTTATTGGTTACATCTGCATATCTTATTGATTTTTGGGTCATTATGCGGAGTTCGTTATGATTTTTGGGTGGAGCTGAAGTTTACTTATCGATTTTCTAGCTATTTTGCGGAGTTCATAAGATTTCCGAATGACGTCGGAGTTCCTATGATTGGTTCTCTCTTCATCTTGCAGAGTTCAGTCGTACCATGATTTTCGGGTGGAGCTGAAGTTCACTTATCGATTTTCTAGCAATCTTGCTGAGTTCACGTACGATATGATTTTCAGGTGAAGTAGATGTTTGTATGTCGATTTTCTAGCCATCTTGCGGTGTTTAGTCGTACCATAATTTTCGGGTGGCGCTGAAGTTCGCCTATTGGTTTTCTAGCCATCTTGCAGTGTTCACGTACGATATGATTCTCGGGTGAAGTAAAGGTTTGAAGGTTGATTTTCTATTCACCTTACGGATTTCACTTGTACCATGATTTTCGGGTGGAGCTGAAGTTCGCTTATCGATTTTCTAGTTGCGGAGTTCACATACAATGTGATTTTGAGTGCAATAGAAAGTCGTATGATTGATTATTTGATTATTTGAATGTATTCCCTTATATTGCGACTGCCATTATATTTTGCTTTTGATGAGATTCTATTAATTGGCTTAAATTTTGAGTATATAAGTATGATTATGAAATGCCCTGTTAATATATCTATTTTCATGACTTACGATTTATATTGGATTACAAATGATGAATGTGCAATCTTAGAAGGTGCTCCTCACTGCGATAGCCATTGATGCTATCAAACCGTAACAGTTGATGCGGTATAGAGCGAGGCGATGTTGTTCGCTGGGTTACTAGAGCAGATCGGGTAGCTGAGGAGCTAGACGAGGTCCCTGCGGCCCATATTGAGCTTTACCACTAGTTAATAGATTCCCGCTTTTACTTATATGAACTTGGTTATTTGGGATTGTATAAGCCCTGTATGGGCAATACATTTGGATTTTCATTATGGTTGGAATGTTTTATCCAATGCATTGTTTATTCTAGCTTCGTTGCTGTTAACTCTGATTAATGATAGATGGTTCAAATTTACACTGAATTTTATAGGCCAACACTCGGGTTTTTGGAGAACGAGTTATATACTCGGGTTCCAAAAACTGGAGCGTTACAGGTGACCTTTACAAAGATCCTGAAAGTTATATACGACTAGTAAGAAAGCTCGTTTATTTAATAGTCACACGTCCAAATATCTTCTTTGCGACATGTGTCGTGAGTAGATATATGCAGAAGGTACAAGTTCTGCATTAGGATGTTGTCTCACGCATCCTTCACAATGTGAAGAAAGCTCTCGAATTGGGCATGGTATATAAGTCATATAATCATCTCAAATTGGAATCATATACATATGTTGATTGAGCTAGTTTAGTGGTTAACAGAAAATCTACATTTGGATAATATATGTTTGTTGGTGGAAACTTGGTCATATGGAAGAGTAAAAAATATATTGTAATAGCAAGATCCAATGCATAAGTAGATACAGAGTCATAGGATATGCAGTTTGTGCAAGTTTAAATTTAGCATAGATGCTCCATGGCCCGATGAAGGGCCGTACAAAGTTTGAAGGCAAATGGATGAGAGGTTTTATTGCAAGGGGTCTATTGATCCCTTCAAATGGCCCTATGGGACCCCTTTTGGCTATTGGGGCTACCATAATCGCCCCCTAGCCATGAAATTTGTAGGATAGGTGCCCCATGGCTCGATGAAGGGATGTGCAAAGTTTGAAGGGAAATGGCTACGGGGTTTTATCGCAAGGGGCCGATTTGCGATCAACAGTTACCGTTCCACGATCAGGGTTCAGATTTTGTGCATGGGTGTAGAGAAATGTTTTCAACCTTCGATGTAAATTTAGAAGAGATCCGACGGTTGAAATGCCTCATTTCCCTGTTTCAATCAAGAGGACCATTGATTTAAAATTTTAAACATGGGTGAGTCGCGTTTGGCAAGTGCCAATTGGATAGTATGGATATTTCATTTCCGGGCGCTCTCTAGGTCCATAATTCGTGTCGGACCACAAGCCCAGCGAGGTTCATGACTTCCCCAAGTTTTAGATTTCTCTGCCCTTCCCTGGCCGTTGCACGGCCCGCACAGGCAGTTGTCAAGTACAATCAGGCAAACTGGCTTTACGGCCCGCATTCGGTCCAAGCATATTCAAACTCGACCGCATTAATGGGATAACACGGGTTAATTCATTGGTGGTATCCCTCACATGAGCGGTTTGATAGAACGGTCCTGCGGCAGTTCCCACGTGGACACCTCAGGACACTGTTTTGGTTGGGCCGCGTGTTACACATCTTCACCAAGTCCTTGTTATTTTCTTATAGCTTTTTGATGTAGAGAGGGTCACGGATAGTTACATGGTCAAGATGGTTCAGAAAAGGCCTGGTCGACGACAGAAGTGATCCGAACTGTCGGACCTTAAATCAGGCATATCTCGAATTCCGGAATGAGTTATCGAACGTAAAATATATGATTCTGGGGTAGAACGAGCTACTTTAGCCAACCAACCCCACTATGCCGGGTTATGCAATCCGGATTTGCGAAATACCATCAGATCGATGGTCGTTTCCATATTTTAATTTTGTTTTTACTATAAATAGTAAGTTTTAATTTGATTATAACTCTTCATCCGTTGGGTTTTAGGAGTTGTGCCCAACGCGAAAAGAGCTTAGAAAAATTAGGAGAACGGTTTGGTGAAACCAAATAGGACACTTACCATTTTTAGCCGAAAACCTTGCGCACTAGTAGACATCACGACCGTTTACAAATAATAAGTTTACTATTTATAGTAAGTCGCGAATTCTAGGAGTTTTAGTTATAGTTTGATTCTGATTTCTCTCACATTGCTTGGTATCCCTATTTAAAGGGTTGTGAACTCATTTTTTTTTTTAATCATTCATCAATTAATTTCGAATTTATTAGAATTTATTTATATTTTCTTGCTTTCTTTCCTCATAGATTCCAGAAGTCTCTATGAGGAGTCCAGAGAAGTTTCATGGATTTGGAATAGTTATCCTCTTGAGGAAGACGATGCTCAACCTCACGTCCTTCCCTGCGTCACTTTTATTTTGTAATAAGTTGTGCCTATTTGATATATATGATCCATCTTAAGGGGATGTTGAAATGAGTGTCAATTGCATAGGCATTGTAAAGTAGTTGAATAAGTGAGTTATATTCGGCCAAGCCCATGTTAGCTCGCCCAACATGGGACACGGTTTAGACATGGTGCATATATATATATATATATATATATATATATATATATATATATATATATATATATATATATATATATAGATATATATATATATAAGGTTGAGGATGATATACCTATATACCCGTATCTTCTCACATCTCTCTCTCTCTCTCTCTCTCTCTCTCTCTCTCTCTCTCTCTCTTCCTTCTTCTCTCTTTATAATGTGGGACCCACACCATCAATGTTTTTGTCCATCGTGTATGACCCACCTTTAATATCCATCACCCATGATGTGGAGCCCACCTTTGATGTAGACTATCCATCATGCGGACCCCACATTTGATGTTGGCCAACCATCATACATATTTTGTGTTTCTAACATTGCATGGATGGTGGTTCTAATACTGTATGGATTGTGGTTCTAACACTGGATTACAGTTCTAACATGCGTAGATCGTGGTTCTAACACTGTGGATCGCAGTTCTAATAGGATTGTGTGATCCCATAAAAGTGGTCATAACTCCCTCATTACAGATAAGATTAGGATAATCTTAAGCTCATTAGAAAGATAGTTTGATGAGCTTTCAAATGGGATTAAAATCACCTCATTTAGACATTATTTGATCTTTTTAAAATGGACCCAAAGTTTATGACAATGTTTATGTTCGTTTTTAGCTTCACACAATCTTAAAAAATGTCATAACTCTCTTACAGGTGGGATCAGTGAGATCTTAAGCTCATTAGAAGGATAATTCGACAACCTTTCAAATAAGATTGAAATTACCTAATCTAGACACTTTTAACCTTTTAAAAACAATAGCAATACTCAGCTCTTGACCAAAAATCTATCCAGCTCAGCTTAATCTTTTTAAGTAAGAAGAAGAACACATCTTCTAAAAGTAAAGTTTTGATATTTCTCGTTTCTTTATATTGGTTTCTTTCACGGCAAACCATTTAAATAGAATTTTTGCAGGAAAGTAAAGTTCTGGTTATGTATTTTTTTTTTTTTTTTTTCAATACACTTTTTGGTAAAAGATCTATCCAAGAAAAATCTTTTTTAAAAATAAGGAGAAACTATCATCGAAAAGTAAAACATTTGTAATATGTTTAACATAAGGATTAAAATAAAATTAATTTCTTAAGTGGGAGTTTCTACCGTAGAGAATAGTTGAAAAACATGAAAGAGTACGAGAGAGTAGTCAAAAAACACCGAAGAGAAATTGCCGAAGAGTGATCAGGTAGCATGAATAATTATAGGAATATAACGGTAGAAGAAAAGTTAACCAAAGAATAGTGGTAAAAGATAGTACAAGTATAAAAAATTGAACAAGAACATCTTCGTCTTGGAAATTTGAAAAAGATTTCAGAAGCTAAATGAAGCCACGACCTTCTCCTTACTCTTTAGTTTGATGATGAATGTGGTATCTTGTTGGATCGTGTTGTATCGTGGAGGGTACAATACCACAGCTGCATGTGGCCCACCTTTTTGTGAGTATACGTATAATCCACTTCGTTCTTCATGGGCAGCCCCTCGATTTTAAGCCTTGTGGGGAAGTATCTTCCCTATACACGAATCAATTCGGCCACACCACAGGAAATAATTGAAATACAAAGCCAACCATAATTTTCTTGAGCTTCACTCCGGTTTTCCATCCTATCTAAACCGTTCATTAGGTTTTAAAAAAAAAAAAAAAATCACCTGGATAAAGTAATTATTTCAAAAATCAGACTAATCCAAAACTCAGCTTTGGTTGTAATTTGATATGATTCCTGGCAATGTTGCTCACCTAAGTTTCATATCAGTCCAAGATTTCAAATGTGCACTGAAAATTAGGGTATTTATCTGATGGACGGAGTGGATTTTAAATAAAAATATGGCGGGCCCCACAGAGCTCCGGCGTTGTACCTGCCTCCAATACACGTGCTGTAGCAGAGGATTCTTATATGAGGTGAGCTGGTAAAATCAACACCATCCTTTTGTTACTTAGCGAGAACGCTATTGAAAATGGACGCACTACAAGAAAAACAATATTTACCTACGAAACTTTTACCTACGAAAATATTTTTCGTAGGTAAAGATGACTTTTACCGACGAAAAATATTTTCGTAGGTAAAAGCCAACTTTTCCCAACGAAATTAATTTTCGTAGGTAAAAGAAATCTTTACCTACGAAAATTTTCGTAGGTAAAGGCTGTTTTGGCCTTTTCCACCATTTCACCAATCGAAAACGTTACTTTTACCTACGAAATATAATTTCGTAGGTAAAACCCATATTTACCTACAAAAATTTTCGTAGCTAAAGGGTCTCTTAAAATCCAAATATCGAAAACTTTACTTTTACCTACGAATTGTGAATTCGCAGGGAAAACCCATCTTTACCTACGAAAATATTCGTAGCTAAAGGGTCTTTTGAATATTTAAAAAAAACAAAAATCGAAAACCTTACTTTTACCTACGAAATGTAGTTATGTAGGTAAAACTCATCTTTACCTACAAAAATATTCGTAGCTAAAGGGTCTTTTAAATATTTAAAAAAAAACAAAAATTGAAAACCTTACTTTTACCTACGAAATGTACTTTTGTAGGTAAAACTCATCTTTACCTACGAAAATATTCGTAGCTGAAGGATCTTTTAAATTTTCGAAAAATCGAAACCTTATATTTACCTACGAAATATAATGACGTAGGTAAAACCCATATTTACCTACGAAAATATTCATTGCTGAAGGGTCTCTTCAATATTAACAAAAATCGAAAATCTTACTTTTACCTACGAATTCTAATTTCGTAGGTAAAACCTATATGTACCTACAAAAATATTCATAGCTAAAGGGTCTTTTGGATATTTAAAAAACCAAAAATCGAAAACCTTAGTTTTACCTACGAAATGTAATTCCGTAGGCAAAACTCATCTTTACCTATGAAACTATTCGTAGTTGAAGGGTCTTTTGAATTTTTCAAAACAACCAAAAAATTAAATTTACCTATTCTTTACCTACGAAAATATTCGTAGCTGAAGGGTCTTTTTAATTTTGCATCTGAAAAATCCAAAATCTTACATTTACCTATGAACTCTAATTTTATAGGTAAAACCCATCAATTCGTAGGTAAAACCCATCTTTACCTACGAATTCTAATTTCGTAGGTAAAACCCATCTTTACCTACAAAAATAGTCGTAGCTAAAGAATCTTTTGAATTTTTTACCAAAAAATCGAAAAACAAATTTTCATGGGGCATTGTAAATGGTGGTGGTAAGACTTTTATCAATGAAAATTTTCGTCAGTAAAAGTGTCTTTCCTAAATATTTTTTCCGACTGCTAAAAACCGTCAGTAATAATGTAAAAATGTTTTAATTTTTAAAATTTTTTGTCTATAGCCTAAATGTGTGTGTGTGTGTATGTCTATATATATATATATATAGTTTTTATATTATACGCATGAAATTTTTTATACATATATAATTAAAAGGTAATATTTAAATAATTTATAATATCATGAAAAAGAATATTGAAAAGTTTAGAAATTTTAAATTTGTTTAAGAAAAATTTTGAGAACAAAATAATGCTTTTGAAGAGAAAAATTGGCATTTTTAAATTTTTGAGAAAAAAAATTAAAATATGAGAAAATTTTTGAGATTTTGCAAATAAAAATTCAAAATTTGTATTTTAAATATTTTTGAAATATTTTATAATAAAAATGATATTTATTTAAAAGAGTAAAAAAAAATACCTTTTGAAAAAAAAATGTTAAATTTATTTTTGAAAAATAAATTTACTAAATTATTAGGCACATCCACTAATTGAACCTTTAATCGTTTTTGGACAATCTAATCAGTTTAAATTAAAGAGTAAATAACTTCAGATGTTTAAATCAAATTTCTCTGAAATTGTTGATCAATCTTGGATGCCCAATATCTTTCTCATATGTAGCCTGATTAGGTGGTGGCCCTAAAAAAGTTTTCAACGGTAAGTATTCAATCCCCGTTACTTTCTATGATGAGTCCACTTAAGCTTTAGATTTACCTGATTAGGTGGCCCCATCCCACCTAATCCCTTCTAACCCCACTGCCCAAACACCCCCTAAGGGTATTGATTAGTAAAATAGAGTGAATGGACCAGACATGTAAAATGGGTTAAATATTCTGGTCAAAATTGTGACCTAACTTACTGACCTCGTGAGAACCTAAGAATTGATGTTAGTAAGTTTTGTGGGCCCCATCATGATGTGTGTCAAACATCAACACCGTGGATTTGATGTGTCCCCTTTAGGTTATGAGATATCTCAAAAATTATCTATATACGAAACTCAAGTGGGCCATACCATCTAAAACTATGTGAAGACATCCTGAAAATTTTAAAAGCACTTGGTGGGACCCACATGAGTTTTGGATGCGGCTGAAAATTCGTTTGACCCCTCATCCGAGTGGGACACACATAATGAATGGATTGGATATGTGAATCACATTTAGGCAGACCCAATATATGATTGTGAATGTTTTAAGGAAACCCTTCTCAATTATATTATGTGGTGTGGCCCATCCAAGTCATGGATTGACTTTATTTTTAAGCTCTTGGCCCACCTAAGTCATGGATTGACTTTCTCCATACCGTTCAACGCTTTTCTCGGATCATTTTAAGATATTAACCAAAAAATGGGGCGGGTCTAAAGCTTATGTGGACTACAAAGTAGGGATTGAACTTCCACCATTAAAAATAACATTCATAGAAGTTTTGGATCAAGCTGATGGTTATGTTTTCTCTTCATTTATATCATTTTGTTTTGGGATTCGATGGTTTTTTGTCCATCTGGATATGGGTGTTTGGGTATCACATTCCTTTTTTTTTTTTTTTTTTTTTCTTTTTCTTTTTTTTCCAGTTTTGATGTTGAATTCTCTTTTATAATTTGGATTTCTCCCTTTGTTTGTAAAATTTTAAGGAATCCTGTTCCTATAAAAAAAAAAAAAAAAAATAAAAAATAAAAATAGAAAGATTTACTCATTCTTCATGGTTATGAAGTATCTGCCCTTGTTGCAGCAGTAGTTGAACTTGTTGAACATTGTCTCTTGAAGAAGAATTATAGTCTCCATGTAAAAAAAAAAAAAAAAAACAGTACAGTTGGCCTTACGACGATTTTAATGATGGATAACCAATCACTATTGTTTTCATGTGGTGTGGTCCACCTGATATTTGAATATGATTCATTTTGGGCTCATGTCCTACAATGAATTGGCAAAACAAATGGATCATATGGATATACAATATATAAATCAAAGTGGGCCCACATCTACCCCATCAATCAGATGCACCATTCTATGGTGGGCCTACGACTTAAAAATCAAGTCAATACGTGACTTTTTTGGGCCACACCACATACAAAAGTTGAGAGGGATTGCCCTCCATTAAAATATTCATAATCATTTGTTAGGCCCACCGAGATGTGGTTCACAAATCTAGCCCATCCATTATATGTGTCCCACTTGGATGAGGAGTCAGACCAAGTTTCAAATACATAAAAATTTCAGGTGGGCCCCACCTAAGTTCTATATACGGCTGATTTTTGGGATATCCCATAATTTAAAGGGAGGAGCCAAGAGGGTTTCAACGCACATTGCATCTTACCATGCCATATCCAATTAGCAATGACAAAGTGAATGTATTTGGTTTATCCACTCTATCAATCCATTTTTCCATATCATTTTAGTGGTTGAGCCCAAAATTAAAGCATATCCAAAGCTCAAGTGGATTATACCATAGAAAACCATTAAATGTGTCAACCATTAAAAACATTTTGGTAGCTACAAAAGTTTTGGATCAAGCTGATTTTTGTTTTATCCCTTCATTTGGTCCCGTATGACCAAATCAACGGATTGGATGTCAAATAAACAGTACAGTGGGCCTTAGGAGGATTTTAATGGTGGACGTCTAAGCACTAGTGTTTTCTCATTTATTTCAGGCTCGCTTTTTAGATCGATAACAAAATGATGTGGAGAAATGGATGGACGGCGTGGATGAATCAAATCAATCGTGGTGGCCCATATAGCCATGTCCAAAGCTAAATTTAACGTTTTTTGTTTCTCTTTTCACTGCAAGTTTTGTATTTAATGTAAAATAGTGGTGACTTGTTTATAATAATATTGGCTAAGATATAGACTTATCCACACCATCTAAAGAATTAGTATAGTTGTAAATGGTAAATATTTATATATTTTTATTATATAATATAATTTTAACCATCTAGAAACCGGTCCCATGCATGTACGACCGTCAATAGATTTTGTGATATTATTTAGTGGAAAACTCATAACATACGGATTTGAAAATATTATGTTATTTGAAAGAGGATTCCAAATCCATCCCAAATCCATCGGCGCCTCTTTTCCCTCTTTTACTCTTTTCCCTACTTCATCTTCCATCGACAAAGCTTCCATCGAGCGTCGTTCAAACGGCCCCTTAGATTCTCTCTCTCTCTCTCTCTCTCTCTCTCTCTCTCTCTCTATCCGGCAAACTCTCCAAAGATCACCGAGCAATCATCCCCGGCATGCTGAGTCCTTCCAATCCTTCCAACAATCGAGGGCGGGGCAAAGGCCAGCTAGATCGGTGTTGCTATGCCAACTGTGGTTAGGGTATCATCTTCCCAACAAACACCGATGAAGATATGCACCTAAAAAATATAGCACTCGTTGTTCATCAATGGTATGGCGGTTGATTATTTTGTATTTGTTTTAGATAATATTGATAATGATTCTCAGAAATTTGTTTCTATGGAGTTAAGAGATGTTGTTATTTCTGACAATGCATTTTCTAGAATTTGGAAATTTTAATGCTTCTGGAAGTAGATGTTTCCCTGATTTGATAATACTTTATATTTTTTGGTGCTTGGTTTTTCATGCACAGTTGGTCACTTGATTATGGCCTTTTGGTAGAATCTTTAAATCTCAATTTATGTTTAACTAGAAGAACTTCACTGCAATGGAAATTTCACTTTCAACCAGCTTCTATTTTGGCAAGTGTTTGAAAAGGTTGCATATCTTGTGCGATCTAGTCCACATGAGTTTTTGCTCAAGTGCAAGTGGGTTGTAGTTACAACGAAAGCAGTCTTGTTACCGATTCCACTTCTATAGTGTAGGAAGCATGACAACTAGAAAAATATTTTCTAAATGTGATCAATGCATACCATGAGACCCAAAACTCCAATCACAACCACACAGACGATCCAAGAATGTATAGAGTACATTTTGATGCAGTGTCCACTCAAAGACCACATACTTGAAAATAACTAAACCTTGATTCGAAGACGAATAAAAATTCCCCTTCAACTGAGAACCAGAAGCAAAAGCAACAAAAAAAAAAATCCATTAAACCACTTCATTTGTGTGTACAGTTCTGATCATGGGAGCCACTTCATTTGTCTCATCAACAGGTGACCCTGCTGCACACCACACACACCATGATGCGTGTACAGTCCTGATCATGGGAGCCATTCCATGCACCATTGCACTTGGTTGTATTGAGACTGCCAATTTTTAATTTCATGTGAACGGCCTCATCTTGTATTGAATGATTTTTTGTGCTATACACTGATACCTGGGCAGTTGGCATAGGTGTGTGTCAAAGTGTTAAGCACAAGAAACTCCAAAAATCTCACTTTCATCCACAAATAAATAATTTATAATAGAAATAAATTGATAAAAGATAAAAAAAAAATTAATGAAAACTATGAAAACATAAAAATCAAAGTAAAATTAAAAGGAATAGTTGCGTAGTTCTAATTAAAACCATTTAATATCTAAACTAACAAATAATCAATTGACAAGGATAAAAAAATATGCAGTACTCATCTCAAGTAATAGTAGCTTCTTTGAACACCAAAACGAACATCTCTTGCTCTTTTAAAAATTCAGAGAACCTGCAATGTGAATCGTCTCTGAGAAATTGTATTGCATTCACTAGATCAAAAGTTCTAAATTATATAGAAAATGATTGAATTTTTCCTTAGAATAAGAAAGTTCTATCTTTCATACAGAAAAGTAGAAAGAAAACAATAAAAAATATTAAAATCAAGATGAGCTAATTCAAGAATGAAAAGATACCTCCACAAGTGTGTCTACAATTTCTCCTCTGCCAATATGCTACTCAAGAAAAGCCAGGACATCATTTGTAGTGGCATACCCATACCTATGAAAAATAGAACCAGATAACTGCAATAATTCATTTTACTATAAAACATTTTTGAGAGAGAGAGAGAGAGAGAGAGAGAGAGAGAGAGAGAGAGAGAGAGAGAGATTTTCTTAAAGTACAAGGATCGTTTGTTGATATATTTGCAATGTCTTTGTATATGTAAGGCCCATATTACGTGATACGATTCATGAACATTTTTGCAATGTTGTATGAACCCTTTAGAGTTTCGATTCAGTGTTCCAGAGATCATTCAATGTCTTTCACGAGTACTTCCGCAAATGTGTCAATCCCCTGTAACCTTGCACAGGTTTAAAATCAGTGGCACAAATCTAGAAAAATTGAAGGAGAAATACTACTTGCGGGTAGGCATCTGCACACTATTACGTCCATTGTGGACATCACTTTAGATGGGTCATAAACCAAAGATCCGCTAAACAGTTATCATAGTAATGGTGATCATTCGGTTCCACTTTACAATATCAAGTCACTTAGCTCACTGAGATAATATAATTGAGTTTTTTTTTTTTTTTTTTTTTTAATATTTATTTTTAAAGCTTAGGGAACTTTAGACCAAAAGCACCTCCCAAAAGCCTAATTGTGACAAAAAATAGATTTTCAATCCCTAGTTAATTAGAAAGAAGTGCTTGGATAAAGCTTTTGCAGTGGCAATAATCCATTTGCAACCTGAAAATCAATTTCATCATACAATCAATGTAGTCATATGAAAAAGCTATGCCTAGAAACTGAAGAACTAAATTATAGAGAAAGACGATGGCGAGATGACATGGAAAATGAAGACAATACTCGGGAGCATACATTGATCTTCTCAATTCTGAACAAAGCAAAATCTGCAACAGCCAAAGACAAAACAAACATCCAGCTATTCATAATTCCGGAGTCTTTGAGCACCTTGACAGGCATTCAAGTGTTGGATTTCTCACGAAATAACTTGAGTGGGCAAATTCCAAAATATTTAGAGAGTTTTACTTCATTACAGAAACTCAATCTTTCTTTCAATGATTTTGAGGGCCAAGTCCCTATCCAAGGGGTGTTTGAAAATGCAAGTGGGATTTATGTCATTGGAAACAGTAAACTCGTGTGGAGGTATACCAAAACTAGGCCTACCCAAATGCCTTGTTCTGAGATCCAAATCGCAAAGGTCTTTAAGCATGAAAGTAATCATACCAGTCATTGTCGTTGTTGTGTGTTTGATTTCATTATTGTTGTGTTTCGCTCCTCTTCTTTGGAGAATAAAATCAAGACGAAGCATTTGCAAGATGCCTTGGCCCAATATTTGTCATTTGTTTTATTGTATTCCTCGCATTCAATTTACAATACATTTTGTTCCCTATCTCAGATGTCAATAAGCTGAAACTGAAAATGTTTTTGAGGAGGAAGATGATGCACCGAAATCCTTTGACCAGGAAAAAGATGAAGGTGGTGGTTGGATGGAGGTAAATGAAACTACTAATGATGAATTGCCTGTTAATGAGGAGAAAGAGGACCTAGTTCCGATACCACTATCCATGAGCCTGCAGCTTGCGAAAGGATTATCAGTGCACTTCAAATGCTTAAAGAGAGAGGAACACTCAAGGAGACTGTAGATTGGGGTGGCAGAAACATGGACAAGAAGAAGAGCAAACTTGTTGGTATTTATGAAAACGATGGGCGAAGGAAGATTCGAATTGAGAGAACAGGTGAGTTTGGTTGGATTGTAAGTTCTCTTTAAAAGAATTATTTTGCTAATAATCAGGAGTATTATTTAGATAGTAATTCTTGTTTTTTGTTTTCCCAAACCCTAAGAGAACATTTGGATGCACTACCAAATTGAATTGGTGGTGTTAGTTGCATACGGTTGGAAAAAAAATTGCTTGATTTTCCCATTAAAAAAGTGCCCACATTCGACTTGCACCATCCAACTGGATGGGGACCCATCTAGCCAACTTAATCGCTGGTTTGTTGCCTTGATTAATAACATCATATCAATTATTTAGCAAGTTTGAGGTTAAGAGTTGAGTCTCCCTTGGATCTTCATCGTTTTGGCCCATTCAATAAGAGAAAATTTGATTTTCTCAATTCCTTATTTCTGAAGGACAGGTTGTTTGAATATTCTTATGTTCCTTTCCTTCGATATACCCCACATGACCATGTGAGGGAGCAATTTCCACAAGATTTGGTCAGCGCCATTTAAATGTAGCAACTTTCAAGCTTTTGAAGAGATCTTCCATGCTCTTGACACCTCTTAGGTTATACCAAAAAGGTGGAAGAAGGTGTGCCAATTACTTAGGGCCATCTTGCCATAGAGGAATAGGTGATTGGCACTCCTCATCATTTCTACTTTTCTACACAAGATGCTAATATTTGGGAGAGCCTAGTTCTTTAAGTTGTCTAGTATGTTTTTATGGCTCGTTTAGAGAGCACACCCCATCAAGCATTTCCAATAATTCTTCAACTAGTTGGATCTCATGATCCATGAGCTCCTTTCTGAATTCCATACCAATTTATCCCCACAGAGTTTATAATGCTCCTTGATCTTGGTAAGTTTTGGGGAGCGGCTTAGATGATTGTTCATACTCGGTAATTTACTAATTATTTTAATAATAATAGAATGAATTTTATTTTTTATTTTATTTTGAGCAAGCGAGGACTCTCCCACCCATTTGTCCTCCCAAAGCCTGAAAATTTCCCAATGGCCTACTAAGAACTGCACGCAATGGAGGGTTGGACTGACACCATTTCAGACCACCAAATTTAGAGATATCCTTCCACATGCGGGAACCCTTAGTTACCTCTAATGGAGCCGTCTGACACCCAGCCTTCTGCCGTAGCTTCTTATTTGTGAGCTATACACACGCCCGTGCACACACACACACAGGAAAAAAGTACTAGGAGGTCAACCTCATGGGAGCTTTCCATGAGGTTGAGCTCTATGGGTGCCAATGTGATGTGCGTCAGACATCCACACCATCGATCAGATTTCACCCATCCATGGTGGGCCATGGGCCTAAAAATCAGTGCAACCCATGACTTAGGTGGGCCACACCATGGATGACAGTTGAGAATAGATGCCCACCCAATGAACCTTTCCTGATTGTTTATAGGGCTCATTGAGATATGGTTCAGATATCTAGCCATCCGTTGTGTGACCCACTTGGGTGAGGGGACACTAAATTTTAGGCCATCCCAAAACTCAGGTGGGTGCTTCAGATATCCTGATTGTTTATAGGACACTTTATCTTCTTCTTTTTTTTTTGTTTTTTTTTTTTGTATGCATCCTATTTCATCAGTCAGTAGGAAGTGATGAAAGGGGTTAAATTTGTTTGCAGCTCATCTAACCTTTGTTTGATTTATCAGATGACCTCAAAGGAGGCATTTCCGATGATTTCTCATAAATTTCATGGCAAGGGTCCAGGAAAAATGAAGCTAGAAAAGCATATGAAACAATATCATGAAGAGTTGAAGTTGAAGCAGATGAAGGCTTCTGACGCACCATCACAATCAATGGAGAGAATGCGGGAAGCACAGGCTCGGCTAAAAACTCCTTATCTCATTCTCAGTGGACATGTTAAACCAAGGTACATTTTATCTGTTATACTTTGTCAGTGCCTTTTTTTTCCCCTCCTAGGTCTATCTCTGAATTTTGGGTGATGATAGTAAGTAAAACTTTTTATAGAAAAAAAGGAAGAAGAAAAACTAAACGAAGGCATGTTTCCAATATAAAGTGGAATTCTCCTACACCTTAAACAAGCTCCATTTTCTTCCTTTTTATTGAACAACAATGACTTACTGAACAAAGAGACAGAGAATAAGAAAGCAGTACAAAGCGCACAAGAAGGTTTAAAATAAGGGTACCTAAAATCTAGACTGTGCTCCTAAATGTCCTTCAAGTTCTTTTTTTATTGCAACAGGAAAATGATTTTAAACACAGCCCAAGCTGACACTTTCCTTAAAGCCTTTGGAATTATAACTTATAACTTAAACTTAAACCTAAACCTTAACCAAAACCTATAACCTAACCTAAACTTAAACCTAAACCTGTACTTATAAATCCTAATTTATTTGATAAAAGTTCATTTGTATTTTATTTATGTTTCCGGCTCTCGCCGCACGCTTACCCGTTGATGCTCTACGACCTTCGCCTTCATCTTTGTGATTTTTTGTATGTTATTTATGATGTTAAACTAATATGTATTTATGTATGATGTAGTTTATGTTTGGATGGATTTATTTATGTACTTTGGAGTTAAATGGATGTGAATGTGAATATGATGAAATATATTACATAACAGGTGTATATCAGGAAATATATTGTAACAGGTGTATATCAGGAAATATATTGTAACAGGTGTATAATATCAAGAAATTTGTGCACATAACAGGTGTGTATTAGGAAATATATTGTAACAGGTGTATATCAGGTGTATAATATCAAGAATTTTGTGCTGGTAGGAGGGGAAGAGGATTAAAAACTTTTACCTACGAAAATTTTCGTAGGAAAAAGTCCCATCGAAGTTTTTACCTACGAAACTTTTCGTAGGTAAAAGTCCCATCCAAGTTTTTACCTACGAAAAATATTTGTAGCTGAACGTTTCGAAACTATTTTTTCCTATGAAAATATGCATAGGTAAAGGAATTTTTAGCTACGAAATTGGTGGTAGGTAAAAGTTTTCTAAGTATTTTTACCATTTTAGCTACAAAATTGTTGGGAGGTAAAAAGTGTTTTAAATATTTTTAGCTACAAAATTGTTGGTAGGTAGAAAGTGAAGTGTTTTAAATATTTTTAGCTACGAAAATATTCGTAGGTAAAAAGTCTTGTAAATATTTTTTAGTTACGAAATTGTTGGTAGGTAAAAAGTCTTATAAATATTTTTAGCTACGAAATTATTGGTAGGTAAAAGGTCTTGTAAATAATTTTACCTACGGAAGTATTCGTAGGTAAAATGTTTTGTCAATATTTTTACCAACAAAAATTAGCGTTGGTAAAATGTTTTGCCTACGAAAAATTTCGTTGGCGAAAGTCTTACCTTTGCCAACGAAATATTTTTTTCGTGGGTAAAAGTTTTTCCCCACGGAGATTTAACAAGGAATTTGCCAACGAAAATTTTCGTGGGTAAAACTCTTTGCCTACGAAAATAGGACTTTTGCCTACGAAAATTTTCGTTGGTAAAAGTGGCTTTTCTTGTAGTGACGGTTGTAATGAGTGTAACTTAGAATTACGTAAACGCCCTCGTTAGTTAGAAGCCTAGCTTTTAGTAAAAGCAATCAAGTGTAACAGCATTTTAAGTCACACGCCATCAACTTCACCCTCATTTCCTTTCTAAAGTAACCATACAATATCAAAAGCAATCCTATCCGTTGATCTTGAAAATACTCTCTCAAACTTTCTTTTCCATGTTCAAAAGAAATCCTATCCGTTGATCCTGAAAATACTCTCTCAAACTTTCTTTTCCATGTTGGAAGAGAACCATAGCATGAATCAACCATCCACACAACGTACACATTGCAGGATTATGCATCAATCGTGTCCATCCATCCTTTGAGCCATATCATGGATGGTCTACGTTTCAAAAGCCACACCTATTGGGCTTTATTGTCCTTCTGATCGATGGCTCTCAAAATTTTTTTTAAAAAAAATATAAGCCATCCATGCCAGGACCGGATTGATGGATGGACCGATTTTCATATTACAATGCCATGTGTACGAAGAAGAGATGACTCTACCAGTTGGGATTTCTCATATTTACCTACCATATGTATCCTTCCCAATCTACTGATGAATTGCATGATCCTGATTCGTGAAGTATGTCTGGATAGTAGGTGTTACACGTCAGTGGGTCTCCCCCTGACCATCTGGCCCACCTTAATGTATGTGTGGTATATCCATGCCATCAATCAGTATTTTCAGCTAATTTTAGGATATGATCCCAAAAATGAAGGAGATCCAAAACTTAAGTGGGCCACACCACAGGAAACAGTGGTCATTAAATACCCACTATTAAAACTTTTCTAAGGCCCACTATAATGCTTATTTGCCATCCAACCTGTTGACAAGGTCAAACAAACCTGGATGAAGTTTTTAATGGTTGCAATTCAATCCACCATACTGTGTAGTCCTGAGATTTGGATCTACATGATATTTAGGACCATTTCATGAGCAGGAGGGGATTTAGGTGAGACCCCATATCCATGGACCCTGTGGGGCCTACTGTGCTGTATATGACTATATCCATGCTGTCCATTTATGTTGAAAGCTCTGTTTTAGGGTATTATCCCAAAAAAAAATGAAGCAGTTCCAAATCCCATGTGGACTATAATACAGGATATATTAATAATTAACCATTAAAAACTTCTCATGGGCCACCAAAGTTTTTGATTAAGATGATATTTGTGTGGTCTCCTCATCTAAGGTGTTTGTGACCTTATCAATAGGTTGGAAGGCAAATAAATAAACACCCAGGTCCATAGCTAAACTGGCAGACTGAGTGGAGATATCTGGTTTCAACATCTGGTTTCAACAATTGAGGTCTTGGTATCAATCCCTAGTAGGGTTGGCTAGCATGGAGTGTGTGTACTGATATAGGTGTGTACTAACAAGCTAACCCCCAAAAAAAAAAAAAAAAAGGCAAATAAATATTCTAGTGGAATCCATGAAAATTTTAATGGTGGAGATTCAATCACCACTATTTCCAGTGATGTGGTCCATCTAAGATTTGAGTCAGCTAGACGAGAGACCTTACGATGTGGGTCCCACTCATCAACACCATAGGAAGTTGAATTAGCACCGATGAGAGAGGAAGAATGGAAGGTGACTAGACGAGAGGCCCACCCAAGTAGCTTGGTGCCTTAAGTGGAGTGTGGGCCCCAATGCCACCTCCATCAAATGAAGATCAACAAATCAACAAATAGTCGATCAGCCTACCCGGCAGTTAGTGTGGATTAGGTGTGGCCTGGCCTCACCCAACACCGCGGGGCCACTTTGATGTATGTGTTAAATATCCATGTTGTCCATCTATTTTTCCAGCGCATTTTGGTGAATAAGCACAAAATTGAAGAGGATCCAAATATCAGGTGGACCACACCATAGGAAAATGTTGTGATCAACCATTAAAAACTTCCCATAGGCTGGAAAAGTTTTGGATATGTTTGTTTGTTTTTTTTTCCCTCCATTCTCTTCATCTAGGTCACCTTGACTTTTGTTGCCTTACTATTTCATATTTGGTCAGATGATTCATGCGAGTATGCCAAAATTGAGTTGAATACACGGCTCAATTCAAACCGAACAACTATAACCCAAGTACTAAGATATGCACATACTTGAAATTGATCATATGTGACATATGTGACACAGATCGAATAAGATTAGTTGCCTATTCAGCCACTTATATAATGTATTTTTAAGATAATTAGGTGATTATCAAAGAGTGAGGTTCATCATTTAAAGATGAGTTGTACATTTGCCTTCTTCATGAAAAGACTTTTTCAATACAGATAAAACATAAAAGAAACTCTTAACGATAGCTATGGAGAACAACCGCAGAGCACCTTTCTAAATGGAGAATTTGCTTGATACTCAGATTGAATCAAACATATGAGCGTAGGCTCAAATTATAACAAAAGTGAACAGTTACTCAATTACTACTACCGGTTATACAAAAGAATGTAAATGATCGATAATGCAAAAGAGCACAATGTAATTGAGCGATATATTTGATTTGGTTTGGTTGGTATTAGACCCATACTTCTATTAAATTTCTTATTATTTATAACCTTAAATTAATTATTTATTTGGATGCTCCCACATTATGATAGTTGCTATAATCGTTTTAGTAGTACTGATCTTCTGAAGTTCTCCTTCTAACCTTGTCATCTATCTTATAAATATTCCAGGCTTCCTTATCAATTTAGTCATGTTCCATTCGACCACCCTTATTCTGCAAATGATGCGGCATCACTTGATAGATGCCATTTCTGTCACTGCAGAATTCACATCGAATATTTTCGTATATCTTAAATACACCATGCAACTCATAAAATTACACGTCCCTCTCTCATTAACTCTCATGAGAATGGATAGAAACTATTAAGATGTGAAGCCACATCTGGGACCGTCTTCGACCAGTCGTGAGCCATGCTCGACCGGTCGTAGGGTTCGGCTCGATCGGTCGTGGACCGGTTCGTCTCAAAATCCAGCGAGCATCATTTTTTGATCCCGAGGTGCTCGACCGGTCATGGCCCATTCACGACCGGTCGTAGGGGTCGCTCGACCGGTCATGCAGTCTGCTCAATCGGTCGTAGTTACGCAGATTTATTTCGCGATTTTGCATGGATTTTGTGTCGCAAGTCCTTTCGCAACTGAGATGCGGAAAGGGGAGTTGTCTAAATTATATATATAGGTGTTCCTAGGGCTTTTCTAGGAATTGAAATATTAGGGAAATAATTCTGAGGTGTGGGCAAAAGGTTTTCTATGTTCTTCTAAGGGAGAGGTTAGTATATTGCCTTGTAATCTTTGTTCTTCATGGTGGAAGTTTGCATCCGTGGTTTTTTTACCCTTATTGGAGTTTTTCCATGTATATCTTGTCTTGTGGTTTGTTTGGATTGCTTTAATCTATTTTCTAGTTTATATTTCTTCATATTTACCGTTTGTGGGTAAGGCCTGAGATTGGAATTAGGCTCACTGCGTTGTTGGCGTGCTACGCAACAACTGGTATCAAAACTATTGGTTTAGAGAAGAAGGGAAAACTATAATTGAGAAGTTTGATGGTTCAAACTTTACCTTCTGAAAGATGCAGATGGAGGATTATCTTATCAAAAGGACCTCTATATTCCTATAGGAGGAAAAGAGAAGAAACCAAAAAAGATGACAAATGATGAATGGTTTTTACTGGATATGAAGGCTTTAGGAATGATCCGACTCTCTTTATCTAAGAGCGTCGCTTTCAATATATCCAAGGTGAAAACTAAAAAAGAATCAATGGAAGCCCTAGTCACCATGTATGAAAAGCCATCAGCATCCAACAAGGTTCATTTTATGAAACAACTATTAAACATGAAGATGTGAGATGGTGGGAGCGTGGCTGAACATCTAAACGAGTTCTATACAGTCATGAGCCAGTTAGAATCCGTTGGTATTGTTTTTGAAGATGAGGTCAAGGCGTTATTGATTTTATCCAGTTTATCAGACAGTTGGGATGGTTTGACGATTGCTGTGAGTAATTCTTCAAGGTCGACAAAACTGAAATTTGATGATGTGACCGGTCTAATTGTCAGTGAAGAATCTAGAAGAAAGGCATCAGGAGTTTCAGGGGATTCAGGGAATGCTCTAAATGTTGAAGGAAGAGGAAGATCACTGAACAAATGAGGTAATAAACACGGGCGTTCTAAGTTGATGAAGAAGTCCAAGGGACCGAAAGACAAAGACGGGTGTTGGCATTTCAGAAAGAATGGGCACATGAAACGTGATTGTAGGGCGCTTAAGAAATAAGAAGGAAGCTCTCAAGGAATCTATCTGAGGAGAGTGAAACAAAGGCGTTGATCCTGTCTCTTGATGCGAAGAATGAGTCTTGAGTTATAAACTCGGGTGCTTCGTTTCATGCTACTTCGTGTAAGGAAGTTCTGCGTGATTATGTGTCAGGTGACTTTGGAAGAGTCTACCTAGGTGATAATGAGTCGTGCAGTATTGTTGGAAAGGGGGAGATTCATGTAAATCAGAAAGACAGAACGGTCTTGAAATTGAAGGATGTCAGACATATACCGAGTTTAAAATGTTACTTGATCTCTATAGGGCAGTTAGCCGATACTGGTTATTTGACTACATTCACCAGTGATTCCTGGAAGATCACAAAAGGTGGCTTAGTGATATCTCGAGGCAAAAAGGAAAGTACTTTGTACGTGACTTCAGGATCGTATAGTTCACTTGCAGTTGCATCAACTGAAGTGAATGGGCAGTTATGACATCGGAGGTTGGGACATATGAGTGAGAAGGGGATGAAAGTGCTATTGTCGAAAGGGAAGCTAGCAGGGCTGAAGTCTATTAACTTGGAATTCTGTTAGGACTGCGTGTATGGCAAGCAGAAAAGGGTAAGCTTCAAGAAGACGGGACGCGCTCCAAAGATGCATCTGTTGGAGCTTGTACACACTGATGTGTGGGGACCATCACAGGTATCATCTTTTGGTGGCTCACGTTATTTTGTTTCCTTTATTGATGATGCTAGTAGAAAACTGTTGGTCTATTTCTTAAAGCACAAATATGATGTATTTGATGTATTTAAGAAGTGAAAAGTTATGGTAGAAAACGAGACAGGTAAAACAGTAAAATGTCTCAGATCTGATAATGGGGGAAAGTACTGTGATAAAAAATTTGAGGAGTATTATGCAGCAAATGGAATTAAACATCAGAAAATGATTCCAGGGACACCGCAACAGAATGGTGTGGCTGAGCGCATTAACAGGACCATCCTTGAGCGCGCCAAGAGCATGAGGTTACATACAGGGTTGCCCAAGACTTTTTGGGCAGATGCTGTGAATACTGTCCCATATCTCATCAATAGAAGTCCCTCAGTACCATTGGATGGTGGGCTATCAAAAAAAACGTAGACTGGAAAAGAAGTGAACCTTGCACATCTCAGAGTGTTCGGTTACACTTTATATGTTCACATTGATGCTGAGCATAGAAACAAGCTGGATGCGAAGTCTAGGAGGTGCACGTTTATAGGCTACGGGCAGCATGATTTTGGCTACAGGTTTTGGGATGCAGAAAACAGGAAAATCATCAGAATCAAGGACGTAGTCTTCAATGAAAAATTGATGCATAAGGACAGAGTGAAGGAAAATAAGGTCAAGGAAAAGGAATTTGTAGAGTTGGAAGAGTTACCAAACACGGATGTTATAGCGCCATAGGATGATCATGCACATGAGCATTATGAGGCAAAGCCGCATACACCGGTTGTAAGGAGGTTTACTCGGGAGAGGAGACCTACGGTTCGATACTCACCCTCCTTACATTATCTACTGCTGATAAATAATGGTGAACTAGAATATTTTGAAGAGGCATTACAGTCAGATACACAGGTTAAGTAGGAGCAGGCCATGAATGATGATATGGACTCTCTTGAGTCTAATCGTACATGAGAGTTAGTTAGTCTACCTAAGGGTAAGAAAGCTCCTCATAACAAGTGAGTTTACAGATTGAAGAAGGAGCACGATGGTTTGAAACAGTATAGGGTTAGATTGGTTGTAAAAGGGTTTCAACAAAAGGCAAGTATCGATTTCAATGAAATATTTTCACCTGCGGTGAAAATGTCTACGATTAGCATGGTCTTGAGTATAGTGGCTACAGAGGACTTACATCTAGAGCAGTTAGATGTTAAGACAACCTTTCTTCATGGGGACCTTGAAGAAGAGATATACATGCATCAGTCGACAGGATACGTAGCACCAGGAAAGGAGAACAAGGTGTGCAGACTGAAGAAGAGTTTATATGGCCTGAAGCAGGCCCCGAGGCAGTGGTACAAGAAGATCGCCATTCATGTCAGGAAACGGTTACAAGAGATGTCACGCTGACCACTGTTGTTATTTGAAGAAGTTTGATACGTCATACATTATCCTTCTAGCCCTAGGAGAGTATTTTTCTACCATTTTGGGGCTACTACAGGGTGTAGGAGATGACACCCACCGTTAGATAGTTGGCCCTAGTGATGATCTACGTATGGGTATGATCAGTCCGCCATTTGGATGCGTCGATCGACAGATATGATTAGAAGTCTATTCAACGGTCACCAATAGTCGATCGGAGCCGCGGTTATACGGATATGAGTAGGAAAATATCCTCACTCTACGTGTAAAGTTTGGTCATAAACCGATGGTCCGAAATCCTCAACTTTGCATAAGAGTGGATGACCCAATTCACTTAAGTTTCTGCTCATTTCTTTAGGGTATTTGCACATCTCATGCACTCGTCCTTTGGCTCAAGTTGAGCGGTTCTGGACAGTACCCAGGTCTGACTCCCGCGATGGACGTCAAGCCCAGGAAGACGGTTATTACCCTATAATTTTGGAACTAGTGGCCCACCAATGAACGGTCTAAGGCTTGTTTGGAAAATCGAGGCATTTCTGGAATGAATTAGGTATTGAGATTTCTTGTGGGCAATGATTAGGGTTTGGATTAACTATGTTCACAGTGTGGCCTATTTATAACTAGTAAAAGTGGAGGTTTGGTCAAGATTACTCTAAATCATCAATTTTAATATAAAAGAATAACGGGGTTGATTTGACCTATTATTCAAGATCCGGGCCTTATCTAATTCAGCCCCGGATAGATCTTTAATTTAGTCGTGATTGTCTTGATTAGTTAGCAATGAGTCAGTTAGATTTGGGCCCTACGTGAGTAAATCATGGGGCTAAACTTGATGTTCAAGTGATCGGGCGGATTCGTTGGCCTCCTACGGTTGATTAATTTAACTTGTGCTGTTCGTTACTGGTTTCACTCCCGGTATATACTAACATTGAGTGCTAATGGTCATTAAGTGATATCATAAGTTAATAACAAAAAAAAAATTCAAGGATTTTTAAAAATCCAAAACAGTGAAAATTCGGGATGTTACACCTATCCATTGTAAACAGTGCATCGGAAGATATCCCCATGTCGCCGTTTAGCTTTCTCATAGCCTTCCCTTGAAGGGCTGAGATAACGGTGTCGACACTCAGGGTTTTAGTCGTGCTGCACATAGTGTCCTTGAATGACTCATACGACGCAGAAAGAGAATTCAGCAACATACATGCTTGTTCTTCATCTTTTATCACTTCCTCTATATCCAGCAATTTGTAAACTAATTTATTAAAATTATTGATGTGAGCCTCTAGATCTCCACCCTCTGCCATCTTGAAGTTATACCACTGCCGTTTCAAGTATAGGCGATTTTCAGAGGATTTTTTCACATAAACATCCTCTAACTTCGCCCATAACTTAGCCGCAGATTTCTCCCTCATGACGTTGTAGAGAACCTCATTCGTGAGACATAAACGGATCGATGATAATGCCTTCTTATCTAGAGTATTTCATTCATCATCAGTCATAGTAGACTTTCGGTCCTCAAAAGCACCATCTTCGCCTTGCTTGATTAAGGAACTCATCATCTTGATTTTCCATAACTCAAAATTATTTTTCCCTGAGTACTTCTCAATCTCATACCTGGTGCTTGCCGTTATTACTAATCCCTCAGATTCAAGTCTGTGCCCCAACGATTGGCTCTGATACTACTTGTTAGGGATTTTGCCCTGCGGAATCACACAGATCTAGATCTAGGATAGCAATCCAATGACACCAAGCACACACAAGAGAACACAGATTTAACGTGGAAAATCCTTACGGGAAAAAATCATGGTACAAAACGACAGATCTTCACTATGAAAATAGAAATTACAAAGAGAGAGGACTTACCCGATTTGAGCAACCTCGAATCTCACCCTTGCTACACCCTTTGATAACCCTAGAACTCTTTAAAATACCTTTAGGAAGCCTTAAAAATTTACAATTAGAATAGTCCTATGGACCCCTATTAGTTTAGGAAACTTCCCTTTTGCATCCCAGTTGTGAAAGGACTCAGATTTAAGACATCTCGCAACAAAAAACTTATCATAGGCTAGCAAAGTTTTGGATGTATTTGTTTGTTTTTTTCCCTCCATTCTCTTCATCTAGGTCACCGTGACTTTTGTTGCCTTACTATTTCATATTTGGTCGCATGATTCATACAAGTATGCTAGAATTGAGTTGAATGTATGGCTCAATTCAAACCGAACAACTACAACCCAAGTGCTAAGATATACACATACTTGGAATTGATCATATGTGACATATGTGGCAGAGATCGAATAAGATTAGTCACCTATTCAGCCACTCATACAATGTATTTTTAAAATAATTAGGTGATTATCAAAGAGTGAGGTTCGTCATTTAAAGATGAGTTGTACATTTGCCTTTTTCATGAAAAGACTTTTTCAATACAGATAAAACATAAAAGAAATTCTTAACGTCAGCTATGGAGAACAACTGCAGAGCACCTTTCTAAATAGAGAATTTGCTTAATACTCGGATTGAATCAAACATACGAGCGTAGACTCAAATTACAACAAAAGTTAACAGTTACTCGATTACTACTACCGATTATACAAGAGAATGTAAATGACCAATAATGCAAAAGAGCACAATGTAATTGAGCGACATATTTGATTTGGTTTGGTTGGTATTAGACCCATACTTCTATTAAATTTCTTATTATTTATAACCTTAAATTAATTATTTATTTGGATGCTCCCACATTATGATAGTTGCTATAATCGTTTTAGCAGTACTGATCTTCTAAAGCTCTCCTTCTAATCTTGTCATCTATCTTATAACTATTCCAGGCTTTCTTATCAATTCAGTCACGTTCCATTCGACCACATTTATTTTGCAAATGATGCGGCATCACTTGATAGATGCCATTTCTATCACTGCAGAATTCACATCGATATATTTTCACATATCTTAAATACACCATGCAACTCATAAAATTACACGTCCCTCTCTCATTAACTCTCATCAGAAGGGATGGAAACTAGAGTACAACAACCTTATCAGCAAGATCGATGGAAAATAGAGAAATTTTTAATGGTGGGCATTTGAGGTTCCTATGACCTTATCAATAAGTTGGATGGCAAATAAACAGTATGGCAGGCTCTACGGAGCTTTCAACGGTGGGCATTCGACCTCCACTTTTTTTCATATTGTGTGGTCCACTTAAGATGTGGGTATGTTTCAATTTTTGGTTCGTTGCCAAAAAATCGATAAATGGTGTAGATATACAATACATAAAGGTGATCCAATACAGAGCGGCACTGTCCACGGTTAATGCCGCACCGTATTGGCTGAGGCTGGGACTCGGCTCCGCGCCTGCTTAGGGCCTTTGATATAATCTTAGCAGTACGATCTCTCAGTTTTAGTATCAACCAATCGATGAAGTGATGAAGGGAAAATACAAATAATACATTTATCCAAAACTCTGTACCTTCAATCCCTACTGTTCCGTGTGATGCGGTCCACTTGAACTTTAGATCTGCCTCGTTATTTTAATTCAGCTTACAAAATAGATGGACGGCACGGATCAAATACATACATCTTGATGGGGCCACAGTGATTTGATAGCATCAGCCAAACCGCGTCCAGTTTGGTAATCAGGACGCTGGATGAGTTCAGGCCCATTAGAACCTTCTGGAAGAGCGAGAGGGCAGTTCTGGGAATTTTTTTTATTTTTTTTAATCATGGAAATTCCCACTCTCTCCTTCTCTTTATATATATAAAAAGATGTTCATCTCTCATCTCTCTTACAGGTGCTTACATTCATTACCAGCATCTTTTGTTCAGTACATCGCGGAGAATAGTAGTTTCTTCCTTCCAATGGAGAATCACGTTTCCAGAGGCAGGGATACAGGCCATAATCGTAATTTCCGGATGAATTCAGGCCAGAATCGCCATTTTCGGCAAGCCGGTGGGATCCAGACCGGCGCGCCGATGGCAGCCGCCCATATGCAGAATTCAGACCGGGATCGATCGTTCCGTGACGCGGCCACGGACCACTCGGCGGGAAAGAAAATTCTTGTAAATTCCCATTCTCTCCTTCCCTATATTAAATAGTTCATCTCTTTCTTTCTCATAGGTGCTTGCATACATTTCCAGTATCTTTTGCTTCAGTACATCGCGGAGAACAGTAGTTTCTTCCTTCAAACGGAGAATCACGCTTCCAGAGGCTCTGGAGGGAGCGGCAGACACCAATCAGAATACCTACATCAGAATCGTAATTTCAGGCAAAATTCAGGCCAGAATCGCCAGCGTCGAGAAACCGGTGGGCCCCAGCCAGCCGCGCCGACGGCGGCCTCACATGTGCAGAATTCGGGCCGGGGTCGATCATTCCGTGATCCGGCCACGCCCCACTCGGCGGCTTCTAGAGGGAATGGCGGCGATGGTGGAGGCTCAGGACGAGGCGGGAGAGGTGGGGCCCACTATGTGGCCCACCAACCGAGTTCGGAACCGGTTCCGACGACCACCGCAATCGGTGAGCATTTCTTCCACCATTGTTTCCGTCACTCTGTAGTGTGTGTGTGTGTGTGTGTGTGTGTGTATATATATATATATATATATATATATATATAATGATGATGATGATCCTGACTCGGACTATTCGGGTTGATCTGGCCTTGACTCGAGCTCGACTCCATTGATTGGGTGAGTTGACTTTAAATCACGTGCCGAAGTTGGCACATGTGTGAGTCCTTCTGCTCATCAGGTGCTTCCCACCATGAGCATGCCCCGGCCTAAAACCCGGCCTGATCCGATCGTTTGGTGGGCCCCGCCATCAGGATGCCCTGGCCCAAGATCATCAGCTGGGGTCCACTGCTAGGATGCCTCCGCTATCCCAATCTCGGATAGGCCAGCACTGGCTTTAAACACATGATGGCCCAATCATCGGGTGGGCCCCACCTGAAGATACGCTGGCCTGAAACCAGCTTGAGTTGGGATTGGGGTAGGAAAATCCCAATCGATTTGAAATTGGGTTGGGCTTGTGTTGAGCAAATTCGGGTCAGGTTGGGAATAATCTCATATTTGAGTTGGATGGTTGAGCAAATTCATCTTGAGTATGATTTTTATCTATGCAGCCACATCGGGACGAGCAAACCGAGCCGCTATCAATTCATCTTCGATAATCTTCAGAGGGTCATCTACAACCTCTGTTACAACAATCCCCGGTGCACCTAACCAATATGGCTGGTCCCACCACTGCTCTGCGCTTTTCTCTTGGCGTATGGGGTCGGTAGTAGGTGGAATTCAATGTCTTCTCGCCACTGCCATCAGCATCATCATCTTCTTCTTCTTCTTTGTTCGCTTCAATCCCAACTTTATGGAGGTGTATGATGATCTCAAGAATCGTATGAATTTCGGTTGATAACCGTTGGTTTAGAGTACTGCCTTTCAGGCCATGTTCGGATGGACCATCTCCCAAAAACTGTCCAGAATATTGGTATTTGGAAGATCCCAGCTACCAATCTTGGGCCCCATTTCATCTCTCTCTCTCTCTCCCACCCCTTCTTCTTGTCTATCGGACCATGTCTGGATCTATAGGTATTTTACTTTGAGATGGAGTGTTTTAGTGGAGTTATAGGAGTGTTTGGTCTTGTTATGGTTTGGGAGAGTTGTTTTAGTAGTTACAGGAGTGTTGGTCTTGTGATGGTTTGTGTGTTGCTTTGTTTCATGTACTCTTATTAGACTCAGTTCTACTATGGATTGTTGTTTGTGTTTGAAAGGTGTTAGTCTCTTAAAAAAAATTTACTTGTGGAAGATTTTCTTATAAATTCTCAAGGTGGTTTGCTATGCTCACATGCTATTTGAGCTTTCCGTCAGGTGGGCCACGCACATGTTTTTATTTATATTTTTATATTTTTTCTCCTACCCAGCCATTTGTTTTGTACATTGGGCCAACTTTGGAGCAAAACAGCCTGATTTTTTATCCAGATATTTAAACAGTGTGGCCTGGCCCACCTGATGGAGAAGTCGGATCTTCAATGCATGCCATATTGGTATGTGTGGATCGTGCATGTGGGGTTTGCAAACTTCTTGAATTGGTAGCTATCAAGGGATAGTTACAACTTTTGTACAAGATCTCTATTGCGGATGGAATGTACCAAATGATTGGAGGAGTCTTGGATTGCAGATGGACCGTTGGTCCAAGCAGACAGTGGGCAGAAAACCTGTTTGATATGTGGTGCATGGCATATCTGTTGTAAGGCATGATACTCCGGTTTCCTTATCATTTATTGACAGTGCTAGTGTTGTAACTACAGTAATTGGAAACGGGAAATAATCAATTATAATAAAACGGAATAAAGGAACTCCACATCTGTATTGGAAATATGCAATGTCAGCACTAATACAATCATTGATAATCTAAAATCACTGGGTCGAAGGTTGCTAATGTGGTTATCTCTCAGGATATAGCTTCCCAGCAAATGGATCTCCATATGCACTATCAGTGAGAATATCAACACGTAAACTACACCACTCAGCCCTTGTGCCCATGATACCAAAATAGAGAGAGAGAGAGAGAGAGAGAGAGAGAGAGAGAGAGAGGAAGTTTGATCAGAAGAGTGCACAGAGGGTATGTTTTTAAAGCTCTGAAATCCAGTTCCATTTACCTAGTGGGCCACACATATATATATGAAGAAATGGATGGTTAGAAATGCTACCAACTGGTCTACATTCGATCAACGGTGGTGGTAACAAGATGAATAATCCCGAATGATGAATCCCATGAATCAGCCGTCCTGTGAAGAGATGGCCTGAGACGTGTTTGTGCTGTTGAGTCTGGCTCAGTTCAGTTCAGAGGCCCACCTACATGATTTCTCGGTTCGTTTGCATGAGGTAGATCCTCGTCAGTGGCCCATTCACAGAGCAGCCCTGGACCGACCCATCTGATCGTGGGGCTCATACTCCTCCTAACCACAATTTCCCAAGTGCTGCAGTGGCAGGGCAATGGGCCAGATTGGCACATTAGGTTTCGGATCCTGTCCGGATAAACCAGACCGCAATGCAGGCCCTTGAATTGGGTGTGTGCCTGATTTTTGAGCCTGCTATTGAATGGGTCAGGCCCAACACCATCCATAAACATCCCTCTTGGGCCTTGGTTTGTAAAACAGGGCCCGTGCTTTCATGGTCCTGTCCATTGGCCTGATTGGCTCCGCCATGTATTAGTGTTACATACCAAGTACTGGTGTTACATCTTATAAATAGCATCTCATCATACGGTTGTCACATCTAAGCTCTTTACATGTATGTACATTTATAGTTCTGGTCACTACTGATCTTTTGCAATGCATATTCGGCACTGTTTTCTTAATTATAGTAGCAATCATGTTACTTAATTATATAAGCATATGGGTGATTGCTAGCTCCTATCATTTGAATACACATCAATTTTGAGCCTATTTGTCTTCTCCTGCATTCAAATGGGTATGATGATATTTAGCTAAAAGATTTCCCATTACATTAGTTGCTGGACATGCTAGTTTGATGTATACCATTTCACATCTTTGTATCTTAGATGTGAGTTTGTAACCAGTTTGATCTTTTGTATGTACGGATCAAATATTAATGGTCCTCACCTCATGGATGGAGTGGATTTTTCATGTACAACGTTCTAGACCTAGGAACCATTGTTTTTATGGTCTATTTGAATTGTGTATCGGACTAAAATGAGCTAGAAAAGCAGATGAATGATATGGATAAAACACAAATATCACGGTGGGCCCTATAGTCAGGTTACTAAATATAAATTTGGTGACCTAATCTCAAGGCACAATATACTAAGGCACACACCTGAGTAAAATGGTGTAGTGGAACAGGTGAATCGGACTCTCTTGGAAAGAGTTTGAAACATGTTAAATAATATTGCATTAAGTAATGAGCTTTATACTGAGGTCGTGGATACAACCTATTAACTCGTGAATCCGCTCCTGCCTACCGTAATAGACTGTAAAATTTCTGAAGAAACGTGGAACAGTCATGATGTTGACTACTCACAATTGCGTGTATTTGATTTTGAACTTACTCTTATATACCGCTAGTTGAGAGAGATAAGCTAGACCAAATGGTGAAAAAAGTTACCTTTGTGAGCTATGGTGATTGCATGAAATGGTACAGGTTATATGACCAAGTCACTCGAAAAATCACTTTGATCCGTGACGTCAGGTTTGAAGAGGATTTTGTATTTCACAAGGACGAATACAATGAGCCAAAGAAATCGGCAGTGATCATTGTTGAAATCAAAAGGGGTAAGACAGTTTGAAGCTAAACTGTAGACAAATGTACATGCATGAGTAGATGGATCAACCACCTCTCATAAGAAATCCGCCAAAGAATCGTATATTACTAGTTAGATATAAAGATGATTCAAATATTCCATTTTCCCTTATTATAAATGATGGGGATCTGTCTACCTTTTAAGAAGCATTAGATGCCTCTAATGCTAAGAAGTGAATAACAACTATGGATGACGAGATGGATTCTCTGTATAAGAATGAGACTTGTAAACTGGTGGAGCTTTCGGTGTGATGTAAAGCGATCGGTTGTAAGTGGATTTATAAAAAGAAGCAAGATAGATAAAATGAAAGATTGGTCATAAAAGGGGATGCGTAGGAGGAGGGTGTCAACTTCAGCAAAATTTTTGCATATGTAATCAAGCATGTATCTATCAGGTTTATATCGACATTGATTGCCCAATACAACATGGAATTGGAACAGATATATGCGAAAACCTTTTTTCTACATGAGAAGTTAGAAGAGAAAATTTACATGACGTAGCTAAAGAGTTTGAAGTATAAGGAGCTAAGAATAGAGTTTACAGGTTGAGGAGGTCGTTATACGGCCTAAAATAGGTACCTATATAGGGTACAAAAGGTTTGATACTTTCATGATGGGTCAATAATTTACCAGAAGCGAATATGATCATTGTGTCTATTATAAGACACTGAATGATGGAAAGTTCATCATACTGGTATTGTACGTAGATAACATGCTTATTTTCAGCCATAGCATTTCTGAAATCGATACAATGAAAACTCAGTTATGAGGGACATTTGAAATGAAAGATTTATGGGTTGCAAAGAAAATTCTCGACCTAGATATTCACAGAGACATACAAATGAGTAGGTTACAGTTATCACTAGCAGAATATCTTGAGAATGTATTGGTTAAGTTCAGTATGGACAAAGCGAAACCGGTTTGCACACCTCATGCTACTCACTTTAGGCTTTCTTCAAAACAATGTGATGTCTCGTGTGCCCTATTTGAGCGTTATCGATAGTTTTATGTATGTCATGTTCTCTATGAGACTGAATATTTCACATGCAATGGTATTATGAGTAGATATATGGGAAACTCCAGCAAGCAACATTGGGAAGTAGTGAAATAGTTACTTCGATATATTCAAAGTACAGTGGTCTAAGTCATGACATTTAAAAAGTCAGAGAATAAATTAGTAGGCTATGTAGACGTCAGTTACGCAGAAAATGTGAATAAAAGGGAATCGACTTTTGGTTAATCATTTGTGCTAGCGGGTGGTGCAATCAGTTGGATGTCAAAGCTTCAGTTTATGGTTAACTTTTTCCACAATTGAAGCTGAGTACATGGCAGTAACAAGGGCTTTCAAAGAAGGTGTTTGGTTGAGAGGGATGATAAATTAGTAAGAGCTTCAGAAGCAAGTCGTGCCGGTTAATTGTGATAGCAAAAGTACGATCAATTTAACTAAAAACTCAGTTTACCACTCTTATACTAAACATTTTGATGTTCGTTATCATTTTATCCAACAAGTACTTGAGAAAGGCGGTGTGACTCTCGAGAATATCCACACGAGTGTAAATCTAGCTGACAAAAGTGGTTCTTAAAGAAAAGTTCAAGTTCTGTGCAACTTTTCTGTGTTTTAAAAAAAGCTTAATGAAGACGAAGTATGCACGAGAAGCGACGATGAAGATATGATAAAAGGCAATTAGAGATAGTGATGATGTGGTGGAGCAATGGAGCATGAAGATTGAATCCATGGTGGAGATTGTTGGATGGATGTCTTCAATCTTACTGAAACAGGAGACTTTAAGCGATCGACAGCCTTGCTCGATTAATCGAACCTCTTCGGAATTAGACAAATTGCTCACTGGACAGTTTGGACCATGTGTGATCAATCGAACCATCGGGTTGATTGATTGACAATATTATATATAAAAAAATTAAAATTAAAAAGAAAAACCCTAAAACTCTATGAACGTTTTTGGCACAATTCGATTGCTCGAACTGGTGCCTGCTCGATAGATCGATAGACTCTTAGATCGACGGCGCATGCGGAACTACGTAAGTGCGCATTTTGTTTCATATTCTGGTTGTGATAATATATATATGTGTGTGTGTGTGTGTGTATATATATATATATATATATCAAGTGTAATAGGGATTATGGTAATATTAAGCATGTTTAAGGGTTCTAAAGAAAAAAAGTTAAGATTTTTGGAAGATTTTAAGGGGTTCTCATCATTGTAAGTTTCTTTCATCTCTTGTATATTATTTCATAGTTGATCGAGTGTCGCTTTGTGCCGTGGTTTTTTTCGTTAGGATTTTTCCATATAAATCTCATGTATTCTCTATGTGCTTGGTTATATTTGGTCTCTTATTGTTTGATTCAAACTCAGGATTTCTTTTATGCCATCCCTAACGAGATGGCCCATCCAAAGCATGTTTTAAAGTTGTTGGGTGTGACGCCCATTGGGTATACCCCCCACCAGGACCTAACTAGAGACGAATGGATCATGTTAGGGGCTCCATGGGGCCCATGGTGATCTATATGTCTTATTCATGCTGTTCGTCTATGTTGAAAGATCATTTTAGGGCATAAGCCTAAAAAAGGGGGTAGATTGAAGGCTCAAGTGGACCACACTGCATCAAGCGGTGGCAATTTAAAACCTACAGTTGAAAACTTTTTGGGAGTCATGAAAGTTTTGAATCAACCTAATATTTATAATCCCTTCACACAGGTCTATGTGACCTCATGAATAGGTTGGATGTCAAATAAACATCACGGTTGACCTTAGGATCTTTCCAATCCCATTGCTTCATGTGGTGTTCTCCATTTGAGCCTCATATACGCCTCCTTTTGGGGCTCATGCCTAAAATGATCTGACAAGGTAGATGGATGACATGGATGAAACATATAAATTAGTTGGCCCCACAAAGTCCCTGGTAGGCCATCCATCTCTCCATCTCTTGCTAGGTCCTGGTAGGTAGCACCCAATTTGCACGCCTTGTTTGGTGGAGCACCCACTCGAGTGGGCTCATCCCGAACAGCTGGCCAATCAAATCCAACAGGATTCCGTCACCAGGCAATCAGCTTCATGCCATGATGGTACTCATGCACATAAAAATCGCATACGTGTTATGCAATTAACTAAATTAAAATCTTCAGATTATAAATTCCAAATTAGATTTATTTTATGTACCAAAATCTATGTTTATTTGATTATTTAACCATTGGATTAATGGAAATTTATTAGATTGAAAAAATGAAAAAAAAAAATGCAATATATGGTCATATTTCAACAAACAAGTTTTCATGAATCCTGATTTCTCAACCAGTCTAATCTTGGAAATGTATCTTTAGCAGCAGTGGGTTCCATGATTTTAGGGGTTCAAAGTGATAATATAATGCCACGTAAATATTTTGAGTGCTTGAGTATCACGCCACCAGAGTATTAAATGAACTCCTTTTTCTTAAAAAAGAAAGGTTTTGATGCTCCGGAAAGCGCGTTGGGTGATACTTGGCACATAGAAATTCCTTAACGTGTCAGTCAGTCAAATGATAATGATCAAAGTTATGTTTATTTCATTTTTCTGCCATTGGATTGTTGGACATTTAGTGGACAGTTTAAAAAGAAAAATCCAATAGTCTGATTTGCACAAACAAGTGTCCATAAATCAAAGGTCATGATTGATAAACCAATCTGATTCTGGGAATGTGACTCATCGAAGTTGGGGTCTACAAATTATTCAGTTGAATCTTAGTTAACAAATGTATAGGTTTTGAGTGCCTGCGTATCAAGGGTGATGCTGCCAGAGTATTAAATAGATAATTCAGCTTGTCCACCACGCCACGGCCACTGCAACTTTGCAACATACGACCAGAATCTCTTGCAAAACAAGAAGATTAGTGCTTTGGACGGTTGTGCTTGGATTCTCTCTTTTCCTTTTTCTTAAAGCTTGTTATAGGCAGACCATACAAATCGTGTTTTATATGTGTTCAGATAAAAATAAAAATAAAAAATACATGAATTACTTTCGAAAAGCGCATAGTGAATACACATATATTAAGAGGGCTATTATATTATGTATTTGTTGTTTCAAATCAATTAACTTTGACCCCAACCCCATCTTAACCTCTTAGTTTAGGGCATGTTTGATTTTGGGCATGTTTGATTTCGGGGTGAAATGGTAAATACGGTCTAAAAAAAACAATAATTATTTCCCCATACGTTTATATCATACCTGTTTTGACTGCTTACTTATCTACACAAAAACCAAAAATATTGCAAAATACCCGTGGGTCCCACTATGATGCATTTTGCTTATCCACACCATTCATCCGTTATTCCAATTGAATTTATAGCATGAGGAAAAAAAATGAGGCATATCTAAAACTCAAGTGGACCATGTCATACGAAAAAGGAACTGAATACCGATCGTTAAAAACTTTGTGGGGCCACTGTTTCTTTTGGCGTGGGCCACTCGAGTATTGGATCTACTTCATTTTTTATCTCCTGCTTCAAAATATTGCAGTAAAACAGATGGACGGAATGGATATATCATATGCATTATCATGCGGTTCAAAAATTAAAATTACCTCTTTTGAACCAATTTCAAAGACATGAATTCGTATGAATTTTCAAACACGTGAATAGGGAGAATTATTGTTTACCGTGTATTTACCGTCTTTTTGAAAAAGCAAATAGGCCCTTAAGAGAAAAGGTAAATGCATGGGAAATGGGCAATAATTATTTCCCTATGTGGTTACCACACCGTTCCCTATGGTTGTTTTGACTCTTACTTTTTCTAATGTTAAATTCGAGGATGCTGTCAAAAATATGTGGGGCCTACCGTGATGTATGTAGATTATCCATACCGTTCATCCATCATGCCTAATGAATTTAGGGCATGAGCCAAAAAAATGAGGTAGATTCGAAGTTCAAGTGGACCACACCATGGTAAAAAGGATTCGAACACTCACTGTTAAAAGCTTCTTCAGCTCACTTTTTTTTTTTACACATGCACACACACTCACGCTCGTGGAATTTCATCACATATATATGGATACTCGAACCCTTGACCAGGTGTTGAAACTCCTAAGAGTCTACCTCCCAAGCAAGAGTAAGGATTTAAACATTCAAGTGGCCCACTGTTTACTTTGGTGTGGGCCACTTGAATGTTAGATTTGCCTCATTCTTCGGGTCATAGGTTAAAATGTTTTGGTGAAATGGATGGACGACGTGGATATGTCGTATACATGACGATGGGCCCCACAAATTTATGTCAGTCATTTTGGACAATTTTTCGAAGCAAAAATACCATCGTAATTTTAAACAGGTGAAATTGTAATAATTAACTATTTACATAGCATTTACACTGAACTTGGAAAATCAAATAGGCCCTTACTTTTAAATATGCATCGGCTGCTCTTATATTATCATTATACTAGCTTTAATTCCATAAAAAACGCTTATTTTTAAAGATTTTTAGTATGTTATATATTTCCCTTACTATAATGCATGCCCATTTTTTATTGACTACTTTATAAATAGTCAAAAATATGGTACAACATTGCCCCTACATCACTTCACCTTTGGTTGAAAATGTGGAAGCAATGTTGGTTCAACATTTAGTGGAATAAATGTGACTACTCGACCAAGCAAAAACATCAATTGTGACCATCTTGATTGAAAAATATCAAAGTCGGCTACCTTGGTCGAATTTAGCCATCCAGATAGAAAGACATCAAATTCGGTCATCTTGATCGAGAAACATGAAAGTCAGCCGCAACAACGAAGATTGTTGGTCAACCCTTTCCAAATAAGGCTTATATATGGTGGACTGGAGTAGTAGTACGACAGATAACTTGCCCTACTACTTCTTGGACCAATTAAATGATTCGGTTACAATCCAAATGATGTGGTTCAATCACTAGTGGCAGTTAAAGACCTACCTAATTTTGTCTTCCATGATACAGTGGATTTCTAGGGAGAGGTTGCCCTTCAGCTACATAGTTCAAGTCGCTGAAACTGAACAGGAATTGGAGTATCCTATATCTCCTGAATTAGAGCTGGATGAATATTTCATTGTGGAAGAGGTAAGTGTGGTGATGGCAGGATTGGCTCCAGATTTTCGACATAATTAATATAAACAATTGGTTGGGGCACATTTTGTTCCAACACGGTATCTTTCAAAAAACATCATATGCTGGCTTTCGGCCTAACTAGGCATCCATCTGTTGAAGGTTTCGGCCTAAATTCATAATTGCTCCGCCTAAGCTTGTAACTAATCTACCATATATTGATTCCACAATCGCATATCACGTAGCCCAACCATCATTATTTCAAAAAGATCTGTCGGTCATCTCGCTTTCTCCTGACTTTCATACTGACTCATGTTATCAGGTCTCATCGAGCATACCAAAATTTGTTGGCATTTGGTTTATTTTCTGTCACGTGTGGTGTGCGGGTGTGCCAAAATCGATATAGCGGCTCCATACATGAAACCAATTAACTTTGACCCCAAATACTGAAATAAGCAGATACATCCAATATGAACGTATATGACTAGAATATGAGTAGATTGGTCGCGTACTTAACCACTCACACGATTTTATAATGATCAGGCGATAATCGAAGTATGGAGTTCTGCTTCTGAAGATAGGTTGCACTTTGCCTTTTACAAGAAATGACTTTTTAGTATATCAGTGTAATCAAACAAAAGAAAAAAAACTCACAAACGATCACTAGGAACGACCATAAGAATGCGTCTCTTAAAAGAATTGATTGATATTGGATAAAAGATAAATCTGGCATATGAGCGTAAATTTGGATTACAACTAAGAACTATAGCTAAGAATTATCGCTACTAGATTATCTTTAGTCCTATGATAAATTTAGATAAAGTAAATTGATTGATTTGATTTGATTTGGTTTGATTAGTGTGAGACAATGCCTTGCTTCGTTGATTTCTTCTATTATATATAGATTTCTCCGTAGCTATTCCTCATACGTTTCTCTCCTTCAATCCAATGGTTATTACAACTGAGGAGTCACCACACTAGCCTTCGAGATTCTTCCTTTCTTTCTTGATATGTGTCCCTTTAATCATTCCTCCTCTACTTGACCATTTTCTACTTCCAAGCTTCTTGGCCGCTTGTTCCACTTCTAGACAACTCTCGACTGCTCAGTCTGCTTTTGCATGCCTCTCAACCGCATCTTTTCTCTCAGCCGCACCTTGTTGGATGCCTCTCGACCACCTAGTTTACTTTTAAATACCTCTCGGTTGCACCTCCCAGATGCCTCTCGGCTGTGCGTTTTAGATGGCTCTCGGCCACTTGGTTTTCTTTTAAATACCTATCATCTACTCCTATTGTTATTGGATGGGTGGTCCCGTTGATTCACCAACCTGCACGTCTGTTAACATTTTCAGATCTATCATGCAAAATAAGAACCATGAGTCAGTGTTTTGCCCTATGTTTAGGGTGCATTATAAAATTAGGTGGGCCACACAATGAGAAACGATTTAAAACATGCTGAAAACCTCTAAATTCACCATTGTGTGGACCACTTAAGTTTTGGATTATGATGATTTTTGGTGCCAGGAGCATCTAATGGACGATTTCAATGGCTTAGAGGCTCGCACAGCTCGCTCTAAGTGTTATGTCATGGAAATTTTGACCAGAGAAAAGCCGCAAAAGCATGGAAGAAAGCCGTCTATCTTGTGGGACCTGCTCATGATGGGTCGTTTAACAAAAGAAATACACGGAACCAGTGTCCTAAGTGGTATATCGAACCGCATTTAATATCTAAAGGTCCGGATTGAATAAGGTTAGAGTGATTAAATAAACCATAGGAAAACGTGAGGGAAGAAGATAGTAAAATCCAAGCCAAATTCAAGCCATTGGTATATAAGTACATATATTTTTTAATTTTCAAAAAATACCCCTCGAATTTTAAAGTCCCAGTTGCAATCTCAACAGCCACCATTCTCCTTAAATGAATGGGATGGGCAAAGATGTCCATCAGCGCTTGGTAGAGATATCGATTTTTGAGTTGTTAAATAAATATAGTGGGTCTTAATATTTCTATGGCTAGATTTAAATCCAACTAATCCCACAAGTGCAATTCTAATCGAATGTGTAAGAACTGAATAACTTTATATAGAATAATTACTCCCCAAGCTGAGATACAGAGAAAGTGGATTGGAGATAGAGACAGGTAACAGATGGAGCACTGATATATTCCAACGCGCTTAAGGTGGGCTAGAGAAAGGCCAATGTGACAGGACGCGGATTAATGGTGGTGGGATTAATTGGGCCACGTAGAGATTGCCGTAAAAAGCATGTCTGAACATTGTTTGGACGTGGATTTCTTCGACAGCCTTTCACAGTAAGTTACTGTGCAAGGATGCTGGGTAGGGCCCACCGCCATGTTTGTGGTAAATCTATTCCGTTCATCCGTTTGGGGAGCACATTTTAAGAGAAAAACCAAAACTAAAGTATATATAATACTCAAGTGGGCCACACGAGAGGAAAATTTAGAGAAAGAAATATGAAAAATTAGTGAAAGAAATATATACCGTTGAAACCTTGCTGGGCTCCACCTTGATTTTTATATGCCATCAAAACCGTCTATAAGGTCATTGACACTTGGATGAAGTGAAAATAGAAAAAAAATTAACCTAAAACAAAGCTTTTATAGCCCTACGAATACTTCAAAGGTTCTCAGTGAATCCCCACTGTTTCCTCTCGTGTGGACCACTTGAGTTTTGCATCGAACTCATTTTTAATGGAATGTCTTGAAATGACCTAAAAAGACGACGGAATAGGTTTCCCACGAACATGGAGGTGGCCCCACCCAGCATTCTCGCGCAGGAACTTACTGCGAAAGGCTTCCGCAGGAAATCCGCGTCCACATTGTTTGGTCGAGCACGGAAACGGATTGGCTACTCCCCCTGCCACCAGCCAATGGCTGGTGTTCGGTGCTCTGTGGGCCCCACCATGATGTATGTGTTTCATCCATGCCGTCCATTTATTTTAATAGATCATTTTATGGTATTATACAAAAAATAAGATATATCCCAATCTCAAGTAGACCACATTATAGGAAACAATGTTGAATGAATGTCGATCATTAAAAACTTTTTGGAGGCCATAAAAGTTATCAAGCTGATCTTTGTGCTTTTCCTTCATCTGGGTCTTTATGACCTAATCAACAGATTGGATGTCAGATAAACAGTATAGTGGGCCTTAGGAGGATTTAAATGATGGATATCCAGTCACTATTGTTTTCCTGTGGTGTGGTCCACCACCTAAGATTTATATCTCTCTTAGGAGGATTTAAATGATGGAGCCTATAACAGTACACGGTCCAATTAAATTCTACCACATCATGACATTAGGATTATCCTACTGATTCAAATTGACGCTTGTAGATTTGGTTATTACATGTAGGTAGAGTTATGTACATCCATGCACGTCCATATGCACAAATATAAATCTCTTTGGATAAACTACTGCTTAGATCTTCTACCTAAAATGCCTAAAAATTTTACGGCCAGTAGGTGGGCTATAGCCATCTTCGACCGTAAATGTTAGACAATTTTCCAGTGGAGGTAGGCCACAATGACTCGGTTGTTAAAATTTTCTTTCAAACCATTCATTTGTTTCTAACATAGTATAAGCTCATCTTAAGTATGTTATGGGCAGACTTTTAACAAGGGTTTGTCTGGATTTATGGAAAGCCTAAGCAAAGGAAACATTATGTCACGTGAAACCTTATTTTCAAAAAACTTGTGGGAGAGTATGTGGCATGTCATCACATGTTGTACATATATATAGCGAAGATGGATAATAACAGATGTAGCAAATGTGGGTTGCAACTCAAAGATAAATAGAAGCTCTTGTATGACACAAAGATAATGGGCATTGAAAAATCAACGCATGCAACACATTGATGTAGGGAAGGATGTGTAGAGGTTGAGCACCGTGTTCCTTAAAGAGTACTACTCCTCATTTACGGAGTTTCTCTGGACTCCTCACAGAGATGCTCGAATCTATGAGGAAAAATAAAAATTAATTTTAGAAATTTTATAATAATTTTATTAATTGATGAATGTCTAATGCATCCCTCCATACCATTAATAAAGAAAAAATAAACCAAATTTCGTAATTTCCAATGATATCAAAATCATAACTCTAATAAGAATTATAATTCTAATGAAACTCTTCTAAAGCTTAATTTTTAAAAATAAAAATTTCATATAATGTTTTGCTAGAAGAGTACGAACACGATTAAGAGTTGTTTCTAAAAAAGAAGAAAATCTATAACTTTAAAAATAAGAAAAAATTAAAAAATTCGGAATTATTAAAAATAGTAATTTTATTTTAAATTTTCATTTTTGAATAAAGGTATTGAAGGTCATGCTCTCTATAAATGAACAGATCACTTACTTATACTTTAGTGAACTCGGATGGTATTTTAAGAAAGATTGATAAATTGTGCGTCCAATAATAATACCTATATCAAAAGTTACATTTAATTTACAGTCCACCTTCTTTTGTCCCAACCATGCCAAGATTGTATATGCTGATGGGTTTTTTTGACCCGTTGTCCTTTCGCTAAAACTTACTAGGATAAGCGCAAAAAACCTTTCGAAACAGAACTGTGCCCAGGATGCGAAAAGGGTTTCTAAAAACTATAAAAGGGATCCCAGGATTTTTACTATATATATTGTGTTGATGACCCCAAAAATATATTTTAGGCTATCAAATGAGATAGAGGAGAAGAGAGAAGGAAGCTTATAGAAGGTCTAGGTTAAATCACTTCGTCAGGAGGTTTTTCTTTTCTCTTTATATCCATCTTTGTCATGTAATCATGTCCGGTTAGATCTCTTCGCTTTCTACTCATTTCTCTTATTGTTCATCCACTCACGATTAAGAGTGAAAAAAGGTTCTATAACGTTTAAAAATAAGATTAAAAATGGATTATTGATCTGGGTAATTTTATTTTAAATTTTTATTTTTGAAAGGTTTTTCCATGAAACGTAAAATCTCTTTGTGTTGTGTTCGCCTGATGACCCGCTTTATTGATAATTTTCAATAATTTATTATCCAAAAGTTACGATTGTTTAGGGCTAGATCCTAAGGTTTTGTCCCAACGATGCCAAGATTGTATATGGGACATGTTTTACATCACACATGCGAAGCACTTTGTACATGTAAGGCTCAAGTGAAGATATATCGACAGTGGCACACATCCAAATCAACATAAAAATTGGCACTTATAGCACATGTTAAGTGCTTGGGCGAAAGTGAAGATGGACGTAGACATACATATGATCTGATTACAAAAAAAAAAAAAAAAAAGTGGCACATGTGTGACAAAATTGAAAAGGAAAGAACATGTAATATGTGACCCGTGAGGCAACTGGAGATCGGCAAAGTCGTCCAGAGTATGCTCCCTGAGGATCAGTCTACTGACCATCCATATCTAATGAGTGGGCCACCACTTAAATGATCCATACCTACTAGAATGATTGAATGACCCTGACCGTCCATTTATAAATGGTGGAAGTTTCCCGAGCAAAGAAGCCTATCCACGGTCAGGATCATTAGAGATGCAACTGCACATCCAAGAGGTGGCCTGTTGGGTTGGGAGTATGGATCACTTATCTATGATCTAGTTGGACGGTGGAGATTGATATATCACCTAATTTGTCGCGCACGCGCATATACAAGACAACCCATCAGGCGGCAAAACATGTGAAAACTTGGAAGTTGAATGCAAGATCAAAACCGTCTATCGTCTGGGACCTGCAACACAGATGCTCTTTCTCTGAAATCATGCTAGTCGATTAATCAGGTTAACCATAATGTTAAAACAAATCAAGGGCTTAAAAATAACATTCAAGATTTAATCATCGAATCCGAAAAAGCTTCCGATACTAATCTATCATGGTACACATCATTTCAACGGTCCAGATCCTGGAAAACTGCCCTCACCTGTACAAATAAATGCATTAGATCGTTCTCATTTCTTTGCGAGAGTGGGAACTGGGAAGAGAATTTGTAAACAGTGTATCGTGTTGGATCGTATTGTATAGAGGGTACAATACCAGAGCTAGGTTGGGCCCACCTTTTCCTAAGCATACGTAACATCCACTTCGTTCATCAGGTACAGCCCCTCGATTTTAGGCTTGTGGAGAAATATCTTCCCAATCCACCATTCAAGTCAGCCACAGCACAGGAAACAATTGCAATGCAACGCCAACCATAGATTTTCTTGGGGTCCAATATGGTTTTACATCCCATCTAACCCGTTCGTCAGGTAAAAATCAACTGGATGAAGCAATTGTTTTAAAAAAAATCAGACTAATCCTAAATTCAGGCAAGCCAAACACCTGAGTTTAGAAGTTTCGGTTGTAATTTGATATGATGGACGGAATGGATTTCAAATAAAATTATGATGGGCCACACAGAGCTCCGGCGTTGTACCCGGTTCCGATAACACCCACACCAGCTGAAATGGTAAAATCAACACCATTCTTTGTTTCTTGGCGAGCGCGCAACCGCAAACGGACAGTTGCAGTGAGTGGAAGTTAGAATTACATAAATATCCCTGTGTGTGTTAGAAACCTAACCTGGGACCTAAATAAGTCAATGCAATCGAGTGTCTGATTCTGACCAGACTTTCCGTCATCACATTCGTTCCTTTCCTTCCATAAAGTAACCATACAGTATCAAAAGCAATCTTATCCGTCGATTCTGACCGAACTTTCTCTCAAGCTTGCTATCGTTGCTGGGCATGATACAACCATCCTAAGAAAGCATACATAGCAGGGTTATGCATCGATCACGTCCATCCATATTTTGGGCCATAGCATATATGGTTTATTTTGCAAAAACCGCACTTTATTGGTGTTGGTTCAGTCACGTGTGACCGTGCGGGCGTACCAAAACCGATTGTGCGGTTATTTTCAAACCGAGCAACTTGACTGAGTGCATGACTTGGACCCCGCTCACAAGATCACTCACGATATAACCGTAAGAATGTCAAGCGGGTTAAAAATGAGTCGCACATTGCATTCCGCGTAAAAAGACTTTTGTAAACGCAAACAACGAAACAAAGAAAAAATACTTATGATAAATCATAAGGAGTAACAATAATATACACGTATCCATGCTGAAAATATTACGGTGCAAGAGCATAGACTTGGATTGTAGTCAAAGATTATCGTTATACTAGATTATTGTTATTAAAGATTACCGCTACTCCTAAGATAAAGTTAAAATATGATAATGATAGATGATTTGTTTGATTGGTTTGGTAAAAGATAACTTACTTTAGTTAGCTTCTTGTTATTTATAAATCTTTTTTGCAACTTCTCTTCAGACATTTCTCTTCTTTATTTTAATGGTTATTACAGTTGAACCATTTGTCACGTTGATATTTCAAATCCTTGTCTTTTCTTGTAAGCGGTTTAGATTCTTTTTCTATTCTCGACCGCTTTAAGATTATGGTGCCTCATCATCGAGATAAATCATCTATGGCATCAATTTTATCTAAGGAAAGGTTGCCCTTTGTGGATTCCTTGATTTCTGACTTTAGGAATGAAATTCATGTTTTCTCATTTTGTCTGAATCCCATCCCACCTAACATTCCGCACTTCAGGTACTAGGCAGGTGCAGTGGGATTAGAAAGAAGTATTAGGTGGTGTTGGGATTCAAAAATATAATTTCTAATGCCCTAGTTTCAACATTTGTCCCCATAGATCTCTTTTAGCAAAAATAATCATCATTTAATTTAATCTCTCAGTCTGATTGGCCATCCACCTATTGAATTTTTAAGCCTGAATTCGAGACTACTCAGCTGAACTCATGACTGCTCCACAATATGTTGAATCCTCATTTACATATCGCGTAGCCCAGCTGACATTATCTTAAGTGGATCATTCTAAGACGATAATGCCTCGCCTATAATTTGGCCTCAAACTAAGTTTTCAACGATAACTATTCAATCCTAGCATTTCTCCTTTTGTATGGGAGGATCCATCAGACTTTAAGTTTATGACCTTTTGGCTCATGCTCTAAAATAATATAATATGGGTGGAATATTCATGGTAACCAGATAATGTTGTGTCCCATCGATTGTTGTGTTTGCACAACTGATATGCAATTATGGTAACTGAGTAGATTTTAGTCCCATTAGGCATACCAGAAATTGTTGGATTTAATTTAATTCAAGCTTTTCACATTCTTCATAGGGCATGCCAAAATTGAGTGGAAAATTGAACAACTAGACCCCAAGATGAATCACATCCCAAACGTAAACTATATCCAAGACTTCTAAGAAGATCCCACTTCCCACACAATATGGTCAGAAGATGATAAGGTTTGTGGGGTTCTTTAAAGATGAGTTGTACATTGCATTCCGCGTAAAAAGACTTTTGTAAACGAAAACAACAAAATAAAGAAGAAATACTTATGATAAATCACAGGGAGTATCAATAATATGCATTTCTAAAAGATGAAGTGATGATATCGATGCTGAAAATATTACCGTGCAAAAGCATAGACTTGGATTATAGTCAAAGATTATCGTTACTGGATTATTATTATTAAAGATCACCGCTATTCCTAAGATAAAGTTAAAATATGATAATGAAAGATGATTTGTTTGAATGGTTTGGTAAAAGACTACTTACTTTGGTTAACTTCTTGTTATTTATAAATTTTTGTTACAACTTCTCTTAAGATATTTCTCTTCTTTATTTTAACGGTTACGATAGTTGAATCATTTGTCCACGTTAGTCTTTCAATCTTTTTGCCTTTGGTCTTTTTCTTTTCCATGATCTCTTTAGACTTTTCGATTACGCTTCTAAATGGTTCTTTCCACTCAACCACTTTTTTCTACTTTCTACCACTTAACTTCTTGGTCATGTCGCATCATCGGATGATGTGTATCATCTACCTTAGCATTGACTGTACTTCTTAGGGAAAGGTTACCCCTCATGGATTCCTTGATTTCTGACCTTAGGAATGAAATTTATGTTTTCTCATTCAAATTGTTTGAACTCCGTAGGTGGAGGAACATTCCGCACTTCCTTCGATCTAGAGCAGATACGGTCTCAATGTTATGGTAGAAATGGAAAAAGTATATGTGGATGTCCGATGGCTATGTAGGCTCCCGATTTCTAACAGAACTAGTTTCAATATTTGCTGAGGCACAACAGGTGCTCTTCTAGCAATAATAATCATGATCATTTAATTTAATCTTTTAGTCCGACTGGCCATCCACCTATTGAAAATTTAAGCCTGAATTTGAGATTACTTAGTCTGAACTCATGACTGCTCCACAATATGTTGAATCCCCATTTGCATATTGCGTAACCCGGCAGACATTATCTTAAGTGGATCATTCTAAGACGATGATGCCCTGCCCTGATTTAGAGAATTGGGTACTAGGTTTAGTAACAATTCAGGCATCGGTTGCACCTGCATTTCCCCTTCTTGTATAGGAGGTTCATTAGCCCCATAAGTATTATGACCTCTTTGGCTCATATTACATCGGTATGAATAATATAATAGTCGGTCACTAAATATTCATGGTAACTAGATAATGTTGTGTCCCATCGATTGTTGTGTTTACATAACTGGTATACAATTATGGCAGCTAAGTAGATTTTAATCCCATCAGGCTTGATAAATTTGGGTCCTTACTCTTTTTAAGGATGGTAGACTCCAAGTCAACACCGGTCAAGGGAAGATTGAACCACGGGTCAGTGAAATCCACAAGTGTGCGTACGTGATTTATGTTTTAAGTGGGGGTGTGTGTGTGTGAGTGTGTAGCAAAAATTGTATATCCCATCGACTAGCATGCCAAAAAATGTTGGATTTTAGTTTCAACCTGGTTGATTTGTGTGACTTGTCAAATGCCAAATTTATTGAGTTATTTCTCGGCTAATTCAAATCGAACAATTTGAATGGGTGAAGCACTAAGATAGGCATATACGTCAAACATAAGCGTATATGACCAAGACCTGAGAAGATCGATCGCCTACTCAGCCACTCGCAATATGGTTGTAAGATGATAAGGTGATTGTTGGAGTGTGGGGTTCTTCCTCCGAAGATGGGTTGCACATTGTCTTCCATACGAAATGACTTTTATACACGGAAATAATCAAACAAAAAGAAAATACTTACATTTGATTACATGGAGCAACAGTAAGATGCCTTTTCAAAAGATGAAGTAATTATATTGATATTGAGAATAGTCCAACGCAAAAGCATAGACTTGGATTATAGCTAAAGATTATCGCTACTGGATTATGACTAAGGATTATCGCTACTCTTAGGATAAAAGCTAAGATATGATAAGGAAAGATAATTTGATTTGTTTAATTAGTTTGGTATGAAACATCTTACTTTGTTAAACCTCTTGTTATTTATAGATTTCTATTGCAACTTCTCTTTAGGCGCTTCTCTTCTTTATTTCAACGATTATGGCAAATGAACCATTTTCCACATTAGTCTTTTGAATCTTTCTGTGCCTTTTGTGTCCTTCTAACCATTCTTTTCCGCTCGATCGCTTTCCGCCTCTTAGACTTCTCGGTCATGCTTCGTCATCAAATGATGTGTATCATCCGGCTCAGCACCAACTGTACTTCCATAGAAAGTGTTTCAACTTTCTAAAGATCTTTCGCATGTTATATATTTCCCATGCAAGCACACGTATCATTTTCAAATTAGCTATTTCAGGAACTCAGAAATAGGGTACAACAATTGGACGTTAAAATCCTTCTGATCCATGGCTCTCAATATTATGGTAGAAATGGAAAGAGTTATATGTATGTGATTGTCCGACATTTTTCATTTTTTTTTAATACAAGTCATCCATTCTAGGACCTGATTGATGGAGCGACCCGATTCGTATATCATCCCGCCACGTGTACCATGGAGAGATGGCTCTACCAATTAGGATTTATGGGCTCTACCATATCATCTATACCCTTCTGTAACTACTGATCCATTGCATGATCTCTTTGGCTCCTAATAACTTTTATTTTGTACCGTCACTTTAAAGGGGCACTAATCAAATGGCTACGATCATTTCATCGATGTGCATTCCTACTCATTTTCCATCCACAGTACAACATATAAGATGAACAGTCCACAGCAACAATATGTTGTCCACTTGTGTTGATACCCCTTAGCATATTTTTCACAGTTAAATCACCATTGATGAGAGAGGCCGAGTAATTTTAAGGATGTGCGTCCACTCATCAACACCGATGACAGAGGAAGATTGAACCATGACTAGATGAAAGGCCCACTCAAGTAGATCGGTACCTTTAAGTGGGGTCATGGGCCCCACATGTGATGTAGGACGAGGATCAAACACATTCCTAACACACATGAACTAGAAGAAGCCCAAGGAGAAATCAAAAAAATTCAGCATAGTTTCGACTAGTTAACCTTTGTGGTCAACAGGTCGAAATTTAAATTTCTCAAATTTCAAATTGCTTGAGCATTTGATCGATAGATTAAATGATCAATGTTGTAGATAGGTCGAAATACTGTTTGATAGGTCGAAATATTATTTCAGATTGTTTACTGGCTGATTTCTGCCAGTTTAGACAGATTGAAATACTGTTCGACAGGTCGACAGATCAGGTCAATAGGTCGATAATCACAGAATTTTCATTTTAAATCTCTGGACGCTTTTTTGTTGTTTCGACCTGTCAACTCGACAAGTCGATGGACAAAGGAATTTTGCACGATTTTTGAAATTTTTTTCCTTTATTTGATTAGGACTCTTTTAATTATATTTTAGGGTTTATTGAGAGTTATTTAAGGATCTTAAACTCATTTTTTCATTATGAATCTATCTATCAATAAAATTTCTTAGAAATTTTTATATCTATTGTGGAGTCAAGAATTTTCTTTTGTGGATTCAAGAGCACCTTATGGATTTAAGATATTTATCAATCTAAGAAGACGATGATCGACCTCATCACATCCTCCCTTGCATCAATTGGTATTAGAGCGAGGCTTTTCCTTATATCGGTGGCTTCCAACGACGGGTCAGGTATAATCCCATGGACGATGCTCCAAAGAGTTATCCTTTAATAGCGACGACTTTCGAGGCGACACAACGAGAGTATCGACAAGTCATGAAAGGGCTATAGGCTGTCATCGATCGTATAACAGAGGCCCTAGGGCAACTCCGTATTCATGGCGATGATCCGTCTCTGGTAGGTACTAAAATTCATAATCGTGTTGATCATAGGGCGATGTCGGCGTTGAATAGCATAATCGCACCCGAGAAGGTGGGATCCAGTGACATGATTCCCCAACATCCCGGATGAGGCATTAATCACATAGATTGGACGAATTGAGAATTCTTCGTGAAAGTCGATCTTCCTAGTTTCAACGACTAACTCCACATCGAGGACTTCCTCGATTGGTTGCTGGAAGTCAAGTGCTTCTTCGACTACATAAATATTCTTGAGGAGAAAAAGGTTAAATAGGTGGCATACAAGTTGAAGTGTGGAGCTTCAGCTTGGTGGGAGCACCTACAACTCGAGCACGCGAGGGAGATGAAAGCACCAATTCATACGTGGCCATGGATGAAGCAATTGTTGCATGCCCGGTTCCTCTCTCGCAACTATGATTAGGTATTGCTCCAACAATTCCAAAATTGTCGGCAGGATAGTCGATCGATAAGAGATTATTCAGAGAAGTCTTATTGTTTATTGGTGAGAGGTGACCTAGTTGAGGAATCGCGACAGGCCATCGGATTTGTCAGTGGCGTGCATTTGGCCCTGTGGGGGTGGAGAACCAATCCAATATTTTAAAATGGACAAGAAGTATGTCGTAATCGAACGAGATTTCATCAAACACTCTAAGGAGACGGGAGTGATGGTGGCACTAGTAGAAAAGAAAGTGGATGTAGAGTCCATGGCTGTTCTAGAAGATGTAAAACCCGTGTTGCAGGAGTTCAAGGTAATTGTGCTTGCCAAACTTCTTGACAAATTATCCCTTATGCAGGCGATTGATCTTTCTCAGATTGAGTTTGTTTGTAGCACCATGAAGAATCAACTTACGGACCAGGCCCAATTTGCTGTTGTATATGCCTGAGTTCCTAAACGTGAACTCAACTTGTTTTCATTGCCTAAATTACCTGGGTTAAGTATTATTGCGAAGAATATGACAGTTCGGGTAGCAACTATTCATGCTGATGTCGAAGAGAAATCAGACAAGCCTATTGCAGAATACAAGGAATAAGCTAATAAATGTCTACATCCGAAGTCGAATATGTATTGTGAATCAAGTCCGTTGAATAACTCGAAGAAGTTGAACACATACTGTGAACCAAACTCGATGACATATTTTTTTTCAAGTGGAGGGGTCTAATGTAGGACAAGAATCAAGTACATTCTTAACACACATGGACCAGAAGAATCCCAATGAGAAATCGACAAAATTCAGCATAGTTTCGACATGTCGACCTTAGGGGTTGATAAGTCAAAATTTCACCAGAAATTCCAAATTGCTTGCTGGCTTATTTATGCTAGTTTAGGCAGGTTGAAATATTGTTCAACATGTTGAAATATTGTTTCAGATTGCTTGCTAGCTACTTTTTGTTGGTTTAAATAGGTCGAAATATTTTTTGATAGATTGACAGATCAAGTCGACCGGTCGAAAATCACAAAATTTTCAGTTTAAATCTTTGGGCACTTTTTCGCTATTTCGACTAGTCAAGTTGACATATGGCGAAATTTTGTACGATTTTCAGAATTTATTTCATTAGGATTCTTTTGATTATGCTTTAAGATTTGTTTAGAGTTATGTAAAAATGTTAAACTCTTTTTTTTTTAAATGAATCTATATATTAATTAAAAAAATTGAGAAATTTTCATATCTTCCGTCTATTTGAAAATTTTTATCTTATGAATTTAAGAGCACCTCATGATTTAAAGATATTTAATGACGGAAAAAGATAGTGATCGACCTCATCACATCCTCCCCTTGCGTTAACATGTCACCACCATCCAATGTCAGATCCACGGATCAACAATTGGTTGAGAAGCCCAGGTAGAAGTTTTGGGCCTTGATCAGGAAGTCAGTCACTTTAATCAAACTTGTGGCTCCATTAATCAACACCATCAGATGTTGGATCAGCATCGATGAGAGATGAAGAAAGGAAGGTGACTAGACAAGGCCCACCCAAGTAGCTCTAAACCTCAAGTGGGGTGTGGACCCCATGGCCACCTCCAACAAATGTAGATCTAAAGATCAAACAATAGTTCATCAGCCCACCCGGTAGTTCCGTACCTAGCACTCTTGATTAAATCCTGGCCATACGTCCTTTCCTTTCCGGTATATATCTTCTAGAATCTTCTAGAAGAACGCGATGGACGTGGATTTCGCACTGACTAGGGGTGCACATCGAACCGGTAGAACCGTGGAACCGGACCGGAACCGACCAAATGGATCGTTTTGGTCCTAATCTAAAAATGCATCGATTCATTTTTCAATTCTAAAAATTAAAACCTTTTTTTTTTGTTCGAATCTCGGTTCGTTTTAAATGTAGAACCAACAAACTATGGATCCGAACCGTGGATCCGAACCATGGAACCAAACTTGGAACTAAACAGTGGATCCGAACCTAGAACCGTGAGTTTACGATATACTTTAGTTGTATATTTGACTCATGATTTATGGTTTACAATGCACATTTTGATTGTTTTCATAAATGTATTTTTTCACACCATATACAATATCTAAACCATTCATCAAATGGATCACAACGTGAATGGACATGGGCTAAATTATAAAATAGAAAAGAGACATGTAATTGGGCCGGATTATAAAAAGCCCACCTTCCGTGGAATTCGATCCGCCAAATCCAACAACAAACGTGCACGGTCCATTCAATTCGGTTCTAGGGTGTTAATGGTCCGGTTCTGGTTCCAAAAATCCTAGAATAATAAGGAACGGTTTAGTTCTGATTTCACCCTAGAACTTCAGAACCGAACCAACCCGATGATCAGCACTGACATTGCCAGCGAGCGACTTCGTGATGCTTTGTGGGCCTCGAAATTATGTATGTAGTTTATCCATGCCGTCCATCCATTTTGGATCGTTATATTAGGGTATAATCCAAAAAATAAGATAGATCCAAATCTCAGGGGGACCACATCACAGAAAAACAGTGGTGATTGAACTCCCACCATTAAAACTTCCTAGGGCCTACTGTAATGTTTATTTTCCATCCAACCCATTGATAAGGTCACACAGATCTGGATGAAGGGAAAACAAATATATCAACTTTCTAAAAGCCTTTTGTAGACCCCAGGAAGTTTAATGATGTATGTTCAAAAACTACTATTTCTTGTTGTGTAGTCCACTTAAGATCCGGATCTGACTCATTCTTTGGATCATACCATAATTTGATCTGAAAAATTATATGGACGGCATAGATAAAACATATACATCATGATTGTGCCTACAGAGCATTGAGCAATAGCTGCTTGCTGCTGCAGCGCTAGGCAGCTGGCAATCTGCCTCTCAGTAGATATACCATACCAAGTAAGCTCCGTGGGGTCCACTGTAATGTATGTGTCTTATCCATTCCGTCCATCCGTTTTACTAGCTTATTTTAATATATTATGGAAAAATCGAAGAACATCGAAAGCTCAAGTGGACCACACCACATAGAACAGTGGAAATATTCACTTCCACCGGTCCACGGTGATGATTATTCGTCATCCATCCTGTTCAAAATCTCACATAGACATGTACGAAGTAAAAGAAAAAATCACCTTGATCCAAAACTCCTGTATCCTTAGGATTTTCATCTGTAGACGTTCAATTCACATAGTTTCCTGTGGTATGGCCCGCTTGAAATCTAGTGCCCTAAAATGAACTGATAAAACTGATAAACGGAACGGATAAGATGCATACATAACAGTGGGCTCCACGGTTTAATCAGTACGCTGTAGTGTATGGAGTAACTCAGAACCCCAAATCCCGACCGCGGGCTACATTGATGAGCTCAGGCCCACCTTTCAGAATCTTCTGGAAGAGCTCGAGGGTAGTGGTTGGGATAAAAAAGAGCCCGAGGGCAGTGATTGGAAGAACGCAGGGCAGTGCTTGCGTACTGAGTACATTCCATGGAGCTCACATGTGATATATGTATGTTATCCACGCCGTCCATCCATCTTACCAACTCGTTTTACGGTGTTTCTAAAAAATTAAAACATATACAAAGCTTAAGTTGACCACACCACAGAAAACAATGGAGATAATGATATACACTGTTGAGACCTTCCTAGGCCCACTTTAATGTTTATTTATCATCTAACATGTTAATAAGGCCATACAGACATGAACGAAGAGAAAACAAAAACATCATCTTGATTCAAAACTTCTGTGGCTTACAAGAAGTTTTCAACTGCAGGCGTTCAATTCCCACTGTTCCCTGTGGTGTGATCCAATTAAGATTTGTATATGCTTTAATTTTGGAGGAAAGCACTAAAATGACTTTGAAAAACGGATGGACGGCGTGGATAAGAAACATACATGTCAATGGGCCCCACAGAGTTTACTCAGTACACTGGTTACTCAGTACGCAGTCCACTCTCGAAAAAAAAAAAAAGAAAAAAGTCTATTTCTTGCAAATTTCCACTCTCCTTTCCCAATTATAAAAACGTCCATCTCCGTTATCTATTACAAGCGCTTGCATGCATTTTCAGAATCGTTTGTTTCAGTACATTGCGGAGAACTACTTCCTTAGAATGGAGAATCACGCTACTAGAGATAGGGCTACAGGATCTAGAGGGAGGGGGAGAAACCGAGCAGAAAACCCACATCGAAATCCTAACTTCCGGCAGAATTCAGTTCCGAATCGCCAGTCTCCGGCGACCCATGTGCAGAATTCGGGCCGGAGTCGATCGTTCCGTGATCCGGCCACGCCCCACTCAGCGGCGCCTAGAGGGTATGGTGGCGATGGCGGGAGCGGGTCTGGTGGTCGGGGACGCGGCGGGAGAGGTGGGGCCCAGTATGTGGCCCGCCGACCGAATTCGGAAAGTACTGCGACGACTGCCTCTGCCGGTGAGCATTTCTTCCACCATCTTATCGTCTTCGTTACTATGTATTTTTTATTTATTTATTTAATTTTTATGATCGTGATTCGGATTATTTGGGTTGGTCTGGGGTTGACGAGAGCTTGACTCGGTTGGCTTGGGTGAGTTGACTGCAGATCACGTGCGAAAGTTGTCACATGTGTGAAATCCAGCCGCTCATCAGGTGTGTCCCACCATGTACATGCACTGGCTTGAAACCCAGCCTGACCCGATCATTTGGTGGGCCCCACTGTGAGAATTCCCTAGCCTGATCATCAGGTGGGGTCCACGGTGAGGATGCCCTGGCCCGAAACCCTGGTTAGCCCAATCATAGAGTAACCACACCATGAGGATCTCTTGAGGCTTGAAACGCGTGATGGTCTAATCATCAGGTGGGCCCCACCTGAGAATGCCCTAGCCAGAAACCCAGGTGGGCCCAACCATGATGATGGCCTGGTCTGAAACTCAGGCTGGCACAACCATCAGGTCCGCCCCACCAGGAACATTCGCTGGTCAGAAATCCGGGTTAGCCCAATCTTCAGATAGGCCCCAACATGATCATGCCCTGGTCTGAAACCAGTCTGCCCAATCATTAGCGGGCCCCACATGAAAAGGGAAGATAAATAACTTCAGACAGGCTTAAAACGCTTGCATATCACAAAAGAAAAGAACCAAATAAACAGGTGACAAGCTGAAGCAAATTAAAACAAGAAGCACAAAGATCTACCTGGTATATATATATATATATATATATATATATATATATATATATATATATATATATATATATATACACTTTTTTAGATATCACATTCAAAATTAGACAATTACTCTTTAAGAATTTATATATTAGTATTATAACAAAAAATGTGAATGAATAATTAATAAGTTTTTTAAACAATAATTCTTTAGATATCTTGAAATCTAGTGCATTTGTAGGAGAACAATACTCTTTAAGTAATAAATTGTGTTAACAGCTTCTGCTAAAAAAAACTGCTCAAGTGTAGTGGAACTTAGCGCTAAGCGTACCATTTATACATTCAATGATTATGTTCCGTCGTTTTGAAATATGGTTTTCAATGCAAGAACATATTGCCTATTAAGGTGATCTTCATTTTGTGGGTTCTTAGACACTTAAATTTTCTTCCTTCTATGTATATTTTATAATTTGTCTCACAAATACAAGAACCTGAGGGAGTTTGATCAGATACTTCAAACAAAACTTGCACCCGAGGGAGGTTATCGAGTGCAATAAGAAGATATGTCACCATCTAATTGATTTTATCCTTACATATATTATCTATTATCGGGTTTATTTTCTTTTTCTTGAATTACAATTGTACAACTTTCTTCACCTATCAATTTGGTAGAACTTGAGTTCACAACATATAATTGGATTTGTCAAACTTAAGCACTTTGAATAATTTGGCACAAATGCCAACATGTATTTTGTTGTGTTAAAAGGCTTTTCAAATTTTGGATTTAATAACGTTTGTCACGGAAAAACACTCTCACATGATCAATGCAAGTAAAGTAAAACCATAAAAGAAAAATGGGCCAGACAAAAAACCCAAGAGAACCCTATTTATAGGTAGGGTTGTAACCGATCGACCCAACCCAAGTTTAGGTCAGGTTGGGTCGGGTTGTCAAGGGACTAGGGTTGTTGGGTTAGGGTTGGAAAGCGTAAACTGATTTGAAATTGGATTGGGTTTGGGCTGAGCAAATTCGGGTCAGGTTGGGAATAATCTCATGTATTTGAGTCAGATTGGTTGGGTCCAACCATAACGTTTGTGGTTGCCTAAATGTGGCATTAGGTGCAGTTCTTCATGAAGAACCCGAGGGAGGTCGGCAACACCGGGAGCATCGCTCGCGGAATGGTTGTCGACATTGCGATCATTCATTTTGAGGAATATGATTTTTATCTATGCAGCTACAATGGACGCCTCAAGACGAGCAAGGCGACCAAATATTAATTCCTTTCCGATGAGTTCCGCTTCCAGTGGATCATCTTCAACCTCTGTTACACATTTCCCCGGTGCTCAAAACCAACATCGCCGGTCCCACCACCGCTGGCGTATGTTGCCAGAAGTAGGCCGACTCCTTTATGTGCTCGCCACCCCAGAAGTATGCCGACTCCTTTTCGTGCTCGCCACCTTCATCGGCATCCTCTTCTTGATCATCAACGATCGCTTCAACGAGATCAGGCCCCACCGCGACGATTTTTGCAACTTTCCGCTCCATCCTTTTTCTCCTGGAGGTGGTTGCTGTTCTCAAGCATCTTATGCTTTCAGGTTGAGACTTGGGCAACTCACTTAAGCTTCTGAATAAGCTTTGATTTTGTGAAAGTAGTCTATTACTTAGAGAATGTTGGTTTCTTGGCAGATCCCAACAAATCCACATTCTCTAAGCAATAGGCTGCTTTGACAAATGATAGTCCATTCAGTTAGTTTACTGAGTAAGAGTCTCTGGAGGTTTAAGCAGTTTAAGATCCTTGTTTTTAAGTGTTTGTGTGTTGCTTGGACTCATGATTGTTATGGTTTGTTTTTTGGATAGCTAGTTTACTTTGAGTTGGAGTGTGTTTTAGGAAAGTTGTTTGAAGTATGTTAAATATGGTTATTGAAGAATCTAATCAGTCTATCAAATCAAACAGTGCACAATCAAAGTCTAGCTATGAAAGTTCTACAAGCAAAAATCAATGGGATTCTCTCCTTCAAAGAGATTGACATGAGTCATCTCTTGCCATGTATACCATGTATACCCATGGATTTTGAATGAAATGGATATTTGTTTGTAGAACTTTCATAGCCAGACTTTGATTGCGCATTGTCTAATCTGATGAACTCATTAGATTCTTCAATAATTATTAACCTACTAAAACATGGTTCAACTCAAAGTAAGCAAGGTATGCAAAGAGCAAATTACCATAGTAATCATAAGTCCGATCTAATGGATTGATTAGATTAGTCAATAATAGGAGTGTTGGTCTTGTGATGGTATGTGTGTGTTCCTTTGTTTCATGTACTCTTATTAGACTCATTTCTACTATGGTTTGTTATTTGAGTGTTTGAAAGGTGTTGTTACTCTCCTAATAAATTTTATTTGTGTGGAAGATTTCTTGTAAATTATCAGCGAGGCTTGCTATGACCACATGTTATTCGAGCTTTCCATTAGGTGGGCCACAGATATTTTGGCATGATTCCCACAAAACAAACGGGCATTTTTTTAGAACTACCCAACTCACCCATTTGTTTTGGACATTGGGCTAACTTAGGAGGAAAACAACCTGAGTTTTTGGCCAGATATTTAAGCAGTGTGGGCCACCAGATATGTGGTGCATGGCATATTAGATGAATGGTGGAGATTAAGTGCTTGATAACTTAGATATAGAACATTAAGATATGCACATATGATAGTTATGTTTTCCTGTCATTGATTGTGTGAATTTGTTATTAATCATTCCTTCACGTATATGGAGAAATAATTGTTTCTCCAAGTCCATGGATGTGGCCATCATTTGGGGTTCGAGCAGGTGGTGGGATCCAGTCATCCAAGTGTCGTCTCTCTTTGTTCTACCACCACGTTGATGGACGGCTGTGAAAGAACTCGGTATTGAAATTTGTCTTTTGAATTAGTTTTTAATCAGAGAGAGGCTGATCAGATGAGGGAAGATGCCTCATGGAAGTCTTACGGATGTGGTCCAAATTTAGAAGTGGTACGGTGATCAAGACCATTGATCTGGTGGTCCCAGAATCGTAGTGATTCGACAATGGTGATCATGACCATCGATCCGGTGGTCCCACAATCGGAGTGGTTTGACAATGGTGGTCACGGGATCATTACGACCAGAATCTCTTGCAAAAGAAAATTATTACTGCATTGGACGGTTGCGCTTGGATTCTCTCTTTTCCTTTTTCTTAAAGCTTGTTATAGGCAGACTATACGAATCATGTTTTATGTGTTCAGATAAAAATAAAAAATAAAAATACATGAATTACTTTCGAAAATTGCAGACTGAACACACACACACACACACACACACACACATATATATGAGGGGTATTATACCATGTATTTGTTGTTGGCATTTGATTTGTTTCATTTAGTCACATGTCGGAGTGCACCGGCACGCCAAAATCGATATAGTGGTTGCAATCTTGACCACTTGGTTTACTTTCAAATATGCATTGGCTGCTCTTGTATTATTATTATACTTGCTTTAATTCCGTAAAAAATATTTAAAGTATTTTAAAAGATTTTTAGTATGTAATATCTTTCTCTTACTATTACGCATGCCTATTTTTAATTGACTACTTTATAAATTGTCAGAAATAGGGTATAACATTGTCTCACGTCGCTTCGCCTTTGATTGAAAATGTAAGAGCGATGTTGGTTCGACATTTGGTGGAATAAATGTGACTGCTCGACCGAGCAAAAATATCAATTTCGACCATCTTGATCGAAAAATATCAAATTCGTCTGCCTCAGTCAAATTTGGCCATCTAGATCGAAAAACATCAAATTCGGTCATGATGATCAATAAACATGAAAGCCGGCCGCAGCAATGAAGATAAACAGTCAACCCATTCCAAATAAGACATATCGTAGACCAGAATAGTAGTACGACAAATAACTTGGCCTACTACTTGTTAGACCAATTAAATGATTCGGTTACAATTTAGATGATGTGGTTCAATCACTGGTGGCGGTTAAAGACCTACCTAGTTTTGTCTTCTATGATATGGTGGATTTCTAGGAAGAGGCTACCCTCCAGTTACCTAGTTTATGTAGTCGAAGCTCAACAGGTATTGGAGCATTCCATATCTCCTGGCTTGGAACCAGATGAATATTTCGTTGTGGAAGAGGTAAGTGTGGTGCTGGCAGTATTGGCACCAGATTTTCGACATAATTAAAATAAACAATTGGTTGGGGCACATTTTGTTCTGGCACAATATCTTTCAAAAAACATCATATGTAGGCTTTCGGCCTGGCTAAGCATACATCTGTTGAAGGTTTTGGCCCGAATTCGTGATTGCTCCGCCTAAGCTTATAACTAATTTGCCATATATTGATTCCACATTCGCATATCACGTAGCCCAACCATCATTATCTCAAACTCATGTTATTAGGTCACATCGGGCGTGCGAAAATTTGTCAGCTATTGAGGGTCAAATATTACTTATCAGACCCCAATTACTGTCTAGATTTATGAACATGATACCATTTAATGCCCTATTTTAATCGTGTTTGTGATGCAAGGTACATTTGCAAGCGTGGACTGAAAAAGATGCTAACAAATGAGATTTAATGATCGATTTCACAAAAGTATGGGACTCCCAGGGACCAAGATCAACAAATTTACACGCCATGTAATCTGAGAAAATCGAGAAACTAAAGCTCAAATGGCCCTAAATTGGTACATAATGCAAGATCACAAGGTTTCCACCATCCGTTCAAATTTCAAACTTCATACATGGCTCGAGGACCATAAATTAACCGTACACGTCAATTTTCATCATTGGATACTTTAGAAGTGGATAATGGACATATCACCCATTAATCTTCAATTTGGGGCCCACCCGATATCCGACATGCTTCAAACCTGGTCCCCATGGTTAAAATGAGGTGGAAAATGGATAGATGGATTGATTTCTCACGAACATCACAAGGGACCCCACATGAGGGTGGACGTGCATATAGTGCACGCACAAATGACCGCGCCAGCCATGCAAATCCGGCCAAACATGACCTTGACCGCCTCCTATTCAAACACACAGAATCGCCAAGCTTCACTCTTGCGACGAGCTGAAATCGAGCCGCATTTTACATCCTCCGACTCGATGATCTGAACCGTCCATTAGGTTTCTAAAGGCCGTCTCACCTTCGCCTAGGTGGCGAAATTGCGAAAGACAGCGAGGATCGGATCTTAACCATTCAAGCGCAGGACCAATGGTGCAGAGATTAATCCGTGGGCCACACCGAATTTGATCCGAAAACAGTCATTTCTGACTTTTTCTTCCGTGCAAAATTCAATGAACGGACTGGATTTGTCGAGAAATACCAGAAAGTGGGCCCCATCAAAGTCCAGTGTCAGTTGGAGGGCCCTGTTTCGCACGTCCGCGAGTTCCGAATTTCTGGAATCCTGTTGGCCATTGTCTTCAATCAGATGGCTGATCCAAGCCATCCATCATGTAGCTCATGTAAAAATGTCCAAGGTGGTCTTTTTCTTTAGGCCGATTGTGTATTCCACGCACGTCAGCAAAAGGCGGAAGTTCCACTTCTCACGTATCATGCGCCTCCTCAAGATTTCGCACAATGACTCCGCTTGTCTCACAAGATTTTAATTTCCTCTTCTCCACCACGCAAGCAATCGTCTTCGTAGTTATAAAAGAAGAGAAGAGAGAGAGAGTCAAAGATTCATCTACGACAAATGGGGTCAGGGACGTGAAGAGAGAGAGAGAGAGAGAGAGAGAGAGAGAGAGAGAGAGAGAGAGAGAGAGAGAAGACCTTCAACAGCTTTTCGCTTCTTTTTCTTTAATTCCTTTCTTTTCTTTTTCATGTTATTTTGATGGAGTTTAATTTTATCCATGTTAGGTTAAAACCCTTAGCTAGTGGCTAAGGGTGAAGCTCATGTAGTGAGATGTGAGATTCTATTTTTGTGCTTTTAATTTAATTTATGGATCAAGTTGATTTTAGTTGATTATTAAGGGTATACTTTCGCTTTTTAATGGTTTGTTGTGATCAAATTACAATTGATCCGATGGCTTTGAGTATTTCTTTCTCCTTTTTATGTGTATGACGTCGTGAAGCCCTATTGTTCACCATCGTCTCCCGAGCATGGCCTGATGACAAGATTCTTCCTAACTCTCATAAAGATGTTGATTGGTTGATAATTAGTTTAATTGCATGTGTGCTTTGCCTCTTGGGCATGGTTTTGATGGAATCCATTCTAATTCATATACCTTTCGCCTCTTCAAAACTATATCAATGGCAATTCGGAATTTCCATGATTCGTGAAGCTGTGCGTAAGATCTCCTCGATCTCTACAAGTGATCCTCCAATCCCTAGTGTTCTACCCCAATTTTCTTAAGTTTTAGTTAATTATTTCACCATTATTCATCAAAACTCATTCGATTTAAATTACATCTTATTCTATTTCTAGTTCCGTTACTTTCAGACACGCATGTGTTTCACCTCCACTGAATTGAATTCTGCCTTACCAAGATTATTACTACATCACAACCCCGCACTTGGGAGTGAACAAGTTTTTGTGCCGCCAGTTTGGGAACGACGGCTACGTATTTCTAAAATTAATTGGTTTTAGAATTAGATTAAGATTAGGATTTTACTAACTTTAGGTTTAGGTTTTTCTGATTTATAGAAATTAACATGTTTTCTTGTTTTGTAGGATTCTAAGATAGAAACTTCTAATTCGATGATATCTTTCTAATTTCTTTATTTTTTATATTTTTAGAATTAGGGTTTTATTTTTAGAAATCTTCTAATCTTAGACTTATTAGTTTTAGAAACTAACTTATTTTATTTTGCAGGATCTTAACATAGGAACTTCTCATTAGGTACTTTTCTTCTAACTTCTCCCTCTCTTACTTTCCATACTACTGTAGGATCTTTTCTTTTATTTTACATAGGATTAGATTCAAAGTTAGGGTTTCACCATGTATATGAATGAGTGGGCACGACAAGATGTCGAGATACCATTATGGAAAAAATGCACTTATGCCTCAAAATTTTTCTGAAAATTTCTTCGAGAATCAATCAGAATATGATGCTCCACCGATTAAGAAGTCTTTCGATGATTAGTTGCGGGAGAATAATTGTATTCCACGAGTTAAGAAAACAGTACGTGATTATTGGAATGATGACGCCAGATCAACTCCCAGATGACCCGTATGGTTTTGATCAGTGGAAACAGAAATATGTCGAGGTTGAGTCAATAAAACAAAATGGTAAGAACCCTCGTGGATCCGTCACTTTTGAATATTCACCAGAAATGATCCAAGAGGAGTCATATCCGAGTTACACAGACTATATTACTGGCATGAGGAAATTAGTAGAAGCACTTGAATCACGCCTTGATAGGCTAATGGAGACTAATTCATCCCAACCGCAACCCGCTGATCCTGTTGATTATTCCTTTGATTCCCTACTTCTAATGAAATAATGGAGGCTAGTTCGTTTCAACTACAATCCAATCCATAAATACAATGCGAGGAAAGTAATCCTCACTGCTTCCGACAAAATCTGGAATTTGGAATGAGGAGTTGGATTCCATTAATGAGCATACAGTTCAATTCCCCGATGAGTCGATCTCAATGACTGTTCAAAAGAATGATGGAGATACATGGGTGTCTTTCAAATATAATAATGATGGCACACTTTCCTTACATGATACACAGGATCTCAATGATGAGGTAGAGTTTAGTTTATTCAAACCTCAACCAAATTTAGAATGTGAGGAAAGCAATCTCATCCCAAGTGTGCACTGCACAGAATTAGATGATGATGCGTATTGGGATAATGATCATGAATGTTCAGCCCCAGTTCCCTTGGAATTAATCTCAAGTTTGGTCCAGGTCAATGATCAAGAAGTGCACGAAGTGAGCGGTCATAATGAGCTACTCCACTCACCTGACATATCTGATTTAAAAGTGGATGAGCTCCTTACAACTAACCCTTCTATCTCTTGTGAGACATGTTTAGACCACTCCCCTGAATTACATGATGATATGATTCAGGAGATGAATGAGTTACTCGATACAACTCTGGAATTTGAAACCACTCAGTTGAGGCCACCATCTAAACTGTTGAATTTTAACGATTCAATGCCTCTTATGAGTAGTATCAATGAACAGAGTCAGCACATCAATGCTTCGTATACTGATTCTCAATCTGTCTGTGCAGGGCTGGAGCAAGAGAGCACACTTTCGTCTACTTTTAAAGACAATAGAATCCTTGAACAGATCATCACACACTTCAATGTGGAGAATGAGTCACTCTCAATTGAATGTCCCAATGCTTTGGATGATTGCTTGGCTCACTTTGCAGATTCAAACGATCCCATGATAAGAGACATAGTAAATGCCTTGCAAGACAACATCTCGGTAGTCATCACTGACCGAGAAAACCCTTATTCTGAAGCTCCTTTTTCCCTTGATCCTAAATGTCTACCATTAAAGGAGGAGGAGCTAAAAATTGAACCGAAGTTTGACACTTCAGAATGTGTTGAGGCTACATCACTTTTTACGAAGTTTTCTAAACTTTATCTACTTGTAGTCTCTGATTCACTATGGGATACTAATGTTGAAACTTCTTCTGTAACAAGTGAATCGGATATAATCTGAATACCTCAAGCAATTCAATGGAAAATTTTTTATGAGGTACATAAGTTTCTCTGGAAAGTAATGCTCCAGGGCGTCCAAGCCTATTGCAAAAAGGGCTTTTGGATGATATTGTTGAAGAACTTATTGAGAAATTTATCGAGATATTGGCCGGAAGAGGAACTGTGTGGCATGACTGAGTAGTTTTTTTCCCTGTTTTCTTAGGACTAGGGTAGTTTTTTTTTTATGTTGTTTTAGGATAGATAGTAAACTTAACGCTCCTGGGAGGCAACCCAGCTTTTGATTCCATGATTAGTCAATTCAATGTTTGTGGGTAACATTGCTGCAAACCCTCACGAGACTACAACTCGTCCACTAGGGGTAACCTAGGGGTTTAAAGGCTTATCGTGATACGCTAAATGCAATCGAGAGCACCTGCGAAAGTGGTATAGGTAGGAATTTATTTTTGTTATTTGTGTTTTACTTTCGATTGGTTTCACTCTTGTGTTGACCCGCTCTCATGTTGAGATCTCTATGGAAAAGTCTCTCTCGACTCGTTACCCAGTACTATCTTCCCATCACTTCTCATTTACTTTCGAATTGTCCCATGTGCATCGTGCATGCTTACCTCTTTACATTGAGGACAATGTAGATTTTAGGTTAGGGGTGGGAGATTAGGTTTCTAATCAGTGTTTTTTCTCTTGAGCAAAATTTGTGAAAATTTTTAAATTTTTCTCAAATTTCTTGAATTCAAAGTGATTTTGGCAAATTATCTTTGATTTAATTACAAGATAAGTGATGTTGGTAATTCGTGACTCTTAGATTCCGTTGTCTGTTAGATTTCATAGTTAAGTTTGAATTGTTAATCCATGATTAGAAGTTTTAAACATTGATTGAGTCATGATTTCACATGTCACATCTCGCTTTCACATTAAGGGGTTTGATATCAAGGGTTGACTTGGTAATCAAGAAGTATGAAAAGAACCAAATTTTAAAATATATTGTCATCGTGGTATATATGAAAAAAAAAAAAGAATTGAAAAGGTTGGGCAATTAATCTTCACCATGGGTTTGCTCCTATAAAGTGGATTCGATTCTCCATGATTAACGAAAGAGTTGGCGATAGTTTCACCATAGGTCCGCTCTCCCTATAAGTGAAAATTTGATTCCCTCGACATTCTTTTTTAATGAAAAAAAAAATGGAAGAATGACTCGTGAGGCAAGTCTTGGGTTAGGTTTTGGTTGTCATGGATGACCTCATTGGTTACCAATGATATCATGAAAGAAAGACGGAAACTGAATGTGATAAGTTGAGATTACACTCTACACTCATGGATCTTAATGTTCAGAATTTGTCTGATTGATGGATTAATACCTTGAACTTGATTATGGAATTTACCGTGCACTTGAATCCAAAAGATAGTAATGTCCAACATTCATGAATTTTAGAATTCTAGTATCTAGATTGTGTCTCAAAGATCACCTGAGTTCATAAAAATTGTTCTGTAATTCTCAACTTAATTTTCGCATACTTTGCTCGGGACTAGCAAAATGCTAGTTAGGGGTTGTGTTGAGGGTCAAATATTGCATATCAGACCCCAATTACTGCCTGAATTTACGAACATGATACCATTTAATGCCCTATTTTAATCGTGTTTGTGATGCAAGGTACATTTGCAAGCGTGAAGTAAAAAAGATGCTAACAGCCGAGATTTAATGATCAGATTTCACAAAAGTATGGGACGGACCCCAGGGGACCAAGATCGACAAATTTACACGCCATAGACCCGAGAAAATCGAGAAACTAAAGCTCAAGTGGCCCGAAATTGGTACATAATGCAAGATCACAGGGTTCCCACCATCCGTTCAGCCCGAAACTTCATACACGACCTGAGGACCATAAATTAACTGTACACGTCAATTTTCAGTCATTGGATACTTCGGGAAGTGGGCTAATGGACAGATCAGCCCATTAATCTTCAATTTAGGGCCCACCTGATATCTGGACATGCTTTAAACCTAGTCCCCATGGTTAAAATGAGGTGGAAAAATGGATGGATGGATTGGATTTCTCACGAACATCACAGTGGACCCCACATGAGGGTGGACGTGCATATAGTGCACGCACACCCGAATTGCACCAGGCCATGCAGTTCGGTCAAACAGACCCTTGACCGTCTCCTATTCAAACACGAAAACTGTCGTTTCCGCTACTGTGTAACAAGCGGAAACTGAGCTGCATTGTAGGCCCCACACATCCTCCGACTCAATGATCTGAACTGTCCATTAGGTTTCTAAAGGCCGTCTCACCTTCGCCTAGGTGGCGAAATTGTGAAAGACAGCGAGGATCAGATCTTAACCATTCAAGCGCAAGACCAATGGGCCACACCGAATTTGATCCGAAAACAGTCATTTCTGACTTTTTCTTCCATGCAAAATCCAATGAACGGACTGGATTTGTCAAGAAATACTGTAGTGGGCCCCATCAAAGTCCAAATACCGCTGAGGGCCCCGTTTCGCACGTCCGCGAGTTCCCGATTTTCGAAATCCTGTTGGCCATTGTCTTCAATCAGATGGCTGATCCAAGCCGTCCATCATGTAGCTCATGTAAAAACGTCCAGGGTGGTCTTTTTCTTTAGGCCGATTGTGTATTCCATGCACGTCAACAAAAGGCAGAAGTTCCGCTTCTCACATACAATGCGCCAGCCTCGGCGTTTCGCCAAGTACTGACTCTCTAGCTGTCACAAGATTGTAATTTCTCTCTTCTCCACCACGCAAGCACCGTCTTTCAGAGTTATAAAAGAAGAGAAGAGAGAGAGAGAGCTGGAAGATTCATCTACGACTGGGGGCTGGGACGTGGAAGAGAGAGAGAGAGAGAGAGAGAGAGAGAGAGAGAGAGAGAGAGAGAAGACCTTCACGCTTTTCTTTTTTGTCTTTAATTCCTTTCTTTTCTTTTCATGTTATTTTGATGGAGTTTAGCTTATCCATGTCGTTAAAACCCTTAGCTAGTGGCTAAGGGGTGAAGCTCATAAAGGAGATGGGAGATTCTATTTTTGTGCTTTTAATTTAATTTATGGGTCAAGTTGATTTTAGTTGATTATTAAGGGTATACTTTCGCTTTTAATGGTTTGTTGTGACCGAAATTACAATAGATCCGCGATGGCTTTGAGTATTTCTTTTCTCCTTTTTATGTGTATGACGTCGAAGCCCTATTGTTCACCATCGTCTCCTGGGCATGGTCTGATGACTACCTTCCTAACTCTCATACAAGATGTTGATTGGTTTGTAATTAGTTTAATTTTGTTATGTGCTTTGCCTCTTGGGCATGGTTTTGTGATGGAATCCATTCTAATTCATATACCTTTCATCTCTTGAAAACTATATCAACTAATTCGGCTTAATTTCCATGATTCGTGAAGTAGGCGTAAGATCTCCCTGATCTCTACAAGTGGATCCTCCGAATCCCTAGTGTTCTACCCCTGAATTTTCTTAAGTTTTAGTTAATTATTTCACCATTATTCATCAAAACTCATTCGATTTAAATTACATCTTATTCTATTTCTAGTTCTGGTTACTTTCAGATTACGTACAGGTTTCAGTCCCTGTGGATTCGACCTCGGTCTTACCGAGATTATTACTACATCACAACCCTGCACTTGGGGAGTGAACATCGGCATTCGGTTTGTTTTCTGTCACGTGTGATGTGCAGGTGTGCTAGAATCGATATAACGGCTCCATCCATGAAACCGATCAACTTTGACCCCAAACACTGAAATAAGCAGATATGTCAAATATGAACGTATATAACTAAAACATGGTCGCGTACTCCACCACTCACAGAATTTTATAATGATCAAGTGATAATCAAAGTGTGGAGTTCTTCCTCTGAAGATAGGTTGCACTTTGCCTTTTACAAGAAATGACTTTTTAGTATATCAGTGCAATCAGACAAAAGGAAAAAAACTCACAATTGATCGCTAAGTACAACTGTAAGAATGCGTCTCTTGAAAGAACTGATTGATATTGAATAAAAGACAAATCTGGTGTATGAGCATAAATTTGGATTACAACTAAGAACTATAGTTAAGAATTACCGCTATTGGATTATCATTACTCCTATGATAAATTGAGATAAATTAAATTGATAAATTTGATTTGATTTTGTTTGGTTTGATTAGTGTGAGACAATGCCTTGCTTCATTAATTTCTTCTATTATTTATAGATTTCTCCATAGCTATTCCGTATACATTTCTTTCCTTCAATCCAATGGTTATTACAACTGAGGAGTCAATACGCCAGCCTTCAAGATTCTTCATTTCTTTCTTGACATGTGTCCCTCAATCATTCCTCTTCTACTTGACTGCTTTTTGCTTCCAAGCTTCTTGGCCACTTGTTCCACTTCCACTTTTAGTGAGTTATGACCCAAAAATTGAGGAAGATCTAGCACTCAAGTGGCCCACACCAAAAGAAATAGTGGCTCAAAAATTTTTAACGGTAAGTGTTTAATTCCCTTTTTCCTGTGGCGTGGTCCACCTAACCTTTGGATATGCCTCATTTTTTGGCTCATGCCATAAATTTAGCTGGCATAATGGATGAACGGTGTGGATAAGAGACATCACGGTAGGACCCACAAATATTTTGCAGTCTTTTCAATTTTTATGTTAAAAAAAGTAAAATGTCAAATCAAATATAGGGAAATGTATAGGGAAATAATCATTACTAATTTACCAGGCATTTACCAATGAACTAGAAAATCAAACACGCCCTAAATGAATGGGATGGGTAGAGATGTCCATCAGCGCTTGGTAGAGATATCGATTTTCGAGTAGTTAAATAAATATAGTAGGTCCCAATATTTCAATGGCTAGATTTAAATCCAACTAATCCCACAAGTGCAATTCTAATTGAATGTGTAAGAACCGAGTAACTTTATATAGAATAATTACTCCCCCAGCTGAGATACAGAGAAAGTGGATTGGAGATAAAGACAGGTAACAGATGGAGCACTGATATATTCCAACGCGCTTAAGGTGGGCCAGATAAAGGTGTTGAGGGTCAAATATTGCATATCAGACCCAGTTATTGCCTGGATTTACGAACATGGTATTGTTTAACGACCTGATTTAATCGTGTTTGTGATGTAAGGTGTGTTCAGGAGCTTAAACCAAAATAGGGTGCTAAAAGCATGAAATTAATGATCTGATGATGCCAAGCCAAGGGACAAACCCCAAGGGACCAAAATCGAAGGATGTGCACACTAGAAAATTAAGAAACTGAAGCTCAAGTGGCCCGAAAGACGCTCAGAATGCAAGATCACAAGATTTCCACCATTCGTTCAGCTTGAAACTTCATAGGTGGCCTGAGGACCATAAAGTAGCCGTACATGTCAAATTTCAGCCATTGAATCCCCTTGGAAGTGGCCTAACGGACATATCAGCACTTAGAATCATGATTCTGGGCCCACCTGATGTATGGCTATGCTTTAAGATTGGTTTCAACACATAAAATGAGGTGGAGAAGCAGATGGACGGTGTGGATTTATCACAAACATCATATGGGGACCCCACAGCCCGTGACTGTGCATAGTGCACAGGTGCACTCGAGGTGCACTAGACCAAGAGGCTTGGTCAACCAGCATTGACCCGTGCACCCGTGCCACCTTCAAAGCTATCAAACGAACGTACAGCGTGGGACGCTGTCCGTCTATTTGTTGATAGTTGGGTCCACCCCTCATACATTTTACAAATCCGATCCGTCCATTGTGTCTGGGCAGTGGGTACGACCACAACCACGGTGACCGTTTGGCCCCATGCAAGCTTTTGTGCTTCTTTAGCCGTTAAACATAGGATGAACGGTGGAGTAAAAGATTGTGTGGACCACACCAAATTAACTCCAAAAACACCCCTTCCCAGAAAGTTTTTCGTCCTAAAACCAATGGACGGAGTGGATTGTTCACCTGGATTCAATAGGTGAGCCAACACAAACAGAAACCGTCAGGGACTACTGCGAAAGCTCTATTTTGCATAGGAAGTTGCGGTGATGATGAGTAGGCCACTACCGTCATCCGGAAGAGAGATCTGAACCAACCAACGTGATCAGGAGAGGATTTTGACCAACACCATGGTGTCCATATTCCGCCATGAACGCGCAAACAAGAAGATGACCCGCAACACAGGAACAGACGGTAGAACACCATTCTCAGTGGGCCACACCAAAACAGAAGAAAAACTGTCATGTACGACTGGTTTTCCGTGATGATCTCAGTGAACAGAGTGGATTTTCTATCAGAACTCGTCTGTGGGGGCCACCAAACATCAGCGTAAAGGCCATACGCAGGCTCTGTTTACGCGGTCTGGAGGAAACGGACAATCTGGGGCATTTGGAGATCATGATGAGGATCGGTCCCATCATCTGGACCGTCCAAGACCCTCCCAAAGGATGTCCGGTTAGGCCCAAGGAGCCGGAATGGGTCAGATCCGGTAATGGTGTCCTGTTTTGCTGCATAAAACAAAGAATTTCCGTGCGTGGATTCTTGATACGCAGGGTAACTGCGTAAGTGGCCTACCGCCTCCTCTCCCTACACCGACTCCAGCACGGACTCTACACCACTCTACTACCTATAAAAGAGAAGAGAAGGAAGAAAGGAGGGGCATCCGGTTTTGGGAGTGTGGACGTGAAGAGGAGAGATATAGGGAGTGCGAGTTCTCCTTAATTTCTGTATTTTCTTTCTTTCTTTTTTTGAATATTAATATTAGCCTAATCATGTTTAGGTCAAGCTAAACCTCTTAGCTAGGGCTAAGAGGTGAATCCTGTAGCTTGCTTATGCCTTTTGTTTAGACTGAATTGATGTTGATTTTGGTTTAATTAAGAGAATGTTTTTAGTTTTTAGTAGTCTGTTGTGACTAAAATTACAATGGTTCTGCGATAGCTTTGAGCATGTTCCTTTCCTTTGATGATTATGACATCAGGAAGTCTTGTTGTTCACCATCGTCTCCTGAGCATGGTTGGATGACGGTAACCTTCCTAACCTTTATACATTTTATGATTTGTTGTTAATTAGTTTAATTTTGTTGTTTACTTTGTCTCCTGGGCATAGTTTAGTGATGGAATTTATTCTAATTCTTATGCCTTTTATCTCTTGAAAACTAGATCAAAGGAAGCTCAATTTTGATTTTCGTGGTTACACCCTCCAACTGGATGAAGATGGGACTCTTTAGTCCAGTTGAGTTCTTGAAGTAGGCATAAGATCTCCTTAATTTCTACGAGTGGATCCTCTGAATCCCGAGTTCCCTTCTTCTGAATTCCCTAAGTTTTAAATAAATATTTCATCATTATTCCCTCAATTACATTCGATTTAGATTTCATCCACTACGCCAAAATTGTGATTTTGCAACGGACGAATCTCTTGGTTTAACGACGGATTTAATTTGTCGCTATGCAAAAAGTCCGTCGCTAAGCCTCTTCCTTGAAAATCCGGTCCGTCGCGGAATTTCCTGACAGACCAAAATCCGTCGCTAAAATCTGATTTGCGACGGATTTTCGTCTGTCGTAAGTAGGCGACGGACTAAATCCGTCGCAAATTTTGATTTTGCAACGGAATTAGTTGCAAATTCATCCCAAAATACCAAATGGCGACGCTTTTCAGTTGCTTTTACGACGGATAATGGTCCGTCGTAAAAGCACTTTGCCTTTAAATTTTTTTCATTTTTTTTTTTACGAATATGGTGGAAAATTAAGTTTTTTTTTGTAGTCTAATAATTATTTTTTAATAGAATTTCAGTGTTTTAATTGTACATATTTGTATCTGAGATTATTTTTTAACAATTGATTGAACGCAAAAAGAAAATTTATTTTCTTTTTATATCAAATGAGTGGAATTTTTATTTTTATTTTTTAATTTAAAACTAGTATTTAAATTATTTGTAATATCACATGAAAAAGAATATTATGAAGTTTAAAAATCTTAACAATGTTTGAGGAAAAAAATTAGATTTTGAAAAAATAAAATTCGTGATTTAATAAAAATCTATTTTGTGGGAACAAAAAAGAATATTGAATAAAGTTGATAAATTTGAGAAAAAAAAAAAGCATTTGATTTTGAGAAAAAAATAATATCCTGAAAAAGAAAATTAAAAATATTTTTAAAAATGTGAAAATTTTCACAATGTTGAAAAATGAAAACATTAAAAAAGAAAATGAGAGTTTGAAATTTGAAAAATAAAATAAAATTGTAAAGTTAAATAAAAATTGACAAGTTTGAATAAAATGCTTTTAAGAAAATGGAGAAGTAAAAAGGAATTGAAAATTTTAAAATAAAACAATATTAAAAAATCGATACTTTATCGAAAAACAAACATTTTGAAACGAAAAATAAATAAGTTGAAAATTTTTGTGATTTTGAAAATGTTCACAATTCGAAATTAAAAGAAAAAGTTATTTATAAAAACACTAAGATTTTGAAAATATATAAATAATTTTTTAAAAAAATTTTTGAAAAGTTGAAAACAATATGATGCTTTTGAAGAAAAAAAAATCGGCATTTTGGAATTTTTGGGGAAAAAAAAATAACATTTGTGAACATTTTAGATATTTTGAAAATAAAAATTCATAATTTGTATTTTTATTTATTTTTTGAAATATTTTATACTAAAAATGATATTTTGTTAAAAGTTTTCAAAGAAAAATTAAGAGTAAAAAAATATACATTTTGAAAAAAAATGTTTTTTTTAAATGAAAATTGAAATTTATCTGTGAAAAAAATATTTTTTAATAAATTATTAGGCACATCCACTAATTGAACATTTAACCATTTTTGGACAATCGAATTAGTCCAAATTGAAGAGTAAATAACTTCATATGTTTAAATCAAATTTCACTCAAATTGTTAATCAATCTTGTATATGCCCAATATCTTTCTCATATGTAGCTAGCCTGATTGGGGCGAGTAACTAGTCAAATTGAGGGTATTGATCAGTAAAATAGAGTGAATGGACTAGACATATAAAATGGGCTAAATATTATTTTCAAAATTGCGACCCTACTTATTGACTTCGCGAGAACCTAAGAATTGATGTTAATAAGTTTTGTGGGCCCCATCATGATGTGTGTCGAACATCAACACCGTGCATTTAATGTGTCCCCTTTAGGTTATGAGATATCTCAAAAATCATCCGTAACGAAACTCAGGTGGGCCATACCATCTAAAATCATGTCAAGACATCTTAAAAAATATAAAAGCACTTGGTGGGGCCCACATGAGTTTTGGATGCGGGTAAAACTTGGTCTGACCCCTCATCCAAGTGAGACACATAATGAGTGGGTTGGAAATATAAATCACATTAAGGCAAGCCCAATATATGATTATGAATGTTTTAAGGAATCCCTCTACATTTAGGTTAGTCATTACCCTTACCAGAGTAAACTCTGTAGGGTCCACCGTTATTTATTTATTTTATCCACTCCGTTTATCCATGTTAACAGATAATTTGAGGTCTAAAGAATAAATTCGTGATTTAATACAAAATCTGTAGGAAAGAAAAAAGAATATTGAATAAATTTGATAATTTTGAAAAAAAAAAAATTGATTTCGAGAAAAAAAATAATATCCTGAAAAAGAAAATTAAAAAGATTTAAAAAAATGTGAAAATTTTGACGATGTTAAAAAATGAAAATATTTTGCAAAAAAGAAAATGAGAGTTTGTATTTTGAAAAATAAAATAAATGCTTTTTTTTTTTTTTTTTTAATGGAGAAGTTAGAAAGAATTGAAAATTTTAAAATTAAACAATATTAAAGAATCGATACTTTAACAAAAAACAAACATTTTGAAACGAAAAATAAAGAAGTTGAAAAAATTTGTGATTTTAAAAAATAATTGAAAATGTTTAAAATTTGAAATTAAAAGAAAAAGTTATTTATAAAAACATTGATATTTTGAAAATATATATATATCATTTTTTTTATTGAAAAGTTGAAAAAAATTGATGCTTTTGAAGAAAAAAAATCGACATTTTTGGAATTTTTGAGAAAAAAAAATTAAAAGGTTAGGAAAATTTTTGAGATTTTGAAAATAAAAATTCAGAATTTGTATTTTAATTTTTTTTTGAAATATTTTATAATAAAAGTGATATTTTGTTAAAAATTTTCAAAGAAAAATTCAGCCTAAAAAAATATACATTTTGAAAAAAAAATGTTATATTTAAATGGAAATTGAAATTTATTTGTGAAAAAAAAATGTAGCCCAATCGGGGTGAGTAAATAGTGAAATTGAGGGTATTGATCCGTAAAATAGAGTGAATGGACCAACATATAAAATGAGCCAAATATTCTGGTCAAAATTGTGACCCAGCTTATTGACCTCGTGAGAACCTAAGAATTAATGTTAGTAAATTTTGTGGGCCTCATCATGACGTGTGTTGAATATCAACATCGTGCATTTAATGTGTCCCCTTTAGGTTATGAGATATCTCAAAAATCATCCGTATATGAAACTCAGGTGGGCCATACCATGTGAAGACATCCTAAAAATTATAAGCACTTGGTGAGGCCCACATGAGTTTTGGATGCGGCTGAAACTTGGTCTGACCCTTCATCCAAGTGGGACACACATAATGAGTGGGTTGGATATGTGAATCACATTCAAGCAAGCCCAATATATTATTATGAAAGGAAACCCCTCTCCACTCCATTTAGGTGATTTACTAATTACCCTAAGTAAGCTCTGTGGGGTCTACCATTATTTATTTATTTTATCTACTCTGTTCATCCATGTTAACAAATGATTTGGGATCTAAAGAACAAAAAGGAAGCATATCCAAAGCTCAAGTGGACCACACCACAAGAAATAGTGTGATTGAACCTCTACCATTGAAAATTTCTTGGAGGCCATAGAAGTTTTGGATCAAGCTGATGTCTGCGTTTTCTCTTCATTCATATCTTTTTGATATTATGAACATGTTGGATGACAAATAATCATTACTGTGGGCCCAAGGAAGGTATCAACGGTGTAAATCATTATTTCATATTGTTTCGTGTGGCATGGTCCACTTGAGTTTTGGATTTATCGAAAATTTGGGATCAACCCACACCGTTCATCCATTTTTTGAGATCATTTTAGAGAATTATCCAAAAAATGAATCATATCCAAAGATTAAATGGACCGCACCACAAATAAGGGAAACAAATTGGCTACTTTTCCTGACACTGGCCAATGGCTGGGGGTTGGTGCCCTGTGGGCCCCACCATGATGTATGTGTTTAATCCACGCCGTCCATCTATTTTTAAAGATCGTTTTACGGCATGAGACAAAAAAATGAGGTATATCCCAATCTGAAATGGACCACATTACAGGAAACAGTGTTGAATGAGCATCAACCATTAAAAACATTTCGGGGGCCATAAAAGTTTTGGATCGAGATGATTTTTGTTTTTCCCCTTCGTCTAGCCCTATATGACCTAATAAACAGATTGGATGTCAAATAAATAGTAAAGTGGGCCTGAGGAAGATTTTAATGATGGATATCCAATCACTATTATTTTCATGTGGTGTGGTCCACCTGAGATTTACATACCTCTCATTTTTGTAATAAATCTCTAAAATGATCTTTAAAAATGGATGAACGTAATGGATGAAATACATACATAATGGTGGGGCCCACAGAGCACCAACCACCCAGTGGCTGGTGTCTGGGGAGTCACGCCGACCATTAAAAACTTCTATTAGCCACGAAAGTTTTAGATCAAGCTGTTATTTGTGTTTTCCTTAATTCATGTATTTAAAAAAAAAAAACTTTTGAATAGGTTGGATTTCAAATAAACATTACAATGGGCCTTAAGATAGTTTCAACGGTGGGAATCACTCTCCTCGCTATTTTCTGTGGTGGGGTCCGCTACAGATTTTTATCTGCCCCATTCTTTGGCCCATGACTTAAAATGATATCTCAGAATGGATGGACGGTGTGGATATAACAAATACATCATAGTGGGGCCCACAGAACTTGGTGACGTAACTTAGAGTACGGTGTCAGGGGAAGTGGATTGCGTAGTGAGTAACTCACTACGCTTAGCGTACTGAGTAAACTCTGTGAGCTCCACCATGATTTATTATCTGATCCACTCCGTTCATCCATTTTAACAGATAATTTTAGTGCTTGATGCCAAAAATAAGCATATATAATGTTTAAATGGACCAAACCACAAGAAAACATTTGAATTGAATGTCTACCATTGAAAAAATCTTGGGGGCCACAGAAAATTTGGATCAAGCTTATATTTGTGTTTTCCCTTCATCCATGTCTTTATGATCTTATGAATAGGTTGGATGATAAATAAACATCACCGTGGGGCCTGGAAAAGTTTCAACGGTGGAAATCTTTATCCCCATTGTTTCATATGGTATGATCTACTTGATCTTTGGATATGCTTCAATTTTGGGCTCAACCCCTTAAATTAGATGGAAAAATGGATGGACGGGTTGGATAGACCACATACATTCAAGGTGGGCCCAATTGAATTTACAGCGTATGATAATCAATTTCGGTATTAGGGCGTCCAGAGAGACACCTTAATTCTTGCACCCTCTCTCCCTGTCTCTCGCACCCTCTCCCTCTGATCTCTCCACCCTACTGCGTATTGCCGAACGCCCTACCCACGCACGCCCTCTCTCTCTCTCTCTCTCTCTCTCAAGCTCGGTTGAAGGCTAGCATTCACAACCGTGAGTATCTCTCTCTCTCTCTCTCTCAATCTCTCTCAATCTCTCCCAATCTCAATACTGATTTAGGGATTTGGGGATTTAGCGATTTGGGGATTTAGCAATTTGTGGGTTTTAGGGATTTGGGGATTTTAGGGCGCATTACTTCACATTGTTGAGGTGGTGCATCCAAACAGCCCTAAATCACTGGCCCAAAGTCAGGTTCCACAAGCAACACCCTGGGCCCTAAATCACATTGTTCTCTCTAATAAAAATGCTACTAGTTATATGTGTTGTGTATGGTATTATGTGGATATATGAATAATGCATGATGTGGGTTTTTCTCATGTGTTGTGTGTAGTAGTATGTGGATATATGAATAATAAATGATGTTTGTTTTTCTTATGTGTTTTAGAGAATCATAAGCTCATTAATTGTGGGATGTGTTCTGTTTCTTTCATCTGTTTTGCTCCAATCACTAATAATCTGGGTAACCATGATTCTATTATAGATTGTCATTGAACCAAATAACTTCGGATCCGATAAAATAACTAAACACAATGTGAAGTGCACGTCATTGCCGGACAATGCACCCGAAAATAAACAATTGTTGATGTTGAAACCTGAAAGCTCAGATTGAATTGGCTTGAATTGGGAGAGATTCAAGATAAAGAAGCCTAGAACAAAGAAACTTCATATGGCAGGCTTTCAATTTGCACGATTGTGCTAGCCCATCGTTCAGTGATCCAAGCCATTGATATTGTTTGGCCAACTGTCCATGGCCAAGGCACCTAAAATCTCTCACACAGGAAGATGAAATCATGATCCTTCAATAGGTTAAGGATGCTTTCGATGATATTTGGTGCAACCAAAGACCCTGTTAAGAAAGATAATACAACAATAATTCATGCTTCACATTGAAAAAAGGCCAAACAATCTGCTTTTGATGATATTGTTGCTGTTCTCAATACTAACTAGCAGTGCCAAACTGGATTGGACTCTACGAAGTCAAAGTTGACTCGGACGAGTCATATATCCACATAATACCATACACAGCAACACCCCTAAATCACTGGCCCAAATGAATTCAACGAAATTCGAGGAAATCAAGTTTGCCGTTGTTTTTTTTTTTTTTTTTTTTAAAATAAAAAATTAAGTGTGGGATAAAAAAGAAGAGGAAGAAGAAGAAGCTCTAGCAGATGAAATGTATTTGCGTCATTTCACCCTCTCAAGAAGGTCATTTAAAGACTTGAAATTAATTTAGAATTTTTTGACAAATCAGAATTTTCATATGCTGATAGTGTTCATAGACATGCAATAAAAAATAATGCATATGCTACAAATGGAAGTCAAATCAAACCATTGAAATTGTGGTGTCCACTTTATATGGATCCTTCATCAAATATTACACTAGATTGATGTCCTAACTAGCAGACTGAGAGACAGCTAAAGGACATTTGAAATGGAAAAAATAAAAAATAAATTATCAATTGCTCTAATTCAACAAACAAATGTCCGCAGTCAAAGGTTCTCATTATCAACTAATCTGATTTTAGGATTATGAATTATATAGAGCGGAGTTTGACGATTCAGGTGATTTAATTTGAGTTACATATGTGCTAAGGGTTCTCATTATCAACCAATCTGATTTTAGGATTATGAAGTTGATTTTTTGCAATGATGACATGGTGTCGGAGTTTGTCTATAAATCCCATGGTTTAGTGGATATGGTATGCCACGTTGGAATGTAAATTTTGAAAAGGTAAATCCTAGGATTTATTTAAAATCACGTATAGATTGATTCATAAAATTAGCAAAAGCCACCATCCACGAAAGACACTGTTTGAAAATATCACATACTTTCCCATCACATATTTTATTCAATGTCATGCTCTGAGTTCTGTTTATCTGTTTATGTATGGAGAAATTGGTGTTTGCAGTATCCGTGTGGTCAAGGTTGCGGAAAACAACTCGGGTTACCAGTTCTTTGCTTTGTCTTGTTTTATGGTATCTGTAATGTATTTTGTAAAGTTTCATTTAGAAATGTGTTGTTATCAACATATGCTTCTACATGGTTAATTGCTTTGATTCTACATTTAGAAATGAGTTGTATTTTGAATTATGTTCATTTAGATTACAAATTTTGATGTGATTGTATATAGATTAGGACAATCGGTTACCCATTTGAGGGTTTTTATGTGGCCAGGCATGGATACAGTGTGCTCCTTGGTGCATAAAAATCCTTAAGTTGTCCATGTTTGGATAGTTCAAGACTGGATAAAATGTAATGCTTTCATTTTAGCAATTCAAATGCACTTGCCTTTTCTATGCATCATCTCTTTTTTTCTCTGGATATGTTTCTTACATTTATTTCCATTGTCAAATATCTTCACTTTTATGTCGATACCTGACATGGGAATCAAATATAAGATAAAAATATCTGGAGAGACATGGGGTATGTTGACAGATGGTTTTCTTTTCTTTTCTTTATTTTTGCTTTTTTGTTTTTTTCTTTTCTGCTACTAGGAAAGTGCCTTTCCTTTCTCCCCTCTTCTCTGTTTTTTGAAGAATCTATATCTATCCTTTTAAAGAAAAAAGGCCAATGGCAGCTGTTGTACTTTCATCTGCTTCCCTTTTTGCCTTCCATATACTGGGAATTGATGCACTTGTGGGCAATCAAAGTTCCATCTATAATATGTCTGCTATATACAAAAGCTCCTTGCACCTTGGAGATACATTTCGTAGCACATTTTTGACAGTTTTTTAAGCGTAAGTTTAATGCGTTGTCCTTTGTGTTTCTCTCATCATTGTAATTGAGCTTTTATTATGTCATCATTGCAGGTGTCCATGCCTTTAATTTTATCACTTTGGGTTACAAAGTAGATTGGCCAGTCAGCATTGTCTTGATTGCAGATGCACTTAATCTATACACTGACATTTTCAGTTTTCTGACTCAAGTTAAGCTGGGTGATGTTCTGTTATGATCTCTAATGTTCTATTATAATCTCTGAAATCATCATGCTTCTTGTTTTTGGTTGTATCCACGCTTTTGGTTGGATGTCAGCACATAAGTGCTTGCTGAAATGTGTTTACATCTAAAATTTGTGGTTGACTGAACAAACTCTTCAAAAAAATCTCCACAATCAAACCATAAGCTATAGATTGGATGGCTACAATGGTCTAATCAAGGTGAACTTTGCATGATAACCTTCGAATTAGGGGTAGATGTAACTAGAAGGTTCAGATTAATAGATTGAATTGCCAAGGTTACAGAATAGAATTAGAAGCACTTGTGACTTATAGTGGTCCTAAATATGTATGTTTGAATGTTTTGGCTTTATGGTGGATGGACGCACTCTATCCCAATGTTTATAATGAGTATAACCAGCTACACTAAGTAGCTGGGTACTATTAAGAGGTTATTTCTCTGATACAAATAGTGTTGTGGGAAATGATCCATTTCAAAACACAGTAGTTTTGTTTCATGTTCCGTTCAATCTTAGGACATGGTGGGCTCAAATGATTGGTGAAAATATGCATCGATAGCTAAAGATTTGCAAACAAATGCTGATTGCTGCAGATTTGGGCATTTACTCTTTTAGTTAATTTAACTGGAGTTTGCTGTATTGAAATAGCTCTTTGCTTCTTTTTTTCATTTTATTAATTTTTTTTGAACATTTAGTAGCTCTTTGCTTTTAACGTTGCATTGATAAAATTATAATTCATCAAAAAAAAAAAAAAGCTAAAGATTTGCTACTGGTGTCCCGCAGTGGAGATTGGACTTCCTTACTAAAGATTGGTGCGACTAGAGCATCAGTCATTGCCTGCTCTTAGTATTCTATTATCAATCTTTCTTCTAAACAAATATTGTTATTGTCCCATCTCAGATTTGAAGCAAAACAGAGAGAAACTCATGTTAGAAAAAACTCTTTAAAAAAACATTTCTGTTACAGGCTCATTATCTATCATTGTGCTTTCTCCATGCAGAGACCTCAGCTTTAACAGCCTTACTGGCGATATTCCAAGCTCCTTTGAAAGCCATGCAAGAGTGGATTTCATTAAATCTAACATTATCAAATGAAAATTTGCTATTTAAGTCAATGCTTACCCTTGATAACAATGAAGTGGGGATTTTCTTTCTTTCTTTCTTTTTCCTTTTCTTTTTCTTTTTTTCCTCCATTTAGCTATTTAACTGGGAATATGCTAATTGGGCCTGTACCTGGATGGATCATAAAGAAATAATAATCTTACTCATCAAACTGATTTCCTTAAATGCAGGTGGTTTTGCACTGAAGAAGCAAATGCTGGATGACAAAAGATTCTCCAAAATGCATCTGAATTTGCAACGCCTCCTGCAGGTATTTTTCTCAATGTCTATACACATTGCCTTAGAGAAAAATATGTACAAAAGGTGCTTACCCAATCACAAGGGAAGCACACTAAATAGGAAAACTCTACAAACATCACTACTTGTGGTTGCACCTAGCACATGTGGGACATCTAAGCTAACTGTAAGGTGTGACTGATTGTGTAGATGACCTGGTCTAGAAATCAGGTGGATCACTCATTAGGGAGCCACTTGTATGTGTGAACGTGGACCATTGGAAAATTGTTTATGAATGTGAAAACCAAAGTAGCCCATGTATTGTGAATGTTATCCATCCAAGTGGGGTCCAATAGAACAATGATCCCAGATTTACAACAAAAAAAAAAAAAAAAAAAAAAAAAAAAAAAAAGATGAAGAGAACGCCAATTATGTGTTAGATGCCTCATTTTTTTGGATATCAAACTTAAATAAGTATCTTTTAAGAAAAAGTAATTTATTTCAGCCAATTACCTTCTTTTGAGAGGTAACTTGTAACTCTTCAATTGAAATGCTAGCATGCACAGTTATCTCGATTTTCTCATTCCCTTTCTCTCGGGTTTTGCATTATGTGACCATCCTTCCATCTTGGACAGAGAAGAAACGCAGGGCTTGTTCAGTACTAGAATTATGTCCATGTTGTCCAGATTCTTTTCTATCTTTCCATATTCATACTAAAGGCATATAGTAGATTCAATTTCCCTTTGAAAAAGCAGCTTCCCATATTTTACCACTTAAATATGGTTGTGCAAGGTGCCTGTTTGATCAGATGGTTGAGAGAGGTGGTAGCATGGACGACCATGATCTCAGGCTATGCTAAGAATGGGGAATCTGGTGAGGCAATTAAGCTTTTTCATATGATGCCGATTGATGTTGTGAAGCCAGATGAGGTGAGATATTTGGACGATGCTTTTGAATTGATGTGTATTTTTATTTTTATTTTTGCTTCTTTTTTTTTTTTTTTGACCAATATATTGATGTGGTATCATGTTATCTTTTTTTTTTTTTTTTTTTTTTTTTTTTTTTTTTTTTTTTTTTACACACGCACACACCCCACACACACGTCGTGAGATTTCACCACTTGTGGGTACTCGAACCCTTGACCCGGTGTTGAAACTCCTGGGAGTCTACCACCCGAATAAGAGTAAGGACATAACAAACGGCTTCCATAGTTTGACATAACAAGATGGTATCATGTTATCTGATTGTTCAATACTTTAACATAATAAACGGCTTCCATAGTTTGACATAACAAGATGTTATCATGTTATCTGATTGTTCAATACTTTAACATAACAAACAGCTTCCATAGTGTTTGATTTGTATTTAGTGAATCAAATTTTGGATGTAATGTGAATATATTCAAAGCGGAAGAAATTGCTTTTGGATGTGCATGTAAGGGTGCTAGGAACTTAATTCTTGTCCTATTTTATACATGACTAGTTTTAATACATGTATATGCTTCAAATTATGGATGTAATGTGAATATATTTGGATTTTGTTTTCAAATTATAAGATGAGGGTTTTAGTGTGCTGCTATTCTTTTGACACGGTGCCATGTTGTCACAGGAAGTTCATTCTCATGGGCGCCAAGTTGTCATAAGAAGTTCATCCTCATGGGCCTAAGTCACGGACTTGACTAAATTTATGGTAATATTGTACATTACAGAGATTTTGCACAAATAAATCAAATTCCATTTTAGAGCATTGTGGAATCATAGATAGAAGTTGGTCTTATCAACTTAACAATTGTATAAATTATTAATTGATATTTTACCAATTGAAGTATGAGAGTATTCAACTTTTGAGTTCAAAAAATAAATAAATAAATCAAAGATTTGTTTGATCGCTATTGTACTTTTTCTCTTGATGTATCTACCTACGGGCTGAAATTTCAACACTAATGTGTTGCTCATGATGGGAATTAGAAGAGTTTGCATGGACCCTGCATGAATTCTGGTTAGTCAATCTTTCTTTTAGACGTTTCTTTTAGTCAATCTTTCACTTACATTGTCTTGCATGCACAGCCAACTTGAATCATAAATGTTCCATTCACTTAAAAGAAATAGTTAAATTGTGATTGAGATTATTTCTTGACCTACCAGATTTTGTGTATGTTTCATCAATTTGGCCTTGCTGTTGATGTTCTATTAAGAAAAATGTAGCCAGTCAAATCTGTATTTAGGACCAAATGTGGTGAAGCTTAGGCTAATGTGATACTGACATGAAAAGAAGATTTAAGCATCCTAAATCCAGAAGCTAATGTATCCCTTTTTTTCCCTGTAAGTTTTTGTAAACTGTATGGAAAGTTAAGATAGATCTCTGTCCAAGCATTATGAAGCTTATCCCATTGAAAATTCCATGGCGGGAACCAGTTGCTTCCTCATAAATTTTCATGATAGATAACAAATGTAATCTATGAGAAGGGATATGCCGTGCAAACTATTCGTTAGTGGCATCGATGGTCTGTTTATCATATGAAACATCCATCCCTGTTGTTAGTAGTGAAATCAAATTATCTCTAGTTAATGTGGAGCTCCATCATGAAATTATTTTTTATTGATTCTGTCAACTAGCTTCCTTGTAACCTGTGTGAATCTTTTCAAGGGACTGAGAGGGCAGGAGGGATCATTGCCTTTTCCCTGGATAATTATATGCTATGGGTTCCATGTCTTCTGTCTTCCACTTGTAGCATACCTGTTATGGTAATTGTTTCATTACAACATGCCAATTTTCCAGGGCTTGATTTCATGCATTTTGTTATTTCAGCATACATACCGTGATGGTCGGTTAGTAGAAGTGGTACTACGCCATCTTGGCGCTAAAGATGGAAACATTGTGATAGCTAAAGATATCAAGTTTGGCTTTGCTTTGGCATCACTTTCTGTAACGCCCTGAAAATCGGGGGTCGAGCAAGAGCCAAACTCCTGAGTTCCAACGCATTACTTATGCAACATAGATAGTGATGATTAAATGTTGTTCGTATTAGTACATTAAACATGAATGAGATTATACCAAAACAGCATATCATACTCCAGAGACGGTTAAATTACGTAAGCGGAAGACTATGATAAGAATATAAAATCGTATAATCGATTGTAAGTCCCTAGAGTTTGAACATGTTACCAGGTCAAATAATTACATGCATAATTCTCAATATAACAAAATGTGAATGTCCAACGAATCATATAACTTTATAATCCCGTCGATCAGAATGGTCTACATGAACCCGCATGATAACTGCATGTATGAGAACTCCTCCTCATCATCGTAGAAGTCTAGCTCGGCCTCATACGTCGCGCCAGTATCTGCATCTAAAATAGAGTCTGGTTGGTGTTTCAAAACACCATCCCAGAGTGGGAGTGAGTGATCAACTCAGTGGAGCTATAAGGCAAATGTTAACATGTTATCAATTCAATCAAGCAGTAACGATAAAGCAGTACAACACTCATATCCTAAGTACTCTTGTTAATCCAGGAATGGTATGCTATAATGATGCATGCCCTTGCCTACACTCCCTTTGCGACATCATCTCACGATTGCAGCATGCACCCCTTCCTCTGTGCTCAACTCCAACACCAAAGACACATGCAAATGCGGTGCATATATGTGATTAGCTAAGTTCTTAATTAGACTTATTCATATAGCAGATTCAGAAAGCTAAGGTACCTCCCTTTATATCATTTACCTAACGATGATCCATCTAGAGTCATCAATCTTAGTTTATCACATACGATAGGCAAGTTATAGGGTCAAAAACTTGTTCACTACCCAAGTGCAGGGTTGTGATGTAGTAATAAACTCGGTGAAACCGAGGTCGAATCCACAGGGTAGAAACCCATGTACGTTATCTGAAACTAACTAGGACTAGAACTAGAATGAGATGAAATCTAATTTGAGTGTAATTTGAAGAATAATGATGAAATATTAATCTAAACTGAGAAGAAAATTCAGAGGAAAAACACTAGGGATTCAGAGGATCCACTTGTAGAGATCAGGGAGATCTTATGCCTGCTTGAAGAATCATAGAATTTAAACTGAACTTATTTGATATAGTGTTTAAAAAGATGAAAGGTGTATGAATTAGAATGGATTCCATCACCAAACCATACCCATGAGACAAAGTAAACAACAGAATTAAACTAATTACCAACCAATCAATACGCTATGAAAGTTAGGAAAGGTATCGTCATCCGACCATGCCCAGGAGACGATGGTGAACAACAGGACTTCCTGACGTCATAAACATAAAGAGGAAAGAAATACTCAAAGCCACCGCAGATCTATTGTAATTTCAGTCACAACAAACCATTGAAAACTAAAAGTATTCCCTTAATGAAACAAAAATCAAATTCAGTTCATGAATTAAAATCAAATCAAAGGCAGAGAATAAAATCCCCCATCTCACTACAAGCTTCACCTCTTAGCCCTAGCTAAGAGGTTTAGCCTAAGAAAGACATAATTAGGCTAGTCTCTTCAAAATAAACAAAAGAGAAACAAAAGAAAAAAAAACATTCCCAGATTGACTGCCTCTTCACGTCCACGTCCAAGCCCCACGTCTCCAGCCAAGCTCTCCCCCATCCGATCTCTTTTTCCTTTTTCTTTTATAGGTCAGACAGTCGGTTGCTGACCTGCTGTGAGAAGGAGTTCCGCCCTCGGTTGCTGACCTGCTGTGAGAAGGAGTTCCACCCTCCTCTTTTCGCAGGGTTTTACGCAGTAGAAACTTCACGCGCAAGCTTTGTTTTTAGCAAGAAACGCACATAGTTTTGCGCTGTGACATTGGTGAGACCTACTATCAGTGTCAACTTGGAAATCCACCCCGTCCATTACGATCTCCTCGAAAAACCAATTGAAAATGGCTGGTTTTAACCCGTCGTTGATGAAGCCCACTAGATATTTCACTCCACCATCCATCCTACATTAGTCGGTTGAAGACATGTTTTTGTGCACATGGGGCGAAAAGGCAACCTTGGTACGGATCACAGCCCCCATATGGACACCATAGACGGTCCGGATCATCGAAATAGATGATGGGTGTGGCCCACTTTCAAAACCCAATCTAAAGCTCGTCCGTCCCTGGACGTTTTTGAAAGTTTTGTTTAAAAAATAGGTGGGCCCACTTCTTGAAACATTCTCGGAGATCTACTCCGTTCATCATCTTTTTAGTAATGTGTAAGCTCATAGTTTAAAGTATAAAGGAGATCTGAACTCTAAGTAGGCCACACCATCCACCTGTGATGAGTTAATACCGAACGTTGAATCAAACCTCATATTACTTACGTGCATGCATGTAGAGTTTCAGTTATTTACAGATTTGCCACTCTCCATTCTAAAAACATCTGTCGTTCATTTCTCCCTGCTGCACCATCTAAAAGAAGTGAAATTTGACGAATGTTCACCGTTTTTTGTGCTCTTTCCATCGGTCCAGTTTGGGTCCCGATCTCCAAAGGATGTCCAAGATGCTTTCTTAATGGTTATTGTATAATCTTGCCCATCAGTCACGTACATATTGATCCAAGGGCTGAATTTTGACGTGTGCGGTTAATTTATGGTCTTCAAGCCATATATGAAGTTTTAAGCCGAACGGATGGTGGGAACCCTGTGATCTTTCATTTTAGATGTCTTTCGGGTTACTTGAGCTTTAGTTTCTCGATTTTCTTAGATCTTTGGCATATAAATATGTCGATCTTGGTCTCCTCGAGTCCATCCCTTGCCTTGGTGATTCTAGAGCGTCAATTCTATGCATTTAGCATCTTTTTCAGTCCATGCTCGTAAATACACCCTGCATCACAAACACGATTAAATCAGGTCGTTTAAACAGTATCAAGTTCGTAAATCCAGGTAGTAACTAGGGTTTAATATGCAATATTTGACCCTCAACACAACCCCCAACCAGCATTTTGCTAGTCCCGAGCTGCGAAAAAATAAGTTGAGAATTCCAGACAATTCTATAAACTCGGGTGATTTGTGAGGAACAATCCGGATCCTAAAATTCTAAGATTCATGAATGTTGGGCATCATTTTCTCCTAGACCTCAAGCGCACACGGTAAACTTCATATTAAGTTCAAAGTATTAATCCATTAGTTAGAATAATTCTAAACATTGAGTTACATGGGTGTATGGTGTAGTCCCGGCTTGTCAACATTAAGAGTCACTTATCTGTTTCATGATATCATTGGTAACCATCAAGAGAGTTCATGACAACCAAAATATGCCTCATAGATCATCCTTTCATTCTTATCATCTTTTGATTTTTCCATTAAAAATAACGCTAAGGAGGAGGAATCAAATCCTCACCTATAGGGAGCAAACCTATGGTGAAAACTAATCGCCTAACTCTTTCCGAATGCTAACCATGGGGTCTCAAATCTACACCTATAGGGAGCAAACCTATGGTGAAGTTCGTTCGCCCAACCCTTTTCGTAGGCTATCTTGTAGCTGGGTATATATATATATATATATATTTTTCATTCTTCTTATTGAACAGGATGGACAAATTCCCTAGATTGGTTCCTTTCATGCTTAATGATTACCAAGTCAATCCTTCAATATTGAACTGAAACCTCAATGTGTAAAGCGAGATGTAACATGTGAAATCATGACTCAATCAATGTTTAAAACTTCTAATCATGGATTAACAATTCAAACTTAACTGTGAAATCTAACAGACATTGAATCCAAGAGTCATAAATTACCAACATGACGTATCTTGAAATTCTAGTGCTCTACATGACCGTCAAGATCACTTCGAATGTATAAGAAAGTCCAGAAAAAATTTTAAAAATTTTCACAATTTTTGCTCAAGACCAAGAAAACACTGATTAGGTTACCTAATCTCCCACCCCAACCTAAAATCTACATTGTCCTCAATGTAAAAGATATAAACATGCAATGCACGTGGGACAACGAAAGTAAATGAGAAAAGTGATGGGAAGATAGTACACTGGTAACGAGTCAAGAGAGACTTTTCCATAGAGATCTCAACATGAGAGCAGGTCAGCATAAGAGTGAAACCAATTAAAAGTAAAACACAAATAATAAAAATAAACTCCTACTTATACCACTTTCGCAGGTGCTCTCGATTGCATTTAGCGTATGCAACAAGCCTTTAAACCCCTAGGTTGCCCCTAGTGGACGAGTTGTAGTCTCGTGAGGGTTTGCAGTAATGTTACCCACAAACATAATCTAATTGACTAATCATATAATCAAAAGTTGGGTTGCCTCCCAGGAGCGCTAAGTTTACCATCTATCCTAAAACAACATAAAACAAACTACCCTAGTCCTATGAAAGCAAGGAAAAACTACTCGATCATGCCACAAGGTTCCTCTTCCGGCCAATATCTTGATAAGTTTCTCAGTAAGTTCCTCAACAGATCATCCAAAAGCCTTTTTGCAATAGGCTTGGCGCCCGGAGCATGGCATTCCAAAGAGACTTATGTACCTCATAGGATTTTTCCATTGAATTGCTTGAGGTATCCAAAGTATATATGATTCACTGTGACGGAAAAGTTCCAACGTTAGTATCCCATGGTGAATCAGAGACTACAAATAAATAAAGTTTAGAAAACTTCGCCAGAAGTGATGTAGCCTCAATGCATTCCGAAGTTCTAGACTTCGGTTTCATTTTCAGCTCATCTTCCTTTAATGGTAAACAATTAGGAGGTCAAGGAAGAAGTGGCTTCAGAGTAAGGGTGCGCTTGTCCGTGACAACCACCGAGGTGGTGTCATGTAAGGAATCCACCTTTTCTTGTATCATGAGGTCATTGGGATCCACAAGGTGTGCCAAGCATGAGTTCAAAGATGTGGGTAAGTCAGCTGGGAGTGACTCGTCTCCTGTATCGAAATCTTTGATGATGAGCCCAAGGATTCCATCATCTTTTAAAGTAGATGGTTGCATGCTCACTTGCTCTTGCCCTTCACAGACAGATGGACAATTAATAGGTGAAGAATTAATGTGAAAACTCTGGTCATTGAAGCTTCTCAGTAGAGGCATTGAATTGTCTAAAGTGTGTAGCTCAGATTGTAGCCTTATCTGGGTAGTTTCAAATTCCAGAGTTATATCAAGCAAATCGTCCATCGCCCGAATCATATCATCATTCATCTCGGGCAGTGGTCCACACATGTATCACAAGGTTGGAAGGATTAGGTGAAAGTGGTTCATTCTCCACATTCAAATCGGTCATTTCGAGATAGGTGGAGTACATCATTATGGTTGACAACTTCCGAACCTCTTGATCATTGGCAGGAGCCACACTTGAGATTGAATCCCAATACTCATCATCATCCAGTTCCGTGCAATGTGAACTTGGGATGGGATCACATTCCTCACATTCTACTCCTAGATTGGGTTGAGGTTCGAATAAACTAACCTCTACCTCATCAGTGTAATCATGTGTGTCACGTGAGTGAAGTGTGTCACTATCATTATATTTGAAAGACACCCACGTCTCTTGATCATTCCTTTGGACAGTCATTGAGATCGACTCATCGGGAAATTGAACCATCTGCTCATTAATGGAATCCAATTCCTCATTCGTAATTTCAGTTTCTGCCACAAGCGAGTTATGATTACTTTCTTCACATTCTGCTTCTAGATTAGGATGAGGCTGGGATAACCTAGCCTCTTCCTTCTCCATAAGTTGTGACTGAATGATTGGAATTGAGGATTTGAGCAATTCGCATGATTGAATGACAAGTTGATTGAATTGCTCTTGTGCTTTCATGAGCTTCTGAAGTGAATCCTCTTGGATTGTTTCTGATTGAGTTTCAAAAGTAGAGGACCCAAGAGAATTATCACTATGATATATAGCTGGTTCAGCTTCCTGACATTGATGTTTCCATTAATTATAGTCATACGGATCATATGTGGAAGAATCTGATGGTTGGTAATACTTATTATCACTCATAATATAATCACGCATTGTTTTCTTTTTCTCTGATGGGTGATAATAATTCTCACTCCCATAGTTATGATAACCCCAACATTCACGTACTGTTTTATTAATCCGTGGGGTGTAATTGTTCTCCTGCATATAATCGCGTAAGGATTTCTTAACCAATGGAGCGTTATACTCTAGTCGGTCCTCGATGATTGTTTCAGGAAAATTCTGAGACATAGGTTGATTTCTATCATAATCATCATACATCCCTTCACACTTTTTCGCATGCTCAAAAGCTATTTTAGTATATTGACGTTCCCACTCGTGCATATACATGGTGAAGCCCTCGAACTCAATCTAATCCTAAGAAAAATAAAAGAAAAGATCCTACAATATGGAAAGTAAGAGGAGAAGTTAGAATGAAGGTACCAAATAGAAGTTCCTATGTTAATATCCTGCAAAAGAAAACAAAAGAGATTAGTTCCTAAAATAGAAAATCTAAAATTAGAAAGTTCCTATAATTGAAATAAAGAGTTATTTCTAAAAAGGAAAGTTCCCTAAACCTATAAAGTTTCTAAAATAGAAAATTTAAACCTAAAATAAAAAAAATTCTAAAAATAAACTAATTCTTAAAAAGGAATAAAATAAAGGAAAGATGAGTTAGTTTCTAAAATTAGAAAAAAAATCTCTAAAAAGGAAAATAACTAACTTAGTTTCTAAAAACAAAAGAGGAAAGTTTCTAAAAAAAATAACTAGTTCCTAAAAATAGAAAAACACTACAATTAAAAAAAAATTTCTAAAAGGAGAAAAGAAAACCTAAAATTAGAAAGTTTCTACAAATACTTAGGAAAGTTCTAATCCTAAAGTTAGAAAGTTCTGAAAAAAAAACTAATCTTAAAATAGAAAGTGATGTTAGTTTTTAAAAAGGGAAAAAATCTCTCAAATTAGAAGATAGAAAATTCCTAAAATTAAAAGAAAGCCTAGAATTAGAAAAGTTCTAAAAATAGAAAGTTAGTTTCTAAAAAAAAAAAGAAAGTTTCCTAAACCTAAGGTTAGAAAGTTCTGAATTAGAAATCCTAATCCTAAAATAGAAAGTAATATGAGTTTCTAAAATAATTTCTAAAATAAATGAATGCCTAGAAATAGAAGAGTTTAAAAATAGAAAGAAAAACCTAAAATTAGAAAATCCTAAGAAGAGAAATAGCAATAAACTAGTTTCTAATTTAGAAAAAGAGAAATTCCTAAGAGAGTATAAAATTTCTAAAACAAAAGAGGAAAGTTCTTAAACTAGAAAGTAAGTTAGTAACAGAAATTCTAAAAATAGAAAGTAGAATTTAGAAAGAGCTTACCGAATTAGAAATATCTAATGAGCCTACAAAACAAGAAAGTTAGTTTCTACAAATAAAATAGGAAAGAAAATTGGATTCTAAAAGAGTTAGAATTAGAAACTTACTAAAAAGGAATCTTAATCTAAAAATAGCAGGAAAAAAAAATTAAGAGAGAAATTACCAATTTAGAAACCTATCTCAGAATCCTACAAAATAAGAAGGTTGGGTTAGTTTCTAAAAAGGGAAAACCATCTAAAAATAGAAAGTTACTTTAAATATAAAATTTCTAAAAATTTAAGAAAAACCTGAATTAGGAAATTCTAAAAGTAAAACCTAAGAATAAAATAATAAAAAAAGGTCCTAATCTCAAACTAATCCTAAAACCAGTTATCTTCGAAACGTAGTCATCCCGCGGCGCTAAAACTTGTTCACTACCCAAGTGCAGGGTTGTGATGTAGTAATAAACTCGGTGAAACCGAGGTCGAATCCACAGGGTGAAACCTATACGTTATCTGAAACTAACTAGGACTAGAACTAGAATGAGATGAAATCTAATTTGAGTGTAATTTGAAGAATAATGATGAAATATTAATCTAAACTGAGAAGAAAATTCAGAGGAAAAACACTAGGGATTCAGAGGATCCACTTGTAGAGATCAGGGAGATCTTATGCCTGCTTGAAGAATCATAGAATTTAAACTGAACTTATTTGATATAGTGTTTAAAAGATGAAAGGTGTATGAATTAGAATGGATTCCATCACCAAACCATACCCATGAGACAAAGTAAACAACAGAATTAAACTAATTACCAACCAATCAATACGCTATGAAAGTTAGGAAAGGTATCGTCATCCGACCATGCCCAGGAGACGATGGTGAACAACAGGACTTCCTGACGTCATAAACATAAAGAGGAAAGAAATACTCAAAGCCACCGCAGATCTATTGTAATTTCAGTCACAACAAACCATTGAAAACTAAAAGTATTCCCTTAATGAAACAAAAATCAAATTCAGTTCATGAATTAAAATCAAATCAAAGGCAGAGAATAAAATCCCCCATCTCACTACAAGCTTCACCTCTTAGCCCTAGCTAAGAGGTTTAGCCTAAGAAAGACATAATTAGGCTAGTCTCTTCAAAATAAACAAAAGAGAAACAAAAGAAAAAAAAACATTCCCAGCCGACTGCCTCTTCACGTCCACGTCCAAGCCCCACGTCTCCAGCCAAGCTCTCCCCCATCCGATCTCTTTTTCCTTTTTCTTTTATAGGTCAGACAGTCGGTTGCTGACCTGCTGTGAGAAGGAGTTCCGCCCTCGGTTGCTGACCTGCTGTGAGAAGGAGTTCCGCCCTCCTCTTTTCGCAGGGTTTTACGCAGTAGAAACTTCACGCGCAAGCTTTGTTTTTAGCAAGAAACGCACATAGTTTTGCGCTGTGACATTGGTGAGACCTACTATCAGTGTCAACTTGGAAATCCACCCCGTCCATTACGATCTCCTCGAAAAACCAATTGAAAATGGCTGGTTTTAACCCGTCGTTGATGAAGCCCACTAGATATTTCACTCCACCATCCATCCTACATTAGTCGGTTGAAGACATGTTTTTGTGCACATGGGGCGAAAAGGCAACCTTGGTACGGATCACAGCCCCCATACGGACACCATAGACGGTCCGGATCATCGAAATAGATGATGGGTGTGGCCCACTTTCAAAACCCAATCTAAAGCTCGTCCGTCCCTGGACGTTTTTGAAAGTTTTGTTTAAAAAATAGGTGGGCCCACTTCTTGAAACATTCTCGGAGATCTACTCCGTTCATCATCTTTTTAGTAATGTGTAAGCTCATAGTTTAAAGTATAAAGGAGATCTGAACTCTAAGTAGGCCACACCATCCACCTGTGATGAGTTAATACCGAACGTTGAATCAAACCTCATATTACTTACGTGCATGCATGTAGAGTTTCGTTATTTACAGATTTGCCACTCTCCATTCTAAAAACATCTGTCGTTCATTTCTCCCTGCTGCACCATCTAAAAGAAGTGAAATTTGACGAATGTTCACCGTTTTTTGTGCTCTTTCCATCGGTCCAGTTTGGGTCCCGATCTCCAAAGGATGTCCAAGATGCTTTCTTAATGGTTATTGTATAATCTTGCCCATCGAGTCACGTACATATTGATCCAAGGGCTGAATTTTGACGTGTGCGGTTAATTTATGGTCTTCAAGCCATATATGAAGTTTTAAGCCGAACGGATGGTGGGAACCCTGTGATCTTTCATTTTAGATGTCTTTCGGGTTACTTGAGCTTTAGTTTCTCGATTTTCTTAGATCTTTGGCATATAAATATGTCGATCTTGGTCTCCTCGAGTCCATCCCTTGCCTTGGTGATTCTAGAGCGTCAATTCTATGCATTTAGCATCTTTTTCAGTCCATGCTCGTAAATACACCCTGCATCACAAACACGATTAAATCAGGTCGTTTAAACAGTATCAAGTTCGTAAATCCAGGTAGTAACTAGGGTTTAATATGCAATATTTGACCCTCAACACAACGTCACCCCTGAATATGAAGCAGTGGACAGGCAAGTTCAGGTCACAATGAAGAGGCTCATCACCGTCCTCATAGGCCTTAGTTTATACTCGAGGTCACTACAGGAAAGGCTCGTTACCTTAGAGTAGGCCGACAGCTTGAATATAGTGTCCCATACCACTGTATTCGGCTCACGAGTTTAGCTCACTGGTCATTACGGGGAGGCTCGTCACCCCAACGTAAGCCTATAGCTCGACCACAGTGTCTCATACCACCATGCTCATCTCATGAGTCTTAGCAGATCGTGGTACTAAGGTTAAACAGGTTTTCCTTTGGTAAGTTGGTACCTTAGATTCAAGCAGTAGTGTCCATACATGGTGAACATACATTGGGCCAATCGGGTTACTTGATAAGCTTTACTGGTATGAGCGTATGTCGAATTGATCGACATGGAGTGCGTAAGCATTCCATGTGACCTAACCACTGTCGACGATCAGCATACGACTCGGATTCTTCAAACCTATCTTGTGTGGCGAAACGACCTCAGCCACTAACTTGGAACTCATTACCGATTGCCTGGACTACATCGTAGCCCCAATCACACTCCAAACGATAGCATTCACATGTTATAGTCAAAGATAGCATGTGACAACCAATCGAAATACAAATCTCATTTGAGCATTTCAACAAACATATAGTACACATGCTGTCATGCATTGGTATTTCATACATAAAGCACATAGTAATAAGTTAGGTTACATGAAGGAAATGGTAACTATAGGTAAGGGGATTGAGAGTTACCTCTCAACACCCTCATCAAACACATTTCAGTAAGCATTTACTCATCTAGGCATTTTATCAAACACTTAGACTACACATATTAACATACATGTAATATAGTAGTTATAACAGGTATTATAATAAATCCTTTCACAAGGATGTTGCCACATGTACAACAATCATGCATCCACAAACATAAATCATAGCAAGCACAAGTCCTAATTCTAACTCATACAAACATTTCAACAAACATATGGAATGCATCTATTTCAACATAGTTCATATATGTGCAATACGCGGGAAACATCGTCTCTAAGCATGTGTGATAGCAATCAAGTCAGACATAAATCATTAACTGACATTGAAAGCCTTGAAAACCATCACCTAAATGTTTATAGTTCGTACTTTTTTCCGGTAGACTCGTAACGAACTCAGTTCGAACGCTATGTTTTTATCTACGGCACAACAACAACTTATAACATGAGATAGGTTAGTTATTCCACCATCTGCTCTATTTGAATCCCTAAAACAGGTTAAAGTTAGGATTTCTTATCCAAGAACAGAACCAAAATTGCCAGAATAGCGACACGGGAAAGCTGATTTGGCACGTGGAGCGGTAAGAACGAAGTCTAACAACTATCCCTCACTCACTCTCTCTCTCTTTTCCTCACTCTTTCCTTCTCTTTTCTCTTTTCTCTCTTCTCTCACCTAGGGTTTAGAAAATTCGTACGGCAAGGGAGAGAGAGGGTTTAAGGTCCTCATATAGGCTCAGAACTGATGAAAATGGCCCCGGGGCCATGGTATACTCAGGTTATAGCCAAGGAGCAGCTGTTTCGATCCAATGGAGTTGATCTGGAGGCCCCCTTTCTTCATATGGTTTGGGAAAAGTTTCTTGACATTGGATGTAGGTCAAGTTAAGTTTTCGGTTCGATTGAATTTGTGGATCGACCATAGCGGACCAGTTTCAGTTCAACAGTCATCGTCACTTGATCAAGGCCAGAAGTACACTGACCTATGTAGGAAAATTTCTCTGATCTAAGAGTGTATTTGGGTCAGATTCTTATAGTCTGAAACCTTAAATTTGTCCTGCCAGTGAAAGGCGTAAATCACTTAAATCTAAGTTCATTTTCTAAAGATATTTGCATTTCTCACACACTTCGCTCCGAGCTCAAGTCGTGTGTTTTTTTTTACTATCTGGATTTGATTTTCGAGATAGTTGTCAAGCCTAGTAAGGCGGTCATAATCATATAGCTTTGTAATAATCGAACTTTCGACGCATGGTCCAGGTCCGATATGGAGTTTCAATCTACTCCCGAGGGCAACTGGGTTTAGAGATTGATCCTAGATTTTTAGGCAATGTAGCATTAGCGATTATACTAGTTTTGGGTCTTACAGATCATATATAAAGTTGTTCAAGCTAATCTAGCAATTAATTCAGTCTAGCACTTAATTAATTTTCGTCTAATTTCTAAAGGATTTGGTCCTGAGTGATTTCAGCCTGAGGTGGTACTCGGGTCTTTGTACGGATTTTTTCGAGACGTTACAATATACCTCCCTTAAAGAAAAAAATTTATCCTCGAAATTAGTACCTTTTTGTACTCCTCGAGAATCTGAGAGTAGTTCTTGCGAATCTTGACTTCTGTTTCCCAAGTGGCCTCTTCCTTAGCGTGATGCGTCCACAGAACCTTCACAAGTGAAATTACTTTACTGCGCAACACCTGCTCCTTCCTATCTAGAATATATGTCAGTCATAGTACATAAGTAGCATCTTCACTCAACTGTACCTGCTCCCATTTAATAATGTGGGAAGGGTCAGGAACATATTTCTTTAGCATCGAAACGTGAAATATGTTGTGTATGCCTGCGAGTGGTGTGGGCAAGTAAGGCGATATGCTACCACACCTACTCGATCTAGTATCTGGATCGGGCCAATGAATCTCGGCGTGAGCTTCCCCTTCTTTCCAAACCGAAGGACTCCCTTTATGGGAAAAACTTTCAGGAATACATGGTCCCTAACCTCAAACTCTAGCGGTAGCCACCTCGCATCGGCGTAACTCTTATGTCTGCTCTGTGCAGCAAGAAGTCGACGCCTGATGATATCGATCTTCTCTAGGGTCGCCTAAACTAACTCTGGGCCAATCAAATTCTTCTCGCCAACTTTTGCCTAACAATGTAGTGCTCTACATGGACGCCCATACAGTGCCTCATAGGAGGCCATGTCAATACTCGCCTGGAAGCTGTTGTTATAAGCGAACTCAGCATAAGGAATACAGTCATCTTAACTGTCCTTGAAATCAAGCACACAAGCTCGCAGCATATCTTCCAACACCTGATTTACCCGTTCCATCTGCCCGTCAGTCTGTGGGTGGAATGCAGTACTGAACTTTAGTTTCGCACCCATTGCTTCCTGGATACAAGTCCAGAAGATAAATGTGAATCGCGTGTTTCGGTCCTACACGATCTCCATAGTAACTCCAGGCAGACGTATGATCTCCTTGATGTACAGCCTGGCCAAATCATTTGTAGAGTTCGAAGCTTTAATAAGGAAAAAATTAGCCGACTTCGTCAACCAGTCCACAATCACTCATATGGAGTCATGTCCCTTCCTCGTCTTCGATAGCCCTGAGATAAAATCAATAGAGATGAAATCCCATTTCCATTAAACTATGGGCATGGGTTAAAGTAATCTAGGAGGTCGGCGATGTTCTGCCTTGACTTGCTGGCACGTGAGACAACGTGAGACATAGTCTGCTATGTGGGCCTTCATGTTGTCCCACCAGTACGACCTCTTCATGTCTCGATACATCTTCGTACTATCAGGATGCATCGCCATCTTCGAATTGTGAGCAGCTTCGAGTACATCCCTTCTTAAGTCATGAAGTTTTGGGACACATTAGCGGCTACGATAACGTAAACCCCCATCCGTACCAACTCTCCATTCGTAGTCTGCATCACCACTAGCTCGTCTCCTCAACTCTAGCAACCCTTTGTCCTCTCGCTGAGCCACTCTAATTCGATCATCGATCAGTAGCTATACACGCATATGTGCGATGCTCTCGAATGGCTTCTCTACCATAAGTTTCTGCTCAAAATCCCATACAAACTCTACCATATCCCACTCTATTATCATTAGCGGAGCCGCAAATGCTATCGTCTTCTTACGGCTCAATGCATCTGCCATAAGGTTGGCCTTGCCAGGATGGTAGGAGACCTTAAACTTGAAGTCCTTCAAGGTTTTCATCTATCATCGATGCCTCATATTCAGGTACCTCTGCGTGAATATGTATCTGAGACTCTTGTGCTTGCAAAAGAACTCGAACTCCTCTCCGTAGAGATAATGTCTCTAGAGCTTTAATGTAAAGATGACGGCCGCTAACTCCAGGTTGTGCTTAGGGTAATTCTCCTCGTGTTTCCTCAGCTGACGCGATGCATAGGCAATAACCCTGTCCTTCTGCATTAGAACACAACCCAAACCAACACGAGGCGCGTTAGTGTATATCGTATACTTGACCCCTTGTGTAACACCCCGTACTTTCCAGTACTCGAGTGTTATCATTTAATTTAATTTAATATAAATACAAGAAAATATAGTACAACCTAAAAATATACTATGAAATGATACTTACATAATTTATAAATATTTGAAGTTTCATGTTAAAGGGATATGTAATTATAATCCATATCATATGCATATACTTACAATATCATTATTATAAATTACAAACTATAGATTTTGTAATACATAAAAATAACAAATATGTATATATGTACATACATTAATCTATGCTTACTGACATTCATATAATTTACATGTATTAACAATTTTTGATAATATAAATTATATATGACAAAATATATAAGGAAAATAATTTCTAATAATAATAATTATTATTATAACAGTAAATAATATTATTAAATGTAGTATAACATAATATTTAGTGTCATAAAATTAGAACATGCTATATATCCGTAACCTAACCCTTGGGTCTTAGCTTAAATGGTCCCTTGGATGCTTTTAACCATTGATATCTAAATCCGGGACAATTCGACATCCAGATCACTAAGAATCCACAAATAGAGCCCAAATCAGATTATGGGCCCCACCTAAGCATCCCATCTGCTTGATCTTTGATCAAAGACCCTTCTTAGGAACCCAGAAATAGAATGGATGGTGTGAATTTCCCACAAACATCACGGTGGGCCCCACATGAGTGCACTTAGTGCACCCATGCCCGCCGTGCACCAGGCGTGCCTGCTCGGTCAAACCGAGCGCTGACCGCATTTTCCCACAAACGGGAAAATCTCCCTCTCCTGTTTCTCTGCCAGCGAACGGACAACGTCCGTGTTTTTTATCGGTGGCCCACCAAAGGGGCCCATATTCATGATCTGAACCGTCCATTGGATAGAAGACCCACGTGTGACCAAAACCTAAAAGGTTTCGCACTATCCCACACGTGTACAGGCACATGATTTTTGACGTAAACGGGACCTACAAGATCGTCGTTTCCAAAAGTGGAAACTGTTGCCACTCCAGCTCAGCAATCTGTGTGCTCTCTCCCCTCTCCAATCTCGACCATCCATTTCAAACAAATCCCAGCCATTCAAGGGCTCTCCATGTGGGAACGAATTTTCGCCCACAGAAAACCCAAACCATAGCCGGTTTTGGCTCTAATCGCTGTATTTGAAAATGACTTCTGCCAGATTAGATCTGGCCGTCCATTACCCATCCAACGATGGTAGGGAGTTAGGTTTCAGTATAAAGGAAGGAAGCAACCATGCAACCAAGCCTTCCTTCCTTCTTCTTGCACCAACACAAGAAAACCAGTCGCATCCTTCTCCGTTCGAACCCATCAACCTAACCTCCCTGAAGCTTTGAAAAAGCTTGTCTACAAGCTTCCTAGGACATGTCAAAGCCCTCCAGAAGCACCATTTTGGAGAAATACCGATCCAATCAGGATCTACCATTAACGGCAGATCGTCTTCTTCTCCATTCAAACCACATCAAGCTAGCTCGAGTCGGGCCGACTCAATCCAAGTAATGCCCGATTAATCACCGTGCTACCAACTCAGTAACCCGACTTGGTTTCTACTCTCCCACAGGCATTGGCCAGCAATGCCTCAATGTGACTCAAACTCAAGAGAATCACTGTCAAACCGAGTCAGTGAGGCAACTCGAACTGAGCAGACTCAGTAACTTAGACCGGATTTAGCAGATCAGATTTCAGCAACCAGGCTACTCTAACGCAGCTGTGTTTTAGCTCTGTCAGCCGCAACAGTTGGGCCCTGTCTCAGCTCATCCGAGTTATTGCTTTTTCGCTTTTATTATTGTGAATCCAGAAGGTAGCTGGCCATGTTTGGATAACACACCTTGAGAGGAGATAGGGAAATGGAAATGGAGTAAGGTGTGAGGTGGGGAGCTATTGCTGTTACACCACAAGCATCAAAGCAAGCCTCAGCTAGGCCATTACCTGAGCTGACAAAGACCATCAGTTGGGTCATGGGTTAGGCTGAAACCAGCCCAACTCCAGGATTTTGAAGTCACTGCGGGCCGCACCCTAAATATCAGGTGGGCCGCACACTGAGTTCACAATCTCAGTGGGCTGCACCTCAATCAGTGGGTGGGCCACACCTAAGATTTAAAATACATGTGTGCCTCACCTGAGATAAATCTCAGTGGGCCACATCACATATCTCAGTGGGCCACAACACAAATCTCAGCCCAGCCTGTTGAAAACAGTATAGTGGGCCCAACCCGTTGAAAGTAGTGTAATGGGCCCAGCTCCTTGGAAACATGCAGTGGGCCTCACCATAAGGTGTAGTGAGCCGGTCTCACTTGAGTTTAGATTGGAAACAATAACTAGGCTGCCCTATTATGGCAAAAGTCTGGTGGGCCTGGTCTCTCTAATGTTGGCCCAAATAATAATCTTGTACATGAGGCCTTTCAAACCTACACTAAACTCATTTTAAGCATTACCATAATTATCATTATTAGAAATTCTACTATTAGAATTGTATGACCTTTAGTAAATTATCTATACCGATGTTAGATATTACATATAAAGATTATTACTATTAAATATTAATGTTTTATTCTATCATTATTAAGTATTATCCTTAAGAGTAGAGCATATTATGTATTTTCATCAAAATGATTAACAGTGTCACGTTAACTAATATTGGGTATATTATTAATATTAATGGTCGTTTTGAAATCATTAGTATCAATCCTTGTTGTATTATCATTAATAAATGTTATGTTATCATTACCTAGGGGTTATTAGTCCTTAGATAAGGATAGTACATTCAAATATGAACGTATGAACCCTCATTATTAATACTTGTATTATGAATGTTATTCAACTCATTGTATAATAATAATAATAATCATAATATTAATAATAATTTATGATTTAAATCCTAAAATCTAAGTATGGGACTAGATTCTAGAATAAAACATTAATTCTACATCAAGACCTTAAGTAACCTAAACCCTAGGACAATACTTTGGACATAAATGGTGAAGCTAATCTAATGGTATAATTTCATAACTTATGATAGGATCCAAGTCTAAGGGCGCAGGCACTTAGCGACATTAGGAGGCAATTCGAAGTATAAAGTGATGATTCTTCCCCTTAAGCTTTCCATCTTCTCATTGGCTTAAGTTATAATTTTTATTTAAATTCATAATTGATATCTCCCTTTATAATCACATATGTTAGCTGGTGAAAATTGAATTGTTGTCTTACATGCTTGATAATTATCCTGTATAATTGTTCATGCTTGTGGATTATTTGTGGATTGCTTACGGAACTTAAACTGGTACATTAGTGAGAAATTCTCACATATGAATGTACACTCATACTTGGGATGTAACTTGACTAGTTGTGATCATAATGGACCTTCGACTCGGTGGTTATTGAGTAGTGGTCTAGATGGATCATCGATGTGGGCCTACCATCCAGGGTTGTTGTGCCCAATGGTTTTTAAGGATGGTCTTTATCATATGGTTTTGATATTCGCTCTATATGACATATTTTAATACTCGCCCTATGTGATTTTGTTTTGATACTTGCCTTAGATGGGTTCGATGTTTTATACTGTGCAACCATGCAGTGGTAAGCCCCATATACTGTAATGTGATTGGCCACTAGTCGATGAGTTTCCATTAAACATCCTAAGGTGGTAGCCTCATGGGCTAAGGATGGTAGTCATGGGATACTATACCTGAGCTGTCGGCCTACGCTGGGTTATACGCTCCCCGTAGTGACCTTTGAGCTTATCTAAATTGGCTGATTGTAAATGGACTAATAATAGGCTGGCAAATCATGTATACATGGCATATCTCGATGGCTTGAATCACTCTGCCCTGCGATTACGCTGCGTGTTGCGCTTATGACCAGCCATTCGATTGTAATAATCACTTGGATCACTTTGTCCTGCGATTACGCTACGTGTTGTGCTTATGACCAGTCTTATCTATGGGTGATGCCCATCCGGATGTTTTACCCGGGGCACACCATCGTATGACATTGCCCGTCCGGATGTTTTACCCGGGGCACAGTCTGTCCGGATGTTTTACCCGAGACTGATTGCATCCATGCATATAATAAAACTGCATTTACTCTGTTTTGGTTGTTTGGATGTTTTACTATTTCTTACCTAATGCGGTGGTGTGTAATCTTGAGGGGAATTCACACTGAGTTGGCCACTCATCCATCAAATATATAACCGTACAGGTAGCACAGGTGGCTCCAATGACATTCATATTCATATTGATGAGGAGCAGGCTATAGTTAATAAGGGTGCATGATATATTTGCTAAGGGTTGTTACAGGATTTCATATCTCAAATTTGTTGTGATTTACTTTATTTCACATGTAATATTATTTCATTTTATAATTGTAAGAATGGAGACATTGGTTTGTATAAGTCATTATGGGCACTCTCGTGTATATTCTAAATGATAATAGAATTTTCCTTTATGCTTACTTGTCCATTCTACGCTCATCAGCTTACTCTGATAAAAGAAGAAAAAAAATATTTGACCATCCTTTAAGGTTAACACTCGGGTTTTTGGGAAACGGGTCGTGTACTCAAGTCCTGAAAAGTCGGGACTTTACACCTTACTCTGGTAATACTAGCACAGAGGCAGACATCAGCTTGTCCTTCAGCTCCTGAAACGCTACCTCTGCCTTCTCATTCCAGGCAAACTTGAGATCTTTTTGAGTTAGCTGAGACAACAGTCTGACTATCTTGGAGAAGTCTTGAATGAATCACCGATAATAACCTGCCAGGCCAAGAAAACTTCTCACTTCAGTAACCGAACCATGCTGCTCCCAGTCCTGAACTGCAGCTACCTTAGCAAGGTCCATAGCTATCCCTTCCTTGGGCACCACATGTCCCATGAACTTCACTTCTTCCCTCCAGAAGTCGTACTTCTTGTATTGCGCAAACAACTGGTTCTTTCTGAGGGTATCAAAGACTGCTCGTAAGTGCTCCTCGTGATCTTTCCGACTCTTGGAGTATATCAGGATGTCATCTATAAACACGATGACAAATCGGAATAAATACGGCCGAAACACCCGGTTCATCAAGTCCATGAACACGGCCGGTGCGTTTGTGAGTCCAAACGACATCACAAGGAACTTGTAATGCCCAAAACTGGTCTTGAAAGCTGTCTTCTACACGTCCTCATCCCTGACGCGCAACTGGTGATACCTTGACTGTAAGTCAATCTTCGAGAAATACTGTGTCCCCTTCAACTGGTCGAACAGATCATCTATCCTAGGCAAAGGATACTTATTCTTCACTGTCACTTGGTTCAACCTACGATAATCAATACACAATCGCAGTGATCCATCTTTCTTCTTTACAAACAGCACAGGTGCTCCCCAAAGAGATACACTCGGTCGTATGAAACCTAAATCCAACAGATCATCAATCTGTCTCCTCAGTTCCTCCATCTCGTATGGAGGCATGTGATATGTTAGAAGAGATATAGGTGTCGTACCAGGCACCAGGTCAATAGTAAAATCGATCTCGCGCTGATGAGGTAATTTTGGAATCCTCCCGAACATGTCCGTGAAACCCTGAACTACTGGCGTGTTCCCCAATGTCAGACCATCAACATGCTCTAACAAGGTAGCATAATAACTAACTCGGCAGGGCCAACTGACCTGAACTGGAAAACTAAAGGTTGTGCCCTCAGGTGTACGGGCAGTCACTACTCTGGTATCGCAATCGATCTCGGCCTTCATCTCCGTGAGCCAATCCATACCGAGGATAACGTCGTAATGATGTAGTGGGGTAACGATCAGGTCAACGAGTATCGTCCTGCTTCCTAAATCTATCGAGCATTCCTTACACATCTTGGTAACGTCTAAAAAGGTCTCTGTAGCGGTAAGGATCCTCACCCCCTTCGTGGGAGATGTATCCAACAACAGTCGCTTGGCTGCTACGCATTATATGAGCGAGATAGTGGACCCAGTGTCCACCAATAAGAAGACTGGTATACCTTAGATATGCGTTGTAACTTCAAAGGCCAGGGGTGCTGCAACTGCTATCTTGGATGCCTCAGCTGTAAGTGAGTGCACCCGAGCCTGTTGAGGACGGTTCGGCTGCGGTGCTATAGGTCACCGCGGCTTAAATTGAGGTGTAGGCAGCCAAAAAGATGGATGTGCTGGTGCTGACCTTAGAGGTGGGGCCGAAATAGCTTGTGGAAGCTGGCAGTTGATCCTCTGAGGCAGTGAGAAGCCATTGTCCCTCATCTTGGTGAAGCAGTAAGTGTCAGAATAACCCGACCTCTTACAGTAAGTGCACCACAAGTCTGATCGCCTCATCGGGGTTGGTGGAGCTGTAAGTCTGGGAGGCAAGTCTACACGGGGCATCTTACCGAGGAAAGTCTTGCTTGGCAGATCTGATAGAGGCCTTTGACCCATGGGTGCACGCGCGCGGGATAGTCTATCCCCATCCTGCTCTGCCCGTAAGGACATGCTCACTAGTTCAGCATAGTGAGGTATGCTAGCGCAACACATCTTCGAGCGTATCTCGGGTCGCAGCCCATAAGAAAACTCGTTGCATCCTCATCGGATCATCAGCCAAGATCAATGGAGCATACCTAGCCAGCTCCGTGAATCTATTCTCGTACTATGCCACTGTCATCCCTCCCTGATGGAGGCAAAGGAACTCTCCCTCATTCTCATGATGATACATGAGGGGAAAGTACTTCTCATGGAAGCGGGTCTCAAAGGCCACCCATGTCCATACGTATCTCACAGCAATGGTCCGCAGGACGGTGTCCCACCAGAGGCTGGCCTCCTTCTCGAACATGTAGATGACTAACTCTCACTGCCTCACCAAGGTGCTGGGCTTCAGATCTTATACTGTTCGGCCTTAGTGCAGTGCGGCAACCGAGTCACCAAGTGTGAGACGTGTCGGCTTCAAGCATCTTAGAGATGCGATCAAGCCAATACTCGACCTCCTTGGGTCTATGAGTACCCACAAAAGTGGGAGGTCGAAAGCGCTGGAATCGCTCAAACAAGCTGCTGGCACTCATGCCCCTAGCAGGATGCATAGGTGATGCAGGCGGAACCACACACATATTCTGGGTAAGGGCCCTAGTAATGGTGGCCAAAAACTATTGTTGCTGCTGTTATTGTTGTTGCATTAAGAGCATCATCTGCTCCAACTATCAGTAGGAGGAGCCAACTGAGTCACGTACGGCGTCGAAGTAGACGCACGGTTCTGCTCAGGAACCGATGGCGCAACAGGTGTCGGCCCATTAGTGGGGCTAGTGGCCGACTGAGAATCCGGCATAGTCTCGTGAGTTGGGCCCGAACTGGGGTCCATATGGCTATCGCTGAGGGGAGGTGCCCCGTCAACCGAGTCGTCAAGTGTGAGACGTGTCGTACTCCATGTGGCCTTAGGTGGCATCTCCTACATACAACATAGGGTGCAACCCGTGTCAGATTCAGCACAAGATCACACTTGCATACACACATCATTTACATTTCAAATCCAAAGAAGCTTCATGCATTTCATTTACCAAAATTGTCACAATACATGAGATGCAGTATTACATGGATCATGATAGAAGATGTATGTGAGCTAATCTAAGCAAGGTTCACACACACTAAAACCTACAAACTACTCTACCACATTACTAAGCCTATCAAGGCTATTCATAGAAATAAGAAAACAAGCAACAAAGAAAACCAAAAGATGACTACAAGTACGACTACTCGTCGGAGTTTGGCGATGGTGGAGGTGCACCCTTATCCTGCAAACAACACAGGATAAACCTCAGGGTGCGAGATACTTTGTTGAACTTTCGCTTCGTGAAGGCCTGATGCTCTTCTAACTTGGCTCTAGTGCAGGTCACTGTGACAGTGGTGCGGAGACCGCTTATTTAGACATCGAGACATCTTCTTCATGCAACTTTTCTCATATGCTCCCAAATTAAGGTGTCCGACTTTCTGTCCGGCAGGCGGCTTAGCCCTCTCGATTTGAGTCAAGCGGGCTTCTGAAGTAGCCCGATCACTGTCACGCCCCTGTGCGGCAGGAGGAGAGCCTTCATTGGTGTCATGGGCCTCCTCTTCATCTTCCTAATCTCCCTCTTCATCACCGCCCTCATCTTCACTGCCTTCCTCACCACTTCCTTCTTCTTCATCTCCACTTTCTTCCTCACCTTCACCTTCACCTTCCTCGACATCTTCGCTCTCTTCTTCTGTATCATCGCTCAGCTCCTCAAGGCGGGCCTAGCGTCGCCTTTGGCCAATGCCCATATTGTCGAGCGTGTTTTCGCTGATAATGTGGATCGGGGCGACGTCATCCATGTGAGTCAAAAACAGTAGTGGCGGGCGATCTTACAAACAAGTCGACCAAATGGTAGAGAGGACTTCTAACTAGTAGACCGTGCAGTGTGGATTATCTGAGATAGGACAAGAGTGGGCAGGCATACCCCTCTCCCTTCCCAACTTGAAATAAGAAGTCCACCATGAACCTTGTGCATTCGGTACAGTTACTCCACCTAGGATACACGTTATACGTGCATATGTGGTGGAGCAGGCGGAAGTCGGCCGTCATCTTGGATGAAGCGAGGCTATTTCCCCGCCTCCAATGCTCGAGTTGGCTGCACAGGAAACGTGTGCGGAGTCTCTTCCCTCGCTCACTAGTGAGGTTCTTCTCACTGGCGTGCACCACACCTCTTTCAACTCCCATAACGCGGGCAATCTCGTCCACGCCAATTATGATCTCCTGCCTTCCCAGAGGGATAGAAAATTGGAGAGGCTTCAACAGTGGGTTCCGAATGAGGGCGTAGAAGGTGCGCACAATTCCCTCGCTCGCATGGGAGTTCCCTTCAAATATGGGACCCCACCCATTGTCCAGGAGAAAGTCGATGACCGGATATGTCCCGAACATCTTCTCATCGACATGTGCTTCAAATACGACCTTGCAGTTGTGGAACTTAGCCAAGTTGATGTTCGACAGTAGCGATCTATCCAACTGAATTTGAGGGTCGAGTTCCCGCTTGGACCTCCATTCACGCCCGGCACTCGTACTTGCTTCGGCGTCCGCCCTCCTTATAGCACGGCGTGGTTGGCTCAGCCCGGCCTCATCTGGGGCCGCTCTTTTCTTTCCCATGAGAGAAAGGAGCGTAGAGATTGAGAATATAGCGACAACAATCTCGAAGAAAGCCATTAGAAGTGTAGGAAAGTTAGGAAATGAGATGGGTATGGTGGGTTTTGGAGGGTTTGAGATACAAAAGAGAGCTTTTGTGCTCAAATAGGTGGAAATAGGGAAGCTAAAAGGATGTAAATGGTAATCTCAAGGCGATGGAGATGGGTGGATGAAATGGGTGAAAGATTTGGAAGATAGTTTTGTATGTAGGAAGGAGTTTGAGAGAAAGAAGGGGTTTGAGGGTTTTTAGGAGGGGTTTGAAATACATGAAATGGGGAAAATAGTGAAGTAATGATGAATAGGGAAGAATATTTCAAGGTTTGAAATGTGTAGATGTAAGGATTTGAGGGGAAGGGAGGTTTGAGGGATTTGGAAATGAAAATGGAGTGAAGGGGGCTTGTAATGCGTGAAAAACAACCCTAAAAATGGTTTAAAGGGAGGGAAGAGTGGTCCCACATGTGTGGCAGGCCCACCTGGCCGAACGGTGGGCAGCGCACTGCCCGGGCCTTATGTAGCTGGGCGGTGCACTACCGACTAGGTGGTGCCGCCGCCCGGGCTTTGTCCCGTCAGCAGTCACCCTGCCTGGGGGCGGTGTCCACCCCTTCCCGAGTGCCAAAAACATGTGGGGCCCACCTTAGGTCCCTCTGTAAATTGTGGTGTGGCCCCCCACATCCATTTGAGGTACTTTCGGACTTCAACTGCACGTATTCACGCTTTTAGCGTGTTTTGTGCGTGGGATTCACTGGATTATCATCCAAATTTATCAATTGACAGCTTAAAAAGGGATCAAGATCATTTTTACATGATCTTATATGCTTATGGGGTGAAATCCAATGGTAAGTTTCGCTTCAACGGTCATACGATCGCCAGCGGACGAAACTTGGGATCCTATGATCATTTCTACGTTTCATCGCTCCCTCCTAAGTCAAAGTACGTCAGTGTGTATCGTGTTACCATAACCCAGACCCAGTTTAATCCAAATCATGTTCTGATACCAACTTGTAATGCCTTGAAAATAGGGGGTTGAGCAGGAGCCCAACTCCCGAGTTCCAACGCATCACTTATGCAACATAGATAATGATGATTAAATGTTGTCCGTATTAGTGCATTAAACATGAATGAGATTATACCAAAACAGCATATCATACTCCAGAGAGTTAAATTACGCAAGCGAAAGACTGTAATAAGTATATAAAATCATATAAGCGATTGTAAATCCCCAGAGTCTGAACATGTCACCAGGTCAAATAATTACATATATAATTCCTAAAATAACAAAATGTGAATGTCCAACCAATCATATAACCTTGTAATCTCGTTGATCAGAACGGTCTACATGAACCCGCCTGATAACTGCATGTATGAGAACTCTTTATCATCGTAGAAGTCTGGCTCGGCCTCATACGTCGCGCCAATATCTGCATCTAAAACAGAGTCTAGTTGCTTATCAGGCGGGTTCACGTAGACCGTTCTGATCGATGGGATTATAGGGTTATATGATTAGTTGGACATTCACATTTTGTTATTTTGAGAATTATACATGTATTTATTTAACCTGGTGACATGTTCAGACTCTGGGGACTTACAATCGCTTATATGATTTTATATACTTATCACAGTCTTCCGCTTGCGTAATTTAACTCTCTGGAGTATGATATCCTGTTTTGGTATAATCTCATTCATGTTTAATGCACTAATATGGACAACATTTAATCATCATTATCTACATTGCATAAGTGATGCGTTGGAACTCGGGAGTTGGGCTCCTGCTCGACTCTCGATTTTCAGGGCGTTACACTTTCTCCAATTTTTCTTTTAGTATTCAAGCACACTATATGGTGCATCTGTATCCTTCTACTTGCATTTGTTTCTTACAAAATTCATGGTTCTTTAAGGCTCTCAGACTTCCTTAGGAGGTTGCATCTATAATGGGTGAGTTGAGCTTGTTAAAAAGCTTAAATGTAAGTTTGATGTTGCAATTCTGCCCTACCTCTTATTTTCTGCACCTTTTTTTTTTTATTTTTCTAGCCCTACACTCCCTTACATCACCTACCTGTTAACATGGTTTTAAATGATGTCCGATACAACTTGGTGTCGTCCAGTCTTATCGTTTTTGGTTTGACCTGAAATGAGTCACCTGACTAATTGGGGACTGAAACTGGGACAGAAATGGATCTGTGCGGGATTGAAATGGACGAGATGGGGTGTAATCATTATTTGGTTCAGACTAGAAATTAAATAGGAATTCGAGTTGTTAATGGAAATGTGCCTCTAGATAGTACTTGCCTACAACATTGGACTTGCTCTTGTACAGACATTGTGCCGAATGTTTATCATCAATGCTGGACCTGGTTTTAGGCTGCTTTGAAGGACAATGAAGTCTTTTATCGATACAAAAACCACTTCAAAATTCATGTACTCTCAATGAGGCTTTTCTTCTATTTGTATTTAATTAATTAATGTTCCGTCTTCTAGAAATACTGTGATAATTATTGATTTTGTCATGTTTTGTAAGTGCTCTAGAAGAAAGAAGTGTCCCATCAAAAGCTCCCGTCTCCTAGAAGTATGCAAGTATATATTAGATTTCATTAGGGAGTTGCAGGCTTTTGCAAGTCAATGGTTATATGTTGTTATATGAGGTATCGAATTTAGTGGATTCCATTTATATGCATATATTTTTCATATGAGGTATCATATAATGCTTTGGCAGGAATTTTTTTTCAGTATGAACAAACTTTTTAGTTCGATGAATACGATTCTTATTAAACTATCATGTGAATAGGATTTATTTTGTGAATAGAATTCTTATTAAACAATTGTATTGAATTATTTTTTGAATGACTATCAGGTGTAAGATTCGAAAAAAAAAATGATGACAATAAAAATCAGAAGATATTTTTTTAATTTACAGATATTTTAGCGACGGACCAAATCCGTCGCTAATCTCTGAATAAGTTGAAAATCAACGATAGACCGCTTACTCATATTTAATTTTAATGATGACAATTTTTTCAAATTTATGCAACAAATTTTTTATTTTTTCCAATGGATCTTATCCGTCGCTACTCTGCGACGGACCTTATCCGTCACAAATTAAAATCAAAAAAAAAAAAAACGACTCAGTAAACAGCGACGAACGAAATTCATCGTTTATTTGATTTTACGACGGATTTGGTCTGTCATAAATTCATGATTTTGGCATAGTGATCTTAGTCTAGTTCTCATTCTATTTAATTTCAGATTATGTACAGGTTCTAGTCCTTTTGGATTCGACCTCAGTCTCACCAAGTTTATTACTACATCACAACCCTATACTTGGGGAGTGAACAAAAGGCCAATGTGACAGGACGCGGATTACCTGGTGGTGGGATTTAATTGGGCCATGTGTTGTAGATAAAGATAGTCGTACAAAGCATGTCTGAGCACTGTTTGGTCGAGCACATGCTTAATGGATCTTATAACAATACATGGTCTAATTAAATCCTACCACATCATAACATTAGGATTATCCTACTGATTCAAACTGACGCTTGTAGATTTGGTTATTACATATAAGTAGAGTCATGTATGCACATCCATATGCACTAATTAATATAAAACTCTTTGGATAAACTACTGCTTAGATCTTCTACTTAAAATGCCTAACAATTTTACGGCCAGTAGGTGGGCTATATATAGCCATCTTCGACAGTAAATGTTAGACAATTTTCCGATCGAGGTAGGCCACAATGATTCAGTGGTTAAAATTTTCTTTCAAACCATTCATTTGTTTCTAACATGGTGTAAGCTCATCGTAAGTATGATGTGGGCAGACTTTTACAAGGCTTGTTTGGATTTATGGAAAGCCTGAGCAAAAGAAACATTATTTCACGAGAAACCTTATTTTCAAAACACTCGTAGGAAAGTATGTGGCATGTTATCACATGTTGTCACTACAACAAATCGGGCCTTAGCCGACCGATGGGGCTACCCTTTGCCCGCAGCCAGTTTTAACAGCCGTGAGCAAAGGGTCCCTATAATTATAATAATAATAATAATAATGATAATAATAATAATAATAATAATAATAATAATACACGGAAAAAAGAAAGCAAAAAGCCCTAATTAGCACTCTCTCGCTCTCGCTCTCGCTATCTCTCTCCCTTTCCATCTCCATCTCCAGCATCTCGTCTCTCCCTCTCCCGTCTCGTCTCTCCCTCTCCCATCCTCGATCTCTCTCCCCCATACTCTCTCAATCTCTCTCCCTTCCTCTCCCTACCCCTCTCGATCTCCCGCCCACACAACTCCCCCCCCCCCCTCTCTCTCTCTCCCCACCCCCACGCGACTCCACCTTCTTCTGGCGGTCAAGAGAGCTCGATCGCCTCTATCAAGATCGAGAGACAAGTGTTATTGGGCATTTAGAATGAAAGCGCTAGGATGCCTCTATCGATAACATGCTCAAAAGGAACTTCGATTCCCATCGATCCTCTGTACAAATCATCGGATCAACGTAAAATGGAGAAAATCGATATCTCCTGCTTCTTTTGGATTATACAGAGGATTAGGGTTTTCATGTTGGGACCTCGAGCACAACATCCAGTCCGGTCGGTTTTCCCTCGGATCGAGATCCTTTTTCCCGTGATGTCTGCGTTTTACGCCCTTCTACTTTGATTTTCCTTGATTTCTTGTCGGATCTAAGGTTCTTATGTGATATATGGTGTAGATATCTTGAAAAATGAATGATATCTTTTATAAATCGCCGATAGAATGCTCTATACCCCGTCCATTGTCTTCCTACGGGGATGCTAACACTTTCTTGTAATGATGTTATGGAATTTATACTTCAAAACTTCACGAGAGATGAATAAACTTTGGGTCCGAATGCATCATCACGTTAGTTGAAATTTTAGAGAACTATCGCTATTGTGTTTGGGCACAAACAAGTAAGTGCATGCCATAAATGAAAAAGCTGGAGCATGGGGGTTGTGAAGGGAAGATGCGATGCGATTTGAATTTCATGCCATTCTACATGTTTGACGAAATTCCTCAACCGTACTGCTTTCTCACCAATGAATGATACCAGGCTCCAAGTTGATTTCCCCAAGCATTACCTCATGGAAGCACCTCAAGTCAGAAAAAAATTCTTCTTCTTCTTCTTTTTTTTTGGTAGAAATTGGTTATCTGAAATGTTGATCAATTGCTTGAAATGTCTGACCACATAAGATTTTTTAATACAAAAAGGTGACCAATTACTCAACTCGTATTGGATTGTTATTGTAGGGCCCCCTAATCTCTGATCAAACAGCTTGTGGGGCCCACTCCTGGGCTTTCGTGGAACCAACTCGTAGGTTGCAGCATCACGCGTCATCGAGTTCAAAATCAAAATGGACATTTCCTATTACACATTTCTTAAGTTGCTTATATTTTATAGTTATCTACTCTAGGAGTAGCTGAATAATTTTTAAGACCTACTACAATCCACTCAAATATCTAGATTTCCTACACATTCGGCTTGAGCTTTAGGTCATTCATGTGGGTGTGTTACTACAAATCTTAAGCTTATGAAATTGAAAGTGTTGGAAAATTGCATTTACATGATGTTGATAAAACCTAATTCAATTGCAACAGTCAGTCCCAGGTTATTACTGTAACATTCATATTATAGTTTTTTCTCCAGCTTTTCTTGTTTGTGTTTTTGTTTATTGAGTTGAAGTGATATATAATTGATGAAGTCTTGGAGAAATTTGCCTTTTCTGTTAGTCATAGTTTTTCTGTTTCTATTTCCAACACCATGCTTCTATGTCTTATATTAGTTACGTCCACAGAGATGTGGAGCCTAAAAATTTTCTACAAGATCAGAGAACTTGCTCAGATACCATGTTGACTGCAAACAATTTTAAGTGATAGAATGCAAGATATGATATTTATAAACCTCTAGTTTTGCAGGCTTCTTCAGTGTAAACATAGGCTTGATTCTTCCATAACACAAATGTTGATTTTCTCCTCTTTAATTCAATTATATTTGCTGACCAATTGAAAAGGAGTATTGAGTCTCAAGGTTCAAGATTGAAGAATTGAACTTAAGACTTTTTGGGGTTGGAGAACCAAGTATGGTAGAAAGTTGAGTTTTCTTGTTTTATCTCGTTTGTTTTATTTAGTGAAAGGAAGTAATTTTTAAATACGTGATCTTTAATTGAAATTGGCCATTTCTGTAATGGCGTTTCCATAGCCACATGTTTTTCATAGCTGATCAGGTTCATTTTCCCACTTCATTGTGGTGGAAGACTGCTGATATTGGTTTATTTCTTCCTAGATGTGAAATTGTCTAAAAAATTATCTGAATATCTGGGCCCTTTACAAGTTTGATTCATAGATTTTTGTAGTAATCTGGAAAATTCAGAAAATGGTTGTTAATACTTGTAAAACCATGTTGTTGTTGTTGTTTTTTTTTTTTTTTTTTTTGCTTGTAGAATTATACATGCGAATGTTGAGCCTTTCAGCTGTTAGTTGCTTTTTGTTCCACATACAAAACTGTTTCCTATCACTTCTTATGTTGTTAGTCTCCCTATATATTGTTACATATACAATTTTTTATTGGTAGACTCTCATGTCTTATCTAATGGCACAATACACGCCAATAATTAGCCATTTGCATTGATTAGTTGGTGCCAACTGTCATAGAGTTCGTGATAGTAGAACTGCTTTACTTGCAATGGATGGATCCAAACCAGCCAATTTATCTTTACCTCAATTCAACTGAACGACTCGTGATGATGGTGAAACGGTATGTTGGTTCTCGTTTCCAACTCGGTTTAGTCTTAGACTCAGCTGGACAAGGTTATATATGTGCTTCAAATTTAAGTTTTCAAATCTCTACTGTTCCAATTTTCAGAGCAACTGTTGAATTTGTCCAATGCAAACCGAAATCTTAATTTTTTTTTCTAGATTCTGTTAATATTTGTAGACTTACTAGTCTGTTTTTTTGGTTCAATGCAAACCTGTGTTTTAAAGAAATTGATGTTTTTTTTTTCCCTAGTCTGGCATGTCAGGTCCCTGGATGCATCAAAAGTGAGGAGTAAGATGCTAAGGCAATTGTGGTGGATTAGTTTGCTGTAAATTTGGCTAATTTGTAGTTGTAGTTTCTCTTTTCTTTGGTTTTTCTTTTCCTGTAACTCTTTTGGCTTTTGGCCTTTTGTGCAATAAAATCTTCTGAGTTAAAAATAAAAATAAAAAATCATCTCGTTGACCTGTTGGTAAACAAGGGGCTTGCTATCCCCATATGCATGCTCTCCACTTGCAAATGCAACAAAGTGCCAACATGGCTGGTCCACTCATCAGGCAGCCACACCTATATGAAAGCAATGGATGGCTTAAGATAACTTGCCAACAATGTTAAAAAAGAAGAACAAGAAAAAGAAAAAAGAAAGATTACCTGCTAACAGCAATTGTCAACATAGATAAATCTATAAGTCCTTTGGAGAAAATCCTTTCCTTAAAATGCTTCCTATGACGGTGGATTGTTTAAGATTAACTTGCCAACAGTCCACTGTCAACATAGACATCTGTGTAAGCCCTCTGGCAAAAATTGCTTTCCTATTATCTCTTCATGCTTCCTATGATGGATGCTTGCTATAGCCATCTATTTCATCTTTAATTGCATTGTATTTTAGTTGATATGATTCTTTTTCACCTGTGCTTACAAGCTCTGCTTCAGAATTTTTCTCTATAATTCTTTGTGAAACCTTTTATCTAAAAGTCATTCATTTGTTGCACCAACCTTTTGTGTATTTCATTCTTCTTGAGAACTCTAATTTTTTTCTAGAATAATGGCAGGGTTTTGATATGAAACTAATCAATGTAAATCGAACTTGCAAAGTTACAAAGGTGATGCTCCTTTCTCTTTAATTTGGGTTCTTTCTTAGGAATAAAATTCATTTCTCTATTGTATGTGATCTTTCTCTTCACTTCATGTTTCAGGTAGGACAAGTGGTCAAGTACACTGCCATGTTAGCTTGTGGCAACTATCATGGAGTTGTGGGCTTTGCAAAAGGAAAAGGCCCAGCAATTCCCATTACCCTCCAGAAGGTATCTATTTGATGCATTTGTAGATATCAGCTCAAATTTGAAGTCCTTGTTAATTGGGAAATCGATTATTTATGGTTAATTCTGCATTGTGGCTCATCCATTTGTTGCCATTTTGAGATGATGGCAGCCACTTTTGACAGGTATTCATGAACTTCTTCAGATGGTCTGAATCCCCTCGTTGTTGATGATCGTGCTTTGGCAGCAGATGCACTGCCTCTTGAGGTGATTGAACTTCCACACTCCTATCTCTTTCCAGTTCCATGGAAACTGATTTGAGCATGGGAATGGACAAGTTGATGTGGAAGGGAGATGCATAAAGGCCCTAATATGTGTGTTAAAATCTTTAGTACACAATGAGTTGAGATATGCGCTGAGTCAACTTATCCCAGGCTCATGAAATGCATGTCAAATGTTAGTTTCATTCGAGTAAAGGCAAATTAGGGGATTGCCTGGTGCATATTATATTCTTTCGTGTATTTGAAGGACGAGAAGTAAGTAGCTTTGGTGAGCTGTTTGTGTTCTAATGTCTAAATGAAGTGAGGGTGGTATGTTCATGAGTTGGACCTGAAGTTGTGGATGTTGGATTGCAAAAACAGGTTGACTGGGCTAGTGCCTGGTTGAGTCATGCTGAATTGTACAGAGTCGGTTGAGTTTTTTAGCCGAATTGACACGACTCATCAAGTCATGACTGAGTCATGCAAGCCAGTGAGTTTCTTTGAAACCTGGCTTGGAATCTCTTTGAACCGAGTCGACTCGACATGGTTGAGTTGACCCACCAAGTTTTAGTACTATGATCTCTGGATGGATGGCTCTGATTGATGCATCACTTGCTGAGTGAGCCATGGATGGAAAGAGCAGTGTATGTTCTTTTGACAATTTTTTTTCTCCACATGGAGCGCCCGATGCACACAGAACATGGAAACACCTGGGTAGAGAAGCAAAGAAAAACCACCAGCATCAAGTCACCGACGAAAGCCAACATAGGCTTACATTTTACCGACAAGCAACCTCTCCACTCTAGTGTTTTTCTTGTACCCTGGTAGTCCTTTTGACTATTAGTAGTTTTCTACTTGGGAAATAATTCAAATCATAAATGAATGTTCCCTCTTTTTTCTTTTTTTTTTTACCTGCTGCCATTTATTTTGTATATTCATGCCTATTCCTTATTTTGGAGCTAATTTGTTCAATCTCCATTCGATAAATGGTTGTCATGGCTTTTCGTGGAATGCATGTGTCATATCATTATTCAAGATTGTCCCAGCTATTTGGTGTTGGCTATTGAATGTGTCTGTTTCTTTGTGCTTGTGGTGGTGAGCATCATCTTTGTTGCATCTCATATATGACGAGTGAACTGTGACATTCTGTTTAAAGCTCAACTTTAGGGAACTATTCAGGACCACCTACAAATATTCAACATTGAGATGAAGGCAAAAATGAAATCACATCAGATGCCTAAGTAGGTGATAATGTCACCCACTTTAAACTTTATTACTCACTTTTCTATTTGTTTCATAGGTTGTTTCGTTTCTCAATTAGTTTCCATGCTATATTGTTATATTCATAGGTTGTGTTTTGGAAGTGGATTACACCAAAGATGTTGGGGCTGGTCACACAAACATCAGTGTATCATTGGTCAATAGAAGGTAATATTGCATTTTTCTTTTCGTACAAGGGTTCTTTTGAACTACATTCAGTTTCTCGCTTTTCTTTTTTGATAGATCAATTTATATTTCAGTTAGGAACTTCCATTACATTGTTGAATTGTTAGCTTTAAATTTTACAAAACTTATTTGTAGGTGATTCAGAGTGTATAAAGATTTGTTTCAGATATTTTGATATGTAACCATGTGCTAATATTTGTTATATGTTATATACTTTAATTCACAGAAACTGTTCAATTAAGGTTTGATTTATTTCACTATAGGCATTGTCTGCCTGTAATATGTTAGTTAAAAGCTGAAATAGGAAGCAATTTCTTTACAGTATATGCTTAGGAGGGCTTCCATGAATTTTATTTATTGCCTATCATATACCTAGAATAACTAAGAGTTTCCCTGTATCTTATTGGGGTAAGCTGATATGGATTCAACACTGCCGTATCAGCTGATGTGAAACTGATTTTCTGAACCCCACTCAGCAGGCTATGCATCTACCGTGGCTACAGTACCAATGGATACGGTTGTACTGTGGGGCTAGTCGTATTTAGCTACGGATTTTATCTAAACTGTTATATTACATTTATAAAAATTTATATTACATTTATATACCTTTAGACTTAACCCAAAATCCCCAAAAACATCCTAATGCTTTTCATGAAATGGCAGAACAGTTTTACATCCCAAATGATAGAGTGGAATGGCGGAACGGGATTCATGTAGCCGACCACAGTTAATTGGTACAAGGTGTAGATGGTGATGAAGAGTTAACTTGTACTCTTGGTCAGTAATGCAATCTGTGTGTTCATACTTAGGTTTTTTCTAAGTTTTTTAGTTCATCTGTATTGCCCATTTACATTTAACGCATGTGTGGAATCCTTTTGCTTCCTGCTGTGAAAGTTGTTTGATGAGACCCTATGGACGATATAGAACAATTGGGGATGTGGCTGGAACAAGTATTTGTTGGCCTGATTGTCGTTGTTTGGTAAGATTTTTTTTTTTTTTTTTTTTTTTTGCATATACAATAGAACTTCTTATATAAGACTTTGATGAGACTAATTTTTTTTTGTTATTTTGTTTTGTAGGTTGTGCCATCTATGGATCTCTCTCTCTCTCTCTCTCTCTCTCTCTCTCTCTCTCTCTCTCTCTCTCTCTCTCTCTCTCTCGTTATTTTTTTTGAAAACAAAAAAAAAAAAAAAAAAAATGATTTTGGCGTTAGTTGTGACACTATGTTTGTTTCATGTTAGTATTTGCTTGACATATTTGTGGTGGGATTCCGTCGCTATGTTCTGAAATATTTAGTAGTTTTGCTTGACTAATCTCAGAGATTTATGTTGTGATTTGTTTCAGCTTTTCATATTCTTATGCATAACAGAAGGTACACATATTTCTGTTATGATTTTTTTTGATTTTTTCTCTGCTTGTGCGTAAAATGTTCTGATTTAAATATTAAGAACTACGTAGTGGCTTGATCCCAATCTTCCGAACATTGGAGTACGTGGCAGCCGTTCATACTCAACCGTATCGGTGCAGCCACAAATTCTTTTTTCTTTTTCCCTTCTTATAGTGTAGATGCATTTTCATCATGACTACTTGGCAGTAAGAGTGAGGTGGATGTAAGTTCTCGAAACCTTAAATTAATCAGTGACATTCATAAATTTGTGCCTATATCTTCTATTTTAACTGCCTGATGTAACATGTATAAATTTGGGCATGATTGCCACGTTTCCGAAACTGCATATGTGCCATTTTTCTCTTTAAACTTCCCTTTAAAAAAAAAAAAAAATGAGACGAACTATTTGTTTCATAAAACCTATACCATGTAACAATTTTATTACATACTATATCTAGCACTTAATAAATTTTCTTATTGGATTTGTCTAAAAAATGCTATGAATAACTTGCAATTAAATTACAGGATCTCATCAACAGAGTCAAAAGGATACTGATCCATCAATTTTAGTTAGTGGCCATTTTGACAGTCCACTTGGTTCTCCTGGTGCTGGGGATTGTGCTTCATGTGTTGGTGGGTTTAATGATATTAACTACTAGCTTGTTCCATTTTCTATGTGCTTTTTTCTTTTTCTTTGAGTCTGATCTTGATTGTTATTTTAGCATCAATGCTTGAAATAACACTAACTTCACTTTTTGGTATTTCTATTTCTTTCAAGAAGTTTGGTGTATGGTACATTCGTCATATGGCCTGCAACCGCACAGCAGTGTTGAAGCCCTGTTTCAAGAGTCATTAGTGAATAAGGCTTTGAAGCCCATTCATCAAAAAGGTATGAATTTGTGTTGGTGCAAGTTGTGAATCTGAATTAATGATGAGATTTCTTACAATGTAATGTAGGTTACCGTCCTATCCATTTAATTTAAGATGATTTGGATGTCACAGGTACAAGGTAAGGAGTTTACTCAACATGTAAGTGTAACTTTCTAATCTTTTAAACTAAGGGCTATAGATTAATATATGACTTTATATTGGTTTCTTAAATGGTAGTACTTAATGATCATAACCATCTAATTGGCTGAGGTCAGATGGTCAAGATCATCCAATCAGTGTGATTTTTGGCTTATGCTCCATCTACAACAGAGGCCTGAGGGGCTCCAATGTGACGTGTGCCTTCTCGTTCATGGTTGCTTTTTTTTTTCTTCGCTTTCAAGGGTAGTTTCGGAATAGAAGAAAATGGAGCGAGGAAGGCAAGAAACGATCTATCTTCGCCTTCGCTCGTCCAAAGGAGAGGAGAAAGGAATTCCATTTTCGTTATATATATATATAAAGAGAGAGAAAGAGAGGAAAGCGTTGAAAAGTCAAAAGTCCTTCCATCTCACGCCAAATGGCGGATGTATTTTGCTTTCTGAAAACGGATCCAGTACAAAGATCTGTATGTTAAAGTTAAGCTACTGTGTGTGGGGCCCACTATATGGATGAATGAAATCCAATCTGTCAATTGCCTTTTACTCATCATTTAGGAATAGTCTTCTTTTAAAAAAAAAATAAATGATGTTCATGTGATGAGTGCCAAATTTTGAATGGATCAGATGAAATATGAAATATGTTGGGCCCCACAAATAATGTAGAGGGTATTGAATGGTAAGTGTTCCATCCCAACAAATATGAAAAAAGAAAGAAAAAGAACAAAAATGGATGGTGATGGGGCACTTTATTGCATCATTAGTGGAAGTTTGTCTTTAACAAAGGAGTGCTTTAAAACTTGAATCCTACAAATTCATTTGTCTTTTCCATTTTTCACCTTATTTCTTTTGTTTATATGCAGTTTGACAAACCCGACCAAGCCAAGTGATTGTTTTCTCTCAATGTTTGTAGATGATTTTGCAAAATGAGCTTCTTGATGTCATGAGGCAAAGAAGATTCAGTATGGGAGTGATGGGGGAGTACCTGAAATCAGATATCCAGAAAATATATACATGTAATGAATGATTGGAGAATTTAAAGATATATACTTGAAATGGATGGTTGCATTGTCTTTTATATATAATTGTGTGCATACCTTATTTATTATTATGGTCTGTTACAACTATTACTACTAATATTATTATTATTGTTTCCTTTGTTGTGTTTATTATATTGGTATCTGATAAGTGTCTTTTGTATACCTTTCAGCCTTGAAACCACAAGGCGCGTGTCAATGATCAAGATAAGTTTGTCCAAGGAGCTGGATGCATTCTCTGTTGGGTGAGTGTGAAATAGTTTGTTTTTTATTTACTTGTGCTCTTCATGCTTGTGCCTGAATGTGTTGAGCGTTTGCTGGCAGAGATGATGTAATACTTTTGCATATTTGCAAGAAACTTTGAGGTGGTTCAAATGGGTTCAAAGTTCATTCTTTTGTGTTGATTGAATTGTAAATTTGTTTGATTTGTTCTCTTATCATCTTGTAAATGTAGGCTTTGAATAAGTAACTTTCGGATTTATATGTTGAATGTTTAATTCTTTAAACTCTATTGAGTTGTATGATTGTTCATTTCAATATACTGATTGATTTCCATTTCCCTTTCTTAGTCCTTTCATTTGTGGCTTCTCTCATTTTATGGGCTATAGGTCAAGCAGATTTTTTACGCTTCAAGGGATTCAATGCTCATCAGGCCCATGACCAGCCTTATACAAACCAAACATAACCAACTGTGCAACAATCATTTAGTTGTTACCATCCATCTATAACACCAACCCAATTTGAAATCGTGTTGGGTTCATGTTGAGCAAGTTTCTATCATGTTAGGTCCGGTTTTAAACAATCCCATGTATTTGGGTTGAGTATCAAGGAAATCAGGTTGGCTCAGGTTATGGGTTGGATCCTCTTGAGGTTGGGTTAGGCCTGGGAAAAGAAAAATAGATGAATGAACCTACATTCACACACCAAAATCGTTACAAAAAGTACTAAATGGTGTTTGATCAGCTCACTGTTTGCTATGATTGTATCTTTTTCTGTTAATCCTTTTGGCATGGACTAAAAATCTGATATGTTGGCATGTCTGCCACCTATTCAAAGTTTTCGATCTGAGATTTTTGCTTGTATGAAGTGTCCAGCCCATTTGAGACAACTCATAAAAGTCTCTTGAGCTGCTTTGGAACTTCTTGGAGTTTTAACTATGCCTTCTTTTTGAGATTTCTAATTTTCTATTAAAAGCTCTAAATTAGAACCCATTGATGATTTACTTGTAAGTAATGATGGAAGAAATCAATCAAAGATGAGAGAGGATACCTTTTAAAATGAAATATCTTTTCTAGTGCCCTGAGGGAAATATTATTCCCTTATGTTTCTTTGAGTTTCTGTCTAGTTCCACCTCTTTCATAAAATGAAAATCAAACCCATTTTTTCCTAGGAAACATATGTTTCCTACTTTGTAGATGGTTTCCTGCAACTAAGGCACCCTCACTTCATGCCTCTTTAAACTTTTAAGGACCAAACTTTTGATCAGGAGATACCAATGTTGGCTTTCTTCATGCCCATGTAAAGTATATATGCTGAATATTTCTTTGATTTCTTTGTTTTTTCAATACTACTACTGTTGGTAGATCTCATGTATGATATTAGGGAGATTTTCTGCAACAAATGAATCCATCATTGGGAGGTAGCTCTTGCTGATAGCAATGAACTTTAAATCAACCATTTAAAGTACAATGTTTTCTTATGGTTACTAGATCTGAACACCTTCATCAGCTTTTAAGGTTTTGAATGGAACACCTTAAATCCCTCAAAAACATTTGAAGCACTAGTGTCAGATGAGAGTCATGTGACACAACATGGGATCCATGTCATACATAAGCTTAGCAGTTCCAGGGCTTTGGTTTAGTGTCCATTTTAGCAGATATTCAGACCGTTGTTATAAATACTATGACACTTGGATCCCCTTCAAATCCCTCAAAGCAATGTTTAGACATGAAAAGGCATGTAGCTTGGCAATAACCAATATTCTGTCAAAAAATAATTTAGTGATTATATATTTAAAAATTAATAAAATATGCTATAAATATTTTAATAATACATACATAGATTTGTCGTCATACTCTGACATGTGGAGCAAGTTTGACAACTAGACCCATGCAAAGCACCCGTACCAGAGTAAAATAGGCGACATATACTGATGGTGTATGATATAGCATGCCAACTTCCATTCGTCTGTAATTGATATTAGAAATGGTTCCAATCTATATAAAGGGGCTCGGTCATATCCACAGAGTTTCACCAAAACACATGATCAAACATAAGAGGAAAAAAAAAAATGCTCAGCCTGCAATTGTAATTCTAAAAGCTTGGAGATCCCTTACCTCAGCTTTCACAGATAAAGCCTCATACTGTTTCACCAGCTCTGGTGGAGTATTATTTTCATCAATCTCGGCAAGAAGTATGGCAATGTGAGTTTTAACCTCTGAAAACATATAAATCATTATTTATAACATATAAAAGGTAACAGATTAAAATAAAAAGAAAACCTTTAGTGAATCAGGATTCAACAGAAGCATAGGAGCTTTATGAAATTTACAAATGTTTTGAAGAGATATTATAAGTGAGTTTGTACAAGTGGGTCCCATCGTCTGGTGATCCAGACAATTATCTGACAGGCCACATAGACCACGCACCAAAAATTTCCCAGGCCCATCAGATCAGTGATCTAATCATGAACCCCACAGGCACAGCCTCAAGACGCGAAATGTACAACAACCATGATCATATGATTCCTCTGATTCGAAAGTGTTTGAGCAACTAGACACTTGCCTTTAATATCATCAACAGTGACCCAGGCAGGATGACAAAGCACTGCTGCATGGATGAGACTGTGCTTCCCTAATTCCACAACTACCTTTGCTGAGAAAAAGATGTAGGAAGTTGAATGTTAGCCATGACTAACAGTACTACTTAGAAAATAAAATACTTATAGTATTTTTAATGGGACATCTTTTTCTTTTTTGAAAAGTAATGGAGTTTATTAAGAGAGACAAGAGGCCAAGAAAAACAAAGGTAAGCTGAAGCAAACCGAGAAACAAGCGGCAAAATCAGGGCACCCACTCGGCCACTCCCTAATGAACATTTTAGCCCAATCAATAGTTCCCAAGAGAGCTGCTTCTACTCTGGAAACAATGAAAATACTGTTCTTTTTGTTTGCCATGCTTTGATTAATTCATTTAATAACAGTTGCTTTGAACTGTTTTGGCTTTTGAACTGTGGGGTTGCCATGCTTTGATTAATTCATTTACCCTTTTGGTTGGTTGATCATGACCTTCCTCATCTTGATGCATGTGCTGTGAACCAGGAAAGGAAGAAGGCTGATGTTCTCAATGAGATACAACATCTGAACCAGGAAATTGATAAAAAGGGCACTAATAATGTGGTGCAAAGTTTGATATCACTGTTGGAATTTTTGAAGGTCTAGCAGTTCTAATTTCCTCCACTTGTGATGCAGTTTTTCATTTGTAGTTAGATTTTTTTCTTAACAAAGAAATATTTAAGAAAGAAAATACAGCAATGTTCCCATTCAATAGATCAAAAAGGAAAAAAAAAAAAAAAAAAAAAAAAAAAAAAAAAAAAAAAGACCAATTATTCTGCCGCTAGGATCTTCCAATCCCAAGGATTTTTGGTGCATCAGACATCCTCTGCTAGTCATTTAGTAGTCTAGGTACTGTGCAATGTCTTAGCTGAAAAAGTATATTACAAATTTGGGTTTTCAGTATGACAGGTGTCGCCTATGGCTCAATGATGCAAACAACTGGTATTTGATGTCCTCTACCGGATAACAGACATCCCTTCTTGGAAGCTTACAAGATCAAGATAATTGTAAGTGTAATCCCCTGGCTTGTTCAGACCTACACCATTCTAACTGAATATGCTCTTTCCCTATTGTTAGATTTTGAAATACTGGTAAGGTTTTGGTATAAATGAGATATTCTGGTTCTCACAATCTGATTCTGGTATAAATGAGATTTTGAAAAAAAAAAAGGGCTTTAAATGAGATATTATGGTATAAATGAACTGCAATTAACTGGTATAAATGAGATATTCTGGTATAAATGAGATATTCTGGTATAAACTATGACACTCCTTATCCAGTTAATAAACTATGACAAAAGTTTTTTAGGCATCAACCAAAACATGGCCTTAGGATCTGCTGATCTAGGACATTATGTAGCACCTCTCACCCAAGCTTGGCCCTAAATCAGTGAGCCGAGGCTCAAGACCACATATTTCCTCTTTGCTTGCAGCAATTTTTCATAACATTCATGTTTTATTGTCATTGGTTATCTAACCCAATGCCCGATTCCTACTTGCTGTAGCTTGGTGGCCATTGGTTGGATCCTTGTCACGGTCACATTTGTCTTGTGTGGTGTATTTCTTCTTCTCCACAAGTAAGTGATATTGGGTTATGCTAATTATCTATACTTCTTCTCCACATATTTGAGTCACTTTTCTAGATAGGATTATTGTCAAAATGCAAACATGCTCTTTACTTTACCAGGAAACTTCAAATGACATTTGTGTATATGGTGCATGTATCAGTACACAAATTCCTTGATTAGAGATAGATGAGAAGGAAATATTCTCAAATTTCAATCAGAACAGTTGCCGCAACACCCGAATTTAAGGGCAATTCAATGTGAACTGTGATGATGATTGATTTTATTCAAAGTCTGCTTGGTAATAAATTTTAATGTTTTAAAACACCAAAATGCTGGGTTGTTGGCACAAGAAGCTATTCTTCTGTTTATGCATCCAAGCAACTTAAGTCTAGGGAGAAATTTAAACATCATAGTTAGTGTAGGATGCTGTTGTGCTTAGCAGTTGATGTTCTGTGTACATTCAGCAAACTCAGAATCCACAATCGTGTTTATAATAAATTTACCTGTTATCCCCTTTAGTAGTTTGGTTTGATGTTTGTGTTTTCCTGGTCCTTCAATTTAACAATGTCATAATTGTCTACAGTCTGTTTAATATTGATTAATATTGTGTTCTCCAAACATTGTGTTAGTGAACTAGAATCTGCTAATTCAAAGGAATATGGGCTGTAATTCTTTTACAATTTGAATGTAGGTATATAATATGGGCTGCAGTTCTTTTACAATTTGAATGCAGGTATACCATTGTTTTTTTTCCAGGTGGCAGATCAGAGAGTTATAAAGGACCCGTCGAGGAGAGTTTTGGGACATGGTCTATTCACCGTGGGTCCAACAGACCAGTGGTCTAGATTTCATGAAACCGTGGGGCCCACTTGTCAAAACTGAAAATGATTATACACGAAAAAATGGCGCTGTGCTTTTTATTTCAAAAGACCACATACAAACCTGGAGTATAAATGTAAGAGACCACACGAAAAAATGCAGGATATCAACTGAACTTGCTACCTTGTCTAGTCAGCAACATGGTGCTTCGTTTCAAATCCAAAGCAGCAACGATAATTTATTCCAGAAAAATCTGGGCATATCCAATGATCTCTCAAGTGATCCCAACCAACATTCACACAGGTGGTTACTACTTGGTTTAAGTAAATAAATCTTCAAGTATAGGACTAGCCCACCTTTTGATGGCTATCTATTAGTTCTTTCGAGTAGTATATCATGACACACGTAGATGCTAAGATTCTTTCATTCCTTGAACAATACTCATTCACACTCAAATATTTAAATACTTGTGACAGATAATAATGTTTTCCAATGAATTGTATGAAAAAAAACACTTAAATTCCAAAGGGAAACAGAGTCATCTTCTTTGAACTTTGCTATTTTCTTACTCTCTCTTAGTTTGGTAATTCTCTTGAACTTTCGGTGCTCTGTAATATTTGCTGAAGAAAGTCTGAATTAATTTTCATTTTTTTTGTCGTGTTCATAGATCCTTGAAAAGCTATACCATGCCAACCACGTCATCATTGGAAATGAGTTGGTGAAGCTAGCATCCATTCAGCTCTCATTCAATGATTGTGCTTCTGCAATGGATACCATAAAACGGGTAGATGCAATATTTTCATCGTATTATGGATCTCACACGTCGAAGCTATTTCCATATTTGGAAAATCTCAAAAGAAAAGTTCTAAAGCTCGCTCCATAATGAGAAACCTTCTGTTTTATCTGTTCAGGTTAGTAGCACTCGATTTTGCTTCTTGCACCAATTTTTTTTCAAGGAATGCTAATTGATCAACCTTAATACGATAAAGTTCTCATTGCAATGTGTAATCAGCTCATCCAGTATGATCACCATGGATGGTCCATCACCTAGGAATAGGATGATCAAACCATCCCAACTGCTTCAATCAGGCTGTGACACCAAGATGGATGGTTGGTCATTTTTTTCATCAAATCGGGTGACTAGGATAATCCAATCAAGTTTGCTTGTTAGTGTGGTGATGTTATTTGGGTAATTCTGTTTGACTGGGATCCCATTAGTAATTAGTGAATTTTACTATTGAATAAATTGGGTGATTGTGTTATTGGGTAGTTGGCTGGCTACAAATGTAATGAATGTGGACAACCACTTCCTGAAAGTTATGCGCCCCCTATGAGATGAACATTGGACAACTGGAATTTTCTGTCAATTATATAGGTGGGGCATAGTTTATGAAAGCAAGGTATGCCTAAAAACACATGGTTGGAGTTTTCTAAGTTCACCAGCTTCTAACATCGTGGCCCAACAGATTATTAATCAGGTTGGTTTTCAGGAAAAGGGCTTTGACACTGTTGGACCCACCTGATGGATGTTATGGATATTGCATCCACCGCCTTCTTGGAACATGTGTGGTTTTTTGCTATATGGACCCATCGTGATTTGTTTGCTTTTTGTGCAGATTTTAAATAAAAGGCTTTATCAAAGCATGCCTTGGCAATCTTCTTGTGTTAATTACAGCAAGAAGTGTGTTCGCTTGGTAGTGTTCTCATATTGTAAGATTCAAGCTTTTCCAGTAAGACCAACATCTCAAAATTTTTGCATCTCTTAGAAGGTACTATTGATTTTCATTATACTATAGTGTTGTGGTATAAACGATAATATGTTCTCTACAGGAAGTAGCCAAAAAACATTAAAGAAAACGATTTTAAAAAATGCCTGGAATATAAAAATGAAAGCAGGATGTTAGCGGCATTACTAATTTGCTATAATCTTTGAATGCAGGAAAAGTAGTGGTTTTTCTCGGAGGTGCATTTATTTATCGCGGAGTTGCAAGGTATTACAATTTGGTCTTGTTGAAATATTTAGACAAGTTTACCATTTTTTTTTTTTGGCGAAAAGGATGATTCATTTGAGACAGGTTTACAAGATCAAGCAGTTATATTGGAATTTCTGATGTATTTGAAAATTTTAAAATTAGAGGTAGCATTGAAAGATCTTTGGATGGGTAAAAATGTGTTAATGATCAAGATAAAATGGTTACATCTTTTTCTCTCTTTCAAAGTGAAGAATTTTAATAGGTTAAAGGATTAGTATTCACTATGCTTGAAATGACAATGAATGTATTAATTTCTTGTTGCTATTTTGTTTTGCAGGTTTTAGGCATGGATGAATGGGAGCTATAGATCGATGTTACCTTTTGAACAAAATTTTATTTTTGCTTAAAAAAGAGAAACTTCAAAACTTTTACTTTTGCCTAAGCAATAGGTGCTTCTCTGCAAATTTTATTTATTTATTTTTTTTGAATAGTAATGCAATTTCATTGAAAAGCCACTAATACAATTGTCAGATTTCATACATTTGTTGTATGCTCGTGTGTGGATATTTAGGGCCCTTATGCATGTGGAGTTAGCAAACCTCCAATATAAAAATATAAAATTACAATATATGAAATGACTTGGCTCATGGCGACTCTCCCATACACAAAAACTTGTAGAAACTGCAACAGTGATGGGTTATAAAAATCGCAAAGCGAAATTGGATTTCCCACACTAATCTTGCTTTTCCTAATCTCAGATCAGTTTGAGAAAAGCCAAAGAAATCTAGGGATTTTCTTCTCCTTTTTTTTTCCATCATTGTCATTGATTTCTCTAGCCATAGTTGTAATGGGGACGTCTCCTTGTTGTGAAGAAGGGTCCATGAACCCCAGAAGAAGATCAAAGGCTTGTGGACTACATTGAGAAGCATGGTCATGGAAGTTGGAGAGCACTCCCGAAGCTCGGGGACCTGAATAGGTGTGGAAAATTCTCAAGTGAAGAAGAGCGGATCATTGTCAACCTTCATTCGGTTCTTGGAAATAAGTAAGTTTTTGATTGCTTTAATATGTATTTTGATGCAATTTTGAGTTGAATTCGAATCTCTAACTCTCATATCAATTAATTTCTTTTCGCTATTTTGTTTTGCAGGTTTTAGGCATGGATGAACGGGAGCTATAGATCGATGGATTTTATTTGTTTATTTATTTTTTTTTAAAACTATTTGATTTATTATTGTAAATATTATTCGCGGCAGCTCGATGCATGTGAAAGGGCCACATAGGCATATATTTTTTTATAGGAAAACAATCACTAGGCATAATCCACTTCCTCAAAGGAATGTGAAATCAAGTGGGCCTTGACCAAAAGGGTCAATGATAAGGTCCATCATTTTATGAGTTGGCGAGGCAGAACTCATAAAATGGGACTCATTGTAGAGTCAGGCATCTATATTGTGTCATTTCCTCTTTTTTTTTTCTTTTTCTTTTTTTTTTATAAACTGAATGTTTGCAATCTAATGAGCCTAGCCAACATGAAGCTATCATAGGGCAATGGAAAAGAGAGCTTAACCAGTAAGGCATAGGGAAAAAAAATAAAAATCAAATCACAATTATAAATGCGTTTACAAATGCATATGCATTAAGGAATTAGGAGCTTAAATGCTAATTGAAGTGTTAGTAAAGTTAAATCAGTCCTACATGGATCAAGAGTAAAAAATTCACATACCACAACCTTACTGTACAAAGTGTCGGTAAATCCCCCATGTAGTGGCGGTCTGCATAATTGCCAGTAAATCCCCCATGCAGCGGCGGCCTATACAACCGCCAGCAAAAGGAAAACGACTGCCGGTAAAGCCTTTACCGACTGAGGCTTTACCGGTTGTTAGCAAACCGCGGGCAAGGGCTTTGCCGGAGGTTTTCTGAGCCTTTGCCTGCGGTTTTGACAGCCGGTAAAGGACAATTTTCTTGTAGTGTGTACATATATAGCTATTGAAGATGGATAATAACACGTGGTACATGTGGGGTGCAACTAAAAGATAGATGGAAACTCATGTATGACACAAAAGATAATGGGCATTTAAAAATCAGCACATGCAACACACTGAGGCGGGGAAGGATGTGTAGAGGTCGAGCACCATCCACCTCAAAGATTACTGCCCCGAATTCACAGAGTTTCTCTGGACTCCTCACAAAGATGCCTCAAATTTATAAGAAAAAATAAAAATTAATTCTAGAAATTTTAAAATAACTTTATTGATTGATGAATGTCTAACGTGTCCCTTTATATCATTAATAAAGTAAAAATAAATCAAATTTCATAATTAACAATGATATCAAAATCATAGCTCTAATAAAAATTATAATTCCAATAAAACTCTTCTAAAGCCTAATTTCTAAAAATAAAAATTTCCAATAACGTTTTGTTAGAAGAGTCCTAACATGATTAAGAGTTGTTTCTAAAAAAGAAAAAAAAAAAATCTATAACTCTAAAAATAAGAAAAAATTAAAAAATTTGGAATTACTAAAAATAGTAATTTTTTTTTCTTAAATTTTTGTTTTTGAGTTGAAGGTGTGTGCTTTCTGATGAAATGGACAGATGCGACCCACCTTGTGGGTCAATTTACCTCGGATGGCCCGTTTCAGGAAAGATTGATAAATTATGCGTCTAGTTACAATGCCTGTATCAAAAGTTACGGTTAATTTACAGTCCACCTTCTTTTGTCCCAACCCTGCCAGAAATGTATATGCGACACGGTTACATCACACATGCAAAGCACTTCGTACATGTAAGGCTCAAGTAAAGATAGACGGTGGCACATATGCAAAACAATATAAAAAATTGGCACTTTTAGCATATGTTAAGTGCTTCATACATGAAGTGAAGATGGAAGGTGACATACATATGATATGATAAAATAAAAAGACGGTGGCACATGTGTGACAAAGTTGAAAATGAAAGAGCATGTAATATGTAACCCGTGAGGCAACTGGAGATCGGCAAAGTTCGTCCAGAGTATGCCCTCTGAGGATCGGTCTACTGACCATCCATATCTAATGAGTGGGCCACCACTTAGATGATCCATACCTACTAGAATGATTGAATGACCCTGACCGTCCATTTATAAATGGTGGAAGTTTCCCGAGCAAAGAAGCCTACCCACGGTCAGGATCATTAGAGATGCAACCGCAAATCCAAGAGGTGGCCTGTTGGGTTGGGAGTATGGATCACTTATCTATGATCTAGTTGGACGGTGGAGATTGTTATATCACTTCATTTGTCGCGCACGCGCATATACAAGACCACCCATCAGGCGGCAAAACATGTGAAAACTTGGAAGTTGCATGCAAGATCAAAACCGTCCATCGTCTGGGACCTGCAACACAGATGCTCTTTTTCTGAAATCATGCTGGTCGACTTTCAGGCTAGCCACACTGTTAAAAAAAAAAATCAAGGGCTTAAAAATAACATCCAAGATTTAATCATCGAATCCGAAAAGCCTTTCGATACTAATCCGTCATGGTACTCATCATTTCAACGGTCCAGATCCTGGAAAAATGCCCTCACTTGTACAAATAAATGAATCAGATCTTTCTCATTTCTTTACGAGAGTGGGAAGTGGGAAGAGAAATTGTAAACAGTGTATCGCGTTGGATCGTATTGTATAGAGGATACAATACCAGAACTACGTTGGGCCCACCTTTTCCTAAGCATACGTAACATCCACTTCGTTCATCCCCTCGATTTTAGGCTTGTGGAGAAATATCTTCCCAATCCACCATTCAAGTCAGCCACAACACAGGAAACAATTGAAATGCAACGCCAGGCATAGATTTTCTTGGGGTCCATTATGGTTTTACATCCCATCTAACCCGTTCAACAGGTAAAAATCACCTGGATGAAGCAATTGTTTTAAAAAAATCAGACTAATCCTAAATTCAGGCAAGCCAAACGCCTGAATTTAGAAGTTTCGGTTGTAATTTGATATGATGGACGGAATGGATTTCAAATAAAATTATGATGGGCCACACATTGCTCCGGCGTTGTACCCGGTTCCGATAACACCCACACCCGCTGAAATGGTAAAATCAACACCATCCTTTGTTTCTTGGAGAGCGCGCAACCGCAAATGGACAGTTACAGTGAGTGGAAGTTAGAATTACATAAATACCCTTCTGTGTGTTAGAAACCTAATCTGGGACCTTAACAAGTCAATGCAATCGAGTGTCAGATTCTGACCAGACTTTCCGTCATCACCGTCGCTCCTTTCCTTCCATATATAAAGTAACCATACAGTATCAAAAGCAATCTTATCCGTCGATTCTGACCGTACTTTCTCTCAAGCTTACTCTCCTTGTTGGGAGGAGAACCGTGACATGATACAACCTATCCTAAGAAAGTACACATAGCAGGGTTATGCAATGATCATGTCCATCCATATTTTGGGCCATAGAATGGATGGTTTATGTTGCCAAAACCGCACTTAATTGATACTTGGTTCGGTCACGTGTGACCGTGCGGGCGTACCAAAACTGATTGTACGGTTCGTTTCAAATCGAACAACTGAGAGACCGATACGCCAACCGTGAGTGCGGATGATTACTTGAGAAGATCGGTCATTTATTCCATCACTTGCAGTATGACTGTGGCTCTTCCTTCAAAGACGGATTGCAAAATTAATAATTCACAGCGAGCAGCAAGACTTTTATAAACCAAAACAACCAAATAAAAAAGAAATACTCGTGATAAATCAAAAGGTGCAACAATAAGATATCTTTACTGTAGATTAGGCGATTGTACGGACAAAATAAGTATTTTAGTACAGAAGTATAGACTTAGATTGCAGTTAAATATTACCGGTAGTAGATGATTACAAAGGATTACCGCTGCTCTTAAGATAAAGCTAAAATATGATAATGAAAGATAATTTGATTTGTTTTACTAGCTAATTTGGTAAGAGAGACAACTTGTTTTGGTGAACTTTTTGTTATTTATAAATATATGTTACAATTTCTCTTTACACTCTTCTCTTCTTTATTTTAATGATTATGGTAATTGAACCGTTTGCTATATTGGTCTTCTAAATTTTTCTATTTTTTTCGTGTCCCTGTGATTGTTTTTTTTTGCCTCGACCACTTTCTACCTCTTTAACTTTTTTGTCATGCTTTGTCATCAAATGATGTGTATCATTCACCTCAACACCAACTATACTTCTATAAAATGCGTTCCAAATCTCTAAAAATATTTCGCATGCTATACATTTTCCATGTAAGCACACATGTCCTTTTCAAATTGGCTATTTCAGGAGCTCAGAAATAGAGGGTAGAACAATTGAACGTTAAAATCCTTCTGATCCATGGCTCTCAATGTTATGGTAGAAATAAAAAGAGTTATATGTACGGGACTGTCCAGCATTTTTCATTTTTATAAATATAACTCATCCATGCCAAGACTCGTATATCACCTAACACGTGTACTTTGGAGAGATGGTTCTACCAGTTGAGATTCTTGGGCTCTACCCTTATGTAACTACTGATCCATTGTGTGATCTTTCGGACTCCTAACAATTTTTGTTTTGTACCATCACTTTGAAGGGCAGTAATCAAATCACTTTAAAGGCACTAATCAAATCCCTATGATCATCTGATTGATGTGCATTCCTACTCATTTGCCATCCATAGTACGACGTATAAGATGAACAGTCAACAATGACAACATGCCTTCCACTTATATTGATACCCTTAGCATATTTTTCGCAATTGAATCACCACTAATGAGAGAAGCCAAGTAATTTTGAAGATGTGGGTCCACTCATCAACATCGATGAGAGATCAAAACATGCCTAGATGAAAGGCCCACTCAAGTAGCCCGGTATCTTTAAGTGGGGTTGTGGGCCCCACATGTGATGTATGATGAGGATCAAACATATTCCTAACACACGTGGATTGGAAAAAGCTCAAGGAATAATGGACAAAATTCAACATAGTTTTCGAAATTCTACCAGAAAATCCAAATTGCTTGCTGGCTAATTTCGACAAGTTTAGACAGGTAGAAATACTACTCGAAAGGTTAAAATATTGTTCGACATATCAAAATACTATTCCAGATGCTGGCTAATTTCTGCCAGTTTAGACATGTCGAAATACTGTTCAACAGGTTGACCGGTCAAAAATCAAATAATTTTCGATTTAAATCTCTAAACGTTTTTTTTTTGTTGTTTCAACCTGTTGACTCAACAGGTCGAGAGATAACGGAATTTTGTACGATTTTCAGAATTTATTTCATTATTTGATTAGGACTCTTTTGATTATGTTTTAGGATTTATTTAGAGTTATTTAAATATGTTAAACTCATTTTTTTATAATGAATATATCTATCAATTTATCAATAAAATTTTAGAAAATTTTATCTCTCGTGGAGTCGCAAATTCTCTTGTGGATTCAATAGCACCTTGTGGATTCAAGGTATTTATCGATCGAGGAAGACGGTAATCGAACTCATCACATCTCACCCCTACATCAGTTTGTATCAGAGTGAGGCTTTTTTTTCAGATCAGTGGTTTTTATCCTGTGGACGGTGCTCCAAGGAGTTATCTTTTAACAGCGACGGCTTTTGAGGTGGCGCAATGAGAGTATCGGCAAATCATGCAAGGGCTACAGGCTATCGTTGATTGCATGAAGGAGGCCTTAGGGCAACTCCGTATTCGTGGTGATGATCTGCCCCCGGTAGGCACTGAAATTTGTAATTGTGTTTATTGTAGGGCAATGCCGGCGGTGAACGTAGAATCGCACTCGAGAAGGTGGGATCCAGCGACATGATTCCCAAACATCCCAGATGAGGCATTGATCGGATAAATTGGACGGATCGAGAATTCTACATGAAAGTTTATCTTCATAGTTTCAATGACCAACTCCATATCGAGGACTTCCTCGATTGGCTGCCGGAAGTCAAGCGCTTCTTCGGCTACATAAAAATTCTTAAGAAGAATGTTAAATTGGTGGCATACAAGTTGAAGGATGGAGCTTCGGGTTGGTGGGAGCAATTACAACTAGAGCATACGAGGTAGATGAAAGCACCAATTCATACGTGGCCGCAAATAAAGCAATTTTTGCGTGCACGGTTAATCTCTCGCGACTACGATCAAGTATTTGCTCTAACAACTCTAAAATTGCCTGCAGAATAGTCGATTGTTAAGAGATTATTTAGAAAAGTCCTATTGTTTATCAGTGAGAGGTGAGCTAGTCGAGGAATCACGATAGATCATTGAATTCGTCAGTGGCATGCATGTGGCTCCTGTAGGAGTGGAAAACCAATCCGATACTTTTAAAGTGGATGAGCAACATCTCGTGAAAGAACATGATTTCATCAAACACTCTTAAGGAGACGGGAGTAATGGTGATACTAGTAGAAAAGAAAGTGGATGTGGATTTTGCGACCGTTCTAGAAGATGTAAAACTCAAGTTGCAGGAATTTAAGGCAATTATACTAGCCAAACTTCTCGACAAATTATCCCCCATGCAGGAGATTGATCTTTCTCAAGTTGAGTTTGTCTGCAACACTATGAAGAATCAACCTACTGACTAGGCCCAATTTAAAGATGTATATGCCCGAGTTCCAAAACCTACATTCAACTTGTTTCCATTGCTTAAATTACCCGAGTTGAATGTTACGACAAAGAATATGACAGTTCGAGTAGCAACTATTCATGCTAATGTCCAAGAGAAATCAGAGAAGCCTACTGTAGAATACAAAGAATATGTTAATAAATGTCGACATTTGAAATTGAATAAGTATTGTGAACCAAATACCTACCTCGAAGATCTCAAGGAAGTGAACACCGTGAACAAAATTCAAGGACATAATTTATTTATTTTTCAAGTGGAGGAGTCTGATGTAGTACAGGGATCAAGCACATTACTAACACACATAGACCGGAAGGTCAACCTTTGTGGTCAACAATTCAAAAATTTGCCAAAAAGTCTATATTGCTTGCTAGCCGGTTTCTGCTTGTTTAGATAGGTTAAAATATTGTTCAACATGTCGAAATGTTATTTCAGATTGCTTGTTAGCTGATTATTACAATTTTAGATAGGTCTTTTCGACAGGTTGATAAATTAAGTTGACAGGTTGACAAATCGAGTCGACAGGTCGAAAAAGGCAGAATTTTGCATGATTTTTTAAATTTATTTCTTTATTTGATCAGGACTTTTTTTTTTTAATTACATCTTAAGATTTGTTTAAAATTGTGTAAAGAAATTAAACTTTTTTTTTCCATAATAAATCTATATCTTTTATGTATATGAAAATTTTCTCTTACAGGTGGTTATTGATTGAGAAAGATGATGATCAAGCTCATCACATCCTCCCCTACGTAACATTTCACCACCATCTAGTGAGATCCACAGATCAACAATTGATTGAAAAGCCCAGGCGTAAGTTTTGGGCCTTGGTCAGGAAGTCAGTGACTTTAATCAACCTCGTGGCCACACGAAATGGGCCCATTCATCAACGCCATCAGATGTTGGATCAGCACCGATTGTCACGCCCCAAAATTCGAGTACCTAAATAAGGTATTCAGGACCTGAATCCCAAGGTGTGAATTATGATATGATGACATTTATTACATTCTAACTGATTCAACCAATATTCAACATAATTTAAAAGAAAATACAACTGAATATTTATTAAACTCAACTCTTTGATAGTTGTTCATTTCTACATCGAATTTAAATATAAACTAAACCTAATTAACAAAAGGAAACTGAATTGAATTAAAACTAAACAAATTTTCTAGAAAATAACATTAAAGTAGAGACCCGCCTGCTCGTAGTATTCCAGCTCTTCACCTGTACATTTTATTTTAGTAGGATGAGCATAACAGCCCAGTAGGGTCATTTCTTACCCAAAATTCAATATGTTCAGGTAATATTACTTTTATAACAATGAAGGAAAAATAAATACAGATAACGGAATGTAACAAAAGAAAATGCAATACATGTAATATTTTCATGAATACTTGCAACATTTAAATTATTTCTTACAACACCGTACCCAAGTGGATGGTCACGTTGCATTAACGCCCACGCACTGGTACCTCATGGTGAGGGACCCATTTACACGTTCGCTGGTCAGACTACTGCTCCAGTTGTACCTCTGACGTATGTCCACGCACACAACTGTACTCATATGCCATACACAAAGGAGACTCCAATGGATTCAGTGGGTTCTAGGGTCTTTCACCTAAGGGACACGATTGCCCTACTTGCTAGCTTTAGGGTCTCTCACCCAAGGGACACGATTGCCCTACTTGTTAATTTATACACCATTTTTTTTTACAATTAAATAATCAATAGATAAACATGAATAACATGAACAATTTCAATATCGACAAAATAATGATTAATAATTTAATCAATCCAATTTTTAAACTATAATGCAAGTTTTGAACAAGGTGCATAAATTTGTTAAAATATCAAGTTCTACATGAGCTCCACCCTTGAGCAATAAATCTCACATTGAGAAGATGGGGCCTACTAAAATTCATAGTTATTTCACATTCTCAGCTCAAATTTTTGGTGGTCCACCATTAAAGTTGGTTCATCAATTTGGACGATCAAATCTACCGTACAAGCATTTCATGATGGACGGTTGAGGAGTCACCACCATATTAAGAATGGCAGTAGACTATCATGACAGTGTTATTTAATAAGGAGGTAGAGTGTGGAAATAAATCCATACAACAAACTGAGTATTTGGTGTCACTCAAATTAATAATTTAAAAATGCAGGTATATGTGAATCTTTATACTACAGAATCTAAAGGGTTATGACCCTTTGCACAATCCAAAACTGTTGGTTCATTTCTAGAATTCATACAGCAACTCCAATGCCCCACCATCCATTTCTTCATAAAAATTGGGAAAGCTACTTGCGCAAGTAGGATTTGAATCCTACTCGTGTGTCACGTGCTACACGAGCCACATGTGTGATATCTATTCCGTTCATTTGAGAGGTCATGTTTTCAATGTTCCTCTTCCTAAAAATTTGGTAGTTAAACTAAATAGGTGGACCATACTTGTAAGTTGAATAAGGAACATTGTTAGCTTTCATTCATTCATAGTGCCCAAGAAATAGACAGACCGTGCTCTTTTTATTTATTATTATTATTATATATATATATATATTACTTTATCTGAGCAAATTGAAGATGTGGATTACATAGTAGATTTCTCAGACTTACACATGTGTGTTATATTCCGCATGTAGAGACGAGTAAGATTGTAGTCATACTGGCATATCTCGTACTAATAGAGTTCCATTAAAATAAAAAGATCTCCAGTACAACCGGTTGGAAACATTACGGTCCATCAAGTAAATAACTTCTAACATTTAATATATGTGAAAAATCTAACCCATTCACTAGGTTTATTAAACAATTAGGATCACAAAAAAAAAAATACACTTACATTCACTCATTAAATGAATAATAATATTTATCAACAGTTTTAAGTTATTTCCTAATTTTGAAGATATCCTGACTAGTATATAGGAATAATTTTTAATATAAGTGATCTTCATGTTGTTTCGATGTATTGGAAGGGTTGGATTTTGTATGAACTTAGTATGTCATAAATCTATTGGTGGGTGGACCGTAACTTGTGGTCCAACTTGATGGACTTGAAACCTTCTCCAATAAAGTAGGTTCTCATGGTGCATCCTCTGACATCTCATGAGGAGTTATTTGGTACTCTGGCAGAGTATGACGATTGACACGCATGCACTCAGAAATTGTAATTGTGGCACATGATAACACAAATACTTTTATAAATTAAATTATAGCTTCAGATAAATTGTTTATTTATTTATTTATTTTTTTTTTTTAAATCTTATGAATTGAAAGTTTAATTTAACATCAAGTTAAGATTTTGATTTAAATAATTTAATAATCATCTAAATTAAATCATATAAAACCTTAAATACTTACAATTTAGACTTATAACAATTTAATTTGACCAAAAGGGATTTTAAAACTTCTAAATCAGAATACAAATTTAGTAAAATTATTATTATCTATTTATTATATATATAATATGTATATATTTTAATTTAGAATAAATTTAATTAGTATTTATTCTAACCAACTAATTTAAATTAATTACTTAACTCAGATTTATGGTATAAATCTTAACACTAATTTCGAAATAAAAGATATTGTGATCTAATCTACAAGTTAAGTAGATTCAGTAATTACTAAAATTTAGAAAAACAGATATCATGTATAAATGAATTTGGAAATATTTATTAAAGTTATTTTAAATAATTTCAGAAATATATAAAATTAGAAAATTCATAGTGGAGGAGAATTACCCACATAATAATCACTACAATAATATTCCTATTAAAATGCTGGAATAATAAAAATAATAATTAACTAAAAATATTAAATTTCGAGATAAGATCACCTACCTCAAAGTTGATGATCCGGCCCCGCACAAATCTCTCTCTCTTGATCTACCGGGTTCTCACTCTCCCTCTATATTTTTTTTGATTGATTTCTTCGATTCTTTCATTCTCTCCCTTTTTTTTTTATAAATGGATGCGTAATGAAAATGGAGGTGTAGATTACGGGACGGTTTCAATTAGTGGGAGGTTTCGGCGCCCATTACCGTACGAAAAGGAAGGAGAACGGAGAACGTGGTTTAGTCGGCGTGCGAAAGGTATAACTTATTTTATTTTTATTTCTTTAGATCTGGTAGGCCCCACTAGTAATAGTATAAATCTAATCCGTCCATCATCTCACGGCCAAGAGAGAGATGTAAGGCCAAAAATGAGGCGATCCAAAACTCAGGTGGACCACGCATAAGTCGACGGTGGGGTTACTTCCCTTAAAAAATGGGTTGTTACATTCTACCCCCCTTAATAAAAATTTCGTCCCCGAAATTTAACATACCTATCATATGAAGAGATGAGGGTACTTCTCTCGGATTTCATTCTCTCGCTCCCACGAAGCTTCTTCCTCTCCATGATGCCCCCACTGAACTTTCACGAGTGGTATCGATCTTGTTCGAAGTACTTGCTCCTTCCTGTCGAGGATGCGGATCGGTTGCTCTATGTATGAAACGTCCTCCCGAATTTTCAGCGGCTCCCAGTCAATGATATGTGATGCATCTCTCTCGTACTTCCGAAGCATAGATACATGAAATACGTCGTGGACGCCAAAAAGTTGAGGAGGTAAGGCTAGTCTGTAGGCTACAAGGCCTACTCTCTGGAAGATCTCGAATGGTCCAATGTAGCGTGGTGCCAATTTTCCTTTCTTCCCAAATCGCATAACTCCTTTCATCGGAGATACCTTCAGAAACACATGGTCACCTATGGCGAACTCCAAGTTCTTTCGGCGATTGTCGGCGTAGCTCTTCTGGCGACTCTGAGCGGTACGTAGACGTTATTTGATGACAGCAATCTTCTCGGATGTCTCTTGCACTAGTTCCGGTCCCAACAATGTTCTTTCACCCACTTTGGTCCAACAACTTAGGGATCTGCAGGGTCTTCTGTATAAAGCTTCGAATGGCGCCATGCCAATACTGGACTGGAAACTATTGTTGTAGGCAAATTCTACTAAATAGAGGTGGTCGTCCCAATTTCCCTTGAAGTCAAGAATGCAGCTGCGAAGCATGTCTTCGAGAATTTGATTTACCCGCTCCGTTTGTCCGTCAGTCTGCGGATGAAAAGCCGTGCTGTAGTTTAGCGTCGTTCCCAATGCCTTCTGAAGACTCATCCAAAAGCGTGATGTAAACCTGGGGTCTCGATCGGATACTATAGACACAGGAATGCCATGAAGTCTAACGATCTCCTTGATATACTGCTTGCTTAAATCATCTAGGGATGAAGAAATGCGTATAGGAAGGAAGTGTGCTGACTTTGTTAACCTATCAACGATCACCCATATCGCATCATGATGACGGCTTGTTTTCGGCAGTCCGACAATAAAATCCATCGATATATGCTCCCATTTCTACTCTGTGACCTGTAACGGTTGTAAAAGTCCCGACGGCTTCTGATGCTCCACTTTAACCTGCTAACAAGTAAGACACCTTGCAACGTAGCTGGCTATCTCCCTCTTCATATTACTCCACCAATATTGACGTCGTACATCACGGTACATCTTGGTTCCTCCTGGGTGGATGGTGAATTTTGTGCGGTGCGCCTCATTTAAAATTTCTTGTTTCAATTCAGATATGTCTGGAACGCATAACCTCCCTTGAAATCTGACCCCACCATCAGAGCTTACTCGCCACTCCGAGTCATTCCTTCCCGCTTCTTCCGTTATTTTCTCTTGTAACCATGCATCATTCTTTTGCGCTTCTATTATTCGTCGCACCTAGAAAAGAAAATCCTAAATAACTACAGCCTAATATACGAATTAAAGGATAATCTAAATGGATAATTAAGAAATTACTTACCAGAGTGGGTTGCACCACTAAATTACTGATATAAGCCTGAGGTTCATCGATACGAAGTCTAACTTCAAAATCTTTAACTATATCACGCATCTCCCATTCTTTAATCATTAAGCTCGCCACCAGCTTGCGCGTCTTCCTGCTTAACGTGTCGGCTACGACGTTCGCCTTACCTGGATGATAGCAAATGTCGAAATGATAATCCTTCAAGAATTCCATCCATCTCCTCTGCCGTATATTTAAGTCCTTTTGATCAAAAAGATACTTTAAGCTCTTGTGATCCGAATACGCTCAAATCGCTCACCATAAAGATAATGCCTCCAAATTTTTAAGGCAAACACTACAGCTGTAAGCTCTAAGTCGTGAGTGGGATAATTCTGTTCATGAGGTTTTAACTGCCTTGACGCGAATGCTATTGCTTTACCACTTTGCATCAGCACGCATCCCAACCCTTGATAAGATGCATCAGTATATACCACAAATCTTTCCCCTTCTGCTGGTAAAGAAAGTACTGGGGCTTCCGTTAATCGCTTCTTCAATTCAGAGAAAGCCTGCTCGCAATTTTCATTCCATTTAAAAGAAGTGCCCTTCTTGGTCAAGTTAGTCAACGGCCTTGCTAATTTAGAGAATCCCTCAATGAACCTTCTATAATAACCACTAATCCGAGAAAATGCGCGCACTTGTCACATTGGTGGGCTGCTCCCAATTTAACACTGTTTCGACTTTCGATGGATCTACCGACACTCCTTTTTCCGATACTACGTGCCCTAAAAACTTTACTTCATTCTTCCAAAAGTCACATTTTGAAGCTTTGGCATACAACTGATCAGTGTTTGAGTTATCGGCGAGAAATCGATAATATCGCTGATATTATCGGTGTCGCCAGACCTACGATATCGAAACCCCAATATTTCGTTTCTCTTCTGGATGTCGCCGAAATTTTCGATATTATCGCTTCATATTATCGATCATCGGCCAAATCGACCAACCACCCAGTAGATTTCGATAAAATAGGCAAAACAAATGCTGTGTTTTCGTCGACATTGGGCGACGACCCTCTTATTCGGAAAAAAAAATAGAAAAGAAGAAGAAGAAGAAGAAGAAGAAGAAGCTCTCTTACCTTTTTGCTCGAGATCTACCTCAAGGAGTGGCCTTCTACCGGATTTGGTTGGCCATTGCGGTCAACAACGATAGGATCTTTCACAGAACAAAAAACGTAAAACCTCCTTGGAATAGCTTTTTGGGATTTGAAAAAATCGAATTTGGGGAGAGATTTTCGGGAGTTTTAAAGGAAAAATCGTCGAAATCGCCATTGGTGCAGGGTTAGGTTTGTAAGAAGAGGGAAGTAGATTAGGCTCAGGTGTAGCACAAGTGGCTATATAGTCTGCTGTAGGTACGTGTCGTGTGCAGACGAGCACCGACGCTCTTCGGCTCCGAGTTGTACGAACGGTTCAGAGGAGATTAAAGTTACATGGACCCTACAGTGATGTATTTATTATATCTACACCGTTCATCTATTTTTAGAGATTATTTTAGAACATTATCCATATAATGAATCATATCCAAAGATCATTCGGACCACACCACAAATAACAGCGGAGATAATGATTTTATTAAACAATTCATTGGGCCACCATAACGTTCTGTAGGCCCCACCATGATGTATGTGTTATATCCTGACCGTTCGTCTATTTTTAGAGACCACCTTATAGTATGAGACCAAAAATGAGGTATATCCCAATTTCAAGTGGACCACATTACAGGAACAGTGTTGAATGAACGTAGACCATTAAAAACTTTTTGAGACCTATAAAAGTATTGGATCAAGCTAATATTTGATTTTTCCCCTTATCTAGGTCTGTATGACCTAATCATACAGATTGGATATCATATAAACAAGATGCTGATGGGCCTTTGGAGGATTTTAATGGTGGCTATCCAATCATTATTGCTTTCATGTGGTGTGGTTCATTAGAGATTTGGATCGGACTCGTTCTGTACACTAAAATGATATCTTCAAATGGTTGGGCGGTGTGGATACAAAACATAAACCATGGTGGGGCCGATAACCACTCCACGTCACTTCGGTGGCAAGTTTCACTTCCAACCCGTCAGAATGCCGCATCCATACCAACTCGACTACATGGGTGGCGTCTTGATCGAGTAAATTATGTGGGGTCCACTGTAATTTACATATTTTATCCACTCCATCTATTTTAACAGGTAATTTGAGGGCTTTAGCCCAAAAACCAAGTATATCCAAATCTCGAGTGGACCTCACCACGGAAAGCAGTGTGAATTGAAATTCTTCCGTCTAAAATTTCATGAGGCCAAAGAAAATCTGGATCAACCTGTTATTTGTGTTTTTCATTCGTTCATGTCTTTGTGATCTTATGAACAGGTTGGATGACAAATAAGCATCACTGTAGGCCCTACCAAGGTTTCAACTGTGAAAATCATTATTACCATTGTTTCATGTGGTGTGGTCCACTTGAGCTTCATTCTATTTGGGGATGAAATGTATTTTTTAATTCATTTACTTTTTGTATATCTTAATTGTTATAAGCTTGCATTTTAGTGATTTCTTACAACAACGCATGCCTTTTGACCCCCATTAAATGAAAACTTCTTATTTAATGCATTCTTTTTACAATTTTTTCATTCCTAAATATGTAAATATGTGTATTTAGGCATATCATGAAGTTTCATTAAAAAATTCCACCATTTTCTCCATGTTTCCCCATTTTTCCCTGCATTTCCGGTTATCGGCGATATTATCGACGATAACGATATTATATCTTTATCTCCAGCCAGCGAAACTTGTAGCGATACCGACAACTCGAACACTGCAACTGATTGTCCTTTAGAGTCTGAAGGACTATTCGAAGGTGTTCAGCATGATCTTCTTGCGTCTTGGAATAAATTAAAATATCATCTATGAACACTATCACGAATCGGTCCAAATACGGTTTGAAGACCCTGTTCATGAGATCCATAAATACTGCTGGAGCATTCGTTAGTCCGAAGGGCATCACTAGAAATTCATAATGGCCGTACCGAGTCCTAAAGGCAGTTTTGGATATATCTTCATCTCTAATTCTCAACTGATGATATCCAGAACGTAGATCTATCTTTGAAAAATATTTAGCTCCCTTCAACTGATTGAATAAATCATTTATCCTCGGCAGCGGGTACTTGTTCTTGATAGTCGCCTTATTAAGTTGACGGTAATCGATGCATAGCCTCAAAGAACCATCCTTCTTTCTTACAAATAATACTGGTGCACCCCATGGCGACGTACTAGCCCTAATGAAGCCTTGGTCTTGGAGTCCTGAAGTTGCTCCCTTAATTCTCTCAATTCAACTGTGCCATACGGTATGGTGCTCGAGATTGGTGCGGTCTAGTACCAAATCGATTGTGAAATCCACATCTCTCTTCGGCGGTAATCTAGGGATATCTTGAAATACTTCTGAAAATTCATTAACAATCGAAATTTGTTCCACTCCTTGAGGTTCAACTTCCGAAATGGCTGACAAACTGATCGGTGCTCCTTTCCTTCGTGTCCCATGGAATTGTAACGGTGCTCGCCCATCGATATTTAATATGACCATCTTCTTAAAACAATCGATTTTTGCCCGATATAAAGATAACCAATCCATCCCCAATATAATATCGTATTCTCGCATCGGCATAACTATGAGATTAGCTGGTAAATTTACGTTCTCTATCATGATCGGACAGGATTTACAAATCTGACTTAGATCCACTGAATTACCAAGGGGGTTTGCTACTGTTAACTTTTTATCTAAGGGAGTAGGAGATAACCCAATCGAGTATAAAAAGCAGTAAGAAATAAATGAATGCGATGCTCCAGAGTCAGATAACGCTCTAGCTAAGGATGAATAAATGACGATGGTACCTTCAACTACATCGCCGTTAGCCTCGATGTCAGGCTGAATAATGTCATCTGTTGGCGGTGCTGGATCCTCATATAAGGGTGCGACATTATCATAAGTCTGGGTCGCTCCATCCTCAAACTGTGTTGAAACATCATAACTTTGAATTGAGCCATCATATTGTTGCGCCAAGTTATCGTACGGCTGCACCGTGTCATCTCCTGACTGTACTAGGGCGTAGACTCGGCCTTGAGCTTGTGGTCGTGGTGCTTGAACTCCTTGTCTCGACTGCTGGTATTGCTGAGGTTTAACCTGTGACGGCGGCTGTTGAGGTGGTCTCTGATATACCGATGAAGGTCCTTGCTGTGGTGGCCTCGAGTATGACTGTAGCGGCCTCTGTGGATATGGCTGAGGTGGTCTTGAGGAAGGCTGTGATGCAGAAGGATGTAGTGGAGGTCGTTGAGACATAGACGGCGACGTCTGTTGCTGGGGAGGCCTGAAAGACTGATGTGAAGGTCCTGACCTTTGTGGATACTGAGTGCGCTGTGGTCTGGAACAAAAACGAGAAGTGTGGCCCTCGAGTCCACAATTATAGCAAAATCCAGAAAATCGTGGTGTCGGAAGTACTGTCGTCGGTCTGGTCATCGATGTCGATGTTGTTCTCTGTCTCTTAGCTGCATCATGCTGGACCGTAGATATATGTGTAGCAGTTCTAGCACCACTCTTTACGTCCTTCCTCTGATCACGATTCTTCCAATATTCGTTGATGTCTTTCTCCACTGCTAGGGCACGCTCCAACACTTCGGCATAGGTCTTATGTACGAAAGGGGCTAATCGGCTACGAATAGATGCTCTCAGACCCTCCTCAAATTTTTGTGCCTTCCGGGTTTCATCAGACACCAGAAAAGTTGCAAATCGCGATAGCTCCGTAAACTTAGCATCATACTGGCGCACCGTCATATCACCCTGCTCCAATTTCATAAATTCTCCTGCCTTTTGATTTTTCACATACAAGGGAAAGTATTTATCATCAAATTTCTCACAAAACTGGTCCCAGGTCCAGACTTCAACACTCGGGTTCATCCTAACAACTGAATCCCACCAATGATCCGCCTCCCCTTCTAGCATGTAAATAGCCAATTCTGCTTTCTGGTATTCATCACACTTCATAACTGTGAGTATCTTATCAATCTGTTTCTTCCACACCTCGGCCTCAGATAGGTCAGGCTCACCCTTAAATACAGGCGGCCTCTGTCTTTTGAACCTTTTCAATAAATTTCCTATCCCACCGTTAGCTACGTGAACAGTTTGGGTTTGACCTTGCGCTTGAGTTTGTCCTTCCGCTTGAGTCTATCTTATCTGATAGCCCACAAGAGCCGTAAGATCACTTATGGCCCTAAGAATTCTACCCATAAGTGACCCATTTTCAGTGGTATCGGGACCAGGAGCTCCTGATGTGGCTCCGACGTCTATGTTTTGATCCGCCATAATCTATGATTAATTTAAACATGTAAGCTTAGTGTATAATAATCAAGGTAGGTTGTAATAACTAAATTGAATTCTAATTATCATTAATGGAGTGCATACTATTTAAGGTCTATAGGAGCATGAAGAATTTATTGGATTGCAAGAATATTTGATGATCCAAAGAATAACACATGAAGATTAAGAGAATTCAGGAAGTGACATGTATCAAAGTTGTAGTGCAGAAAATTTAGATTCTAGGACACTATTCCCGCTAATGTTTCTGGTACTTATAAGTGTTAGATTGATCTAAAAATTTTTACGAAGATACATATATGAGTCTAATATAATTCTGTAAAATTTCAGCCTAATACAAAGTCTAAAAAAATTTCTAAAATTCGGATAATTAGGTCTGTCCAGAAACAAACAATTTCTGACTAGTATACGCGTAACTTAATATTGGTAAAGGATAAACCTATATTTACATTTTTGAATTATTTTTTACTGAAACTAAACTTGTTAATCTACGACTGAGATTTTGAATCAACTTAAAAGGAGTTTTAATTAATTAGTTATGACTTTTGCAAGTTAAGTATTTTCTGCTTACTATTGCTGTCCAATTTAGTGTAGTATGCTAAAATTCCTAAAAATTCTTTAAAGTCCAGATTTGGGTTATTAGTTCAATGTCACGTCTAAATAAGATTATATATGATGTCAACATAATACAATAATCCCTAAATTTATATTTCTATTTTTTTCTATTATAAAAGCAAAGAGATTTATGTTTGATTCACTAATTCTACAGACAACCTTAGGTCCACAATTTTTAATCTAACTTGGCTCTGATACCAAACTGTCACGCCCCAAAATTCGGGTACCTAAATAAGGTATTCAGGACCTGAATCCCAAGGTGTGAATTATGATATGATGACATTTATTACATTCTAACTGATTCAACCAATATTCAACATAATTTAAAAGAAAATACAACTGAATATTTATTAAACTCAACTCTTTGATAGTTGTTCATTTCTACATCGAATTTAAATATAAACTAAACCTAATTAACAAAAGGAAACTGAATTGAATTAAAACTAAACAAATTTTCTAGAAAATAACATTAATAGTAGAGACCCGCCTGCTCGTAGTATTCCAGCTCTTCACCTGTACATTTTATTTTAGTAGGATGAGCATAACAGCCCAGTAGGGTCATTTCTTACCCAAAATTCAATATGTTCAGGTAATATTACTTTTATAACAATGAAGGAAAAATAAATACAGATAACGGAATGTAACAAAAGAAAATGCAATGCATGTAATATTTCCATGAATACTTGTAACATTTAAATTATTTCTTACAACACCATACCCAAGTGGATGGTCACGTTGCATTAAAGCCCACGCACTGGTACCTCATGGTGAGGGACCCATTTACACGTTAGCTGGTCAGACTACTGCTCCAGTTGTACCTCTGACGTATGTCCACGCACACAACTGTACTCATACGCCGTACACAAAGGAGACTCCAATGGATCCAGTGGGTTCTAGGGTCTTTCACCCAAGGGACACGATTGCCCTACTTGCTAGCTTTAGGGTCTCTCACCCAAGGGACACGATTGCCCTACTTGTTAATTTATACACCATTTATTTTTTACAATTAAATAATCAATAGATAAACATGAATAACATGAACAATTTCAATATCGACAAAATAATGATTAATAATTTAATCAATCCAATTTCTAAACTATAATACAAGTTTTGAACAAGGTGCATAAATTTGTTAAAATATCAGGTTCTACATGAGCTCCGCCCTTGAGCAATAAATCTCACATTGAGAAGATGGGGCTTACTAAAATTTATAGTTATTTCACATTCTCATCTCAAATTTTTGGTGGTCCACCATTAAAGTTGGTTCATCAATTTGGACGATCAAATCTACCGTACAAGCATTTCATGATGGACGGTTGAGGAGTCACCACCATATTAAGAATGGCAGTAGACTATCATGACAGTGTTATTTAATAAGGAGGTAGAGTGTGGAAATAAATCCATACAACAAACTGAGTATTTTGTGTCACTCAAATTAATAATTTAAAAATGCAGGTATATGTGAATCTTTATACTACAGAATCTAAAGGGTTATGACCATTTGCACAATCCAAAACTGTTGGTTCATTTCTAGAATTCATACAGCAACTCCAATGCCCCACAATCCATTTCTTCATAAAAATTAGGAAAGCTACTTGCGCAAGTAGGATTTGAATCCTACTCGTGTGTCACGTGCTACACGAGCCACATGTGTGATATCTATTCCATTCATTTGAGAGGTCATGTTTTCAATGTTCCTCTTACTGAAAATTTGGTAGTTAAACTAAATAGGTGGACCATACTTGTAAGTTGAATAAGGAACATTGTTAGCTTTCATTCATTCATAGTGCCCAAGAAATAGACAGACCGTGCTCTTTTTATTTATTTATTATTATATATATATATATATATATTACTTTATCTGGGCAAATTGAAGATGTGGATTACATAGTAGATTTCTCAGACTTACACATGTGTGTTATATTCCGCATGTAGAGACGAGTAAGATTGTAGTCATACTGGCATATCTCGTACTAATAGAGTTCCATTAAAATAAAAAGATCTCCAGTACAACCGGTTGGAAATATTACTGTCCATCAAGTAAATAACTTCTAACCTTTAATATATGTGAAAAATCTAACCCATTCACTAGGTTTATTAAACAATTAGGATCACAAAAAAAAAATACACTTACATTCACTCATTAAATGAATAATAATATTTATCAACAGTTTTAAGTTATTTCCTAATTTTGAGGATATCCTGACTAGTATATAGGAATAATTTTTAATATAAGTGATCTTCATGTTGTTTCGATGTATTGGAAGGGTTGGATTTTGTATGAACTTAGTATGTCATAAATCTATTGGTGGGTGGACCGTAACTTGTGGTCCAACTTGATGGACTTGAAACCTTCTCCAATAAAGTAGGTTCTCATGGTGCATCCTCTGACATCTCATGAGGAGTTATTTGGTACTCTGGCAGAGTATGACGATTGACACGCATGCACTCAGAAATTGTAATTGTGGCACATGATAACACAAATACTTTTATAAATTAAATTATAGCTTCAGATAAATTGTTTATTTATTTATTTTTATTTTTTTTTAAATCTTATGAATTGAAAGTTTAATTTAACATCAAGTTAAGATTTTGATTTAAATAATTTAATAATCATCTAAATTAAATCATATAAAACCTTAAATACTTACAATTTAGACTTATAACAATTTAATTTGACCAAAAGGGATTTTAAAACTTCTAAATCAGAATACAAATTTAGTAAAATTATTATTATCTATTTATTATATATATATATATATAATATGTATATATTTTAATTTAGAATAAATTTAATTAGTATTTATTCTAACCAACTAATTTAAATTAATTACTCTAACTTAGATTTATGGTATAAATCTTAACATTAATTTCGGAAATAAAAGATATTGTGATCTAATCTACAAGTTAAGTAGATTCAGTAATTATTAAAATTTAGAAAAACAGATATCATGTATAAATGAATTTGGAAATATTTATTAAAGTTATTTTAAATAATTTCAGAAATATATAAAATTAGAAAATTCATAGTGGAGGAGAATTACCCACATAATAATCACTACAATAATATTCCTATTAAAATGCTGGAATAATAAAAATAATAATTAACTAAAAATATTAAATTTCGAGATAAAATCACCTATCTCAAAGTTGATGATCCGGCCCCGCACAAATCTCTCTCTCTTGATCTACCGGGTTCTCACTCTCCCTCTATATTTTTTTTGATTGATTTCTTCGATTCTTTCATTCTCTCCCTTTTTTTTTTTTTTTTTTTATAAATGGATGCGTAATGAAAATGGAGGTGTAGATTACGGGACGATTTCAATTAATGGGAGGTTTCGGCGCCCATTACCGTACGAAAAGGAAGGAGAACGGAGAACGTGGTTTAGTCGGCGTGCGAAAGGTATAACTTATTTTATTTTTATTTCTTTAGATCTGGTAGGTCCCACTAGTAATAGTATAAATCTAATCCGTCCATCATCTCAGCCAAACCAAGAGAAGATGTAAGGCCAAAAATGAGACTGATCCAAAACTCAGGTGGACCACGCATAAGCCGACGGTGGGGTTACTTCCCTTAAAAAATGGGTTGTTACACCGATGATAGAGGAAGAATGGAAGGTGACTAGACAAGGCCCACCCAAGTAGCTAGGTGCCTCAAGTGGGGTGTGGGTCCCATTGCCACCTCCAACAAATGTAGATCCAAAGATCCGGCAGTTCCGTACTTGGCACTCTTGATTAAATCCTAGCCATACGTCCTTTCCTTTCCGGTATCCTCCGGAAGATCGCAAGGGCAGTTTGGGACACGGATTGCATCCTACCCCTAGTCCGGGCGAGCAGGACTCTGTGGGGCCCACCGTGATGTAACTGTTTTATCCACGCCGTTCATTGCTTTTCTCAGATCATTTAAAAGAAATATGTAAAATTTAAATAGGTCCACAGCTCCAGTGGACCACACCGGAGGAAGCTATAGTGATAATGACACCCACCGTTGAAACCTTTCTAAGGGCCACCGTGATGTATTTTTTTTATCATCCAACCTATTAATAAGGTCCTGTAGACAAGGATGAAGTGAAAAAACAAATATTAGCTTGATCCGAAACTTCTTCAGCTCTTAAGAAATTTTTAATGGTGGATATTAAAACCCCACTTTGTGGTCCACTTAAGCTCTATACCTTTCTCAGTGCTTGGCTCATACCTTAAAATGATCTGAGAAAAGCAATTAACGGCTTGGATAAAACACTTACATCACGGTGGGCCCCACAGTGGGACGCAAAACGCGTCTGGCGGTTTGGTGGTCAGGACGTGGGCCACCTTAATGAGCTCAGGCCCACCTTTTAGAATCTTCTGGAAGAACGCGAGGGACGCGGATTTCGCACTGACTGCCAGCAGCGACTTCGTAGTGCTTTGTAGGCCCCACAATTATGTATGTAGTTTATCCACTCCGTCCATCCATTTTGGATAATTATCTTAGGGCATAATCCAAAAAATAAGGTAGATACAGATCTCAGGTGGACTACACCACAGTAAAAATTGAACGACCGAAGTTAAAAACTTTATATGGCCCACTGTAATGCTTATTTTCCATCCAACCCATTGATAAGGTCACACGAACAATGATGAACGGAAAACACGTATATCAACTTTCTTAAAGACTTTTTTGGGTCCCAAGAAGTTTTAATGATGGGTGTTAATAACCACTATTTCTTATTGTGTGGTCCACCTAAGATCGGGATCTGCCTCATTTTTTGGATCATGCCATAATTTGATCTGAAAAAGTGCATGGACGGCGTAGATAAAACACATACATCATAATAGGGCCTACAGAGCATTGATCAGTAGCTACTTGCAACTGCAGCGTTCGGCAGGCAATCTGCCTCTCAGTAGCTATAGCATACCAATCAAACTCCGTGGGGCCCAATATAATGTATGTGTCTTATCCACTCCGTTCATCCGTTTTACCAGATTAATTTACTGCATCATAGAAAAATTGAAAAAAATATAAAGCTCACATGGACCACACCGCATAGAACAGTGGGAATATTGACTTCCACCGGTCCACGGTGATGATCATTTGTCATCCAATCCGTTCAAAATATCACATAGTCATGGATAAAGGAAAGAGAAAAAAGTTCACATTGATCCAAAACTTCTGTGCCCTTAGGATTTTCAACTGTAGATGTTCAATTCACATCGTTTCCTATGGTGTGGCCCACTTGAACTTTGCATATGACTGAATTTTGGTTTCATGCTCTAAAATGAGCTGATAAAACTGATAGACCGTGCGGATAAGACTCATAAATAACAGTGGGCCCCACAGTTTAATCTGTACGCTATAGTGTATCCAGTAACTCAGTATCCAATCCGCGAGCTCAGGCCACACTAATGAGCTCAGTCCCACCTTTCAGAATCTTGAGCGCGAGGGTTGTGGTTGGGAGAAAAAAAGAGCCCGAGGCCAGTGATTGGAAGAGCGCAGGGCAGTGATTGCATATTGAGTATACTCCATGCAGCTCACATGTGATATATGTATGTCATCCACGCCGTCCATCCATCTTACTAACTCGTTTTAGGGTGTTACTCAAAAATTAAAACATATACAATGCTTAAGCTGACCACACCACAGAAAACAATGGGGATAATGATATACACAGTTGAGACTTTCCTAGGGCTCACATTATTTTTTTATTTGTCATCTAACATGTTAATAAGGTCATACACACATGGATGAAGAGAAAAAAAATATATCAGCTTGATCCAAAAATTCTGTGGCCCACAAGAAGTTTTCAACTGCAGGCGTTCAATTCCCACTGTTTCCTGTGGTGTGATCCATTTAAGATTTGTATATGCTTCAATTTTGGATTAAAGCACTAAAATACTTTAAAAAACGGATGGACGGCGTGGATAAGACACGTACATGTCAATGGGCCCCACAGAGTTTACTCAGTACACTAGTTACTCAGTACGCAGTCCACTCTCGAAAAAAAAAAACGTCTTGCTGTAAATTTCCACTCCTTTCCCAATTATAAGAACGTCCATCTCCCTTATCGATTACAAGCGCTTGCATACATTTCCAGAATCGTTTGTTTCAGTACATTGCGGAGAACTAGTTGATTAGAATGGAGAATCACGCTAACAGAGGCAGGGCTACAGGATCTAGAGGGAGGGGAAGACACCGACCAGAAAACCCACATCAAAATCCTAACTTCTGGCAGAATTCAGGTCGGAATCGCCAATCGCCGGCGACCCATGTGCAGAATTCGGGCCGGGGTCGATTGTTTCGTGATCCGGCCACGCCTAGAGGGTATGGTGGCGATGGCGGGAGGGGGTCTGGTGGCCGGAGACGCGGTGGGAGAGGTGGGGCACAGTATGTAGCCCGCCGACCGAATTCGGAGAGTGCTGCGACGTCTGCCTCTGCCGGTGAGCATTTCTTCCACCATCTTATCGTCTTCGTTACTTTGTATTATTATTGTTTTATTTATTTATTTTATGATCGTGATTCGGATTATTTGGGTTGGTCTGGGGTTGACGAGAGCTTGACTCGGTTGGCTTGGGTGAGTTGACTGCAGATCACGTGCGAAAGTTGTCACATGTGTGAAATCCAGCCGCTCATCAGGTGTGTCCCACCATGTACATGCACTGGCTTGAAACCCAGCCTGACCCGATCATTTGGTGGGCCCCACTGTGAGAATTCCCTAGCCTGATCATCAGGTGGGGTCCACGGTGAGGATGCCCTGGCCCGAAACCCTGGTTAGCCCAATCATAGAGTAACCACACCATGAGGATGCCTTGAGGCTTGAAATGCGTGATGGTCTAATCATCAGGTGGGCCCCACCTGAGAATGCCGTGGCCAGAAACCCAGGTGGGCCCAACCATGATGATGGCCTGGTCTGAAACTCAGGCTGGCACAACCATCAGGTCCGCCCCACCAGGAACAATCGCTGGTCAGAAATCCGGGTTAGCCCAATCTTCTGATAGGCCCCAACATGATCATGCCCTGGTCTGAAACCCAGTCTGCCCAATCATTAGTGGGCCCCACATGTACAGGGAAGATAAATAACTTCAGACAGGCTTACAACGCTTGCATATCACAAAGGAAAAGAACCAAATAAACAGGTGACAAGCTAAAGCAAATTAAAACTATATATATACTTTTTTAGATATCACATTCAAAATTAGACAATTACTCTTTAAGAATTTATATATTAGTATTATAACAAAAAATGTGAATGAATAATTAATAAGTTTTTCCAACAATACTTCTTTAGAGATCTTGAAATCTAGTGTATTTGTAGGAGAACGATACTTTTAAGTAATAAATTGTGTTAACAGCTTCTGCTATAAAAAAAACTGCTCAAGCGTAGCGGAACTTAGCTCTGAGCGTACTGTTTATACATTCAATGATTATGTTCTGTCGTGGAGTACTAGGGAACATGCATTGCCTTTTAAGGTGAGCTCTTCGTTGTTGTGGGTTCTTAGACACTTTAATTTTCTTCCTTCTAGTATAGATTTTATAATTTGTCTCACAAATCTTTTGCAGTAGTTTGATCAGATACTTTAAACAAAACTGTATCATCGAGTGCAATAAGAAGATATGTCACCACTAATTGATTTTATCCTTACATATATTATCTATTATCAAGCTTATTTTCTTTTTCTTGAATTACAATTGTACAGCCTTCATTTATCAATACCGTGTCCATCTTGAGTTTCCACAACATGTAATTGGATTTGTCAAACTTAAGCACTTTGAATTTTGGCCAACATGTATTTTGTGTTAAAAGGCTTCTCAAATTTTGGATTTAATAATGTTTGTCATGTAAAAACACTCTCACATGATCAATGCAAGTAAAGTAAAACCATAAATAAATAAATAAAACCAGGCCAAATAAAAACCCAAGAGTTCCATGAGACCCTATTTATAAGTAGGGTTGTAACCGATTGACCCAACCCAAGTTTAGGTCAGGTTGGGTCGGGTTGTCAAGGGGCTAGGGTTGTTGGGTTGGGGTTGGAAAGGGCAAACCGATTTGAAATTGGGTTGGGTTCGGGCTGAGCAAATTCGGGTCAGGTTGGGAATAATCTCATCTATTTGAGTCAGATTGGTTGGGTCCAACCATAACGTTTGTGGTGGCCCAAATGCGGTACTGTTAGATGCAGTTCTTCGGTCGGCAACACCGGGAACATCACTCCCGAATGGTTGTCGACATCACTGTCATTCATTTTGAGGAGTATGATTTTTATCTATGCAGCTACAATGGATGCCTCAAGACGAGCAAGGCAACCAAATATTAATTCCTTTCCAACAAGTTCCACTTCCAGTGGATCATCTGCAACCTCTGTTACACATTTCCCCAGTGCTCAAAACCGACATCGCCGGTCCCACCACCACTGGCGTATTTTGCCAGAAGTATGCCGACTCCTTTATGTGCTCGCCACGCCAGAAGTATTCCGACTCCTTTTTGTGCTCGCCACCTTCATCGGCATCCTTTTCTTGATCATCAACGGTCGCTTCAATGAGATCAGCAGCTTCCTGGAGGTGGTTGCTGTTCTCAAGAATCTTATGCTTTCAGGTTGAGACTTGGGCAACTCACTTAAGCTTCTGAATAAGCTTTGATTTTGTGAAAGTAGTCTATTACTTAGAGAATGTTGGTTTCTTGGCAGATCCCAACAAATCCACATTCTCTAAGCAATAGGCTGCTTTGACAAATGATAGTCCATTCAGTTAGTTTACTGAGTAAGAGTCTCTGGAGGTTTAAGCAGTTTAAGATCCTTGTTTTTTAAGTGTTTGTGTGTTGGTTGGACTTATGATTGCTATGGTTTGTTTTTTGGATAGCTAGTTTACTTTGAGTTGGAGTGTGTTTTAGGAAAGTTGTTTGAAGTAGGTTATATATAGTTATTGAAGAATCTAGTCAGTCTATCATATCAAACAATGCACAATCAAAGTCTAGCAATGAAAGTTCTACAAGCAAAAATCAATGGGATTCTCTCCTTCAAAGAGATTGACATGAGTCATCTCTTGCCATGTATACCATGTATACCATGTATACCCTGGATTTTGAATAAAATGGATATTTGTTTGTAGAACTTTCATAGCTAGACTTTGATTGTGCATTGTTAATCTGATGAACTTATTAGATTCTTCAATAACTATTCACCTATTAAAACATGGTTCAACTCAAAGTAAGCTAGGTATGCAAAGAGCAAATTACCATAGTAATCATAAGTCCGATCTAATGGAGTGATTAGATTAGTCAATAATTGGAGTGTTGGTCTTGTGATGGTATGTGTGTGTTCCTTTGTTTCATGTACTCTTATTAGACTCATTTCTACTATGGTTTGTTATTTGAGTGTTTGAAAGGTGTTGTTACTCTCCTAATAAATTTTAATTGTGTGGAAGATTTCTTGTAAATTATCAAGGAGGCTTGCTATGACCACATGTTATTTGAGCTTATCGTTGGGTGGGCCACAGATATTTTGGCATGACTCTGCACAAAACAAACGGGCATTTTTTTAAAACTACCCAACCCACCCACTTGTTTTGGACATTGGGCTAACTTAGGAGGAAAACAACCTGAGTTTTTGGCCAGATATTTAAACAGTGTGGCCCACCTGATATGTGGTGCATGGCATATTAGATGATGGTGGAGATTAAGTGCTTGATATCTTAGATATAGAACATTAAGATACGCACATATGATAGTTATGCTTTCCTGTCAATGATTGTGTGAATTTGTTATTAATCATTCCTTCACATATATGGAGAAATAATTGTTTCTCCAAGTCCATGGATGTGGCCATCATTTGGGGTTCGAGCAGGTGGTGGTACCCAGTCATCCAAGTGTCGACTTTCATATTTGTTATACCACCACCTTGATGGACGGCTGGGAAAGAACTCGGTATTGAAATTTGTCTTTTGAATTAGTTTTTAATCAGAGAAAGAGGCTGATCAGATGAGGGAAGATGCTTCATGGAAGTCTTACGGATGTGGTCCAAATTTAGAAGTGGTATGGTGATCAGGACCATTGATCTGGTGGTCCTAGAATCGTAGTGGTTCGACAATGGTGATCATGACCATCGATCCGGTGGCCCCACAATCGTAGTGATTTGACAATGGTGGCCATGGGATCATTGTGACATTCTGCTTTTCTAGTGGGGACTGTGCCCCATCCTTCTGCTCAACTTTAATGTGACTGTACATGTGCGGCCAACCATTGGATGGATGCCAGGTTCTGATTGGTCTGATTTTTTGGGCTAAGGTCCAGAAAACCAATGGCCTTGATCATTGGATACAAGTGCCAGATGTACTGTCAAGATCTTTTGGTGCACACTTAGCACAAAGATGTTTTGAGGAACTTTTTATTACATGAGGTTGGATCGCTACAAAGGATTGTTCTGATGTGTTTGGGCTAAGTCCCAGAAAACCAATGGGCTTGATTACTGGACACTAGTGCTAGATGTATTATTGCCGTTTTATTAGATGAGGGGAAGCAGATTGCGTAGTGAGTAAACTCTGTGGGGTCCACTGAGATTTATGTAATTTATCTACTCCTTCCATTCATTTTACCAGATAATTTTAGGGCCTGAGTCCAAAAATGAAGCATATTCAAAGATTAAAAGGACCACACCACAGGAAACAGTATGAATTGAACATCTACCGTTGAAAATTTCTCGAGGTCCACAAAAGATTTGGATCTCCCTTCATCCATGTTTTTGTGATCTTGTGAACAGGTTGGATGACAAATAAACATCACTGTGGGGCCTAGCAAGGTTTCAACAGTGGAAATCATTATTCCCACTGTTTCCTGTGGTATGACGCACTTGAGCTTTGGATATGCTTCAATTTTGGGCTCAACCCCTTGAATGAGCTGAAAAAGCGGATGGACGGCGTGGATAAACTCTCCACGGCACACATGGCAAGGCGATGGATCAATCTGAGCTGTCCATCTAATGGGCCCTATCATCGTTGGCTTAAGTAGTTAAGTATATATTAAAATAATAATAATAATAATAATAATAAATCACACCCTTAGACAGTCCAATCTATCAGATATGTCCAGCATCTCAAACTGAATTATGACCGTTAACAACTTCTGTTTTAGACCATTACTTTGAAGGCCAATGATCAGATGACTAAGATATCCGATCCAAGTATACTTCTAAACCAGTTTTCCATTGACGGTTGTGGCAACAAGATGGATGGTCCCAAATGATCAGTCCCATTTATCAGATGTTTTGTGGAGAGATGGCTCTACCGTATCATATCTGGGGTGACCAATGTCTGATGAGTGGACGGGATTGCACGTTCGGGTTGCTTAATAGGGCCACCTACATGATATCTCCTCTTTTCTTGAGGTGGGCACTCGACACTGGCCCATCTGTATGCCCCTAGACTGAACCGTCTGATCATGGGGCCCATGATTTTCCAGGTGCTTCGAGTCAATGGGCCAGTTTGGATCGTCAGTTTTCAGAACTTGGCCCAATTCCGGACAGCTGTGGGGCCCTTGAGTTGGGTACCCTAGTTTTGGAGCCCGCTAATGAATGGGTCAGGCTCAAGACCCTCTATAGATAGCTTTCCTGGGCCTTAGTTTGTGAAACACTGCCCGTGCTTTCCTGATCCAGACCATTGGTCTGATTGGGTTCACCATGGATTGGGCCATTCCCAGGCATCTACCTGATGAGAACATCTCAGCCCATCGATTAGTGTCCTGCAAATGAGTGGTTCAGAAAATAGCACAATGGTCTATCTTTAGCAGAAAAGACATCCATAGTTTGGAACTGGGCCCAATCAAGATCAGCCCAAACCAACAGTTGGCAAGACTTTAGGCCCAGACCATTGCAATTTAGAGCGTGTGAAGCCAAAACCAGGCCCACTAGGCAATGACATGAGCTAGGTATCCATATGGTCTCGCTTCAAGTTCAGCTCTGCAATTTGACTTAAAAAGCCACCTTTCACCCTTTTATACCTAATTATTTAGGTATACCTCTCTTTTGGGCTCATGCCTTAAAATGATATATCAAAATAGTTGGCGGCCTGGATTAAACACTTATGTCCTGGTGGACGCACTGAGCCACTGACAGGACCGTCCATCTCTTTCTAGGTGACGGTGGCATGCGGATTTCCTCTAAAAGCCTTTTACAGGAAGTTCCTGTGCTGGTAACCTAGGTGGTAGAGTCAAGTCCAGGTGGGCCAAGCTCGGCTCGGCTTGTCCATGCTGTACTCAAGTTCGAGCTCAAGCTCGGCCTCGAGCTCAACACTGAAGCTTGGCTTGTTTGCCAAAGCTGTCAAGTCGAGCTAGTAGTTCGAATCGAGTCGAGCTCAAGCTTGTTGGGTGAGAGAGTAATGAATTATGTTCTTGATCCACATCCATTGATGAAAAATTCAAAATTTTTAGGAGAATCAAAGCAAAATCCGATGAAAAAAATAAACAAAACTTCGAATTGGATAAGGAAACCTGTAAAAATCGATTTGTTCTTGATCTTCTTCCACCAGCAGAAGTCCAAGTACTAAAAAAGAAACAGAGCAGAATACAGATCAGAAATCCAAGTAAAGAGCTCTAGCCAATCAGATCATTAGATTCCGTTCAAGCTTTAACAAATCTGAGAAGAACCCATCTCGAATTTCTTGGATTTCTCGCCCAATAAGTAAATCTCAAGAGATTAAAATCATACTATCGTGGAGCTAAAATGAAAACTGGTAGTGGTGGTCCGGGCAAGTGTGCGGCTGACAGTGGGTAGAGAAAGAGAAGAAAGGAAAAGGGAAAGGAAAAGGGGGTGCGTGCGTCGGATAAAGACTCTAGGGTTTGTTTTCTTTTTCTTTTTTATTTTATTTTATTTTTTTAAAAGTTAAAAGTTAAAACTTATATATATATATATATATATATATATATATATATATATATATATATTATTTAATATATTTATTAATTGAGCCGAGTTGAGCTTGAGTTCAAGCTTCGAGTTGAGTTGAGTTGAAATGCCCCCTGTTTGAACTCAGCTCGAACTCAACTCGAGCTTCAAATAATTAGCCTGACTTGTCCCAAATCAGCCATTTAAGCTGAGTCAATCCAAGCTGACTCGAGCCCAGCCGAGCGAAAAACATGAACAGGCATACTAGGCAGGCCCTACTGTGATGTTTATGAGAAATTCACACTGTTCATCCGTTTTGTGAGTTCATTTAAGAATACATTACCAAAACTGAGAAGTATCCAGGACTCAAGTGGGCCTTACTAAAGGAAAATGTGTTTAGGGAAATTTCTACTGTTGAAACCTCCGTGGGCTCAAAAGTGATGTTTAAATACCTTCCATACCATTCATAAAGTCATTACTAATGAGATGAACGGAGAAAATAAATATTACCATTATTCAAAACTTCCTTGGCTCCACAAATATTTCAACTCTGGACGTTAATCCTTACGTTTACAGATCACTTGAGAATTGGATCCCGCTCAATTTTAGTCCATGTCGTAAAATGAGTTCACAAAACAGATGGGTGGAGTGGATTTCTCACAAACAACACGGTGGGCCCCACCTATATTTCCAGCGCATGAACTCACTGGGAAAGGCTTTCGCAGGACCCTGGATGACGCGGATTTCCTGCTAAAGCCTTTTGCAGGACGTCCCTGCGCTGGAAATTGAGATGGAGCCCACCGTGATGTTTGTAAGGAATCCACTCCCTCCATCCATTTTCTAGACTCATTTTCGGATTTCAAACCAAAATTGATAAGGATTCAAGACTCAAGTGGGCCGCACTAAAAGAGAAGGTGGTTAGGAAAATTCCTACCGTTGAAGCCTTCCTGCGTCGACGGTGATGTTTACATTCCATCTATACCGTTCATAACTTCACTCATACTGGGATTAACTGAAAACACAAATATTAACATGATTCAAAACTTCTGTGGCCCCACGAATATTTCAACTGTGGACGTTCAATTCTCACGTCATCAGCCCACTTAAGCAATGGATCCGGTTCATTTTTTCCCTGATATCCTAAAATTAACACAAAAAACAGATGAACGGGGTGGATTTCTCATAAACATTGCATTGGGCCCCACCTGAGTTCCCTGCGCAGGAACTTCTTGCAAACGCTTTCGCAGGAAATCCGCGTACATCTGCTTCCATGCATCTGGAATTTCTCAGCTCTACCATACCATTTCTATCCTTCCCTGACTGCTGGTCCATTGCGTGATCTCTGAGGCCCTTATCAAGTTTTGATTTGTACCGTCACTTTAAAGGGCACTAATCAGATGGCCAGGATCATCTGATTGATGTGCATTTCTACCCATTTGCCCTACAGTACGGCATACAAAATGAATGGTCCTCACCGAGGATAAGCCGTCCTGCCACGTGTATTGAACCCTTTAGCGTAATCTGCACCGTTGAATCACAACTGATGAGAGAGGCCGATTAGTCTTGCACCTCAAGAAAGGAAGTGGGCCCACTCATTACCACCTTTAGATCTTAGATCGACACGGATGATAGAGAGAGATCGAATTATGACCAGTTGAAAGGCCCGCCCAAGTATCACGGTACCTTAAAGTGGAAACGGATTGGCTACTCCCCCTGCCACCAGCCAATGGCTGGTGGTCAGTGATCTGTGGGCCTCACCATGATGTTTATGTTTCATCCATGCTGTCCATCTATTTTTCTAGATCATTCTATGTTGTGAGACTAAAAAATAGGTATATAAAATCTCAATTACACCACATTACAGGAAACAATGTTAAATGAACGTCGACAATTTAAAACTTTTTTGGGGCCATAAAAGTTTTGGATTAAGTTGATCTTCATTTTTTCCCTTCATCTGGGTATGTATGACCTAAGCAACAGATTTGATGTTAAATAAACCGTACAATAGGCCTTAGGAGGATTTTAATGGTGGATACTTAATCGCTATTGTTTTCCTGTGGTGTGGTCCACCTGAGATTTATATGCTTATAAGTTTTAGGATCAAGCCCTAAAATGATCTTTAAAAATGGATGACCAGAATGGATGAAACAAAAACATAATGATGGGGCCCACAGAGCACCAACCACCAGCCACCGGGCTGGTGGCAAGGGAGTAGCCAGTCCGTTTCCGCTTAAAGTGAGGTCTGGGTCCCACGCGTCACAACCATCAAATGTAGATGAACAAATGGTTGAGCAGCCCGGGCGAAGTTTCGGCCCTCGATCAGGAAGGTCAGCCACTTTTTGATCAAATCGTGGCCACATGACATGGCCCCACTCATTAACACCATCGGATGTTGAATCAGCACCGTTGAGAGAGGAAGAACGGAAGGGTGAATAGACGAGAGGACCCACCCAAGTAGTTGGGCAGTTCAAGTGGGTTGTGGGCCCCAATGCCACCTCCATCAAATGTAGATCCACCAATCATCAAATGGGCCCCAATGCTACCTCCAGCAGTTCCGATTGCCAATCACGACATGGGTCACGTGAGATCAAATCCTGACCGTGCGTCACTTGAGATCAAATCCTGACCATGCATCCTTTCTTTTTTGGTATCTCCTGGGAGAACACAAGGGCAGTTTCGTAATCAGGGGACGCGGATTGCCTACTGATATTCCCAGAAGCAACTCGCTACTGAGCAGTGCTCTATGGGCCCACACGATTAATCGCTACTGAGCGGGGAAACGGATTGGCTACTACCCCTGCCACCACCCAATGGCTGATGGTCGGTGCTCTGTGACCCCACCATGATTTATGTGTTTCATCTATGCTGTCCATCCATTTTTCTAAATAATTTTATGATATGAATATAAAAATGAGGTATATCCCAATCTCAAGTGGACCACATTACAGGAAACAATGTTGATTAAACAACGACCATTAAAAACTTTTTGGTGCCTTAATAGTTCTTTGTTTTTTTACCTTCATCTAGGTCCGTATGACCTAATCAAGATGTCAAATAAACAGTACAGTGGGCCTTAAGAGGATTTTAGATATCCAATAACTATTGTTTTCCTGTGGTGTGGTCCACCTGAGGTTTATATCTGTCTCAGCCCTAAAATGATCTTTAAAAGTGGATAAACGACATGGATAAAATACAAACTTCATAGTGGGGCCCGCATAGCACTGACCACCGGCCACCGGGCTAGTGGCAGGGGAGTAGCCAACCGTTTCCACTAAGCGGTGATCTATGGGCCCCACTATGATGTATGTGTTTTATCTACTCCGTCCATCCACTTTTCAGCTCATTTTAAGCCATGAACCCAGCAATGAGCAGATCAAAATCTCAGGTAGACCACACCAAAGAAAAAAGTGGTGATTGAGTGCTTACCAAAAACTTCCCGGAATCACAAAAGTTTTGATCAAGCTGATATTTGTGTTTTTCCTATATTAAAGTTTTCAACGGTAGGTGTTCAGTTACCAATATTTTTCTGTGGTGTGGTCCATCTGAGAATTTGATCTGCCTCATTTTTAGGATAATGCCTTTAAATAATAATCCAAGATGGATAAACGGCATGGATAAAACAAATACATCATTGTGGGACCACAGAGACCGTACAGTAGCCACGTCGCTGCTGCCGGTGTCAGGACGCCATCCGCGTCCGTAAACACCATTGAGGCCCACCTTACCATTTAGAATACTCTGGAAGAATAGAAGGGTAGTTTGGTAATTAGGACATGGGCCACTGGGATAAGTGCAGGCCCACTTCACCTATTAGAATCTTCTGGAAAGGCGCGAGGGCAGTTGCTGGGAAAAGAAATCTTGTAAATTCCCACTCTCTCCTTCCCTCTATATAAAAAAATTCCGTCTCGCTTCGATCTTACAGGTGCTTGGGTACATTTCGAGCATCTTTTGTTTCAGTACATTGCGGATAACAGTTATTTCTAACTTCCAATGGAGAATCACGCTACCAGAGGCAGTGCTACAGGCTCTAGAGGGAGGGGGAAACACGAATCAGAAAACCCACATCACAATCGTAATTTCTCGCAGAATTCAGGCCAGAATCGCCGGTGGGCGGCGGCCCATGTGAAGAAATCGAGCCGGGGTCGATCGTTCAGTGATCCGGCCACGCCCCACTCGGCGGCGCCTGGAGGGAATGTCGGCGATGGCGGAAGAGGATCTAGTGGCCGGGGACGCGGCGGGAAAGGTGGGGCCCACTACGTGGCCCGCCAACGGAGTTCGGTGCCTGGTGCGACGAGTGCCGCATTCGGTGAGCATTTCTTCCAATGCTGCGTTCGTTACTCTGATTTTTTGTTTTCATGATGATCGTGATTCGGACCATTTGAGTTGGTCTGGGCTTGACTAGAACTTGACTCGGTTGGCTTTCCTGAGTTGACTGCAGATCACGTGCCAAAGCTGTCACATGTGTGAAATCCAGCTGCTCATCAGGTGTGTCCCACCACAAGCATGCCCTGGCCTGAAACCAGCCTGGCCCGATCATTAAGTGGGCCCCACCATCAGGATGCCCTGGCCCAAAACCTGGACTGGCCTGATCATAAGGCGGGGTCCACCGTGAGGATGCCCTGGCTCGCCCAATCATCGGATAGGCTTACCGTGAGGATGCCCTGCCTCGAAACAGATAATGGACTAATCATCAGGTGGACCCCACTTGAGGATACTCTAGCCCGAAACTCAGGTTGGACCAACCTTCAGGTGGGCCCCACCATGATGATGCCCTTCTCCGAAAACCAAGCTGACCCAACCTTCAGGTGGGCCCTGTTGGGATTTGGTCTGCGGAATCACATGGATATGGATCTGGATAGGAATCCAAGACCACCAAGCAAACACAAAAGAACACAAAGATTTAACGTGGAAAACCTTACAGGAAAAAACCACGGCACAAAGCGACAGAAATTCCACTATGAAAGCACATATTACAAAGATGGATGACTTGCCCGACTTTAGAAATCCTCAAATCTCACCTTTCTCTACCTTGCTCTACCCCTCTGAAACCCTGAAACCCTTTAGAAACCCTAGCACCCTTTTAGAAATACTTAAAACCTCATAGAATCACTCCCGGTTCCGCATATACCCATTTTTATAGGTTTAGAAAGAAGCCGAAACGGAATAGGAAACAAAAATCGCAAACTCCGCGTTTCCGCAGAAAATCTGCGTAAACTCTTCGATGACACCAAACTAGATTCGACATCATCGAAAAATGACAAAACATGTCTAGCGAGTAGGGGTGAAAATCCCAGAAATACTCGATGACATCGACTGACTTCGATATTATCGAACCATGCAGATAGATTTAAGACATCTATTATCAACAAGCCCAACCATGAGGATGCCATGGGGTCTTTCTTCTTGGCTTCGGTGCTAGGAGGGCTACAACCTATAGAAAATGGGTGCACTAACTATATTAGGATTTTATATATTGACGCGGCATTGAACTCTTTCAACATAATCATTTTAAGCTATCCATACTCATATTTTTCCTCTCTAAAATATGGTCATTCATCTAATTAATGGCATCCATATTCTTTATATTAAATTCTTTAGTCAAATAATCTGTTAATGCTACAATAATATCTCTACTAGTACTTACAACTAAAATGTCATCAGCATATAATGATAAGATAATGAAGTCACCATTTTCATGGTTGCAAATATAAGCACAATGATATGCCTCACAATTCTAAAATTCTAAGCTTGCAATGAATGAATCAAACTGCTTGTATTAATACCTTGGTGCCAACGAATGAATCAAACTGCTTGTATTAATACCTTGGTGCCAACGAATGAATCAAACTGCTTGAATAATTGTTTTAGATCATAAAACAATTGTTCAATTGACAAACAAGATTCATTCTATATATATATATATATATATATATATATATATATATATATATATGGGAAAGGGTACTATGCGCTCGAGCTGATGGGAACATCCCATGAGGTCGAGCTGTGTGGGCCCCACCGTGATGCGTTTCAAACATCTACCCCATCAATCAGATGCACCATTCCATCGTGGGCCTAGGTCTCAAAAATCAAGTCAATCCGTGACTTGTGTGGGCCACACCACATATAGAAGTTGATAGGGGCCGTGCACCATTGAAACGTTAATAATCATTTTTTTGGGCCCACCGAAATGTGGTTTACAAATCCAGCCCATCCATTATGTGTGTCCTACTTGGATGAGGGTTCAAACCAAGTTTCAGCAGCATTCCTCAGTGATTTTTTATATTTTTTGGCTGTCTTCACATGATTTTAGATGGTATGGCCCACCTGAGTTCTTAGATTGGCTGATTTTTGGGATATTCACATAATTTAAAGGGGACCCATCAAAGGCACGGTGTTGATGGTCAACACGCATCACGGTGGAGCCCACACAGCTCGACTTCATGGGAGCTTATCGTGAGCTGAAGCGCATAGTACCTTTTCCTATATATATATATATATATATATATATATATATATATATATATATATATATATATATATATATATATATATATATAACTCTCGGGTTGACTCATATAAAAATTTTTTATCAAGATTTTAATATGAAAAGACAGTTTTTACATTAAACTGCTTAAGCTCCAAGTTAAGCATCACTGTCATACTCAACACAGTATGAATAGTACTCAACCGGATAACTGAAGAGAAAATTTCATCGAAGTTAATACTTGATTTCTTAGCATACTCTTTTGCTACTAATTGAACTTTGTATATCTCAACATTCCTATTATATATCTTCAACTTGTAAACTTATTTGCAACAAATAGTGTTCCGCCCTTTGGGTAATTTAATCAATTTTCAAGTCTTGTCTTATGTAAAGCTTCCATCTCCTTCTCTAAGGATGCTTTTTCACTGGTTAACATCCATGGATTTACATGACTCTCGATATGAACGAGGCTCATCCTTTTTTGTCATGCAAACAAAAGTCATAACATAATCCTTTAGTCAAACCAAACAAAAGGTTTTGTATTTTTCTTCAGTTGGCCTTGATTACATTAAATTTCAGCACCTGATATCTCATCTTCAATGTTGAACAAACAGTATGAAGATCCGCCAATGTTGAAAATCCACAAATTCACATGCCTTTTGGTATGAAGAAGGCTTTGATTGTAGTTTGATCGGACACGTTAAACAGAATTGAATCATAGAGTGTAAGAAGATCCACTATAGCTAACTGTTTTTTTTTTTTTCCCCCTTGAATACCTCATCTTTCATCTTTATGACCTTTTTTTCCCCCTTAAATTGCAATTACACAACTTTTCTTCACCAACACCGTATTCATCTTGAGTTTCCATAACGTGTAATCAGGTTTGTCAAACTTTGGCACTTCGAATCTGGTAGAACTGGATCCAGCCATCTAAAATACAATTGTAACACAAAAGCCAACATACTGGAGCTAAAAGACTTCTTAACTTTTTGCTTTGATACCATTTATCGTGGAAAAATATTTGCACATTATCAATGCAAGTAAAGCAAAACTATATTTTAAAAAAGGGTCAAACAAATAAAGCCAAGTCAAAGTAAAAACAAGAAAAAAGAGGCACATAGATTTACGTGGTTTGTAAATATGCCTACTTCCACCGGACAACAGCAAGGAGCTTTCTACCCTCACTAAAACAAGATAAAAAAAAAAGAAAAAGAAATACAAGACTTGTTGCTCTCTCACTCTTCCACTATATAAGAACTCACCTAAGAATCCACAGCAGAATAATACAAACTCTCTACCTATCCTTTTTATATAGACCGCACCGTAATAGATAAGATAGCCACAAGCCTGGTGAAACTAGACCTCATCGTATATATGTATGTAACGCAAGGAGAAAACGGAAATAGGAAGTCTATCCAACTTGGATATGTTGCACCATTTCCACCTCCTAATGAATGACATGGATTTGCAACAAGTGCATAGAGGTGACATAGTAAGCAGATTAAAACCTCACTACTTCAACAAAACCAAAATTTCCAATAATTGCTATATGCTACATGTGACCCATTGTTTCAGGAGCAGAGGAAAATAAATTGTGATGTGGAATGTCTGCACTTTGTAGAATTTAACGCGTATCATCCACGTTGTCCTCCTCATTGTGCCATTCCTCTTGTTCTTCGAAGAAATTTAGGTTTCATAAGTGCCCTTTGCGGCCATGATTCAAACATGTATTTGCGGGGCTGCCTTTGGTTCGAGACAGCTACCTTTTGTCCATATTCTTGAAATTCTGTTGCGGTTGCATGGCGCACTAGTCACCATCATTATTTTCCATCCCTTGTTATCGCGCTGGCCCGTGCTCGATGTCGAAGAATGTGAACCTGACTTTATCCAAGTCGAGTAGGATGATGACTTATTCACATGGTTATATCATGTTGTGTTGCTCCTATGCTTGCATTTCTATCTAATATGCCCTGTCTACAATTTCAGGATTGACCTCCACCATCTCTTGTTGTATATCCATCCATATCCTATAGCAATACCTTGTGACCCGCAATATTTCTGTATTATTTCTGAACAGGATTGACCTCCGCCATCTAAAACTAGTGCACTATTAGTAATCATATTAAAAAATCCTATCTCTCTAATTTCAGCACTGCAAAATATAGCTCGACCAGCTCGGATAGCTGGAACCACTCTAAGTGGTTTTCCTGCACTCTCAATCAACAATCATGGCAGGCATTGGTGTCTAGATTACCCACGAAATATTCAATCTCATCTAGTCTTCTACACAATCTCAGCCTTGCCATATTCAGGATTATCATGGCTGGTTAGGTCTCATGCTCGCATCCATGCTTCTCATCATCTTTGCTCAGTGTCTGAAAACGACCCTTCACTCCATTTTGGTTGTCGCTTGCCATATTTTAGGACTATACGAAGTCCCACTTCGGTATGTGTTAATAGATTGGTGCTGTTACTTTGGCTAGGTTATCAGATTGAAGCTGGAATCACTAGTTAGAAAGAAGAATAAAACTCGGAACAAATGCTAGAGATCACACAAACCCTGCTCCACCACTTCCACTGTAGGAAACCTCTCATCAAATTCGTATTTAAAAATTTTAAAAAGAAAAAAAGTAAAAAAAGAAAAGAACTTGTAAAGTTATTCCCATAAGTAGCACCATGGCACCCAATTTATAGCTAGGACTGCAGCCGATTGACCCAACCCTAGTTCTGGTCAGGTTGGGTTGGGCTAGGTTGTCAAGGGGCTGGGATCGTTGGGTTGGGGTTGGAAAACGCCATCCAATTTGAAATCAGGTTGGGTTTGGGCTGAGCAAATTCAGGTCAAGTTGGGAATAATCTCATGTATTTGAGTTGGATTGGTTGGGTCCAACCATCATGCTTGTGGTGGCCCAAAAGCGATGCTAGATGCAGTTCTTCCTGAAGAACCCGAGGGATGTTGGCAACACTGGGAACGTTGCTCCCTGATCAGTTGTCGACATCACGATCATTCATTTTGAGGAGTATGATTTTTATCTATGCAGCCACAACTGGAGCCTCAGGACAAGCAAGCCGACCCCCTATCAATTCCTTTTCGATGAGCACTGCTTCTACAACCTCTGTTACACATTTCCCTGGTGCACCAGACCGATATTGCTGGTCCCACCAGTGCTCTGTGTTTATCTCGTGGCGTATGGGGCCAGCAGTATGCCGACTCCTATATGTGCTCGCCACCTTCATCAGCATCATCTTCTTCTTGGCCGTTGTTGATCACTTCAATGAGGTTGGTGACTTCCCAAAGGTGCATGCTGACCTCAAGAATCGTATGATTTCCAGTTGATAACCGGCCCACAATCGGATGGACCATCCCCCAAAAACTGTCCAGATTGGAAGATCCCAGCTACCAATCTTGGGTCTCTCTCTCTCAACCCCAAAGTGTTTGTGTGTTGCTTTGTTTGATGCCTGTGGGCATAGCTAGTTTGAGTTGTCGTGTTTTGGGAGAGTTGTTTCATTAGGTTATAGGAGTGTTGGTCTTGTGATGGATTGTGGGTGTTGCTTTGTTTGTCTTGTGATGGATTGTGGGTGTTGCTTTGTTTCATGTACTCTTATTCAACTCATGTCTACTATAGTTTGTTGTTTGTATTTGAAAGGTGTTAGCCTCCTAGTAAATTTTACTTGTGTGGAAGATTTTCTTTTAAATTATCAAGGTTTGCTATGACCACATGTTATTTGAGCTTTCCATCAGGTGGACCACACATCTCTTTTGAGACCCACACGTCCAAGTATATCGTCACGTCGTTCCTATTGGTTCTACCACCACGTTGATAGACGGCTGTGAAAGAACTCAATATTGAAATTTGTCTTTCGAATCAGTTTTTAATTAGAGAAAAGAGACTAATCAGATCAGGGAAGATGCTTCATGTAAGTCCTATGATGGTGATCAGGTCATCGATCTGATGGGCCCAGGATCTGGTCATTGTGACATTCTGCAGCCAACCATTGGATGGATACCATTGATTTTTTGGGCCAAGGACCAGAAAACCAATGGCCATGATCACTGGACACTAGTGCCTGATGTACAGATTTTTTGGTGCACGCTTCGCAAAGATGTTTTGAGTAACTCTTTATTTCATGAGGTTGGATCAATACAACGCGCTGTGGGGCCCAGCATTGTGTGTGATACCCAATACATCCATTATTTGTTGCCCCTCTTATTCTTCTTGCAACCCAAAAATCAGGCTTATCCAAAACTGTGGGCCACTCCATGGGAACGGTTGGGATGGGGACACCCACTATTAAAAGCATCCGAGATTACATGTGGGGCCCACCACATTTTGAATAAGCATCTAATACATTAAGGGCCCCTTTGGCCAGTCGGATTGGAAGGGATTGGATGGTATTGGAAGGGATTGGAAGTTAAATCCCGGGATTGGCTGGCGTGCCAAACAGAGTCGGTGATTTGATCCCAATCCCATGGATCTTAAGACAATCCATTGACAACACCATCATTACCTTTAAATCCCATCCAATCCACCTAATCCGTTCAAATTTGCCTGGGACGTGTTTGGTTTGTCAGATTGGAAGGGATGGGAAGGTTTAATCCTCGGATTGGCCGGGGGTGCCAAACAGACTGGATATAGGGATATAGCAATCCCATGGACGTCAAGACAATCCACTGACAACACCATCATTACCTAGAAATCCATAGCAATCCCATGGATGTCAAGACAATCCACTGACAACACCATCATTACCTAGAAATCCATGCCATCCACTCTTCAATCCCTTCCAATCCACCCGGCCAAACGGGCCCTAAGAAGATGAGTGCACACCAGAATGAACAGAAACCGACAAATGAGGGCCATTGCCCAAAGAGAACATGAGAGGCCCACGTAATGGGATGAAATAGATGTCAGGCACACATCACAGTGAGCCCCACACACTTGCTATTGATCCGGCCTCACTGATTAACATTATATTTTTTCTATGTTTGCCATGGTTATGAGTATTTCAAAATAAAATGAAAGAGAATCAGTGGTTTCTTGGATTTTCATTAAAAAATTGAAATAATTGGGATGATTGTTTCTCACCCATTCTTTTGAATTTGATGAAACTCAGTAATTTAGACTGTTTTCATGTGAGAAATGAATTTCACATGACTAGGCTCATCAAATGCATATGGTATACCGTATACGTATGTTTCTTACTGTATGGTCCAGTGGCGTAACTCGAACTTGACTCGGTATGCTTTCGGATCGGGCTAAGGCTACTCGATCCGAACCGACTTGGCCATTCGGATCAGCTCAAGCGGGTCTAATGGAGTCGAGTCCACCGACTCCAGTCATCCCATGCCCAGCTCTACCCCCAAAAATTACTTTGTATCTATGATGGATATGCCATCCCTTGCAAAGATTTATAAAGATTTTACCACTCTCATAAGTAATAATTATACCTTTTACACCAAAATACTCTGCAATATGCGCATTTAAACAGGCAACTCATGACCATGATCAAGTTGGGAATGGAGTACAATATGAATATTTTCCATTTTCCATTGAAATCAATATCCAAATGGCATTTTATTCATGCAAGCCTTTTACAATAATTGTTATGGATCAATCCTAATACTAATACACCCATTTACATTAACAGCAACTTTATAATATTATAATTATACTATTTACACCTAATTACGTTAACAGCAACTTTATAATATTATAATTATACTATTTACACCTATTTACATTAAGGGCCGCACTAAAGGAAAAGGTAGCTAGGGAAATTCCTACAGTCGAAACCTCCCTCCGCACTAAAGGAAAAGGTGGCTAGGGAAATTCCTACAGTCGAAACCTCCCTGAGGTTGACAGTGATGTTTACATGCCATCCATACCATTCATAACATCATTCCTACTGGGATGAACTGAAAACACGAATATTATCCTGATTCAAAACTTCTGTGGCCCCACGAGTATTTTAACCGTGGAATTTCGATCCTCATGTTTTTGGCCCACTTGAGCATTGGATCTGGCTCGGTTTTGCCTGTAAGTCTTAAAATGAGCTCACAAAATGGATAGATAGTGTGGATTCCTTGCAAACATCACGGTGGGCCCCACCTAGGTTCCCTTCACAGGAACTTCCTGCGAAAGTCAGGAAATCCGCGTCCAGCCTTTGGCATGCGCGGACGTGGATTCCCTGCCAAAGCCTTCCCCCGGAGGTCCCTGTACTGGGAACTTAGGTGGGGCCCAAGGTGATGTTTTTGAGAAATCCACTCCATTCATCCGTTTTGTGAGCTCATTTTAAGACATGAGGACAAAAACGATCCGGATCCAATACTCAGGTGGGCCAAAAACGTGAGTATTGAACATCAACCGTTGAAATATTTGTATAGGCACGGAAGCCTTTAATCAGGATAATATTTGTGTTTTCATTTCATCCTAATATGAATGACGATAAAAAGGAGTAGATAGCGTATAAACATCACTGCCGACACCAGGAACGTTTCAACTGCAGGAATTTCCTTACACACACTTTTCTTCAGTGCGCCCACTTGAGTCTTGGATCCTCCTTAATTTTGGTCTCAAGTCCTAAAATGAGCTCACAAAATAAATGAACGGGGTGGATTTCTCAAAAACATCACGGTAGGCCCCACCTAAGTTTCCACTGCAGGAACTTCCGGCTAAAGCAATCCACGTCCGGCATGCGCTGGAAACATGGGTGGGTCCCACCGTGATGTTTGTGAGAAATCCATCCGTTTTGTTAGCTCATTTTGAGACATGAACAAAAATCATCCCAGTCCGTTACTCGAGTGGGCTGAAAACATGAGGCTTGAACGTCCACATTTGAAATATTCGTGGGGCTACAGAAGTTTTGAATCTCACTGTCGACCCAGATAGGTTTCAACGGTAGGAATTTCCCTACCGACTTTTTCCTTTAGCGGCCCGGCCCACTTGAGTATTGGATGAGCTCAAAAAACGGATGGACGGAGTAGATTTATAACAAACATTACGGTGGGTCCCACTTAGTTTCCAGCGCAGGAACTTGCGAAAGGCTTTCGCAGGAAAACCCCGGAATCCGATTTGTTGTTCCGTCATGGACGGGCGGTGGGTGGATCCCACGTGATTATATGCCATACAACCACACCGTCCATCCGTTTTGACAGCTCATCTTAGTGAATGACACAAAAAATGAAGCAGATCTAAATCTCAATTGGACCACACCACGAGAAACAGTTTCGATTGACTATTAAAAACTTCTTGGGCCCTACTAAAGTTTTGGATCAAGCTGATATTTGTGTGGTCCTTTCATCCATATCTTTGTAACCTTATCAAAAGGTTGGATGGTAAATAAACATTCTGGTAACCCCCGAGAAAATTTTAATGGTGCTTATTCAATAACCACTGTTCCTGTAGTGTGGTCCACATAAGATTTGTATCTACTTCATTTTTAGGATAATACCTTAAAATAATCTTTTAAAACGTATGGACTGCTAATCCAAATACATCCACGGTGGGCCCCACATTCAGGGATCCACCAACCCGGGTGAATCCCATATCCACCGACACTTGTTTGGTGAAGTAAGACCGTTGGATATTTCTCATCTCATAAAAACATTCCGTCTTATATTCCAACTAATGTGATTTTCATGTAGTCTTTTATTAGGTGGGCCTGCATGATGAATGGTTCAGATGATCAAATCTATTTGGATTGTGCATACCAAGGGCCATAAGCGCGGGACGGGGATTCCCTGCGAAAGCCTCTAGCAGAAGTTCCTGCGTTGGGAACTTAGGTGGGGCCCGAGGTGATGATTTCTGACTCCGTTCTTCATTTTAGGACAAAATGCCGAAAATGGGAGTATTAAGCGTCAACAGTTGAAATATTTGTGTGGCAATAGAAGCTTTGAATCAGGATAATATTTGTGTTTTCATTTCATCCCAATATTAATGACGTTATAAACGGTATAGATGGCATATAAACATCACTGTCGACGCCAGGAAATTTTCAACGGCAGAAATTTCCCTGCACACATTTTCCTTTAGTGCGGCCCACTTGAGAATTGGATCCTTCTCGGTTTTGGCCTCAAGTCTTAAAATGATCTCAAAAAACAGATGGACGGGGTGGATTTATCACAAACATCACGGTAGGCCCCACCTAAGTTTCCAGCGCAGGAACTTCCTGCGAAAGCCTTTCGCAGGAAATCCGTGTGTAATGCGCTAGGACTCTAGCATCTATACAAATACGTAACCTCTCTTTTATAAATACAGCCTCTTCGATTATACAATACAACACAACAAACTCAAATCCAGTTCATCGAGATTTAAAGAAAGAAAGTTCAAGATCTCATCATGTCTTCCTTCCCAGGTATATTTTAAAAGTTTACAATCTTATATTCAGCAATTTCAATTTTGTATTTGCTATGAAAGCAAGATTTTGAAAACCATACATGCATAAATTCAATGATGAATGCAGAAACCATGTGCATATGTTCATCAGAACAATGATATAAGATTATCACATGATCCCACATGTGGTCGTGAAGATGGAATCCATATGCATATGTAGAGCTGGGCAAAATAGACCCGATCCGGTGGATCCGACCCGATCAGACCCGTTCCGACCCGATCAGAACCGAACCGACGGTCTTGATCGGTGCTGATCGGGTAGCCTCATTTAGATCCGAAACTTTTCGGGTAGAGTTCGGATCAGCCTTGATCCGAATGACCCTAGATTCATTCACATGTTCAACCATTAAATTGATCTACAAAATCGAATGGACGGCATAGATAAATCACATGCATTCAAGGTGGGCCTCAACAAAGTTTTGCCGTGGTACGTTAGCAAGGAAATTTCTAATGTACCATACACAGCAACTGGCTTCTGCTAGCATGGGTAGTGTCCTGCCCAGACGTGCTCCTCGATAGTACCGAACGGTAAAGGAGATCAAAGTTATACATAGAGATGTATTTATTAAATTCTACGCCATTCATATATTTTAAAGTTAATTTACAACATTATCCTAAAAATGTATCATATCCAAAGATCACATGGACCACACCAAAAATAGCAATTGAGAATGATTCTCACCTCTAAACAATTTGTAGGGCCCACCCTAACTTTTACTTTCCATATCCAATTGTTCATAAGGTCACAAAGACCTTAATTAAGAGGAAAAATAAATTTGAAATTATCCAAAACTTTCCTTAGGCCGTGACCTTAAAATTTCAATAATAGACATTTATTCTTCAAAGTTTTAATAGTTAGATCTACCTTATTTTTTGTCTCAAGAAACATGCTCTCCAAATTGATGAACGGTTTTGATAAACACACCATATAATACACTCACCATCATCAAATTCAATGATGAATGCAGAAACCATTTTAATGTGCATAGCTGTTCATCAGAACAATTATATCCATACCGTTAATCTATTTTTTACGTTCATTTTAGAGCATTTAGTAAAAAATTAAATTATATCTAAAGATTAATGATTTTCACAAGATCTACTCGGATCCCACATGTGGTCGTGAAGATGGAATCCATATGCATATGTCGGTTTCATTATTCGTGGGGGATGTCAGATATTGGATCGTCCAATCTGAACCGTTGGATTATGAGCATTATGCAGATTGGTGTTAGGATTAGACAGTACATTATGTGATTAGACGTTAATCAGGACTGTCCAATTTGATCCGTCCATCGTACCACAGATCTTGGACGTTCATCTAGATGTCCTAATGATTAAATCAGGATCACCCATTTTGAAGTCCGCTTGTTAAATTTGAGTGGTCCGTTTGGATGACGTTTTCGTTAGGTCGTGTCATGCATCAGACGCAGATTAGATACTAACTGGTTCAGTAGCGAATCTCGCTACGTCACCAGGTTTTGTAGGCCCATCATGATTTATGTGTTGTATCCACACCATCCATCCATTTGGAGAGAGATCATTTTAGGGCATGAGCCAAAAAATGAGGCAGATCGAAAGTTCAAGTGAACCCCACCATAGAAAACAGTGGAGATAGTGATGCCCGCCCTTGATTTCTTCCAAGGCCCACCATGATGTGTTTATTTGATGTCAAACCTGCATGAAGGGAAACCACAGTGGATATGTTCACCACTGGAATTATTAGATACAATTCATGTGATTGAATTGGATAAATGCAAACTCTAATTACAATCAAAATAAATATAATTTAGACTCTAAAAAGTGAGGATTTAATTGATACTGATTATTTTTTTAAAGACGTTTATGTATTGTACTTATATGGAGTCTTACTAGGCCTAAACTTGGGCCCTTAATCATGCTTTGGGGATTGATATTGACTATTGGTAGAAGGAAATGAAGATCCAACCATAAGTTCAGAGAAAACTCTCTCACTATCAACTGTCAACATCTACTATATCTTGGGCCAAATTTGACTTCATTATGATGATCCATTTGGAGCAAAACCATGAAGCGATCCTTGAGTCTAGGATTCAAAGGTTCGAATTAGTTGTAATAATCACCAAAGTGACCTGAATCAATTAAAATCTTTGATTTTAGACTTGTATATGTGGAATTCGTTAATTGTCCATATGAATTAAGGATTACATTAAGTTGCATTTTCTATTGTGAATGATTGGAAATAAGAATTGACATTTTTTTGCAAGATAAGCCGTGTGGAGTGATTTGTGCTATAGCAATGTAAGTTTAAGAGATCCATTTCACCTAAAAATGATGGGTGTCTTAGGTTTTTGTAATAAATATTGATTAGTTTCATGTTCAATAAAGCCACTTGTAATACATGATTTCACTCATAGGAGAGTCACTATAATATGCCAGTCTTTGCTAGAATTGGTGAAGTGGGTTCATGATCATTCTAAGCAATTTGATTGAAGACCGCAATCAATTGAATGATGATAAAGTTTTTGATTTTCAATTTATATTCATGTATTGCTTAAATGGAAAATGTTTATTAATTTATGTGAATATGTTTGTTTTGTGCACTCAGGTAGGAACATTTGTAGCATCCCAACTCAGTTCACTTCCATACCATATTTAACCGGAGCCAATTATCCTAAATGGAAAGAGTCTGTTGAGATTTTCTTAGGTTGTATGAACTTGGACCTTGCCCTAGAAAAGGAAGAACCTCCTAAGCCTTCTGATACCAGTACAGAGTCAGAAATTACACACCATGATGCTTGGGTCAACTCTAATAGAATGTGTCTCAAAATACTAAAGTATGTGATTCCTGAAACAATGAAAGGTGACATGCCTGACACCGAGAATGCCAAGGAATTCTTGATTGAAATAGAAAATCGAATTAAGAAAGTGAAGAAAGCAGAGACAGGTTCACTTTTATACAAATTGACTAGTGCATCATATAACGGCCAAGGAAATATTCGAGAATACATTCTTGGGTTGGTTGATGTGGTTTCAAAACTCCGTGGATTGGGCCAAAATATAGAAGATGAATTTGTGGTTTTCTTAGTTTTAAATTCACTCCCTCCTGAGTTTGATCTATTTCGAAACAATTATAATATTCAAAAGGAGAAATGGACATTGAATGAACTGGTCTCTCAGTGTGTCCAAGAGGAAGACAGGCTCAATTATAATGCACATCTTGTAACCTCTAGACAAGGACTTGGTAAAAACAAGAAAAGGAAACAATATATTGAAAAACAAGCTTTAAGTTCTATATCCGACAGTCAGCCTCAATATGAAAATCAATCAAACGAAAAGGAAGCTATGAAGGTGATCTACTGAGTACATTAAATTTCAGGAGTGATTCTTGAAGAAAGGTAAGAACATTGTTTTGGTTTATATGTTTATTTAATTTGGCAAGTATGTCAATTGATTCTAGTTGATAGATTACAGTGCTTTTATTCACATATGCAATTATATGCAGGATATGCTCCAGCGAGAAAGAGATCAACTGATGCTGAAAAGTGAACCTATATGGGCAATGATACAAGGGCGAGTAAGGAGAAAATAGAGTTCATAGGCTTAAGTCATGGTCATTCAATTTTTAAATATTATTTATCTTCTATAAGGTGTAATTTAATTTATGTTTTTCTTTAGATAATATGGTTATGCATTTAAAATTGAAAATGAAAATCTTAGTATTTTTTTTTATTATTTGAACGTGATTAGCACTAGTAATTTAGATAATAACCTTTTTCAATTGGACTTTAATGCTTCATATGTCTTTAGCATTTGTTATTTGCATGAAAAATATTGGAGTAACATTAAGATAAGTTGAAGAATGAAAATTCTTACAAGTTGTGTCACATGTTATTACGTCATATCTCTCATGAGATGAAAATGCAATAAAGAAAATTTTAGTTAATGATCTTTATAAACTAGGGTCTATATTAATCACATTAACAATAAGCAAACCAAGACACTAAAATAGTGCTATCAAGAGCATAGGACTCTTAGAGATGATATACAAAAATATCTGCATATTATTTCCCACCCATCTTGGAATGAGTAGAAGTATTTTATCACTTATAGATGGCTACTTTTATTATGGATACACATATCTTCTATACGATAAGTTACCATATATACATTTAAGTTTTATAGAAGACTTATAAGATTGTGATAGCATCGTCCAATATACCATTCCTAAGACACTAGAGTAAAATTATATAGCTAAAAGACCTAATTGTACCTTATAAGACATGGTGCGAAGTATGATTAATAATTTGACATTACCAAAATCCCCATAAGTGACATTATTAAAACTGTTATGCATATCCTTAATTGAGTCCCATGCAAAGTTGTATCAAAACCTATAATTTGTGACACCTTTATGTATAGGGTTGTCCAACCAAAGTTAAGTTTTTTTTTTTTTTTTTTTTTTTTTTTTCTTTTTTTTTTTTTTTTTTTTTAACATTTAAAGAAAACTTAACCACATGATAGTTAATTATTAGATACTATTGAAGGTTAAAAGGTTCCAGATTCTATCATTTTTATTACTTTATTAGGATTGTGAAGATTGAGAATGCTAATTTTATTAAAAATAGGGAAATAATAAGAGTGGTAATTCTCTTGAGTGGATAAGTTAATTAGTTGTAAATAGGTATTAAAAACCTAACGGAACTCTAAGATTAATATCAAAAATGAGATTAGTTGCTAAAAGATTTTAATAAACAAAGACATTGATTTTATTTTATTTTTTTTAAATCCTCTTCAATAAATAAATAAATAAATAAAATTATCATATTACAAATTTACAAAGGACTTGGCCCACACATATTGAAGATATGATTATTTGAGCCATGACCGGTACAAATGCTTATGACACATTTATGGAAATCATTCTTTAAGATGTACTATCATTGAAACGGGAGGACTCATACCACCCACTCGGTAATATTAATTAATATTTGAAAAAAAGGTCTCAACTCCAAATGATTGGATTATGGGTTATGGTCCACCTAGTGAATAAATTCCAATCTTTTACATTTGTTGGACAGCTAATCCATCCAATAGGTTGAACCCAACACCTTCTGAAAGCCATATTTGCTTATTGAGCGGACCACACATTTATTTTGCTATTTATCAATGACTACACATTGTTTCCATGTTGTGGCCCACTTGATGAATAGACAATGTTGATTTTGCATTAGGTGATTCTCGTGGTGGGGCCAACTATTAAAAGCGTTAGATTTTACATGAACTTAACAAGTTGGAAGTAATTCTCCTTACTGTGGTCCAATGGGATAGACTTGAAACCACCTCAATTTAAAATATAAATAACTGTTATTTGAATAAGTGATGACAAAGTACTGTATTTTTCAAGTCTTGGAATCAATTTATCGAATCGAGTGACTCAAGCCAAGGCCTTTTTTTTTTCCTTGAGATTTTAAACTGTGGACCTGACCATTGCCTCCAGTAGTTCAGAAGGTTTTGCCTTCATTGTTCCACTGCTTGGCTCATCTGTGATGGACCCATGATATAAATTGGTCACGATCTAGTGCATACATGATGATTTGGTCCACCCAACCCGTCCATTAGATTTGACCCCGTTTTAGGGCTAGATCTCAAAATCTAGCCTGATCCATAAAGTAGTTCTAAAACTCGATTCAAAACTCAGCTGAGTCAATTCAACTCAGCAAGATTTTGAGCTGAGTCTTTAGTAAACTCAATTTTGAGACTGACTTGACCTGAGTTCTTCGAAACTCATGAAGTAGACTCTTTTTTTTTTTTTTTTCTTTTTTCTTTTTTCTTTTTATTTTAAACTCCAACCAACACACATATGGTCACTCGAACCTAGGACTTTAGTGTACCGACTTGATCATCAAGTCGATGCTGACTCTTAGGCCCCGTTTGGATACCACCTAATAAATAACTTAATTTTAACTTTATAATTTTACCTTTTCAACTTAAATTAATTTGGCTATTAAACTTAAATAAGTGACTTATAAAATAGAGTAACTTATTTTGATTAAGTCATTTCTTTTACTTTTCAACTTACAAAAAATGACTTATACTTGGGTCACTGTAAGCAGTGGTGTGCGCTGTTGGAACCTGATGAATGAATGTGTCACGTTGGAAAATACATCCCATAATGTTTTTGAGAAATTTACTAGGTCGATCATTTTAGTGGGTGGGCCTAAATATGTGGTAAATCTAACACTCAAGTGAGGCCACAACTTGCAACCATGGTATTGAACATCAATTGTTGAAACCATGCCCATTATTGTGCGGCCCACCATGATGTTTTTGAAGAATTCAATATGTTCACCTAATTTTCAAGCTTATTTTAATCAGTGTATATAACTATAACAAAGATCCAGAACTCGAGTGGACCACACAGCTTAAAAAAGTATTATTAAAGCCCACCTTAGAATGGAGGTGCTCCAAAAATTGAAGTACCCTACCATAATATTATTGAGAATTTCACACCATCCACCATCTTCATTGGCTCATTCTAGGTTGTCCTTATGACCAGTATGGATGGTGTATAATCATTGCAATGGGCATCGAAAAGTTTTCTATGGTCTTCATTCAATTTTCATTGTTTCCTTCAATGTGTCTCACTTAAGCTTTGTATCTACCTCATTTTTGGGTGATGGATCCTATGCAGGTGGAGTTGGGTTCACCCAGCAATTAACGTCTAGAAAGGCCGGGATAATTGCTTGTTTAGTCAAGCGAGTAGACCCACTTTGATGTATATGTTCTATATCTATGTCGTCCACCGTTTTGCCAGATCTGTCACGCCCCAAAATTCAGATATTCGAATAGGGCGTCCAGGACCCGAATTCCAGACCCGTGACTTATAAAAAAATAAATAAAAATAAAAAGATAAATTATGACAATTTCATATGCATTTCATTTTCTCCCACCATAGCCCAAAACTTAAAAATCCAAACACATATTAAGATAATTAATTTCATACTCTTTTATTATATCGATGCGTAACTATTTAACTTAACTTAAAGTAAGAAAATCAAGCCAAACATCACTACATTTAGAGTTCTAAAATGAAATAAAATTTATCCTATGTAGAATGACATGCCAGGTGCATCTAACCACATTCCATGCTCCATTACTAATAATAATACCCTGCATCTTCAAAATATTCATAACCTGAAACGGTTAAAATATAATGAGTTGACAACTCAATAGGATCACATCAATCCCGAGTTGAAAATCTCACAAATATTACCAAATTTAATCTCAACATATTAATCAAAATAAGACGAACATTGGATGTAAAATCATAGTAAATAATTTGACATTCATGAATATGGGATGAATAAATTATTTAACATAACTTTTCTAAAGATACTAAAATTTGGAGTGGCAAAACACTCATGTGTGTTGATCCTTTTAGGGGATAACCCACGGCAGAGCACCGGTGTTGATCCTTTTAAGGTATGACCCTCAGCAGAGCACCGGTATAACCTTTTAGGGACAAAAGCCTAGGGCAGTGTACCCGTGTGTACTAATCCTTTTAGAAAATCACCCAGGGCAGAGCACCCGTGCCGATCCTTTTGGGAATGACCCTGGGCAGAGCACCCGTATTGTGCTGATCATTTCGGGAATGACCCTGAACAGAGCACCCGTAAGAATCATTGTACAAAAAATAATTGTTCACATATGATGCATCTAACTTACAAGGAAACATTTTAATAAACAATATCAGAGCACCCATAACAAATAATATGGTGATCCTTTTAGGGCAGAGCACCCGTAAGGATCATTGTATAAAAAAATAATTGTTCACATAGTAAATATTCATCATCACGCCTAAATAATATCAAATAATAATAATAATAATAATAATAATATTTACATTGGTTCAAATAAAAAAATATTTCAATGTCTATATTATATAAGGCAACAGATATGAATTTTTCAATGGGGGAATGATCACCTATCTGATATGAAAAAATAGTGTGATGGAAGAAAAATAATCTGAAGAGATGCTGAATTCTACGTGCACTAACTTGGATTAATCAACTCAGAACTTGATGTTGAACCCTCACGTATACTCTCCCTTTTCATGATCTCTCTTTTCTTCTCAAAATCTTTCTTTTATGATTTTCTTTTCTATGGTTTTCTATAGGTAGCATGAGAAATGGGGTATAAAAATAATATAAGGTGAGTTAGTGCGTTGGGAGTTCATTGGACGGTTTAGATTGATTAGTGGGTCCCACCATGATGATATCATGCATGGTGGATGGGTTCACATCCGCAACCGCTGCGGAGAAGTGGGAAAGAGAGGGAGACGTGGAGGAGAGGGCTTTACTCATGGGGTGACGTGCGTCAGCACGTCACTTGCTTTTATTTTTTTTTTGAAAAGTGGGCCCTATAGCTATGATGTGATAATTCCACATCGTTCATCAGTTTTGCCCGACAAAGTTAGGGCATGAGCCAAAAAATGAGGGCCATCCAAAACTCATGTGGGCCACATCATATGTAACGGTGGGTTAACGGTGGAACCCACCGTTTAAAAGAACAGGGTATTATATTCTACCCACCTTAACAAAATTTTGTCCTTGAAATTTACATACCTAAAAGAGGTTAGGATACTTTTCTTGAATTTCTTGTTCTCGCTCCTACGATGCTTCTTCCTCACTGTGATGACTCCACTGTACCTTCACAAGTGGTATAACCTTTGTCTGAAGTACTTGTTCCTTACGATCGAGAATGCGCACAGGTTGCTCTTCATATGTGACATTTTCTTGAATTTTTAGCGGCTCCCATTCGATGATATGAGAATCGTCCGGCTTGTACTTTCGAAGCATGAAGATGTGAAATATATTGTGGATATTGGATAACTGAGGCGGTAGGGACAGCTTGTATGCTACAACTCCTACTCTTTGTAGGATCTCGAAGGGTCTAATAAAACGTGGTGCAAGTTTCCCTTTCTTTCCAAAATGCATAACTCCTTTCATTAGAGAAACTTTTATAAACACATGATCTCCCACACAAAATTCTAAGTTTCTGCGTCGATTATCTACATAGCTCTTTTGGCGACTTTGGACGACGCGCATACGTTCCCGAATAATATCAATCTTTTTGGAGGTCTCTTGAATAAGTTCTGGTCTCAACAATGTCCTTTCTCCTACTTCGGTCCAGCAGCTTGGTGATCTGCAGGGTCTTCCATATAAAGCTTTAAATGGTGTCATACCAATACTGGCTTGGTAGCTATTATTATATGCAAATTCCACATCGTCCCAATTGCCCTTGAAGTCGAGAATGCAACTGCGTAACATATCTTCTAAAATCTGGTTCGTTCTTTTTGTTTGTCCATCAGTGTTGTGCCGCAGTCGAGAGTAGTTCCCAAAGCTTCCAGTAGACTTGCCCAAAACCGCGATTTAAACCTGGGATCTCGGTCAGAGATGATGGATACTGGAGTACCATGAAGTCGAACGATTTCTTTAATATAAATTTTACTCAACTCCACTACAGATGTAGAAATCTTTATCAGGATGAAGCGTGCGGATTTAGTTAACCTGTCCACGATCACCCATACAGTGTCATGGTGTCGACCTATCTTCAGAAATCCAACTATGAAATCCATGGATATATGTTCTCATTTCCACTTGGGGACCGGTAATGACTGCGACTGCAAGAGTCCTAGTGGTCTTCGATTGTTGACATGTCGCACATTTAGATACGTACTCAGCGATTTCCTTCTTCATGTTGTTCCACCAGTATTTGCGCTTAACATCTTGGTACATTTTAGTCTCCCCTGGATGGATAGTGAATCTTGATCTATAAGCCTCGTCCAAAATCTCTTACTTTAAATCAGATTCGTTTGGAACACATAACCTTCGACGAAACCTAATCCCTTCATCAGTGCCAATTCGTCATTCTGCATTCTCCTTCCCTATTCCTTCTGCTCCTTTTTCTTGTAGCCAAACGACTTCCTTCTGAGCTTCTAGAATACGCCGAATCTAAGAGAAAAGTTTATCATGATCTAATCTCAATTCTAAAGATTAATAAGTTAAACTTAGCTATTAAACTTAAGAAAATAAAAATAAAATTACACACCAGAGCAGGCTGTATTACTAGGTTACTTAGATGCGCCTGAGGTTCTTCAAGCTGGAGTTGCAGATCAAAATCCTTGATGACATTTAACATCTCCCACTCTTTGATCATTAAGCTGGCCACAAGTCTTTGTGTCTTTCTACGTAGGGCATCGGCCACAACGTTTACTTTTCCTAGGTGATATGAAATATCGAAATGGTAGTCTTTTAAAAATTTCATCCATCTTCTCTAACGCATATTCAATTCATTCTAATTAAAGAGATACTTTAAACTCTTATGGTCTGAATATAAGTCGAATTGTTCCCCATATAGGTAGTGCCTCCAAATTTTCAAAGCAAAAAATATTGCCGCTAACTCCAGATCATGCGTTGGGTAATTTCGCTCGTGAGTCTTTAACTGCCATGATGCGAATGCGATAACTTTGCCTCCTTACATAAGAACACATCCTAACCTTAATATGACGTATCGGTATAAACGATGAATCTTTCTCCTTCGGTCGGTAATGCTAGAACTGAGGCTGATGTCAACCGCTTCTTCAGTTCGGTAAATGCCTGCTCACAATCTTGATCCCACTTAAGGTTCATATTCTTCTTAGTTAGATTAGTTAGGGGTCTTGATATATTGGAGAATCCTTCTATAAATCTTAGATAATAACCAGCAAGGCCGAGAAAACTTTGCACTTCTGACACATTCGATGGCTGCTCCCATTCTAATATTGCTTCAATTTTAGCTGGGTCCACAGATATCCCTTTCTCTGACACCACATGCCCCAAGAATTTTACTTCATGCTTCCAGAAGTCACATTTTGATAACTTGGCATACAATTGATTTTCTTTTAACGTCTGCAGAGCGGTCCTGAGATGTTCCTCATGCTCCTCGTGAGTCTTGGAGTATATAAGAATATCATCGATGAATACAATAACGAATCGATCTAAATAAGGTTTGAATACCTGATTCATAAGGTCCATAAATACCGCTGGAGCATTTGTCAATCCAAATGGCATTACTAAGAGCTCATAGTGCCGGTAACGAGTCCTAAAAGCCGTCTTGTGCACATCTTCGTCCTTTATTCTCAATTGATGGTAACCTGACCTCAAATCTATTTTAGAAAAGAATCTTGCTCCCTTAAGCTGATCAAATAAATCTTCAATCCTAGGAAGAGGATATTTGTTCTTGATTGTTAATTTATTCAACTGATGATAATCGATACATAATTTCATAGTTTCATCCTTCTTCCTTACAAATAAGACTGGTGCTCCCCATGGCGACGTGCTAGGTTTAATGAAACCCTGATCTAGCAACTGTTGGATCTGATCCTTTAATTCTTTTAATTCTACAGGAGTCATGCGATAAGGTGCTCTAGAAATGGGTGCAGTTTCGGGCACTAGATCGATACCGAAGTCCACATTTCTTTTTGGAGGTAACCTTGGAATGTCCTGAAAAACTTTTGGAAACTCCCTTACCATAGGTATTTGTTCAATCCCTTCTTCTGATTGCTCGATTCCCACAATAGCCGACAAACCAATCGACGCTTTCCTTCTTCGTGTCCTACAAAATTTCAGTGGAGATCGTCCTTCTATGTTCAACGTAATCGTCTTCCTGAAATAATCTATCTTGGCATGATACTGGGACAACCAATCCATTCCTAAAATGACATCATATTCCCTCATAGGCATAATAATGAGATTTGCTGGCAGTATTTCATTTTCAATTATGATGGGACATTCTTCACATATTTGCTCTAAATTTATGGACTTCCGAGAGGGGTTGCTACGATAATTTTCTTATCTGATCGTACGGGTGATATACCAAGTGAGCATACGAAGAAATAAGATATAAATGAATGTGTAGCTCCTGAATCGAATAATGCTATAGCAAGAGAGGTGTAAGCCAAGATAGTACCTTCCACCACATCATTAGTAGCTTCAACACCATATTGAGGAGTGATATTCACAGGTTGTGTTGGGTCCTCATAAGCAAAAGTAGTAGTCTCATACATTTGTGCAGCATCATCTTGGGGTGGCGTTGGATCATCATAGCTTCGGTTTGGATCCTCATACTTCGGAAGTTGGGCTGAATCATTTGTGAATGAAGATAGAGCGTAAACACGTCCTTGAGCTTGAGGTAGGAGCGCCTGACTTTCTGGCCTCAGTTGCTGATATTGGGGAGGCTTGACATGTTGTTACGATTGTTGAGGTAGTCTCGAATAAGCTTGAGGTGGTCCAGGCGGCTGGAATCGTGGATGTAGCTGTGCAGGCCTCTGAGGATAAGGTTGTGCTAGTCTCGCAGTTGGCCGAATCATCTGAGGGGGTGGTGGAGGTCGTTGATACGAAGTAGAAGGTGCATAATGAGGAGGCGGCCTGTAAAACAATCGTGGTGGTCCTTGATTCCCTGGATATTGATGACGAGGTGGTATAAAACAATGGTAGGTAGGATAGCCCACCTTTCCGCAGTTATGGCAAGTCCCAGTGAATTGCATTGAAAGTTGCATAGTAGCATGACTGGGTACTGATGTTGGCATCATCTTGTCGCTTAGTTGCTTCATGTTGTGTGAGAGATGAATGAGGCGTGGTCCTGGCTCCACTCCTCATGTCCTTCCTCGGCTCGCGGTTCTTCCAATGCTCATCAAAGTCCTTTTCTATTGTGTTGGAGCGTTCCAGTGCTTCTGCATACGTTTTAATAAGAAATGGTGCCAGTCGAGGACGAATAGAAGGTTTCAGTCCTTCAACAAACTTCTGCCCTTGACTAAGCTCATCCGGTATCTGAAATGTCGCAAATCGTGCCAACTCTATAAAGTTTGTATCATATTGACGCACCGTCATATCTCCTTGTTCTAATTTCATAAATTTTGTAACCTTTTGAGCATGCACATAAGATGGAAAGTATTTATTTTCAAACTTTGTGCAAAATTGGTCCCATGTCCACCTTTCTATTCTCAGGTTCTCCTTGGTCATAGATTCCCACCAATGATCGGCTTCTCCTTCCAACATATATATTGCTAATTCAGCCTTTTGTTGCTCATTACATCTCATAGCTGTGAAAATTTTCTCCATCTGCCTTTTCCAACCTTCAGCTTCACTTAGGTCAGGCCCACCTTTAAACGTAGGCGGTCTCTGCCTCTTAAACCTCTCCAATAAGGACCCCGTCCCTTCAGGGACTACAAGTGTCATTTAAGTCTTCTCCTGAGATTGAGTTATAAGTACTTGTGTTCCCATAAATGAGGCAAATCCTTCCATCACCTGGAAGATCTTGTCAATAATTTTTCCTTGCCTAGCTGCATCGGGTACTTGAGTCTCCGATGCGACCCCGAGGTTCATACTCTGATCCGTCAAATCCTAGGATAAAAAAAAGGAAATTATAAATTTTACTGAATAATTTTAATATTCTAAGAAATTAGATGGTTCAAGGTAGGCATACATGAAGATCTAAGAGAAGTTGAACTAAGATATAGTTTAGAACTATGTGCATAAATTTTTAGTCATAAGGGTGATATTCTAATTGATGTTTTTGATATTTTCAGACATTATTTTAACTTGAAAATTTTTATATAGATATATCTATAAGTCTACTGTACCCCTGTAAAATTTCATAATATCTCGAAGCCTATAAAATTTTTAAAAAATCAGAGAATACACGTTATCCATATTTGGACGATTTCTGGATAGGTTTTTCTTAACCTCGGGCACATATATCAAGGGTCAGTATTTTTAATTTTTATCTATTTTTTTATAAAATTATACTTATTAAGCTTCAATTAAGTTTTTGAATCATCTTAATCGGAGTTTTATTTAAATAGTTATGATTTTTCAAAGTCAGACATTTTATATGGATTATTGTTGTCCAACTCAATCAATAGTTAGAAAAATTCTCAGAAATTTCCTAACGTCCAGCTTTGATTTTGTATGTTAATATACAGCATAAATGGGATCTAAGTATTATATCACAATAGATTAAAATATCCTACGTATGTATTCTAAATTTCTCACCTCCTAGTTAAGGCCATTTAGGAAGACTTTAACAGCCTAAATGGGATCTAAGTATTATATCACAATAGATTAAAATATCCTACGTATGTATTCTAAATTTCTCACCTCCTAGTTAAGGCCATTTAGGAAGACTTAAAGCTAAATCTCTATTTTAGGTCCAATGTTTAAGATTAACCTGGATTTGATACTAACTTTGTCACGCCCCAAAATTCGGGTACCCGAATAGGGCGTATAGGACCCGAATTCCAGACCCGTGACTTATAAAAAAATAAATAAAAATAAAAAGATAAATTATGACAATTTCATATGCATTTCATTTTCTCCCACCATAGCCAAAAACTTAAAAATCCAAATACATATTAAAATAATTAATTTCATACTCTTTTATTACATCGATGCGTAATTATTTAACTTAACTTGAAGTAAAAAAAATCAAGCCAAACATCACTACATTCAAAGTTCTAAAATGAAATAAAATTTATCCTATGTAGAATGACATGCCACGTGCATCCAACCACATTCCATGCTCCACTACTAATAGTAATACCCTGCATCTTCAAAATATTCATAACCTGAAACGGTTAAAACATAATGAGTTGACAACTCAATAGGATCACATCAATCTTGAGTTGAAAATCTCACAAATATTACCAAATTTAATCTCGATATATTAACCAAAATAAGACGAACATTGGATGTAAAATCATAGTAAATAATTTGACATTCATGAATATGGGATGAATAAATTGTTTAACATAAATTTTCTAAAGATACTAAGATTTGGAGTGGCAAAACACTCATGTGTATTATCCTTTTAGGGGATGACCCATGGCAGAGCACCAGTGTTGATCCTTTCAGGGTATGACCCTCGGCAGAGCACAAGTATAACCTTTTAGGGACAAAAGTCGTAGGCGGTGCACCCGGTGTGTCCTTGATAGGGTAAGTCTTGATCCTTTTAGGGAATCACCTAAGGCAGAGCACCCGTGCCGATCCTTTTGGGGATGACCCTGGGCAGAGCACCCGTGTCGTGCTGATCATTTCGGGAATGACCCTGGACAGAGCACCCGTAAGAATCATTGTACAAAAAATAATTGTTCATATATGATGCATCTAACTTACAAGGAAACATTTTAATAAATAATATCAGATCACCCATAACAAATAATATGGTGATCCTTTTAGGGCAGAGCACCCGTAAGGATCATTGCATAAAAAAAAATAATTGTTCACATAGTAAATATTCATCATCACGCCTAAATAATATCAAATGCAAATAATAATAATAATAATAATAATAATAATAATATTTGCATTGGTTCAAATAAAAAAAATATTTCAATGTCTAGATTATATAAGGTAACAGATATGAATTTTTCAATGGGAGAATGATCACCTACCTGATATGGAAAAATAGTGTGATGGAAGAAAAATAATCTGAAGAGATGCTGATTTCTACGTGCACTAACTTGGATTAATCAACTCTGAACTCGATGTTGAACCCTCACGTATACTCTTCCTTTTCCTGATCTCTCTTTTCTTCTCAAAATCTTTCTTTTGTGATTTTATTTTCTATGGTTTTCTATAGGTAGCATGAGAAATGGGGTATAAAAATAATGTAAGGTGAGTTAGTGGGTTGGGAGTTTATTGGACGGTTTAGATTGATTAGTGGGTCCCACTATGATGATATCATGCATGGTGGATGGGTTCACATCCGCAACCGCTGTGGAGAAGTAGGAAAGAGAGGGCGTCGTGGAGGAGAGGGCTTTACTCATGGGGTGACGTGTGTCAGCACGTCACTTTCTTTTGTTGCTTTTGTTTTTTTTTTTTAAAAAAAGTGGGCCCCACAACTATGATGTGATAAATCCACACCGTTCATCAATTTTACCCGACAAGGTTAGGGCATGAGCCAAAAAATGAGGGTCATCCAAAACTCATGTGGGCCACATCATATGTAACGGTGGGTTAACGGTGGAACCCACCCTTTAAAAGAACAGGGTATTACAAGATCATTTTACGTCATGAGCCCAAAAATGAAGCAAACCCAAATCTAAGGTGAGCAACTCCATAGGAATCATGATGATTGAACTCTTGCCATTAAGAACTTCCTGGGGCCACAAAAGTTTTGGATCAAGCTGATATTTGTGTTTTCCCTTCATCCAGTATAACACCTTGAAAATTGGCACCTGAGTACAAAGACTCTGATCCCGAGCTCCCGGGTGTTAACCTAATGAGAATGCACGTGTGTTCTCATTCAGATTCAAATTCATTTAACACACAAATAATCAGAGTAGCGCAATTCGAATTAGCGGATCCAAAGCGTGGTAGAAATAACAATAGATCCAAAAATATAGGGCTAAGAGTTCAAAATACAGTTCCAGTTGTGATGATCGTCTAAAATGGGATTATACAAACCACAATCCACAATATACATATCCAAAACGGTTAAAGTGTAAAGCCTTCAGTTTACACCCAATTCTCCAAAACATAACGGCGTTGGTACAACCCGATATGAGCCTACCTATCTGAGGTCTCACTAGTACCTGCATCAATGATACGCTTGATTGGTATTTTAAAACACTGTCCCAGGTGAGAGTAAGTAGCTAACTCAATGGTTCCATTAATTCTAAGTTACACATGTTATTGACACAATCAGCGCACTTAATGATAAATAAAAAATAAACAATTTCTAAATACTCTTGTTAAATATGCATATGAAGATATAACATGATGCATGCCCTTTCCAAACAACACTCCCTCACACGCGACTCCGACCACCTGTTTCTCAAATGACAACACTTCCTCATCAAGTGACAACCACGCTTGTTCGCCACATTCTAAGCTAATGCAATGCGGTGAATGATCATGTTAGCCGAGTAATTATTAAGTTTAATTCATCCAGTATATTGGCGAAGATAGGATACCAACGTTATATCACGAGTCTTTATCCAGATCACGTGGCTCATTGCCGCACGTAATGGCTCCTTACCAATGTCCCTTGATCCAAATTTAGGTATCACTCGTTTATATCACAAATCGGTAATTTCAAAGATACGATATGGTACATAAATGTATGAGGATTAATCCGGTATGAATCGTCACCCAAACCGAGCATGATCATTCAGTTCCAAGGTGTGTGCTTGTCACATAAAACTAAAAACACATAAAGGAAATGGCTCGTCACCCAATTCTTAGGGCCTTGGTTGGAGGAGACCGATAAAAGGAAGCACCAAAATCTCCCACTCCCACTCTCACTCTTCTTCTTTTTCTTTTTCTTTTTCTTTTTCTCATTTAGAAAATGTAAATTTGTATGGAGAGGTGGGGTGCCCAAATGAAACCCTTATATAGTGTCAGATTTGGTGTAAATAGCCTCAAGGGCTGGTTTTTACTATACTACCCCTATGAGAGGATTTTTCTAATTCCTAGGGCCCACTATGGGGTGTACAAGTTGATATATACCGTAGGATAGTTAGCCCTAATGATGATCTACGTATGGATATAATCGGCCCACCATTTGGATGCGTCAATCAACGGATATGATTAAAAGTCTGTTTAACGGTCACCGATGGTCAATCGAGGTCGTGGTTATACGGATATAAGCAGAGAAATATTATTAACTCATGCCTTGAGTTTGGTTGTGATCCAACGGTCGGAAAGCCACAACTTCATGAAAGAGCGAATGGTCTAATTCACTTAAGTTTCAGATTTCAGTTTAGGGGATTTGCGCGTTGCAAGCACTTAGCTTCAGGCCCAAGTTAAGCCGTTTTAGGCACTTTCTTGGTTTGCCACCCGCGATGGGTGTCAAGCCCAGTGAGACGGACATTATTCTATAGTTTCGAAACTAGTGGCCCACTAACGAGCGGTGTAGAACTTGTTTGAAAAATCGCGGCATTTATGGAGTGAATTAGGTATCGAGATTTCTCGTGGGTAATGATTAGGGTTTGGATTAACTATGTTCATAGTATGGCCTATTTATAATTAGTGAAAATGAGGATTCAATTATAATCACTCTAAACCGTCGATTCTTAGGCTAAAAAGATACTGACTTAGTTTAATTTGTTAATTAAGATACGACCCCTAGTTATCTCGACTTTAGGTGAGTCTTCATTTAGTTGCGGTTTCCTTAATTAGTCAGTGGTAGGACAGCTAAATTTGGACTCTATGTAAACAAATCATATGGCTAAACTCGGTGTTTAAGTAATCGGCAGGATTCGTTAGTTTCCTATGGTTGATTAATCAGATTTGTGTCGTTCTTTACCGGTACAACCTGTGTATAAACTAATTTTGAATGCAAATGGTTAGTAAGTGATAATATATGTTAATTAAAATGAAAATTTTCATAAGTTTTTGAAAATCCAAAATAACGAAAATCGAGGACGTTATATCTTGTCCATGTGACCTTATCAACATGTTAGATGGCAAATAAACATTAAGGGAAGCCTTGGAAAGTTTTTAATGGTGGGCGTTCAATGACCATTGTTTCATATGGTGAGTCTACTTGAGATTTGAATATGGCTCATTTTTTGGTCAATATCCTTAAATGAGCCATCAAGATAGATAGACGGAATAGATATATGACACATACATTAAGGTGGGCCCCACTATCATAGCATTACAGAATAGGTGTTTTAATAATCCAATGTGCTTTTTACATGGTGCACTAGTAACTCTCCCATTGGACTATAGATTGTTTTGTTGCTAAATCAGTTATCTTATAGTATTTACATAATTAAATTATCTATTCCAGATATTCTCCGTAATTAAATTGTAATAATTTTAAATTATTAAACATAGAGTAGAGTCATGTCGAGTCTTCACTTGACTCGATCAGATTGAACATTGAGCCGAGTCTTTGGGTTTTTAAATTATGATTTATAAAGCAGGTGCACCACCCATTACAATTCCAGATGGAAAGTAGGTCTACAGTTGTCTTGTGGGTGGCCGTCCACAAGGGACGCATATTGGCAGGAACGACCTGCGATGGGGAGTTAGGTGGACCAACCATGATGTTTGTGAGAAATCCACCCCATCCATCTGTTTTTCAAGATCATGTTAGGTCCCGACCATGATGTTTATGAGAAATCCATCCCATCCATCCGTTTTCTAGATCATGTTAGGGCATGGGAAAAAAGGAGGTAGATCTACAACTTAAGTAGGCTGCACAATAGGAAATGGTGAGGATTAAACATCCATTGTTGAAACATTCGTGGGGCCACAGGACTCGGGCTAATATTTTTGTGTTTTCAGTTCATCCCAGTAAGAATGACCTTGTGAACGGTGTGGATGGCATATAAACATTATATGGGACCCGGGGAGGTTTCAACGTTAGGTATATCCCTTCTTACCTTTTCCTGTGTGGCCCATTTGAACTGTGGATCTAACTCATTTTTAGGCCCATGATTTATCATGGTCTGGCAAAACGGACGGACGGTGTGGATTGCTTATAAACATCGTGATCATGGTGGGCCCCACCTAATTTCCCGTCGCGCGAAGTTCCTATGAGAGAGGCTTTGGCAGGTAATCCGCGTCCCTGCCTAAGGCCTATATATTCACGAGATTAGTCCACTTGAGTTCTTGATAAGGAAAACTGCTTGGATTTACAGTGAAACTTGATGAGGCTAACCAGATGCACGGTTTAGATTCCACGTATACATCACGGGTGGGGCCAAACATCTCGAACGTCTGGTATTTGACGCGTGGGATCATCTCACGAGAAGACAACGGTGAGATGTGGGCTGAGGCAGAGCCACCTAAAAATTCAAGACTCAGGAGGAATCCCTGCACTTTGACAGAGCATTCCCCGTCTCTTCTGGAAACGGATTGGCTACTCCCCCTGCCATCAGCCATTGGCTGGTGGTTGGTGCTCTGTGGGCCCCACCATGATGTATGTGTTTCATCAATGCTGTCCATCTATTTTTCTAGAACATTTTAGGTCATGGGACAAAAAATGAGATATATCCCAATCTCAAGTAGACCACACTAAAGGAAACAGTGTTAAATGAACGTAGACCATTAAACTTTTTGGGTGCCATAAAAGTTTTGGATCAAGCTGATATTTGTTTTTTCCCTTCATCTGGTACTGTATGACCTAATCAACAGTGTTTTAATGGTGGATATACAATCACTTTTGTTTTCCTGTGGTGTGGTCCACCTGAGATTTATATCCATCTCATTTTTGGGATCAAGCTCTAAAATGATCTTTAAAAATGGATGAACGGAATGGGTGAAACACAGACATCATGGCGGGGCCCACAGAGCACTGCAAGTTTTTTCGTGGCACACGTGTACAACATCCGGACCATTCACCCAGTGATTCCACCAGTGGGTTTTCTCTGATCAGAGAAACTAGGTCGTTACATTCATCAATTGGACCACGCGCCTGCATTAGAAAAATGGATGGTTAGAAAAATTCGGCAAACGTACGATACACTCCATGTACATATTGCGAGAAAATTTAACGGTGGGGGACCCACCTAATGAACGGCTTCAAACTCCTGTGCACGCGCCCCGAAGAAAAACAAGCAGAGAAAGGTGGGCCCCACAAAGGTCTTGTCACTTCTTCGGTCGGTATGACTCGTGGATTGTAGTTGCACCGAATATCCGAAGGATTCGCTTAACTCAAAACCCTTTATCTCCGTTAGGTTCGCTAAGCTCGCACGCGTGTCGAGCCCTACTAATGCAACATGTGCAAGATCCAAGCTTTCCATCAGGTCGGCCACACTTTCTATATATTCTGATGTAAAATTCAGTACATTTTACTCCTTTGGTGGACCACAAGAAAAAGAGAGATGCTCGAAAAACTTTTCAACCGTACATACGTGTTCTATAGTGTGGCCAACCTAAAGCATCAAATAGCCTCTTTCTCAGCAAAGAATACCTTAAAATGTGGCCCACTTGATCGAGAGCTTGGATCGCACACTTATTCCATGTTGGCACGTGTGCTTGCGTGTGGTTGGGCAAGGCTGCACACGCTTGTCGGCTTAGTGAAATTCTCGTGTACAGTACAATAATGCAGCGAGGACGGTCTAATTTAAAAGAAAATTTTCGTAGTTGGATCGGTGTTCTTTTCTATGATCCAAACCGTTTATATGATGGGCCTCACATTGGATTAGGAGAATGTCCATATTCAAAGGAAAGAGTCAATTAAAAGATGACCTCCCGACGTATCCGGTAGGAATTAGTTGCGATGCACTCTACCAGACCTCTACAGTGGGGACGCGGATTGCGTACAGCCACCACCAGGACCCACCTGGTGACGGACGGTCCTGATAGCGGCTCTGTGGGGCCCACCATGATGTAAAATTTTTCTCCACTCCGTCCATCCATTTTGACAGATGAGTTTAGGGCATGATCCCTAAAAGGAGGCACATCGAACGGTCAAGTGAATCACACCACAGGAAGCATGGATTGAACACGTACGGTTGAAAACCTCTGTGACATTATGAACAGGTTGGATGGAAAATAAACTCACGATGGGCCCTAGGAAGGTTTCAATGGTGGCGTCATTGTCGCCACTGCTTCCTGTGGTGTGGTCCATTTAATCCTTTGATCTTCCTTATTTTTAGAATATTATCATAAAATGATCTGTGAAAATGAATGGACGGCGTGGATAAAACACATAGATCACGGTAGGCCCCACAGAGCCCCTGTCAGGACCGTCCGTCTCGAGCTAGGTCGTGGTGCGGGTAGTACGAGTACCCAATCGGCTACCTACCGAGCTTACTCTCTCTTACGTCAGGAAACAACTTAACGTACATGGAATCCACACCGTCCATTAGTTAGAAAAAACCCCTATTTGGCCCAAAATTCAACTCTAAATGAAAATACCAAAACGATAGCCTGATACAAAACTTTTATAGCCATTAGAATGCTTCAACGGTTCTCACTGAATTGCCACTGTTTCCTCTCCCGTGTACCATTTGAGTGTTGTATCTAACTCACTTTTGGACATACGTACTAAAATGAGCTCCAAAAACGGACTGACGGTGTGGATTTCTCATAAACATCTCGGAGGGACCCACCCAGCATCGTTGCGCAGGAACTTTCTGCGAAAGGCTTTAGCAGGAAATCCGCGTCCGACGCCTACTAAGAGGAAAGCTTTGATACTCTGGCAGAGTATGGTGGATAATACTCACGCAATACAAAAGCTACTAAGAAATTACATGCGTGGCATAAAATTAATTCAAATTAAACTGTACAAAATAATTTATTAGGTAAGAATTAAGATATACCATGAACTTGTAATTATATTTATTTGATTATCTGGCTACCGGATTGGTGGACATTTATTGGACGGTTTAAAATGAAACTTATCCAAGGTCCTATTTCAACAAACACGTGTCAGTGAATCACTGGTTAGGATCGCTCAACCGATCTGATTTTGAGCGTGCCTGTGTATCAAGCGTCATACGCAGTCAAACAACCGTAAAATAATACGCGTGTATAAGGCGATCTACACGTCAGCGTATGTCTCACCGTGGCATATAAGGAAGAGATCCAATCCATCCATCAGAGCTATCTCACTGGATGAATTCCCTATCCAAATAATCAGATCCGTCCACTATACAAGTGGACCAAAGTTTATAGAACATATCTACAGATGAAAAAAAAAAACTTAGTGGAATTTTTCTAATCCGTCCATCTGTTTCAAATATCGTAACCCATATGATGAACGTACGAGAATGATTTTCGGTCTTAGATATCTAAACCGTAGGACCTACCTGATGAACGGACTGGATATTGCACCTTCCCTCCATGCTAGCAAAATCTGGTGGAGTGTATACAACGTGCCTTATACACGCGCGTGGGATTTACCAAAACCCAAATAACTACCGTGAGTTCTCCTTTCATATCCTTCAAATGAAATAGTCAAGAACCGCTTCATTCCTTCGCGATGTGTACGATGGACGGAGATCTGACCCACCGGCAACCTTCATACTTTTCCGGTTGCATGGCGTCTCCATCATTCCTTCGTGATGAACGGTCACGATTTCATTTGCTTAGCGGCAGGCCGACTGGAAACCGACGGTGGAGAAACCTGATCAGAAGGATAGTGAGAGAAGGCAAGAGCATCTACGGCTCAAAACCTCCGACGTTCCAGTACGATGCCGAGAGCTACTGCCAGAATTTTGATGACGGCTGCGGAGATGAAGAACCTGGCCGGCGGTCCGGCGTATTCCACGGTTTGAGATGGGATGTTACAAATAAATGAAGTAATGTTAGTTTTTTTTTTTTTTTCTGGAATTTGGATTTTATTTTTTGAATTTTGGAAATTTGGAATTCATCGAGTTCATGAATTGCACGTGCTGATGTGGCACACGTGTGTGAGAGCTGCGAGGTTTATCTAGTAGGAGCCATGGTGAATCTGTCCCAGCGTAAAAATCATGCCCCATTCATTCACTAGTCCACACACGTGTGTTGAATGTTGGTCATCGGTTGCATCCGTACAAGTGTGGTCCACCTGATGGGTGGATCAGCCGGGCTTTTGGGTTTAAGGAGAAGTTTCACTGCAGACCTGCTTGATGAACGGACTGGATGTGGCACACGTGTTTCATGAGAGGGTTGAGTGGGGCACTTGGGTTTGGCACGTGTGGTTGATGGGTGGCTGTAAATAACATTCAGAGACTTGTTCAAGCTTTTGAATGTAATCACCATTGTTCAAGTAGAAGGAGGCCATGCACTGAAACTCAGTGTAAAAACCATCTGTACAGGCTATTAGGCACAGATGTCGATCAATCCAGACCGTCCTATTGATGGGACACTTCTCGGATCAGCCATCACGGACGCGGATTGCTGCTGATTGGCTGTTGTACCACACACCACCAACCTGGCTAATGTGTTGACGTCACCAAGTTCTGTGCGTCCCGTCATGAGGTATGTATTATATCTAAACTGTCCGTCCATTTGGAGAGCTTGTCACAAGGCTTGAACAGAAAAATAAGACAGATCCAAAGATCAAGTGGACCACACTACAAAAGCAGTGGGGGATTGAACATATACCATTGAAACCATTTGGGGGTCACTGGAGTTTGGATCAATATGATATTTGTTTTTCCTCTTCATCCAGGTCTGTATGACCTTATGAACAGATTGGATGGAAAATAAACGTTATGGCGGGCCCTATAAATGTTTTAACGGTGAGAATCATTGTCCCACTGTTATTTATAGTGTGGTCCACTTGAGCTTTAGATATAACTCATTTTTTGTATCATGCTCTAAAATGATCTCTAGAAATGGATTAAAGGTGTGGATATAATAAATACATCATTGTGGGGCCCATGTAACTTTAATCTCCTTTCAACCGTCTGTACAACTCGAAGCTGGAGGAGCGTCAGCGCTTGTATTCGCACCACACGTACCTAAGTGTGGTACATCAGCCAATCCGCTTCCCAATAACAGAGCCGATCAAATGATCGACGGATGTAAATTTAAAGGCTTTGATTGAACCGTTCTGACCCATATGATTTCTGGGGTTAGCCGCTCCAACAGGTGGTCCATCGTTAGGATGGCTCAGATTAATGGGCACATAAACAATACTCGATATTGAAATTTGATGATGGATGTATGCTACAGCAAACATATGGTTTATTTGGATCAGATCTGAGTGGAGAATTTCTCCTTTGAGCTTTTCTTGTAAAAACACGTGAATACCCTCCGACAACTCTCACGTGATGTGTATCTGTAACGCGGGCCAGATAGATCCTTCATCTAGCTTTGACAGCAGATAAGATAAAAAGACAAGCTGTTTTGCAACTGAAGTGGGACCCAGTAAAAGTTAATGGTGGTTGTCCATTACTACTGTCTTTACTTTTCTATGGGCCACCTTAGATTTTTTTCCTCATTTCCTGGTCATAAAGATACAGAAGACCCTTCGGTTAATGTGGATAAAGTTCTGATAACAGGCTACTATGCAACTTAGGTAAGCCGCTTGAAACTTACGGGTGGGCATCCCTACTCACTTTTTATTTTCTTTTGTATGGATCACCTGACTTTTTGATTGACTTGATTTATGGACTTTAGAGCTTTCATGAAGTGGCACATTAATGGACACATGTGGAAAAAATAGGCAAAGAATTTTTTTTAATGTTTTATTGATATAATTTCTAGTTATATGTGTTGGGATGCCTTGCACAAACCTTAGGATCTAGCCTCCCGAAACAAACCAGAATTATGGATAATAAAGCAATGAAATAAATCAAAGCATCAATCACACACCACACAAGAGAATTTTACGTGGAAAACCCTCAAAGAGGTAAAACCACGGGACCTCGTCCGATCAACAATCCACTATGAAGTAGAACGTTTACAACCTTCTTCACTCACGCCAGAGTGGATGAACAATAAGAGAAATAGAGAAAACGAAGAGATCTAACCGACATGAGAACATAAAGTCACCGAGATATAAATTGCAAAGTAGAAAAACCTCCTCGAAAGCGTAACCTCCTTCTATAAGCTTCCTCTCTTTTTTCCCTCTCTCTCACTTTGATAGCCTCTTGTATTTTTCTCATCAACACAATATCCATAGAAAAATCCTAGGGACCCCTTTTTATAGTTTTAGAAACTCCTTTCTCGCATCCTAGTTGAAAGGACTTGCGCATCCTAGTTGCGAAAGGACTTTGCGCATCCTAGTTGCGAAAGGACAACGGTCAAAAAAAACCCATCAAATCTCTCCCTTTTTGACCCAGGAGGGATTCACCTTCTTTAAGCCAGCCAGGTTTCTACAAACCTCAAATTTGCCCTTGAGCAAAGCCTTGGTCATCATGTCTGACCCATTATCGTCCGTGTGGACTTTCTCAAGCTGTAACACCTTTTGTTCCAAAGTATCCCTGATCCAAAGGATACCGAATCTCTATGTGCTTCGACTTGGAATGCTGACTTGGATTCTTGCTCAATGTATAGCACTCGACTATCGCATGATGACCACGTGCTCCTCCCGCTTGGTTAAGTTCCCGTAGGAACCTTTTCATCCAAAGCATCTCTTTACATGCTTCGTGACTATTGTACTCGGCTTCAGTAGGTGACAATGCTACGACCTTCTGTAACTTGCTCTGCCAAGAAACTGCTCCCCCTGCAAATGTGAACATGAACCCCGATGTAGACTTCCTGGAGTCTATGTCACCTGCCATATCTGCATCTGTGTAGCCCTCTAACACAGGTTTACACCATAAGCATAGGCTCAACCTGATGAGCCTCTTAGATACCGTAGTATCCATTTTACCGAATGTTCTTTGCCAGGATTGGCAAGGTACCGTGACAACACCAACCGCATATGCTATATCTGGGCGTGTACACACCATAGCATACATCAAACTTCCTACAGCGACGCGTAGGGTATCTTCTAGCATCTCTTCCACCTCTGCCTTCGTCTTGGGACACTGCCTGTCGCTCAATATGAAGTGACCATCTAGTGGAGTACTGACCGGCTTCGCTGCATTCATATTGAACCGCTCTAGGACTTTCTCAATATACCGCTCTTGTGACAGCCAAAGCTTCCTCATCAGACGGGTTATCTCCATTCCTAGGATCTGTCTGGCTACTCACGCCCAAGTCTTTCATCGCAAAGACTTGCCCAACTCCTCGTTTCACCACAATCTTCTTGATGTCTTTTCCCATGATGAGCATGTCATCAACGTATAATAATAGTAACTAAGAAATCACCATCCGAGAACTTGCGCGTGAACACACAATGGTCCGACTGCTCATACCCATGTTTGTATACATGAACGAATCGAACTTCACCATTGCCGTGGAGCTTGTTTCACCCCATACAAGCTCTTCCTCACCACACACCATATGTTCCTTGCCCTTGACTTGAACCCCTCTGGTTGGTGCATGTAGATCTCTTCTTCCAGTCACCATGGAGAAAGGCGGTTTTAATATCTAACCGCTATCTCCAGGATCCATGCTAGCCGCCAACCCAAGCAACACCCGTATGGATGTCATCTTCACCACTTGGTGAGAATATCTCCTCAAAGTCTATACCTTTCCTCCGACCAAACCCTTTCACCACAAGTCCGGCCTTAAACCTCGTCTGTGAATTCTTCTCGCTCAATCTTCTTTCCCGAACACCCACTTGTTGCTCGAGCTTTCTTGCCCTTAGGCGGTTTCACCATATCATAGGTGTGGTTCTTATGCAAGGATTCCATCTCTTCTTGCATAGCTTTCAACCACTCCTCCTTATGCTCGTCTGGCCAGGGGCCTCGAATAATCTTCCTGCTCTCCCCATCTGTTAGCATAATGTACTCATGCGGCGAGTACCTCTTGGACGGGCGTCTGTCACTGATGACCTCCTCACCCGTGGCTCAACAGTGGATCATGGGGCCGCTGCTCCCTGGTCCATCTTCCGAAGGAACTCCCTCGTTCTCCGCACCTTCTTGTACTCTACTCCCCGTCATCGGGCACCACGGGAGGAGTAATCGGATCCATGTCCTCTACTCACCCGAACCAGGGCTGGTTCTTCTCTAGCTTACCAATGTCTTCGATACACCGATCTTCAAAGAAAACCACATCTCTGCTCCCGACGAGCTTCTTCTCGGTGGATCCCATAACAAAAGCAGTAACCGAATTTTTCATCACCGTACCCTAAGAACACACACCGCCCGATCTTCATATCGAGCTTGGACCTCTCGTCCTTTGGTACGTGAACGGATGTCCCGCATCCAAACACCCTGAGATGAGTACGATGGATCCCGTCCAGCCCACACCTTCTCGAGGTACTTCTCCATTCAACTGGGCGATGGAGACCTGTTTATCAAATACACCGTATGCATTGCTTCTCCCCGAACGTCTTGGGCAACTTCGCATGGGATAACATACATCCGATTCTCTACAATGGTGCGATTCATTCGCTCGCCTACACCATTATGCTTTGGGGGTCTTGAGGAACCGTCTCTGTTCATGCCGTATACCCCAGGACTTGCAGCATCGTGAAAGTCGCCAATGTATTCACCACCATTGTCGGTGCGGATGCACTTCAATGGTCTACTGTCTCTCTCTCGACCATAGCATGAAACAACTTAAACACACCAAAGACCTCGTCCTTGGATTTCAAAGCATAAACCCAAACCCTCCTGATGCATCATCTATAAAAGTGACAAAATACAATGCCCCACCCAAGGTTTTTGTCCTCATAGACCACAAACATCGAATAAACCAAATCTAATGCATGCACTTTATTAACATGAGAAGCGGTTTTAACGAATGAAACTCTATCTTTGTTTCCCGATAAACAATCAAGATAGGTTTTGAGAGGCATACATCACGTCCGGGAAGGAGCCGCTTCCTCGCTAGTAGAAGCCCTTTTTCACTTATGTGGCCTAGACGCCGTGTGCCACATGTCAATAACCGAATCTTCCGTGCGTTCAACCCACCCTCGCACATACCGACACTTGCCTTGTAAAGGGTGCAACACTTCTTTCCTCTAGCCACGATCAATGAACCCTTGATGAGCTACGCCCATCGACAAACCTGCTTTCATATCATCATCCAACCTTCCCGTCGACATCAAGTTGAGGCGAAGGTCAATATGCCTCACATCCCTAAGAACCAATGTGCACCCACATCGGTTTTCACACAAATATCACCAACTCCCACGATCTTTGATACGCCGAACCCATCTTCACGGTCCCATAGTCACCGACTTGTAGCTTGTGAAGGAGTCCCCGTGTGGAGTCGCATGAAAAGAAGCTCCCGAGTCTATCACCCGGTGCCCGACTCGTAGGCTGTGAGACATACATCGTGATCTGTAGAAAGAATAACTACCATGTCGCCATCCGAAGCGACCGTGATGGAATCTGATTCATCTTCCTTCCCTTTTCCTTTCTTGTCATTTTTCTTACCACGACATTCATGCTTGTAGTGGCCTTCTTGCCACATTCCAAGATTCAACCTCTTTTCTCACTCGACTTGCCTCTTGATTTATCTCGGGCCTTTCCGCCCTTCCCGTTCTTTCCTCTCCCCGTTCCTCACAAGAGCCTCTGAGTAGACCCGAGACTTCCTCCTTGTCTCCTCATTGAAGAGACAATTGTTACTGTTCCATGGATATCTTTCCGTCACGGAGTTACTTAGAGACACCACCAATGTCTCCCAACTCGTCACGTGAACTAAGCAATGTAAAGCTGCAATTCATCATCCAGGGCCATCTTCATAGAGGTGAGTTGGTTCACTATATTACCGACCTCATTCATATGCTCGATAAACCACCATCCTTGAACTTGAGATTTACAAGTCGCCTTATCGAAATATCTTATTACCTTTGTCTTCCTCTCATACTGACCCTTGTAATTTTAGCCATGAGTTGGCACCCAGTGAAAGTAGACACATGGTGGAACACCAGAATCATCCAACCATTGTCTAATAAACCCCACCGCCTTTCTGGTCCATCTTCTTCCAATCATCATCGGTCATATCCTTGGATTTTCTTTGATATGCACCGAGATTGGAGAATATAGTCCTTGCAACTCAAAGCAAGTCCTCCATCTTAGCCTTCCATATGGTCCAAGAGAACCATTGAGGCCGATCATCCTTGAGCCACCTTCCATAATTCAAAACCGATCCTACCCGTTCATGAACTTAGCTCGATACCACTTGTTGGGATGCCTTGCACAAACCTTAGGATCTAGCCTCCCGAAACAAACCGAGGGATAATAAAGCAATGAAATAAATCAAAGCATCAATCACACACCACACAAGAGAATTTTGTGGAAAACCCTCAAAGAGGTAAAAACCACGGACCTCGTCCAGAGATCAACAATCCACTATGAAGTAGAACGTTTACTGACCTTCTTCACTCACGCAGAGGAGTGGATGAACAATAAGAGAAATAGAGAAAACGAAGAGATCTAACCGACTTTTTGATTAGAAGCGTCCTGAGATATAAATTTAAAGTAGAAAAACCTCCTTAGAACCTCCCTTCTATAAGCTTCCTCTCTTTTTCTCCCTCTCTCTCACCTTTGATAGCCCTCTTGTATTTTTCTCATCAACACAATATCCATAAAAAATCCTGGGACCCCTTTTTATAGTTTTAGGAAACTCCTTTCTGTCCTAGTTGAAAGGACTTGCAAGCATCCTAATTTCCTAGTTCAAAAAAACCCATCAATATGGAGAGAAATTTATAGCTGTAGTCGAGTGTAGAATCTATACATTATAATTTTCCTTGGTTATGATTTTCCGGTTGTATATATAGTTATTGTATTTATGTCATTTTATGTATTTATACATCATTCCAATCAGTGAAATATATAGAGTTTTACTATTCTTACCTGATATTAGAGCAGATGGTCAAGTATTCGAATCTTGATAATAACAAATATACCTCCAGTAATATATTCTCTCATGGATGCCAGGTTGGCTTATTTATAGTGTGGGTGTAAGTCCATTTATATACATTGATGCACCTTTCTTTAATAGCCTTTATAGGAAGTGGTTGTTTAACATAGTATCAAAACTTAGATATGATCTAAGTCGTTGATTTTTGTCTGCATATGTCCAATTGTAATCACCATCCAAACCCCTCTTGATTGCATCCCTAACTGGCACCAACATCAGAAATCCCATCGAATAGAAATACATATCTCCAAATTCAGAAACTGCTCATCCAACAGAAACCCCAAAACTCATTTTTCATTTTTGATCGAAACCCGTATCTCATCATTGAATAAAACTCATTTCCCATCTCTAGCTAGAAACCTCAAAATCCATTCTTCTTCCAAGAACACCATTTATTTTGGCTGCATCCCAGTCCCTGATTTACACCAATTTCATGTCTCTAATCAAAACCCCCATCTCCATTCCAAGTCTTGCACCACCATCTGTCCTCGATCAAAGCTTCAGTACTACCATCAAAGATCCTCGCATGTTGTTGCTGCCGCTAAAGCCTCTTCACCTTCCCTACTATCGTACTGATGCTCTTGCCACTGTCGTGATGATCCTACACTACCACCTACCCGTTGGTCTCCATCAACGCCGTCACGCACTGCCACGAACGACCCTATGCGCTGCTAGCCCCATTTGTTGAAATTCGATTTTTGAAAATAAAAAATTTTCAAAAGTTTCGTTTTGCCGCAAAAACAATTTTGAAAATTTTCAAATGAAACTGTAGTTTGTATTTTTGTCTCGAAATGAGAGAGAAAAAAAAACTTCTGGTTTATATCATGTGGAGGTGCGGATAGTCTCGAAATTTTCAAATGAAAACTGTAGTAAACTTAATTGGAGTTATAAAGATTGAAATCATCGGGTTACGCACTGAAATGTACAGGCAGGTGAGGATAGTGTTGCTACAGTGGCGCTGGTTGGTGTACTTTGCACGACCTCATGGAAATGAGCCTGGTTGCAAGGAGTCTAATATAAGCCTGAGTTTTATAGGATACAGAGAATCGTCGAATTATTAATTCAAAATGGTCAACTATTTTTTTTTATAATGGCCAACAATCTTAAAAGCCACGACGATCCGAAAACAATAGGTTATGATGATCCGCTCAAATTAATGATCAACGATCGGAAACATTTTTCAAACGTTTTGAACCATTGATGGCCATTTAGCAACAGCCCACTCCCTAGCATCTATATAAACTGGACCATTCTCACCCAAATCTCAATCATCTCCCATAGATCTCGTCTCACGTCCGAGTCTGCCAGAAGATCAGTTGTGTTGAATTGTTTCTTAGTAAATCCTTCACCATTGCTACACGCAGGATCTAGATTGACTTGTCTTATCCTGGAAGCAATTCGTCTGTAACCCTTACATGGTTCAGCCTGGTGAACAAAAGATATTTTATTTTATTTTAATTTTTTGATATTTCCAAACATTATTCCAACACCATCACCATTTCCATTTGTTTGAGACTTTAGATCTAGGGGGCCCTTTTTCTATTGGCGTGATTTGTAGACTTCATCAGGGCCTTTATATACGGACCGACAGGTGGACCTTCTGAGCAAGCTATATTTGATTATTTATATCTAGACCCACTTGTTGTTCCAGATCCTTTTATTATGTCTTCACAGGATGCTTGTGTTGATTCCCCATCCATCATTCCCAATTTAGAGCAACTTTAGTCTATGTTCTCCCAGGTTCATATATCTTCTAATTCTATTGCTTCTTTCTCAGGTAATACCATTTCTACTTGGTTAATTGATTCTAATGCTTTACATCACATAACCGCAACTGAGTCTCTTTTAAATAACTGTCATTCCTTTCCTGACTCTATTCACACAGCAAATGAATCCATTACGTCAATTTTCAAAATTGGGTCCATCACTACAAAAAATTTAAATGTCTCTGGTGTCCATCGTGTACCATCTATTATCATGAATTTGCTCTCTCAGTTAATCAAATTACAAGATCTAAATGTAATGTTGCCTTTTCACCCTCTAATTGTTATGTGCAGGATCTGCAATTCAAGAAGCTGATTGGGTCTAGGCATGAGGTTGGAGATCTTTATTTTCTAAACTATATAAACTTACACTTCAAGTTGCATATCCGTCAATGCAGTAAACACACTTGATGCTCTATCATTGTCGCCCGGTAGTTTGGGTCATGTTTCTACGTCCCGATTGCGATTCATAATTCCATGTTGCATTCTTTGTACTTTCTTCCCAAAAAATTTAAATAACGTCAAGGACTGTCCACGGTTTTTTTTTTTTTTTGGTTGTCCTGACAAGAGTATCACCATCCATTCGCACGGACACAGCCACTGTACAAGTGCCTACAATCACATCAACCAGGACCACTGTCCTGGTTCATGATTTCGGGCCATCAAATGGATGGCCACAACCAAAAGTATAACTTCTTCAAGCCCAGCTTTTTTGGTTTTTAAAAATGGACTGACAGCTTTTGTGGCCGTGCACCATCCAAAGTGGGGCCCATGAACTGGACGGTTTGGACGGACACAAAATATATGCCACCCACCGGAGTGTTTTGCTCGTAATCAAGGATTTAAGTGGGCCAGGCTAGCCAAAGTTGGATCTCATTTGGGCCTATTCTAAAGGCCTGCAAGATGAACCAAGGCACCTGTTTTGAGGGAAGCCCATGACTAATGTAATCGGGCTGGGCGTGAATTTGGATGTTCTTGTCAGCCCGTGATGAGAGCCCCGCCACCAGGACCGTATGAGATTGGAACATGGCTAGTGGTTTGAAAGTCGATTCAGTGGATTCAGGAACCACTAAACAAACATGATGAGATTTGATTGAGCCACGTGCCACTGTTACAGATAGGGGTCATTATTCAGTATTCGATGCAGTTCGATCTATATGTTGGCGTGGCATCTGCGAGGGCCCTGGTATATTAGTAGGGCTGAAAGTCGGGTGGGTTCAACCCAACTGACCTGTCTCTAACCCGACATTGGGTTGGGCTCGGGGAGAATGTATCGGGTTTAGTCTTGGGCTAGGGCTATATAACCACCAACCCAATAAAACTTGGGTTGGGCTTGGGTTGGGGTCTCGGGTTGCCAGACCTAACCCAAATCCAATCGATATAAAAGTTATTTATAAATTATAATTGAGTGGGGATTGTCTACGTTGAATGCACATGAAATTCTAGTGCCGCCGGGTTTCATTAGTCAACGTCATTTCTGATGACTCAAGCTGACAAGATACGCCGGATTTCTCTCCCAAATAAATTGCAAGCTACACAACCCAACTTTTAAAGGAGTAATTGTCTTATATTTTAGCTTGTTTGTTTAAAAAAATGAAGCTATTTACGATAAATACCTACATATATAATTAATAAATTCGTAGGTATAAAAAAATAAGACACGTATTGAAAATATAATAAACTAATGTAATAGCAAAAAGATTAGCATATATTTACCCAACCAACGCTGCTTGGGTTGGGCTTGGGTTGAGAATTCCCTAACTGAGGTTGGGTTGGGGTTGAGGTATAGGAATCTTGAGTTGGGCTAGGGTTGAGCACAAAGCCGACCCAACCCAACCCAACCCAACCCAACCCGCCGGACTTTCAGCCCTAGTATTTAGCTCATGCATTGGGCTTGGGCAAGTCTCGGCCCACATTCTAGCCCATTAACAGGGTCATTCTGGCTTGAGAATCCGATCAGTACGTTAATGGAGCCCCTATGCATGAATGAAATATAGAGCTTTAAAAAAATACATGCCCGGAGTTTTCTAAGCCATCCACCTGTTTCTAACACCGTGGTCGACCTGGTGAGCCTATCAGCCAGATTTTTGGGTGAGAACATCTTCACAATTTGGTCCACCTGATGGATGGCTTGGATACTACACCTGCATGCCATGTTGGCACATATAGTGGCGTGTAAGTGTATGCCTTGTCCACGCATGTTGGCTTACCAAATCTCGTTATATTTTCAGAAAATTTTATAAATTACAGTCTCATTACCCTTTTAGATTAACTTTTCATTAAGCTGCCTCATTAAATACCTTTTTTAAATTAACTTTTCATTAAGCGGCTTTTCAAGGATTTTAAGTGGATCCAGCTTAGTTTCGGTCGCATGTCCCAAAATGTGATCTTAAAACGGATTGACGGGTTGGATTTCTCACAAACATCGCCCCATCCAGAGTCCTTGAGCAGGAAGTTCCTGCGCTGGGATCTAAGGTGGGGTCCACCGTGATGTTTATCAGAAATCCAGTCCGTCCATCCATTTTTCGAGCTCATTTTAGGACACGTGGCCAAAAATTAGGAGGATCCAAAACCTTTACTGAGCCATTCAAGATGAAACAGTGGGGAAAGGAATTCCTACCGTTGAAACCTTCCTGGGCTCTGCTTTGTTGTTTACATGCCATCCAAAACGTTTATAAGGTCATTTTTACTGGGTTGAAGTGAAAACACCAAAAAATTAGATCGATACAAAACTTTTGTGGCCATATAAATATTTCAACGGTGGTCACTAAATCCCCACTGTTTCCTCTCGTGTGGCCCATTTGAGTTTTGGATTCAGCTTAGTTTTGGTCACATGTCCTAAAATGAGATCTAAAAACGGATGGATGAGTTGAATTTCTCACAAACATCACAGTGGGCCCCACCCAGAATCCTTACGCATGAATTTCCATGAAAAGGCTTTTCCCGGGAAGTTCCTGCGCTGGGATGTAAGGCAGAGTCTACCTATGGTTACCATAAATCCAATCCGTCCATCCATTTTTTGTGCTCATTTTAGGACATGCGACCCAAAATTAGGAGGATACAGAACCCAAGTGAGCTATACAAGATGAAACAGGGGGGAAAGGAAATCCCACCGTTGAAGCCTTCTTAGGCTCCGCCTTGATGTTTATATGCCATCCAAACCATTTATAAGGTCATTTTTACTGGGATAAAGTGAAAACATTGAAATATTAGACTGATACAAAACTTGTGGTCATAGAAATATTTTAACAGAGTGGTCTCCAAATACCCACTATTTCCTCTTGTGTGGCCCATTTGAGTTTTGGATCCAACTTAGTTTTGGTCACATGTCCTAAAATGAGATCTAAAAATGGATGAACGGGTTGGATTTCTCACAAACATCGCAGTGGGTCCCACCCAGAATTAGAGGTGGGCATCGAGTCGCGTCAAACCGGATCGGGTCTAACTCGACTCGATCCGATTTTTCTAAGAACCTGACCTGAACTCGATCCGATCTGGGACCGAGTCCAGCATGGTTGACTCGATCCGATCTAAATCCTTGCTGGCTTGACCTGAACCGAGTCTGACTCGGTCAGGGAAACCAAACCGAGTCAGATCAGGTTGAGTCTGTCCGGTCAATTCAAACTGGGCTAGATCAAGCCGAGCCAGATACTCTCGAGAGAGAGAATGAGAGAAAGGAGGAGAGAGAATGAGAGGTGGGAAATCAAGAGAGAAAGAAGAAGAGAAAGGAGGAGAGAGAAGGAGAGCCAGGGCGGGTCACTGCAGCCGAGCCACCACCTCGTGCGATCCACCAACGAGCCAGGGCGGGCCACCGCTCGAAAATACACAAAAATAAAAATAAAAATAAAAATGGAACCTACCTGATCAATGAAGGAAGATGAACGGTGAAGATGTGTGCTAGGCTACTAAGTGGCCAGATCGAGATGGGTGGGTACGGCGCCGCTTATTCGAGTAGAGAAAGAGAATGGATTAGGGCTTCGTTCGGATGAGGGTAGTAAAAAACTAAAAATATCTTATATACGTACCCAACCAGATCGGATATGAACGGATCGGATCGGTCCGAATTAGCCACTGATCCGAACTCGACTCGATGTACGGTCGAATCTGAGTGGCCTACTCGTTCTAACTCGATCCTGGCCTTCGATTCAGATTGAATTGGGTCGAATTTTGCCCAACTCTACCGATAATCCTTGCGCAAGAACTTCTTGAGAAAGGTTTTAGTAGGAAATCCACGTAGCTAGAAACGAATTGGCTACTTCCCTTGCCACAGCCAATGGCTGGTGGTTAGTGCTCTGTGGGCCCCACCATGATGTATGTATTTCATCCATGCCGTCCATATATTTTTCTAGATCATTTTATGGTATAAGACAAAAAATGAGATATATCCCAATGTCAAGTGGACCACATTATAGGAAACAATGTTGAATGAATGTCAACCATTAAAAAAATTTTGGAGGCCATAAAAGTTTTGGATCAAGCTGATCTTTGTTTTTTTACCTTCATCTGAGTATGTATAACCTAATCAACATATTGAATGTCAAATAAATAGCGCAGTGGACTTTTTGGAGAATTTTAATGGTGGATATCCAGTCACTATTGTTTTCCTATGGTGTAGTCCACCTTAGATTTATATCCCTCTCATTTTTGGGATCAAGCCCTAAAATGATCTTTAAAAATGGATCAACCAAATGGATGAAACACATACATCATGGTGGGGCTATAGAGCACCGACCACCAGCCACCTGGCTGGTGGCAGGGGGAGTAGCCAGTCCATTTTAACTAATTAAATGTAAATATGACATTTAAGAGGTATTCATTATTTAAAATTTCTATTATAAAATAAATAAATAAAATTAACCAAGAGTCATCTTTCCCGGACGCTGATTTCCTGCGAAAACCTTTACCAGGAATGCCCCACTGCGATGTTTGTTTGCAAGCTACGGACGTGGATTAGATACTGCCAGGTTGGTTGAGTAGCGAGTCGGCTACTGAAGTGACGTCACCAAGTTCGGTGGGCCCCACTATGATGTAAGTGTTTTATCCACACCGTTCATCCATTTTGAAATATCATTTTAGGGCAATAACCAAAGAAAGAGGCAGATTAAAAGCTGTAGTGGACCCCACCACAGAAAACAGTGGGGAGAGTGATTCCCACCGTTGAAACTATCCTAAGGTCCACCATCATGTTTATTTGAAATCAAACCTGTTCAAAAGTAAATAAGACATGAAATAAGGGAAAACACAAATATTAGTTTGATCTAAAACTTTCGTGGCCCCTAGAAGTTTTTAATGGTGTGCGTCACTGTCCCCACTGTCCCCACTGTTTTCTGTACTGGGTTCCACTGGACCTTTAGATTTAACTCATTGTTTGGATATTGCCCTAAAATGATCTCTCCAAATGAACGAAAGGTGTGATATGATAGGGCCCACGGAACTTGGTGACGTCACTCTAGGAGGGAGTCTCGCTGCTCAACCCGTCAATAGCTAATTCGCGCCCAAAAGCTACCCTGGCCATCGTTTTTCGAGCTCACTATAGGACATGCGAAGAGAAAAAAAGACAAATGAAAAATGAAAAAAAGGTGTATTCAAAACTTAGATGGGCCATACGAGAGGAAATGGCGGGGATTTAGTGATCATAGTTGAAACATTTATATGACCACAAAAATTTTGTATTAGTTTAAGTTCATTGTATTTTCACTTCATCTCAATGAAAATGACCTCATAAATGGTTTGGATGGAATATAAAAATCAAGATGGAGCCTAAGAAGGTTCAACGGTAGGCATTCCTTTCTCACTGTTTCATCTCACATGGCTCACTTGAGTTTTGGATCCTTCTCATTTTTGGTCAAATGTACTAAAATGAGCTTGAAAAAGGTATAAACGTGTTGGATTTCCCCCCAAAACCCTTTCGCAACAACTTCAGGCGAAAAGCTTTAGAGAGTATTAGAGGGGATGGAATTGCATCGTCATGTGCCAATTCCACTCCATGTTCGGAAAAGCTTGGAAGTAGATTAGCTGGAATTACATTGGTCGTCGTGCCAATTTCATTCAATGTTAGCAAGTTGTGTAGGTCCCACCATGATGTGTGGGCTATATCCACACCGTCCACCCATTTTTTGAGATCATTTTAGAGCGTGGGCCAAAAAATCAGGTAGATCTAAAGCTCTAGTGGACCCCACCATAGAAAGCAATGAGGATTTAATACTTATCGTTGAAAACTTCTTTGGGGCCACATAAGTTTTAGATTTACCTAATTTTTAGGCCTATTCCATAAAAAGAGGTTACAAAACAAATGAACCATTTAGATGTAACACATGTGTGTTATTCTGAATAGTTTTAAATAATGGTGAGTATATCCATTCAATGTACCAGCCGCATTACAAACCAAGCATGGAATTTAGTTTATCCCATGGTAGCAGGGGACAACCCCAGCCATGGGTAATAATTATGTTTTTTTAATTCAATCCCCCCTAATACTTTCTAATGCCGCTGGCCAAACAGGGACTCAGCAGGAAATCCACGTCCATCTTTTCGGACGTGGACTGGCTACTGGTCGATGCTCTATGTTCCCCACCATGATGTATCCATTATTCTTTATACTCCTCATGATGTATCTACTTTATCCATGCCGTCCATCCATTTTTAAATATCATTATATATCATGAGATAAAAAATGAGTCATATTCAAATCTCAGGTGGACCACGCCATAGGAAACAGTGTTCATGGATCGTCCACGCTTAAATGCCACAAACGTTCTAGAGCAAGCGGATATTTGTGTTTTCCCCTCTAAGTATGTGTGACCCAATCAATAGGTTGGATGGCAAATTAACATTACATTGGACCCTAGGAAGTTTTTAACGGTGGGCATTCAATCACCACCGTTTTCCTGTGGCCTGCTTTACCTGATAATTGAGTCTAACTCATGTTTTATCTCATCCATTGGAACGATATGTAAAAATGGATAGACGGTGTATATAAAACAAATACATCATGGTGGGGCTACAGAGCACCGATCCATAGCGCCGCTCGCTACTCGCTATTGCCAGCGCCAATCGAATGCAAATGCTGCGACTGTAACAGGAACTTCCTATGTGGGGCAGTGACGTTTCTGAGAAATCCACCACGCCCATCTGTTTTTGGAGATCATGTCAGGACATGGGCCCAAAAATGAGGCAGATCCAAAAACTAAGTGGGCCACACAACAACAAACGGTGAGGATTGAACGTCCACCGTTGAAATATTTGTAATGCTAAAGAAGTTTCGGATCAGCTAATGATTTTTGGGCCTGTTTGGCCGCGTCAATTACGGTGGATTACAAGGGATGGAATTAGGCCAAACCTGCATTTATGAGTTGCAGTGGATTTTCAGTTGCATATGGTGTACACCTCTATCCCATGCGCAGCCCGTGAAGTGTTTGGGTTTTGTGGGATTTAGAGCTGGGCAAACCAGACCCGATCTGGTGGGTCCGACCCGATTTGACCCAATCAGAATCGAACCAACGGTCCGGATTTGGTAGTTCCATCTACATCCGAAATATTTTCGGGTTGAGTTCGAATTGGCCCTAATCCAACCCGACCCGACCCGAAAACCCGATCCGAATGGATCCAGACCGATCCGATCCTACCCGATCTGGAGTAACTCTTATCGATACCTCTACTTTTCCCTGTGGTATGGTCCGCTTGAGCTTTGAATATGCATCGTCGCTTCCAACAACGCCTCCCAAAAATGTCGAAGCGAGGTTGCAGAGGATCCGTTGGAAACAAGTTCCGGATGTCGCTGGGTCTTCCAGTGGCAGCGACTGTAAATTGCGCAGATAGCACTGGTGCGAACCTGTACATCATCTCCGTGAAGGGGATAAAGGGCAGACTGAATCATCTACCGTCCACTTGCGTTGGGGAGATGGTCATGGCCACTGTCAAGAAAGGGAAGCTCGATCTCTGTAAGAAGGTCATGATTGCTATCATCGTTCGCCAGCGCAAGCCATGGTGCCGAAAGGATGGTGTATACATGTATTTTGAAGAAAATGCTGGTGTGATAGTGAATCCAAGGGAGAAATGAAAGGTTCCGCAATCATAGGAAAGGAGTGTGCAGATTTGTGGCCTAGGATTGCAAGTGCCGCGAATGCCATTGTGTAGGAATGGTTAATCTTTATGTGGTTGAGGATTTGTTTGTTGAAGTCTTGGTTTTTGCTTGCTGCCATCAGATTTTTGGTGGTACATGTAGCTAGCTTTCATGGTCGATTAGTGTTTGGCACTAGTAAAATTGTGATTATTTTGGATCTTAGCCTTGTATGATGTTTTGTTCTCATAGGATGCATTTAGATATGCCCTGAATGTGAGTTTTGTGATTGTTGGTGCAAAAAAAAAAAAAAAAGAACTTTGAATATGCATCAATTTTGAGTTCAACCACTAAAATGATTTGCAAAAATGAATGGACGGAATGGATAAACCACATGCATTCAAGGTGGGCCCCAACAATGTTTACTGTGTACAATAAAAAAAAATTGCTGGTGTACCATACACAACTATGTGCGGCTAGCTGTAGGTACGTGTCGTGCCAAGACGACTTGTCTTCAGTGCACTGACGCTCCTCGAGCTGCAAGTTGTACGAATGGTTTAAAGGAGATCAAAGTTATATGGCCCTACACATGTCCCATGATCGGACCTACATAACTTGGTGATGTATTTATTATATCTACACCGTTGATATTTTTATCCAGCATCTTGTTTGTCCATTTTTAACACATGATATATTTAGAGATCATTTTAGAGCATTATCCAAAAAAATGGATCATATCCAAAGATCGTTTGGACCACACCACAAATAGCAACAAAGAATGATTTTCAGTGTGGTCCCACTGTTTTTTCCAGTGTGGTCCACTTGATAGTCAGATCTATCTTATTTTTTGTCTCAAGCCTTAAAACTAGCTCACCGAATGGATGGACGGTTTGGATATAACACATATCCCATGATCAGACCTACATAACTTGGTAACATCAAAGTACGCAACACGTTACAAGCCGGATCGACTCGTGTACACCTCTAAATCCACATCCCATTTTCCTGCACGTTTCCGCAAAGCATTTAACAAAAGTACCTCGAGCATGCCGAGGTGTATGAATGGCTCAAATGATATCACCATTTTAGGAAATGCGGCTAAAATATGGGCCCCACAATGATGTATTTATTATATCCATACATTCATTTGTCCATTTTTCATGATCATTTTAGATCATTTGGAAAAAAATATAAATCATATCTAAAGCTCAAATGGACCACACCAAAAATTCCCTTTCCTATGGCCTATGGCCCACTTGACCTTTGGATCCACCTCATTTTTGGTTGAGATAATGATTTCACCGTTTTAACCATCCGAATCGCACTCGACTCACTTGACTTGGCTTCGATAACAACCTCGAAAGTTAGGTTCAGGCTAAGCTGATCTCGACTCGACTAGGCTCGAAGCACAGCCCCAACTTGACTCAGTTCAGCTCAACTTGACTTAGCTCGATTTATATACCTTATTTTAAAATAAAAATAAAAAATAAAAAATACCCCATTTCCGTGTGTCGAGTCGCCAACTCGTTCGAGTCCCTCCTCTCTCTCTCTCTCTTCTCTCTCTCTCTCTCTCTCTCTCTCTCTCTCTCTCTCCAGATCGAATTTTCGAGTCACCGATCCAGTTGATTCAGATTTCGGATCGAATCGGATGAAATACTTGTAAATCCATTGTTGTTGTTTTACATATAGCAAGATTTTGAAAGTGCAATTCATGTGTTTGTGAAAATGATGATGCAAAAAAGTCTGAGATGATCGAACTCGACTTGATCTTGGCTGGCCCCAACGTTACTCTCGCCTGGTCATGCATAAGCGCTTGAGAGGGTGGTGAAGGTGTGTGCCAACGGAGTAATATGATTATGCGATTCGGGTAATACGGAACATCGATCCATGAATACGAGTCAAGATATCGTCCGAGCCGAGGAGATCGCAACTCAAGCATACAAATCCTCATCTAAGTCCACATATCAATCTGACTCAAATCGGAATATCAGTGGCAGTTGTCGAGCCGAGTTAGTGGAGTTGTGCCAAGCTTCGACTCGGATCAACCAGGGACTCGGCACTAGCTTTGCCCCCCTCTTCACGTGTACACGACTCTAAATCCACATCCCATTTTCCCACTCAGTCTGACGTTGGATTTCTCTTGGTACCATAAGCATTTACTTAAGGAAGATAGTACTGCACGATGGGAGGCTATGATCTTGAGGTGGGGTACATGTCACACAATGTGATGTTTACTGAGAAATCCACTCCTGTCATATCTTGCACATGTGCAGCTTAGAGCTCATTTTAGGAAATGCATATGATGCGTATGATCATGAATCATGGAACTAAAAACATGTGAAGATGGGCGGATCCAAAATAGGCCCGAGGAGTTAAGTGGGCCATATTAGAATATGGAAAACTAACATTGCTCCCAAGGCACGGCTGTCATAAACATCATTACATAAACTATGTTGGGATCACACATTGCAATGGACCTTAGGTACATCCCATTGGGCCTTAAATACATCAAATGGGCCATATCACATGGGCTTTATATTCATCGAGTGGGCCACACAATGGGTCGCACCAATGAACCTTATGTACATTGCAATGGGCCATAACCTGTGGGCCTTAAAATGCATTAAAATGGGCCTCGTAACATGGGCCTTATATATATATATATATATATATATATCAAAGTGGGCCTCAACCATGAGCCACAAATACATCGAATGGGCTTCATAACATGGGCCTTAAATCCATCAAGGGGGAACCTAGAAGGATATGATACGTGGGGCTTGGACATTCAGTTAAAATTCATCAAGGTGGAACCGAGGAAGGATTCAAAGTAGCCATTTCTTTTTCCAATTTTCCGTCTCCTATGGCCTATGGCCCACTTGAGCTTTGATCCACTCATGCATTTTTGGATGGACGTTGGATATCCAAAATCCAAATGATGTTCTCATCATTGTGGGCCCAAGCCGTTCCCACTGCCTTACTTGGCCTTGACGCCAAGTGGCTATAATGGATGAACGTCGGGCGAGTGGGTCCCATTTCTCATCAAACATCAAGAGTGGATCCCACCTACAAAAGCATCCCAACGCAGAGTAGAGTTGGATGAGGCATGCCCACTTCAGAAGGGGCCCACCATATGAATGGGTTGGAGCAAATATACACCATGGTGGGGCCCAACTCACTCGAAAACTTTTTTTTGAGCTCCCAATAGGAAGAATCCAACCCTCGATAGTTCATCTCATGTTTTTCGGTGCATAAAAATGTCGAGTGACTTTCAACGGTTCATGCTATGTGCCCTTTGAAGATCATATGGACTTCATCGACGCTTAAAATGATCCTCTCTACGACTGGATTGAATACATACATCAAGGTGGGGCCTATATGAGTGGGCCCCAACTTGACTTAGTTCAACTCAACGTCCCCGGACTTTTGGCAGCTGGGCCTGATTTATATATGAAGTGGGCCCACTTATTGGAAAAAAATACATGACTCATGGTGGGGTTCATTTAAAAATTTAAAAAAAATTAAAAAAAAGAGGGAGAGAAAGAGAAAGAGAGTGGGACACCCCCCGATACTATTCCCTTTCATGATCTTATACATCAATTGGGTCCCATTACTTGAGCCCACCAATTAAAATCAATTTTTTTTCACCCATAAGCCAGATAACCCTCAAGCACATGATGGGGTCCCCGGAGATGCACCATCATGGAATGATCTCTCTCTCTCTCCACATCTCTCTCTCCTCACTTGGCCCATCTCATATGAAAATCTCTCTAACGCACCTCAATCTCTTCTTGCTCCCTTGGCTTCCTTAGCTCCTTAGCCATTCCAAAGGAGGAGATGAGGTTTGATGGTTGAGATGGGAGATGAGAGGGTGGGAAGGTGGGCCACACTTGTCTTGGAGTGGAAGAGCTTGGATGTATGGAGGTTTTTGGGTTGCTTGGAATGTGATTTGAAAATGAAGGAGAGAGAGGGTAGTAAGGAGAGAGAGAGTGTGATGGGTGGAGTGATGGATGTGGTGAGTGATGGGTGTAAGAGCTTTTTGACTTTTGTGGTTGCTTGGTGTAAGAAAGGCATGGGTGTGTAAGAGACTTTTTGACTTTGGGGGTTGCTTGGGGAAGGGTGAAAGGTGATGTGTACTTGACATGTACTTGACATAATGGGATTGATCGATCGATTGATTGATGTGACAAGCCGTAGAGATTCTCTTGGAATTTGCATGCGTGGCGTTTCCTCGCACCGAACGTTGGCCCACATCTCCTAGCCAGAGTATCAAATCGGCGCGTGAGACGAGGCATTAGAACCGTGGTGACGGCGTGTGAGACGTGGCATCGACCTACGCTGGGGTACACTCGGTTTGAGTCGATCGGGTTGACGGTGTGTGACTCGAGGTCGCGCGCAATTTAAGAGTCGAAGGTTGTGAGAAGGGCCCATTTAGGAGCTTGGATTTGGAATGCATTGGAATCCAAATCGCAATTGCATTGGAATCAAGATGATTTCGAATCCTCATTTATGTTTGGTTGAAATGCACTAGGTGCCTAGCCGCAATCCATAGCAACCTAACCGCTGACCATGGCAACTCGACATATATACCCAAATCGCAATTGCATTGGAATCAAGATGATTTCGAATCCTCATTTATGTTTGGTTGAAATGCACTGGGTACCCGACTGCTATCCATTGACCATGGCAGCCCGACTAATGACCATAACAGCTCGATTTTAAGGGCCCGTTTGGGAGCTTAGATTTGTAATACATTGGAATCCAAATCACAATTATATTGGAATCAAGGTGATTCTGAATCCTCATTTGTGTTTGGTTGAAATGCACTGGAATCCAAATCTTATGTTTGGAAGCTTATATTTAGAGAGCATTAGAATTCTTTGGTATATTTATGAGACTTAGATTGATTAATTAAGTCCGCTTACGCATCTCAAATTAGTATGTGTGTGTGTTATTTGATAGAATGATTGTAATAAGCCCATTAAAATAAATACTTTGGCCAAAAAAAAAAAAAAAAAAGATGAAATTTTGAGCCTTAGGTGGGTCACAAATGCAAGGATCACAAACCAACAACTCACCAATGTTTTTTAAGTATCCATTTAGATGTCGAACATTTTGATGGTGCAGATCATTTCATTGATGTAATTTTAGTTAGATTGTTTATTGTTAATTATATTTTTTAATTGCTAGTTTGATTGTTTATTATTAAATTGTTAGGATTTAAAATTGATAGTGTGATTGTTTATTGTTAAATTTTCATCAATTGTTCAATTAATTAGATTGGTTTTTTTTTAAAAAAAAAAATTATTATTGTCGTAGTATATGATAATTAGTTGCCGTTTGTGAATTTTTATGTTATCAGGCCTAAATACTGTAAGTTTTGGACGCATAGAAATTCTGAAATTGTCCCATTTTTTCATAGTTCAAGGTTAGATAAATTGAAATGCTTTTATTTATTCTAATTTAAATATATACGTTTATTCCGGTTCATCCCATCGTTTCTCTGGATATATTTCTTGCATATATTTCTGTCATCAAATATCTACACTTTGTATGGATACTTGACGTGAAAACTAAATGCAATATCAATATTTCTTGAGAGATACATGGAGATGCTGCAAAAATTTTAACATAGAATTTAAATTGAAAAAATGAAAGCATTACAATCTATCAAACCTTGAATAAGTAGTTAATTTAGACAATTAGGCGAGTCTAGAAAATTTGGCATATCATTTAAATTGAAAAATGAAAACACTACAATCTATAAAGTGTAGATAAATTTTTTCATGAGATCTAAACTGTAACTCCTGAGATCCCGACATGTTGTAAGTTGACACAACTTTTTTTATATATATAAATGCCTAAAAATTTATTTCTTATCTTTAATTATATTTATAGATGACTAGAGAGGAAGTCTCAGCTATCCCCGGTGTCAGTGCGTCAGCCACATCTACTCTTATTGTGGAGGGAGAAACGCTTTCATCTTCAGCCAAAGGAAAGAAAATATCAATAGTGTGAGATAAGTTCGAAGAAGTTGTGATTAATTGTGTAGTGAAGATTAGATGTGTTCATTGCAAATCTTTATATATTAAGAAAATAGGGGGGCAACTACTCATTTAAACAAACATAAACAAAGTCATTCAAAGAGATTAAGAATCACAATTTCAAACCAACAATTGCTTTCATTTACCAACTCTGAAAGGGACGGCTATCAATGTATACTTTCCAGTTATAAGTTTGACAAAGAGATGCTTAAAAAGTGGTACGCAAGATTAGTAATTGTTGAATAAAAATCTTTTGAGATGATAGAGAGCAAAGTTTTCATGGGATATTACAAATCCCTTAACTCTTAAGTTGATAATGCATCCCGTGTCACTGTAAACAAAGAATACATGAATATGTATGCAAATGAGAAGATAAAAACGAAAGTAGTTTTTGCATCAGTCTTCATAATAAGTTTGACTTTTAATTTGTGAACGACATCTAATCAAATAAAGTGATATATTTCATTGACCGTACACTACATTAATTAAGATTAGAAACTCTACAAGACAATTTTAAATTTTCATCACCTTCCTCTTCCTCATCTGGTTTAATTATCATAGATTGCATATACAGTTGTCTATTAAAATGGGGCATTGAAAAGAAAATCTCCTCAATAACTTTATATAATGCATTTACAAATGATTACATAATTTCATTATTACTTAACTAGTTCAAGACAACCAAAAATTTATTTTTTTTAGAAAAAAATAATCTAAATTAGGTGTTGTGCCCACATACTAAACTTGATTATACAATAAGGGGTGAAAATTTATTAATCTCATTATAGAGAAAATAAGAAAGAGTATAAAATAGATAAGGGGTTCACCTTCAAGATTAAGTACATGGAGTGATATAATTCTACGTTTGAATGTAAAATCTCAAAAAAATGTTGAAGTTAGATGTATGCACACATTGGAATCCAATTTTTAAAATGTTGGATTCAGCCATGGAATTGGAGCTGGCATTCCCTGAATATGAGACGCTTGATAAAAGGTATACTTAATTACCTAGTGAAGATGATTGAAGCAAAGTAAAACAAGTTTTTCAATATTTTTTTATTACTGTCTGAATATTTTTTTTTTTGAAAATAAGTATCTCACCGCAAATCTGTTTCTTCCTTCTCCTTGGAAGATTAAGGAAGTCTTGAAAAAAGTGCAAGTGAGTATCTAAATTTTTTTAACAGTTGATGTCAATTGATATGCAAATGAAGTTCAATAAGTACTGGGACGAATGTCATTTGTTAATGGTTTTAGTTGTTATTCTTGATCCTCGGTGCAAGATTGGCTTGGTTAGGTTCATTTTTATAAAGATTTATTCTGTTGAAAGGGCAGTAACTAAAACCTCCTATGTGCAGGATGCCTTAGATTCTGTCAATCTGCTAGTGTAGAGATGTCATGTTTCGATTTAACCGGTATATCATTAGTCCAACAGAATTAGGGATGGATTCTCAGTGTGCACGCTATGAAGATTTGCACATTTTTAGTTCGACTGAAAAGTGTGAGTTGGTTTAGTTCGATCTGACACGAAGGTCCCATTCGGTCCGATCGATGGTAGAGCTGGGCACAATTCGACTCAACTTGCCTAACTCGACCCATCCGACTCGACCTGAACCAAATGGGTGAGTCAGTCCAAAATGAGTAGGGTTCGTTTAATCCGAACTTAAACTAAGTTGAGTTTGAGTTACCAGTAACTCAACTCGAAACTCGATTCGATCCGAAACCCGACTCAACTCGGGTTGTCGGGTAGGGTATATATATATATATATATATGTGTGTGTGTGTGTGTGTGTTTCCAATCCTCTTTACCCTACCCGTCGCACGCCCCTATCCGAAAAAATCCAACCCCTTCCCATCTGGCACCCATCGGCTACCTCGTATGGTCCGGCAGCGGCAACAACCCTCCGACTTTCCTCCTCCTCCTCTCTCTCTCTCTCTTCTCTCCTCTTCCATCCGGCAGCGGTAACCAGTGGCCCATCAGGTGCATGTCTGATTATTATTTTTTTAGTTTTTTTTAATGTTAATTAAGAGAATGGACCACACAGAGGAATGGTGGAGATAGAAGCGAGTTACATACTGATTACACTGGGTCTGTTTATTTTTACCCTTGCATTTACGGAAGCAGATTGTGTCCTACCTGCCAGGACGGTAATCCATCCAGCAGGGCTATGTGGGGCCCACCGTGATCTAAGTGTTTTATCCACATCGTCCATCGCTTTTCTCAAATCATTTTACGTAATTATCCTAAAACTAAGATAGGTCCACAGCTCCAGTGGACCACACCAAACGAAGATGCAGTGAGAATTACATCTACTGTTGAAACCTTTCTAAGGGCCACCGTGATGTTTTTTCACCATCCAACCTATTCATAAGGTAATGCAGACCTAGATGAAGTGAAAATACAAATATCAGCTTGATCCAAAACTTCTTCAGTTCCCAAGAAGTTTTTAATGGTAGATGTTCAATCCCCACTTTATAGTCCACTTAAGCATGGGTTAGTCCTTATTTTTGGGTTAATACCCTAAAATTATCTGTAAATATGGATGGATGACGTGGATAAAATTTTTACATCACAGTGGGCCTCACATAGCCCTGTCAAAACGGATTAGCGTCCGGGAAGGGTAGGATGCAATTGGCTTCATGTATTTATGCTGGGAATCGCCTTTGACAGTGACTTGATGTTGACGGTGCATTGGAACCGAGGAAAGATGAATTTTTTCCCACTGAAACCTCCGGGGCCACTATTATGTATGTACTTGATCCTAATGTCCATTGTTTCTTCCTCTAATTTTAGAGGTGAACCCAAAAAATGAGTCAGATCCAGCACTTAGATGGACCACAACATATAAACATGGGTAAATGAAAGATTACCGTTTATTTCTTTTTTGGGGCCATAGAAGATTTGGATCAAGCTTATTTTTGTGCTTTACCTTCATCTATGTTTGTGTGATGATATGAATAGGTTGGATGGCAAGTACCCTACGCTTGTTTTAACTTTCAATGGTAGGTGTTAAATTCCTCTTATTTCCTTTGGTGTGGCCTACTTGAGCCTTGTATCTACCTCAATTTGTGTATTATGCCCTAAAATAGACACGTCAAACGTATGAAAGGAGTGGATCAAACACATGCATAACGATGGGCCCCGCGAATGTTACTACATAATTTTCATCCGATAAAAACAGAAGCGGATTGGCTGGTATACCACACACCAACTATATAGCTAGTGTAGGTACGTGTCGTGCAAAGACGACCGCTGACGCTCCTCGAGCTCCGAGTTGTACGAGCGGTTCAAAGGAGATCAAAGTTACATGGTCCCCAAAATGATGTCTTTATTATATCCACACCGTTCATCTATTTTTCAAGATCATTTTAGAGCATAAGCTAAAAAATGAATCATATATAAAGCTCAACTGGACCACACCACAAATAACAGCAGGGATAGTGATTTTCACCGTTAAAAAATTAGTAGGGCCAACGATAATGTTTATGTTCCATCCAATCTATTCATAAGTTCACAACTACCTGGATGAATAGGAAAAACAAATATCATATTGATCCAAAACTTATGTGACCCCCAACAGGGTTTCAATGGTAGACGGTGAATCTCCCACTGCATTTTTTGCAGCATGGTCCACTTAATCTTTAGATCTTTCTTATTTTTTGTCTCAAAGTAGATGGACAGTTTAGATATAATACATACCTCATGATGGGGCCCACAGAACTTGCTGACATCAATACACCAGCTATATAGCTGGTGTTTTGTACACCAGCCAATCCACTTATGATAACAACGTCTTTGTGCCACAGTTTTCGAGGTAGGATTTTGAAAAACAAATAGGCCGGTACCGATATTTATGAGGTCCATCATCATTTATGTATTTTATCTCCTCCATCCATCCATTTTATTTCCTCCGTCCATCCATTTTATCCTAAATAGTCCAATTCTTCCTACTGTCCCGTATTATCTTTTTTGAATGGCTAGAAAGCTAGCCTAATGACCCAATCCGAATAGGTGTCAACTCGATCCGACTTGGTATTTTTGACTGGGTCTGACTCAATTCGGATCAGCCCAACCCAAACCTGGACTCGGATCGAGTCAGGTATGCTGGACTCAGTACCGAGTCGATCGAGTTCGGGTAAAGCCCTTTTCAAACCTGGATAGAGTTGGGTTGGACCTAACTCAGTCCGACTCGACTCGATGCCCACCTCTAATCGACAGTTTACGCAGATTAGCACAAATCATGGTATTTAAGTCCGATTTCGATTAGGGATTGGTCAACATGAGTGTTTTCTCTCTAAGGGCAAAGGTTTCATGAGGTGAGAAGGATTTAAATACTTTGTAAGGGTTTGGGAATGAATTTTTCTCAAGGGGCTAAGGTTTTCCTAGGTGCACAACACAAGGGGAGATTGGGTAATCCTGTAATCGAAAAAGGTGATTGGTATAAACTTTGAGGCTTTGATTATAGTGGATCTCTATCGCTTTGTGTTATGGCGTGCTTATGCAAAGCGCACGGTTTGACATTGATGTTAGATCCGAATTTCTAATACTTAGGATTGATCCGGGTTTGTTATGGCTCAAGATTACATTATAGTGATGTGATATAAGAGCCGGAACTCCAACACCTCTAAGGTTCGTGACGCAATTGAAGAATTATATACTTCGTATGTTTCTACTTTACCCATAGTAGGTGATAAAGAAGTTAAAGCTTCAGGTGTTGTAGTTGTTGAGGGTCAAATATTGCATATTCTCCCATATTTATATCTTGGTTTTATGAACACAATAATGCTTAATGTTCTATTTTACTCATGTTTGTGTTGCAATGTGAATTTAAGAGCTTGGATTGAAATGAGTGTTAAAAGCATAGATTTGGTGTTCAAGAATCACCAAGGCAAGGGATGGATCTTAGGAGACCAAGATTGAAGAATTCACATGCTAAATATTCAAGAAAATCAAGTAAGGAATGAAGAGAATCAAATATTTGAAGTGCAGAAAAAGAATCCTGAAATTGTCCTGAAGAAGCATATTCTGAAACTCTGGGTCATTCTGTAAAATTGCGCAGAGTGAAGTTTATTTTAGAAAACTGTGTAAATTTGAGGCGATTTCTAGAGTTTTCCAACTAGTCCACAACTATAAATAGGACTCCCTAGGATATTCCTAGGCATCATCTGAGATTTGAAGAGTAGAGCAAAAGCGTGGAGAAGCCGTCGCCAAGAGTTTTTCTTCCTTTTCCTTAATTGTTTTTATGTTTTTCTTAAGAGATTTTAGTGCAATCATGTCTATAGTTCACTAAACCTCTTAGCTAGGGCTAAGAGGTGAAGCTTGTAGCATGATGGTTTGTTTCTAGTACTTTGATTCATGTTTATATTGAAATCTCTTTGATTCTAGTTTGATATTTAAGAAATACTTTCAGCTTTTAATGGTTTATTGTGACTCAAATTACAGTAGATCTGCAATAGCTTTGAGTATCTTCTTTTCATGTATTGAGATTGTGAAATTAGGAAATCCTGTTATTCACCATCGTCCCTTGGGCATGGTTGGATGATGGAATCCTCCCTAACTTTCACAATTCTCTCAGGTTGGTTGTGGGATTGGTAAATCTTATTGTTTGCCTTGTCTCTTGGGCTTTGTTTTGTGATGGAATCACTTTCAGTTCTCACATCTCTCATCCATTGAGAATTAGGTCAAAGGAAGTTCAGATTTGATTTTACTGAGATATATTCCAATTGGATAAGATAGGACTCTGATTCTAGTTGTGTCCTTAAATCAAGCATAGATCTCCCTGATCTCTACAAGTGGATCCTTGAAAACCCTAGTTACCACCTTTGAATTTGTTAGTTTTAATCACTTTACTTACAATTACTCTCTCAATTAATTCAGATTTAGATTCACATCTTTTTCTAGTTCTTCTTCTAGTTGCTTTCAGAATACACACGAGATTAGTCCCTGTGGATTCGACCTCGGTCTCACCGAGATTATTACTACATCGCGACCCTACACTTGGGGTTGTGAACAATAGTCCATCTACAAGTAATGACAATGTACTCAATGAATACATGTCTTACTGGCCACAAGAAGAAACAGATAATCAGATAAAAGAATCAGAGATAGACTTGTATCTGAAAGAACAAATTGTAAAGCGCTCGAACTCAGACTTTGATGTTTTCGGATTATGGGAGATGAGAAACAATAAATCAAAATACCCTATACTATCGGTGATGGCACATGACATGTTGTCAATTTTAATTTCAACAATGGTATCAAAAATCACTTTTAGCACAGGGAGTAGGGTCGTGAGCAAGCATCGAAGTTCACTTTCATCAAAACAATTGAAGCATTAATTTATACACAAGATTGGTTGCATCCAGTTTAGAGAGGTGGTAGTTTTAATATTGAGGATGAGGATGAGATCGAGTCTTAAGACGAGGTTGCACCTGCAACAACCTCAACATGAAGGAGGTTATAAATTATTGTTAATCTGTTGAAAGTGGTGTACTATGTACTTAAATGTATTACATATCTGAAGAAATGAAATTAGTTTTATTTCATTTTTTATATTATATTTTCATCAGAATGTATTTCATTATTACTTTTGTTTCTCATATTATTTTTATTTAACTTTTACGTTAAATTGTTCATTTTTAATTTATATTTGATTCTTGACTGTGCCAAAATGCTGATTTTTTTTTAAAAAAAAATGAAGTGTAGATATGTCATCATCTGACCCTCCATTGACATTTGGGACTGTAGTTCCCAATTCCATTCTCCAAGGTCTAGAAAAATAAAGATTACATGTCATTTGTGTGGGGCAAATTTTGTTAGCAAAACTAATTGGCCTATAGGTTACACATAGCATGTCAAGGCGGATATGCAAAACTATGTTCTAAAGTCCTAAAGGACGTCCGACTTCTTTTTCAGATCCTTCTAAACTCCAATTAAAAACTTTTCACCCCATCCAAACCTTCCACAAGAGTTCTAATTGTCAAAATTTTAGATACACAAAGAGTAGAGATAACTAGTAGGGAAGAGGAAGAAGATGAAGCTAGATTTTTTTTTTTTTTTTTTTTGATGAAGCTAGATTATTCGCATTGGAATAAGAGTAATTACAACTTGCCTTGAAATGTATTATAAAAGAGGTTTTTAGACATCAATGATGTCCTCCAAGATAATATGACGCAGAAGAAGGATCGAGCACAAAAAAAAAAAAGAGAAAATAGTTACAATGCATCGAACTTTCTCTCCAGTCCCAATACATTTTGTAGGGTGTTGGGTACTCCATATAAATATGCTCACAAAGAATGCTTGAAAATTCTAAATATATCTCTACAAAAGCATGATGAAAAACTCTCTCCACCATCTGATTGAGGAGAGGTGAGTGATCAGTACCTATACGAAGATTTAAATAGCAGCTCCAGCTCGGCAAACGAATCTCCTGTAGTAAAAAAATAAAACAAAAATGCATCTAAGGATGGATCAGACGACAAAAGTGATCAATCTAGTTCAGATGCAGGAGATAACTATAATGGACATGTCTATGATTATCTGCCAGGAAGGCACTCCTTCTATAGAAAATATTAAGTTGATGTTGTGAACACTACAAGTTTGTAATATTTTCATTTTTTCGTTTGTAAGTCGACTTTGATTTTCACTTCTACATATATGTTGGATTGGATTTTATGCATTGGATTTTATGTACATTACATATTGGGTTCCACAATTCAACTTCACTACACTTTAAATAAGAACTCAACTCAACAGCGTGAGCTCAAATCGAACTCGAGCCAACTTGATAACTTAAACTAGACTCGACAACTTAAACTAGACTCGACAAGTAACCTCGAACTCCAAAGAAAAAAATGACCAAACTCGAACTCAAAGAGAAAAAACAGGCCCAACTCGAACTCGACTCGAAAGCTTGAATTTGAACTTGGCTCGAGCTCTGCCCGAGCGATTAACCTGTAACACCCCGGGTTTTCAGGGGCAGTGTAAGAACTCGGCTCCCAAATTCCCAAGTGTCATGGGTGCCCTAATGGGCTTCATAATTTAATTACATTTGGATGATCTCATAAACAATGGAGGATTTAGCAAGGCATAAAGCATAAGTACGTCATAAAGCAGTATCAATTGCTACTAAATATAAAAATATCCAAACCACAAATTTAAAATCATCTAAATATGGAATTAGTCCCACCCATACATGACCCAAAGCGACTAGGGCCCTGGTCTATACCCCGCGGTAGCCAGAACTCAGACTGGAAGTATCCATCGAAAGTCTGGGAGTAGGGAAGCTCCTCTTCCCTAACCATGCTTACCTCGCCCGGCTCGCCGAACACCACCTCACCTGCATGTAATAAAGGGTCTGGTTGGTGTTTTAAAATACCGTCCCAGAGTGGGAGTAAGTAGCTAACTCAGTGGTTACTATTAGTCTTAAGTTACAACAAGCATCAATTATATGCTGAATTTAAAGAAAGGCATGCATTCACAAATCTCTAACTAGTATTGTTAATGTACGCATGTGTTATGATATGATATATGTCATTACAACAATACTCCCTCGAGCGACTTCGTCTAACGATCGCGCATGACTAACACTCTCTTATTGCGACCTCAACTGCCGAGTCGCCAACCTAACTAGTGCGATGCAATCGTGAACGTGTTAGTCGAGTTTTAATTAATTTCGTTCATCCAGCAGATTGGGAAAACTGGTACACCTCACATATCATTGCCCTCAACTGGTTGTGAGGCCAAGGCCCCTCAACGTGCGAGGCTAGGACCCCGCAATCCTTAATCCCATCGGGTTCCCCATCCCCGATTTCAAGCACGTGGGGAGTGCTGAGAAGAGGGATTGCTCGCGGTCACTACGGGGAGGCTCGTCACCCCAGCGTAGGCCGACGGCTCGGACACAGTGTCCCATGCCACCATGCCTGGCTCTCGAGTCAATGGATCGGTTTCAGATGATTATCAATAGGCTTTAGTGGTTGAAGGGTGTTCCAGGTTCCATACAGGCGTGAGCAGACATGGTTAACGAACATGGTTGGTCAGTGAGCGAACTAGACCGTGCGAGTTCAGGCGAGTACATGACGGTCAACATCGAGTACACCCATGTAGTCCAACTACTGTCGTCCATTCGCATCAGCCCAAACCCACTGGTTTAGCCGCAGGATGGTCCTACCAACGGGACTACCTTCTCCCACTTCAGTTCCCTGACTAGCCTAGGGGTTTATGACTTTCAATAATATTCCAACAATTCCGGATTCGCCTTCTAACACTAGTAAAGTCATGCACTCATACATCAAACATAAAAAATTCAAATTTTCTACAATGCAACTACTAACAAAAAAATGATATTCATGTGTGTGCGTGTTGAGTGAGGTTACCGAAGAGATCAAGAGCTATACATCATTCATAGTACAAACATACAACAAGGATAAATGCTAGCACAAACATACAACAGAGATTTATGCAAGCACAAACATATAACAAGGATTTTATGCAATCATACATGCCACAAGGAAGGTTATACTAGAATCACATATACGATGAACATGCCACTCCAAATCAAGTCCAATCATGTTGAAGAACGAATAACCAACACTTAACCATTTCCTGGGATTTAGGGGAACCTATCATGTAGGGTCTTGGCTAGGTTCCCTCCAAATTACTCGAGCACATCATCGTAATATTTATAATCATTAAACTCATAGTAGAATTGGTGCTAGGCCACTTAAGGATAATAATTCGCACCTTGTGACGAACCGCTCAATCCACAGCACCCGTAGGGTTATGATGTTAGGAAATCATTGTCGTAATGCCTAAATAAGCATACAAGCTTGTAAGAATTGAAAGGAATGTAACCTAAGACCTAAACCTACAAACATAACTCCATACTTACCTTCAATCGTCGCCGAATTGACACCAATGAAGGACGATGTTGCTATAGAGGAGATGAGAGGGTGAAGGTGGACAAATCCTCATGCTTCCAAGCTCTCCCTCTCTCTTTCTCCTCTTTTCTCCTCTTTCTCTCTTTCTCTCTTTCTCCCTTTCTTTCTTCTAGGGCAAATTCATATGGGGAGAGGGGGTGCCCAAATGAGGCCCTCTTATAACGCCAGATTTGGTGTAAATGGTCCCAAGGGTTGGGTTTTTACTATACTAGCCCTATGGGAGGATTTTTCTAGCCTCTAGGGCCCACTATGGGGTATACATATTGATATACATTGTAGGATAGTTAGCCCTAATGATGATTTATGTATAGACATGTTTGGCTCCCCATTTAGATGTACCGATCGACGGATATGATTAGAAGTTTGTTCAACGGTCACCAATGGTCGATCGGGGCCGCAGCTATACGAATATGAGCAGGAAAATATTCTTACTCCACGTGTGAAGTTTGGTCGTAAACCGACGGTCCAAAATCCTCAACTTTGCCTAAGAGTGGATGACCCAATTCACTTAAGTTTCAACTTCTTCCTTTAGGGTATTTGCACTTCTTATGCACTCGTCCTTTGACTCAAGTTGAACGGTTCTGGACAGTATCCTGATCCGACTCCCGCGATAGACGTCGAACCCAGTGAGACGGACATTATTCTTTATTTTTGGAGCTGGTAGCCCACCAACGAGCGGTCTAGAGCTTGTTCAGAAAATCGGGACATTTCTGAAATGAATTTAGTATTGAGATTTCTCGTAGACAATGATTGGAGTTTGGATTAACTATGTTCATAATGTGGCTTATTTATAGCTAGTGAAAGTGGAGATTTGGTCATGATTACTCTAAATCGTCAGTTTTAGGCTAAAAGAATAATGGGGTTGATTCGGTCTATTAATCAAGATCTGGGTCTTATCCGACTTGACTTTGGTTAGATATTTAATTTAGTTATGACTGTCTTGATTAGTTAGTGATAGGTTGATTAAATTTGGGTCCTATGTGAGTAAATCATGGGGCTAAACTTGATATTCAAGTGACCGGGCGGATTCGTTGGCTTCCTACGGTTGATTAATTGAACTTGTGCGGCTCTTTACTAGTACCACCCGTGTATAAACTAACATTGAGTGCTAATGATCAGTAAGTGATATTATAAGTTAATTACAAAAAAAATAAAAAAAATTCAAAGATTTTTGGAAATCTAAAAAAGTGAAATCCAGGATGTTACATGACCGAACCGATCGAGTGAGCTGAGTTGGTCAGCACAGCTCAAGGACTGAGCTAAGCCTAATTCAAGCCGAGGTAAGCTGTTCGTCGAACCGAGTCGAGCTTGGCACAACTCATCTCAGATCGACTTGGTGTCCAGCTCTCTATTCGTAGGAAATTTAGGTCTTCTTTTCCTATAGAGCGGATTAGGCGTGGCCCGACCTCACCTAACAAGGTACGACCCTGACCATGAGCCCCACATTAATGCATGTATTGTATTTCCACTTCGTCCATCCATTTTTTCAGATCATTTTATGGCTTGAGCCCAAAATTGAAGTAGATCTGATATTATTTTTTCCTTCATCCAAGTTTGTGAGACCTTATCAAAAGGTTAGATGGAAATAAAAATAATGGTTGACAATTAAAGTGGGCCCTAATACCTTACTCTAAATAAGTTCTATAATAAACTAAGTGAATTCTTATTAGCCCGTGCAAGAATCAATGAACCCTAATGAACACACCCAATATATATCATCCACCTTTCAGTGTCCTCTAAGAAACCTCATAAGTGAGCCAAAGCCATTCAGTCAATATCCAAGACCCTCGCATGTCCTCAAGTCTAAAGATTGATTAATTGATGTGCACCATCAAGTCCTTGATCACACAATCATATTTTAGGCTAATGGGCTCCTAAACTATTAACTTGAACTTCGATCCACCAATGTTAGTGTTCAACTCACACTCTTATGTATAGGGCAAAAGCTAAAGGCACAGCCAACGCTATGTTCATTCCCCATGGTGGAGGCCTTCCATCCTGATCCAAGTTAATCCCCTCACACAGGATGATCATACATCATAAAGAATGATGTTCAATGATATCATAAACATATGTGTCGATTCTGGCTCATTAGGGTACTGAGATCCATAAAACACAACTCTCTGTGATCAATGACTACTATATCTAATCTTAAGTTTTCAATGACCAAAAGATGTACCACGTACTCTTTACACAACCCATAAAAAATAAGACTAAGATAACACAATATCTATCTAAGAAATATACCTAAGATGACACAATATCTATCTAAGAAATATACCACATGTCCAAAATAATCCATGGTCATCGAGATCAACAATTGAGATAGACCTTATCAAATTCACATTGATCATGATCAATGGATCAGACCTAAATTAATTTTTTAGGGCAGTAACTCCAACAGGAGTGACAATGGGTTGAGCTGCCCGAGTCGACCTGAGCCACCCAACCCTGTAGGCCAGTATTTGGGCCCTTAAACTTGGCCCAAGCGCCAAGCCCTAGCCTTAGATCTAGGCTCGAGCTAGGACCAGGGTGGGCCACGGGTAATGATTAATAGCCCATCCAATCCGTTAGCTCATTCCAATCATCAAGTCCGCCACCATTATGATGCTCTAAAGACACTTGTTAATAATCAGCCATCACTGCACATATGCATTTTAAATATGACCATTAGAGAAGGGTCATGTTGCAATGATCCAACCATAGGGCATTTTTAGCTAGTTAGGGTCTAGGCAGGACTAGGACTAGGGCTATGGCTTTAGGGATTAGGACTGAGCACCCCTATGATAGATTGTTTTGCACCATATATTTAAAAAATAGTGGTGACCCATCTCATCATATGTGGTGCTAATGAATAGCTATCTAGACCATCCTAGTTGCGGATGCCATTATAAATGGTGCAAATATCAAAATTCAAACAGATCAAGTAATCCTAATTAACCATCCAATAATAGCTATCAAATGAATGATTAAAAGTAAAACAGCGGCCTATCCAAATTTGAATGGGAAAAAAAACAAAAAAAAAAAAAAAAAGAAGAGTAATTAACATATATCTTCCAGTGCAAATTTTCATTTACACCCCCATTCATGTTGGTTCAGCTATTTGGATGGTCTGGATTGCCTTACAACTATTCCATTTGCATGTTTGATGAATTAATCACGGCCATTCGTTAAATGTGCAAAACTAACACAGGAACCTACCCCAGATAGATATTTTTGCCCCTTCAAGGCGCGTCTTAGGTTTGTTTATCCAGTAGCTGATCTGATTCTTTGGCCGTAAAAAATAAATCCATGTGTTTAAAGTCTACTTACATCTTATATATAATAATATTCGAAAGCTAACCAAAGCTGCACGTTTCTTATTCCCATGAAAATATCTTCTTTAGTTAAATGACTCAAAAGGACTCGAGTAAATCCACTTTATACTCGGGTTTTTAGATTATGTAAGCAGGAACCGTCGATCAGTGATCCAGGCCACTGATTTGTGCTCAAAAGTCTCCTAAATTGGAAGATATATGCTAGCCACCAATCTTCTACCTCTTTCCAATTGAGTGTTGATTGTTGATGTATTTTGTTCTTGGCCGCTTATTTTCAGGCCACATTTTAAATGGTTAGGATTTTGACATGCCAGGAGACTTTTCAATCATGGTCCATCCATGGTAAGGCCCCACAGTCCAACGGTGTGATGAGCCCCACTCATACAAATCCATGCAGCATAGTTGTTAGTCTACATCTGGTAATGGACCCCAATTTATTGTGAAAGCCTTTACCGTGAAGTTAGGGCGGCCCACCGTGATGTTTGTGATAAATTCACTATCCATCTGTTTTTTCAACTCATTTTAAGACATAAGACAAAAAAAAATTAAGACAGATCGAAACCTTAAGGAGGCCAGACAAAAAAAAACAGTAGAGATTGAGCGACTATCATTGAAACATTCATATAGCCTGAAAAGCTTTATAGCATGCTAAACTTTGTGTATGATCTTATAAATAATTTGGATGGCATATAATAATCAAGGTAAATTTAAAAAGGTGTCGTTGGCATTCCCTATTTTTCCCTCTCATGTGGCTTCCAGTAATTTTAAATCCACCTCATATTTTTACTTTATTCTCTTAAAATAAGCTAGGAAAACGGTTGAATGGAATAGATTTATTACAAACATCATATTGTGCCCCACCTAGCTTCCAATGTGGCGCAATGTGATGTTTTATGGCACTGATTTCCTGGAAAGCCTTTACTAGGAAATTCCTTTACTAAGAAGTTAGGTGGGGTCCACCATGATGTTTGTAAGAAATTTTTTTTGGGGGGGTGGCATCTACACCTTGATGTTTATATGCCATCCAAACCATTTATATGGTCATTTAACCTAACCCGATACAAAACTTTTGTGAACACGTGGATGGTTCTATTGTACCTCACTTTTTACTATTCATCAAATAACCAATAAAGAAGGGACACTTCTTTGCACGAGATATACAATATGTGTAAGGTCATATAAATACTTGGAGCACTTTTTACAGAATTATAACTAGTGCAGATCAGGGTGTTACATATCATCTATATATAGAGCATGAGCGAGAAGCTCGAAAGATGGAGCATGCATGGTCAAGATAAAAACAATGATGAAGGCTAGAACAAGTGTTCAAGAAGAGCCTGAAAGGATAGAGTAGTGTTAAATCAATTGCTACAATGGACTGAATGTTGGAAGAAGCATCTAAATGACTATCATGAATAAGTCTATTAATAATAAAGGAATTCAAAGAAACTAAGTATCTTATGCCAAATCAATCGAAACAATCAAATTTATTTTTCAACAATCCTGTCAATTATTCTTCATGTTCTTTAGCATAAATTGTCTTTTATATTTAATCTTACATTAGTAATAGCAGTAACTAATTAATAGCTTTAATTTAAGTTTACGCTCATATATTGGATGATTTTCATTACAATACAAATAATTTCTCTTTCAAAAAAGTGCTTTGCAGTTACACTATGCAGTCGACTATAAGTGTTTCATGTTTGTTTATTTATTTTTATATTTGAAAGACTTTTTATATGGAATGTAAGGTGCAACTCATTCTTGCACTTTAATAATAGTGTAATCATTTTAAACGTCTTATGAGTGGTTGAATAGGCAACTAATCTCCCGATGTCTCGGTTACATATGTTCAATTTTGATGTATCTATTTATCTTAATACTTGGGGTCAAAGTAGTTTAGTTGAAACCGAGCCGCATAATCAGTACTAACACGAGCACATATCACATGACCAAATTCTGCATGAGGGACAGCAATTTCAACCGTGATCATTAATTTCTTACTGTTTTCTCCCTTGTGGCTCACTTGATTTTTATTTATTTATGATTATTATTATTTTATCCTATATCTTAAAATGATCTTGCAAAACGGATCTCGCAAAGATCACGGTGGCAGCGAACCTAACATTCCAGCGCAGGAAATCGATAGTATTAGTAATGACCACGTGACTACGAAGGATTGGTGCTTGCCATATGTCTGAGATGTGAGGGACAAGGCAAGTTACGACAGCTTCGAACGCATGTAATCATACTCCGATAGCGATGGGGAATAATTTAATACTCCGGATGCCATGATGCTTGATACTCAGGCACTTAGAAGTGGCACACGTCGCCTATAATAACTCAAACTAAACCTACTAAATTATGGAATACACTTGTCGCTAAGTTCCTTTCTGATAATTAGATTGATTAAACTATCCTAACCTCTAATTCACGGACACTTGTCCCCTGAGATATGACAATGGGATATTATTCCATTTTTAACCGTCGAATAAATGTCTAGAAATCTAATAGATAGATCACCAGATATTTGTAATATTTTGTTCATGATACATCTCACTAGTGCCCATAATTTGGACGGTTAGTTTGAATTAATTATATGCCACGTATGCAATTTCTCAGTGTATCATTCATCACACTGTGCTAGAGTATCAAAGTATTTTTAACATGATTTTGGAACGTTTACCACAGAACAGAAGTGATTTTTGGAGCTATGCGGCATCAGGAAATGGATTGCCTACTCCCCTCCATCAGCCAAGGGCTGTTGGTAGTGCTCTGTGGGCCCCATCATGATGTATGTGTTTCATCCATACCGTCCATCTATTTTTTTAGATTATTTTATGGTATGAAACCAAAAATGAGATATATCCCAATCTCAAGTGGACCACATTACAGGAAACAGTGTTAAATGAGTGTCAACCATTAAAAACCTTTTTAGGGCCATAAAAGTTTTGGATCAAGCTGATCTTTGTTTTTTCCCTTCATCCAGGGCTGTATGACCTAATCAACAGATTAGATGTCAAACAAACAGTAGTAGGCTTTAGGAGGATTTTAATGGTGGATATCCAATCACTATTGTTTTCCAGTGGTGTGATCTACCTGAGATTTATATCCCTCTTAGTTTTCGGATCAAGCACTAAAATGATCTTTAAAAGTGGATGAACGGAATGGATGAAACAAATACATTATGGTGGGGCCTACAGAGCACCGATCACTAGCCACGAGGCTGGTGGCAGGGGGAGTAGCCAATCCATTTCCGCTGCAACACAACGTTCCCCACAATTTAGATGATCTGGAAGGTCGACTGTGTGCCATGTGTAACGAGTATGACTCCCACCATTTTAAAAAATGGTGGTAAACTAACATCGGATTCTCATCCCCCACAAAATATCCACTCTGGCTTTCCATTATAATATGCGGATTAGATTTGTTAGGAGAAAAGAAGGTTTTGAAAAGGGATTTGTTTTCCCAAAGACGAGGATTCCTTTATCTTTGTTCAGAATTAAAAGTCAAGCAACGTCTCACTGTCTTTAGCCCTTTCATATTTGGAGTGGCATCCAGCACGACACGTGTGCAGCGTTTGGTTACACTTTGATCAGTGACACATCCACCGTACATCTGGCATGTAGTTACAGCAATCCAGGCTGTCGAAATTGTGAGCTTAGGCCTGATGTGGGATATGCCGACACCCGAAGAGATATGATGATATGAGTCATCAGATTCGGAATGTTTGATTTGGACACGTAGATTAATTTACTTTCATCCGTCATCTCATGGTCGACGCTTGTACGGTTGGGATCATTCGTCGGTGTATTCTAAAGCTAGCTCGGTCGAGCACGGCTCCTTGGACATTCTCGATTGTGGTAGAAATCTGCCACGTGTACGGTAGATGAACCCGCCAGGCCGCCACCTACATGATGGAGATACGAGGCTCTTGCATATTTAAGAAATGGTGTTAACTGTTACACCTCGTATGTGGCAACGTCTGAAATATGTCGCCTGTAAATTTCGCACATACTGAATTAGACGGTACATTAACTGACCATGTATTTCACCGAAAAGAAAGTATCTATGAAAGTGACTGGACTAGTGGTACAAGTGTTAAAGTCTTAGATTTAATTTATAACTAAACTTGTATTGACGTGTCACTGAGGTGCAACGTGTCTTTTTTCAACAAACAAAGTCATCAATTGATTTATGCTCTCCGGGTGGTTGACTATCCACGTATTAAATGGTTTAGTTTAAAATTGTGAGTGTTTAGCTTAAACTCATGACAATTTTGCGATATGTTGAATACTCTTTTGCATATCAATCATTCTGATTGAGATAATCTTCAGCAGTTCAACCCGAGATGTTGATGGTCTATTTGTATTTATAAGAACATGCGCCAGTCTTGATGGTGGATTTCCTTGCTCAAATACATGTTGAACTTACAACTCTTTCTTATGAGTTGAGGCTTATTGGCTACAACAACATTAGTAGCGACTGTTGAAGCATTACGACCACCTATTCGACTAATGATTCGTAGAAATTACTGCACCGATAAGTGTCCCTGTGTCAAATTTGTTATTTTTACGCGGTCAGTGTAAAAGAAAAATTGATAATGGCCAAGTACTACATCAAGTCCCAACAGGCATGCCCAAAATGTTAGCTTTTTACACGACTTATACAAAAATAAATATTTATGACAACCAAGTAGATTTGTAATCTCACCGAACATGCTAAAAATATTTATGACACTCGTTTTGTTTTCTATCGTTTGCATGCTAGAATTGATAATGTAATTCGATCCAAGCCAATCAACTTTGATCCCCAACCACAAATAAGCAAATATGTCTAATATGAACGTATGTGACCATATTTTGAGAAGATCGGATGCTTGCGTAGTCACTCGTAGAATTTTATAATGATCTAATCGAATTGTGGGGTTCTTCTTTCGAAGATGGGTTACTTTGTGCCTTCCACAAAAAATGACATTTCAAAATACTCATACAATCAAACAAAAAGGAAAACTCACAATAGGTCACTAGGAGCAACTATAAGAATATGTCTCTTGAAAGAATTGTATGATTTTGAATAGAGAACGAATTCAGTATAAGAGCATAAATTTAGTTTACAACTAAAGATTATAGTTGAGAATCACCACTACTCTTATAATAAGTTGAGATAAATGATAAATTAATAGACTAGTTAATTTTTATTAGATTGTGTTGGATTGTAAATTGATTAATTTTTTACTCTATAAATTTTCTCTCCTATTTATAGATTTCTCTAACAACTTCTTTCATTATTGTAATGGTTAAAGTAACCATAAAGCTTTTTCTATATTCTTTGATTTTCTTGTTATATGTTTTTTTTTGTGATTATTTCTTTTTTGTGGGTGAACTTTGTTCCTCCTAATCACCTTCTATAACTAAAATTGCTCGGCTATGTTTCTTTTTTTTATTGTTAGACTTTTGAGTAATTCAACTACCTTATTTTTATTGGACATCTAATAACGTGTAAAACTCAATTTAGATTCGCTTTGATTACGAAGAAAAACATTCCAAATATCCTTTGAAGTTTTTTCCATCTAGCTCTTATTTCTCATGCATCGCAACGTGTTGCTCCAGTACTGGATTTTAGAAGGCTCTCGTAGGATCGGGCCAGGTCCTTGTCGATAGATAAAGAATGCTCTCGTATTATGAAACACGCGGGCATTAGTATCTGTTGCGAATTATAGAGCTATCTCATATATGCTATTGCAAAATGTACTATTCACATGGACATAAACATCAATCCAAACCGTTCAGATTGTGGGCCCAATCTTAAATGGGGTCGTGTACAAAACCCAAGCCAATTAACTAATCCCAGTTGCAGTATTTCTTGTTGGGCCCAATCTTAACCAATTAAAAGTTCATATTCAATGAAAATATCAATTGAAGATTAAGCATACAACCCTCGAACAAATGTTCATGGACGGCTTGGATTCAGGTGAAATCATTTAATTACAGAAATCTATGCACGAGCATGGATGGCCACACTCTTCCAGAGTATCCCAATAACATCCTTTTCAAGTTCAAAACCGTTGGCATGGAGTCCTCTTACCACGGTTTGTACCAGTCGGGAATTTTGGGAGCTTTTTCGTCGTTTGCGCCACACGCGCAGGTTAGCAATTGACACGTTGCCCGTGGCCCGTAAAGCGGATTGCGTGGTGTGCCACACACCACTCACCTCCGTGGTGTGTTGACGTCACCAGTTTCTGTGGGCCCACCATGATGCATGTGCTATATCCACACCGTCCATCCATTTTTTCAGATCATTCTATGATATGGGGCAGAAAATGAGGCAGATCCAAAATCTCGAGTGGACCAAACCATAGAAAGTAGTGGGGATTGAACACCTACCATTGAAAACTTCTCAGGCCACATAAGTTTTCGATCAACCAGATATTTGTGTTTTTCCTTTGTAAAGTTGACAGGTTGGATGGCAAATAAACATCATGGTGGCCCCAGTAAGGTTTCAACCGTGGGCATCATTGTCCTCACTTCTTTATGTGGTGTGATCCACTTGAGTTTTGGATCTGCCTCAGTTTTTTTGTACATAGCCAAAAATAATCTCGAAAAATGTATGGACGGTGTGGATATAACACGCTTATATCACGGTGGGCCCACAGAACTTAGTAACTCAACATATACGGAGGTTGGTGACGTGTGGCAACCCACGCAATCGCCGCTACTTCGGACGAGGATTGGGTATTGTCCCGAACTCTGAACAGGCTGGGGTTCCAAGGGTCCCAACATGATGTTTGAATTTATCTATACCGTCCATTAATTTTAAAATATTATTTTATAATATAATTATGAAAATATGGAAGATCCAAATGTTAATTGGACCACACTACACGGAGCATAAATAATAATGATTCCCACCGTTGAAACTTTCCTAGGCCACCGTATTGTTTATTTTCTATCTAACCTGTTCAAAAGGTTGCATCGACCTGGATGAAGGCAAAAAACGAATATCAGCTTGATTGAGAACTTGTGGGCTCCTAAGAAGTTTTTCATGATAAAAGTTTAATCATCACTATGTAGTCCAATTTAATCTTGTATCTACCAATTTTTTGTTTTACAGCCTAAAATAATATGAAAAAATGGATGGACGGTGTGGATAAATCCAAATCTCTGTTGGTCCCTCGTATCCCGAGCCTGTTCGGAGACTGGAACAAGCGGGGGTAGTACCCAATCTTCGTCCCGCCACTTCCCGCCATTCGTTCTCGAACGTGTCGTCATACGTCCTGGGTGACGTCGACGGCAAGGCTACTTACTGGCTTGCTCCAAGTTAGCCCGCAGCTTTCTCGTAGTTTGCGCAACACGCGCAGGTTAGCGATTGACACGCGTCCCCTGGCCCGTGGACGCAGATTGTGAACTACCCCCGTCCGTCCCTAGTTCGGAACGGGCATATCTGTGGGCGGGCCCACCGTGATGTATCTGTGCATCTAAACCGTCTATCCCTTTTCTCAAATTATTTTAAGTACATCCGAACCGTCTATCCCTTTTCTTAGATTATTTTAAGGTATGAACACAAAAATGAGGCATATCCAACCCTCAAGTGAACCACACCCAATACACACCAAATAATAAATTTAGTTGCATTAAAATGAACAAGGTATTAAATGGCATAATAAATTTAGTTGCATTAAATGCAAGACTAATATGTGGTATGGTCCATTGATCTGCCGCATTTTTATTTGGATGCCTTAAAATAATATTAAAAAAAATTGCCCTTTGAATGTACAGATGCAACACGGTAGCCCGCCCACAGAACTGCCCGTTCGGAGCTAGGGACGGGCGGGGGTGGCACGCAATCCGCGTCTCTGGCCTGTATGCTCTGTGGGCTACTTCCTGCCTTGTGTTCTCCAACCTGTCGCCATACGTCCTGAATGACGTCTACAAGCAGAAATAAACAAAATGAAACAGAGTAGAAATACAAGATATACTCGTTCGCGTCACATTTGTAGAAGTACTTCTCGGTACTCATGCTAACGAGAGGCACGTGTAAAACATCTGGTTCGATAATCATTAGATATCGCTTTGATATGATTTATATCAAAACAAAGACTGTTTTATGATTCTGTTTTCATGAGAAAAAAATGGACGGTTTTAGTCAACTTACTGTACTACCTATCATATCATACCTGAACGAGAAGTATTTTGAACTGTACACGTGGAGGCGTGCATTCTACCTGATGAAGTTCTGAGATCGTTCACACGTATTCTAAGTTATCATGTGTTTTGTGAAGGATCTATAAATCTCACGCGAGAGAGGAAAATTCATGATTGTAGGGCCGGAAATACTAGGTGAAAACAATGGCTACGTGTCTGGTTTTTATTCATGCAAATATCATATTTTGAAAAGTTTAAAAGCAAAAGCGCATGTGATGAGAATATTGAACATCGTGGCTACTCGATGTCGTCACGCGAGCCTACCTCGTCGGAGGATGAGCGGCTGAAAACGCAGTCGTAGTTGATCGGCTCGGCTTGTCGCTCGTTCGGTAGTTTTGGTTCGACATACCCTGATCACGTGGAAATCGGATTGCGTACTCAGTACGCTCTTATCGTACCGAACAAACTCTGTTGTGCCCACTGTGAATGTATGTGGTTTATCTACGCCGTCCATCCGTTTTTCCAAATCTTTTTAGAGCGTGTTTAGGCGGTGGGATTAGAAGGGATTAAGTGGGATGGGATTCAAAAAAAAATAATTATTACCAATGACCGAGATTGTCCACTGCTGCAATGCGATAAGATTAATGTCATGCTTAATTTGTTGGTAATACAGTGGTACATTGAATAGATATACCGATCATCATTTGAAATTATTGAGAATAATACACGTGTTATATATTTAAACCGTTCATTTGTTTTCTAACCTCATTTTATGGCATGAGCCTAAAAATAAAGTAGATCCAAAACTTATGTGGCCCCAAAAAAGTTTTCAATGGTAAGTATTCAATCCCGTTACTTTCTATGGTGGGGTCCACTTGGGCTTTAGATTTACCTGGTTTTTTGGCCCATGCTCTAAAATAATCTCAGAAAATGGGTGGACGGTGTGGATATAGTCCACACATCATAGTGAGACCTACACAACTTGCTAACATTGAGTGAAATTGGCACCGACCAAATGCAATTCTCATTTAATGTAATTCCAAGCTTTTCCATTCTTCCCGAGCATGGAGTGGAATTAGAACAGAAGCAGGTGAATCCCATCCCACCTAATCCCTTCTAATCCCACTGCCCAAACAGGCCCTTAAGGCCAATTTTGGCGGTGGGATTAGGAAGTATTAGGTGGGATGGGATTCAAAAAATATAATTATTACCCAGAGCGGGGATTATCCCCTTCTGCCATGGGATAAAATTAATGTCATGCTTTGTTGATAATACAATGCCACATTGAATGGATATACCCACCATCATTTGAAATTACTGAGAATAACACACGTGTTATATCGAAACCGGTCATTTGTTTTGTAACCTAATTTTATGGCATGGGCCTAAAAATGAGGTAGATCCAAAATTTATGTAGCCCAAAGAAGTTTTCAACGATAAGTATTCAATCCCAATTACTTTTTATGGCAGGGTCCACTTGAGCTTTAGATTTACTTGATTTTTTGGCCCATGCACTAAAATAATCTCGAGAAATGGTTGGACGGTGTGGATATAGCCCACACATCATGTTGGGACTTACACAACTCCCCGAACATTGAATGAAATTGACACAGAACCCAATGTAATTCCATTTAGGGTTAGTTTGGGCGGTGGGATTAGAAGGGATTATGTGGGATGGGATTCAAAAAAACATAATTACTGCTCGGGGCAGGAGTTGTCCCCTATTAGCATGGGATAAAATTAATGCCCTGCTTTGTTGATAATACGGTGGTACATTGAATGAATATACTCACCATCATTTGAAATTATTGAGAATAACATGCATGTGTTTTATCTAAATTGTTCATTTGTTTTGTAACCTCATTTTATGACATGGACCTAAAAATGAGATAGATCCAAAACTTATGCAGCACCAAAGAAGTTTTCAACGGTAAGTATTCAATCCCGGTTGCTTTCTATGGTGGGGTCCACTTGAGCATTAGATTTACCTGATTTTTTGGCCCATGCTCGAAAATAATCTCAATAAATGGGTGGATGGTGTGGATATAGCCCACACATCATGTTGGGACCTACACAACTTTCCAAACATTAAGTGAAATTGGCAGAGGACCCAATGCAATTTCATTTAATGTAATTCCAGGCATTTCCATTCTTCCCAAACATGGAGTGGAATTGGCACAGGACCAGATGAATCCCATCCCCCACCTAATCCCTTCTAATCCCACTGCCCAAACTGACCCTTAATGTAATTCCAAACTTTTCCATTCTTCCCAAACATGGAGTGGAATTGGCAAGGGACCAGATGAATCCCATCCCATCTAATCCCTTCTAATCCCACCGCCCAAACTGACCCGTAGGGTGTGTTTGGGCCGTGGGATTAGAAGGGATTAGGAGGGATGGGGTTCAAAAAACATAATTATTACCCATGACAGGGATTGTCCCCGGCTGCCATGGGATAAGATTAATGCCATATTTTGTTGGTAATATGATGGTACATTGAATGGATATACCCACCATCATTTGAAATTATTGAGAATAACACACATGTGTTATATCTAAACCGTTCATTTATTTTCTAACCTCATTTTATGGCATGGGCCTAAAAATGAGGTAGATCTTCACCTTTGAGTTAGAATCCTAAACTTGGATGCCGCCCTGCTATCCATTTTCCACGGTGGCACAGCCAATTCCGTGGTGGCACCTCCTAGGATTGTCCCAGAATGCATTTTTTTTGCTTATGTGCCGCTGGGGTCGGTCCCCACTCTTTAAAGTTCAAACTTTCACTCTTTCGGGCGGTTTTGGTGGACCCAACATCACTCGTTTTGATCTTGAACATGTGCGAATGCAAGCATGAATATGCACTCAAATCGTTAAAGCAAAGGTAACGCCCAATGACGTCCAACTCCAAGTTGGCAAAAACTCGAGACGTTACAGTTGACTAGTGGCTTATCTGAGGTGGGGTGATGAGTTTTTTTTTTTTTCCTAAAACACATCCTCACACCCACCAATCTATCCATCCGTTTGATTGGTTAGCCTATTTCATTTGGTTGGTCCACCTTCCACATGTTTCTTAGAAATAAAATTTGGTCAAATCAGCATGTGGACTTAATATTAGAAATGGATTGATGGTGAAAACTAATTTATCTAAAATTTTAAAAGTTGACATTTGATTTCCACACTATGGCCCATCCGGATTAAGTTGGATTCTTATCTTAAGGCTTCTATACAGTGGTGTCATTCGATTGATGAATTGATCTCCATCCTATCATGTCATGCAAGCATGTGCGGTGTATACATGAGATTTATTGCCCACAAGCATGGTTTTAGCAAAGCTTCTGACCACTAAATGGTGCTCCAATTAAGAGCTTCTTAATACATGTCGTGGGGTTAAAATCTCTATTGATAATAGATGTCTTAAATCTGTATCTTCACTATTCGATGACATCAAAGTTGGTAGATGATATCGAGTTTTTTTGAAATTTTTAGCCCTGCTCGCTGGACATGTTTTGTCATTTGTCGATGACATCGAAGCTAGTTCGATGTCATCTAAGGTTTAGGCAGATTCGTTTGCTGAAACGTAGATTTTGTGAATTTTGTTTCCTATTTCAGTTCTACTTGTATCTAAAGCTATATAAAGGGTTGTATAAGGAACTAGGAGGTATTCTAAGGGATTTCTAAGGCATTCTATAATTTTTAAAAGGGTTATAGGGTTTCAAGGGGTGGAGAAAATGTGAGTTTTGAGGATTGCTCAAGCCAGGTAAGTCTTCTATCTTTGTAATATTAGCTTTTATAGTAGAATTTTCTGTCGCTTTGTGCCGTGATTTTTTCCCGTAAGGGTTTTCAACGTTAAATCTCTGTGTTTCTTGTGATTAGTTGGTGCTCTTGGATTGTTATCCTAGATCTATATCTGTGTGATTCCGCAGCACAAATCTCAACAAGTAATATTAGAGAAATCGTTGGGGCACAAATTTGAATATGCAGGATTAGCATCAATGAGAAACGCCAAGTTTGATATTGAGAAGTACTCAGGCAAAAATAATTTTGAGTTATAGAAGATTAATATGATTAGTCTATTAACTAAGCAAAACGAAGCTAAGGCTCTTAAGGAACGGAAATCGACTATGAAGGATGAAGAATGGGAGATTTTGATAGTAATGCTTTAGCCTCCATCCGTTTGTGTCTCATGGATGAGGTTCTCTACAACGTTATGAGGGAGAAAACTACGGCTAAGTTATGGGCAAAGTTAGAAATCCTCTGAAAATCGCCTACACTTGAAGCTACAGTGGTATAACTTCAAGATGGCAGAGGGTGGAGATCTAGAGGTCCACATCAGCAACTTTAATAAATTGGTGTGCAAATTGCTGGATATGGAGGAGGTGATCAAAGATGAGGAACAAGCAGGTATGTTGTTGAATTCTCTTCCGGCATCGTATGAGTCATTCAAGGACACGATGTACACCTTAAATAAAACCCTGAGTGTCGACATCGTTATCTCAGCTCTTCAAATGAAGGCCATGAGAAAGCTTAACGTCGACATGGGGACATCTTCCAATTACGAGGGGCAAAAATTTTGAACAAGGTACAAAATCTTCAAGCTCTAGATCTAAATCTAAGGGGCAAGGGCAAATGAAAGTTAAAGTGCTGAAATTATGGGATGGAAGGACACATGAAGAAGGATTGTGCAAATCTTAAATCTAAGAGAGAAGAATCAGAGGCTTCGTACATGAAGGTTAATATTGTCACGTCAGATGGATCGAGTGGATGTGATAATAATGTCTTATCTGTGTTTAAGATCAGACACCCATACGATGATCATATGGGCGAGTGGATTCTAGACACTACAAGAAAAATGGGCAAAGGCTATGGACTAGATCCGTAGCAAAAGGGCTTTTGCTATGGATCTAGTCCGTATCACGTCCGTCGCAATTGGTGGGGTAGCTAAAAGTCTAGCTACGGACAATATCCGTAGCAATAGATACAATTAGCTACGGATCTTTTCCGTAGCAATAGAGACCATTAGCTACGGATTATATCCGTAGCAATATACAACAATAGCTACGGATTATATCCGTATCAATAGATACCAATAGCTACGGATTATATCCGTAGCAATAGATACCAATATCTACGGATTTGCAAGACTACACAAGCTTTATTTTACGGAGAGCTACGGAGATATAATCCGTAGCTATAGATACCAATAGCTACGGATATAATCCGTTTGAGGTGTAAAGGCTTTCAATAATAGATAGCAATAGCTACAAACTAATGAAATTCAGTGCTTTGCTAATTAAACACAAGATTATATTTCGTAGCTATTTTCCCACTTTCAAGCCTTTTCCATTGCAAGAACCTATTATGATTGATAACTCATCTAAGCTTAATGCAATCGAGAGAAAAAAAATGATGCATTTATTACAATAGCAATCAAATCTACAATGCATCCTACATTCACATTTCTAAATAAACAATACTTCACTTTGCTCAACCTATCAAAAAGAATTACAACTAAGGCGTGCCCTCATGCATTAACTAATGCGCGCGCTTTTACTAGTTAATTTTTTTCTTCAGACAAATAAGTTCAAATAAACACAGAAGATAGAGCTTCTTCTTTCCTTGAAACCGCATATGTAACTTCACGAGACTTCGACACAAGATCACTTTCAAGTTTTAAAACCCTTCCTCCTTGAACGAGAAAATGAATCCGGACTCACGGCTTCATCATCCACTCGACTTCTTTAGCTTGTCACCAGATAAAACAACAATTGTAGACACAATCAAACAAGCATGCCTTTGTACACATCTCAAAAGGAAGAAAGACAAAAAAAAAAGAGCTAGAAAAAAATAATTATATATAAAGAAATCGAAAATGTACCTACAAATCTTCTAAACTATAGCAAAATCCATAGGTTAGGTTATCGGTTATAAGTTATAGGTTAAGGTTTAGTTTATAAGCTTAGGAAATCGGGTTCGGGTTCGGGATCGGGTTTAGGTTTAGGTTTAGGTTAGGGAGTTGAGATTAGGATTAGGTGTAGGTTTAGGTTTTCGGATTTGAGAATACATTTAGGTTAAGGTTTAGGGAATTGAGAATAGGTTAAGGTTTAGGCTTAGGAAATCGGGTTCGGGTTTGGGATCGGGTTTAGGTTTAAGTTTTCAAGTTTAGTTTTAGGTTTGGGTTAGGGAGTTAGGTTACTGGGAGAACACGTATTATGTATTGATCGACCAAAGTACCACATTATTTATCAGAGTTGAGATTAAGATTAGGTGTAGGTTTAGGTTTAGGATTTGAGAATACATTTAGGTTAAGGTTTAGGGAATTGAGAATAGGTTAAGGTTTAGGTTTAGAAATCGGGTTCGGGTTCAAGATCGGGTTTAGGTTTGGGTTTTCAAGTTTAGGTTTAGGTTTAGGTTTAGGATAGAGAGTTGAGATTAGGATTAGGCGTAGGTTTAGGTTTAGGATTTGAGAATACATTTAGGTTAAGGTTTAGGGAATTAAGAATAGGTTTAGGTTTAGGTTTAGGAAATCGGATTCGGGTTCGGGATCGGGTTTAGGTTTGGGTTTTCAAGTTTAGGTTTAGGTTTAGGTTAGGGAGTTGAGATTAGGTGTGTAGGTTTAGGTTTAGGGATTTGAGAATACATTTAGGTTAAGATTTAGGTTATAGGTTTTGGTTTAGGTTAAGGTTATAGGTTTTGGTTTTCGGAAGTTTAGGTTTAAGTTTTAGGTTTAGGTTATAGATTTAGGGAATTGAGAATAGTTTAAGGTTTAGGTTTAAGAAATCGTGTTCGGGTTCGGGATTGGATTTAGGTTTGGGTTTTTAAGTTTAGGTTTAGGTTTAGGTTAGTGAGTTGAGATTAGGATTAGGTATAGGTTTAGGTTTAGGGATTTGAGAATACATTTAGGTTAAGGTTTAGGGAATTGAGAATAGGTTAAGGTTTAGGTTTAGAAATTGGATTCGGGTTCGGGATCGGGTTTAGGTTTGGGTTTTCAAGTTTAGGTTTAGGTTTAGGTTAGGGAGTTGAGATTAGGATTAGGTGTAGGTTTAGTTTTAGGGATTTGAGAATACATTTAGGTTAAGGTTTAAGGAATTGAGAATAGGTTAAGGTTTAGGTTTAGGAAATCGAGTTCGGGTTCTGGATCGGTTTAGTTTAGGTTTGGGTTTTCAAGTTTAGGTTTAGGTTTAGGTTAGGGACTTGAGATTAGGATTAGGTGTGGTTTAGGGATTTAATTTAGGTTAAGGTTTAGGGAATTGAGAATAGGTTAAGGTTTAGGTTTAGAAAATCGGGTTCGGGTTCGGGATCGGGTTTAGGTTTGAGTTTTCAAGTTTAGGTTTAGGTTTAGGTTAGTGAGTTGAGATTAGGATTAGGTGTAGGTTTAGGTTTAGGTTTAGGGATTTGAGAATACATTTAGGTTAAGGTTTAGGAAATTGAGAATAGGTTAAGGTTTAGGTTTAGGTTATAGGTTTTTGGATTTGAGAATGGGTTTGGGTTTAGGCTCAGGTTTAGCTATAGGTTTTGGTTTAGGTTATATGTTATCGGTTTAGGTTTAGGTTTTGGTTTTTTGAGAATTTTAGGGTTATTATAGGTTTATTAGGTTATTTTTGGTTATAGGGTTTGATTTAGGTTTAAGGCTATAGGTTTTGGTTTTGGTTTAGGTTATAGGTTTTGGTTTAGGATATAGGTTATAGGTTTTGGTTATAGGATTTGAGAATGGGTTATGGTTTAGGTTTTGGAAATCGGGTTCGGGTTCTCTGGATTGGGTTTTAGATTGGGTTTTCAAGTTTAGGTTTAGGTTTAGGTTAGGGAGTTGAGATTAGGTTGGGTTTTCAAGTTTAGGTTTAAGTTTGGGTTTTCAAGTTTAGGTTAAGGTTTAGGTTTAGGTTATAGGTTTTGGATTTGAGAATGGGTTCGGGTTTAGGCTATAGGTTTTGGTTTTGGTTTTAGGTTATAGGTTTTGGTTTAGGTTATAGGTTATAGGTTATAGGTTTAGGTTAGGTTTTGATTTAGGTTATAGGTTTAGGTTAAGGTTTAGGTTTAGGTTATAGGTTTTGATTTAGGTTTAGGCTATAGGTTTTGGTTTTGGTTTAGGTTTAGGTTATAGGTCTTGGGATTTGAGAATGGGCTCAAGTTTAGGCTATAGGTTTTGGTTTAGGTTTAGGTTATAGGTTATAGGTTTAGGTTAAGGTTTAGGTGTAGGTTATAGGTTTTGATTTAGGTTTGGCTATAGGTTTTGATTTTTTAGGTCTAGGTTATAGGTTTTGGTTTAGGATATAGGTTATAGGTTTAGGTTATAAGATTTGAGAATGGGTTCGGGTTTAGATTATAGGTTTTGGTTTTGGTTTTGGTTATAGGTTTTAGTTTAGGTTATAAAGTTATAGGTTTAGGTTAAGGTTTCGTTTAGGTTATAGGTTTTGGGATTTGGGAATGGGTTTGGGTTTAGGTTATAGGTTTTGGTTTTGGTTTTAGGTTATAGGTTATAGGTTTAGGTTATAGGATTTGAGAATGGGTTCGGGTTTAGGTTATAGGTTTTGGTTTTGGTTTTGGTTATAGGTTTTGGTTTAGGTTTCAGGTTTAGGTTTAGGTTATAGGTTTTGGGATTTGAGAATGGGTTCGGGTTTAGGTTATAGGTTTTGGTTTGGTTTAGGTTATAGGTTTTGGTTAAGGTTTCGGTTTAGGTTATAGGTTTTGGGATTTGAGAATAGGTTTCGGCCAGTTTAGGTTATAGGTTTAGTTTTGGTTTGAGTTATAGGTTTTGGGTTCAAGTTTAGGTTATAGGTTATAGGTTTAGGTTAAGGTTTCGGTTTATGTTATAGGTTATAGGTTTTGGGATTTGAGAATGGGTTCGGGTTTAGGTTATAGGCCATTTTGGTTTTGGTTTAAGTTATAGGTTTTGGTTTAGGTTATAGGTTATAGGTTTAGGTTTATGGTTTATATAGGTTTTGGGATTTGAGAATGGGTTCGGGTTTAGGTTATAGGTTTTGGTTTTGGTTTAAGTTATAGGTTTTTGGGATTTGAGAATGGGTTCGGGTTTAGGCATAGGTTTTGGTTTTGGTTTAGGTTATAGGTTATAGGTTTAGGTTAAGGTTATAGGTTTAGGTTTAGGTTATAGGTTTTGATTTAGGTTTAGGCTATAGGTTTTGGTTTTGGTTTTGGTTATAGGTTTTGGTTTAGGATATAGTTTATAGGTTTAGGTTATAGGATTTGAGAATGGGTTCGGGTTTAGATTATAGGTTTTGGTTTTGGTTTAGGTTATAGGTTTTAGGTTTAGGTTATAGGTTATAGGTTTAGGTTAAGGTTTCAATTTAGGTTATAGGTTTTGGGATTTGGGAATGGGTTTAAGTTTAGGTTATAGGTTTTGTTTTGGTTTTGGTTTAGGTTTTTTAGGTTATAGGCTTAGGTTTAGGTTTATAAGCTATAGGTTTCGAAATTGAGAATAGGTTAAGGTTTAGGTTTAGGAAATTGGGTTCGGGTTCGGTATCTAGTTTAGGTTTGGGTTTTCAAGTTTAGGTTTAGGTTTAGGTTAGGGAGTTAAGATTAGGATTAGGTGTAGGTTTAGGTTTAGGGATTTGAGAATAGGTTAGGTTGTAGGTTAAAGTTTAGGGAATTGAGTTTAGGTTATAGGTTATAAGTTTAGGTTAAGGTTTAGGTTGTAGTTATAGGTTTTGGGATGTGAGAATAGGTTTATGTTATAGGTTAAGGGTGTGGTCCCTGCAAATATAGATATAAACACGGCCTGTCCAAATGGCCAGGCCCTTCCAATGTTGTCCATAGGAAATGGATAGCTTCATCATGGTCAGCGGTTCCCACCTTCCAGGGACCCCCGCTCATCCGGATAGCTCCGACGCACATTCGGCTCTGCTCCATTAATTTCGAGCAAATACATAAACACGACCTGTCCAAATGGCCAAGCCTTTCCAATGCTGTCCATAGGAAATAGACAGCTTCATCATGGTCAGCGGTTCCCACCTTCCAGGGACCCCCGCTCATCCGGATAGCTCCGACGCACATTCGGGTCTGCTCCATTAATTTCGAGCAAATACATGAACACGGCCTGTCCAAATGGTCAGGCCCTTTCAATGTTGTCCATAGGAAATGGACAGGTTCATCATGGTCATAACAGCGATTCCCACCTTCTAAGGACCCCCGCTCTTCCGGATAGCTCCGACGCACATCCGGGTTTGCTCTATCAATTTCGAGTAAATACATAAATATGGCCTGTCCAAATGGCCAGACCACTCCAATCATGTGCATTCTTGACAAGAGACGTACCAGATGCTTAAATCTAGAAAAAGGATTTTACTCGAACCTCTTGCAAGAGTTCTTCAAGTTCCACTATTATCTGCGAGAAGGATGCTTGTGATTTGATATTTAGAGGAAACCTAACCCCACCCAAAATTGTAATAATTTTGTTAGTACTTGGATTAGTATGTGAAACCTGGAGCTAAAATCCTTCAAAACAAAACACAACTAGCCGTGACTAAGATGCAATTGTAAGCAACATCATAAGTTAATAGAGTTTGGCTGGTAATGAGTTAATGTGACTAGAGTCTAGACAAACATAAACAATGAGCCAAACAAGGAAATTACAATAAGAAACAAGAAATAAAAGAGGCAGAAGATTACCTCAAAGTTGGGAAAGAAACCAGGATAGAGACCAATCCACATAGGAGGATGCTCAGGCGCCATGGTGAAGCATTGAGGTACTGAAGTTGGGTTCTCAGCCTGTCAATAGAAAAACTGTCACTTAAAACTAGCTTTTATGTGAGACAACATGAATTAACAAATAGACTTCCAGAATGACACTGAACATCAACAAGGTTCAATATCTGCATGTTGGAAAGAAGGCCCAAAACCAGTTAGAGATCAATCAATATCTACAAAGGTAACATGTGCAGTAGCAAAGTATCTATCAATGATGAGAACCCTGTAAAGAGATGAGATTGATTAGTATTCTAATTAGTTTCGCAAGCTTTTAATTAGATCTACTGATAAACTAATTTGAGAAATGTTCTAGCATGAAGATAATTGAAACTGTAATAACTTGCTGGTTCATGCTTCATATAGGTGGTGCTTGAACCAGCCTTTTCAACCATCCAAAGCAAAGAATTTTCACCTACTAGGCAAGTTCTAAATCATCCTCTGGTTGCCAAAAATTTTAGTTTACGACATCTTTTATTTCTTGAGATCCTATCAAGTGAACTAGCGATCCGGAGTTCTTAGAAGTTGAAAATCTTAAGAAAACAGCAAGTGGATTGGAGAAGTGTTTGTTATGATGCATAGAAATGTCTCACTGTGACATGCTCAGAATTTTTAATAACAAATAGGAGAAGTGTCCTTTTTACATTTACATGAATACACAAGCGATGGAGATTAAATATGGATGCTTGATCCAGAATCAATTTTCAGTCCAAAGCTGGAATCAGCCATTTCATGCAAAAACCAAACATGAATGACAAAAATAAGCACACAAATGAAAGTAGATGCAACACAGAAGTGAACCAGATCAGTCAACAATATGGGTAAGACAAACTTACCTTATACCTTTCAAACCTAGCATCTTCAGCATCCCCATTGAGAGAAAAGTGACAACTCTTCCTACATGACATAATGTCACTGGATGAAGAAACAAAACATCCAATGTATGCAATGGATGTAATTACATTAGATGGAAGCAGTTATAGAGAAATCAATGGCCTGATTTTGGCTAACAACTATTGTTTATCCGATATCCATCTTACATAACAAGATGCAAAACTCCCTGGTCAATCATTAATCTTTGTTTGAATTTCTTTTTCTTTATTTATTTACATCACCATCATCATCATCCTAGCCTCATCCTACCATTTTGGGGTTGGCTGTATGATCATGCTTTGTCAATCATATTCCAAACAGAAATTCTCATGATATACCAAACAAAAAACTAGTTGTTAGTATAGATGGGGTAGATGTGAATTACCTATGCCCAATTTCCCGAGATATATATGTCACCTGCATCTTAAAAAACCCACATGTGCCACATAGGTTAGTTTTAATCTATGAGTATATATAGGATGTCTACACATGCGAACATGACTAATATGTACAACAACACATGCTTCTTCATACAAATGAAAAATGGAAAAAAAAAATGACTATACAAATCAACACTCTTATATGCTATATTTTTAGCTCCTGAAATGAAGAATTTTCAGTAGAATATGGGTGTTGTTAAGGAAAAGACTACACTGGTGTGGTAAAAGACTCATCTTTGGCAAAGAAATTCATTCAACAACCTGTTTTATGCAATTAAGTGGCGATGTTGTTCAAGAGCCAAAACCTGTTGATAAAAGCATTATAAGGATACAGGATGTTGCAAGCAATCATGCTTTAAGTATGCATTGTTGGGGTGAGGAAATGTGCTCTTTTATAATCATTTAGAAAAATAATAAGTGCATATATATACACCAGTTGTAAACTTGATATATTTAAAATTTGGCAATGGCTGCCCTTTGTTAAAAGAAACAAAATTCCTCACGTTTTCTAAAAGAAAAAACACTAAAGAATGCCATCAAACTACCTGGAAATCAAAGGCAATGAAATTGTGTGACAGTCGAGGGAGAGAGAGAGTCGTCGGCAGAGGGAGAGAGTCGGGAGCGAAATGGAAATCGCTTATTGTTTTAATTTTTATATGGAAACATCCGTGGGCCCACTTTTTAAATAGCGTCGGTGCATGGTGCGCCCAAAGTACCGGTTTTACCCATTTTTGTTGTAGTGATCATCTTCTCTCTGAAAGGAAAAAATAGCCTAATTTATCATATTAATCCCACACATCCAAGTTTGCTCTGATTGATAATTGAATTTGAATTTGAATAGTATGTAGAATGATAATTGAATTGAATCATAGGAATTAAAGCTTAACAGAGACGAATTGAAAAAAAAAAAACAAGACCAAAACTGCAAATTCAGATGATTTTGAGTCTAAATTAAAATACATGATATGCAATGCCAACCTCATTCAAATTAGAATAATGATACCTGATTCAAGATAATTTTTTTTCCCATTTTTCTTTGTTTCCTTTAGTTCAATTCAACTGAGCATGCCTTGCATCCAAACACGCCTTACGTTTAATATAACAACGTGGCCAAAATCTGTGGCCCATAAGACATGCATTGACATGTGGGTCCACTTTACATTTCTTTTTGTCAATGAAAAAACATAGCTTAACCATTCGGTTTGGGCTTTGGGTGTATTTAGTAGTGGACTGTCTTTTATTTATACATTCAGACAAGAGAAAAAAAGTTAGTAATCTGGTAGAGTTGATGGATGAAAGGCAGGCACTTAAAAATTGCTAAAAAAATTACATACCTGGAATGCAAGTAATTAAGTTAAATTGTCCAAACCTGGAATACACGCGGATGGCAGGGCTCACACGCGTGTGGAATTAGCAAATCTCTTTCCAATTTTGGCAAACAAGTAAAAAGCCCGTTTGAAGATTGGAGATCACCTATATCCATGCATAAAAAGCCCAAAAATCGATTTTTATGGGTGTCCATGTGCAAGCATCTGGATCAAGAGTCTAAACAGCTGCTGACTAGGTTCAGTTGACTCACTTCCATTACCAATTCCAAGTCTGTTTTCTATTACAATTAGCGAAATCAATAGTCAACGTGCCCCAGTCCCACCTCAGAAATTGATGGATAATTCATGAGTCAACTACAGGCTTTTAAAAAAGAAGAAGAAGAAGAAGTCAACTACAGGCTTTTAAACAGTGATAACTAAGATAGCGAATAGTACCTGATGATTACAGAAAGTAACAAAGCCAAATCCTCTTGAGTACCCAGTTTTATGATCCCACATAACCCGTGCATCTCTGCAAAGAGAATTGTGTAGACACCAAGTTTATAACCACATCAACACATGCAGTAGCAGAAGCTTCCCAAGTTTAATCAAGCAAAACAAGAGAAAAAAAAAAGAGTTTCATCCTTCCTCCAGAAAAGAAAAAACCAGGAAAAAAAAACAGCAAACACTATGAACTAACAAATGCAGTACTTTGAAAAGCAGTAGGGAACTCACGAACAGCTGAAATACACTAAAAAGCATTAAAACAGAGTCACATAAATGACTTCAGGACTAAGGTTGCCAACAAAGATCTTGAAGTGGCCTGAAACACATGAAAACAACATCAAGAATGATTAGTAGAGAGAAGCACCGTGGTGTGCCAACAGAAACAACAAATAAAGAATGGTAAAAGAGAAAGGAAACAAGTATGGAAGCAAATAGTAACCTGAAGTAACCTTCCTCTGGCCATTGGCATATGCCCAGTTTACCTTGATTGCCTGACCGTAACTGCAGAAGACAGAAGTCACAATTTGAGAATCAAAATCTAAACTATGTTATGAAGGCAAAAACATTCATCAAAATTCAAAGGAAAAACAATGTGATTCAACAATTGCTCAAAAAACGACAACAATGCAATAATGAAAGTTCCTCAGAAAAAATAAATCAAAACGCAACATCAGAAAAACAAAATCCTAATAAAAAGGCAAATAAACTATGATTTCCCCAACAGCTAGAAAATTTATAAAAAAAAAAAAAAAAAAACAGTAAGTACATCCATTTCCCTAAGAAGAGGTTTCAGAAAGAAGGCAAAAAATCGAAATAAATAAGAAATACTCAGATTATGTTTATTTTCCAGAGAACCACCGCAACTTCAACCAAATGAAGGAAAAAAAATAGAAACCCATGAAAATTCAAAGGTTTTTAACTGCAATTTCCAGATCTTATAAAAAGGCGATTGTTAGAAGAATTTCCATAATAACAGAAGCAATTATCAACAACAATAAAATCCAAAAAAAAAAAAAATCAAGCAAAAAAATTAAAAATTAGGAAGAAGTCATGAAATTTTGTTTATTCTCCAGAAATGTGCAGCTAGTTCAATCAAGAAAAGGAAAAAAAAAAAATCAAAATCTTCTAATCAAATGAAAAAAAAAATAAAATAGTAACTTGAAATTTCTCCAGAAATGTGAATATTCTCAAAGGGAAAATTGTTCATTTTTCTTCAAATGAGAAGTTGCCTGATCCAGTCCTATTTGAATATCGCAGCCATAATATCACATTTTGGTAACATTGAGAAAGATTCATTCAAGGGATGAGTACATTCTCACTAGGATCATTTGATCCCTGAACTTAAGGGGGTGTTTGGTTGCTGGCATATTTCCTGGGTTAGCAATTCCCTTGTTAGAAGAAGAAGAAGAAGAAGAAGAAAAGGAAGAAGAAGAGTTTGGTTCACACTTTTTGGTTGGTTTCTCCTCCAAGAATTCCATTTCCCAGGTTTACCTAAGAAAGCTGTGTATCAACCAAACAAAATTAAATCATTTCCCAAAAAATACCAGGCCAGCTCTAACATTCCCTGGGAAACATAAAATCCAGGGAAAAAATTCCCCAAAAACCAAACTGGGGTCAACTAACAGATTGAGATCAAAAGATAAACTCTTAAGAACGCCCACCAAACCTTGTTGCACATAAGAGGAATGTGAATGGGACACATGCAGGTTTGCAGGAGACATGACCCAAACATGTGACCCACCATTTAGATGTCATAGCTAGTGTTTTGAAAAGCTTATGATATGTTGCACAACATAGCCTTCACACTACGTGGTGCATGAAAATAGCTTAAGTCACATTTAGCATACATTAAATGCTATTTAGAATACATTGCATGTTATTTTTCACTAAAATGGTAAATGTTTTCAATCTTCTTACATATGCTATTTTCATAAAAATTAGTTACTGTTTTCAATGATTTTAGTGAAATAATATGAACGACAGTATTAAATCAGTCAATTGCTATTTTTGTCTTTATATTTACTCTTTCCCCAAAATTTCCTATTATTTTAATTAAAAATCTATATGTAGTGGTAGATGATGTCTCACTCTTTGGAGAGGTGAATGCTACACCACATGCTATTCGATATTTAAAACATTGGCCATAGCCTAAATATCCGGCAGGTACATATGACAAATGCACATTGCAGCATTGTTCAATTCTCTAACGAGTGGATAGTATGATCTTTGGGCCAGGGCATTCCCACAGTGTGGCATGTATAGCGAGCATCTTAGCTTGCACATGCATACCACCTCAGCTAGTTGAACCACAAGTCCAATGAAAATTCACTCACACAAGTCCATTAGAAGGCTCTGAACATTATGTGGAAACTTCTTGACTCCAAGATACCTCAAATGTCATGTACAACTTTATAAGTGTTCTTGACAGTTCTAAAACGTTTATCCACTTAAAACTTTCCTATATTAACATCATATGCACCATACAAGTTTTGGCAAGGGATTGGTTATCATTCTCAAGTATGTGCTTAGAACATGAGAAACACTCCTCCCATCAGCAATATGAAATAGCAACCAAATCTGGCATCACTAGTCTTCTCACCTTTAAAAGATTGAATTATCATTTCTAACTTCAAACCAAATTAAACCAGTGAAACAAAAAATGAAAATGAAAATTTCTAGTATATATTAGAAAGTCACCAACAAAAGAGGGTTAAATTTCAGAAACTTACTAGCATCAATATCTACTCCGAGAATGCCTTGACAGGAGAATTTTTTTGCTACAAATAAGAAAAAACAATAACATAATATGTAAGCAGAATGTATTGGTAAGAAGATCCGAAGTAACAGATCGAAACATAAAGATTTTCCGAACCTAAATCCACGGAGATTATTCAAGTAATTCATATTTTATTAGTAGCATCAGGCCATAGAGGAAAGACGTTAATCCTTAGAAACGTAGAAGATGAGGTTGAATAAGATCTAGAATGTATTCACAAAGTAAACATTTAATTATTATGAATAAAAAAGCCAAATCATTAACTTTCATGGCACCCCAACTCCAACAACACAAGCCGAGTAGAGGAGATCTCACTAACATTCAATTTGAACCTGAAGATCTCCCCTCTGAATTTTCAAGGAGCCTTGGGGATTTTAAAAATCACCGGAGGCCAACAGAAAAATGATATTTCTTATAAAATAGATTGATTGTAGAGATTTAAGTGTCAGTTGTGACTGATCTAAAGAAAAAGGGTACCATATTTTGCGGCTCAAACCATACTTGTTCAATTTAACCCTTCCATTTCATCGAATCCTTGTTTTCTTTTTTTGCTAGAAAATATGATTGAATGTTATAAAGTGCCAAAAAAGTGACCAAAACAGGAGATGCTGGAGCCTCCACCTGCGAGTGACCCTCTCATCACTTCACACCAAGAATCCCACAAGAAAAAAGAAAAAGAAAAGGAAAAAGAGGGGGGGGGGGGGGCAATCGAGTGGATTTGGGACACACCAGGCCACCAACCTTTCCAAGACAGACCACAATAACTATTTGATAAAGAGTGTGCCATTCAGCAGGGACAATCTTTCATGGTACATGGTTCTTAGAAGGAATTTGAACGACGATAAATGAGCTAATCTGCAATCCCCGTTAGGGATGCTTCAAAGTCCAATGATCCCCTACTACTGCAGATGAAAGAGCGTGGAAATGGTAAAGATCTTGTAATTCACAAATTGTCATCACGTTTGTTTGAGGTTCGCCCTGCAAACAACACATTTGCAAACCCTAGCCCTGGCGCTCCACTATTCCAGACTATTGCAATTGGATTCGATCGTGCATCCAAACTCACTCTCAAATCTCCCCTCGGCGCTTAAATGGCATGCCCCCCCCCCCCCCCCAAAAAAAAAAAAAAAAAAAAAACAAACACATAACAAGAACATTAAAGAAGAAAAGGGTGATCGCTAGATCGGAATGGATTCAAGTGATTCAGATCTCAAAAGACGCCATCTCCCCTCAGCACTTAAAATTTCATGCAATTCTAACAAAAGAAATAACAAGAACATCGAAAGAAGAAAGGGCCATCGCAAGATCGGAACGGATTCAAGCGATTCGCATCCCAAAACATGCCATTTTTTATTAAATGAAAAAGGAAAACTACGAAAATAGAAACTGAAATCACTTACCGTTTTCTTCTCTTGAATCCTTTCAAACGATTCCTCCATCCAAATGACTCAGTTCTCAGTTCGACTTTTTCGCAATTCCCAAAAATGCTAATGATTTTGCTACTGTTTGGTCAAGAAATCGGTTCCGTCGATCTTCTAGAGAGAGAAATGAAGAAAAATGGATTTAGGGAGATCGAAACAGAAGCGCTTCTCACATCTTCCAGATGTTTACATGAAAAGAAATCCACCAAAACCCTAGTTTTTACTCGATCTAACATGAAAATGTGTAGAAATGGGGTGTGGAGGTAGATCTGAGCATAGACAAAAGCGATCTAGGGTTTCGTACCTGTTCTTGGGATGGGATCTGAATAGATATCTGATAGCAATTGAGCCGGCTAAGGTTAGATATCGAAGCTGATCCCTTGAAATAGAGAGATTGGTAGTGTTTGAGAACTTACCTTGTGTTCATATTCAAAAACGGATGAAGGAGCGGCTGAAATGATGAGGAAAATGAGGATCCTCATTATATGAGTTGTGGAGACTACTGGCCGCACCAGATCTGAGGTACAGTAGGGGCAGATTTTCGCTGGAGAGTTTGATTGGGAGGAGTGTTGTGATTTGCGATAGAGGGAGAGGGAGTGGGACAGGGAGTGTGAGTGTGGGAGAGAGAGAGAGGGATGGAGAAGGAGAGAGAGAGGGTGAGGGAGTGCGAGAGATCGAGAGAGGGCGAGGGAAATGGAGAGGCTGAGAGAGAGAGAGAGAGAGAGAGAGAGAGAGGGTGACTGCGCGGGCGAGAGAGAGAGAGTGAAAAAGAGGGATTTGGTTTTGGGAAATTGGGTGCGCGCGGGAGAGGAGCACGGACGGGGTGGCGGACGGGGATTTGAGTCACATGATTTTAGGACTTGTGAGGCCCACCTTTGTGTATGTTAATTATCTACTCCGTCCATTCATTTTAACAGCTCATTTTTAGGGTTTATCCAAAAAATTGAGTCAGATCAAAGATGTAGGTGGATCAGACCACATATTAACAATATAAATTTATTTTTCATTGTTTCTTATGGTGTGGTCCACTTAGACTTTTGATCTTCCTACTTTTTAGGCTCATGCATTGAAATAATATTTCAAAATTGATGGACGGATTAGATAAAATACATATATTGCAATGGGCCCCATGGAGCCCCGTAAGCATTGTCCGTCTCTAATATTGTCACGTGGGGAGGCATGTTTTAGCTACAGATTACGTAGGTTTTAGCTATGGATTAAATCCGTAGTAATATAGCTACGGTTTATATCCGTAACTAAAAGTCTACATATTCCGTAGCCTTTAGTCATTTTTTTGGTAGTGAGGCACAGGGGCATCCTTTCACATGACTCCTCATCGGAGTTGGTTCACCAGCTACGGAGAGTGAGATGGTGGATAGGTGTTTATGGGGCAATGACAGTGTCTACAATGTTGTGGCTATTGGTACGGTGCGTATCAAGATATTTGATAGGACAGAGGGTACCCTGACTGAGGTAAGGCACGTTCCTAACATGAAGAAGAGTCTGATTTCTCTCGATGCACTCGAGGCTAGAGGGTGCTAGTTCACGAGTATTAATGGTGGCCTTAAAGTATCTAAAGGGGCATCATTAATCATGAAAGCACAACGACTCGTTAATTTTTACAGATTGATCAGGAGCACTTCAACATGTGGAGCTGCAATGGCTGTAGCGGATTCCACCTCTGCACGTGTGTGGCATGCTGGCCATGATCACATGAGCGGGCAGGGCATGAAGGCTGAGACGCGCGGATAGAGATACAGAGCAGGTGGAGCAGCCACCTGTGAGTGGAATCACACAACATAATCGTAAGAAATCGATGAGGTATATGGATGTCTCTAACTGTAACACCTCGTACCTTCAGTACACGGGTGTTACCTTTTAAACCCACACTAAACTAAAACAAATTTGGGTTAACCAAAAACTTGAACTCGAAATACACAGGATAGAGATTCCGGTCGACATTAAAGTCATCCATCAGGGTCTCTAAGAGCCAGAACACGCCCTACAACAATTGAGAAGGTGAGACTACTCGAGCACTCTAAATTGAAGCCATTATGTTAGTTAATACTGGTATAACACACTTGTCACCAACACATGAGAATTGGTTGGCGACAAACGAAGCCTTCATCATAACCCGTACCCTATATTAACCGTTGAAAAAGTTTATCAGGCCCACCTGATCGACGGATCACAACATATGGGCCAATGATGGCCCAATAAGGTATGGAATGTCCCGCTTGGGCCTCGCCATCAGCCCAAAGTGGACGGAGTAGGTTATGATAATAACGTCGCAGTGGGCCCCCTACGTGATGCATGTGCATTAAAAATGCTTGTGCACAGGGTGCACTGGAAAAAGCCTTTGTCATAACTCGTACCCTATATTAACCGTTGAAAAAGTTTATCAGGCCTGCCTGATCGATGAATCATGACATATGGGCCAATGATGGCCCAATAAGGTATGTAACGTCCCGCCTGGGCCTCACCATCGGCCCAAAGTGGGCTAGGATCTCGGTGTATTGTTCCTCAATGCAAGTGGACGGAGTAGGTTATGATAATAATGTCGCAGTGGGCCCTTACACGATGCATATGCACTAAAAATTACTTGTGCACGGGTGCACTGGAAACGCTGGCTCGGTCAAACTAGCTTTGACCGAGCACCTCTAAAAAACTTCCTTCCCGCCTTTCCTTCCAATTTAAAACCGACCATGTTCAAGCTCCTAGGTGGCCCACCATGGCCACTTTTCGGGCCATCTAAACTGTCCAAACTCTTTGTAGGGCCCACACGATCAAAACCGAATAGCAATTTGGCACCGTGTATAAGGACGAGGAAGATTATCTGGGACCGTCAGTATCCCTTGTGCGGCTAAGATTCAAGGAGGTGGGCTTATCTGTGGCCACATGAGTGGGTCAAGATCACAAGGACCAAACGATCCCATCCATCCAATTGCTAGGAAAGCATTTTGTCATTTACCAGGAAAGGTCAGGCGTCCGTCGGTAGCAGAAAGGAGAGGAAACAGTTTCCTCTTTCGGAAGTCGGTCACCGATCGCCCGATAGGTCTCATCTGACCGTCGGATTCTCTCCCTCCATGTCTATATAAAGGGGCACTATAGCCCTAAGAATGGACGCCAAGAGAGTAGAAGAAACGGAGCAAAGAGAGAAAGGAAAAGAGAGAGGAAACAGAGAGTGTTTCTTCCTGTTGTAGCTCGAAAATAGGGGACGACACCCACCCTCCACAGTTGACCATTTCTCCTTCCCTCTCCCTTGAGCTCTAGCTAGGTTGGGAAAGCACCGTCTGGACTGAAGCCATGACAAGTAATGGCTGAAAGGCGGCCCAACAATAGAGACGTTGGGGGCTGAAGTCAAGCCAAGTAATGGCCTCACTTCGGACTGCAACACAGTCGAACCATAGCGCAGTTTCAGCTGCCATCTGAGTGTTATTTGAGCTCCCTGTAGAGCTTTGAAACAGGCTCAGGAATGGGTCAAACTCGAGTCTCAGCCAAGCCAGTCCATGGCCGTATCTCAAACCCAAACAGAGGCATTCTAGGGGCTAGAGTGTAACCACTTCATGGTTGCATTTTAAACCATAGAAGGAGCCGGAGATGCTTAGTTTCGGGCTGAAAACAAGCCATAAGACAGACCTTCCATCAAGCCACATAATGGCTCCGATGGGAGCTGAAAATGGACCATCCATCAGGCCATACGGTAGCTCTGTTCGAGCAGGATCTGGGCTAAACAATGGCCATATTTTCGGATGAAATCCCAGCCTACCAATGCTTGCGTTCAGCCCCAAAACTAGCCCTCTTAATGGCTGCAATTTGGACCACCAAACAGCCTGCAAACAAGCTCTGTTTGGAGCTGAAACCAGACCGTCTGGCAGGCCATCAAATGGCACTGTTTGGAGTTTTGTACAGGCTGGAAATGGGCGCTGGTTGGAGCTCTCAGACTGGCCCTTGATCAGCTTCAATCCGGCCTCGAGGACTGATCGAAGTTGGGCCGTGAATGGGTCCCAAACTGGACCTCAATCTAGCAGCAACCAGGCCGAAGGAAATGGTTCCAAACAGCATGCAGAAGAAGAGACTGTTCACGTCTCAAGTTGGTGGGCTGTTTGTTGACCTGGGCCCTGCACAAATGCAGGTGGGCCTCACCCAAACGATAGTAAGCTGCCCCGACAGTGGGCCCTGCAGTGATCGTGGGCCCAACCAAATGATGGTAGACTACACAAATGTTAGGCCACCGCGGGCCCCTCATGTTTGGACTATCCATCAGGGACGCTACGTCCAGATGCAGGTCCTGGGCTGGATGTCCCTAGTAACGTCCAGTGCTGGACAGTTTCATTTCCCTTCTCCTTTTTCTTTTTCTGTTTTCTTTCTTTTCTGGAAAAATATATAACCAATAAATATATAAATAACTATATTATATAGGTAAGATAGTGTACATATACATTGCATAGGTACATGGTGGGCCCCACACGGGACTTACCTGTGAAGTGAATAACTAGTGTACGTACACACCAAGACGTTTGAAACAGAGAGTGTTTATATATATATATATATATATATATATATATATATATATATAGGGAAAAGGTACAATGCACTCGACCTCGTCCCATGAGGTCGAGCTGTGTGGGCCCCACCGTGATGCGTTTCGAACATCTACCCCATCAGTCAGATGCACCATTCCACCGTGGGCCTAGGTCTCAAAAATCAAGTCAATCCATGACTTTTGTGGACCACACCACATATAGAAGTGGAGAGGGGCCATGCACCATTAAAACATTCATAACCATTTTTGAGGGCTCACCGAGATGTGGTTTGCAAATCCAGCCCATCCATTATGTGTGTCCCAATTGAATGAGGGTTCAAACCAAGTTTCAGGCGCATGCAAAACTCAGGTGGGCCCCACCAAGTGCTTTTATACGTTTTAATAGTGTCTTCACATAATTTTAGATGGTATGGCCCACCTGAGTTCCGTATACGGCTGATTTTTAGGATATCCCATAATTTAAAGGGGACCCATTAACTGCACGGTGTTGATGGTCGACACGCATCACGGTGGGGCCCATACAGCTCGACCTCACTGGAGCTTATCGTCAACTCGAGCGCATTGTACCTTTTCCCATATATATATATATATATATATATATATATATATATATATATATATGCTATGCAAAAGCATGGTGGGTCTTACACGTGTGGATCCACCTCATGGATACCCTCTGCATCTGAGCCGTCCATTTGGGTGAGGACCCCACTGTGAGGTATGTGACCTGTACACACCGTCCAATCATTGGACGTAGGGCCCATTTCAGCAAGCAGCTCTAGCCATTGCACTAATGCTGCCAAGTCCTATGGGTCCACTTGCTGAGATGACATCAGCAACTCTGTGGACCCCACCTTGATGTATGTAATTTATCCACACCATCCATCTAGTGGGCGGACTCATCCTAGGGGTCTGAGGAGAAAATGGGGCAGATCTAGTAATCAAGTGGGCCCTGACTAGACCCAGTTTGATTAAAATAAGGACTCGTACTTGAGCTTGGTCACCCTTGATTACAGCCCAAGACTACCTTGGCTTAGGGTTTTCCAAACCTCCACCTAACTCCAAGTATTTAACCTTGTGGCTCACTATCTATTATGAATGGAATTGTACAGGGAGATACGGAAGCGGTGAAAACTCACTACGTTCTCATGAAAACTTGCATTTAGAAGCACTCTACGATTCGACTAGTGATGATTTCTTTCCCCTTAAGCTTTCCATGCCTAACTAGACTAGAAATAGTAGTTTAACAAATTAATGGTTAGCTAAACTGATGATAAACCGCAGCAGAAATAGACTGCGTTCACCCGACCTATCTATTTAATGTATTAACTCTTGTGCTCACTATTACTTAGTCTCATGATTTCTTTAAGTTGCCTAGTTGAATAAACTAATCATTCATGCTATGAATCGTATGTTAACTCTGTTAGTATGTACTGCTAAAAATACATGTATTGTTCTTATTTCCTTTCATATTACAATCTATGTTGCTTTGACACACATATTGCTGAAATCTCTCCATGGAAAGTCCTAGTAAAGGAGAGTCCGTGCTTGGGGTGTAACCAGACTAGTTGCGACATAAGTAGGCCTATAACATGGAGGTTTTGTTAATGGTGTATGACCCTGAGGCCCACCATCCATGTGTGGTTTCACCTAACTGATTTGGGTGAATTTCACAACTTTTCTGACACTGCTGTTTACCCGTCCTTGAATCATCCATACCGTCATACTTTGATCACCATGCTTTGTGATTTCAACCCTTCATTCCTAGTTAGCATTGGCGGTGACCCCCTCACATTGAATTGATTGACCACATGTTGGTGGGTACTACATACACCCTAAGATGGTAGCCTCATGGGTCGGGGATGGTAGTCGCTGGATATTATGCCCAATCCGTCGGCCTACGCTGGGCCACAAGCTCCCCGTAGTAACCGTGAGCTTATTTAAATGGCTGAGTATAATTGGATTAATAAATGGACTGGTTAATCATGCATACATAGCACAGACCAGCATCTATTGCTATCGTACGTGATGTACGTATTGTTCCGACTGGATGATGTGTCTCGGGTTCAATGATTGCATGAGTGATGAGCCCACTGTCCGCATGGATGAGCATCCCCGGGGCGAATATTGCATTCCATACATCCATGCACTTAATAAGGTTGCATTTACTATGTTTTGGATTATCTGTATGTTTTTATGTTATTCCTTATTTAGGGTGGCGGTGTGTAATCTTGAGGGGAGATTACACTGAGCTGGCCAGTCATTCATTAATGTTCAACCATACAGAGGATACAGGGACTGATAGTGTAACGCCCTGAAAATTAGGGGCCGTGCATACACTCGGCTCCCAGTTCCCGGGGTCACTTATGACCAATTTTCTTTAATATGCGGTTAATTCGATTTAAATGTGTAGCCTGAAATTTCTTGGAACATGAAGCACAACCACACAAGTCTATTGAAATAAAAAGATCAAATATATACAGGTCCAAAAGAATGTAAATGGGTCACACAAGGCATTGCCCAACAAAATCACAAAAAGAATGCTATGTCCAATAAGACTGAGTCCACGACTCAGCGATCTAAATTTCACCTGTCAAGCAGATGGAGAGCCGCCCATCAACTGAAAGTAGGACAGCTCGTCCTCCTCGTCTAAGCTCGCGTCGACAAGCTCCTCGAACTCTTCGTCACCTGCAGCTATGTAAGAGTCTAGTTGGTGTTTTAAAACATCGTCCCAGAGTGGGAGTGAGTGATCAACTCAGTGGGTGCTATTAGTCTTAAGTTATAATAAGCATCAGTTATAATATGAAATTAATGAAAAACAATCAATCGTAAACACCTAACTAATCTTATTAATGCGAATGCATGATGGATGATATGATGCATGCCCTCGCTACAACATTCCCTTGAGCGACTCCATCTAACGATCGCGCATAACTAACACTCCCTCAGAGTAACCTCGACTGCCGAGTCGCTACCCTAACTAGTGTGATACAATCGAGTTTTTAGTTAAGTATATTCATCTAGCAGGTTGGGGGAATCTGATACACCCCACACATCAATGCCTTGAGTTGGTTGTGAGGCCAAGGCCCCCTAACGTGTAAGGTTGAGACCCCGCAGTCCTTGATCCTATCGGGTTCCCCATCCCCGACTTTAAGCACATGGGGAGTGCTGAGAGAAAGGGATCGCTCACGGTCACTACTGGGAGGCACGACACCCCATCGTAGGCCGACAGCTCAGACACAGTGTCCCATTTCACCATACCCGGCTCACGAGGCGGTGGACCAGTTTCAATGTGATTATCAATGGGCTACCCCGGTAGTTGGGTGTCACAGGTTCCATATATAGGTGAGCAAACAGGGTTAACAAACAAGGTTAGTCCGCCAGTAGACTAGACTGCATGAGTTCAGGCAAGCACATGGTGGAATGACATCGGGTACAAGCGACCCATGTAGTCTAACTACTGTCGCCCACACGCACTCACCAAATTCATGAGTTTAGCTTCAAGACGGTCCTACCAATAGGACCGCCTTCGCTCTCTTCGTATTCCTGACTAACCCAAGGGTTGGGTGGAGATTCATAACATGCCAAGTATTCAAGTTATCAACTAACATAACAATATCATGTTCTCATGCATCTCAACATACGAATCGGATACTCCTAACAATCAATGCTAACATTATCATGAGACAACTGCATGTGTGTTGTGTGGGTTTGTGGGGAAGCTAAGCAATTCCTACATCTCAAAGATTCAATCACACAAGAGAAACGAATCATACATGTTATGAAACAATACCATATGAGAGAAATCAAATAAAATATGAGCATGTAATCATCCATGTACCAAATCATGTGAGAGGCAAGGTCAATTATCAAAGGAGAACTAATCATGCAATTCCATACAATTCCAACAAACATACAATTCCTAGGTTTCCTCTAGATTCTTTAATACAACATCCCAAACAAACAAAATCATTAAGCTCATACTATAATTAGTGTTAGGCTACCTAAGGCTAATAGTCCGCACCTATGGATCGTTGAAGACTTGAAAATGACCTGGGAATGAGGGCGTTGAGGTCAATCGGCCGGAATCCCTAAAGAAACCATTTGCATGTTGGAATCCTATGTAAACCCCTTCTTATCACAAGCTTGTCAAGAAAAATGGGTGATGGATCTTACCTAGGCGATCAACGGAATGAAATGACGGTCGTGAAGGAGGGTTTCCTCTTGGAGACAAGGTAGGGAGTTGTGAGGTTTGATTTCCTTAGGCCCCACCTCGATCTAGGGTCCACCTTGCTCACTTCACCCTCTCTTTCTCTCTTCCTTCTCCTTTCTTATTTCTCCCTTTTCTCTTCTCTCTTTCCTTTTTCTAGCGAAAAATCATATGGGGAGAGGGGTGCCTAAAAGAAGCCCTTTATATAATGCCAGATTTGGTGCAAATGGCCCCAAGTGTTGGGTTTTTATTATACTAACCCTATGGAAGGGTTTTTCTAGCCTCTAGGGCCCACTATGGGGTGTATAATACACTGTAGGATAGTTAGCTCTAATGATGATCTACGTATGGATATGATCGACCTGCCATTTGGATGTGCCAATCAACAGATATGATGGGAAGTCTGTTTAACGGTTACCTATGGTCGATCGGGGCCGCGACTATACAAATATGAGTAGGGAAATATCCTTACTTCACGTGTGAAGTTTGATCACAAACCGACGGTCCAAAATTCTCAACTTTGCATAAGAGTGGACGACCCAATTCACTTAAGTTTTAGCTTCTTCCTCTAGGGTATTTGCACTTCTCATGCACTCATCATTTGGCTCAAGTTGAGCGGTTCTGGACAGTACCTAGGTCTGACTTCTACGATGGATGTCAAGCCCAGTAAGATGAGCATTATTTTATAGTTTTGTAACTAGTGGCCCACCAACGAGCGGTCTAGAGCTTGTTCGGTAAATCAGGGTATTTGTGAAATAAATTAGGTATTGAGATTTCTCGTGGGCAATGATTAGGGTTTGAATTAATTATGTTCACAGTGTGGCCTATTTATAACTAGTAAAAGTGGAGATTTGGTCAAGATTACTCTAAACCGTTGGTTTTAGGCTAAAAGAGTAACGGTGTTGATTTAGCCTATTATTCAAAATCCGGGCCTTATCTGACTCGGCTTCGGTTAGATCTTTAATTTAGTTATGTTTGTTTTGATTAGTTAGTGATGAATCGGTTAGATTTGGGTCCTATGTGAGTAAATCATGGGGCTACACCTGATGTTCAAGTGATCGGGCGGATTCGTTGGCTTCCTACGGTTGATTAATCAGACTTGTGCGATTCTTCACTGGTTTCACCCATGTATAAACTAACATTGAGTACTAATTGTCATTAAGTGATATTCTAAGTTAATTAAATAAAAAAAACATTTCAAGGATTTTTGGAAATCCAAAACAGTGAAAATTCAGGATGTTATAGATGGACCCGCAGTGGAACCAAAGATGGCTAAAATCGAGGAGGAGCCTTACAATGAGGAGCCATACCAGGAGGTGGCTGTTTATTTTGGATTAAATCAGTAGACTATTTGCTTATTATCATTTCAGTTCATCTAGAATTTTGAGGTTTTGTATGTGGGCCCCAGCTGAGTGGCCCAGAATATTGTTACTACTTGGGTTTTATCTATACTACGCTTGGTTCCGTTAAATCGCACTTTGATTAGGTTTGATTATCTTTTCTGCTTATCAGTTAACACCTGAGTTTTTAAGAGACTAGTGGTATACTCAGATCTCAAAAACTGGGGCATTACACTAACATTGCATATACTCTCGTTAAAGACAAGGGAGATCCGTATACTATTCAGATAGCTCTAGGTGAGCTGCTACTGAGAAGTGGAAGGTGACTATGGATGATGTGATGGACTCGTTGTACCAGATCGACACATGGGAGCCGGTAGAGCTTCCAGTGGGCCGGAATATGGTTGGATGTAGGTGGATCTTCAAGAGGATACAACATAGTGAGGTTGATAGTGAAGAGTTATGCTCAGAGAGAAAGGATTGACTTCTCAGAGATATTCGTGCCAACGGTATAGCTAGTGTTTATTAGATTTGTGTTGATGCTAGTTGCCCAGTACGATCTCGAGCTGAAAGGATGGATGTGGAGATTGCACTTCTGCACGGAAAATTGGAAGTATTGTTATTCATGAAGTAACCAGAGCGGTTCGAAGTTTAAAGGGGTTGACAAAAAAGTTTACAGGAGGTCGTGGTATGACCTGTTGCTTAGGCAGTGGTATGAAACTTGATTCATTCATGGTGAGTTAGAAATTGTATATTGATGACATGTAGATCACCAATCATGTCACGTTTAGAATCAATGTACTAAAGACTCGGTTAAGTATAACATTCGAGATGAAGGATCGGGGGCTGCAAAGATGGTTCTTGGCATTGACATTTATAGAGACGGGAAGAGGAGCAGGCTTTGGTAATCATGGGTAGAATACCTTGAGTAGGTATGCGATGGATCAGGCAAAGCCGGTGAGCGTTCCCTACGCGGCTCACTTCAAGCTTTCCTCAGGACATGTCCCAAAATATATGAGGAAAAACAAGATATGTCTCATGAACCTTATTCGAATACGGTTAGCAGTGTATGTCATGGTCTGTATTAGACCAGTTATTTTACAGGCAATCGGTGTTATGAAAAAATACCTCAGTAAGTAACACTGGGAGGCAGTGAGATGGTTACTTCGACACGTTAGAGGTACAGAAGACTACGTCTTATTTTTTGAGAAGACAAGAGCAAAGGTGATTGGGCATGTGTATTCAGATCCGGCAAACATGCTCACCAAGATCGTTCCTTCAGAGAAGTTCAAGTTATGTGCAACTTCTTTGGGCTGGAAGATTGCGTAAAAGGAGGATGGAATGTGCACGAGAAGCATTGATGAAGCTATGATATGAGGCAAAGATAAAAGAAGAGGATAAGAAGCTACATGTTTGAAGATTGAAGACATGGTAGAGATTGTTGATAACAGATGTCTTAAATCTGTATCTTCATTGTTCGATGACATCGAAGCTGGTCGATGATATTGAGTTTTTTCATGATTTTTGGCCATGCTCGTTGGATATGTTTTGTCATTTGTTGATGACATCGAAGCTAGTTCGATGTCATCGAAGGTTTACGTAGATTCATTTGCGGAAATGAAGATTCTGCAATTTTTATTTTCTATTCCTGTTTTACTTATTTCTAAAGCTATATAAAAGGTTGTATACGAAACTAGGAGGTATCCTAAGGAATTTCTAAGGCATTCTAGGGTTTCTAAAAGGGTTATAGAGTTTCAAGGGGTGGAGAAAATGTGAGGTTTAAGGATTGCTCAAGCTAGGTAAGTCCTTTATCTTTCTAATCCGAGCTTTCATAGTGGAATTTTCCGTTGCTTTGTGCCGTGGTTTTTTCCTGCAAGGATTTTCCACGTTAAATCTTTGTGTTTTTTTTGATTGCTTAGTGCTTTTGGATTTCTATCCTCGATCCATATTTGTGTGATTCTACAACATAAATCCCAACAATCTCCTCATCTAAAAATTAGTCAATGTTGGCACTATGACTTATTACGTCACTGGTTTAAGTCAATATTACTAGATGTTTTGAAATGCAATAGAATAAAATGAGATCTAAAAAGTCCACATCATAAGATTAATCATAATAGCCATGTATTGATCATTCAATATTTATAAAAATCCAAAATTACATGAAACAATTCCAAACATGTGCATGTAGAAGTTGCCCAAATCACCATGGCGATCTTCTGAAGAAGGATCTCTCCCTAATTTATCTTAGAAGAATGAGAGGTGAAGAACGGACATATCAGCCCTTTGTTAGGGGTGAAGGATTGACCAGAGCAGTACACAAGCGAAACCCACATGCCCTAAGGCTTGCACACATTTGAGGTGGGTACAATCCCCCTCTTCCTTTCTCTCTCTCACACACACATGATCTCTCTCTAGTTCAACTATAAATGGCCCTCAAAGGGGTTTAAGTGCCTAGGTTTTCTTACTTTTTTGGGACTCCTCTTTCTTTAAGAAATGATTTATTTATGAGAAGAAGTTTAAATTTTAGGAGAGATAAAACTTATAGTATTTTACCACATTACAAACCTCGACATTATTCTATGGTAACAAAAGTTTGTTTACCCACATTTTTCCATACACCCTAATAAACTAAACTTTTCTACCCTCCGTGGTCATCATTATTAACTAACACCCATATCAATGTAAGGAATGAATCAATAAATCTTGTCCATTCGATGTCCATTAAGCATAGTTAAAAAAAACAAAAAAAAAAAAAAACCAACAATAGACATCTTATCCATTCGATGTCCAGTTAGCATAATTTTTTTTTAAAAAAAACCAACAATTAAAAATAAAAGTCAATTGTTGAAAACTTATGATTAACTAATTGCTAACCCTTATATATATATATATATATATATATATATATATATATATATATATATATATATATATATATATTGATTGGCCTTTAAATAACTTAATGAATGATTGAAAATATAATTGATCCACTATTATTGTCCTAATTAAGTAGACCAAGTACTTCCCTCTGAACTATGAAGACTTCAACATTTGCACCAAACTGCATTCACTTTTGTTAGCCACATGGTAACCTTATAAAACGAGCCGAGGCACATTCAATCAAGACCTCCCTATCCACATATCATCCTATCTATATGGATGCATTAGACTTAGTGCATTCGCAAGTCTTTTACTCTAAGCATGATAAGGCTATTGATCTAAACATTTATCATTAATTTTGTCAATAAAAGTGTCTAAAGGTCTCGCCAAATCACCTATATTCATATTACACTCACATTCTCATACTAAATAAAAAAAAAATAAAAACTGAATCACATATATTCATATTACACTCACACTCTCATGCAAAGTAATTAAAATTAAGGAACATCAATTCAATATTGTGTTTGAAGGTTGGTGCTATCTATCCTAACGTGGTGCTGTCTATCCTAGCTAACGAGATGCTAGTCGCACAAATGACAAACGTCATTACCTTTTACACCAGAACATGAATGTGATAATGGCTAATAGGATAATGAGATTCATGGCTCACATTTCTTCATTGACTAATAATTATTGTGTCAAATCTCAAGTGTTCAAGGCAATCAATGAAATTCCTCTCAAACTTATATAAATAATTAAGTTCCACAGACACCAATAAAGCCAATGAGTAACTGAATCATGTATACAATCGAATGTAACCTTAGTGTAAGGGCATCTATAGGCCACAGCAAACACGAGTCACTCAAGTCAAGTCAGCTAGATTGAGTCAAACTAGGATTCAGTTTCTCAGGGATGTGGGTCCAAGTTAGGTTGACTTGCCCGAGTTTCCAGTTGACCGAGCGATTTTTGAAGTAAAGGATCAAGCTCATCCTTACCCACGTCAGCATAGAGTTGCAATCCATGGTTAAAGGAGTTGTGCAGTCTCATGGGTACTGTTACATCTGGGCAATGGGCCACTTGCAAGACCCTGCCCTCATAAGTAGGAGCCATGGCCTGTGGTCCATTTGTTTCATCGTTTGTTCCACATCTAACGGATGGATATGCATGGTTCTTAGGACTATAACACAAATCAAGCCGTCCAATTAATTTCAATTGTTCATTCAAATCCGAACGATCATTTACTTCCTTCGTCTAACTTACCAGATGCTATCTGATCGGTCAGATAATAAATAATTTCAGAATATTTTGAGTTACTTGGTGCATATAAAATGGACCAACAATTTGGACGGTTTAATTTAAATTACATGTACACCGTGGGGTAATTTCTGAGCGCATGCATTCGAAGCTTCGCTACTATGCTAGACTACCGAAGTTTTATTCCAACATGAGACTCAGCCATTTATAGCTTAGTCACCGGCTCCGAAAAATGCAAGCTGTTACCCAGGTCGAGGAAAGAGCGCGAAAAGACGCTCCGAAAACGGACGCGGTTTGGCTACTAGCTAGGTAGCTGTGTCAAAGCTCTGTGGACCCTACCATAATGTATCGGTTTTATCCACGCCGTCCATCCGTTTTTTCAGATCATTTTAGAGCATAATACCAAAAATTAGGTTGATAAAAAACTAAGGTGGACCACACCACAGGAAAATAGTGTTGACTTAATGTACGCCGTTAAAAACTTCCTAGGGCCCACTGTAATGTTTATTTTCCATCCAACCCGTTGATATGGTAAAAAAATATGAATGAAGGGAAAATACAAATATCAGCTTGATCCCAAACTTACCTGGTCTCCAAAAAGTTTTCAACGTTCAATTCCTGTGGTATGGTCAAGCTAATATTTGGATCTATTTTATTTTTGGATTCATGACATAAAATGAGCCGAAAAAATGGATGGACGGCGTGGATAAAAAAGATACATCATGGTAGGACCTACAGAGCTTTGACACCTGACACCAGCTAGCTGGCCGGTGTTCGAGTCACCAACCAAATCGATGGATGACGTGGAGATCAAGTGGGGGCATCCTCTCCTGTCTCCACTAAAATTTCTGATGGAAATTCGCGCGAGTATATTTGAAATGACTCTTCGCGAAACGACTACCAACATGGATGGTATGAGAAAAATCTGATCCATTCATCCAAATGATCCACTTCAAAAATACTCACTTATGAAAAATCACTTTAGTAAACTCCTCAATTTACACAGTTTATAAAGATAACAAATGAGTAAGAGAATGATCAACAGCCAGTATTTAATTTACAGTCCCAATATAAAAGATTCAAGAATCTACATTACTGAAACATAATGCTAACTGCATGCCCCAGCTTATGAGTGGTCTAGATCTCGTGCTTGTCTATGATGCTGGCAACAGCTTCCAATCGTGTCCACGATATCCTCGCGCGAATCGCCTTACTCTTTTATAGCCCATTTTAATACAGAAAGCTCTGATACTCTGGCAGGATGAGCTTCATCAGCATCTGTATACGTGAGCCGTCTAAATCGAGGGCTCGGCTTTATAGAGATCAAAAACCAATAATTGTACGGAAAGAATATCTTAACTCCCTGGTTGATGGACATCAAATGGACGGTTGGAATTGAATCTGTCAATAGTTTCAATGATCGAACAGATGTCTAGTAATCAGAGGTCAAGATCATACACAAAAATCTTATTTTAGGCTGATGGAATATCCATAATGTTTCCCAATATCTGGGTGGTTTAATCTACATTACGGTAATGCCACGTCGAAATTTTTTGAGTGCATGTGCACGAACTATCATACTCTGCCAGAGTATCAAATAGCTCTTCCATTTTAAAACCTTCAGCTATCAATGTTTCTCTGAAGATATTTTCTTCCGTAACCTGTTTCTCTCTCTCAAGGTACGATTCCTCTTCCTCCTTCCTCAGAAGCGAGATCTGCTTTTCTTCCTCAATTCCATGTCTTTCCATGTTCTTGCCCTAGATCTTCGCTTTTTTTTTTTTTTCGCTTTCCCTGCATTCCACGCCTCGAAGAATCTGCTAATCCCAATCGTCGATTGCTGAAATTCACGTTCCCATGCTTGCATTCCTTGCACCAAACGGAGTTTCATTCGCTGTCCGTTTTCTCAGATTCTCGTGAAATGATTCGTAAATCGTAATAGGGTCTAGAGAACGGATTTCGTGGAAACGCGTTCTTAACAATGCATTTGTTTGAGTTTCCGTTTTAGAATGCATTTGCAAGAATTTCAGCAGCGTTCTTGTTTTTTAGACATCAGTTATTCCCTTTTTTGTTATTTATTTCGTTATCTGAATCTTTTCAGGGGAAAATCATATCCGGAATGGAATTCCACTTCAATGCGCTTCTAATTTTCAGGTAAGGATGAGTTCTCATTTCTATCGATTTTTCTTTTGCTTTCACATCATTTACTGTTTCCGATCATCAGTTATATTGTATTATTTGCATATTTTGTGGTAGTGATGAAGAAATGAATAGGAAAAAAAATAGACATCTGCAGTATTTCCTGCGTTGCTAATTCATGTTTCTTTAGATATTGTGTCAAACTTAAATTCAGGAATGATCATATACGACTTATGAGCTATGTGAAAGGTGGGACCCACCATGGGGATCACCTGGTATTAATACCAGGCCAGTCCACACGATGTGGGCCAAACCTGTAGTTCGGGACAGATTAATGGATGCCGTTTATTTCAGTGGTGTGGTCTTGTGTGATGAGGGCACCGGGAATGATTTTTGTGTCTAGTGATCTTGATGGTGGGGCTCACCTTTCACATCGATTGGGCGTCTATGTACAATACATTGGTGGAGTGGGTTGTATTTGATCATTTTCCTTTAAATTTTATGTATTTCAGCACTAGAGAATTGTTGGTATTGGTTGATAGTGAAGATGGAATTGATTATGGATATGGATTTTAATATAAATACTGTGTTAATGGCATTTTTGTTTCTGATTTTTGGGTTCACAGTAATACCTTCCATGGCAATTTTTCTTGTATGTTTTTTTTTAAAAAAAAAAAAAATGAAAAAAAATTATCTATTTATTTATTATTTTTATATATCTCTTTTTCTTGTTTTGATTGATAACATGGTAATTTTTCTTGACAACAATATAACAATATTCACCAAAAAGAAAGTTAAGACTACCATAAAAAAGAAAAGAAAAGAAATATGTAATCATTGATATGAATATTCTTTTACCCTTGGCTTATAGCAAAGGTGATCCTGTAATATTATCATCTATCTCAATGGCCCCTAATGGCATGTTGAAGTTGATCGATTCCTGAAATGTGTTTTGTTTTATTATTTGGGGAGCAAGATTAGCTTGAATCATGTGATACACAACCAACTACAAACTTTCTTCTTGGTTCTCCTATATATATATACACATTGCAAATGACATGCGTGCTGATCAGTCTGAAAAATACATTGATTGGATAACCCCAACCGTCCATTTAATCACCATTAAATGGATGGTTGAGAGGAAAATGGTCAGTGATCCAAATTTATGAGGCAAAGTCAGATGATTGAAGTAGTCCAATCAGTGTGATATGTAGGTAATGCTGCATATGTAGGTAATGTCCAACAATTTGGAAAGGTCCAAAACTAGCATTCGCATGTGACACATGTACTGTGGGTGTGTTGAGACTTGTAAGACAGGCCTGCATTCATTTTTCCCTTCCAAAATTGTTTATGTAATTGAAGCCACTTTTCGTAATAGGCATGGTATTGTTGTTGTGGTACTGGTGTTGTTAATTTGAGAGAGTTGGGTTGGGATGCTTGTTCAAAAGTTTGAAACTGAAGTTGGCATTGAATATCGTTGAAGATTGTTAAGGCTTCTATTCTTCAAAATTTCTTTCCTTGTATGCGCTTATGATATTATATTACAAGAGGTGGGAGGCATGAACCTAAATTTGGTTGATAATGTTCATTTTTTCTTTTATTGGTGAGAAAAAAAAAAAGGAAAATTGAGGGGACGAGATTGATAAAAAAAAAGTGACGAAAGTGGATGATATATTTAATATGCATCTATGTTAGGTTACATACATTATTCGAAATCCTAATTAAGTTCTTGAAAAAGGCAATGTTAAAACTTGCAGTTAAAAATTTAAGGTAGAGATTGTAGTTAAAATTTAAGTAATATTTGGTAAAAAACTTGTCAAGTTTTTCCTTTTCAGTTGCAAATAACTTGTGCAGAATGCGAAGATGGACTTTGCAGTTTTTCTTAGCTCTTCATGTTGACAAGTGTTTGAATGTTCAAGCTCGAGTTTGTTGAAATCAGCATTTTGAATAGCGCTCACAGTATAGCGGTAGCGCTTGTAGCGTAGTTATGACGCTACATACCATTAGCAAATAGAGTAAATCCCCTGTAGCATACGCTATAGTGGTTGTAGCGTATGTAACATGTGTGTAGCATATGTAGCATACAATATGCCTTTTTATTTTTATTTTTTTTATAAAATAAATGGTAATTATATTTTATATTTTTTTGAAAAGTTATATTTTGTATTTTGTACTTAATACTCTCAACTTATGGGATTTTAATTTCTTTTCATACTTGTGACTTGTGATTTCTAGTAAATATTATTAATTATAGTTTGCTTAAAAAGTTGTTGATGTGATAATAATTTGATTTGTTTTATATATGTGAATTGGCTTTTGATAAATGATGATTCATAACTTGTTTGAACATGCTTATACTTAAAAAAATAAATGATCTTTTAGGCTATATATATATATATATATATATATATATATATATATATATATATATATATATATATATATATATAGGGAAAAGGTACTATGCGCTCGAGCTCACGATAAGCTCCCATGAGGTTGAGTTGTGTGGGCCCCACCGTGATGCGTGTCGACCATCAACACCGTGCATTCGATGGGTCCCCTTTAAATTATGGGATATCCTAAAAATCAGCCGTATACGGAACTCAGGTGGGCCATACCATCTAAAATCACGTGAAGACATGCCAAAAACATATAAAAGCACTTGGTGGGGCCCACCTGAGTTTTGAATGTTGCTGAAACTTGGTCTGAACCCTCATCCAAGTGGGACACACATAATGGATGGGCTGGATTTGCAAACCACATCTCGGTGGGCCCAAAAAAATGATTATTAATGTTTTAATGGTGCACGGCCCCTCTCAACTTCTGTATGTGGTGTGGCCCACACAAGTCACGGATTGACTTGATTTTTGAGACCTAGGCCCACGATGGAATGGTGCATCTGACTGATGGGGTAGATGTTCGAAATGCATCACGGTGGGGCCCACACAGCTCGACCTCATGGGACGTTCCCATCAGCTTGAGCGCATAGTACCTTTTCCCATATATATATATTGTTTTTTGCCTTACTATTTATTATATTTTTTCTGTTTTTAAATTAAAAAATAGAAGTATGGTGTAGCATACGCGACATGCTACGCTACTTACGCTACATGTTATAGAGGGTTGAACGCTCTGCAACATGCTACCGCTATTTAAAAAACTTGTTGAAATTTGTGATAGGTTGCTATGACACGTGCGGGTATGTGGCATATGTGTGAAAATGATTTCTATTTTAGTTTATTCTGATTTTCATGTAATTGCAAGTGTAAATAACCCAGGGTTATTTAGGAATTTTATAATATGAGGCTAGTCTTGGATTTTGATCTCCTTTTTCAATCTTAGTTACTTGTAGAATTAAGGTTTAAAGTATTGTCCAAAACTAGTATATATCACATGATACTTATTGGTATAGTCCTTGAAGGATACAACTGTATTGGCTCATATTGGCCTAAAACAACTGAAATGGGCGATGTGAGCCCATCTCGATGGTGAATGATACTATTACCGAATACGCCGATGTTAAACCTTATGTAGAATGGTTGATAAATAGTTTAGTGGGTCTTTTCTCACTAGTCACTATAGAAGCATGCTTTCATTTGGGCATCTTGAGAAGGAAGAAGAAAGAATGGCAGACGATTTGTTGGAGATTCTCGATTTGTTTTGTATTGTAATCTTGTTTTGGAAACACTCCTTGTTCTTTTGGAGGATCTTAAGAATTCTTTTAATGCGTGGTTATGTTCTTGGGTTGTGTTGGTATGATGAAGACTATGGAATGTTGCCTAGTTTGAAGGGTTTTGTTTTGTTTTTGTTTTTCTTCCATTTTTCTTTTTCCTAAAAGCCTCTTTGTTCTCTTCTCTGCATTCTTGTTTTGGTACTCAATGTTGGGCATGCATGCAATCTTAGATTGCTCTACCTTCAAAGTAGTCATTGTTAGAGTATAGGATATGATCTATAGTTGTACATGTACAACTATACACGCTATAAATTAAGTATATGATGGTTGTGGATGAATATATGTATATTTGTTAAGATTTCCCATTTCTTTGTATATATTCTTGTCATTCTCAATGGAATAAAATATATAATACTTTTCGCGATGTAGTCCCTAATCTAACATGATATTAGAGCCATGTCCTTGGCCCTGATTATAGCTGTTCATCTCACTCGATCTAAGGTATTCCATAACGGTAATGGTGGCTGTAACGGCCATCATCGTAACCTTTATGATACAGACCATTATGGTATTTTTTATTGAATAAAAAACTCGAAAAACCTGTGTGCCCCATAACGGTCTATTATGGGCCATTATAGCCTTTATAGGGTGCATAGTGGGCCGTTACCGGCTTTATTGAGGGGGGGGGGGGGAGGTAATGAGTTGTTATGAGGGTTATAACGGCGGTTACAAACCATTTTTCTTTCAAAACGGCCGTTACAACCCTATAATGTGTAACGACTGCCACTATTAACTTTACGTTTGCCTTTACGGCCTTGTAACGATTGTAATAGCATAACATGCTTCTATCGCCATCATTAACTTCTATTTTCGAATGTCTCGATAACACCATTGGCATGTTCATCGAGATCTGGTGGAGTTAATGCAGTTGATGCTTATAACATCATTAGCAATAATCATTGTTGTCATCCCTCATCATCACTTGCTGGTATTAGATTTTCTAGTTGCAATTCCTGTAGCCCATCTCCAATCAAGATTCGAGCTAGAATCATGTAACTATTGCTGGTGAAGAACCTTAACCACACCTCGCTGATCTTCGTCTTTGCATCACTGCCCGAACACAACGCTGCACCCCACGACTTGTGGGAATCCTCCACCTTATGGTCCCAATTCTTCCGCCATTGTCCCTGTGTCGCGATCGACCACCACCTCGTTGTTGTAGCCCCTTACCTGCTCTTGATCTCTACTCATCTCCATCAGATCTGGCACAATAACTAGATCTTGATGTTACCCTTTTCATCCATCCTTTTTAACCCATCTTACTCATTCTTGCTCACCATCTATGTTGGTTTGCCATTATTCGTCCACTGTCACCGTTACACCATCATCTGCTAGTCACTGTTGTTAGCAGTTCATTGCAACTGCATCATCACCATTTGAAAACCCCTCCTTGTTGAAAACCTCTTCGCGGATCACCATTATCATCACCTTCATCCATTGCCAAACCCATAATCTTTTACAACTTTGCCATCTCCTCCAACTTACTTTCTTGAAGCAAGCCATCTTCTTTCTTGTCGTTGACTGCAAATCGATCTTCCCCTTTACTATATGGGAAGAACCTATATATGTAGAGCTGTACACGAACCGACTTAGCTCAGTTAACTCGCTCAACCCGACTCGAAAAAGCTCGATTCGACTCGGTTCGAAACTGAGTTTGAGCTGATTTTTTGAGCTCGAAAATATTTCAAGTCGAGTTCGAGCTAGCCTGAGCTCGACTCGACTCAGATTGGTTAATAACTCAAACTCGGCTTGAATCGGTTTGACTCGGTTTAAATGATCTAAATACCACAAAAAAACCTTACCCCTCTCTTTCACATACCCATCCCACCGCCCGAACTGTCAAGCTCGAACCCTCTCCCCCTCCTTCCTCCCCCCCCCCCCCCTCTCTCTCTCTCTCTCTCTCTCTCTCTCTCTCTCTCAGTCCGGCCGTCTGTCTCTACTCGGCCGTCACCCCTGCCTTGCCGTCTGATCGTTTGTTACTGCCATCCATCTATGCTCGCCCGTCGCCCATGCCTTGCTCGTCTGTCGCTGCCTTGCTCGTCTGTCCGGTAAACAATTGAACCTTGTGATCTTTTTCCACCATTTTTGTTGTGATATTTGGGAGTTCAGCCGGACTGCCCCAGATACTGTTCATGGTTGGCAGCCCGATCGTCGGTCGCCGATCGTTGCATTATATATATAAATATATATTATATATTATACATAAAAACATATATATATATATATATATATATATATATATTATAAAACCCTAAAACTATAGAGATGGATGGATGGATGGGAGGGATGGATGGATGATTCGTTGGATGGATGGGAAGAATAGAAAGATTACTTGATAATAATACATTTTTTTTTGGTTTCTATAAGAATTTTTTTTAAAAAAATGTAACTGAGAAGAAAATATTACATATAATGCTGAATTAAACAAATTACTAAATTTCTACTTTATTGATTTCATCTCCGAGAGCATCTTTGTTGATCAAGCTTTGCTCTCTACTCTCCGCTTTAAACCAATCCCTCAAGCACACTAATGCAGGGGCATTTTAACACCGGGCTCGAGTGGGTGCCTATGGGATATAGGGGCACACTCGGGGTGGGTGTCCCATGTCAGGTGGGTGGTTCGTGCGAAGCAGAACCCATGTGAAGTGGGGCCCACGAGGGGGGGAGGTCCTAACCTATGGGATGTGGGGCCTAGGCTATGAGATAAAGGGATTGATTCACCATGCTTTATTAGTTCAAGCTTTTAAAGCAAGTGGTTAATTGTCCCACATCACACACACAACACTCTACCGTCTTTGCCGATAATCAACTCATGTAGTTATCCAACACGTGACTAAACGCTGATTCAGATGCCACTGTAGAAACTGGAACCGTTAGTAGAGTTATCGCCATGGCGGAAAGGGCAGAAAAGTTAGCTTCACGTCCCTTCCACTAGGCCAAAACATAGAAATGAGCGGCTTCTTCCAAAGTATGAAAAATGAGCCGTTCATTTTCAAGATAAATAGCTAATTCAGAGAATAAATAACCAGATGATTTACCAATTCTTCTATTAAAAATAAACCAAGATTGATCAGATCCAGTTAATTGCGGGGTAGTGGTAGAACTTGTTCCTACAATAGCACCTAACTGGTTATGATATTCTTCAAAAAGTTCGTTTAATATTATCCTAATAATTGATGTATGGATTAAACTATCAGTATTCATATTTTTGCTACATTCGTCTAGAAAAACTTTTAAACCATGTATTTTATTCTAGGGTCCATAATAAAAGCTAAGCAAAAAATTATAAGAATATCTCTCCAATAATTAAATTTTTTTTTTTTTCAATTATTGCACAAATTTCTTGAAAACCAACTATATTTTGGTAATTTGAAAAAAAGTAAAGTTATATTATATAAATGGTTTATAGTTTGATTAGATGTTGGATAGTAAATACCAAACAAAGTTGTGGTTGCATTATAAAAGGCTTGTAAAAACTTTTTTATTATTTTTGCAATGTCCCAGTCTATATTAGTTGTTGAATACTCAAAATCTCTGCTTAAGCAAAACTCGGTTATCACATCTTTAAATTCATATGAAGCCTCTAACATAAAAAAAGGTGGAATTCCACCGGTGTTTAACATCCAATGAAAATATTTTAGCCTTTTTACTTGCCGTTGTGCACATGACTTTAAAGTCTTGATATCTAATAGGAGAAGTAAAAAATAAAACTTATTGATTGGCTAATACGTTCTATGTGAAGTCTAATAAATGTTAAACCATCTTGCACAACTAAATTTATGACATGATAAGTACATCGTACGCGGACAATTTTTCCACTAACGTTAAGGGGGGATATGGTTTCTTAGAAATCCAACTGCTAAATCGTTAGATTATATATATATATATATATATATATATATATATATATATATATATATATATATAGTAGATGAACCAATTTTAGGTCCTGAGTGAGGGGACTCAAGTAAAGAAAACATAATTATTCTTTTCTGAAATCTCCAATCTGAATCTATCCAATAAGCAGTTGTACATATATAGCCTAAATCTTTATTGGAAATCCATAAGTTTGAAGTTAGACTTATTTTTCCTAGAATATTTATAAAAGTTTTAATCAAATAATCATTCTCTTTTCTAAATAATTTCAAAGCATTGTTTCTAGCAGTATTTCTTAAATTTTTTAAAAATTGGGGGGTAAACGAATTTTGAACCATTTGTTTGAAATTCTTATTTTTTGCAATAGTAAATGGTTTAGTTTTAATTATAAATTTGATGAGTTCTACCCAAGCATTGGCTTGGTTAAAACTAAATGTAGACAAGCTGCTCCCTCCAGAGGCTTGACTAATTTGGGTTTGTTTAGAATCTTTTTTCCCATGTTTTGGCAAACATTTATCTAGATGATGTTTTAGGTGGCCAATACCCCCAAAGGAATTACAAGTATATTGGCTTTTACATAAGACAAATGACCTTAGACACCATTTGACCCTCATTATTTTTAAAATTAGTTACTTTCATATATTTTCAAACTTGTGAAGTACGGGTCCTTTTCGAACCGGTTGATGATTTTACAGGTTCTTCTTCCTCTCCAACTTCTTGATTTAAATTGGGGTTGGGGAGATGCAGGGAACCCGTGGATCCGTAATCAAGGATTTTTTGGTTAATATACTCTAATTCTTCAGTATTAAAGAATCTAACATCCATATCTAATATATATTAAATAAAATATAAAAAAAAGTTATCTTAATTATAGTAAGAATGGTGATAGAGAATGAGAATTAATTATATAATATGGGAAAAAGTAGCCGTTTGAGGACCATGCTGGGCTGACCGTTAATCGTACCAAATGAGCCGTGCCACGTATCGTGCCATGGGCCATGCCTGGTAGGCCTTATGGGTCGTGCTTCGTGCCATGCTGCGGGCTAGGATATTGAAGCCCGACACAACCTGCTATTTTATCGTCTTGTGCTGTGCCAGGCCTGACAACCGTGCAGGGCTGGGCCGATGGGCCATATTTAAACCCCTACTCCATATAGACTTCTTCATGTAATTCTCCATGCGGAAATGCATTCTTTGCATCTAGCTGAAGTAGTGACCAATCAAGATTTGCAGCTACAAATATAATAGCCCGAACCGAATTGGACTTTGTCCCTGGGGAAAAGGTATCTAGATAATCTACTCCATAAATTTAAGTGTACTCCTTGGCAACCAATTTGGCTTTATAACGATCAATTGATCCATCAGGAAGAAATTTTACCGTGTAAACCCATTTACACTTCACTGGTGTCTTACCCGATTGAATAAATAACACTCATCTCCTCATCCATAGCCCTTTTCCAATTATTATTCAACAATGCATCCTAAAATAACTTAGGTAAAGACACATTGGACAAGGCAAGAGCAAACTTCTGATAATTTGTAAACAAGTGGTTAAAAGTTAGAGATTGGATGAAAAACATATGAACATTTATCTTTATAAACCACAATGGAAAGATCATTAACCATTTATGTAGACTTAGAAAGAATGAAAACCTCATTAGATGCAGTAGCCGATGGTGTCGATGTAGAGGGAGTAGTTTGTGTTTCTTGGTCTTTTCTTTGCTTTTTGTAATATGTCTATGTGACATCCTTTTGAGGTGGTAATTCCTTAACAATAAAATCTTGAGGATAAATATTAGGTAAAGGAACTTCCACAAGCGTGACTTTTGCAATGCATTCAGTTTTATCATAAAGTGGGACACTTTCAAAGAATGTAACATCAGTTGTCACAAAGTGCTTTTCGAGTGAAGTACAATAACATTGATAACTTTTTTGGGTACGAGAATATCCTAAAAAGATGCATTTAATCGAGTGAGGTGCAAGTTTATCTTGACCAGACCTAATGAGATGGACAAAACAAGTACAACCAAATACTTTAGGAGGAATGGAAAATATTGATCTATCAGGAAATAACAATGAAAATAGGGTTTTACCATCTAAAACAAATAAGGGCATCCTGTTTATCACGTGACATGCGGTAAGAACTACAACACTCCAATAAGATTGTGGAACATTTATTGCTAATAACAAAGCACGAGTAACCTCAATTAGATGTCTATTATTGCACTTAACAACCCCATATTGTTGAGGTGTATAAGCACGAGAGGTTTGATGGATGATACCTTGACTTTGTACATAGGTTTGAAAGTCTTGAGATAAAAATTTGAAAGTGTTATCAAATATAATAATACACAAATTTGCACTAAAATGAGTTTTTATTTTACATCGCGCCATGTGGATTGAAGTCTACTGGCTCGGATGGATGAGTTGCCATGCCTCGACTCGCTAAGATTCTTTAGAGATAGATATTCGCCATCAAACCACTGAAGGATGCTATATTAGGCTAAGGATACCATGATACATGCTAGTGAGGGGAATCTACTAGATAATATCTCAAGAAATCCTCCAAGATCCTGCATGGTCTATATCTCACATGAAGCTTCGAACCTTCTCGACTGGTTGTGTATGCTGCAAAGAGATGACAAGCCCAAGACGAACTCTTTTGGAACTCATATGGCAACATTTGGTGTTGGCATTGAATTCTGATACCTTGGATAAATTCGGTGTCTTGTATACGAGGGCCTTTGGCTTTAGGAGCAAAGCTGCTTCAGTGAAATTTGAATCTTGGGACATGAGCGTCCACAGCTTATGCCTCACACTTAGTAAAAGTGAACCTCAAACACCAAGAAATCAATTTGCAATGATCCAATGATGTCCATGAAAACTCACCGAAAAGAAACACACATAAGAGGAGCAAGAGATGACAACTCTACAAGAATTAAATCCTAAAAGCCTCTTCAAGAGCTACATTTAAAGGGGTATAATACATACAAAATAGCGAATCTAGTATGAAAGGATTCTAACTTACTCTCTGTGTGTGAGGTTTGTTATTTTCTATCTTATTAATTTGTTTTATTCTGGCCATATAAAAGTAAATAAAGAATTTTGCTAAGAGTTCTACCATAAATAGGGTAAAATGATCAAATATGCATTGGTTGTATCAACCTATCCCATGATGTGGGGGTGTGCCACCGTCCCGAGTTCGCTAGTAGGCGTATTCACCGGTATAGCTTGTACTGGCTTCACCCTCGCATAGGATTGGGATGCATTAATGCTTTTTTTTTTTTTTTTTTTTTTTTTCTGTTTTTCAACATTTTTTCTCGATTCTCTCTCTCTGTTCATTTTGAGCTACAAGGAATGGTTGTTTGGGGTTTTGGACCAGATCTATGCCTTTGTTGAAGATTGTTGAAGATCAAAACACAAATAAGAGGCCCTTCTACAATGAAGCTGGTGAATCATTCTAGGGAAACCTGAAAATGGTCTCCTTTTTTTTTTGAGTTTTTTCTCCACCCCCCCCCCACTCCTTTTTTGTTGTTGTTGTTTTAAACCTAATTGGTTATTTATGTTTGATTAGATCCTAGAATGATTTAGTTGATTATACACTACAATGTAGGCTAAAAACATAGAAATTTGAGAAATCAACTACAATGTAGCTTTATTTCAAAATTTCTTGCAGATTATACACGATTACGTTTTTTGATTCTAGATCTATGGAGTGAAGAAATAAAAGTTCATTTGGGCATCTTTAGGATTTTTGGCAATTTTGAGTGTGGTTTTACTACCCATTTGAAAATTTTGGGTATTTTCTTGAAATTACTTTGAACGGGATAATTTTAACTATTTTCGACCTAATATCTACTCATTTAAGAGAGCAATCCTGCATTTTATGCTATTTTTGTAATTTTATTTTTTTATTAGTGTTTTTGCTGAGTTTGCCCTTCAGAAACTGATTCTAGAATTCAGTGTATTTGGGTACTTTTTTTTATGATAACATAAGTATGACATGTTTATTGATTATTTATTGGTTATTTTCTTCATTATGCTGTTTTTAGTGTTTTAGTCTTTCTCATTCTAAAATTACGATTCTTTCTCATTCTAAAATTACTGTATGTTTTTTGTATGACAACATGTACATAATTGTTTCTGTATGAAAGCAATTGTTTGTTGATTTCTTTTTTATTTCCTTTTGTTTTTGTTTTTTTTTTTTTTTTTTTTTTTTTTTTTTTGTTAGATGTCAGTAGGTCAGAATGGTTTGATTCTTACTGAAGAATGGTTTGCTACATCTTTGATGACATGTAAAAAGACTCCAAACACAAATTGTAGATTCTTGTGTTTCCCATTTTTGCTTTCTTTGATTTTTTTGTTTTGGTGAAAAAAAATTCACACTGATATGATTTGGTACATCTTGCATCATCACTTTTTTTTTTGTCATCCTGGCCACAACACCCTTTGATACTGAAATTTGGAACTTTGACGATGGATTAGAAGTTTCTTTAAATTTCGCATTTTAAAAAGCCTCAAAGTCTTCCATTCAATGGAACTAAAAGGCAATAGAATTGGTAAAATACTTCAACTAAAAAATATCAACCTTAAATATGAATTGAATGTTAGGAATAGGATATACCTGTATCCACATTCTTTGGATTGTGAGACATGGAACCATAGCCCCTTTACTTCTATCTTGTCTATATTAGTATCTGTACTTGGGCATCATAGAAAAAATTCCAAGTTTGCCATCAACACCATACTATAATTCAAGGCGTGAAAAGACAATTTGTTAAAAGCTTGTGATTGAGATAAAGTTGATGTTAAAAGCCACTTTTTAAGTAGGTGGGCAATAGAGACTAAGAATTGTGCCTGTTAGGAGTGAGTTGGTTCAAGTTGAAGGATCTAAAAGAGCAAGTGGAGGGCTCAAAGGGACATGGGAGAAGGTAGTAAAGAAACACTTGATGACCTATGGTTTAACTGAGGATATGGTCCATGGTAGTGTGTAATGGTGGAACAAGAGTCATGTAGCTGACCCCAATTAGTTGGGATAATAGTAGATGATGATGATTTCCTTTAGGTAAGGATTAAAAATAATCTTAGTAACAGACAATCATAATCTTTGATACATGGTTATGATTAACAAAATGAGGTGATGCCATTTTTAGGAGTCTACCCAATGTTGTCGAATTGCATATGCGATCATGTGCGATCGCATATGCCTATGCGCATATGCGATCGCACAATTGGTTCGAAAGTACAGGGTTGCATGGGTATTTTCGTCATTCCACATCAAAATAATCTTTTTGTGGCCAGTTGGTTTGAAGAAAATTTCCTAAATTATTTAGATTCAAATTCTTTGAGAAGTTCCACAACAATATAATTTCCAAATTTACCTTTTCCAAACTTAAAAAGAAAAGAATGCAAGTTTGTCCAAATCATTATGGCGTAGTAATTTAATTTAATCTTAGCTTCCTTCACTTTTCCCCCCCTCAAAAATGGGAGAAATGAAATAGTGCAAAACCCATTTTTTGAGGTCTCCTAATGTTAGGTAACTTCCATCTAAATCCCTGTAAGATACCGTAGCGATCCTCTATTAACATGAAACTCATAGATAAAGGAAGAATTTGAAATCAATTGAATGATGGAGGAGATTCGATGCTACTTTCTTGTAGGCTTTAAGGTTTCTTAGAAAACACTATAACTAAAAATCTTCTTACAAGTTATGCAAATCTAAGATGATCAAAATAATTTATGAAAATAAAAGACTAAGGAAAAGGGATATCGTTCCAAAAAAAAGAAGAAAAAAAGACAGAAAAGAAAGAACATAAATGTCATGACCCAACCCTAAACTATGACCCTGGTTTTATGATGATAACATAGAGTAAGATTGAAGTGTACTTGGAAGAAATAGACTTTGTTGGAGAGGATTCGACTATTAGATTCACATCTTGGCTATGTTTAAATCTCCTGTTGTACTGGTGGTTGAGAGTACCCAACATTCAACCCGAAACTACCTTTACTCATTAGGAATTTGGTAGGGTGCAATAATCCGGGCTAGCATGTCAGGCTTCTGGCCTAGCTTGGACTTGATTTTTAGGTATGTGGGCAGCGTGTGATTCTGAGGTCCTTGAAATAAATGGATTGAGCCAGGGCCTCTATTTTGACAACTCTGTCTACTGATGTCCAGCCCAAGCATTTCCATGGTCTGGCACAGGCCTGACTTTCTAGCTTGTGGCCGACCTGGTCTGAATTTCATGCTCGACCAGTAATTGGGGAGGATTGGCTGATCTTGATCTGCCCTATGCTGGAAGCATTAGTATTTGATTTTGCGGATAGGCTACATAAGCTCCAACAATGAAAAAAAGCTTCTTGCCCAAGCATGTACTTATGCTTTTTCTACTGTAGAAATTTTCAAGTGATTTTTGTTTTCCTTCTTTTTGTTAATAGTGTATGTAGTAGTATGACCCTTTTCCTTTTCATAGCCTGACCAATGGTGGTTCTTTATTTCATGTTCTATTTATATTCTTTGTGGAATGGAAGTTCCTTATCTTCTTCATACAAGTCATATGTCTTTTCCATCTTAACTCAAGGTTTGATGTATTATCCGATTCCAGTATGTATCATCCGATACCTGTATGTATCACTGCTATTGCCTGATACCAGTATTGTCCATGAATGACGTGGTTGTATCGGCCTAAAACAGCCTCATCTAGGGGCGGTACAGGGCAATACAATCCTGTAGTGGTGATGAACGATTTGAAATGCAAAAACTGATTTGCAAACCATGTCTCAACTTCAGAAGTTAAAATTTGACTTAGACACTAGCTCATTTTGATGTGGAAGGCAATGACTGAAGAAATAGAACAACACCCTTGAATTGGTTATGTTGGCAAAAGGGAGAATGTACAGTAAGCTGCAAATGTGTGCGTTCATTAATATAATAGGTGGATGAGACTGTTGATACGTGTAAGCAAGGGTTATTGCAAGGCATTCACTCAATCCTATGGATAAATTCTTTGAAGCTCTTCACTCATGTGGTGAAGCTAACTCTGTTGTGGTTTTTCCTTTTGTTTCTGACATGGCTTTTCTTCTTCTTTTTTTTCTTCTTCTTTAAACAAAGCTTGTCCTTTATATCAATTGGACAAGGAGGCTTTGGTTCTTTGAGAGAGCTCAAAGAGGTGTTTGCCACAACTTCATCTGGGTTTCTTGTTTAGCAGGAGAAAAGGAATATATGTACTTCGAAAACTGCCATCTATGGGTGCAAACAATCATTACTCACTTGGTATGAGACGTTTAATGCTTCAATATTGAAGATTTGATTATAGAGTAGTTCTAATTTTGTGTGTTTGTGAGGAGGAAGGAACCATTATTGATACTGATGATTTAGAGGCATGCAAGATCTTAAGAAGCACGCGTGGTTATTAAAGATCTCTATCTTTTAAGATGCTACTTAAGAATTGAAATCTCATGGTCATTATGATTAACTACTGTCTCTCAACACATCTTGATCTATATCTGAGGTTGGCTGGCAAAGTTGATTTAGTTACCATCACTCAGATTACCAGTTCCTCAGTTTGATGCAATTTATGTAATCTTGAGATGGCTCAAGTGAACACTTTCTCATGTGTTTCTTTATGCTACGAGTGGTCATGTGCGTCTGTCTGCTTGAAATGACACTTACTGGGTTGGTTCTTCTGCCGACAGTAGCTCTACCGAGGAATAATTGTTCTAAAGATCCAAATTCAACCAGTGGTTGTCAAATCTAGTGTTGAGGTAGAATCTGGGGCAATGGCTTAGGGCACTTGTGAGCTAATGTATGCAAAGATCCAACTTTTAGATCTGCATATTTAAGATGGTCTTCACAAGAAGTTGTTTTGTGATAATCAGTGTGCAATGGAAATTTAATGACGTCAAATGCAATGTGAATTCCGTTCATGGGTGGTAAACTAGTTATCCATATTTTCTTGAAGTAACCACCAGCTTGTGTCATCCTTTAAATATGAATATAGGATGATATGCATATGAAATATCTGCTCTTCTAGATGTGCGTTGTTTTTAAAAAATTCTCTCATTCTTACGAATCTTCTACAATTTAATTTACAACATAAAATTTCTCTTGAAGATATGATATGCTTAGATCCTGTCTTTAACTCTGTGGGACATGCATTCACACTCTTCATCAACATACTTTGCGCTAACATTCTCTTCACTGTATATGGTATTGGATCTGAGTCTTGTTGGGTAGATTCTTTCATTTGTCTCACTTTTTGTTACAACTTGCTATACATTTGTTTATATCAGGAAGGATGTCTGCCAGAAACTGATGTAATGCTCATGCATCTCTGTTGTGGTGGCCACCAATTCATGAATGTCTGCTGGAACAATCGTCTCACCAGTTTTATGAAGGTGAACTTTAGAAGTTGATATTACTTTCTTTTGTTCTTTGTTTCTTCTTGCATAATCCAGTCACCTGATACCTTGAAGTCAGCTCCATGTTTGGGATTACAATGTCCTAACTTATTCTTTTAGTAGTACTACTTCTAGTTTTTTTCTTTGGAAACTGAGATTCTCCCTCCCTCTCTCTCTCTCTCTCTCTCTCTCTCTCTCTCTCTTCTTGCTTCACCTAGTTACCTGATACCTTCTACCTCTTTGAAATGAGCTCCATAAATGGGATTACAATGTCCTACCTTATTATTTAGAATTGTTACTTATAGTTTTCTGTCTAAAGTGTGAAGGGCAACTGTTGTTGCTGCATAACTTTTGTGACTCTTGTTACCCTGATTCAGAAATGGTGATTGAGATGATTCCTTCTAGTTGCATTGTGTGCTGCTCGCTGCTTATTTTACTTCGTGTCGCCTGGTGTTATTTCCTTTATATGGGATCATTTCCGACACATGCATGTTTTTCTTGCATGTAGACTTCTCAATTCAGGGATTATGTGATGAACTTTGGAGGGTGGAGTCTTAGTTTAGCTCTAGTTTCAATGGAAATTGTTGTATTTCTAGAAGGCTTCATTATGTCTCATCCATCTAGTGATTTTTTAAAAAACTTGCATCAGGGATTCTGGCGGGAATGTTTTCCTGGACTATAAAGTCAATATATAATTTTATATGCCCCTCATGAATACAGATGCAGGTCAGTATTACAGTCAGTGGTCATTTTCTGAAGTCAAATCTGTAATTTTATATGTGCCTCACAAATACAAATATGGGTCTTAGTCTCTCAGTATTACAGTCAGTAGCAATTTTCAGGATGACAATGACCAAAATAAAGAGAGAAAACTAGGCGCGGTATGCGCTTTATTATTGCTACATGGCTTTACATAGACCATTGGTTCCTTTGATCATGTCACACCATATCTAAAGGAAGTTGTGCTTCATGTTGATGCTGCTGTAGTTTACGGACCCCATACTTACTGTAAGTAGAGTAACATTGTAACCATGGGTATGCCATTGATGGGAGGCCATGTAACATCCTTCCATGGTCCATGAGTCCCCTTCGTTATTGCAGCTGGAGTCTGCTGCAATTTTCAAGGCAATTTGTGGGACCAAAATTAGAAAGATAAATGTTGACATTTACTAACTGTCAAGAGTACTGATGAGGAGAAAAAGTTACCCCAACTTCATAGCTCTTGCTGGCGTCTCATAGTTTTGTTGCTGAGGCTGGCTTAGTTGGAGATGGACAGGTACATGCAAATCCTCTCCTGTGGTAAATCCATTTGGAAGAAAGGGGTTTCTGTTCACTCCACTTAAGTCTCTTGTTGCATAAACCTGAGACACGTAAATTCATTCTTAGGCTGTCTATAACACAGCTCTTACATTTTACTGTGTTCAAAGATAGAAACTACTAGAGAATATATAAGTTTGTTTCTGCAGTTTATATGGACGTTTGAAGTTTGTGTTAGTTGTCGATGCTAATACCTTTTTATACAATTCCATATTTTCTCGATGAATGAGGTTTACCTTCTTATACAGTTCCATGTTCTCTTGATGAATGAGATTCCCCTGCAAATAAATCAGTGAAAGTCAGCTACTTGAAGTGCATCAGGATTTGTTTGAGAAACAGAATAAATTATAACCACTGTTTTCGAACTGACCTTTCGTTTTAGTTCTTGAATTTCATCAGTTAAAAGTTGGTCCTGCAAAAGTGGAAAGACTATATTAAAATTTGCATGTTATTTATATGAGTTTAAGGAGATAAAAGAATAACAACTGTGTGGGGCTGATGATCTTCGGACCTTCTTCATTCGGACGCCCCGCAAACTCATTTCCAGTTGGTTCTCTAGATTTTGCAGATCTTTCACACTCAATCCAGAAAGCTCTTCCCCCATTAGTTGTCTACAATTATAATAATAAAAGTATAAAGATTATATTAACCTTTACTCTAGGCATGTATTTCCAGTGTAAATGATTGGTTAGAGATGGCTAGCTCTTTATTATAATAATTATTTTTATTATTTATTTGAAACGATGATAATATTATTTCACAAAAGCTGAAGCTCAAACTATACAAAAAGACCGGCCCGATCAGCTACAACTCCTCCCCACTGGACCGGCATAGAAACTAAGATCTTTGATGACAATGCCCATTCTGTTGCAAGAGATTTTGCTTTATCAAAGACCTGGGAAATCTGATTCTTGACATTTCTGAAACGTATATAATTCCTTTCCACCCATAAAACCCAAATACCCGCCAACAAGCACAAACGCTAGACTTTTGACCCACTTTTGACCAGCCCCCACCATACCATATAAGAAGGAAGTTGTCAACTGAAAGCAGTAAGACCCATTCTACTCCAAATGATCTGAAGAAGCTCTCCCATAATCTTCACACAAAAGAGCAATGAAGAAATAGATGATTGATGCAGGACATGAAAATTAAATATGATATGCGAGATTTCAGGCTTAAGATTACTTTAGTTCAGAAACAATTACACAAATTCCATATCCCACATGAAAGTCCAAACATTCAATTAAGGAGAATCTATGCGGATCCAGGCCTACACATGATAGGGCTGGATCAATAAAAATTATGAACCAAACGATACTCAAAGATAAGAAATAATCATCCACACATGCATAGTAATCAGTCCATAATCCAAGGGATTCAGAAATTCCAATTCGGGGAATCTTAGGATAAGAAAAGGGGCATAAAATTGGAGATTTGAGTAATTTAGGGTTACGTTTAGGGATTTTGGGTGAAAGCGGAGTGAAAGAGAGGAGAGACGAATCAGAGAAGTACCGCACGCGAGGACAACAATAATGGCCTAGACGCACGTGCGTGTGATCCCGGCCGCACGTGTGTGGGGCCCACTATTCAGAAAAAGGCCACCTTGGCCCTGGTCGGCCAGGGATGGACTCCAAAACCCCCAAATCTCAGCTCGATCCGATGTACGGTTTGTGCGTGGTGCTCCGCCGAAGTTTCAGCCCTCCTGTAGGGCCAGATTCTGAAATTCTGTTGTGGGGAGGAGAATTGCTGCAATAGATGATTGATTCGAAGTGTAGATGATGGGGTGAGATGAGAAGAATGGATGGTAGAAGATGGATAGTAGAGATGGCGATGGATGTGGGCGAATCGGGATAGATGTGGCTTCGCACCACGGTAGTTAACCCTTTGATGAAGGGAGGGCTTTGCACCCAATTAACCTTCACAACTCGGAGAGTAGGAGAACGCAGAATTTTTATTAATCTTCAACGAATCAAAAGAACTACAAGGGGTGCCTATTTATAGGGAAACCCCTATACCCCAAAACTCGCGCCATGTGTGCAACCTATTACTTGGCGATGAATTAAACTAAAATAAAAATCAATCAAAGAAATCTAAAGCGTTTACGATATTCTAAATAACATAAATAAGCAAAACCTAAAATATGAAATCAATCCGACTAGTGGGCCACGATCATGAGATCCCATGATGGGTTTTTCTTGGCTATCGGGCCCACTCTTTTGAACTAAAACTCCGTCTTCTAACTAGGAGGCCCTCCTTGGACGTCGTCATCAATCCAGATTGACGGTGGGACCCTCCTCCTTTTGGCGTACTTGCGTAGGAAGGCGGCGTGAGTGCACGTGTGCGTGTGATGTCCCCATCAATGATCTACTGATTTGTCATCTCGCATGCACATAAGACAAACATTCAGGAGAATAAAACTTCATTTTCGGAGGTTATCTATTGTAAGCACATTTTTCCTTCCCACTAGCCACAGAACAGCCGCCGCCATATCGCCATATGAACTTTGACACACAAGCCCCATCTTTAGAGTCGGCCCCACTTAGAAACATGTAGAAGGATTTTATTGAAAAGATAACGAATTTCTTGCTTAGCCTTTTTATGGAATCCATATTTGAAAGAATTGGAGATATATTTGATATTAGCTCCAACAATGAAATAAGCTCCACAATCTCTTCATCACCTAAATTTCACTTACACAGCGGGGCCCATACTACTTCCTCCCTGACTATCGAAAAACATCTAGCTACCCTTAACCCCTCTTCAACCAAGATCGCCACTAATTGTGGAAAAAGGTCGCTCAATTTTTTTTTTCTCCCCCCCATCTAATTTGCTCTCCATTTTCCAATAAGAAGCCAACCCCTTCCCATTCTTTGTGTTTTATTGAGGCTACCACTTTTCATACATGAGAGGTCCTATATAACGAAGACGACCTAGTCCACCACCCTGTTTCTTGAAGCCCATACTTCCTAACAATCATCTCTCACCACTGAGACCCCACCTTTACCTGTTTTGGATTCTTTTGTGTGTGTGTGTGTGTGGGAAAAGGTACAATGCACTTGAGCTGACGATAAGCTCTCGTGAGGTCGAGCTGTGTGGGCCCCACCGTGATGTGTTTCGACCATCAACACCGTGCATTTGATGGGTACCCTTTAAATTATGGGATATCCCAAAAATCAGCCGTATACGGAACTCGAATGGGCCATACCATCTAAAATTATGTGAAGACACCGTTAAAACATATAAAAGCACTTGGTGGGGCCCACCTGAGTTTTGCATGCGCCTGAAACTTGGTCTGAACCCTCATTCAAGTGGGACATACATAATGGATGGGCTGGATTTGCAAACTACATCTCGGTGGGCCCTCAAAAATGATTATGAATGTTTTAATAGTGCACGGCCCCTCCCCACTTCTGTATGTGGTGTGGCCCACACAAGTCACGGATTGACTTGATTTTTGAGACCTAGGCTCACGATGGAATGGTGCATCTGACTGATGGGGTAGATGTTCGAAATGCATCACGGTGAGGCCCACACAGCTCGACCGCATTGTACCTTATATATATATATATATGATTCTGAATCCACTTCTGGAAGTGATGAACCATAGGTGCTATTTGTTAAGGGTTTCCTAATGAAGGATTATAGTTTGGGTCATAAAGTTTATTTATTTCTACATGCATTCTTATGGTGCTTTACTAGGATATTAGAATTTGTTCACAAAATGCTTTATTTATGGTAAGGTATTTATTTATAGAGGTTATTGGAAACTCTAAGCATCTTCATTTAGTGGATGTAGACAAATATATCTGGTGGATCTCCTCGGGCCCTCCTTGTGTTCAAATTGTTATTGGGGAAGTGTGGCTATATAATTTAGTTTTGGGGTGGAGCTCGTATATATATGTGGAGATGCCTTTTGATAATCTCATTTGTTGTTGTTGCTGTTGGTCTTTGCTTTTAATAAATTCAATTGCCATTTGGAGGGTGATGGTTTACCACGTACTTCCTATTATAAAGCCTTAGGCACTTGGATATAAGTTGTTTGGGAGGAAATCTCCTTTATGTGGTGTTCTTTGAGATGATTATAGTTTGAGGCTTAGATTTTGGTAGGATATTTTGAGGGGAGATGGACCTTTTGTTAATGTTGAGTGTCGTGAAAAGCCAATGATGATCTTGACTGTTGATCATTATGATCATGGGTCTTGTGTGGGCTTGTTATTGATGCCATAATTAATATGTGGTTTACCTTAACCATTCATGTATACATGCATTAAAAGAGAGAGTTTCCTCTATTGTCTTTGGGAAAAACAACCACTAGCCAAAGTGAGAGTGCTGTTCCAATCAATTCATACGTTTTAGGAGGAACTTTTGGTTATTCTTATATGCTTATCTTGTGAGAGGGATGATGATGAGTCGAGATTTAAAGTCTCCACCATCAGGCTCAATGATGAGTTGGTGCCTTTGTCCTACTTTACATAGAAGGATGAGTATTTATGGATGAGTTGGCGCTTTTGTCTTATCTCACATAGAAGAGTGAGTGCTGATGGAATTCGAGCACCTACACGAGTTTATCAGAGGAGGAGAGTTGAGTCCCTAGCCCCAATTTCGTTATAGTTGGATAATCATTACATGGGGCCTAGTGGACCCAATTCAAGTTCTTAGCCGTGTTAAAGACCAACATGCATGGTTATGCATTTTTGAAGACCCCACACTGGGAAGATGCATGTGGGCCACTTATTTGGAATTGATTGATATATCTTTCAACTGTTTGGACGTCACCCAACCTGACTAGGACCACATCTGGATGTTATAAATGTTAGACCATGCCGTTGGATATCTCGGACACATCAGTTTGGTGATCTGAGCTGTTAGATATGTTAGGAGACTCCGGTTTAGGTGTATGGACACTCTAGTCTACATATCCGAGCCATGGACACATCGGACCACATTCATACAGGTCGTTAATCACGTGTGGATGTGTGGACGTACATGTTGCACATTGGAAATCATCATTGTGTTATGTGACACATCTTTATTTCTGCTTTATTTTTCAGTTTTATTTTAGGTTATTATAGATTTATGTTTTGATCTTAACCATTAATAGATTCAGACGGTCAAGAATAGTTCAAGACTTAGGTTTTCTTATATATAATTGTTCGAGACTTGAGACTTGAGATGATGAACATATTGAATGAAATTTCTCTATATTGCTTCTTTTGAGTAAGAAAACTTCCCGTTAATGGAATTTGGTGTGAAGCCGTTGGAGTGATTCCAAGTTCTCTTTCTTATTCCTGTCAAGGCATTTCTTTCCTTTATCTCTCAAACTCTCTTTTTCGAATATCTTTTTCTCTTCTTTCTCAAACCCTAAATCCATCATTATCTACCCAATTCATCATCGACCAAACCGACCCAACCCCATCACATTGTACAACTGTATGGACGTGCCCGTACATTGCACAAGTCTGTCTGTACGGCCGAACGACCTCCCCCTCATTGATCCTTTCTCTTCATCTCTATTTTATAAAACCCTAACCCTGACCCCGACCTTTTATAAAATCTAAAATTTTCAATTTCTTGATTTCCAAACCCAAATCCTAATCCATTTAAACCCTAGCAAAGCGTAAGTAAATCCTATAATATAGAACGAATCCTATGCTAGATGGAAGTTCTACCTTCTATTGGGCCATGCTTGATTAATAGCCTTAAAGATCTTATTTGCAGAATTGTGATGTGGTCTTGAACTTGAGATTAATTGACTATTTGATTTCTCTAAAATTGTGGTAGATTGGCTTTATTTTATGCTTTGTTTTACTCTGGTAATCTGTTGATTTATTTGCACCATCCTAGTTTAGGCCATTCGTCCGACATCAAATTTTGGTATTAGAGCTAGGTTAGCATAGGGTTTAGTGAGTCCATTGCACTTGAGTATAAGGTTTTCATATTATCGCATCTAGAGTTAGCTTTTTCCATCTTCATCGCGTTGTGTCTAGGAAATTTAGTTGTCAATCCTTCCCAGTTAGCGTGCCCAATTTATGCCCACCCTTAGTGGGCGTGGTTTTGGTCTACAACCCACAATGAATTCGGAATTGCTTGTCGAGACTATCAATGCCATCAATAACCACCTCGCGGCCATCGAGGCTCAAAGTAGAACCACCAGTAACCAAGTATTAGCCCTCCGGAATGAGACCAATACTCGCATGATCGAGTTGGAAACTTACCTACATGCAAATCGTGAAAATTTGAAAGACGATCAATTCCATACGGGAGGTCAAAGTGGAGGAAGTGAGAGGGTATGGCCAAGGTGTTGGCCGTGGTGGGGGCGTACCCAACTGCCCCTTGGAGAGTACCAAATGTACCTTGATCCCAATGAGCGAGTGATGAAGAGCATAATGATTGAAGCATTGAGTTATGACGGTCGCTTGGACCTTAAGGCATTCCTCGATTGGCTTGTAGACATGGATCATTATTTTGAGTGGTACGATATGTCTGATAGTCGTCGGGTAAGGTTTGCCAACATGGAGTTGGTGGGCCAAGCCAAATTACTTTGGACGAATGTTAAGCGGAAGATTGAGAGGTTTGGTGAAGATCCAATCTCACAATGGACTGAGATGAAAGAGATCTTAAAGGAAAAATATATTTCATTCTCTTATCGCTAGAGGCTCGTGGATCAGTGGTAGTCCCTTTGTTAGGATCTATGCCCGTAGTTGATTACATTGCAAATTTTGATTAGTATATGATTGGATTAACATCGGGGAGGACCCCATTAATGACCATTTCTCGCTTTAGAATGGGCATCCGACCTGAGCTTTAGCGTAAGCTCATTCATCATGACATCAACACCTTAGAGCATGCATATCAAGTGGTGCAAGAACTCGAGTGGTATCTGAAACTGCAATTCGTGAGGCAATTCGACTTACGTGATTCCAATGTCAAGGTTACTCCCCAGGGAGTTGAGCCTAATTTTGGGAGTAATTTTAAAGCCCCTACTGACACTTCGTCCAACAACCGTGATGTGAAGGGTACGAGTTTAGCTAGTACCAGCTCGAGGCGAGGCGAGCAAGCGCGGTGTTATAACTGCCAAAGATACAACCTTTTTATATACCAATGCCCTATGAAAGAGCGAAATAAGGCCCTCGTGATAGGCGAGTTGAATGAGGATGATTATGCGATTATGAAGAAGAAGTCTATGAGCCCGAAGTTGATGCTAATGATAAAGAAGCTGAAGAAGTAGATGCCGCGCTACTTACAGTTATTAGATGCGCCTTGGCCCAGGCCAAAAAAGTGACAATTGATGTAGGGATTCAATTTTTTATACTTACACTAAGTGTGGCGACAAAAACTGTAAAGTAATAATTGATAATGATAGTTGCACCAATGTGGTCTCTACTAGCATTGTATCTTGTTTGGGTTTGAAGCCATCCTTCACCCTTAGGCCTGTCGAGTTTCATACGTAGACGAGTCCTCGATCCTAGTTTCTCGGTGGTGTCTTGTTTTCATTCAGTTTTTTTCCTACAAAGACACTGTGGTGTGGTGTTTTGCTTATGAATGTAGGCCACACCATTTTTGGGTAGACCTTAGTTGTATGATCATAATGTGACACTATCTAACCCTTTGAACACGTCCCTTTATTTATGAAGGAATGTTGTCTTCACATCGAGCTGCTCCAATTTCAAATTAAATTCCGCTACCATCGCTAGTAGCACCCTGATTGAGGTATATTTCACGACCGGAAAGAACCTCATTGTAATTTACTCTTTTCCTCTGTGAGAACCCCTTTGCTATGAGCCATGCCTTCTACTTTTCATCCTCCTTCTCCATTAATACTTCCTTTGTCTCGTAAAGCCATTTACACCCTATAACCTTCTGACCTTTTGGAAGTTCCACCAACTACCATGTTTGATTATTGTATAAAGATTTCATCTCCTCTGCCATGGCCGACATCCCCTTGTCGCCATCCTTTTCAGATTTCGCTTTTTGAAAGGTGGATGGATCGTCACTTCCTGTAAACAATGCAAAAGAGAATATATCCTCGAATGCATATCGAACTGGGGCTCTAATGGTCCTTTTCTCCCTGTTCCTAGCTATACTTTCCTAGGTATCTTGCTGATTATTTTGCTCAGTTTCTTGTACCTGTTGAATTTCTCTTTTAGTATCCGACTTAACTAGCTCCACCTACATCGACAATCACTCAATCTCACAATGATTTTTTGACTTACTTCAGTGTCCTTGTTGGCCTTCAACATTGATGCCTCATCGTAGATAATATCTCTGCTAATGACTACCTTCCGAGAATCAACATCCCGAAGCTTGTAGCTCTTAAAACTTTTTTCATACCCAATAAAGATGTACTTTCTAGATTTGGGATCCAACTTTGACCTTTGTTCAATCTACATGTGGACATATGCTGGATGTGTGAAGATCCTCATCCTCAAGTAATCGACGTCCTTTCCTGTCTAGACTTCCTCTGTAACCTTGGAGTCCAACGCTGCAGATGGTGATCGATTTATAATGTAGCATGCTATGTTTACTGCTTCTACCTAGAAGCTTTTAGTTATCTCCGCATGCAACCGCATACTTCTTGCCCTCTCCAATAGAGTTATGTTCATCCTCTCTACCACCCCGTTTTGCTGTGGGGTCCTTAGAGTTTGAAAGTGCCTTGTGATGCATTGTTTCTTACAAAATTTCATAAATTCGGCCTCTCTGTATTTCATACTATCATCTGACCTAAGACACTTAACCTGTCTCCTGGTTTGCTTTTCTACTTCTGCTTTCCATTTCCTGAACTTGGCGAATACCTCAGACTTGTTTTAAGAAGTAGACCCAAACCTTCCTCGAGTAATCGTCTATGAAGCTCACGAAGTATCGTGCGCCTCAAAGTATTGTCACTGACCCTTAGACATTGGAATGAATATGGTCGATCACCCTTGCTAGTGTGTGTAGCAATCTTGAGCCTTTGTATTTGCATAGGGCGACCACATAAGAACAACCACAACTTTGTCTTAAAACCTGCGAAGTTGTCAATGAATAATATGGTATTGAGATCCACATAAGACAACTCTCCCTTAGCTAGTGGCCATTGTGGCCAAATTCAAGTTCCTAAGGATAATAGAGGAAACCCTCTCTTTTAACCTGTGAACATATGAGTGGTTAAGGTAAATCCACATATTAATTGTGGCATCGATAGCATGTCCACATAGGATCCATGGTGATTATGATCCATGGTTAGAATCAGCATTGTCTTCTTAGGGCACACAACACTAACAATATCCAGATTGAGGCATTTGTGATTATAACTCTCTTTGCTTCTTCGTTTGCGATGTTCGATGTGCCCGTTGAATCGTGACTATTGAAGTTGTGATGGTTGTCATATAATCCTTATGGCTTCATTGTACTGTGGTATATGATGCCATTGTGTTTGCTTATTGATCGTGTTTCCATCCTGTACATTGTATTTCCTTTAGTTTTGTTGGTGGGAGGTAATTTGCCGATGGGTGATGAGTGATGACAAGGTTGCTTTATCTCGAGGCCTAGTTTTGAAGACCAATCTATGGGATTGCTAATTACAACTAGGAAGTTGGAGGGAGTGAATAATCTAACTTGGTCACAATCAGCCAAGATGTTGGTGGGCAAAAGAAGTTGGTGGGGTATATCACTAGCAAGGAGCCCAAAGAAGATGATCCCTCACAAGAAGACTGAGAAACTGTGAATTTTATAGTTGATGATTTAGCCGCTCACTCTATATAGCCGAATATTAGTAGATGCTTGATGTTGTGTAAAATGACTGAAGAAATTTGGGACACAATTGTACCCTTTGTTTGCAGTGGAAGGAGTTACATTGTTGTATGCGGGAAGTTGCAATTGTAGACGAACTCTCTAAGCAGTTAGAGAGTGAGAGGGGATTAGAAGCATGATTCTTTAGTACATTTTTAATTGGGCAATTATTGGTACTCTGGTAGAGTGATACTAAATACGCGGTCGCTCAGAAAATGTACACGTGGCATAGATGAACTCAAATTAAACAAAATAAATTGTGGAACCCATTGTCGTTAAGATATAGTCTCAAAATCAGATTGGTGAAGGATCCTAACCTCTAACCTCTGACTTGGACGCTTGTTGAAATAGGACCATTGGATATTTTTCATTTTTACGATCCAAAAAATGTCCATCAATTTGATAGTTAGATAATTGAATAAAGTGTGTGTGTGTGTGTGGATACATCTCTAATGATACATCTTTAATAGGGGCATCGAATTTCTAAGTAATTTCTAAGACCTGTCTATCATCCATTACACTACCAGAGTATCAAAGTTTTTCTCTTCGTAATGTTGCTTGTTCTAGGGAATAGCTTAGCGAAAAGGGAGATTCTTCTATTTTGTATCCACTTTTGGTAACCTTTTCATTTATTGAACTCTCCCTACAATGACATCATTAGATCATAGTAATTTCCTCTTTTCAGTAAGACATGCCCTAACACATGAAGCTATTAGGTTTTTGTTATGTTTTATTGTGTCCTTAGTTTAGTTATAATATTCAGCCACTCTTCAAAAAAAAAGGTTATAATATTCAGCTGTCTGGTTGTCTTTCCATATTTATATCATGTATTCCTCAAGCCATTGCAAAGAAGCCTGATTTATTATGACAAGATAAGTGGGCTCAGTTTTGTGTCACCATTCCTTTTCCAAGTCACATATGCCAATGCCTTGATTTAAATTACTATTGTTCATAATTGGCATTTTACAGTCATAATGGAGTAAATTTAAAGGTTTTGTGGTATTAAATGTTCTAAAGTAAAAATATGATAGGATTGAAAGATGGTACCGATGATTTTCTTGCAAGTGTTGTAGTTGTTGCCTCAAGTTTGTTGCTTCCCTTTGCCAGAACTATTGAATTCAAAGCACAAGATTAGTCTATGCAACATATGGTCAAATGCTTTTGCTAACATAACTATATTCAATTGACATAATCTTTAATTGGCATCTTAAAAGCTGGAAAATTTGTTACCCAAACTACCTTTTAGAAAAAAAAGAAAAAGAACCCAATCTATTCAATGTAAATTAAAGTGTAATAATGTTTTTTGTGTCAATTTAGTGCTAATAAAAATGTTAGGTGCTAAAATATATTTATTTTCTTGTTCTTTGTTCTTTATAAACATGTAAAATTTTCAGTAGCACCTATATGCTCTTCTATTTCTAGGAGAACTATACCATGTTGTGTTGACATACATTTATATATTAGTTAGCACATGCTGCAAATGTAACAAAGTTCTTCAATGAAATAAATTGGTAATTTGTATTAAAAAAAATGCTTAAAATTATATTTACTATTGGCATTGTTTTATTTTGTCATATGCCATGCAACATAAATTTAGACATATCTATTAGGAGCGACAAGGGTTCATATTGCTCTCATGCAGTGTCAACACATTAATACGCCCATATGGGTGTGGTGACCTTATACTTGCAGTTGGTGAGTTCTTACTAATTTCTCATTGGCAAGACTAAATTGGTCAGTTAGTATTAAAGATGTGAAAGCGTGCTCATAAAGCATAGAATCTACCATCGATGCTCTCAACAACTGACTTGTTAGAATCCAATACAATCATTACATGTACATGCCTTTGGAGGAGAACCATCATGATGATATTTAGTTACAAATGTAGATTTCTCCTTGCTACCATAGAAGAAGGAACCAACGCCAAGTGGTGTCTTTGGAAGTGGTGGAAAGAGCATAATTTAGCTTGGAACTAGAGAATGAGATTTTGGGCTGTTGCGAGGACTAGGGTATTCAATAATGGTAATGATCGGCTTATCACTGGCCATGTAACCTTTATGATATGGGTCTATAACGGCCTTCACGACCCTTATAATGTTCATAATTTTTTAAAGGAAAAAATGTTTTAAAAATTTGGAATAGTTCAGAAAATTTTGAGAATTTGAAGTATGTATTCTTTTCTACTTTGGCCATTCTTAAGAATGCTGCCTCGGGCTGTGCGATACTATTAACCTAGACGGACTCTAAAATAGTAAAATTTCTAAATTTAGGCTTCCAAGTATCTAATAACAATATATAATTAAGTCTACAAGTCGACATATGAGTTATGATGAGTTGATGATACAATTATAGGTTACCATGTAGTAACTATATTTAAGCTTGGAACACAAGTCAGGCATGATTTGGTGGATTAGGGCCTGTTACATGCAAGTACAACACAATGAAGATGGAAAAGTCAAAAGAATTGATAGTCTACCTCTTCCAATATTTCCCAACATGGTCTACTTTACTTTGATTTCTCAAATCCCACCCAATTTTGTGTTTTGACCCTCAAATCAGCCCTGCATCTAGTTTAAAAATTAGTCCCTAAGCTCTTGTAAGGGTTGAAATGAATAAAAAATGTGGAAAAACAAAAGAAAAATGGAAATTTTCAAAATCAGGCCTTTATGGTCGTATCAGCTTGTAACAGCATATCAGCCTTGTAACAATTTGATACGGGGCCTGTTCCGACTGATATGACCCATTTTTCATTATGGACTGATTCACCCCTGTATCGCGTAATGGGGTTGACCTTTTCCTTCAGGTAACGACCTTTACATCTGTAAGGCCCGTAACGTAACCATGTTTTTAATACTATGGTGAGGATCAAGAATAAGATTGGACCAATGAGTACGCAGACTCATTGATGCAACGCAAATCACAAATTCTGATATGGGTTAGTCATTTTCCTGATGTGAATCCTAAACACTCAATCAAACCGTATGCAATGACCAAAAAAAAAAAAGAAAAAAAAAAGAAGAAAAAAAAGTATAATCTAAGAAAACTCTCCATTTCTGTTATGATCTATCTTTCCTTTTACACCACAGTCTTTCATAAATTCAAAGGAATCCACCTAGATTCTGACTTTTCTAATTTGTCTTCTAGGATCTAGTATTATCTATTACATGTTGACAAATAGACATTTATCATACATAAGAAACTAACAAATATTGGAGAAACCAATTCTCACAATCTTTCCTTATATATACTGTGTTGGATTTGGACACACAAGTGTATGGATTTGGACCTTGCAGTTCACCTGATCATTAATCTGGACCATCTAGATCAATTAGATGTCAATCTAGGCCCTCAATCAACAATGAGATGAAATGTAAGGTCCATGTGGACTATCAAATTGATCACGAGGGCCTGAAAAGACAATCAGATCATAGATATGATCCTGATCATTTGTTGGACCCAAGGTATTCTATATCGATAAAGGTGGCTGTAATGGTGACCACCGTTACCAATACGGATATCGGCCATAACGGCCTAAATGGAGGCGTAACGACCGTTACAACCCCTATAATGGTTGAATTTTTTCTTTTTCCGAAAAATTCTGAAAAAAATACCTAGAAATCCATAATAATATAAATATTCTAAATATGTATTCATTTTTTGTTTTAAACATGTTTATGGTAGCGTAATGGTTCACTCTTTGGTGAGAGTGTTGTATTGGATTGTTTGGTGAATTTTTGAACATGGTTACGTATTTCTAATGTTTACACATCACAATTAAGCATTAGAATTAGAAATTGAAAAAAAGAAAAGAAAAAAGAGATGTACTACTTTTTCGATTTTTTGAAAAACTGGCCCTTGGAGCTTTTATCTACCAAAATCATATAAATCTACTGTTTTAATCCTAAAAACTATTATACAAGTGGTCAAAATCTATTGTAGAATGATCTAAGAAAGTTTTTTGGAATGAGAAAACTAGAAAATGAGGAGAAAAAAATGGATTTACATTAAAAAAAAAGTGGCCCTTTTTTATTATTTTTAAATTTTTTTTTTTTTTTTTTAAAATACCGTTAATGGTCGTTACGGCCCCCATAACAGCTGATACAGTCTAAAAAAAACTGCCCTATTCACCCCGTATTATGTAATGGACACAACGCTATCTATACGTATCGACCTTTATGACTGTATTGTAACGAATATGGGACACCTTGGATGGACCACTTTGACCTTCATTTAGGCCGTATCTATAACACGGACGGTTGAAATGTCCATGTATTTAATCTGGATGGTTGGATTGTCAAAATCCTTGATTGAGATCATCTATAACATGGATGATTGAAATGTCCACATATTCAATGTGGATGGTTGGATTGTCAAAATCCTTGATTGAGATCATTGGATGGGTATGATCATGGATATGCAATTTAAGTGCCTGATCCTCAATCGACGAAGTTGTGGAATCATTCGGAGTCTATTTGATGGTGATATCTGGCCTGGATGCATTACCTATGAAGCAAATTGGTAGCACTGTAGGTTGTTTTTAGTTTTTATATGGGGAAGAAGAAAAGTGCATTTTGGGAGAGAGGAAGGGTTGTAAAGGAACTAATCATTCTCTCACACTGTAATATTATTAAACTGAACTGTAGTGAACAAAAAAGGAATGGTGTCCAGCAGGAGCACCAAAATACAATACACCTGCACCAAAGAAATATGAGATTTCCACCCAATTGCACACGCATGTGCATATTCTACACTTTCTACTGTTGTAAATTCTAATGGACTTTAATATCTTTATAAAAAAAAAGGATCCAGTGTGTGTGTGTGCTGAACATATTAAAAAGAGAAAAATGATAGCATGTCCTTAACGTATTGTAAAGGGAGCCAAATAATGAAATAGTGAGTGATAGTGTGCTCATGTGTAGGCAACGCATTGGATTGACTACACACGACAGATCTAGATGAGGCATTGTAAATAATTGTAGGAGAGTAGAATGAGTGCGAATTCCTTTGTTAGAATCTTTCGGATTTTATGTATATGAAGTCTAATGATAAGGGTGTATGTGTATATGCATTGGAGGACAATGAACACAAAAGGAAGAAAAGAAGAAGAAGAAGAAGAAGAAGAAGAAAGAGAGGTTAGAAAGGGGGAGGGAAAGAAAGAAAGGCAAAAGAGAAGGAAAGGAAGGAAAAGAAAGGAGGGTAATGATGGGGACATCACGAGCACATGCACGCCCCCTATGCACATATACAAGGAGGAGTGCCCCATCATCAATCTGGATCGATGACGACGTCCAGGGAGGGTCTCCTAATTAGAGGATTGCATTTTGGTCCATTGGAGTGGACCCGATCGTCATATGAATCCCACCATGGGTTCTCATGATTGTGGCCTACTATTCTAAATGATCCAGTACTTTTGAGTTTTGGTTATTTTTGTTATTAGGAACATCATGGATGGTTTAGATTGCTTTGAATGGTTGTTATTTGTAGTTACTTCATCTCTAAGTAATAGGTTGCGCACATGGCGCAAGTTTTGGGGTATAGGATTTTATTATAAATAGGCATCCCTTGTAGTCTTTTTCTCATTGAAGATTGAATAAAATTTCTGCATTTTCCCGCTCCTCTCCGAGTTGTGAAAATCCAATTGGGTGTGAAACCCTCCCTTATTCGAAGGGCTAACTACCACGGTGCGAAGCCACACCCCTTTCAAATCGCCCCCATCTCTTACCATTTATATTCCTCTTCTCCTACAGTCATTCCACCTGCAAATCCATTGTTATTTTGCAGTCATTCCTTCTCTACAACAGAATTCTAGAATCTGACCCTACAGAAGGGCTGAAACTTTAGCAAAGCACCACGCATGGACTGTACGTCGGATCGGGCCGAAACTTGGGGGGTTTGGTAGCCCAGCCCCGGCCGACCAGCCCCAAGGAGGGGGTTTTTGGGTTTGTGGGCCCCACTCACGTGTGGCCAGCCATCAGCACACGTGCGTCAGGCCTGGCCTGCTGTCCACACGTGCGGGTTGGCTTCAAGTTCACTCTCTCCTCTCTTTCACTCCTCTCTTACCTGATTTCCCAAACTCTAACCCTAGATTGTTCTAAATTCCCAATTTTTATGCCCTTTTCTTCAACCCTAGGGTTCCCCGAATTGAAACGTGTGAATCCCTTGGATTGGGGAAATATTTCTGTGCATGTGTGGATGAATTTACTCTCCTTTGAGCATTGATTGGTCTATAACTTTAATTGATCCAGCCCTAGCATGTGTAAGCCTGGACCGGCATAGATTTCCCTTGTTGAGTGCTTGACTTTATGTAGGATGTGGAATTTGTGTGATTGTTTCTGAACTAGTATGATCTAAAGCCTGGAATCTTGCATAGCATATTTAAATTTTCATGTCCTTCATCAGGTAAGGATGAAGGTGGCGGGAATCTTAATTCTCTGATACCGTGTAATTAATCACATGGTGGAGATGAAAGAGTGAAAGAGAATAAAAGAGAACTTTGGAGAAAGGGTTGCACACACACATACACGCACGCATGTAAAGAGCTATTTAGTCCTCAAACGACGAGGACTAAAGAAGCTTTCTGTGACCCTTAATGTTATATTGATGGACAACAGTGTTTGAATGAACGGTTCTAGCAATGGTAAGCTCTCAACTTTTAGAATAATGTCATTAATGTATAGGTGGAGAGCAAAACATTCCAAGGATTCTTGATGGATAAACATGGAAGGGCCAACCCGACTCCAATAGTTCAAATGAGCTTGTTTCACACGTTGAACAACCTTTTGGAGCTGGTTTTTTTTTTTTTTCCTGAAAGGTAAGCATGAATGTATTAAGATGAAAGCAAAACAAACAAGAGCAAGGACCACTACTCTCATGGAAACAAGTGACTTGTGTTTTAAATAGCTATGCTATGTAGCGTGTAGCTTTAAGCCTTAATGCTACGTAGCTCATGAAAATAGCTTAAGTCACGTGTAGCGTATGCTGCATGATAATTTGCATATGCAACACACTACATAGACTTTGCTACATGCTACGTAGCTCACATTACAAGTTATTTTTCACTAAAACATTAAAATCAATTAATATTTTCAATGATTTATTACATTTTTCTATTTTCAATAAAAATTAGTAAATCTTTTCAATGCTTTTAGTAAAATAATATAAGTAACAATATTAAATCAGTTTCGTTGCTCTTTCTTTACCTGTATACTTAATCATTGCCCTTTCCTATTACTTTAGGTTGCGTTTGGTTGCACCAAACATCATGAAATTTTATTGCATTTCATTATTAATCAGTCTAATTCGGTACAAAATATCATGAAATTGGTGAACCAAGCACAGCATTGATTAAGAATCCAGAAGTAGCCTGTAGCTTGTGTGGCACGCTATGTAGCTCATGCCTCATGCTTCAGAGGGGTGAACCCAACGCTACATGCTATTCACTATTTAAGACACTGTGAGTGACCTTCCATTACTCAGGCAAGAAAAGGAGCTCCAAAAGCTGACCAAAGGCAAAAACAAAAATACATGACTGAATGAGGGAACATCACTGCCAAAAGTGTTAAGCTCTAGCCCCACAAAATTTCGACCCACCGCTGATAATTTTGCTCCTTGAGACACCATGAAACTACAATCTTACCATGCCTAATCAATCATGAATGCTTCAATCTTTCTCTAGATTGAATACAAAGACGTGACTTTTCCCTTGAAAATTCTTCAGTTTCTGTATTTCCAAATTCTACATTATGTTTAACGGAAGAATTTTCCATTGGAAGTTCCCTTTAGCCGAGAATGGGCCCTCCAAATTTTAAATAAGATCCAGAACCAACGAAGGGGCACCCATTGAAGGCCAAAAGACTGCAAGAAGTGAGAACACACCTCCCTTACTGAGGAGCAAAGCAGAAATAGGTGGTCGACTGAGTGTGCGTTCTCCCAACATAACAAATTTTAGCAAGAGAGCTGCCTTTTCTGCAAATTATCCATTATGAGGATTTTGTTCTACATGATCACCCAACCAAAAGCTTCCGCCTGCGGCCAGAGAGTCCCCCAACACTCTCGCCCATGAGGGACCCCCCATCTCCTCTAGTGAAATGCCAGAAGATAGATTTCGGAGAAGATACTCTTGGAAGACACCTTCAAATATTCTGATCTAGCTTATGCTCATCCACCTTGACCTCAATCGGAATGCTCAACAGCTTGATGAGCAACATGCTTCGTCATACTTAAGATTCTACTGGAAAGTTGAGACCGCCCTGTCCCCATTTTGATGTCCCCTTTACGAGTACTTTACCTGGTTGCTTTCTACAGGGCAAGTACTTGGAGTGCTACTATATAAGTTTATTCTTTGGCTTTGTACCTCAGACATTCCCTTCTGTGCATCTTATTTTCTCTAGCCTTATTCTCAGTGTTTAACTCTTCAGTATTGCACAACATTACTCCTTAAGTAGCTATACGATCTTGAGAGTAGTAAAGTTACAGTTCACTGACTGCAGGATTCCGTGGATTGTTGATCCAGATATTGATCTGATGGCACCCACCATCAATGGGGATTCTCCAAAATTCCCTGGATTTCAATATCCTAACTCCAATTTTGCAACTTCTTTGTGATGAATGTAGTCTTTTGCTTTGTTCTTTCTTGATATTGTGGGTCAGTAAGCAGTGGGTTAGGAAAATCCAATGGATGTAGATTTTTGGGACAATCTGCATGCAAGGAACAGTGATCAATGGCTTGGATCACTGAATCATGGGGCTAGCATACGGAATATCACATGTCCGAAACTGCACATTTGCTGACATAGAAAATCTAATGGATGTAGATTTTTGGGACAATCTGCATGCAAGGAACAGTGATCAATGGCTTGGATCACTGAATCATGGGGCTAGCATACGGAATGTCACATGTCTGAAACTGCACATTTGCTGTCATAGAGGGAGGACCCTATAATTTCTCAGTTATGCGGCATGCAGGGAGGACCCTATAATTTCTCAGTTATGTGGTGTGATAAACTAGATTCACTTGCTATACAGTATCAAGATTGCTTTTTGTGTTGTCTACAAGCTGCCAAAAGGTTATGTCTATCAACTTCTCAAAAATAATTACTATTGCATGATAACTTGGAGAAGAAAATCGAGTTGTTATTGAAAGGATACCTTGACTTCTGATGTTGAACTTAATGCTTGATGATGTTCCTCCTTTGATTTGTTGTATCGATCAATCACTGATTTCATACTGAGAATAAAACCACAGTAAACTTTAATATATATAAAACTTCCTCGTACATTGGTGAACAATAATCCATCTCCTGGGAGCATGAAATAGATCACATGATGATGAAAACAGATCATATGAATATCTTGTAAATCGATTGAAGTCTTATGTCACCTATAAGCTAGGCATACAGATACCTTCAGTTACTATACATGGAAAATGATTTACCATGAAACTATATCAAGCTTCGCATGCAGATTTCTGTGAACAATATCTAAGTCGAGATCAAACTAGAGGGCCTGTTTGGATGCAGCCCACAACAAGAATGGAATTGGAAGAACATCTTCTAAAACACATTCTACATGATTGATGCACTAAATGCTCCTGTCCACAAAATGTGCCCTGAAAATGAGAATTGGGTGACAACATGTCAACCATCTCTTATCATCCAATCTCATTCCGGTGGTGGGTGGATGCTCTGCTATAGATGTGGTGGACATTTAAAGTTGGCTAATAGTGCCTTTTTAAAAAAAAAAAAAAAAAAAAAAAAACCTTACTACAAGTGTTCAGAGTATCAGTATCATTACATGTATTGATGACCAGAGATATGGAAAAATGTATCAGTAACGCCAATATTATCGCTGATACTTGGAAAAATATCATTGTCTGAAGGGAACATTAGGGAAATGTTGGGGAAAAAAGGTGGAAAATTTCAATGAAACTTCAGGAGATGTTAAAAGACACATGTTTACACATGTAAGAATCAAAATCTTGCAAAAAATAACTATATATACAATAAGTTTCCATTTTATAGAGGCCTAACTAGGTGTTGTAAAAAAATTCAATATTAAATAAATAATATAAACATTTGTAGCCAATTATGATGTAGGACAATTAACCACTTGCTCTAAAAGCTCGAACTGTTAGAGTATGATGAATTAATCCCTTTATCTCATAGCCTAGGCCCCACATCTCATGGGTTAGGACCTCGGCCGAATCCCCTTCGTGGGCCCCCAAATCACATGGGTCGTCTACCTCGAGTGTGTCACCGCATCCCACGAGCTACCCCACTCGAGCCCGGTGTGAAATGCGCATTACTCACTCCTGGTAAGGAGTCTCGAACACGAGACCTCCCCGTGGGCCTCAAATCACATGGGTCACCCACCCCGAGTGTGTTCCTGCATCCAACAGGCGACCCCACTCGAGCCCAGTGTGAAAATGCCCCTGCATTAATTACCCCCGGTGAGGAGTCTCGAACACGAGACCTCTCGCTTTGATACCAATTTGATGCAGGACAATTAACCACTTGCTCTAAAAGCTCAAACTGTTAGAGCATGGTGAATTAATCCCTTTATCTCATAGCAAAGGCCCCACATCTCATGGGTTAGGACCTCGGCCGAACCCCCTTCGTGGGCCCCAAATCACATGGGTTGTCCACCCCGAGTGTGTCCCCGCATCTCACGAGCTACCCCACTCGAGCCCGGTGTGAAATGCGTATTACTCACCCCTGATAAGGAATCTCAAACACGAGACCTCCTCCGTGGGCCCCAAATCACATGGGTCACCTACCCCGAGTGTGCCCCTGCATCCAACAGGCGACCCCACTCGAGCCCAGTGTGAAAATGCCCCTGCATTAAATCAATAGATTGGCCAACACTTATTAATACATAAAATTTACATTAATTAACAATGAATTCTCCACCCACATCCTTTTGGGCCTTCTCCTTGCCCTTAAGTCCCTTCAACTTGAATCAAGTCACGCCTAACCAGTACAATTCTTGTTCTCTGTTGCACATGGCCAAACCATCCAAATCTACCTTCCCTCATCTTATTACCAATTGGTGCTACTCCTACATTCCCTTGAAGGCATTTGTTTCTATCACTTTCTAATTCTATCTTTTCTCGCCTTGCCACTCATCCATGTTAACATCCTCATTTCAGCTACGCTCATCCTATGAGCATGTTTTTTCTTAACTACCCAACATTCTGTCCTGTAAAGCATGGCTGGTTAGACCTTCATTTTGATTGGTACTTAACGATCAAATAAAACGCCAGAGGCATATGTCCACTTCTGCCACCCAGCTTGAATTCTAGGAGCTGCATCCATCTCAATCTCTGCTCTGATGAATTATTGACCCAAGATATTGAAAATGATCATTTTGGGGTACTTGGTTAGCAATCTTAACTAATTCCTTGTTTCTACTCCTATATTGCTAAAATTGCATTCCATATACTCTGTTTTAGTTCTACTAGTTTTAAAACCTTGATTTTAAGGCATCCTCCATAGTTCCATCTACATCTCCCTCATCTTGTCAACCAAAACTGCACTTGTAAACAATATACACCATGGGATCTCTACTTGTAAATGCCTCATTGACTCGTCCATAATCAATGCAAATAGCGTTTTAAACCTCAAGCCTTGGTCTGTTTCATGCCAAACATTCCAAGGGGTCAATGATATTGTGGGTGGCATGTCCACCAGAGTATGTTGTTAAGTTGATGCTTCCACACTAAAGTAGATTTTGTTGGAGCTGAATTCTTTCCAGTTGATGAAGGATGCTGTCAATAGAATCTATAGGTACAACAAGTGGAAGGTTAAATCAGTTAAACAACTAATAGAAAGTCTTCTTTTCTCAAATACAAAGATCAAGGTTTTAACGGAAGTTGTTTTTATTTATTTTAAAGAAGAAGAAAAAGGACTAAAAGAACAGAAACCTCATGTCAAACGATTATGGATTCCTAAGGAGCAAAGCAAGTTTAAAACTGAAAATGTACAAATTGAACGGTTGAAGATTATTAACTGAATGGGAATAAAATTGGTTGTGGTCATGAAGAGAAATTACAAAAGCAAAGCATGCAAAGCTAGCCTCGGGACAACATTGACATCATCCAATATATCCACTCTTTGAATGGCTCTATTTATCTGCTTTGAATGATTCGTAACTTGTTTGAAGGTCTTCCCAAGATCTAGAAAAGTTATTTATACTAGAATATTTAATTGTTTCCAGCTTCAAAAGTGAAGCTAAAATGTAGTGATGATTCGAAAATAAAATAAAATAAAATAAAATAAAATAAAATAAAATAAAATAAAATAAAATCTTTAAGGGTAATTTGGGCAAACAGCCAGTTGTAAAGCTGAATAGCCAAAAAATGACACAGAAGCCTAGGCGTTAAAGCTATCAGCAAGGACTGAAAAGGTTAGGATACTCAATCTAGCTCCATGCTGAGACCATCAGTCCACTTTTTGGACACTCGTCATCATCATCACCATCATCATCATCATTTCGGGACCCCAGGCCACCTAATGTTCCCTCATCAAAGCTGCTGTTGTCCCAAAAATGCAAACGCATGATAACATCCTCATTGCTAACGGTGATGCACTCCTATGGGAGGCACTAGGGTAAGTGAGGAAGCATGTGTCTAATGGATAGGGTTTTTTTTCCACCACACACACACACACACACTCCTACCCCTTGATGAATGGAATGCCATTAGAAGCAGTCAGCTTAAACAAGGTGATCAAACCTTATATGCTTATCCTCAATGTTGAGGTGAGGGCAGCCATTTTTGCAAGAATGACATGCCCAATCTATGTTTATCCCAAAATAGCTTGGAGACGCATCTTTTTTTGCCAACGACATTCTGATATTCATTATAGCTGACCAAAAAAAGCCTCAGACTACCTGAAAAAACATTCTCCACACCTACAAGCTAGAAGTAGGCCCAAAATATAAATGTGAGGAAATCGACGATCTTTTCTTGAAAAAAATGAACATCAAGTCCAAATGGCCTTATGTTGTATCATTCAAATCTCTATGAATTGTCATCCACTGAAATACCTGTGGACCCAAATCTCTATCAAGAAGCCCAATTTGATCCAATATCACCTAGTACTAGAATGAAGAGGAAAAAATCATTCGGGTGGAGAGGTAACCTATTTTGTCTAGTTATTGAAGCCTGGCTTGCCAAATTGGGTTGGAGACTCGTCATAACTAGGAACCATCCTACAGGATGATATTTAAAAAAATCTGGTGGTGGACAACCGATCTATGTCCACTAGCAATCTAAGAGGCAACCATTAAATGGTTGGATACATGTGAAAGATCAAGTCTGCTGCAATCCTTTGTGATGTAGGCTAAGTGGGCCTCACTTATCCTAAGGGCCGAGATCAAGAGAAAAGGCCACACCCAATTATCTTTGTTTTGGTGGGATTTTGGTTTCTTTGTAATATTGTGCTTTTCTAGGGGTTATTTTGGTCATTTCCTTTCTTTGTAAGTTTTTTTTAATTAGGAGCATGGTGTGTCGTATCGGCCATTATGTAATGGTAAGGATGACAACCGTTACGCGTTACGGGGTCATGACAGCCATAATGGTTGTTATGGAAAAAAAAAATTGGCCCGTATCAGCAACCCCATAGCAGTCCATTATGGAGCCGATGTTTTTTGTTTTTGGTTTCTTTTTCAAAAGAGACTGTTATGGGGACCCAAATGGCTGTTACGACCCGTACCGTAATCGTAACGGTGGTGGCCGTTAGGGCCACTATTACGTTACGAAATGCCTTGGTTTTGGAGGTTATGATGCTGCTAGAGTTAGTTTTGATTAGTTGAGGGTTAGTTGTGATTAACACAAATCACTAAGATTGGTAAGGTTGTTCCATAAAATAACCATGTTCGACAGATTGTAAAGGGCTTTTGGAAATTTGAAATGAAAATTGATTTTCTCTTCTAAGTAAAGAAAAAGAGAGAGAATAAGAGGAAAGAGATTGCCCTTCCCTTGCTCTTATTGATATTGGGTTCGGTTGATGCTTAAGGGTCGCCTGATCTTGGAGGATTTGTGACAATCCATGCTAGAGTTGATCACTGGATTTGGATTTCTCATTGTTGGAGGCTGCACTATGGATCCGGCACACCCATCCTACATCAAGTGGTATCAAAACTAGGCTCGTTTGCAAGGTTTTCAACAGATTGCTATATCCACGTGGAGATCGAAATAAAGAGATGGTAGCAAATTTGTCTACAAGTGTCGAAGAATTGTTGGATTTGCGTCTTGCTCATCGGATGAGTCTGTTGAGGCTTTGAGATGTTATCTTGCTAGATCCAAGGCATCATCATCCCCCACCTTCATTTCTCTACTGCACCATTCCTATCTTGCCCATTCTCTACCTAATTACAACCATATCAAGACACCTACAACAACAACCGCAACAAACCCATACCATCTGTTTTTGCTCAATTTCCATTCATTAGCCTCACATATGGCCTAGTTGAATAACACCCTTCTCGAAAACCCCAAATCAAATCCACGCCATAAAAGATATCACCCAACAACTTGTCATACCAAGTTCATCATCAATTATAAGCGTCTTTAGTGTCCCAACTTCGAGGCTGTGTAGATACAAACTCGATGCAAAAGACAAGGAGATTGAGTCCCTAGGCATTGACATTATGCATTATTTTTTAAAAGATATGATGGCAAGTGGAGTGTATTGCGAAGCGCATTGCATATACTAGCGATCGAAGAGTTGGTGGGGTTCTACACGATTCCAATTATTTGTGTCTTGGTTTGTCGATGGTTGCATAAAAACAAGTGGACGAATTCAACATTGTGAGTGATACCGCACTACTTAGAGCTTCCGAGAATTTTCTTGTGAGAGAGGACATGCTTGTTGTTCATGTTGAGAAGTCAAATATCAACGAGAATCCAATCTTGGACAATGTGTCCATTGATTATTATGACATTGAGGGAGAGCTGATTTATGATTGTTATGATGACAATGTAGATGATGAGATAGTGTATGGTGATGGCAAGATTTTGGTGCTTTGCAAGTGTGTCCCAACATCAAACCATCCAAGACGGAGGAGCTTCGTGGATTCATGAGCACCTTCTATCATGAAAATGGAATTGTTCGTGCAGAAAAGCATAGCCCTTCAAATGTTTTTTAACTTTCCAGGAGATCTTGACTCCCTTTGTTCATGAAACTGCACATGAGGGTTGTGTTGGCGAGTTGGTTTTTTGACAAGAATCTGGACTTTAATGGGCACTTCACCAACCCACATGATATCAACTTTGATCCAAAATTTCGTAAGTCTTGCATGTGGCAATCTTTCATTGGAGATCCCCTCTTCTATGATCATCCGGTTGAAATATGAAACCTTGTTAGTGACTGGATCAACGACACAAGATCGGTAGTCTCAACACATCATACGATACCCAATCTTTGGTATCGATCCGATCGAGCCATTAAGCATTAAGGAAGATTCCACCTTTTTCATGGGGCTCGAGCATGATGTCAAGAATTCTGATAGAGGACCTAAAGGTGACTACACTCTGATCCTTGCAAGTAATTTGATCATGACATGGTATCCCTTGATCTACAATGTTTCGACAATGATCTCATCCCTGTTGTAGCCGAGGAATATCCATCAATGACTAACAAGTTGCAAGCACAAGAGAGCATGAATAAGTGGACAATTGTTGAGAGTGAGCCAGTTATGTTGGTAGCTGCCCTTGAGCTATTTCATTTTTCATCTTCCATTAGTAAGGAATACATGGTTATGGTGTGTTATGACACTTGAGCCATTTGTGCTTTGCCCGTCATCTGGCTGCGAATTTATCTGACCATTTGTCACTATCAATGTCTCGATTATGACCCTTTGGGCAACAGATTGGAAAAAAATTGACAAACGTCTTGTTCGAACTAAGAGGAAGGTAGAACCCTTTGTTGTGGGCCCTATAGGCCTATGTTTGGGCACCCTAACTCAACTCTATTTCTTAATTCATGTCCACTCGCAAGTGCATCAAACATCTAATCTTAACAGTGGCGACTCTATTAGTGGACATGACAACGACAACTCAAGGATGAGTTGTCTCCAATAGGGGGAGTTTGATGTAGGCCAAGTGTCCTCACTTAAGGACTAAGATCGAGAGGAAGGGCCAGAAGCGGTCATCTTTATTTTGGTGGGATTTTAGCTTTTTTTTGGTAATATTGTGCTTTTATGGGGTTATTTTGGTCATTTTCTTTCGTTGTTATTTTTTTAGTTGGAATGTTACAATGTTGTTAGAGTGAGTTCTGATTAGTTTAGGGTTAATTTTGATTAGCACACTAAGTACTAAGATTAGTTAGAGATTAATTCGGGTTGTTCTATACATACTATGTTTGAGAGATTGTAGTGGGCTTTTGGAATTTTGAAATGAAATTTGATTTTCTCTTCTAAGTTGAGAAATAGTGACAAAAGAAGAGGAAAAATATTCCCCTTCTCTTGCTCTTATTCACATTGATGTCGATAGATGCTCGTAGATTGCCCAATGTTGGAGGATTTCCAATGGTCTGTGCTAGAGTTGTTCGCTGGATTTGGCTTCCTCGTTGTGGGAGGCGGCTCCATTGTCCTGCATCACTTTGATTACCATATATTTATAAAACTAGAAAAAAAAATTTCTATTTGATTGGAAGGACAGGGTAGCATTTGCAAGTACCCTCAAACAATTTCTCCAATAAGAATGTTTGGAGCAAGGTTTGAAATGGGTGTGCTACATAATGTATCTTTCACCACTGATACGACTAAATATTGCCTATCGCCCTGTCTCTAGCTGTTTTGGGCACATAGGGAGCTAATATGCTTGTATCCTTCATGGGTGATACTGGTACATATAGGCGATATATACCAGTTTCGGACAATACTTTTAGACCTAAGGTTGGGGTAAAGAAAAGCATGGAAAATGGATACAAAATTGAGTGGGTTGTTTGCCTTTTGTCAAGTTTGCGTAGAAGAAATAGGGTTCATATTGTTATTATGAATACGTTATTACACTCAGCTTTTATTTTAAGACACCCAATTGCCTCATATTCATATTGTTATTATGAATACATTATTACACTCAGACTCTTATTTTAAGATACCCAAATGCCTCATAAGATCACTACCCCTTATGGCTTTGATCAGGGGTGAAGCCCATTGGATTGGTGCCATGTGGATGGGAGATCTCTCTTCAATTTATGCATCAAAATAGAAGTTGAAAAGGCTTATTGTATGTTTTAGTGGAATTTCATGAGTGGATGAATAAGGTGATCTGACAAGAAGAAATGAGCCCGTTTCTTCCAACTTGTTCATCATATAGGCTGATGCCTCATCCGTATTCCCTGATGAGAAGATAAGAAGAAATGAGCTATCTCCCCGTACTTTCCTATGGCAGGGCTACCATCTCTTACCTATTTTTTTGCTGAAGATATTGTTATTTGTGTCAAGGCCAATGAGAAGTCAAGATGAACTATCAAAGAGATACTTATTAGTTTCTATATGAAAGCTTCTCAGAAGGATAACATGGAAAAATCTATGGGGATTTTCTCATCCAATACCTACTAGGCTCAACCACATTGCTAGAGGTATTCTGAATGTGAACATGGGGTGCTGGTCAATAAGATACTTTTGGATCAATACATACCAACAAAGGTTAAGTGGTGTGACTATGAATTAATAATGGAGGTGGAAAACAAAATCTAAGGAGTGGACGGAGGCCGCAATCTCAAATAGGAAGCATTTCTCTCATTAATTCAGTTATGTTGAGACTTCCCAGTTACCTTATGTCTTATGGATGTCTACTGAGGACGGTTCTTAACAGGCTTGGTAAAATAAATCTTGAGCTTTGTGGATTTAACTGGAATAATAATTACGGAAAGCACCTCGGTGCTTGGATTAAATTTATTGTCCTAATGGGGAGGGTAGTATAGGTATTTGGAAACCCCACAACATGAATAAAACCTTTTTGACTAGGCTAACTCCATAGTCATCAAGGAGAAGTCACCATGGTGCAAAATGATGACCGAAAATACATAGGCAATAAGAGCCTTTCAGAAAGTTTGATTGAAGTAGGTGACTCAAGAATTCAAAGGAATATATTAAGAAGTTGAGACCTCATCAATGAAGGCATCTTTCATGTGATTGGCTCCAATGCATTGAAGAACATTTGATTGAGCAAATGAATTCCTAATCACCCTCCTATCCTTATGAAGAGTCATTCCAATTCCTCTCAAGTTGATTTGGAGGATAATGTAGAAAAGCTTATCACTATAATGGAACATCAGGGGTGGAACAAAGCACCATTGGAAGTATTTGGCAGAAGGAACGGTGGATGACATCCTCACCCCTAAGGTTGAAGAAAACATTATTTGGAAACATGAAACTTGTGAAATCGGAAAGAGGAAGAGGAGAAGATGGGAACATGGATTGGAGAGTCATATCTCCCCCTCCCAAGTGGTTGTATTTGTAATAAACGAGGTTACAAGGGATAAGAACTCTAAATTATAGATAGGAATAATCCTAATCAAATCTACTTCAGAGGATAAGTATGGTCAAGTGCATACAAGTCTGTGAGTACCAATATCTTAAATATGATGCACAACAGGTGCAGAGAGGGCTGTCTACACTAACACTCCCTCTCAAGCTGGTGCATGGATATTAGACATGCCAAGCTTGTCACTTATGGTCTTCAAACGTATGGATTAGGAGGCCTTGGTGAAGACGTCTGCCAATTGATTTTGAGACCAAACAAATGACGTATGAATCAGTTTGGTGGTTAATTTTTCCCAAATGAAGTGGTAATCAACTTCAATATGTTTTGTTCGTTTATGGAATACTAGATTTAATGCAATGTATATGACTACTTGATTATCACAAAGCAGACAAATAGAGGAGGATGTGCGGAATCCAATAACTTAAAGGATGGATTTCGCCCACATTAATTCACAAGCTGCGTGAGCCATGGGATGGCATCTACATCACCAGATCTAAGCCCAGGGTCTCCATTGTTGCCGGATGTGCATGTGGACCTCCAACTGTTGCCAGATCATGGAACACCACTTGCTTCCAGAACAGTCTTCAGAGCCTACAACAACTGCCAGATCGGACATGTGGACCTCTAGCCACCACCAGATCTGCATTGTGGACCAACACTTACTGCCATAATAGTCCCCAGAGCCTACAATAGCTACATGAAACTTCTTCGGGCATCGGCTAGTCTGTGAAAGGCTCTTCTAGGGCGCAAAATAAGAGGTCAGATGATATCCCTTACCCTAGGCCACCTCCTTCAGCAATTGATCTTCATTCTGCCTTAATGACAATGATTTTTCAACCCTTTCAATACCTCTGGTTATTCCCAAGGCCTTTAAGTATTATTATGTTTACAAAGGATAAGAACCCTAGATTCCATAGATAATAACAATCCTAATCAAATCTAACTTAGAGGATATCTGTAAATATAGTACATTGTAGGTGCATGTAAGTCGGTGTGCACTAATATCTTAAATACAGTGCACCACAAATGCACAGAGGGCTATGCACACTAACAAAAACAATGGAAGCTAATCATAAAATCAGCTTGTAGTGTGCCCAATGGAGCTCTTAATGATTATCATTCCATCTTTCCATGGAAGACCTTTTTAGAAAGTTTATTATATCCCAATATTTTGATTTTTTTTCTTCTTTGCAAGGCCATGTACACGTTGCTTCCTACTCTTTGCATGATAGTATATGCAAGTGGCGTTATGTGGTCATTGAGGACATGGGTCATGTGTTTTTTAGTGGTCTTATTGCTAGAAAGACCTAGAGCAAATTTTCATCTATGGTTGCATGGACACCTACTATGACAATTTCAAAGATGTTATTACAGACTGAACTCTGGTATGGTTGATCGACTAGCATGGGACGAAGAGATGCCTATGACGTGCTCTATATATTCGGTGGGATCTCTGAGGATTGGATTCTACTAATCTTTGCAAGCCAGATATAACGAGGAATATTTTCAAGGCTATCAAAGGGGCACTTACCAATATATATATGAAAAATGATCAGAAGGATAGCATGGAAGAATCTACAGTCATTTTCTCATCCAACACCCCCTACAGTTTACCATGTAACTCACTGTATATTAAATGTGAACAATGGGTGTTTGTTGATAAGATGCCTTCATCATCATCATCTAAGCCTTATCCCAACTAATTGGGTCAACTTCATGAATCCTTTTCTGCCTTTCCACTCTATCAAGGGCCATAACTTCAGTTAGACCATTTTTCATCAAGTCTTTCCTTATTACATCCACCCACATTCTTTTGGGCCTTCCCTCGCCCTTCCTAAGGGCTTCAACTTGTACCCACTCACTCCTGACCAGCCTAGTTAGTTTCCTTCGCACATGACCAAACGATCCAAGTCTGCTTTCCTCATCTTATTACCTATTGGCGCCTCTCTATGTTCCCTTGGTTGCATTCATTTCTAACTCTATCCTTCCTCATCTTGCCATTCATCCATTGCAACATCATCATTTCAGCTACAATCATCCAATGAACATGTTCTTCCTTAGCTGCCCAACATTCTGTCCCATAAAGTAAGACTGGTCTTATAGCTATCTTATAAACTTTCCCCATTGGTTTGATGAGGCACATCTCCATTTCTGTTAACTTCCTTGATAAAATTAATCATGAGCTTTTGTGGAGCAACTGCAGTAGGTATTATGGAAGCACTTTATTGCTTTGGATCTAGTTTGTTGTCCCAAGTGGGAGGGTGGTCTACATATTAAGAAATCTCATTAGATGAATAAATCCTTTTCAGCTAAGATAACTTCAAAAATCACCAAGGAGAGGCCCCATGCTGTGGAATTATGACCCAAAAATATGTGGGCAATAAGAAGCTCTCAGAAATTTTAATTAAATTGGGGAACTCAGGAGTTTGGAGAAATATATCAAAGAGGAGACCTCATGTATTTATGCATCTTTCGTATGATTGGCACCAAGGTGTCGACTTACATTTTGTTGGGCAGATGGATTCCTAATCACCCTCCTATCTTGTGGAGGGACTCTCTGATTCTCTCTAGTTGATTTGGAGAATAATGTTGAAAAGTTTACTACAATAGAACACCAAAGGGGAACAAAAAACAAACAAAAAAACGTTATTAGATGTATTCGGCTGAGGAATGGCAGATGAAATCCTTGATATCACTTTAATCCCTCCTCAGGTTGAAGATAGAAGTATTTGATCACTATAAAATCACTTGAGAGTGCTTGATGACTCTGGTGATGATTATCATTTCATCTTTCCATGGAAGACCTTTCAGAAAGTTTACTGCCATTCCAAGATTATTATTATTTTTTCTTTAAAAAAAAAAAAAAAAAAAAAAGGCTATACAGATGCATCCTTTTTTGTCAAGATTGATGAATTTAGCTGATAGGATTTGCAAGTGGTGTTCTGAGGGCATCGAGGATTGGATCTGTAGTCCTTTGTTGTTCAGTTTTGCTGGAGAGACCAAGAACAAGTGTTCTTCCATGGTTGGATGGATACTCTGACAATTCTAGAGATGCTGTGAAGGGTTGGATCCTGGTATGGGCTAGAGATTAGCTTTGAACAAAGATATGCCTCAGATGTCGCTATAAGTTTGGTGGAATCTCTTGCTAGAAATGAGGTTGTCTTTGAGCTTGTAAGCCTAACATAACAAAGAAAATTGTGTTCTTTCCAAACTGTGTTATGGGCATGAAAAAATTTTTGTTCGACTCCGTTCCAATTGTTGGAATGGATACAAACTAGTGCTCTCTTCCGACAGGATTTATGAAAAATAAAAATAAAGATTTGATGTGCGATCAATATTTTGTCTCCAACCAAGGTACATTGCAAGAGGCATGAAAAGGGCAAAGCTCACTGCTGCCTACCTTTACGATGGTATGGGGATCACGTGGTGAGTGAAGCAATTGCCCTGGTCCATGACTCTACTTGTGATAAATGCTGTAAATGATAGTGTTAATGTATTCTTGAGAGATTGATATTATAAAGCATGATTGCAGGTCCTCCATGAGCAGATTTCAGCTTTGGCTGGTCAACCATGTCGAGAGGAATCCTGCAGATGCATGCTTGTGTGCCGGTCTCCTATGTCACATCTTTTTTTTAAAGGTTACTTTATATTCATCTTAGCTGTAGCGGAAGCTATACATGAGATTTTCAGGCAGACCTAACAACAAAAAGAGGCCGAGGTCTGCCTATCGTGAGAATCAAAAGAAAAGAAACAAGAAAGGATCCCAAGCAAATTAACATTCCCCCAAATTTCTCAGCCCCACCCTATCCAGGAAAAGCAGCCCTTTGGTAATACGGGGAAGCTGAGCTGCAGAAAGGAAGAGTCCCGGCTTGGCTAGCACTTCCCCTTCTAGCCAGGTCATCTGCCACTACATTTGCTTCCCTGGGAATATGGGAGTAGGAAACCTCCAACTCCACTGAGAACCTCTTGATCCTGGTCCACCAGTATGTCATGGCCCAAGATGGAGATGTTTTCCTCTGGAGGATATCTATCACCGCCTTTGAATCACTCTCAACCTCCACCTTAGGATAACCCAAGTTCGCGCAATGGGATAGGCCCTCCCAGATTGCCCTAATTTCTGCTCGAGAATTAGATCCAAAATTGTAGCCTGATGAGAATGCAAGAAAAAAGAAATTTACCGTCACAATCCTTGCCGATACCACCACCCTCAGAGGGGCCCGGGTTCTCAAGGGATGACCCATCTACTTTGATTTTGACCCAGCCCAACTTAGGCTTGGACCATTTGATCAGCTAGATTTGTCTCTGAGCTGGCAGCCCACTATCGATGCCTAACTCAGCTAGCGCTACAGCTGATGCACACTTGATAACCTTGGGTCGAGGAAGAGATGGACCGAGCCGGAAGATCTAATTTTGGACTCTAGCAATCACTCTCAAAGGACAGACTGGAACATTATCAAATCTGGCAACATTCCTAGACAGCCAAATCTCCCAAAAAATGATCCATGGGATGAGTCGCATTACAGTGTGCGGATGGTCAGACGGGGCAGCAGCTGTCCACCATTTGGAAGCTCTTCATTACTGAATCTTGGGGCGAGGAGAAAATCTTGAAAATGGGTTGATAATGGGACCAAACTTTGGATGCTATCTCTCCCGAGGAGAATAAATGATTGATTGATTCCATGTGGCTCGAATGGGGGCCGAGACAACAAACACATTTTGACGTCAAATGGACCCCCCCTTTTGCTTGAATTCTGTCATCTACTGGAATGACTCTATGGATGATCTTCCAGGAGAATTAGAGACAATTTAGGTGGAAGCCTTGCGTGCCAAACCCAATTGGACCACACTCTCTCGAAGCCAATAGGCCTTGAGAACTGCCACGCTGACGCCACTCGCAGTTCGCCTGATTGGGAGGTTGCCCAGACCTGCTTGTTTCGCTCCTCAGAGATGCAGGACCCCTCGTCAGCTACATGGTCCAGCACCACTTGCGGCAGGAGATTCCTGACTACTCATTCCTCCAACCCTTCGGTCCCAGGAACTCTCTAACTTGGGCTTGCTACTGATGTGAGGGGGCTGACTGCAGCTTCCAGTCAGTGAGAGGCCCTAAGCCGGGGGCGAGGCCCACGAAGCCAAGGACATGCTACCCAACGAGTTCAGGTCCTCAGCATATTTACCCCTAATGAAACTAGCCCAGCAGCTATCCTTCCCCTGCATTTGACCACCCACGCCATACACCTCCTAAAAGCCTGCATTATGCTGACCAAGTTTCTGAACCTCTACCCGTCTTCCAACACTGGAGAGGAAAGATGTTTCCAGTTAACCAATGACAGCATTTACGGTCATTCTCCCAGCCCCAAAAGAAGTCCACAAATGCCCTTTCTAGCTTCCTTAGCAAAGCGCGTGGAATATCTAGCTCACCTCGATCTGCCCATGAAGATAGGGACGCTTAGATATATGAAGGGGGATTCACTACAATTAAAACCAAGAATCCTCTAAACAGCCCTCGCTCTAGCATCAGATTGGTAGGAGGAAAGAATGAAGAAACTCTTGGAGGGATTGAATTTCTGGCCCGAGGCCCCTTGGTATTGGTCGAGAAAAGATTTGATCCGATTCAATGTTGTGCGGCCTCCATTGGCGAGCAAGACTGTATCGTCAGCGAAAAGCAGGTGGCTGACCGTCCGGCAGTTAGAACGAGTTCTGAAAGGTTGGCACTCCCCACTAATGATCAACTGTTTGAAGCCTCAACTCAGGACCTCCGCTGCCAGAATAAAGAGCCCTGGCGTCCTATGTCACATCTGATGCTCATACAAATTCAAAGCTCAAAGGAAGCGATCCTTGTCACAAAAGTAACAGTCCAAGAGGTAATCAAGAGAGGACACTCAGTGAGAACCTTAATATTTGAGGCATAATCCATTTACATCCGATTTAGTCCTGTTAAAGACCTCCTACACTAGCCTACTTCGATTGTGAAATCATCGACTATTTCTCTCCCCCACAAGGTCCAAATGCCGGCTAATAAAGAGAACCTCCAAAGCATCCTCCCCTTCCTTCCCAACCCCACCTCCATTGCCAATAAGAAAATAAACTCTCAATAGATCCCGACGTCACCCACAACACATCAAAGGTCACTAAGAACCTCTCCCACATCTCTCACCGGCAAAGGGGCAATGTATACATTAAAAAAGAAAAAGAAAAAAAAGATGATCGATGGACTCTGCATCTCGAATGCACAACAAACAAACATTAGTAGCCATCATCTTCTTTCTCTTAAGGTCATCAACCGTGAGAACCTTATTCCTACCCGCCAACCACGCAAAGGATGAAACTTTCAGAGGGCCCTACAGAACCAAACATAAGCAATATGTTGATGTGCTTTTCAAAAGGTAACTCGAAAGAGCAACATGTAAAAAGAGCTAGTGACAAGTCTTTTCTTTATTCTACATTGAGTCCCTATCTCTTGGCGAAGCCCGAATGCTATGAAGCCGCTTCAGCAGGCGAGTGAACACTTCAACTTACCCTTCTGAAAAATTCCTTTGACATGGTATAAGCCATGCCACTCAATTACTTGAAGTGAATAACAACGAGAGATGGGGACGTTTTCTTCTGGGGACAGCCTAGCTAGACTTTGAAAATCATCTCAAAGTGGCTTTTATCTGTCCAAACAACCTTTCAAAATGAAATGCTTGAACTATTGCCTAGAAGAATGAGACGGAGAGAGAGAGCATATGGGTTTGGGATGTTCAGCCCTCACTTATTTATAATAATAAAATAAAAGGTAAAATTATATATATACCCTTATACGAAGAAAAAACTAAAAGAAGGCTAAGAAAAATAAGAAAAGCATGAAACAGATAAAAGATTGAAAAATTAAGGACAAAGGTTCATTATATATATAAGACCTAGGTATATGTACCTGTGGGCCTACATACACCCACACTCCTTGCACCTCTTATTGACTTCATTAGAGAATCAATAAATTGGACACTAAGACTATTAGTTGAAGTTAACAAATCAGGGACATATTTTCATTGAGGCTTCAATTCTAAGAAAATATTTTAGCGGTTCTAAGTCTTTGATATCAAACATATTGCTTAGATATAATTTCAACTAAAAAATGCTATTAGCATCATCATATGTAATAAGAATATCATCCACATAGATACTTGCAATAATAGTTCTTTTCACGTGCCTTCTGACAGACACAAAATGATCATAATGAATATAAGAAAATTCAATACGAATTAAGGCCCCAATAAACTTATTAAATAAGGCTCGAGGAGGTTGCTTCAAATCATATATTGCATTCTTTAGACACCATACCTTCCACTTCTCCCCTTTCGAGTAAATTTAGGAGGAAACAAATAGATTTTCTTACTCAAATCACCATTTAAAAAGGCATTTTTAACATCCATGATGCAAGGGCAACTGTAAAATGGTTGCAAGAGAAATAATCACTCGAGTAGTGTTTATCTTAGTGACAAGAACAAAGGTCTTAGAATAATCGTGTAAAGCCTTTAGCTACATAGAAAACTTTATATTAAGTTATACTTCCATCAAGATTGTACTTGAGTGCATACACCCAACGACAACCCACATGATTTTTTCCAACTGGTAAAACAGTCATCTCTCACGTATGATTCTTTTTAAGAGCTACCATTTCCTCCTTCATAGCATGTCGCCCTATAGGAGAAATAAGCATCTTCTTAAGATTTTTAAGAATGGTAGAAAGCATTCAAGGGCAGAAACAAGGGACTTGTGCTGAGGAGACAAAATGATAGTAAAAAAAAAGCATTGAATGGAATGGGAGGTGTATTATTATTATTATTATTATTTTCTTTTTTAATAACAACATGTAAAAGTCCATGAAAGGGTAGTCTAAATATGGATTACCATAAATAGATAAACAAGTAGAAACACTATCAGTATATGTAGCAAAAGTAACATGCTTCATTGTGTCCAAAAGGATTACGGACATTCCTTCTTTCATATACCTTCAAGTTGGATTTAGTAGAATCAATAGCAATCTTATCTCTAGCATTATTGGGTTTGGAATGAACAAATAATATTTCATCATACTCGAGAACAATGATAGGAAGAACCATAAAATGCTGCTCTCCCTTTTCTTTTAAAAAAATATAGAACAAATTCAACAAATTTTACATATATATAAACATAACACTTTTAGTAATTGGATCAAAATATTTACATTTCTTTTGTGAAGATGAATATTCTAAGAAAATGCATTTGACAACTGAATTTAACAATTTATTTATAAAATGATCAGTATTATAGACATAGCACACACAAACTCCCTAATGAGGCCTACCTCCAATTCTTTATATAATATCTTATTTAAGGCTTTAATATAATCACCAACAAAAAGGGCGATAACGGATCACACTACTAGAGCCGTTTCGAAGCCCCGAAGTAGCCCATAGCAAAAGCCATTTACTAGAATCGAGAACCTAGCTGATTGAAAACGCTTTTGTATCCATATTCTTCATTTCTGCCTGCACCCAACTGGCCAACATTTAGTGAAGGAACTCCCAACTGACATGATCGTAAATATCAAGCTTGCATATAATGTCCTTTTTACCTTTCTTATAACGCGAGTCTATGCACTCACGAGTCATCAAAGCACTATCTAAAACTAGTCTACCGGCGGCGAATGCACTTTGGACTTTGAGTATGACATACGAGGGAACTGAGTGCAATATGAAGGCCATAATTTTAGCTAATATTTTGTAGGCATCGACAATCTGGCTAATGGGCCTAAAATCCGCCAAGCTTTCAACACCTTCCTTCTTTGAAATTAAAGTAATGAAAGATGTACTCATCTCTGATGAAAGATAACCACGGCCATAAAATTCAAATTCAACTATAAATTCGGTCACATCCCTGTTCACTAGCTCCTAAAAGACTTGAAAGAATGCTACAGGGAATCCGTCTGGCCTTAGAGCCTTATCTTTGTTGAGATGTGGAGCCACATCTGGGGGCCGCTCGACCACTCGAGTGCCCTTCTCGACCGGTCGAGTGGCTTGCTCGACCAGTCGTGGACTGGCTCGACTCAAAGTCCAGCGAGCAAAATTGATTTTTGGTTCGAGGTGCTCGACCGGTCGAGGTGCCTGCTCGACTAGTCGAGGGTCCGCTCGACTAGTCGAGCAGCCTGCTGACCAGTCGAGGTTACGCAGATTCGTTTCCGGATCTTGCACGAACTACGGGTTTTTTGAGTAAGTTTTCGCAATGGTGCGAAAGGAAAGTTGCCTAAACTATAAATAGGGGTCCCTAGGGCTTTTTTAGGTATCATAAGAGTTATTCCAAGGTGTAGGCAAAGGGTTTTTTCTGTACTTCCAAGGGAGATGTTATATATTGCCTTGTAATCTTTGTTTTTCTTCATAGTGGAAGTTTGCATTTACGGTTTTTTTTTTTTTTTTTTTTTTAAATAAAAAAACCCTTGTTGGGGTTTTTCCACGTATATCTTGTCTTATGGTTTGTGTGGAATGCTTTGATTATTTTTTTAGTTTATATTTCTTCTTGTTTATCGTTTGTGGGTGAGATCGGAGCTTAGATCTCGGTTCACTGCGTTGTTGGTGTGCTGCGCAACAACTGGTATCAGAGCTATTGGTTTAGTTCTATTGGGAGCAATAACAGAAGAAGAGAAAACTAGAATTGAGAAGTTTGATGGTTCAAACTTTGCCTTCTGGAAGATGCAGATGGAGGATTATCTGTATCAGAAGGACCTCTATATTCCTCTAGGAGGAAAAGAGAAGAAACAAGAAAAGATGACAGATGATGAATGGTTTTTATTGGATCGGAAGGCTTTAGGAACGATCCGACTCTCTTTGTCTAGGAGTGTCGCCTTCAATATATCCAAGATGAAAACTACGAAAGAATTAATAGAAGCCTTAGCCACCATGTATGAAAAACCCTCAGCGTCTAACAATGTTTATCTTATGAAACAACTATTCAACATGAAGATATCAGATGGTGGGAGCATGACTAAACATCTAAACGAGTTCAATACAGTCACGAGCCAGTTGAAATCCGTTGGCATTGTTTTTGAAGATGATGTTAGACCATTATTGATCTTGTCCAGTTTGCCAGACAGTTGGGATGGTTTGGTGATTGCTGTGAGCAATTCTTCAAGGTCAACAAAGCTGAAATTTAATGATGTGGCCGGTCTAATTCTCAGCGAAGAATCTATAAGAAAGGCATCAAGAGTTTCAGGTGATTCAGGGAATGCTCTAAACGTTAAAGGCAGAGGAAGATCGCTGAACAAAAGAGATAATAAACACAGACATTCTAAGTCGAGAAAGAAGTCCAAGGGACCAAAAGACAAAGACGGGTATTGGCATTGCAGGAAGAAGGGGCACATAAAACGTGATTGCAGAGCGTTTAAGAAATAAGAAGGAAACTCTTAAGGTGGGAAGGATTCAGTGAATTTATCTAAGGAGAGTGACATAGAGGCGTTGATCTTATCTCTTGATGCGATGAATGAGTCTTGGGTTATAGACTCGGGTGCTTCGTTTCATGGCACTTCGTATAAGGAAGTTCTACGTAATTATGTGTCAGGTGACTTCGGGAGAGTCTACCTAGCTGATGATGAGTCGTGCAGTATTGTTGGAAAGGGAGACGTTCATGTTAATCAGAAAGACAAAACGGTTTTGAAATTGAAAGGTGTCATACATGTATTGAGTTTGAAACGAAACTTGATCTTAGTGGGGCAGTTGGCCGATACCGGTTATGTGACGACATTCACTAGTGATTCCTGGAAAATCACGAAAGGTGCCTTGGTGATATCTCGAGGCAAGAAGGAAAGTACTTTGTACGTGACTTCATGATTGTATAGTTAACTCGCAGTCGCATCAACTGGAGTGAATGGGCAGTTATGGCATCAGAGGTTGGGACATATGAGTGAGAAATGGATGAAAGTGCTATTGTCAAAGAGGAAGCTACCAGGGCTAAAGTCTATTAACTTGGAATTCTGCGAGGACTGCATGTATGGCAAGCATAAGATGACAAGTTTCAAGAAAACAGGACGCGCTCCAAAGACGTATCTGTTGGAGTTTGTACACATTGATGTGGATCGGCACATGTATTATCTCTTGGTGGCTCACATTATTTTGTTTCATTTATTAATGATGCTAGTAGAAAATTGTGGGTCTATTTCTTAAAACATAAATCTGATGTATTTGATGTATTTAAGAAGTGAAAAGTTATGGTAGAAAATGAGAGAGGTAAAATAGTAAAATGTCTCAGATCTGATAATGTGAGAGAGTACTGTCAGGGGTGGCTCAACATTTTCGGGGCCTTAGGCAAGTCATAAAAATGAGGCTTTCTGGTTTAAAAAATAAAAAATTAATAAATTCAAAATTAAACCATAATAATTAATAAACTTTTGTATTCAAGTTTATATAGTAAATCAGTTTCGATAGATAAAATTAACCGTTCATAAGGTAAATCCTATATGGATGAAAGGAAAACATAAATATCAGCTTATTCAAAATTTCTGCCGCCTGTAGAGAAGTTTTTTAATGGTGAGCATTCAATATCCAATTTTTTTCTGTGTCGTGGTCTACTTGAGCTTTGGTTCTGCTTCATGTCTTATATTCTAAAATGGGATGAAGAAACGGATCAACGGAATAGATATAACACATATAATAATGTGGACCCCACAGAGCTCAGGGCTACAGTAATCCTTAAGTGGTCTGCACGCAATCCACGTCTATTGTGAGAATAATGAATTGAGAATTGTATAGTACTCTAACAGTGTTATAGTTAATAAATAGGCATTCCTAGATTGTTAATATAGCATATTTTGACTCCATCCAAACCGTCTAAATTAGGTGATCCCTTCTGGATAGCCTAAATTACAAAAAATCCATTGATTTAACTATTCCATCTTTCAATTAGTGGGAATTTGTATGTTGAATTCAAATAATTTGTTTAGTGTACAAGAATCAACCAGTTAGGAGATCCATTCATTGTGTGTTTTTGTTTTTGTTTTTCATGAACCATCTAAACTAGGACCCACTTTTATATCTGTTTAATTTAATTTAAAAATATTCAAAGGTTGCAATTTCTCAGTGCATGTGTATAGATTACCAAACGTTGTTAGAGTATTAAAAGCTTGTTCCTATGATATAGGCCTTCATAAACAGGGGGCCTTAGGCGATTGCCTCACCTGCCTACCCATTAGAGCCGCCCCTGAGTACTGTAATAAGAGATTTGAAGAGTATTGTGCGGCAAATGGAATTAAACATCAGAAAATGATTCCAGAGACACCGCAGCAGAATGGTGTGATTGAGCGCATGAATAGGACCATCCTTGAGCGCATCAGGAGCATGAGGTTACATGCAGGGTTGCCTAAGACCTTTTGGGCAGATGCTATGAATACTGTCGCATATCTCATCAATATAAGTCCCATAGTACCATTGGATGGTGGGCTACCAGAAGAAATGTGGACTGGGAAAGAAGTGAACCTTGCACATCTCAGAGTGTTCGGTTGTACTTCATACGTTCACATTGATGCGGAGCACAGAAACAAGCTGGATGCAAAGTCCAGGAGGTGCACGTTTATAGGCTACCGGTAGCATGATTTTGGCTAGAGGTTTTGGGATGCAGAAAATAGGAAAATCATCAGAAGCAAGGACGTAGTCTTCAATAAAAAAGTGATGCATAAGGATAGTATGCAAAAAAATAAGGCCGAGGAGAAAGAATTTGTAGAGTTGGAAGAGTTATCAGACATGGGTGTTACAGCACCACAAAATGATCATGCCCAGGAGCATTATAAGGTAGAGCCGCATACATCAGTTGTAAGGAGGTCTACTCGGGAGAGGAGACCCATGGTCCGATACTCACACTCCTTACATTATCTACTACTGACAGATAATGATGAACCAGAGTATTTTAAAGAGGCATTACAGTTGGATACACGGGTTAAGTGGGAGCAGGCCATGGATGATGAGGTTGACTCTCTTGAGTCTAATCATACATGAGAGCTAGTCACTCTACCCAAGGGTAAGAAAACTCTTCATAACAAGTGAGTTTACAGACTGAAGGAGGAGCACGATGGTTCGAAACAATACAAGGCTAGATTGGTTGTGAAAGAGTTTTAACAACAGACAGGTATCGATTTCACTGAAATATTTTCACCTGTGGTGAAAATGTCTATGATTCGCATGGTCTTGAGTATAATGGCTACAGAGGACTTACATCTAGAGCAGCTAGATGTTAAGACAACCTTTCTTCATGGGGTCCTTGAAGAAGAGATATATGCATCAGCAGAAAGGATACGTGGCACTAGGAAAGGAGAACAAGGTGTGTAGACTGAAGAAGAGTTTATATGACCTGAAGCAGACCCCGAGGCAGTGGTACAAGAAGTTCGACAGTTTTATGTCGGGAAACGGATTTAGGAAATGTCATGCAGACCGCTGTTGCTATTTGAAGAAGTTTGATACGTCGTCATACATCATCCTTTTTCTGCATGTTGATGATATGCTTGTGGCCGATTCAAGCATGAAGGACATCTCAGATCTCAAAAGACAACTGTCTAGAGAATTTTCCATGAAGGATTTAGGAGCTGCAAAATAAATCCTAGGCATGAGGATAAAGCGTGATAGGGAAAATAAGGAACTGGTTTTGTCACAGGCAAAGTATATAGTCAAGGTACTTGATCGATTCAATATGGGAGGTGCTAAGCCGGTTAACACTCCATTAGCCAACCACTTCAAGCTTTCTAAGGAGCAAGGTGCAAAGACGCAGGAGGAACGAGACTACATGGCTAAAGTCTCATACGCGTTAGCTATTGGGAGTCTCGTGTATGCTATGGTGAGCACGAGGCCAGACATTGCTCAAGCAGTGGGAGTTGTTAGTAGGTTCATGAACAACTCCGGGAAGGAACATTGGGAAGCTGTGAAGTGGATCCTCAGATACTTGGTAGGTACTGTGGATATAGGGCTGTGCTATGGTGGATCGGAAATCAAGCTATAAGGCTACGTAGATTCAGATTTCGCAGGAAATATCGACAGCAGAAGAAGCACTACAGGTTATGTCTTTACTCTAGGTAGTGCTGCAGTCAGTTGGGTCTCTCAGTTGCAGAAGATAATATCTATCAGTACAACGGAAGCAGAATATGTTGCGACTATAAAAGCATGCAAGAAGATGATATGGATGCAAGGTTTCATGGAAGAGTTGGGTAAGAAGCAAGCAAATTGCAAGCTGTACAGTGACAGTCAGAGTGCAATACACTTGGCTAAGAATTCAGCTTTTCATTCAAGGGCCAAACATATTGACATCAGATATCACTTCATATGCTCGTTACTGGAAGATGGATCGATTGCTCTGGAGAAGATTCATACAAGTGAGAATCCTGCGGATATGCTGACCAAGGCGGTCACACGGGAGAAGCTGAAGATCTATTCAGCTTTAATTGGTCTTTAGGCGTAACGACGGTGAGGTGGTACACTTCGGATGTAGAAGACGAAGGTTATGACGATGAGTCTCCAAGTTGGAGATTGTTGAGATGTGGAGCCACATATGGGGGCCGCTTGACCAGTTGAGTGCCCTTCTCGACTAGTCGAGTGACCCACTTAATCAGTCGTGGACTGCCTTGACTCAAAATCCAGCGAGCAAAATTGATTTTTGGTCCGAGGTGCTCGACCGGTTGAGGCACCTACTCGACCAGTCGAGGGTCCGCTCGACCAGTCGAGCAGCCTGCTCGACCAGTCGAGGTTACACAGATTTGTTTCTGGATCTTACACGGACTGCGGATTTTTTGAGTTAGTTTTCTCAAGGGTGCGAAAGGAAAGTTGCCAAAACTATAAATAAGAGTCCCTAGGGCTTTTCTAGGTATCATGAGAGTTATTCCAATGTGTGGGCAAAGGGTTTTCTCTGTACTTTCAAGGGAGAGGTTAGTATATTGCCTTGTAATCTTCATTTTTCTTCATAGTAAAAGTTTGCATCCATGGTTTTTTTTTTTTTTTTTTTTTTTTTTTAAAACTCTTGTTGGGGTTTTTCCACGTATATCTTGTCTTGTGGTTTGTGTGGAATCTTTTAATTCTTTTTCTAGTTTATATTTCTTCTTGTTTATCGTTTGTGGGTGAGACCGGAGATTGGATCTCGATTCACTGCGTTGTTCACGTGCTGCACAACAATCTTCACTCGAGGCATCCATTGCCGCCTTAATTTCTCGAAAAATGGCCTTAAGAAGCCAAACCTCTTGCTCTAAAATTTGATCAAATGGTTAGATTATCAAGTTGCAAAAGCATCCATTTCTTGCCAGTAAGGAAATCAAGAAATCACTGGAAATGAAGAATGACATTATTTGTGGTCTCTCTCTTTTTTTTTTTTTTTTTTGTTAGCTTGTTAGTACACCATCTGTCAGATTACACTTTTGAGTTAGCCACCCCACTAGGGAATCGATGCCAAGACCTCGGTGTTGAAACGATGTATCTTTCACTCAGTCTACCACTTGAGCTATGCATTGTTTGTGATCTCTAAATACAATTGGATTTGTAGAAAAGAGCCTATCCTAATATATTTTTTTGGGTTCCCAAAAACACCCATTTATAAATGTAAATTGTAACAGTGCTATTGTATTTTCCTTAATTACAATTAGAGTCCCTTTTAACCAATGTTTTAAATATCGATGATATCGACGATATATCCCATGATATGTCTTGTATTCCACTTGTGTGATTTGAAATGCACAAGTAGTGCCGATATATCCCACATGTTCAATCTGGCGAACATTTTCAATTTCTAATCCCTTTTTTTTGTTGAAATTATGTTAAATCAGTGTCTAATAATTACAAATCCATTGGTTCTTCATGTTTTGCATGGAAAATCATGGAGTTGAATATTTGATTTCGATATCCATTTGTTCTTCATTTTCTCCATTAACAAAAAAAAAAAAAAAAAGGTCCTTCAACCAACTGTAAATAGAGACTAATTTTGAAGTATTTAGGAGTATTTGATGAAATGATCATCACATACACTCAAATGTCGAAATTTGAATACAAGTGGTCCAATTTGGGGAAATTCAAAATTTCCCCAAGTTCTCCTAAATTGCTTGCAATGTTCCACTACAAACATGAAATTAAGTATATATGAGGGTTGATCTACTGATTTGTCATGTCCTTGTAAGGAAACCTATTATGTGTACTTCTTTTTTGAGATGTTATGATTTAGAAGTGTATATTAAGGCTTTTTTAAACAATCCCGAACGTTTTATTGAAAACTTTAACCATTTTCCTAATGTTTTCCAAAAAATGCGAAAAATTACTCGATACAAACGATATATCTCATGTGATAACCAATTTTTATTTGTATCCCAAGGATGCGATACGTAACGTGATACCGATATTTAGAACATTGCTTAAGACCCGTTTGATAAAAATTATTTCAACTTATTAAGTCACTCTCACATTTTAAACTCTCATCACCTAGCATCCCCACATCCTGGTGGTGTATTAAAATTTCTTTTCACTTTTTATTAAAATATTCCTCTTATTATTTCAAAGTCACAATTCAGCACTTAAATTAATTTTCAGATTTTGTTCTTCTTCTTTTTTTCTTTTCTTTTAGTTTATCAGCACCTTACAAATGTTATACTTTCTATCCACACATCACATAGAGCCGTCATGGCCACAAGACCACAAGACCAACAACATGAGATTCTCTCTATCCACACATCACATAGATAATTAAATAGAATATACAACCGGCTCAATATACATGTCCTCTACTCCCACTTCCACTATCTAAAAGGGAGTTGCTTTTACAAAACCAATATTTTTTACACTTACAACCATTTTCCACCTTGGGAATTGTAGTACACTTCGGTTTTTTTTTTTTTTTCCATTTTCATTGTGTATGATAGACTGGTACACTTTTGTGTTGCTAATGTAAAATGGGTGTATGGAAATCTGAGGGGGGTGGGTGTATATAAACCAATTCCCTTTGTAAAATGTTGAAAATAACATACGACTAGTGCAATATGACTACTTCTCCGGTGAAAGGCCTTCCTGGGGCAGTAATCGTACAGCTACAGTTGTTCATGCTTGTGATCAATCTTGTCCGTTCATCTGATGTTAATTTTCATTCACAAATGGTTAGAAAAGATGAATAGTTTTGAGAAAAAGATGAATTGATGAAATTGTATTTGTTATGAAAGCAAGACAAGTCGACTTGTTGAACATTTGTTAAGCCACGCGTGCGGGAGCCTCGCCTATCCTTCCACACGTGCCAATATGGCATACGTGTGTATGATCAGAGGATGCCATCAGATGGGCTACACTGTTTAGATCTTTTGGCATGAACCCTACGCCATTTCACTCCTCACGGGAGCCACACAAGGCAAAAAAAGGATGGACGGTTAGGAAAAAAGCTCGTTTTAACTGTCAGTTTGATTTGTGCATGGTGGTCCACCAGATCAGATGGACTAGTTGTACTGCAATCCAGACCGTCCAAATCCCTGACCCAACCATGAATGGAGCGTAACTGAATAATTGCACTGAAACTATAATATTACCCATCTGTGTCTTTCCCTTTGAATTTGGACAACTTACCATTTAACTATAACTGGATGGTTAAGGTTGCTTGGTCAGTATGGTTTTAGTGATATGCTCCATCCACAGTGGGACCTACAATCTGGATGTTCTGGATGGCCGTACATCATCCACGCGATTCCAATCCAGACATCAAAGCCATGTGTTCCATTGTGGACGGTGGATTAGCATGGATATCATCACCTTTATCCAACGATCTTGACCGATCATCCATTATTTTTGGGCCGGTGACATTTTCTTTCACCAATCTCATGGATGTTCACCACCTAGATGATTAGGATTTTCCAATTGGTGTGATGTTTGGTCCATGCAGTCCATCAATGGCAGCTCAAAGCAAATGCATCGAATGTCTCGAATTGTTCACTTCCATTAAAAGTTATAAAAATTTTATAAATGCTCTTTTGAGGTAAGCGTGGGAAGAGAAAATAATGCAATGGCAAAGGCATTCTTGTCGATGCACGGTTAGGATTTCATACTAAAAAAACGGTGGCATCCCTGGCGCAACTGTTAAAAAAACGGAGTTTTAAAGGCAATTTTAGGGCCGCTCGTGGCCCTTGATATTTTCCGGGTCCACCATCATGTATATTTGTAATCCACTCTAACCATTAGCTGTGAAAAAAAATCAGGCTGGCTTGTGATTTAAGTGGTCTACACCAAACGGAAACTGTTAGGAGAGACGTTTACCCTTTCTTTTTTTTAAAAAAAAAATGATACTAAGATGCTTAGTTTTAAAGAATAATTAGTTATGTTCTTTCCTATTATTGGACATAACGTTTGAAATAGAGCTATCAGGCATTAATTCATACATTCTGAAAAAAATAGTCAATCAGCATTTCGATAGGATTTTAGATGTAATAATGTCGTTTTATCTAGTGTTCGTAAAGCAATCTAGACAGGAGACTCCAGAGATTGTCGAATCGAACATGTAATACATACTTTCAGGTAAATGAACATAGTTCTTTCTTGTTTTGAGAGGACCTGCATTCTAGCTTTCTCCTTATAGTGGAAAATTCAAGCTTCCGTAATAGGATGGGATTCATCTTCAAATTGTTATGGCTGCATGTTCCCTTGATATGGTTCTACCAATGAAATGTTTTAATAGTATTCATAATTACATTTTCTATATGTTGTAGGAAAATATTACATAGTTGAGCGGGGTTCAATTCTCTGCGGGTCATGGCTCCTTATTGTGGTGTACGTTATAACATACATGAATATCAAATTGGACAAACGCCATTGAATAAGAAGCTAATTAACTACTGTTATGCTCAACTATGAAATATAATGAACATTGTTTTGGAGTGTTGAAAATATGATTTTCTATCCTAAAGATAGCTCTATAATTTAAGCTCTATATACAAATGAAGATTGTGATCACATGTTACATTCTCCACACAAGGGATCTGTGAAGGCGGGATGATGAAAAACGAAAGTTCGTTACTCGACAATAAAGATGACATCACACATGTACTTGCAGAGGAGAAAGTTCTATATGAAAGTAGCTTGCTGGTGAATGTCAAGGATAAAGAATAGAATTGTCAATTGGATGTGGGATGATTAGCATCTCATACGGCGAAGATAAATTTTTTTTTTTTTTTTTGAAGTGATATTTATTTGAACCATAGAATGCTTCTCTTTAACATTCACAACATGTTTATGATTCATATGTTGTTGAGCATTTAATACTAATACGTTGCTTTACATTTGAACATCTTAAACAAGAACTTCCTGACTTACATAATAACACGTGTCAATTTTGTCTAAAATATTATTATAACATTTGCAGGTTATCTATTTTGTGTAATTATTTAGATGAATTGAAGAGAAACGCATAAACTATGCCTACAAAATCTCTGGGTAAAATTCCAATGAAAGAGACAAAAAAGTCATTCAGAAGATAGCAACGAAATTGGGTTCTGAGAATGTAACTCGAAGTGATAGGATTTTTCCTCCCAGGCTCGACCAGTCGAGGGTGGCACTCGACTAGTCGAGTGGGGCTCGACTCAAAGTCCAGCGACCAATTGTTTTTATTCGTCCAGGCTGCTCGACCGGTCGAGGCTCCACTCGACCAGTCGAAGACTCTGCTCGATTAGTCGAGGTTACGCAGATTTAAGTCCGATTTTGTGCCGGATTCAGAATTTTGAGGCGGCTTTCGCAAGGGTGTGAAAGAAAGTTTTCTAAACCATAAATAGGAGGTCCCTAGGGCTTTTTTAAGGTATTGACAATGCAAGAGGGTTTCCTAAAGCATTACAAGGGTTTGCTAAAGGGTTTAAGGCTATCAAAGGTGAGAGAGAGAGAGAGAGAGAGAAAGAGAGAGAGAGGAAGCTTGTGGAAGGGATGTTATGTTCATAGAGGTGATTTATTGTGCACTCGACATCTCAGCGCTTCTACGTCCTCATAATCGGTGAGATCTCTCCGTTTTTCTTTATTGTCTTATTGTTTATCCACTCCTGCGTGAGTGAAGAAGGTTCGATCCAAGCAATTAGTGCTTGTGATCGGTTGTAACGTTTTACTTTATAGTAGATTATTGATCTGGACAAGGTCCCCTGGTTTTTACCTCTTGGAGAGTTTTCCACATAAAAATCTCTTGTGTCATGTGGTCTATGCTTTGATTTATCTCATTACTTTATTATTTCATAATTCTGGTGTTTTTAGGAGGCTAGATCCTAAGGTTTTGTGCAATGGCCCCCAACATAGTAGTATCAGAGACGGGTTCATTGAACGGAGTGAGATCGGTTCTGAATTATGGAAGGTGGCTCATCAAGGATGATTAGCCTCAATGGTTCTAATTGGACCATATGGAAGGCTAAGATGAAGGACTTGCTTTATTGCAAGGACTTGTATTCTCCAATTCAAGGCATATTAGCAAAGTCAAAGGATATGAAAGATGATGATTGGAAGAAATTGGACCAGAAGGTGGTGGGGTTTATTAGACAATGGTTGGACGATTCCTTTTTCCACCATGTGTCTATGGGGACCTCAGTCGCTAGCCTATGGTTGAAATTGCAAGGGTTGTACGAGAGGAAGACAACCGACAATAAGATTTTCTGATAAGGCGACTTGTGAATCTTAAGTTCAAAGGTGGTGGTTCTGTGGTTGAGCACATGAATGAAGTCAGCAATATATTGAACCAACTTTCCGCCATGAAGATGGTCTTGGACGATGAATTACAGGCTTTACTATTGCTTAGCTCATTGCCCGATAGTTGAGAGACATTGGTAGTGTCTCTAAGTAACTCCGCGTCAGATGGAAAGGTGTCCATGAAACAAGTAACTAGTTGTCTCTTCAATGAGGAGACAAGGAGGAAGTCTTAGGGGTCTACTCAGCAAGAGGCCCTTGTGACACAAGAACGAGGGAGAGGAAAGAACAGAAAGGGCGGGAAGGCACGAGATAAATCAAGAGGCAAGTCGAGCACCAGGAAGGATGTTGAATGCTGGAATTGTGGTAAGAAGTGTCACTATAAGCATGAATGTCATAAGAATAAGAACGACAAGAAAGGAAAAAGAAAGGAGAAGGAAGATGAATCATATTATACCGCGGTCGCTTTAAATGACGACGTTGTAGTTATTCTTTCAGTAGATCATAATGTTTGTCTTACGGCTACAAGTCAGGATACCGACTAGGTGATAGACTCGGGAGCCTCGTTTCATGTGACTCCACGCAGAGACTTCTTCACAAGCTACAAGTCAGGTGACTTTGAGACCGTAAAGATGGAAAATTCTGGCGTATCGAAGATCGTAAGGGTCGGTGATATTTGTGTGAAGACCAATGTGGGTTGCACATTGGTTCTCAGGAATGTGAGGCATATCTCAAACCTTCGCCTCAACTTGATGTCGACGGGAAGGTTGGATGATGATGGCTATGAAAGTCGGTTTACTGGTGGGCGTTGGAAGCTCATTAAGAGTTCGTTGATCACAACCAGAGGAAAGAAATATTGCACCCTTTACAAGGCAAGTGTCTGTGTGTGCAAGGGTGGGTTGAACGCAGTGGAAGATTCAGCTATTGACATGTGGCACAGGCGTCTAGGACATATGAGTAAAAAATGGCTTCAAGTACTAGCAAAGAAGCGACTCTTTCCAGACGTGACAGATATACCTCTCAAAACCTGTATTGATTGTTTATCAGGGAAACAACATAGAGTTTCATTTGTTAAATCTGCTTCTCATGTTAATAAAGTGCATGCATTAGATTTGGTTTATTCTAATGTTTATAGTCCTATGAGGACAAAAACCTTGGGTGGGGCATTATATTTTGTCACTTTTATAGATGATGTATCTAAGAGAGTTTGGGTTTATGCTTTGAAATCCAAGGACGAGGTCTTTGGTGTATTTAAATTATTTCATACTATGGTCGAGAGAGAGACAGGCAAACCATTAAAGTGCATTTGCACTGACAATGGTGGTGAATACATCGGTGACTTTCATGAGTATTGTAAGTCCCTAGGTATACGGCATGAACAGACGGTTCCCAAGACCCCCAGCATAATGGTGTGGCTGAGCGAATGAATTGCACTATTGTAAAGAGAATCATATACATGTTATCCCATGCAAAGTTGCCCAAGATGTTCTGGGGAGAAGCAATACACATGACAGTATATTTGATAAACAGGTCTCCATCAGCCTCGTTAAATGGAGAAGTATCCGAGAAGGTGTGGACTGGACAAGATCCATCGTACAGTCATCTCAGGGTATTTGGATGCAGGGCATCCGTTCATGTACCAAAGGACGAGAGGTCCAAGCTCGATATGAAGATCAAGCAGTGTGTGTTCTTAGGGTACGGTGATAAAAAGTTCAGTTACAGATTGTAGGATCCGACGGAAAAGAAGCTCGTCAGGAACAGAGATGTGGTTTTCTTTTAAGATCAATGTATAAAAGACATTGGTAAGCCAGAGAAGAACCAGCCTAGTTCAGGTGAGCTAGAGAACATGGATCCGGTTATTTCTCTCGTGGTGTCTGATGACTGGAGAGTACAGCAAGGTGCAGAGGATAAGGGAGTTCCTATAGAAGATGGACTAGGGGAATAGCCCCCACTTGATCCACCTGTTGAGCCACATGTGAGGAGGTCATCTAGGGACAGACAGCCCTCCAAGAGCTACTTGTCGCATGAGTATATTATGCTCACTGATGGAAGAGAGCCAGAAGATTATTCTGAGGCCCTAGCCGACGAGCATAAGGGGGAGCGGTTGAAAGTTATACAAGAGGAGATGGAATCCTTGCATAAGAATCACACCTATGACATGGTAAAACTGCCTAAGGGTAAGAAAGCTCTAAGCAACAAGTGAGTATTCAGAAAGAAGATTGAGCAGAAGAATTCACAGACAAGGTTCAAGGCCAGACTTATGGTGAAAGGGTTCGGTCAGAGGAAAGGTATAGACTTCGAGAAAATATTCTCACCAGTGGTGAAGATGACATCCATACGGGTGTTGCTTGGGTTGACAGCTAGCATAGATCTGGAGATAGAGCAGTTAGATGTTAAAATTGTCTTTCTCCATGGTGACCTGAAAGAAGAGATCTACATGCACCAACCAGAGGGGTTCGAAGTCAAAGGTAAATAGCATATGGTGTGTAAGGTAAGGAAGAGCTTGTATGGGCTGAAACAAGCTCCATGGCAATGGTACAAAAAGTTCAACTCATTCATGTTGAAGCATGGATATGACAGAACGGAGTCGGACCACTGTGTGTTTACGTACAAATTCTCAAATAGTGATTTATTGGTTCTGCTATTGTATGTTGATGACATGTTCATCATGGAAAAAGACATTAAGAAGATTGATAGGCTGAAACAGGAGTTCGGCAAGTCGTTCGCGATGAAAGACTTAGGCCCAACTAAGCAGATCCTACGAATGGAGATAATCCGTGACAAAAGCAGCAGGAAGCTTTGGCTGTCACAAGAGCGGTATATTGAGAAAGTCTTAGAGCGGTTTAATATGAATATAGCGAAGCCGGTCAGTACCCCACTGGATGGTCACTTTAGATTGAGCTACGGGCAGTGTCCAAGATGAAGGCAGAGGTGGACGAGATGCAGAAGATACCCTACGCGTCAGCGGTAGAAAGTTTAATGTATGCTATGGTGTGTACACACTCAGACATAACATATGCGGTTGGTGTTGTCAGCTGGTATCTTGTCAATCCTAGAAAAGAGCATTGGGCACCTGTGAGGTGGATACTGCAGTATCTAAAAAGCTTATCTAGGTTGATCCTATGCTATGGTGATGGAAAACTTATGTTAGAGGGTTACACAGATGCAGATATGGCATGTGACATAGACTCCAGAAAGTTTACATCGGGGTTCATGTTCATGTTTGCAGGGGGAACAGTTTCTTAGCAGAGCAAGCTACAGAAGGTCGTAGCATTGTCGACGATAGAGGCCGAGTACATTGTAGTCACAGATGCATGTAAAGAGATGTTTTGGATGAAGAGGTTCCTACAGGAACTTAGTCTGATGCAGGAGCAGCACGTGATCTACTGCGATAGCCAAAGTGATATATACTTGAGCAAGAATTCAAGTCAGCACTCCAAGTTGAAGCACATAGAGATTTGGTATCACCGGATCAGGGATACTTTAAAACAAAAGGTGTTACAGCTTGAGAAGGTCCACACAGACGATAATGGGTCAGATATAATGACCAAGGCATTGCTCAAGGGTAAGTTTGAGGTTTGTAAAAACCTGGCTGGCTTGAAGAAGACGGATCTCTCCTGAGTCAGAAAGGGAGAGATTTGATGGGATTTTTCCTCTCAGGCTCGACCAGTCAAGGGTTGCGCTCAACCGGTCAAGTGGGGCTCGACTCAAAGTCCAACAACTAATTGTTTTTATTTGTCCAGGCTACTCGACCAGTCAAGGAGTCTGCTCGACCGGTCGAGGCTCCACTTGACCGGCCGAGGACTCTACTCGACTAGTCGAGGTTACGTAAATTTGAGTTCGATTTTGTGCGGGATGCAAAATTTTGAGGCGGCTTTTGCAAGGGTGTGAAAGAGAGTTTCTTAAACTATAAATAGGAGGTCCCTAGGGCTTTTCTAGGGTATTGACAATGCAAGATAGTTTCCTAAAGCTTTACAACGGTTTGCTCAAGGGTTTAGGGCTATCAAAGGTGTGTGAGAGAGAGAGAGAGAGAAAGAGATAGAGGAAGCTTGTGGAAGGGAGGTTATGTTCATAGAAGTGATCTATTGTGCACTCGACATCTCAGTGCTTCTACGTCCTCGTAATCGGTGAGATCTCTCCGTTTTTCTTTATTCTCTTATTGTTTATCCACTCCTGCGTGAGTAAAGAAGGTTTGATCCAAGCGGTGTGTGCTTGCGATTGGTTGTAACGTTCTACTTCATAGTGGATTGTTGATCTGGAAGAGGTCCCATGGTTTTTACCTCTTTGAGGGTTTTCCATATAAAAATCTCTTATGTCATGTGGTTTATGCTTTGATTTATTTCATTGCTTTATTATCCCATAATTCTGGTGTTTTTGGGAGGCTAGATCCTAAGGTTTTATACTTCATTATAGAAATGTGATGAAGGGTTGGAAACTATGTTTTGTATAATTCTTATCCATTGATTGTCACTTGGAAAGTGAGAAATCACGGGGATAATATGGTCTACTGAGACACGTTACTTTCTTTTGTTGTTGTGTATGGCACGATGTACAATGGTTTTGGCTAATGCTACTTTGACTTAGAATCGCCTCTGAACATACTATTTCATATTGTGTATTTTTATTTATCAGTGACGTTTTTTTTTTTGTTTTTTTTTTAAATTTTTTAAAGGTGCAGGGGCCTTGAATTCATATCATATAGGGGAAACCAAATTACATTTGGGGATGCCCAGGAAAGGCCGGGCAAACCTATCATGAGATCCTAAACAAGAAAGTGAAAAAACTACACATAAAGGATGGGAGGTGTCAAAACGACCTCTAATCGCACCGAGCTCGGTTTTATCAAGGAAAATCAGCCCTCTCACATGTGGACGGAGCTCATCTAACGAAGTGAAAAGATGGGCGACTTGAGTTTCACTACCTAGGAAGGCCAGCGCGTCGGTAGGGGAATTCGCCTCCCTGAAGGTATGCCCAAAACGCACCTGCCCCCAGTTCTTGAGATTCTCAATCCTTCTGAGCTAATAGTCCCATTTCCACCCTGGGCTGGATCTACCATTCAGGATATCCACCACTAACTAGGAATCGGATTTAACCTCCACCAAAGTGAGGCCCATGTTTAGACAAAGGGAAAGCCCGTCATGGATGGCTCTAATCTCCGCACCTGTGCTGGTACCTCGGCCATAACCATAGGTGAATGCAAAAAGAACTCCCCTCTATCATTCCTGCATATCCCCCCACCGCCTGAGAGACTCGGATTCCCTCTCAAGGATCGGTCAACATTTATCTTAGCCCACTTAGAACGAGGTTTAGACCAAAAGACAATCGACGGCTGGGGCTGAAATCCTCAAAACCGCAGCAGCTAAACTAGATGAAACATTAGGTCTTGGCGACACTGAGGTAGCATGCACCTTGTTGTAGTCATTAATGTAGCTCAACCACCAATTTAGCTTGGAAATTAAAGCAGGAATGGAGACCTGTCTACTGTCAAACGTAGCTGCATTCCGAGCTTTCCAAAGCTCCTAGCAGATACAGAATGGGGCGAATATCTGAGCCTCCGACTTTCTGACAGATAAGGCTCTGCTCCATTGCGAAAACCTTGCTGAAATGGAGGAAGCTGGCATTACATTAATGCGAAAGGTGGAACCAACTTGATCCCAAACGGCCTGTGCCATTGAGCTTTCCATGAATAGATGGACAACAGTTTTCACGAATTTGGAGGAACTGTTGCTGCAACAAACACATGCAAAAGCCATCTAGACGCCACGTGCTTAAACCACCCCATCTACCGGAACGGCATTCTGCATCACCTTCCATGCTAGCTAGGAGATTCTGGGTGGAAGCTTCCCAATCCACATCCTCATGGACCATTCTTGCAGCGGACAAGGAGTCCTACAGACATCCCTAACAGACCGAACCGTAAAAGAACTTGACGGGGAGAGAGGCCAGAAGAACGAGTCAGGGCCATCAACTAAACAGAATCCGGCCTGAAAAATGAAATCGAACACCTCTTGAGGTAAGTACCTGAAAACCATCAATGGAGGAAGAGGACCGTTTGGGCCTAGAAACTGCCTAACCTCCATCTCCAACAAATCCAAGGGGATGGGACTCTCAGCCAGACTGAGAAGCGAGCATAGCCCTGTCCAATTCTCCTTTCAAAGCTTACAACTTCCTTCCCCTATCATCCTTTGAACCAGAGGATACATCTGCTGAAACTGGGCCTGAATGTGCTTCCACATCGGAGACCCAAACCTAGTCGGAACGGTCCATGCCGCCGTACTCTCTTAACGATACTTGCCATCCATGTACGAGCACCATAAAGAGTTCTGCTTGGAGAACAAGATTCCCCATGCCATCTTCATGCGAAAGGCCCTCATAACTTCCTCCAATCTCCTGAAGCCCAGACCACCCTCTTCTGTAGGAACCGCAAGTCTCTTCCAGCTCAGCCAATGCATTTTCCTCTTACCCTATGACCAACCCCAAAAGAAATTAGCGAATTGCTTCCAGAGCATTCAGAACTTGCTTTGGGACGTGGGTAGCTGCCAGAGAATGGACTGGGATACTACTCAGCACATGCTTAATTAGAGCCGCTCTGCCCGCCTGCGAAAGAATTCTGGCTTGCCACCCTCTAATTCTGCCTTCAATCCTCTCCATCAGAGGCCGAAAAACATTGGATTTTAGCCTACTTGCTGAAATAGGAACTCCTAGGTACGTAAAAGGGAGGAGGCCCTGGAGATGCCGATGGTTCTCTCAATCGCTTTCACCCTGGCCGCTTGCGTTTTGTTCTAACAGATAAAAGAACTCTTGTGGAGGTAGATGCATTGCCCTGACGCCACCTGGTAAGTGTCTAAGAAATCTTTCGTCGCACGGAGGGACGCGAGTTCCCCATTCAGGAAAAGAAGAGTGTCATCGGCATACAAGAGATGGGAGATGAAAGGACATCCCCTGCAGATCTTAAACGGTGTGCAACAACCCTGGTCCACCAACTGCTTAAGGCCCCTACTCAGAACCTCAGCTATGATAATGAAAAGGGCTGGGGAGAGCGGGTCTCCTTGACGTAGCCCTCTAGATGATTTGAAGAAGCCATTTGCCTCCCCATTAACCAGAACCGAGAACCAATTATTACCTTAACACTTTTCAACCATCTCCACCCAAGCATTGCTCAACCCAAAATGCTGTAGAACCTGCTTCAGAAAACCCCAATCCACCTTATTATAGGCCTTTTCCATATCTAGTTTAACCACCATATTCCCACCCCGAACTTTCCTGGAGATGTCTTTAAAAAGTTCCTGACTGAGCGCAATATTCTCGGATATGAAACGGCCCGGGATAAATGCCCCTTGCTCCCTTGAAATCAGAGAAGGAAGGATTTGATTCAGCCTTGTAGCAATGATTTTAGTAAAAATCTTATACAAGCAATTGCAAAGACTAATTGGCCGAAAGTCAGCGAACCTCTTTGGCGACTAAGACTTTGGGATAAGACAAATCAGCAATGTTGTCACAGCTCTTGGCAGATTACCCCCTTGGAAGAAAAATAGCACTGCTTTATGGATGTCATGGGCCACCACGTCCCAGTAAGAGGCAAACAAAGTTGCTATAAATCCATCTGGGTTAGGGACTCTATCAACTGACATACCCTGAAGAGCCCTTTGGACTTCCAACAGGGTCGGCGCGGCCATCAGCATAATGTTGTCCTGATGCGTGACCAAGCACGGAATGGTATCCAGAATTTCAGTATCGGCTGATACTGCTATAGTTGTAAACTGGTGCTTGTAGAATTCCACCGTAGCATGTTTTATCGCTGCCGGATCATCAGTCTCCTGCCTCGAGTTCAACCAGATCGAACAGATGAAGGCCCTACGTTGTTTTTCAGTGGCTGAGGTATGGAAAAAATGGGTATTTCTATCCCCATCAACCAGCCAATTAACTCTAGACTTTTGCTTCCAAAAGAGTTCTTGCATCTGCTCAAGGCGGATAAGCTAGTCAGACGCGATATTTAACTCATTCTGCAGCTCCCTGGATGGCCCAGAGGTCGCTACCAATCCCTGACACCTGGCCTCGAGGTTAGCTAGTTCACGTTCTACCTGACGGACTTGATAAAAAATATTGCCGAAAACAATCTTGTTCCACACCTTGAGATCCTGCTTAACTGCTTTAAGCTTCGCTAGAACATTGTACACTGGGTGGGGAGACGCTGCATTTTTTCAAGCTGTGTTGACCACGTGATGAAAGGAATCATACTGAATCCACATCCGTTGGAATCTGAACGGCTTAGGACAACTGGAACCAGCTGATGGGAAGTCCAAGAGAAGCGGGGTGTGGTCCGAGTTGACCCTTGGAAGATGTTAGACCTAAAATGCGAGGAAGGAGGACCAACTAGCATTGATAAGCACCCTGTCCACCTCGCCCACACCCTTGTCAGCGATGTTTATGTTGTCTTTTATTTTTTGGTTGAATTAGTGTACATAATTTATGTTATTAAATCTTATCAAGCAAAGATACTTACATACGATCACCACTTGAAAGGTGCACGCGTTGAACCTTTTAAATCAATTATATAAATTTTAAGGATAGTTGGAATTCATTTGGTATATTGCAGTAGACTATGTTTATAATTTGGAGTTATCATTACTCAACTTTTTTTTATATATTTGTATTATGGTTAATGGTTATACGTGCCTATATATGATTATTTTTTCTAATTTGTATAGCCGACTAGGTAGATTCTTTCATGCCATGTGACTATCTCATTTTACTTATTGTAATCATGTAATTAATCAATATATCTAATTTTTCTGGTTACAAGCATTGGAATGTGATATGGTACATGCTACTGACTATGAAAGTTGTTGCTATGCAATGCATGATGGTTCGCCTCTATGTTGTGGTCTTAAGAAGGAACCCGAGAATTTACGACAACTCAGTTGACTGTTAAGAACAAGTTGAAAGCTTTAGGGCCTGTTTGGCCTGACCGATCTCACAGTATTAAGAGGGATGGGATCGCGATATCCCGGGATATGCATGACGAGCCAAACAGACCCGGTGAACTTGTCCCAGGATATAAGCAATCCACTGACATCACCATCATTACCTTAAAATTGATCCCATACCTTAATTGTGAGACCCGTATCCTAGCCCGTACCGTTCCGTAGGCTTCTGCGGTCCTCCTGGTTGAATTTCGGCGACCCACGATCTGTAACCGACATTTGCGCGCGATCCTGAGTCATATCCCATATTCTAGAGTCAGCTCGACCCGAGACTTGTACCCTAGAAACCGCGCCATTGCCGCGTTTGTGATGTTGCGTCCTGCGCATCGAGGTGATACTCGGGCCAGGAGATGTGGATCCATGTTCAGTTAGAGGAAAACACCGCATTTTCAAACCGAAGAGAATGTCGCATCAATCACATCAAATGTCAAGTACTCCATCTCATCATGTCAAGTACAAACACCCATCCCCAAGTAACCCCAAAGTCAAAGCAACCCATACGTGTCAAGTACAAACTCCCATCTCCTCCCTCTCTCTCTCTCTCTTATTCTCTCTCCATTTTCAAGCAACCCCAAGGAGAGGAGAAAACTCCAACGTCCAAGCTCCATGAGAGAGCTTTATGTGGCCCACTTTCTATCTCCCATCTCCACCATCCAAGTTTCATCTCGACCGTTGAAATTCACCCCTTAGAGCTTTAGATCACATCAGTGGAAGGAGGAGTCCGAGAAGATCAAAGGTGGGTGATTTATTAATTAATTTTGTGATATGAGGGCCCACATATGTGGGACCCATCTTGATGTATGCATTGTATAGGGAGGGCCCATAGTGGCGGGGTCCCTCCCCTTCTCACGTCTCTCTCTCTCTCTCTCTATGTGTTGGTGTGTGGCCCACTTGATCCATGCTTCACAGCCATGAGGACCCACCATGATTTATGTGTGTATCCACGTCGTCTGTACATCGGACGTGGACCTACCTGATGGACGTGTGTATCCACACCACCCATCTAATGAAGCAGATTTAAATCTCAGGTGGACAACCGTCCATCTGGTGGGATGTGCTGACCCCACCTTGATGTTTGTGTCTTACCAGGCCAGGCCGTCCATCTGTGGGCTCGATCTGATTGGGGCATAGCTGCTGGGGCTAGCACGTCCAGCCTCCAGCGCTCCTAGATGAAGGAAAAACACAAATATCTTATTGATCTAAAGTGTGTTGCCCACCCGGATGAGATATATATATATATATATATATATATATATATATATATATATATATATATATATCCTGACCGTCCAGGGCATCCAGCAGGCTTGGACGGCTGCTGGTGGGCCACACCCACGTGGAACCCACCAGATGTATGTGTTTCGTCCTTTTCATCCACCATCTAGTGGATTAGACGATGGATAACCCACCTGAGGTATGGATTTTATCCAACATCGTCCATCCATTTTAGCAGGGTGGGACCCACCCCGCACATGATGCACATGTGGGGGTGGGGCCCACGATGGTGTAGTTTGTATCCACACTGTCCATTTGAGGACGATGCCATGTGGTGCCACGTGTGATGTATGGGTCTTATCACACTGTCCAAGGTGCTAGATGGTGGGACCCACCTCTGATGCATCTGTTACATCTAGACCATCCATCTGGGTCTGATCATGAGGTTATTGTTATATCCGCTCCATCCATGTCAGATGGGACCCACCTTGATGATGTGTATTATATCCGCACCGTCCATTTATCCAGGACGGTGGGACTCACCTTAGTACATGTGTTGTACATCAACACCGTTCATCTATTGGGCTGCTGACCACGTCAGCAAGTGCTGTGGGGCCAGCATGATGTATGTATTTTATTCACCGTCTGTCCAGGACGTGGCCCATCCCACACATGTGGATGGGACCCACATTGATGTATTTATTATATCTGCACCGTCTATATCTTCTAGACGGTGGCCACACCTTGATGTAAATGTTTTATATCCACGTCGTCCATCTGATTTCACTGGGACCCACCTCGGATGTATGTGATCTATTCAAGCTGTCCATCTGTTTTGTCAGCATGGGACCACCGTGATGTATGTATTTCATCCACACCGTCTAGATTGTGCTGGACGGTGCTGGACAATGTTTAGTCTGTGCTGATTTACATGGACAATGTTTGGACGGCACTGTCCAACGTTTGAATGGTGCAGATTTACATGGATAGTATTTGGACGGTGCTGTCCAATGTTTGGACAGTGCTGATTTACATAGACAATGTTTAGACGGTGCCGTGGGCTCCACCATGATGTATTTGTTATCCACGTCGTCCATCTTATGTAATGCGGCCCACCTTGATATATATATATATATATATATATATATATATATATATATATTCTATGTTTACACCATCCATCGTTGGACGGTGCCATGTGGGGCCTACCATTGATGCATGTATTGTATATCTCCATCGTCCGCCCCTTGGACGTGTGGCCTACCTTGAGGTACGTGTTGTATCCAAACTGTCTAGCCATCTAGGTCACCCAGACTGTCCAGATCATGGGGCCTACCTTGATGTATACGTGGCCCATTTGATGACATCCAATGAAATGTAATTAGGGCCCAGGCATGAGGCCCATTGAGATGTATTTGTAGCCCATATATGAGGCCAAATGTGATGTATTTATGGCCCATTGGTGCGGCCCATTGATGCGGCCCACTTGATATATATGAGGCCCATTGGTTTGGCCCATTGATGTGGCGCACTTGTTGTATATGAGGCCTATTAGTGTGGACCATTGATGCAACTCACTTGATGTATATGAGGCCCATTGGTGTGGACCATTAATGCGACCCACTTGATATATATGAGGCCCATTGGTGTGGCCCATTGTGATGTGTATTAGGCTCGTGTGAGTAGTCCATTGCGATGCATATTAGGCCCATGTGATGAGGCCAGACTTGATGTATATTAGGCCCGTGTGAGCGATCCATTGCGATGTATATTAGACCCATGTGATGTGGCCCATCGTGATATATTCGAGGCCCTTAAGCAAGGCCCATTGTGACATATTCGTGGCTTATGGGCAAGGCCCATTGTGATGTATTCAAAGCCCATGGTTGAGGCCCAATGCGATGTATGTATGGCTTGTTACGTTGTGTATGAATCCCTTATATGGGCCACTCCTTGGGAGCAATATTGGTTAAATGTCCACATTGATGGGCAATGATGGTTGAAAGTCCTTATTGTGACCTTCCCTTAGGCCCTTGGTTAGGCCATTTAAAATTTCGATTATCGAGGCCGATTCCGATTGTCGAGGCCGATTTTGATTGTCGAAGGTGATTGTATAGGCCGATTATCGATACCGATTATGAGTATGTGACAGCATAGCATTCTGATACCTACACCTTGGGGCCCACCTAGGTGATATATCTGTTGCACCGTCCAGCATGGGATGGTGGGCCTGCCATGATGTACGTGTTTCATCCCTGCTGTCCACGTGGGACATAGGTGATGTATGTGCCTTATATCCTAACCGTCCCTGGGACGTGGACCCCACACAATGTATGTTTTATCCACACCATCCGTGGGACATGTGATCCACCTTGATGTGTGATTTCATCCACGCCGTCCAGGGACAGGGGACCATTGTGATGTATGTTTTATCCTTGCTATCCATCAGTTTTCAGGGCCCACTCTTGCTTTATGTGCAAGGGCCACCTGTGATGTATATTTGAGGCCTGATGTGATGTATTTATAGCCCATGTGCCGAGGCTCATTGTGATGTATGTGCGGCCCATGAGTGGGCCCAATGTGATGTATTATAGCCCATGTACCGAGGCCCATAGTGATATGTATTAGGCCCATGTCATGCAGCCCATTGTGATGTGTATTAGGCTCATGTCATGCGGCCCATTGTGATGTGTATTAGGCTCATGTCATGCGACTCATTGTGATGTGTATTAGGCCCAAGTATGTGGCCCATTATGATGTATTTGTGGCCCATTTGATAAGGCCCATCGTGATGTATTTGTGGCCAATATGGCGAGACTTAATGTGGTGTATATGTGGCCCTTGAGTGAGGCCCAATGCGATGAATGTGCGAACCGATATAATGTATGATTTCACTATAATGTATGTAATGATATTTATGTGGGCCACTACTTGGGAGCGATGTTATTTAATGTCCACATTGATGGGTAATGATGGTTAGATGTTCATATTATGACCTTCTCTTGGGCCCATTGTGAGGCTCATTCTTGTTATGAGTAGGTTATCTAGTCCTATCTTTGATATGAGGAAAGTACAATATCATCATATAACATGCTTAGTATAGCTTCACGACCCATGCCCATACGCATCACACCATCATCATATAACATGTTTAGTATAGCTTCACGACACATACTCATGCGCATCATATGTATGCCTGATATGAGGAATGATTGATCATAGCACATGCCATTGGGCAGATTATTATGGGACTCCCTGATAGGAGGAGTTGTCCACATGAGCGCGTGGCACGCGCAGGTTTGATGCATGACTGAATGGTATGACTCATGCATCTCACATTTTATGATATGACCACCGTATGCCCTAGCAACATCAGGGTCGTAGCCTCCACAGGCATATCATGGATGGTCAGATGAGACACCGAAAATTTGTTCTACATGGGGTGCTATAGATATCCTTGGGTGAAATTCTTTAAACCCTCTTGGTTCCAGAGATTGTTCCAATGCCCAGACCGAGTGGATGCATGAGCATATGAGGGCCGTATACCGTTAGGCTGTGTCTCCCACTGTGTCGTGGTCGGTTGGAAGGGGGTACCACCTTACCTGCCCGAGAGGAGGGGGCAAAGCTAGGGTGAGTTAGACTAGCTCGAGAAATGAGTCTGTTATCGATGAACCGGGCCCGATATTAGTAGGTGAATAGTGAGGTCTCTTCCACTCACCTTCTTGCGCCCGATGGGGCGACAATCTGGTTCAGAGTGTACTAGACCCCGGTGATTTTTCAGAGATGAACCATACTGATATGTGGACTTATTGAGTAGGAGTTGCATACTCATTCATTTATTTCATTCACTATCCACTCGAGCTAGTGGTGCACAACTAATTGTTGTGTACCTTCGTATGGCCAGGATTTCAGTTGGGCGCACAACTAACTTGAGATTAGGAGTCTACCACATTGAGTCTGATTATCCAAATTTATTTATGGGATTGGTTTGGATAGATCTCTTTGTGATAGATCCCGTAGCTTGCGATATTATATACTATCATCCCGACTTTACACTCCAGGTTGGTCATTCCATTCGCACCGCATAGTGCATTGCATCCTCGACATCTGATATTGGTTTATTATGTTTTTGCATCGCCCAGCCTTGATATGGCCATTAGCATTCATTCCTTGTATCGCATAGCCTTGGTACGACTAATGACACTCATGGACTTACTAGTATATTTCCGCTTACTCTGATATCGTATGATTCATGATCTTGTCAGTATTTTCGCCTACTCTGATATCGTATTATTCATGATCTTGTCAGTATTTTCGCTTACTCTGATATCGTATGATTTATGATCTTATCAGTATTTTCGCTTATTTCCGACATTGTATGATTATGGCATTGTATTGAATACTTGACACTTATCTTATGCACACACCTGCACCACCCTCTAAGCTTTCTATCAGTTTATGCATGATAGATGCGTGCAGGTGACGTTAGGTTGTGGCAGAGTTGAGCATGGAGCGTGCAGCGGTCTTCTAGAGCTTTGATTTTGATATACGTATTTCCCTTTCAATACTGTATTCAAATGTTTATATTAGTGGATATGTGATGATGATGTTGCCTTTGTGATTTGGGTAAACTTGTGGTTATGCCTATTACGAGTTAAACGTATATTGGAAAATCCTCCTTGTAAGATCCTAGGATCGGAATCCAGCGTATGGACACTGGGAGATGAGAATGAGGTATTACGGAGGCTGTCGGTACCAAATTCGGCGATCGGGAATTTTGTGAGCCCAGTTTCCGAGTTTGGGGCGTAACATTAATTGTTAGCGATTCTGATCATCTCGATCCTATAAGAAGGCCCTAATAATTCGGTCCCCCTTTAATGGCTAAGACGTGATCTCACATATGCTAATTGTACGTTGTTCTGATGACTTTCAAAGTGGCTTTACACCAATGATAAGGGATGGCACAAATGAGGCTCGATCCCAGCTAGTCATCCAGTCCGATACAGCCATGAAGGTTTACCTAAGTGGTCTAGTTGGTTTAATTAATATTGTTTTTTCTACTTATGTACTTTTACATGTTTAAATACCAAAGACCGTGGTCTGTGACACACTCTTTGTATAGTTGAGGACTTTTTGGTAACAGAATAGTTTTTTGTTTCAAGTCGACATCATTGTATGACGATTTACCTGTTTCATGCTAATGACGAATTGTTTTCTTTCACATTTGTTAATATTGTGAACTTGATTAATGTAAATACCCATCCATTTACACTTACAATAACTTGCACTGCAGTGTTAATTCTAAAATAGTTATATGTTGCGAGCGCTGGAACATATTCTACTCATCGATAAGACCTTTACCGTTTGAATACAATGTTGGAATTAGCCTTTCACCATTACGACCATCTAAATGCAACATTTACACAAACGTGGTAACTGAAGGTTAAATTCCTCTGACACAGGGAAACAAGTAATGTAATTTGTAATCATGATTATATTGCATTACACTGCCATGGTAGAGCTCAAAACAAATAGGCCCCACTTTATTTTGTTGAGATGTATGTTGGGATTTGTGCTGCAGAATTACACAGATCTAGATCTAGGATAGCAATTCAATGGCACCAAGCACACACAAGAGAACACAACGATTTAACATGGAAAACCCTTGCGGGAAAAAACTATGGCACAAAGCGACATAATTCCACTAAAAAAATAGAAATTACAAAGAGAAAGGACTTACCTGATTCGAACAACCTCGAATCTCACCCTTGCTACATCCTTTAGAAACCCAAAAACCCTTTTAGGAACCCTTAGAATACCTTTAGAAAGCAATTTCACCTCTTAGAAAGACCCTAGGGATCCCTATTTATAGTTTAGGAAACTCTACTTACACACCTTTGTAAAACCGTCTCAAATTTACGCAGTCCGCATAAAATCCGCGCAGTATCTGCGTAACCCTCGACTAGTCGAATGAGGGCTTCAACTGGTTGAGGGACCCACTCGACCGGTCGAGCATCCCGGACATAAAAAAAAAAACTTTGTTTGCTAGACTTTGAGTCGAACGGGCCTCGACTGGTCAAGCAGGCCTTTCGACCAGTCGAGCAGGCTTCTCAACTAGTTAAGCAACACGAAGAGAACAAGATTAAAGACATCTTTTTGCAACAATCTCCACCATGTCTTTAATCTTCAACCGTGTAGCTTCTTGACGTCTTCTCTTATCTCTGCATCACATCATAGTTTCTCGTGCACACTCCGTCCTTATTTTTCGCCATCATCAAGCCCAGAGAAGTTACACAGAATTTAAACTTCTCTGCAGGAACGTTCTAGGTGAGTATGTCTGCTGGATCTGAATCCACATGCCCAACCACCTTTACTCCTGTCTTCCCAAAAGTAAAGACGTAATCTTCTTACCATCTCACTGCTATCCAATATTGCTTGTTGGGGTATTTGCTCACAATACTGATAGCCTGTAAAATAACCGGTCTAATATAGACCATGGCAACACTGCCAACTGCATTCAAATAAGGCTCATGAGATATATCCTTCTCTTCTTCATTTGTTTTTGGGACATGTCCTGAGGAAAGCTTGAGGAGAGACGTGTAGAGAATGCTCTCTGACTTTTCCTGGTCCATCACACACTTGATTAATACCTACCTAAGAAATTCTATCTGAGATAACCAAAGCCTGCTCCTCTTTCAATCTCAATGCCAAAAATCATCTTTGCAGCCCCCCGATCCTTCATCCTGAATGTCCCACTTAATCGAGTCTTCAGTTCATTGATTTCAGACATGTCATAATTGGTGATCTATATATCATCAACATACAATTCCTGACTCACCACGAAGGAATCAAACCACTGCCTAGGCGACAGGTCGAACCACGACCTTCTGCAAACTTTTTTCTCAACCCCTTTAACTTTAAATTGCTCCGGTTACTTCATGTAAATATGCTCTTCCAATTTCCCGTACAGAAGTGTAGACTCCACATCCATCCTTTCCAGCTCAAGATCGCAGTGGTCAACCAGCGCTAATATGGATCTAATAGATACATGTAATACCACCGGCGCGAATATCTCTGAGAAGCCAATCCCTTCTTTCTGAGCATGACCCTTCACTACCAACCTTGCTTTGTATCTATATTATATCCTCTTGAAGATCCACTTGCATCCAACAGCTATCCCAGCCCACTAGAAGCCCCACCAGCTCCCATGTGTCGATCTAGTATAACGAGTCTAGCACATCGCCCATAGTCACCTTCCACTTCTCAGCACCAGGTTCACTTAGAGCCATCTGAATAGAACACGGAGCCCCTAGGATATTGGAGCCATTCATGTACCTCGCCGATATCCTACGATTATGTTATGTGATTCTTCTCACAGGTGGCTTCTCCACCTGCTCTATATCCCTGTCCTCACGACTCAGCCTTCCTACCCTGTCCGCTCATGTGGCCATGCCTAGCATGCCACACACGTGCAGAGGTAGAATCCGCTACAGCCATTATAGCTCCACCTTTTGAAGTGCTCTCGATCAACCTGTACATGTTACCAAGTCGTTGCGCTTTCATGATTACCCATACCTCCTTAGATACTTTAAGAGCACCATCAATACTTGTGAACTTGCCACCCATTGCCTCAAGTATACCAAGAGAAATCAGATTCTTTTTCATGTCAGGAACATGCCTCATATCAGTCAGGGTACGCTATGTCCTATTAAATATCTTGATGCGCACTGTACCAACAACCACAACATTACAGGTAATGTCATTGCCCATAAACACCTATCTACTATCGCACTCCCTGTAGTTGGCGAACCAACTCCGATGAGGAGTCATGTGAAAAGATACCCCCAAGTATAGAATCCACTCGTCCTCACGATCATCGTAAAAGTGTCTAATCGTAGACATAGACAAAACATCACCATCACATCCACTCGATTCATTTAACGTGGTAGCATTAGCCTCCCTGTATGAAGCCTCAGAATCTTCTCTCTTAGATTTAGGATTTGTATAATCCTTCTTCACATGTCTTCCCAGCCCTTGGATTTAGATCTAGAACCTGAAGAACTTGTACCGTGTTCAGAATTTATACCTCTTATAAGCAGTGCATTAGAAGATATCCCCATATTGACGTTAAGCTTTCTCATAGCTTTTCCTTGAAGGGCTGAGATAACGGTGTCGACACTAAGGGTTTTATTCATAGTGCATATTGTGTCCTTGAATAACTCATACGTCGCCGGAAGAGAATTCAGCAACATACATGCTTGTTCTTCATCTTTCATCACTTCCTACATATCCATCAATTTGCAAACTAATTTATTAAAGTTGTTGATGTGAGCCTCTAGATATCCATCATCTGTCATCTTGAAGTTATACCACTGATGCTTCAAGTGTAGGCGATTTTCAAAGAATTTTTTCGCATAGACATCCTCTAACTTCACCCATAACTTAGCTGCAGTTTTCTCCCTCATGACATTGTAGAGAACCTCATCCGTGAGACGTAAACAGATCGATGATAAGGCCTTTTATCAATAGTATTTCAATCATCATCAGTCATAGTAAACTTTCGCTCCTCAAGAGCACCATCTTCGCATTGCTTGATTAAGGAACTGATTATCTTGATCTTCTATAACTCAAAGTTATTTTTCCCTGAGTACTTCTCAATCTCATACCTAGTGCTTCCCATTAATGTTAATCCATCAGATTCAGATCTGTGCCCCAACGATTGCTTTGATACCATTTATTGGGATTTGTGCTGTGGAATCACACAGATCTAGATCTAGGATAACAATTCAATGGCACCAAGCGTACACAAGAGAATGCAACGATTTAACGTGGAAAACCCTTGCGGGAAAAAACCACGGCACAAAGCGACAAAATTCCACTATGAAAATAGAAATTACAAAGAGAAAGGACTTATCTGATTCGAACAACATCGAATCTCACCCTTGCTACACCCTTTAGAAACCCTAAAACCCTTTTAGAATACCTTTAGAAAGCTTTTTCACCTCTTATAAAGGCCTTAAGGACCCCTATTTATAGTTTAGGAAACTCCACTTATGCGCTTTTGTAAAATTATCTCAAATTTACGCAGTTTGCACAAAATCCACGCAGTATCTGCGTAACCCTCAACTAGTCAAAGGAGGGCTTCGACTGGTCGAGGTACCCCCTCGACCGGTCGAGCCTGACCCTCGACTAGTCGAGCATCCCGGACATTAAAAAAAAAAAAAACTTTGCTTGCTGGACTTTGAGTTGAACGGTCCTTGAATGGTCGAGCAGGCCTCTCAACTGGTCGAGCAGCGCAGAGAGAGACATCTTTTTACAACAATGTATAGCTTGTGGTAAATGTACAAATCTATTCTCCTTTATATATATATATAAAAAAGCTTTTAAATGCAGTTAAGGTGTATTCACCACCTCAATCACTTCTTGAATTTTTGGAAGGCATTGGAAAGGAAACATTATTCCTTGGGAAACCTTATCTTCAACAAATTGTGGAAAAGAAAATTTGTTTTCCATGCATGTTTTTTTTTTTTTTTAATAAGATATTCTTTTTTAAAAAAATTAGGATTTTTTTTTTTTTTTAAGGTGGAACTCTTGCCACAATTCCATTAATCACAAAATTTACAAATCTTCAGGAGGGGCCCAAAAAATTAGGATATGTTTCCAACTTTATTGTTTGGTAAAATAAAAATAAAAATCCTTGAAAAAAATTTCATGGTAGTTATTAGCATGTTCTAGATTAACACATGACACATCTGGGAAACTTGACGATGGACGATGACACATGTGGGTGCTTACATTTAATGGTGTTACACATGACACATTAGGGGTGCTTGAAATTATATGGTGGCATATGTGACATAAATGACATATTATCACATTTGATAAATGTGGGAACTAGGCACATGGGTATATAGGCAGATTGGCACATGTGGCATGTTATCACATGTGGCACAATTAAAGTAATTGAAGATGGACAATAACACATGTGGCATACATGCGAGGCACAAGCGAAAGATGGATGTGCCACATGCACAGCACAATAAGAGATGACAATGGTAAGTTGGCACATGCATAGCACAACAAGAGATGACAATGGAAAGTTGGCACATGCAAACATGTGAGGCACTTTATATATGTAGGGCCCAAGTGAAGATGGATGGTGGCACATGTGGCATAGTGGCACATGTGCTACACAACAAAGGATGGATAATGGAAAGTTAGCAAACGTGGTACATTTGAGATGCTTTGTACATGTGGGGCCAAGTGAAGATGGATGGTGGCACATGTGGCATAGTGGCATGTGTGCTACACAACAAAATATGAACAATAGAAAATTGACACATACAACACATTTGAAGCGCTTTGTACAAGTCGGGTTTAAGTGAAGATGAATGGTGGCACATGTGGCATAGTAGCACTAGGGGTGTCAATGGGCATGGTTAGGGCTCGGCCAAGCTCTGTCCAAGCTTTGGCCCAAATTTTATAACATAAGCTCGAACTCGGCCCGAGCCCATGATGAGATGAAATAGTCCAACTTGAGCCCAGCCCGGGATATATATATAAGGCCCAGCTTAAGCCTAGCCTAGGATATATATACAAGGCCTAGCTTAAGCCCAACCTGAGTCTGAAACGGTTGCACGAAGGAAAGAGAGGAAGAGAGAGAGAGAGAGAGAGAGGCGGAGGCTTAGTTGTTGTGTGATACTAGCGACTATAGTAAATGGGACAGTGGCGCCATGGTCGACATCAAAGGGGAGAGGGAGAGAGAGAGAGAGAGAGAGAGAGAGAGAGAGAGAGAGAGAGAGAGAGAGAGAGAGAGAGAGAGAGAGAGAGAGAGGAGAGAGAGAGAGGAGCAAAGCTGCATTTGCCGCGATCGCCGTCGGTGGTGGCGGCCATGGTTAATGCTACCTCGGTCGGTGGCACATGGTTGTCGGTTCTACGATTTACATCGACGACAAGGCCCTAGAAGAGAGAGAGAGAGAGAGAGAGAGAGAGAGAGAGAGAGAGAGAGAGAGAGAGAGAGAGAGAGAGAGATTTGGAAAGGGTGGGTTAGAGGTGAGAGAGAAGGGTGGGTTGCAAGTTAGAGAGTAGAGAGATGAGGGTAAATTTATTAATTGGGGGACTAAAAAATTATTTTTACAAATAATAGAAAAATAGTTTCATGGAAAATTGTGTTTCTTTTTCTTTCTTTTTCATGAATCCAAATAGACTCTCATGGAAAAGTCATTTTGTTTGTCTATAAACAATTTTAACTCTTGAAAGTAAACCCATGTTTTCTTACTAAAATCATCAATGAAAGTAACAAAATATTTATAGTTGCCAATGGAATAGTGGCACATCTCACATATTAAAATATATAAGTTGAGTGGCGACGCCGAACTTTCCAACTAGAAACAAAGCTCTATGCTAATTTTCACATATCTAACTTTCAACATGATTTTGGTGATTTATGAGAGGTAGCCCTGTTACCGGGTTCCTCCTAGCCAGCCTTTTCAAAATATCATGACTTAAGTTATTAAAATAAAGATGTCATAATTAAGAATAATCATATATAATTGTTTTAAGACAACATACTATTATTCTAAATCTTTAGGGAGAACATGCAATTTTTTGTCATAAGCACTCTAGCAATCAACTAATTTTAAGCATCTTCATGGTCACGCACCCTTTTTTTAATATGCACAATATATCCCTCTTCTTGCAATTGACCAATACAATAGATTGCATTCTAATTCGAAAATATAAAACACATCAAATATGTAATGATGATCAGCATTCTTTGCATGGATTGGAATCTTACCATTTCCTTTTACAGGCATGTTCTTATTTATTATTATTATTATTATTTAATTTTATTTTTAAGAAGTGGACTCTTGCCACGATTTCATAAATCACAAAATTTACATCCCTTCAGGTATGGCCCAACAAAAATATGAGCCACACCTATCATATATAATTCATCGAACCAAAAACAGAGAAATACGATTATACCGCGACTGTCCTGAGAGATCCTAATCCGACTCGACTAGGAAGATCAGACCTCGCACATATCTAGGAAGAGATGCTGATTAGAGATGGAAGGAAGGCGACTAGCTGCCGCTACCTTCATGGGCCGTGCCATCTGTCGGGCCGTTGCCTTCTTGGTGAATATGAATGAAGGCGAAAGCTCCCAACTGCTTCAAGTGATTAATCCTGGCGAGCCATGGGCCCCACCGCCATGGGGTCTCGGTCTTCTTAGCGAGTAGATCCACCACAATCCTAGAATCCGATTCCACAACAACTTTATGCAGCCCTCTTTCCAAGCAAATCACCAGCCCATCATGGATCATATGCAACTCTGCTAGATTATTGGACCCTACACCGTACCCGGTGGAAAAGGCAAAAATGAAGTCTCCATTATCTTTTTTACAAATGCCACCACCACCTGAACTACCAAGATTGCCTCTAGCAGATCCGTCTACATTCGGTTTAACCCAATTAGGTGGAGGGGTCTTCCACTTGATGATGACAGAGCTAACAAAATGTAGACCCCCAGGCCGAGAGCCTGGTCTGCATCTTCTACTAATTAGGTCATTGCTCGAGTTGGAATTGAAGTGATCACCAAATACTAATTTGCCCCACCACATAATTCAGGCAATGGATGTTCCGATATTCATCACCGTATTTCGCTTCATTACTGGCACACCAAATCTCCCATAGAATAAGGAGAGGGAAAAGATTACGAATGATAGATGGGGCACAACTCGAGGCCGAAGCTCTCCTCCATTGGAGCAATCTCCCTTCAATAATGCCACCCCGAAACGAGTACTGAAGTAGCTCTAGATAGAGGTTGCCTGATGACCGAGCAGGAAAAGATGACTGATGGACACTATGTCCGGCTTTGGATAGGATGCAATATTACAGCAATAGCATTTAGAAGCAAGCGCAATTCCTTTAGACTGGATCCTGTCGTCCACCGGGGTTGTTCCTTGGATCAATCTCCAGATAAAAACAAAGATTTTTGGGGGCAGATTACTGTGCCAAACCCAATCAGCTCACCTTGCTGATAGGGCCGTGACACTGTTCACTTTCCAGGCTGACTTGACGGTGAAGGTGCCCGACGAGTCATGGGGCCAAATACACTCAGCCCTATCATTTGAGACAGCGAAGCCTCCTTGAAATATGGCGTCGATGAACTCTTGAGGAAGGAAAACACTGCAGATGGAGGGAGAGGGCCAACAGAGCTTAGGAAATCCCTCACCTGCAAGTTTTTCAGGGCCTCAGGGATAACTCTGTCGACTGGCTGCTGAAGGGGACCCAACCTGGACCAGTTAATTGTCCAAAGGTTGAGATCGCTCCTCCCTACCTGCCACTAGACATTATCTGACAGGAAGGGGAGGAAAACTCTGATTTTTCTCCAGGTAGGAGAAGATTAAAGCTACGATGAGATTGGGACATCACTCTCAAGGTCCCTGCGATGTTTGGCCCGCATAAGAGACGCCTAGGGCCCGACGTTAACACCGAATTTGGCAACCCAAGCCAGCTTCATACGAAGGGCAGCCACAACCTCCTTCAGCCTTCTAATGCCCAACACTCCTTCTTCATTTGGTCTTGCGATTTTCTTCCAAGCAATCCATTGGAGTTTGCTTTTACCTTCAACCCAACCCCAAAAGAATTTCGTAAAACTACGCTCAAGAGTAGCTATGACCTGACCTGGGACGTGCATTGATGTCATGATGTGAATCGGTATGCTCCCTAAGAGGTGTTTGATGAGAGTCCTACTTGTCCGCGTTAACTGTCTACTTTGTCAGCCACCAATTTTTTTGTTCACCTTGTCAATAAGAAATTGGAAATCAGATATTTTGATTCTGCCACTCTTAAGGGGTACATCGAGATAAAGGAGACCGTCTTTGGCTTTGACAAATCCTAGAAGGCACTCAATGTTCCTGATTCTACCTAGCTGCAGATTTTTGGAGCATATAAAGCAACTTTTGTTATTATTTATCTTTTGGCCTGATGCTATCTGAAATGCTTCGAGGAACTTCTTGGCTGCAATGAGTGACACCCGGCTCCCATTGAGAAAAACTTACATATCATCTACGTACAAAAGGTGAGAGATGAGAGGGCTCCCACGTTGAAACTTGAAAGGCTGACAGCAACCTGTAACCATAAGCTGAGAGAGGGTGATAGAAAAAGCTTCCATTGTAAGAATGAACAAAGCTGGGGAGGGTCTCCCTGTCTCAAACCTCTTGACGACTTGAAGAACCCCGCCAGTTCTCCGTTGATTAGGACCGAAAACCAATTGTTTCCCCAACACTCTTCCATTAGAGAGACCCATCTGCTACTGAAACCAAGCTTACAAAGGACCTGTTTCAAAAAATCTCAATTCACCCTGTCGTAGGCTTTCTCCATATCTAGTTTGAGGATGATGTTTCCTCCTCTAACTTTCCTATTAATCTCGCGCATCGCCTCTTGGGCCAACGCAATATTCTTCGAGATAGATCTACCTTGCATGAATGCACCTTGTTCATGAAAAATCAGCTTCGGTAGGATATTACTCAGCCTAGCAGCCAGGATTTTTGCCTGGATTTTGTAAATAACATTACAGAGGCTAATAGGGCGGAAGTCGGAAAATTTTTCTGTTGCTAGGGATTTTGGGCATGGAATCAACTTATTCATTCTGATATACCCAACATCTTCTTTCTACATGATTTGGAAAGCTACCGTGGGCCTTAAAAATATCTTTCTCAAAGGTGTCTCTTTCAATTTGGAAGATGGCTCTCGGATTAGATTCTAGTTGGATAGATGGATTTTAAATAAGCATCGATCTATTATATATTTATCATGGTCTAGCTAGAGTCTTTGACAACCTCTCAATTTCAATCTTTAAATGCCTCTCTTCTGTTATTTCAAAGGCTTAGTGTCTTCCTTGCATGAGGGCTCTATTAGAGTTAGAGACAAAAGCCCTCTTGGAACTCCCTCATCTTTTGTAAAGGATCCAGCCAGTCTCTAGGGTGGTTGATTGCTTATCCTAGGTGCCTTCCTCTTTGGGGAGATTTTCTACCAAGTCTTTTTTTTAATCATTTTTTACCCCTCTTTGAATCAAGGAATGATATTCCCTTCCTTTGGTCTTATAAACTATTGCGGGATTAAACTTACGAGCCATATAATGAAACTTCAGGAAAGTAGTTGAGTAATGATTAAGGCATGAGATGAATGTATAAAAAAAATCAATTTGTTCATGTCATCAAGGTCGACCACTTGAGGTTATTTTTCCTACTTAGATAATTGATGAAGAAATCTAGAAGAAGCATCTCCACATGCCCTTTTTTTAAAAAAAAACTTAGAGAAAGCATATAATATGTTCCTTATAGAGTTGATCTAGTGGGTGTCGGGAAAGAAATAAGTTGCAAGAGGATATCTTTAAGGATATGTATGAAAAAGCGGTAACGAATATGAGGACTACAAATGGAGAGATAAGTGAGTTTACGAGTTTTGTAGACTTGCCAGATTAGCATTGAGCTCATACCTTTTTGCATTGGTTATAGATAAGGTAACAAGAAATTTATAGGAATAGGCCCTGTGGTATATATTATTTGTTGATGACATAATTTTGATTGACGAGTCGAAAGAGGGGGTAAACGCAAAGCTACAATTATGGAGGGATGCTTTCAAATGGAAAATTTTTAAAATTAGTTAGACAAAAATATAATACACAGAATGTAATTTTAGTAACAATAAGCGCAAACATTAAAAAAATTGTTAAGATTACTGACCAAGAGGCACTCCATTATGACCATTTTCATTATCTTTGGTCAATAATTTAGGAGAACAGAGAAAGTGAGAAGGATGGTGCTCATAGAATTAGAGCAGGGTGGATGAAGTGGAGATGTGCCTTTGGAGTCTTATACGATTGTTGCGTAAAACAAGGTTTGTTGTTACTATGGCAACTGTTTTGCATTATGGGATTGCAAGCGATGTACTAACCGTTACAGAAAAAATGACCCATAATGGCCTTGTAATGGTCCATTAAGATATCGACAAATGTTTTTAAAGTTTTTTTAAAAAGATAGTAATGGCTATTATTAATGCAAGGGCATTTTCAAACCGAGCTCGAGTGGGGTGGCCTGTGGGATTCGGGAGTACACTCGAGGTAGGCGACCGACGGAACCCATGTGATTTGTGGCCCGTGTGAGGCGGAACTACATGATTTGGGGCCCATGATGAGGTAGAACCCATGGATTTGGGGCCCACGAGGAGGGTTCGGTCGACGACCTAACCCATAGATGTGGGGCCTGGGCTATGAGATAAATAGATTAATTCACCATGTTCAATAGCTTTTAGAGCAAGTGGTTAATTGTCCTACATGAAATTGGTATCAGAATGGGAGGTATCGTATTCGAGACTCCTCATCAGGGAATGATAGTATCATGAAGGAATGCAATCAAGGAAACTTGAGAGTAACACCAATAGATAATAAAATGAGAGGCAATGGGCTTAAAAGGTTTTGCATATGTATAATGGAAACTATGATATGGTCCATGATAAAGTGGAATGACATAACAAAAATCGCGTAAGTGACCAAATTAATTAGGATAAGGCATTGGTGATGATGATTCATGATTTCGTTATAAATTACAATATCAATTTTGAATACCACATTATGTATATTAGATGTATGTACTGGAGTGACCACATGATCCTACCCCTAACATACCATGTATTGGATGTAGTGTACTACATGTCCAATTTGCATGATGTGCACTCGAGTGGCCATGATTGAGGTAACTTGGATTGGCGGTCATGATCCACAAAGGGGTACAATCTAACCCTTCCACTATGTTCATCCAATTAATAATCAAGAAAAGAAATACACTCATGGCCCACATTCAAGGCAAGGAGCCATAGATTGGATGGCTAGGATTTTAAAATCTGGATTATTAAATACGCAAGGGTCCCATTAGATAACAGTCTTAATAACTGAGCCGTGGGCTCCACTTTTACAAATTAAATACGCAAGAGGATGATATATAACCCTCTTAATTACACACATTAATGCAAACGAGTTGTGTGGATCCACAGTGATGTGTTCATGACATCCACTCAAACCATCAAGCACGCCATCCCATCCCTAATCCGTCCAAGGGCCAGAAAATCAAACCATTAATCCATGACTCCAGTGCTCCCTATGTTGTGGCCCACCTTAGTAATGGCTTGAAATATTTTTGGAACCAAGAGGATGTGTATGATGGTCGAAGTTTATGTCATCAACACATCATGTTGGGACTGACAGAGGTCGTTTTCACATGGCTATGATAAAAGCATATTGCACTTTGTTCATTTTCATGCAGACACAAGAATGGTGGATTGTGCCTGATAAGGAGAGAGAATTGATTCTATTTTATTCCAAGTTGAAACTCAAGTTTCAACACGATAGGCTATGATTCCAAGAAAGCATATCTATATAACCTATTTAATACTTATAAAAGAGCAAACGCTTTAAATATGGAATCCTTGTATTGCCAACACAAGATTGCATCATCCATTTCACATTCTTTCATGTGAAAAGATAATTTTAAAAGGAAAGAAAACATCTTATTATCTATCCTAGTTGATGAGAGAACCAATGAAAAAATAAAAATAAAAAAGAGGCCTCTCATACAAAGATACTGGTGTCACCATCAACTAATAAAGAAAAAACAGTATCCTTAACTTTAAAACTTGTCAGTGAAAATAACTACGTAAAGGATAATGTTGGGAGCTAAAGAAGCTAATAGATATATCCTCAGTATCTCGCTTTTGATGGGTAAATGGATTTTTATTTTTATTTTTTTGGAGTGGTGGGGGGCCTCAAGGAGCCACTTGTGGATATTTAGATAAATCTCCACGGTAGAAATTGTGTCCGTGATCATCGAACAGTGTAAATGGTGCCACCCAACTTGATCTGAGATAGATTGGATGATCCTAGCCATCGAGGGACAACCAAATTAAGGCTATGTTCTATAGAGGATGGGGCCCATCTGATGTTGACCACTGATCATATAGCTCTACATGGTTAGATATATGGTAAAGATGGGTCGTTTATCAAGTGTAAGGCCAAGCATGCGATGTTTCCTCAACGGGAATATCCATGTTCGTTTAGTCCTTTGAAACCATATAAATATTTCCACTAAACAATGCACATTTAGAAAGCATTTGCATCCCTATTCTTACCATTTCTTCCCAAAATGCCCTTGCTCATTACATTACAAATTTTCAAACCTTCTTTAGCTACCCCAACTCATTGCATATATCACTTTCTACTCGCTAGGTTGCAATTTTGCAACCCTATTATATCATATGATTCCAAAAATGGCCTCAACCCATTCAAAACATACTTCACTCGTCTACATCCTACGCCCATCCTCAAGAAAGGAAGTGTATTTATATATCTACCTATAAAAGTAAAGGCAAATCACCATTAAAGAAGAAGAAGAAGAAGAAATGACAATACAAAGACTTTAGTGCACCATTCAAATCAAAAGAGAAAAATAAAGCTGGAAATGCTTCAATACAAGTGTATATGAGTGCAAAGTAGGTAATCAATGCATGGTATTAGTACTCTACAGCATCCTTAAAGCGCAGTCACTCAATAACTTACATGATCAGTTGCCTAAAACAAACCATGCATAGAAAATCAACAAATGTAGGAATTAAAAACAACAAGATTTTGCTTAAGAGACATCTAAACACCATGTATATGAAAAATTATCAAAGGGATTCTTCTCAGCTGCATGGCAACTCGCACACATTAGCTGCGGGTCTGATTCATGTAATTAACGAGTAAAACCCATCCAACAAAACTAAGAAAAAATGCAAAACAAATATAAAGAATTTTTTATTTTTATTTTTTTAAATGAAATGGGAAATTGTGAACTTCACCTAACCTCTCAAAATCTTAAGATAAAAGTTACAATAAATACTGATAATTTCATAATGGTGGGTGATCCTATTAGGAAAGAAATTATTTTTTAATGTAAATAAGATTTTTTTTTTTTTTTTTTTTTTTAAATCATCACTGTCATTAAAGCATTATCCCAACTAACTAGGGTTAGGACACAGATCCCATTCCACCATTCCACTCTATCAAAAGACCATATCCTCAGTTAAACCATAGGCCACCAAGTATTTTCCTAAACCATGAAAGGAAAGATTAGGAAAAAAAATCTTTTTTGATTAGTTGTGGTCTAAATTGTAACTCACATTTGCAACACAGCACCATTCGATCAAGCAATAGCCTCAACCCAATGTAGATGTGTTTTTCCTTATTATTTTCTAGTACTAAGTAGATTAATGATACCAAACAAGTCTCTAGGTAATTAAGAAAGAAGAATAGATTAATACCCATTAGACATTTTCTTTATGGCACTGAGAATCCAAAGCAATATCAAATACACATGAAAGTAGTAGTATCGGTAGTAGTGAAGTGAGGTGCTTATTTTAAGTACCAGTCGTTATTGGAACTGAATAGAGAAGAAATGGGCATCTCTAAAATGCCCTCATTTCAAGCTCCAGCTATTAATTAACAAATCACTTTCTAAACCTAGTGTTTATCATAACAGTAACCCCTAAATCATATCCTTTGTTATCCACTACTTTTGTGATTATTATAATATCAACCTAGTTTGAATAGAAGAAACATCATCATCATCATCAACAACAACAACAACAGCTACTACAACTACAGCCAATCTAAATCACTATATCTTATGACTATGATCATAATTAGGGAAATGCCTTTTGGGACACCCCACTCTGATCACTAATTTGCTAAACTCGCTATCCTTTCTACTTTTGGTTATAGACAATAGTTCAAAGCTTGTATCATTTGAATAGAAGAAACCACCTCTACTACAACTACTATAACAACAACTACAACAACAAAAACATCCAATCCAAAGTTTCTATATATCGTGAATATTATCTTTGTATAATTAGGGAAATGCTAACTGGCTCATCCCACCCTATTTGCTATATACAATAATCAAAACTTTATACTATTTCAATGGAGAAGAAACCACAACAACAACAACAACGACGACGACGACGATGAAAACATCCAATCAAAAAATCTCTATATCTCATGAATATTATCATTATATTATTAAGGAAATGCTTATTGACCAACCCCACTCTCATTGCTAAACACACCCAACCTTTCTACTTTTGGTTACATAAGCAAATAGTCCAAAGTATGTACTATTTTTATAACCAAAAGTAGAAATTATGGGGGTAAAAATTAAAATAGTGCCTCCCTATTATTATAATTTTTATTAACTATAATTATTATTATTAAACAAGAAATAAAACAAAAATGGCTTTGATCTCAACCATCGAATTGGGAAAAAGAGAGAAATTGTGGGATTTTCTACTAACCTGGTGTTGGCGAAATCGTAGAGCTTGCCAGTGCTTGAAAAGATCATGAGGCCCACCTCAGCATCGCACAGGATCGCCAACTCCCTCGCTTTCTTCAGCAATCCGTTCCTCCGCTTCGAGAAGGTCACCTGCCTGCTCGTCGAATTGTCGATCCGACGGATCACGATCTTCCCTCTCCCCATCTCGATCGGCGCTCGAATTCTAGATCTGAAATCACCACAGATGGACGGCTGAGAATGAGAGGAGACGGATCGAAGGAAAGAGAGGAGAGGGAGAGAGAAACCTGATCTTGGATGGCTGAGAAATGGATTTCTTTTCTTCCGAGAATTTTTCGTGGGTTTTTGGGCTTTTATAAGGGGAGGGAATAGGCGGTTTTGGTAGGTGTCATAAATAGCGGTTTTAGCGTGAAACCGGAGTTGTTTTGAGGTTGGAAAGCGGGTTTTGGTTTTGGTGCGGAGAGCGTGGTGGTTTTTTAGCAGAGTATTTTGAATTCGCCGCCAGCCATATGGATCGTCGACACGTGGGGAGTCGACTCTGTGACCGTACGAGTGTGTCGGAGAGTCGATTTTGCCCTCCGGTTTTCCGACAATGACGCCTGCGTCCCTACTTTTTGAATTTATACCAAGGGAATTATTTGGTACTCTGGCTCCCTATGCTGCTTGATGCGCAGGCACATTCAACTTGTTTATGTGAATATATTAACTATATTTAAATCGTATGAATGTTGGAATCTACTTCCTATAAGTTAATTTTAACCTCTGATTCATGGAAATTGTTTCTTGAAATAAGAGTATTGGATTTTTATTTATTTTTTTTATTTTAACCGTATGATAAATGTCCACAAATCTGATTGTAAGAGAATGATATTAACGGTAAATTTTTGTCCATGATACATATAGATTGTTTCTCAGAGTTGGGACGGTTTCATTTGAATTATTTTATTCATTGCATGCAATTTGTAGGTATTTTTGAATTGCCTGCGAATCATTGGTCACACTTCAGACTCAAGCATCAGAGTTTTTCTATTGTGAATTTATACAGGGAGTTTATTTGTTACTCTGGCAGAGTATCACAGTTGGTAAGCACCCACTTCTAAATTGTACAAGTGGTATACATTAAATTGAACTTCTCATCTCTGGAAATTCGTTTGTTAAAATAGGACCGTTTGATATTCTTACTTTTAACCGTCCAATAAATGTCCAACAATTGGATGGTCAGGTTAAAAACTAATATAGGTACATTTTTATTCAGGTACATCTGAACCATTATCTCTATCATTTTGACAGTTCAATTTGAATGACTTGAATGCCTATTCTGCATTTTTCAAGTAGATTTTTAGGGAATTTCATGAAAATGGTCTAAAGTATGAACTTTATAAAAAAATAGCCTCTTTTTTCTCATATATATATATATATATATATATATATATATATATATATATATATATATATATATTTTGTTGTCTCCTCAAGGTTTTTAACTTTTTACAAGATCGACCAAGATGTCATTGCTTTTATGAGTTGTGCCTATTTCTACATTTACTTGCCCGAGAAGTTGTGAAGCTCTAATTCCAATGTAGGGCATGGCTATCAAAGGGTGATTAGGACCACTAAAGGCAGATCCAATCAATTCATTTTCTTCGTATGGCCCACTATTCTAATGACAATGCACTAATTTTAGTATGATATGAGTTCTCTACAGCACACAACAAACAGTAGCAATGGTTAGTCACTCTCAACTATTTATTTATAATGTGGTCTATTTTAAGTATGGATGCCTCATTCTTTGGCCCATGACCTTAAATTGAATTATGAATCAAATGAACGGAGTAGATTTGACACATATCCCGTGGTGTATCCTATAAGCCTTAACATCCGTTAACCACGACCCTTAACACAAGACAACCAAGACCATTAACAAATGATAAGTTAATTTTAACCTCTGATTCATGGAAATTGTTTCTTGAAATAAAACAATTGGATTTTATTTTATTTTTTTCATTTTAACCGTCTGATAAATGTCCACCAATTTGATTGTAAGAGAATGAAATTAACGGTAAATATTTGTCCATGATACATATAGATTGTTTCTTAGAGTTGGGACAGTTTCATTTGAATTATTTTATTCATTACATGCAATTTGTAGGTAATTTTGAATTGCCTGCGAATCATTGGTCACACTCAAGCATCAAAGTTTTTCTATTATGAATTTATACAAGGAGTTTATTTGTTACTCTGGCATAGTATCACACTTGGTAAGCAGGCACTTCTAAACTGTACAAGTGGTATACATTAAATTGAACTTCTCATCTCTGGAAATTTGTTTGTTAAAATAGGACCATTTGATATTATTACTTTTAACCATCCAATAAATGTCCAACAATCGGATGGTCAGGCTAAAAACTAATAAAGGCAGATTTTTATTCAGGTACATCTGAACCATTATCTATCATTTCGACAGTTCAATTTGAATGACTTAAATGCCTATTCTGCATTTTTCAAGTAGATTTTTAGGGAATTTCATGAAAATGGTCTAAAGTATGAAATTTATAAGAAAATAGCCTCCTTTTTCTCATATATATATATATATATATATATATATATATATATATATATATATATATATATATATATATATATATTGTCTCCTCAAGGTTTTTAACTTTTTACAAGATCGACTAAGATGTCATTGCTTTTATGAGTTGTGTCTATTTCTACTTTTACTTGCATGAGGAGTTGTGAAGCTCTAATTCCAATATATGGCATGGCTATCAAGGGGTGATCCAATCAATTCATTTTCTTCATATGGCCCACTATTCTAATGAGAATGCACTAATTTTAGTATGATATGAGTTCTCTACAGCACACAACAAACGGTAGCAATGGTTAGTCACTCTCAACTATTTATTTATAATGTGGTCTATTTTAAGTATGGATGTGTCTCATTCTTTGGCCTATGACTTTAAATTAAATTATGAATCAAATGAACAAAGTAGATTTGACACATATCCCGTGGTGTGTCCCATAAGCCTTAACATCTGTTAAACATGACCCTTAACACAAGACAACCAAGACCATTAACAAATGATAAGTTAATTTTAACCTCTGATTCATGGAAATTGTTTCTTGAAATAAGACTATTGGATTTTATTTTTTTCATTTTAACCGTCTGATAAATGTCCACCAATCTGATTGTAAGAGAATGAAATTAACGGTAAAATTTTATCCATGATACATATAGATTGTTGCTTAGAGTTGGGACGGTTTCATTTGAATTATTTTATTCATTGCATGCAATTTGTAGGTAATTTTGAATTGCCTACGAATCATTCGTCACACTCAAGCATCAAAGTTTTTCTATTTTGAATTTATACAGGGAGTTTATTTGTTACTCTGGCAGAGTATCACACTTGGTAAGCAGGCACTTCTAAACTGTACACGTGGTATACATTAAATTGAACTTCTCATTTCTGGAAATTCGTTTGTTAAAATAGGACCGTTTGATATTATTACTTTTAACCATCCAATAAATGTCCAACAATTGGATGGTCAGGTTAAAAACTAATAAAGGTACATTTTTATTCATGTACATCTAAACCATTATCTATCACATCGACAGTTCAATTTGAATAACTTGTATGCCTATTTTGCATTTTTCAAGTAGACCTTTAGGGAATTTCATGAAAATGGTTCAAAGTATGAACTTTATAAGAAAATAGCCTCTTTTTTCTCATTTTTATTTTTGTTGTCTCCTTAAGGTTTTTAACTTTTTACAAGACTAAGATGTCGTTGCTTTTATGAGTTGTGTCCATTTCTACTTTTACTTGCAGGGGAAGTCGTGAAGCTCTAATTCCAATATATAGCATTGAAGGGGTGACTGAGACCACTTAAAGGTAGATCCAATCAATTCATTTTCTTCATGGCCTACTATTCTAATGAGAATGCATTAATTTTAGTATGATATGAGTTCTCTATAGCACACAATAAACCATAATGATGGTCATTCACTCTCAACTATTTATTTATGATGTGGTCTATTTTATCTGTGGATGTGCCTCATTCTTTGGCCCATGACCTTAAATTAAATTATGAATCAAATCAACAGAGTGGATTTGACACATATCCCATGGTGGGTCCCATAAGCCTTAACATCCGATAATCATGACCCTTAACACATGACAACTAAGACCCTTAACACATGACAACCATACCCTTAACACATGACAATCAAGACTTTCAACACATAACAACCATGTTCCTTAACACATGACAACCAAGACCATTAACAAATGATAAGTATAACTCAAACCCTTAACACATGACAATAATGACCTTGACAATTAACATATGACAACTACAATCATGACCCTTAACTCATGACAAGCACAACCCTTAACATATGACAACTACAATCATGACCCTTAACTCATGACAAGCACAACCCTTAACATATGACAAGCATGACTCTTAATATGTAACAGCCATTAAGTGCCCATAATGACAACCTTGATCCTTATGTAGTAAGGGTCATGTGTTAAGAGGAGAAATGTGTACTCGATCCAATTCTCTACTGATGGGGAGGAATGTGCACTCGACATAAGTCCCACACTAAAAAATAAAATGTAGAAAAATAGTCCATCGAAGAATAGAGCATATGAGCATGGTGGTGGGTCCCACGGGTTGTGGTTGTCATATGAAAAATGGTCATTTTTTCAAGCTAAAGTGTACAGAAATGCGTACGCTAGAGAACATGATGCTAATAGCCATACACCAAAAAAGAAACTCTGCCGAAAGGTGGCAGTGGGTCCCATGGAGGAAGGTTAAGAAGAGGCTCTATAAAATAAAAATAAAAACTTAAATGCGTCTTCCAACCAACTTGGCCCTACTTATGGGTTTTCTGACATTGTCTATGGGGCTCACCGTGGGGTATGTGTCGAATCTACTTCGTCCATTAGGGTCAGAATTTCATAAAAGGCTATGTGCCAAAAACTAAGCCACATCCACAAATAAGGTGGACCACACCACAAGAAAATAGTTGGGAGTGAATGAATACTATTATCAGTTATAGTGGGTCATTGAAAGCTTGTATCTAACTTCTTTTTTTCTTTTCTTTTTAAAAAAAAAAAAAAAAAAGAAAAAGAAAATGTGGCTTCCTTTTTTGCCACGATTTCATTACTTTCAAAATTTACATCCTTTCGAGTGGGTCCCAACAAAACAGAGAGGCCTCACCTATCGTGTAACTGGAATTGAAACTTGGACTAGTTACAAAAGGGACGAGGAAAGCAAGAAAGGGGAGAAAAATAGACGAAAGAGGCCAGAGATCTAAGAGCCATGCTGGACACGCTAAGGCCTACCTTGTCCAGGAAGAGGTTACCTCTAACATTGGCAAGGAAGAGTGCATACTGCCTGTACAGAGAATTAATTTGAGAGCTGCTAGCTAATTTTGCCATGTCGTCAGCCGGCCCATTGCCTTCCCAGAAGATATGAGAGAAAATGATTCTCATCGAGGAGTCAAATTTGGCAATCCGAGCAATCCAATATTTCCATTTCCAACTGGGAGTGATTGACCCGTTCAAAAAACCAATGACCAGATTTGAGTCCGATTCCACAATAATCTGACTGAGGCCCTGCTGAATGCAAAGGTCAAGGCCATCGTGGATTGCCCTGAGTTCGGCGTTGACGTTTGAAGTCAGACCGTAAGCCGAGGAGAATGCAAAAATGAACTTTCCCTTATCATCTCTACAAATCCCACCTCCACCTGCAGGTCCCGAATTCTCTCGAGCAGAGCCATCTACATTAAGCTTGACCCAGCCCTGATCCGGCCGCTGCCACCTGACAAATAGTGGGGGCTTGAAGCAACCAAAGGTGGGGAGAAGACCCAATTCCTCCATGATAGATCTACAAGGTGGAGGGTGCGGAAGAGCCCGAAAATGAGAAACAAGCGTGGAAAGCCACTGAGAAATACGTGAGCGGAGGGAGGTTGGAGAGGGCCTAATGCCCTCAAACCTAGCTGCGTTACGAGCTTTCCAATTTTCCCTAAGAATCACGTAGGGGGTGATCATCTGGAGAGGGGAGGCGTGGTTAGGGGGGTTCCACCAAGTTGTCAATATTCCATTGATGGAAGAAATAGAATTAAACACCATCCCAAAAGCACCCCCAAAATAGTTCCAAATGGACCGAGCGATAGGGCTGGCAATGAAGATGTGATCCAACGATTCCTCTGATTGAATGATATTCGGGATATCACTGCAGCACTCACAACAAGAAACCAAAGAAATTTCGCATTTCTTCACTTCCGCATCAACCAGGATAGCTTTGTTCAACAATCGCCAAACGAGCATTGACATTCTAGGAAGCAAACTAGGATGCCAAACCCATTTGGACCACACTCTGCGTGGATTTCTCATCCGACATAACTCCCATCCCGTGCTAACTGAGAAGGAACCAGAGGGGGTGAAGGGTCAAAACCTACGATCAGGGTTATCAGATAAACAAAAACCAACCTGGAAGATGAAATCTACAATATTCTGGGGGAGGAATCCGTAAACGGAAGAAGGAGGGAGGGGGCCTGATTTTCCCAGGACCTGATTAACTCGGGTGGTGAGAAGGTTAAAGGGCACCTGAGCAGACACAAACTCGATCAGCCGGCTTAGTCCCGACCAATTTTCTATCCAAAAATTGTAATTACCGAGCCCAATATGTCATTGCGCATGCCTATCCAGCGTGGGAATCAGTGCACTCACCTTCTTCCACAGGGGGGACGCCACAGCCACAAGTCCAGAGTTATCCTATTGTAGGGTGACTGAGCCATACTTAGAGGACATAAAACTTTTCCACACCGCTTCATTAGTGATCGACCAACCCAACTTCATTCGCAGGGCTGTCATGAAATCTTGTAACAACCTAACACCCAAGCCACCCTCAGATTTCGGGATACCAATGGACTTCCAACGAACCCAGTGGAGCTTCTTCTTCCCCTCAGACCAACCCCAAAGGAAATTCGCAAATCGACGTTCTAAAGAAGCAATGACTTTGGAAGGAATTTGGGTTGCTGTCACAGAATGGACAGTTGTATCTAACTGAAATTAGTATCTTCTTGTTATTAGAGAGAAAACATTCGTAGTAGAATTGAAGCCCTAATTATCTCGGAGTAGGTTTAAATAGCCCGATTTTCACAACTCTATGTAACAGATCTGGTCGAACCGAACATAACCTTCGATCAGACTGAATCGACCTGAATGGATTTTCGATCAAATCAAAATTGACCAAAACATCACTGCGTGCAACCTGAGAATTCTCCAATTTTTGGTCGAACTAAAAATGACTTCGTTGGAACTGAATATGAGCTTCTCTGTATAGTAAATTTAGCAAAATCAAAGGTATCTTGCACAAAACACCAATACTTGAAGATTAAGTGACGATGTCATAGAAAAAATGGTTAAATGTTCTCTTCTTTAAGCCTTTCCTCCCACAATTCTTGGGAAAGAAGCTTTAAAGACATCATGGACAAAATCGTAAAATGTTCCTCCCTCCCTATAAGATTATTCTCCCAAAGGTTCTGATTGAGAAGCTTTGAAGATTAGACAATGCATCCTAAAGAAAGGAGACAGGTTTCATATGAGGAGGTCCTAAGAGCAGGTCACGATTCGGAGAGCTCTAATTATCTTTTTTAACCAAGAAGTGCTAGTATTCTTCCTTCCCAACTTACATTTTCAATTAAGGCCACCGTCTTACAATCAAATATTGAGTAGAGTTAGAAACCTAAGAGCTCTTATCATATTTTTTAAAAGAAAAGTGTCAAAACTCTTTCATCTTCATTCACATCTAGATTTCAGCTAATCCAAGCAGCTCATTTACTACCCTTTTTTTTTGTTTGGAAAAGGGCCTTAGCCCCAAATTCATTTATCTGAAACTTTACAATCATTCAGGAGGCTCCAACAAAAAGGGAGGCGGCCGCACCTATCATATACCTCAAGCTACACCTGGACCAAAGAAAAGAGAAAAAACCTGCACAAAGGGCTAGACAAAAGGAAGGAAGACAAAAACCTAAAGACCAAAATCTGATCATCATAAACCTCTGATGGAACTAATCCCTGAATTGTCTAGGACTAATGACCCTCTAATTGACCTTGGGAGATGCAAGCGAATGAGGAAAGTTCTGTCGAGGGATCCGTTGCTAGCCAACCTTACTAGTGCATCAACCACGGCATTCCCTTCTCTGTAAGTATGCTGGATCACGACGTTTAACCTGCAGGACAAATCTCTAATCTTCCCCAAGATATACCAAATATTCCACAGATTGGAGGAGCCCAGGACCTTCAATTCATCAGCATTAACCTTGGAGTCAGTTTCTAGAATGATATTTTGTAGGCCCATTTCAACACAAATGTTGAGGCCATCAAGCATGGCCCTAGCTTCCGCTGAAGTGTTGGAAGAAAACCCATAGTGCTTGTGGAAGGCGAAGATAAACCGGCCCAAGTGATTCCGGCAGACACCACCGCCCCCACTCTCGCCAGGATTACCACGCAAAGAACCATCAGTGTTAAGTTTTAGCCACTGGTCCAGCAGTTTAAACCACCTGACAATTTCAGGCCTGGAAGGGGGGGACGGAAGGAGGGGGAAGCTTCCAAATTTGAGAAGAGAGACTATCAACCATGGAGCCTGAATCAAGAGCTTGAATGAGAGATCCAATCTGTTGGATCCATCTGGAGACCCTGAAAACAATTGTCGGCAATGACATGGGCTTGTCGTCGAAACGAGCTGCGTTGCACGCAGTCTACAGTTCCCAAACAATGAAACAGGGGAGAAGGCCCATCAGGGTCCTATTTCTGGTATTGGTACTGGCCATCGCAAACCACTGAGCAACTCGCTGGAGAGTGGTTACGTTGTGGAGGACTGGGATATCAAAATGGCCGCTGAAATAGTCCCACATAGCAATTGTTGATCTGCCTGTGCTCAGGAGATGATCTAGCGTCTCCATGTCGCTGTGCTGGGGGAGAAGTAGAGAAGTGCTAGACTGACCCCTAGTCAGGTGAGAGGAAGACGTCCCAGCTGGAGGAGAGGCGGCGTGAAAGCAACAGCATTCACATCGTGAAGCAAGAGGGATTCCACAAAACTGAATTGCATCGTCACTGGAACAGCTGCGTGGACTGTTTTCCAGCCAAAGACCGCCAATTTTGGGGGGAGATAACAATTCCACAGCCATTTAGACCATGCTGGCTTGAGCGAATGTTGTCTGATGCCGTTCCAAGAAGACTTCAGGGAGAAAGTGCCCTTCGACGAAAGGTTCCAGATGAATTTGTCCTATCTATTGGAGTTGCCTACATCAGTAGCCGAAATGTGATGCAGGGCTGATGGGGATATAATGTTCTGGTTATCAGATAAGGACCAGCTGCCAGAAATGGGGTTGAAGTCTTTAACCTGAGCTGCTTGAAGATGATAAGGAATGGGGCTGACAACGGCCCCAGCGAGAATGCCTCTACCCGTCCAATTTTTATACCAGAAGCTGACATTACCTTCCCCAATCAACCACCTAGAGTGGAGAAGAGCGAATGGCAAAGCAAAGAGGATCTCTTTACAACAGGGGGAAGAAACCGACCCTCTTATTTACTACCTTATTTACATCACTTTTTGCCTACTGTGTTACTATAATATATCCCTCTCATGTATCCCTTGCTTTTCATTTGCTTTATTTTTTGCTTTATTCATTTACTTATTTTTAACCAATAATTTAGAGTTAAAATTTCATTAATCCCAAATCCTATAAAGCAGAGATTGTATGTTAATACAGGCAAAGAATGGTGCCTCACACTTTCCTGTAACTTGAGCTCTTGGCATATGTGAACATAGATCACTTGGAGTCGTCTAAATCCAAATTCATCTTGAGCTCTAGGTCACCATGGTTTTACAGTCTCTAACCTATCATAGGTTCAAAAGTTTTGCTAGTGGCGATTTTAAATATTTTTATCTCTTATTGTATCATTCTTTTTCTTCACCGATCAATTCCATAGCCACACCATGTGCATCCCAACCCATAACCCATGGTAGGCAGAAACCTTCCATATTTTCCTTTAAGACAATGGTCTGGATAGCTGAAAATTTGCCTCACTTGTATAGAATCAAACGCAAGTCCTAGGAACTATAGTCTAGTTATATTAATCTGACAGAACCTACCGCGGACAGAGGATGCTCTCGAAATCCCCATGCTAAAAGATCCCAACTGCCTATCTGCAAGTGTGTAAATTGAATAATGGTTCACATTCGATGGGAAAAATGAAGAAAGATTGAAACGTTAGGTGTTAACTATAATGCGAAATTGTAAAGGACCGTGCTATGCATCAAGTATAGAGATCAAATAAACTGAATAAATTATGTACCTGATTGGAACACCATCGTTGTAGGCTAGATGTTGCAGTCTTCTGCACCTCACACCCTTTAGAGAAGCACCAGGATAGGAATAGAAGCCTTAGTCATATGTAGGCTTAGGACCTAGCCATGCTTATATATTTTAGAGGGCTAACGTGTTTGTAACCCATCAAAACTCTTCTCCTCAGGCTCTATATAAATTTGTTGATCGTAGTCCAAGTAGAACATTATGCATCTAATACAGTTGTAGCGCACCATGTTAGAGAACCTCGAAAGCACACAGAGATGAATCAAGCAAAGTACTCCAATCGCACAAAAAAAGAAAAAGAAATAAAAAAAAGCAAAGTACTCCAATCGCACAATCAAGTTCAAACACAAACAAAACAAATTTTACGTGGAAAAACCCATGCGAAAAAAAAACCAAGGCGCAAAGCGACAATGATGCACTATGAAAGCAGAAAATTATAATTGATAAAGATTACCAATCCGAACAGGCTTCGAATCTCCCTTACAAGCCCAAGCTATGCCCTTGAATCCCTTGGAAATGAATTAGAAACTCTAGAACTCTATATTTCTCCCAAATCCTTATTACACCTATATATATATATATATATATATATATATATATATATTCATGCTCACCTGTGCACCTAGCACGTGCGCACCTTTGCACACGTGTTATGGGTGTCTAATCTGAACGGTCTATGTGATGCAGAATCCCATGAAACCCCTTGTGACAAATTTTTACCCTAATCTAAAATTCTGGTGGGCTATAGCAAAGAGAAATACAAATCAAAGGAGGAAACTGTTTTCATTTTTCATGGCCCATCAAAGTTTTAGATCAAAGTAAAACTTAGGCCCAGGGGGTTTCACGAGGTGCTGCTTCACATGAACGGTTCAGATTTTAGATCCACATCACGTATGATGGGTTCTCAAAAAAGTTTGCACCAGTTCCGCGCGAACTGGTGTGCAGGTGAGCATTTATATATATATATATATATATATATATATATATATATATATATATATATATATATATATATATATATATATATATATATATATATATATAGCCTTATAAGGAATCATAATCGGAATAGGAAACAAATCCTGCACTTATGGAGTTCCATGTGCATGCTTGATGGCACCTTTGATAGGACTTCGATAATATCGACGATTTGTCGATAGCATCAAATACCTTTAGGGGGCGTTTGGCGCATTGTATTAGAAGGGATTAGGTGGGATGGAATTGCATTTGGTCCGTGCTAATTCCACTTCATGTTTGGGAAGAATGGAAAAGCTTGGAATTAGATCAGATGGAATTGCATTGGGTCTCGTGTCAATTCCACTTAATGTTAGCAAGTTGTGTAGGTCCCACCATGATGTGTGGGCTATATCCACACCATCCACCCATTTTTTGAGATCATTTTAGAACATGGGCCAAAAAGTAGGTAGATCTAAAGCTCAAGTGGACCCCACTATAGAAAGCAGCGGGGATTGAATACTTACTGTTGAAAATTTCTTTATGCCACATAAGTTTTGGATCTGCCTCATTTTTAGGCCCATGCCATAAAATGAGGTTACAAAATAAATGAACGGTTTAGATATAACACATATGTGTTATTCTTAATAGTTTCAAATGATGGTGGGTATATCCATTCAATGTACCACCGTATTACAAACAGGAGATGAAATTAAGCTTAACACATGGGAACAGGGGACAATCCCAGCCATGTGTAATAATTATGTTTTTTGAATCCCATCCCACCTAATCTTTCCCAATGCCATGCGCCAAACACCTCCTTAATGGCATTAAGAAAACACTAAAACATTCTAACGATAAAATATAGATTTTTTAAAATTTTTCAATGGCATAAAGCATATATCGATGGCATCGACGACCTTATCATTTACAGATTTTAGACATCAACAACACACCACCCTTATACGATTTTAGATGAATCATAACTCAATGGAGTCCACTAGTATGCCCGATCACATTATCCTACCCTTAGCAAATTCTGATAGTTGAGCACTACGGCCCACCATATAGAGTTCTTACATTAGGATCTTTCAGTCCACGATATCTCGTGGCATTCCTTAACAATAGCCGGTCCCATCGAACTGATAACCTGGATCACGGAACAATGGGTCCCACGAGTATGAATCACTTGCTTTATTTGAATGATAACGAATCCAGTCAGATCGCATACTATTCTTATATGGTCAATTCGAGGATTATAAATGGTTTGGACTCCTGTGTTATTTTTGCATCATTTCAACGATGGTGATCAACCATCCTCCTCGTACGTGGGACCGATGACCGTTGTTCACCGTAGATGGAGAATATCTCTAAAATCACACCGTTCAATCAATCCTAACTTTCCAACTAACATCTGTCAAATGCATAGTTAATATTATCTTACTAATGCAATTTTTTTCGGGTTATGCTTCATCACAGGACCTGGATTGCCATACAACTATCCACGTGTATGTTTCAAGAGCCTCCATTAGTTTTTAAATGGTGCAAAACGAACATAGGAGTGGTCCCATCTCAACCTTTTCCTTGGGTGGAGGATCTTTGATTCCTCTTTGCAAAAGCTTGAAATGAATACTGCCCTTAGGCTTTTGGTTTGTGCAAGTGGGTCCCATGGTTCGGCCATCCAGACTAGTGGTGTGATGGGCTCTACCGTTGACGGACCGATCATCTCCATTCAGCAGCTTTTCAAGAGATTCGTATGGATCGAATATGATTTTCCTCCGTTTGAAAGTTTCCACATGCAAATCCATGCTTTTTAGATATGTGACGTGTGGCCAACCGTGTCGATGGCATCCCAATGATAAGCTTTTGTTGATGGGCCCACTTAGAATCAGCAGTTTCCGGCCCCACGCATACGTTGAGGCAAATATCTGGACATGGATTGAGTACTACCCCACTCTCAGGGGCCATCATGATGTTTTGGTTTAATCCACACGGTCCATCGATTTTTCCATATCATTATAGGATATAATTTCAAAATTGAGGCAGATCCAAGGGTCAAGTGGACCACACCATAGAAAGCAGCGGTGATAACAACACCCACCGTTGAAACCTTCCAGAGCCCACCATGATGGTTAATTGCAATCTAACCTGTTCATAAGGTCACGTAGATCGGGATGAAGGGAAAACAAATATATCAGCTTGATTCAAAACTTTTGTGGCCCACAAAAATTTCTACCGTATATTTTAAATCCCCACCGTGTGGTCCACTTGAGCGTGGAAGTGCCTCATTTTTGGGCTTGTACCCTAAAATAATCATTACCCATTTACATGCAGAGCCGTAGAAGTTAGCCCTAGGAAGGTTTCAATGGTGTATTTTATTATTGTCACTGCTTCCTATGATGTGGTCCACTTGAGCCGTGGATCTGCCTTTTTTTTTTTGGGATCATGCCCTAAAACGATCTTTCAAAATGGATGCACGGCGTGGATAAAACACATATATCACTGTGGGCCCCACAGACCGCCCTGATAGTACCGAGTCCGTCCTAGCGGTAGCAGGACACAATCCGCGTCGGTGCAACATGAAGTAAAAAACACGTATGAAGACGTAAGTGTCATTTTCAACTACGTCAGGGGTATATTTGTCTTTTCTCATGTTCTTTTATTTCTCCTCGTCTTTCGGGTTCGTTAGCTCGGTCAGAAACGAATCATAAGCCAGTAGTATCGAGCGAGGGGACTCGAAGGAATGGGAGAGGTGCCACGTGTCATTGACACATGACCGAAGAGAGAGAAAGAGGACCCGATTAAGAAAAAGAGAGAAACAAAAAAAGAAAGCGTTTTCTTTGTTTTTTTTGGCTACTTTGGGAGATTTCCAAATATAGCAAGGCCGGCTGGATTTCATGCATGCAACTCCAGGAGCGAAAAGGGCCTGTCTTACGTTTTTTTTCGTCTCTCTCTCCTCCCAAGTTGGTTGGAAGTTGGAACTGTCAACCATCAACACACCCATCTAAAATTCCATACACCTTGTTAATACGTATACACCGTTTCCAATGTACTTCCATGGCACGTAGCGTATATACACATGATATATATATATATATATATATATACCTTCAATCTTCGTTAAAGTATTTACAATTTAGTGGCATGGTGCACATGCATGTACTTATACCATGTACAAACCTTCATTAATTTTATAAGAATTTTAAGTGGTTAAATATACATGTGGTACTGACATGGGATTTGGTTGAATGGCTAATGTTGTGTGCTTGCGTGAGTTCAATTTTTCTATTTGAAATCATCTTATGTATGTAGTTTACGGATGATTGTGTGTATCCACGGGATTAGTCTTACAGATGGAGACACCCTGATGTCATGTGGTAGAAGAATATTGGTAACTTAGAGAAAGTAATGTAGTTGCCGTTATTTTAGCTGGCTTCAACTCATGTATACGTTTCATCTATATCAATTTTCATTGCTAATTAATATTATTAGACTATCTTGCCAAAAAAGAAAAAGAAAATAGATATCATTTTTTTTTAGAAAAAAAATATTCTAAAATTAATGGTTTTTGTTTTTTGGTTATTATTATTATTTTGGGTTCTCTCACATCAAATTGTTTCCTCTAAATTATATAAATAATCAATTTTTCTTGATAAAAATAAAGAAAATGCTCCGGCTAGATAACGGATCTTTCTTCAACCTCTCCGGAAAATATGAGTATTGTATACATGCATGTCTTGTTTGGCATCCATGAGTGGAAAATGCTGCAAAAACTGACAGGATCTCGAACATTGCCCATGGAATATTTTTGGTTGCTAGTTTCACATGATTTGTTTTGGAAATAGGCAAAAATGCTGATGTGGTCCTCACGGAATCATGGTGGTCCTGAATCATGGTGGTCCTCACTGAATTCTCCTCATACCTTTTCTTAAAAGCACAAAAATGGAGATCGTACCATATTATTATTTTTTAACTAGCTCAGTAATTTTCCATGGCAAATTGAAAATATTGCCAATACATACAACCTTGGGTTTATGAAATCCTACTTTTGAATTTTTCATATTATACAGCAAGTTATAACTTTTCGGGTTTGAATTGATATTTTATAATACCCAATCAAACAAATAACCTTGGATCGCCTAGTCAATTTCGCCGGGTTGTTGACCAGATTAGACCAAAAAAAAAAAAAAGTGTAAAAATGACTTATTAAACCATGACTTATCCTAGACAACAACACCAACAAACACAATTATGATTCCTTAAACCATGGTTAACTATGAGGTCAGCTTTATGTTTATTTTATTTTATTTTTTTGTTTTAAAATAAATCATGGAAAGACTAAATTTTGAGAAGAGGGACATTGAAACTTAAAGAATGTCTACTCAATTATCAAATACAAACGAACAAAGCCAAATTGTGACTTTTTAAACCATGGTTAACATTGAGGTTAGTTTTTGTGTTTTTAATAAATCGTGAAAAGACATTCTTTAAGTGGCCAGGGTAGGATATTTTTGGATAGGGTCGGTTTAGGCATGATTAGATCGAAGGATTAACTCCTTTGCCTGGTTTTTTGGGTTTTCCTTTAAGTTGTTTGGGGTCTGGTCTCATGCTGGAGAACTGGGTATAGATTTCTCTGAGTAAAAAAGTAGGGCGAGGGGTGACATGATAGGAGGGGTCCATTGTCTTTTTGTTGCGGCCCTCTCGAATTACTGTACTTTTCTATGTGTAATGAATTTTGGTGGCAGGAGTCCACGTTAAAAAATAAAATAAAATAAAAATAAAAAAAAAAAATAAATCGTGAAAAGATTAGATTTTGGTAAGAGGGTCATTGAAACTCGATCGAAAATATCCATTCAACTGTGAAATATAAATTAAACAATGCATGTGTATGGGTATTTAAAAAAAAAAAAAAAAAAAAAAAAAAACTTAACTTCATCCATGTCATTACAATGGTGTTTCTTGGATGGGCTCTCTCTCTCTCTCTCTCTCTCTCTCTCTCTCAAAGACAAGAACGTATACAGTCCTCGTAAATTGGAATTGGTTGAAACTGTAATCATTCAATAATTTCCTGTTCACACAATTATTTGGACATTCTTTGACAAATCTTCACACTATGTTACTAACAAGTTAGTACATAAAAATATAATTAGGTATGCATAAAAAACTGTATATACTGAATATACAAGGTCGATGCCACATTCCCTTCGATAAGGTGCCAATAGGTCAGTTGACCTCACCTGCCACGGGCAACCTAGCCCTGTAGGGCTAGAGCTTGTGCTGCTAAACTTGGCCAAAAGGCTGGGTCAGGGATTGAAATCTAAGTCCTGTATTTGGGCTGGCTTGGGTCTGGGGCCAATGATGAATGGCCCAGCCTGTTGGCCCAATTTAGTCATCTAGTGGTCCATATTATACAAAAAGAATGGATGTTGAAAGAAACTTTTGAACATTTTCAATTCGACATAGGTTGAATATATTATTGGGGTTGTGCAGTGAAAAACCAATATTATTAGTGTTGAAATAAATGGGTCACACATAGCATTAGACATCAGGGCAATTGAAATGAACAGTTTGGATCACCCGTATTGGCAAAAGGTGGGGCTTACTAAATTCGGGCATGAACAACCTTACCTTAGAGTGCCCTATAGGGTATCAACCTCTTAATCACACTAATTTAAGCTCGATTGGTTGTTGAGAGAGTATCTGATGATGACATGTACTATGCAGCTCAACACCAATTGTGCTTCCATAAAAAGTGATCCAAATATCTTTGAAGATTATTCCATGTGTTATATCCTCCTTGTGCAACAACATATATCATTCCTTGATTGGCTATTCTAGGAATGGTTAAAAATAAAGTACAACAACCCTAACCCTAATTGGTGAAAGAGGCCTAGACCCTAGCCCTGGCCTTTGAGGGCAAGGTTAAGCTAAGGCCGAGACAGAATGAGATCGAATCAAGATCAACCGTATAAGTTAAATTGAAAATTAAACCAAATCAAATGAAATATTGTGTATGGAAAGGTTTCCATGTAGTTATCTCATAAGATCATTAGCCTTCTATAAGTGTGTATATTACTACATAGGAATTATTTAACATTCTAGTTGCATATATACAACGCTTCATATAAGGAAACTGTAAACAAGGGAGAAATTAATATAAATGAAATGAGTAAACTATGAAACCTGTCAAGCCCCGAAATTCAAGTACAATGTGTACTCTCAAACCCAAATTTCGAGTCATAACTCGTATACAAAGTGTACTAACTTCATTCTATTATACTATTATTCAGAGGCAAAAGTAATATTTATTTTTACATTCCAACTAGGTCCATTCACAATCATTCTCACAAATGATTTAAGCACTAACATCCGTCTATTTTCAACATATATAAAAATTCAATTAGCATAAATTAAGCATCATTCACCAATCAATACAAGTTACCAATGAATACTTGCTACAGACTTAGAACAATTCAATTAAATAAAAATCAATCTAATGCTTAAAATCCTACAATTAATCAGATCATCCTAACAAATAAAATTCTAATTAAATAATTAGGAATATTTCAAATGTGGTCAGTTCCTTTTCCGATAGGTACGGCTATGTCTCACTATTGAGTATCAAATATTGTATATTCCCCCTGCTTATATCTTGGTTTTATGAACATGATAATGCTTAATGGGATACCAACATTATGGACTTGAATCTAGAAGTCCATATCTACACATGAAAGAGTTTGATGAGATAATAGCCACTGTACACTTTCCTAATGTGTCTGAGGACACGATCAGGCTGAAACTCTTTCCCTTCTCCTTAAAAGAAAAAGCTAAGACTTGGTTGCACTCACTACGACAACGATCCATTGGCAGATGGAACGATATGACAAGGGAGTCCATAAAGAAATTCTTCGCATACCATAAGACAAACACCATCAGGAAGTCGATCATGAACTTCGCCCAAAAGGAAGATGAGACATTCTTCCAATGTTGGGAGCGGTTCAAGGATCTTATCAATTTATGCCCACAACATGGCTTTGAAACGTGGCGCATAACAAATTTCTTCTACGATAGACTGACATCTTCCATGCGCTAATTGGTCGAGATGATGTGCAATGGGGAATTCATGAACAAAGATGTCGATGATGTGTGGGACTACTTTGACAAACTTACTGAAAACGCACAATCATGGGATATCTTCTCAAGACTCAATACCACTTATAAGCTCACTCAATCAAAGGAGAGGGGCGGAATATATATTTTGAAAGAGGAATGTGATATAAATACTAAAGTGATCAATCTTATAAGGAAAATTGAGGCCATGGAATTTAAGGATAAGGCTAAGGAAGTTGTTTGCGGTATTTGTGCTTGCAACATACATACAACTGAAAATTGTCCAACAATACCTACTTTTTTAAAAATATTGAATGAGCAATTGAATGCCGTAAACAACTACCAAAGATATTTCAGTGGACTCACCTCAAATACATATAACTCAAGTTGAAAGAACCATCCAAATTTCAGTTGGAGGAACGAACAAACCGCTACCTCTCAAGGGATCCTTAACCAAATTCTGAATCAAAGTAACCCTCAAGAGGATCCGGTCTTGAAATATATTCAAAATCAAGAGCTTTTTAATCAGGGTATGTTACAAGCCTTTCAAGGCCTTAAAAAGGACATACAAGGGCTTGAGATGAACAAATCGATTAAGGAGAAAGGGATCCTTCCGGCCTAACCTCTCCCCAACCCTAAACCACAATATGAAATAAGTGACCCAAGCCCTTCAAGTCAAATGGAGCAGTCTAAGTCTAACTCCACTCTTAGGAGTGGGAAGATTATTGATAAAACCATTCCAGTGAGAGCTGAAAAGCCTAAGGACCCGGAAGGAACTGAGAATGATGGACCTAGCAATGCCTTACATGAGGAAGAACCGAAAAAAAAAAAAAAAAAAAAAAAAAAATCGATTGCGCCATTCCCCTAATAGTTGATTGCATCAAAACCTCTAACTAACTCACAGGATATTCTAGAGATGGTAAAATAAGTGAAAGTCAACATCCCTCTACTGGACGTTGTAAAACAAATTCCCTCCTACGCCAAATTTTTGAAAGATTTATATACAACCAAGAGACGGCAGACTATTCAACAGAAAAATTTTCTGACAGAAAAGGTGAGTTTCATCCTCAAGCAAGATGTGCCACAAAAATATAAAGATCCTGGTAGCCTAACTATCACCTGTAAAATTGAAAATCACCAAATAGAGCACACACTTCTTGACTTGGGAGCAAGCGTTAATTTGATTTCTTTCTCGGTATACGAACAATTGGGTCTAGGTGAATTAAAACCCACCTGGACCACATTACAACTTATTGATTATTCGATCCGTGTACCGAGAGGGATAATCGATAATGTGTTGGTCTAGGTTGACAAATTCTACTATCCGGTAGATTTTATCATCTTGGATACTCAACTCATCGTAGATGTGAGCACTCAGATCCCTATCATCCTTGGTCGTCCATTCCTAGATACATCAAATGCCATAATTAATTGTAGGAATGGAGTTATGAGTTTATCTTTCAGAAACATGACATTGGAGCTTAATATCTTTTTCAACATGATCAAATAGTTAGAAGATGTTGACGATATCCATGACATTAACATAATTGACTCTTTCGAGGAAGATAAAGTAACCCCAAATATATACTCTGATCTTCTAGAGATGTGCTTGGCCCACTTCCCTTATTTGAATGATGACATGATTAAAGAGATGGATGTCATGCTTAATGTTGTGCCTGTACTTGAAATTAATCAGAGGAGGCCACAATTTGAGAAATTGCCTCAAACTAACATAATGCCTCTACCGTCTAGTCTCAAGGCACCAAAGCTTGACCTGAAACCATTACCTGTTGATCTTAAACATGTTTACTTAGGTTAAGATGAGATATACCCGATGGTGATTTCATCCCACCTTGAGAAAGAACAGGAGAGTATGCTCATTTTTACTGTCGAAGAAGATGAAGGAGTCGTTGGGAATATCATTATTGGACATATCATCACAGACCTCAATGTGGAGAATGAGCCCCTTTCAACTGAATGTCTCAACTCTTTAGAAGTTTGTTTGATACACTTTGAGAATTCTAATGACTATATGATTCAAGACATAGTGACTGCCCTATAAGAAAATACCTTGGTAGTCAATACCGACCAAGAGAATCATTTCTTTGAAGCACCTCCTTCCACAGATCCTGAGTTTTTACCATTAAAGGAGGAGGAGCTGAAAATTGAACCGAAATCTGAAACTTCAGAATGTGTTGAGACTACACTATATAATGAGAATTTTTCTGAATTTCGCCAACTTATAGTCTCTAATTCACCATGGTATACTAACATTGAAAATTTTTATGTCACACGTGAATTTTATCAACTTTGGACACCTCAGGAGAGTAAACGAAAATTTTATGCTAAGGTTCATAAATTTCTCTGAATATAAATTTCTCTAAACATTTATGTTTCAGGGCATCCAAGCCTATTGTAAAATGGGCTTTTGGATGATCTTGTTAAGAAATCTACTGAGAAATTTATCGAGATACTGGCCGGAGGAGGAGCCTGGCTGCATGACTGAGTAGTTATTCCTTGCTTTCCGCGTTTAGGATTAGGTTTATTACTTTCATAAGATTTAGGATTAGGATAGTTTGATTGCATATTATTTAGTCTTCCTGCTAACCCATCTATATGTTGAGAACTTTAGAAAAGCTTCAATTCTTATTCTTTGAGTATTACCTTCCTATCACTTCCCATTTCTTTTCATTGCCTCATGTGCATTACATGCTCATATTTTTTACATTGAGGACAATGTAGATTTTAGGTTAGGGGTGTGAATTAGGTAAACTAATTAGTGTTTTCTTAGTCTTTGAGCAAAAATTTCTGAAAATTTTCAAATTAAAAATCTGCTCAAAAAATGATAGTTTGTGTAATTAAGAATGTCTTGAGTATAATGATAACATAGAGATTGAATTTTAAATTGTTGGAGTTTGATTAACTGAGTAAACTATCACTTAAGTTCTTGTATTTGATTGATTAAGAGGAAGTTTGAATATCATGTTGATCTAAATCGCAAGTCACATTCAATTTGCTTTCTGTGAATTATGTTAGAATTTCTGATTGCTAGTATGTGAATCATTAATAAATGTTGAGAATTAAGTCTGGAGAATTTCATCCACCTTAAAAAAAGATGAAAAGAACCAGTTAAAAAAACAGTGAGATTGACAAAAAGGTCATGTATGATGGAAAAGACTAGAAAAGAATGAAAAGAATGAAAAGAATGAAAAGAATGAATAATCTGAAAAAGAATAAAGATGTAATGTCTGAAAAGAATGAATAAAAAGAGACCATCGATATAAAATCAAAAACTTTAAAAAAAATGGATAAGTTCGGAATCAACACTTGATTATTCAATTAGTCTTGAGGTGAGCATGGCTAACATTATAAAATGATAGTATTTTTTATGAAAAGTAAATTGGAAATCACTTAGCACGTTGAAAAAAGTTAATATATGAACTTATGCTCTTAAGTGATTAATGAATAACCTATTTGATTGATTACTCGCCTGATTCGGCTCTAGGTTTTCAAATTTTCACTCTCGCCTCTGTGAATTATACTCATTCATACTTGTTTACACAAAAGATTGTTTTCTGGAAGAGGTTTGAACATTAAAAATTGAAGATTATGTCACGCATGTTTTGCTTGGGACTAGTAAAATGTTGATTGAGGGTGTGTTGAGTGTCAAATATTACATATTTTTCTTATTTATATCTTGGTTTTATGAACATGAGAATGCTTAATGGGATACTTTATACATGTTTATACTGTGAGGTGAATTTGAGAGCTTGGATTGAAAAGAATGCTAAAAGTATGGATTTTATGCTCAAGAATCATGACCAAGGCAAAGGGTGGATCTAGGAGACCAAGAATTAAGAATTCACATGTTAAAGATCCAAAGAAACCAAGTACAAATGATGAATAAATGACTCGAAAGATTTCAAAATCCGCAACAGAAAAACAAACAGGTTTGGTCTAACCGAATCCAAGTTCGATCCGACCGAAATCGCACAAAACAGTTCAGCAACCAACGATGAAATTCAAAGCTAATTCCGTTTGACCGAAGGATAATTCGGTCTGACCAAATAAGGATTTGGTGCGACTGAAAGTGCACGAAAAGCTCCAGTAAAGAACGATGAATTTTGGTGTTAATTCGGTTCGACCGATGATTAACTTGGTCTGACCGAACCCAAGCTCAGTGTAACCGAAATCAAACAACGGCTGAAACAAAATCCTGTCATGATTCAAACTCGACTTCATCCGACCAAAGCGTAACACGGCTGCATAAATTTGAGGCGATTTCAAAGTCGGTTTGCAGAAATTCTAAGGAGGTGCGAAAGACAGTGGTTCACAACTATAAATAAGAGTCCTTAGGACATCCCAAACCATCTTTTAGGGTTTAAGGAGTGGAGCCAAAGGGTGGAGAAGTCTCCTAAGATTTTTTCTTCCTCTTCCTTAGTTTATTTTCATATTTTATTTAAGAGTTTTTAGTTTAATCATGTCTATGGTTAACTAAACCTCTTAATTAAGGCTAAGAGGTGAAGCTTGTGGTGTGTTGGGATATTTATCTTGTCTTGATTCTTATTTATGTTGAACTTATTGAATTCTAGTTTGATATTAAAGGAATATTTTCAGTTTTTCTATGATTTATTGTGACTTAAATTACAAGAAATGTTGTGATAGCTTTGGATATCTTCTTTTCCTGTTTTGAGGTTGTGAGATTGGTAAATCTTGTTGTTCACCATTGTCTCTTGGGCATGGTAAGGTGATGGAATCAAAGGGGAATTTGTTCTAGACAGATCAGGTTTGGGTCCATTAGTATTTCGGGCTCTTCACGTGCCTCGGTCCCCTTTCTAAGTATACGATAGACAGGCTCCTCCTCTCCTTTTTGTTGTTGAGGTCATGCCCAAAAAATGATTCTTCCTGTAAATTTGTTTATTTTGGAATATAATCGAATTTTTAAATACACACACAAATCCAAGTTATTTGTCATTGCTCCACACCCAAGTCATCCCGGTTAGTGGGCCAAGATTTTTAGCTGAGTTTAGCCTTGAGGGCAATTTTAAGGGCCAAAGCCCTAGTCCTTGAGGGTTAGCTAGGTTGGCTTGCCCATGCCATGGTCACCCCTAAAACCAATTATATGATGGGACTCATCATCAATGCATATGATACCCGAAGAAAAAAATTATTAGATTGGACTACAACTCTATGAACATAAAAAAATAATAATAATAAAATAAAATAAAAATAAAAATCTATGAACATTTAACTCTTTTTTCTTACATGGCCGGACTTGACCTAACTTAACCATGCTAAGTCCAAGGCCTTTTAGCTTGATTAGGCTGGGGCCCAATCAGGGCAAAGGTTTAAGGGATTAGCGCAGGGTAGGGCCGGGACCAATCCCGTCCCGACCCTAGCCTGGCCCATTGCCACCCCTACCCTATAGATAAAGAATAGGAAACTTATGTATTGTCCACAATTTAAAACTCGAAACTCAACTCAACTTAATATTCAGCCCGGTGGGGACGACTCAAAAACTCAATCTGACTGGACTCAATATCATGTGTTTTTTTTTTTTTTTTATTTATTTATTTATTCGGAGAGCATTTCACCAATTGAGTATATCTGATATATTTGTATCTTACGATTCTTCCAAAAAAAAAAAAAAAAAGCATTAAGAGACTTTCTTGGTCCAACCCTAGCCATTCTAAGATCCATTTTCAAACCTGCTCCCATTTTTCAAGAATTTTAAACTAAGCTTTCAATAAAGTCAGATTTTCTGGTAGCCCAGTGCCAACCCTTCAATATATTTCTTGTTGGAAGTGCACTTATCCATTTAAAACTGTGTAAGAGACTTTCACCTCGCACAACTCCAAAGTTATCATAAATACAAAAAATAATAATAATAAATAAAATAAAATCGTAATAGGTTATTGGGACAATATTATTATAAAATAGACAAATATAATCACTAAAGCGTTGTTGGCCTACCGGTAGACACGGTTTCTTATTGGTGTATAAACAGGCGAGATTCATCGTTGGACTACTGTTATATGATATTGCTGTTTCTCTGCTTCTACGTATCATATCCTCTTTAATTTGTCTCTCTTGGAGATTTTGTATGAGAGGCTCGTTCCAGTGGTACTGTTACCACTGATAATGTGGAGCCCACGTGATATGAAGGAAATCCAACCATTTTTATCAAATGTGTGAATTCATGAAAAAATCTGCCCCATCCAACATTCATGTGGACTACAGCAAAGGGAACAAGATAGGAGGCGATTCCCACCTTTAATTGGGACTCACATCAGTTAAAAACAGCTTTATTTTCTGCTTGACCCTTCATCCAAGCCAGATGAATGGTCTGAATGGCCTGGATTCAGATACACTACACAGTGGGCTCTCTATTCAAATCAACGGTAGGCATTCACTCTCAACTTGTTCCCTGTTGTGTAGCCCACCTGGGTAACTTGATATCTGATGGCCGGGTTGGATGTCATTAATAAACCACTTGGGTAGCTTAATAATCCACTTGGTACAATACTTACCGATGTATTATTGTACTATACACCAGGACTTTTAACCGTTGGATCTGGGTCTTTTCAACGATCCAAATCATCTACATGATTAGATTCACCGTGGATGGGAGTTTTCAAAAATAATCAAGATTGAAAATTTTCAACCATTGCTCATAAAAAGATAATAAAGGAACCATCCATATTCAAAGCAAAAGTATCAACTCCTTTTAAATGGTTAAAAAAATTCCACTCTAAAAGCTGGCCCAACACGCGTACCACCCAGCAGTGAGAGGAACATCTGAGGTTGGTCCACTGTAAAAGAATATCGAGTGCACTCATCAAGGGGGCCACAAATGTAGATAGATGTTGACCGTTAGCTATTATATAAACGGCCCGTTCTTTTCTAGTAGGAGGGGTTTTCTAGATGTGTGGACGAGTCTGATTTTATTTTATTTTTTGTATGATCATCTTTAGGTAGGGGCACGCCTCTTAAACAATCAGAAGTTCTACACACTTTCCAGTGGGCCCCACATGCTTAGTTGGTCCGATGAGTTGCACCGACGGTGATCCTATTAAATAAGACATCATCCAAAAAATCTTACTTCTATGATGATCCTGACCCTTGGTTTTGGACTTGAATATGAGCCATTGGAAACTCTTTTTCAGTGTTCCAAGTTCATCGCCCAGATAGTGGTGGGCAGTCGGTTCGGCGTAATTTTCACATGGTGGTCAGTGAAGGATGGAATCTGAAACATGAACGGTTGTGATCATTGGACTATCTCAGCATGTGGGACCTAGTGAGGCGACACGTGCTGGATCCTACGTGGCAAAGGATCCACGTGCTGGACTATCTAATTGAGTTCATGGTTGACGAATGACATAATCTCAAATAAACGGTTGATAAGGTGTGGGACCCACCAACCTAGCAGACAATGGTAAATGGCCATCCACAGAACAGTGGTTCATGACACATCTAAACTGAGACCCATAATTTCTACATGTTAATTTAGTGCCACGTATGTGATTTCTAAGTGCCTGTGTATCATTCACAAAACTGCCAGAGTATCAATTATATATATATATATATATAGAGAGAGAGAGAGAGAGAGAGAGAGAGAGAGAGAGAGAGAGAGAGAGAGAGAGAGAGAGAGAGAGAGAGAGAGAGAGAGAGAGAGAGAGAGAGAGAGAGAGAGAGAATCCATTTAATTGAGAATTCGCTCATAAGGCTTCAGTCGCGTGGGAATCCAAATGCACGTGTCAATAGTCGACTGATGGACATGCACGTGAAAGACCCCAAGTCACCATCCACCAATCGAGGCCATCCGTCGCACGCTTTTATCGAGCTTAGCCCAGGTGGTCCTGAGCGTGTGTATCTTACACCAAGACCGTAAAATAGACAATCTCCAGCTTAAAAGTGCGGATTGCCATAAAGAGAAATGTTCGCGTACACTGTTGTATAACTTTCACAATCAAGTCCAACGTTTTCTTTCCTGCCAACGTGTCACTTTCATAAGCATCTGAACCGTGAAAAGGTAGGCTGCATAACTGCTTCGAAAATCATCACCGTCAATTCATCAGGCGGGCTATACTTTCGAAAATCAATGGACAGCCAATTTTCTGAAAATATATACGGATATGGTCAATCTAATCAGTAGATCTGTCCGATTTTTATTTCAGATGATTATTATGGTTCATTCCACCTTTTCAACGGATGGGATTTTCTCTGGAAAGAATAGAAATTTTAAATGAAAGTTCCCATGCAAGGATTGTATGTGAATATGTCTCTACCATAACATCAACGTCAACATCTAGGGTTGGTGGCATTTAGGTGACACAAATATTATTTATTTATGTGTATAGTGTTTGGGACTGTCTCAGACAAAGTACGTCACAATCCCTTTTCCCTATTGGTCGACACCACGTGATGGTGGGCCCCACGATCAACGATATGGCATCTTACGAAGTGGGCCCCATTTGATTAAGAAAACCCATATAATCAATGGCTTTGATTAAAAAATTGTATACCTAGTGCTTAGATGGCAGAGCTAGGACAAGTGTCAATCATCGCCAAATCATGTAATTACATAGATCAAGGAGAAAGGCAATCTGCACTTAAATTTCTGTTTAGTTTATAATCCCAACCATTTAAAGGTTGCTTTATTGGGCCATTTCCCATTGAAAATTACTCCTTTGTAGAATGCAATCATATACATTAGACGAGTCTTAATAAGCCCACACGCTTGTGCAATACATCCCATGTACATGCCACACGTGTACCATCATGGTACGAAATCCAATCCATCCATCACAAGTGCACCACTATATTTATAGCCTAGCCCAAGAACCAGGTTGATCCAATTATCAGACTGCCCACAGTAGGCAAAAATGTACGGCTGTGAAATACTTGAAGTTTTTTAAACCATTCACCTGTTCTCAACGTTGAGGCCCACTTGCTGATTGGACCCAGATTTCTGTTTGAAGAAGCATCTATAAGGTCAGACTAACCTAATGGATGGATTGGATCTCAAACCTATGTGCCATGTTGGCACAGATATGGCATGTACATGAGCTGTATTGCACGTGCGTGTTGCCTTAGCAATAGAAAGAGAAGAAATAAGCTTTTTCTTACATGACGGCTGGTAGCCTCACATGCACATTCCCAACACGCACCTTTACACGTGGTGTACGTGCCAACCTGACATTTTCGTTGGACATCTAGGCCGCGCACGTGATGGACCCTACGGTGCAGATGAAAGTTTTAAAAAATCGGAACTGTTCACTTACCAGACGGACCACCAATGTACATCGAGTGTGGACCATTACTGATTTTTCTAACCGTTCATTATTTCTGTCATGGGTGGGCCTGCCTGATGACTCCACTAGTGTGATTTGTTTGCATGCAATGCTGCCTTATGCACAGCTAAGATATCCAGCGGATATAGAAGGTTTACACGTGTGGAACGTGTAAGGGTGCGCATACAGAGGATGTGTCTGCTCCAGCAAACAACTTTCGTCGCGACGCAGGGAAAGATTTTCTGAGGAAAGGTATGACTGGTTGAAGACTCCCCCAGTTGCGCACGTTGGGTGCACACAATAGAAAATGAGCGGAGCCTACTTCGGGTCTTTGTAAAAGACTTCATTTTCCATGCGTCGGGATACATACAAACCACCATGTGTTGCAGGATGGGTCCCACATGAATCCACTTTTGGATGATCAGAACCATCCATATTATGGGAAAACCAATTTGTAGGCCATGTACAAAGAATTACATGAGAAGAAGGACTCTGGTCGTAGCTATTGAATGATGGAATTCAGATGAATGGGAAGTTAGTGGTCACATATGTTCGGTGTGATTTTTCGACGGACCAAACAACATGGTACTTCTCACTAGATGAATAGTCAGGATATTGAGACCGTGGATGCATGACACATCTCGAGGCACACGTGGCAACACATGCAATCCAAACTCCTTTGTTAATCCTTCATTAGCTGAGTGCATGGATCAGCTGGGACCTTTTCTATGATGTAGGTTTCGCCCACGAAAATGATAGAAAACTCTCTTTCTCCATCCATCTCGACTGTAAATGTGGCTAGAGTGTGCGGTGATCCTACCACAGCCCGAAAATTGTACTGATCAGATCAGTGGATTCTAACTATATAATCAGTGCACCTCAAACAGATAACTAAGATAAAAATAGATAAAGGTTTCAATCAACGGTCAAAAGTCCATGGATCTCAAGGTGGCCCACTGCATAGACAATCTCGACCCCATGAGTGTGACCATAAAAGATGGTTGGACATGCAAAAGCAACCTGTCTCATTCCCACTTCAATTAAAAACCTCTCATATCCTCTCCCAACTAGCTAGACAGGTCGCTTCTTCATGTCCAGCCATCTTTATGGTCACAACGAGTGGGCCACCATGAAATTAATCCATGGACTTGTGACCGTTGATTGCGACCTTCATCCATTTTGTCGTAGCCATCTGTTTGAGTGCACTGATTATCCATGGACTAGTCACCTACAACCGCTTATAGGTGAATCCATAACCCTTTTTACAACATTTACACACTGAAAATCTATGATATTATAAGGGCAATATAAGAAACCAGCTTTTCAAAAATGGGTTGTATCATACAAACGGTTGTAAGTGATTAACCCTTCAACTTAATTACTAAATAAGATAAAATCTAAAACTGACATGTCTCGTGCAACGCACGTGAAGAGGAGATGTGGTTAACATGGGCGGAGGAGGTGATTGATTGATTTGCTACTCCGGTGGGGTGCAATGGTTGATACTGAGGCCCTGCTGTATACCGGCATAAATTAGGTCAATCAAACCATCAGAGTCATGTAACCGACTTTGCGGTCATCACCCAAAACCTATATTTATTTAATTATCCTCATCTATAATTATAAACAAGGTTCTTTTTTTTTTTTGTTGTTGTTGAATTTGGACCATTGGCATCTTTTATTTTGATTGTCCATATCCACCCATTGGCCATTATTAAAATCAATATAATCTTTTGTTACGTGGGACTTATAATTTATACGATTTAGTTTGAAGTTGTTCCTTAGAAAATTTGTTGGTGCATTGGTATCACCCACCGTACGTCTTTAGACTATCAACGTTTTCCTTTCTATAAAATGGAGGAGAGCTTCTAACATATGGCTGTACAGATCATTTACCTTTTGATGTCCTTACTATTTGTTTAAAGGTCCTTCTCATGTCCTTTGATAATGCTATTCACGTTTTATATATATATATATATATATATATATATATATATATATATATATATATATATATATATATATATATATATATATATATATATATATATAGTTGAAAGGTGGGAGCCAAGGTGTTTAAGGATTAAAATTCTTTAAAAACACATATTCTAAAACACTTGAAGCTATGTGGGGCCACCTTGTTGTGTGTGTATGTGACGTCCATTCCATCGATCGATTAGGTGTGTTCCTTGGTGTTAGGCCTTGGGGTTACATCTCTAGCTTATCTACAATTCAAGTGGGCATACCATTGGAAATAATTGGAATGGGATGCTTACTGTGTTGCAGAAAATTATCTATACATGATCAATATAAGCAAAGCATAACCAAACGAAAAGAACAAAACTAAAAGTCAAAAATTAAAGAGAAAAGTAAGAGACAAAATGCACAAGGATTTATGTGAGTTAGTAGTATGCTTAGTTTTTTTTTTTGGAGTGAATATATTCATTAAAGAAGGTAGGCCAGAGAGCCCGATACACTTTCGGGCAGGACCACCATAACAAAAGGGGAGGAGTCCACCTATCGCAACAATTTTCCGGGGGACAGAAAATCAGACTAAAAGAAAGGAAAGGGTGTAACAGCCCTAAATTTTGGTACATTAAAAAATTAAAATAAATATTTAAAAATTTTATTTTTAAATAAAAAATAACAATAAATTAATAGTTAAGTTGGTAGAGACATTCTTAATTGAGAGAGAGATTTAGGGATTAATTCTTGAGGTAGTAATAATAAAAAATTTTATCAAATTTCATAAAAAAAAATTCGAATTCAAGATATGGGAGGATGTGCTCATCCTATCTTATGAAGTTTCTTTTTTTAAAAACAAAAGATACAAAAAGGTTTCTGCTTAATAGAAAAAAAAAAAAAAAATAGGAAGCTCTGAAGAATAAGAAAGAAAAGATTCTAAGAAAGTTCGATCAGGTAAATTCTAATCGTTAGATTTTTTAATTTTTTATTATGTTGTTAATTTCTTCTTGATCTATACAATGGATTATGTGGATCATCTACACAATCATTGTATAGGTGTGTAGAGTCAATTTTAATAAAGTGATTTTTTATGATATCAGATCTGGTTTGTAATATTTTAGGGATATATTGAATGGATGGAGTCTGATTGTGATCTGTACGGATCATATGATCTTCAAGGCCAAAATATACAAGGGCAATAATTTTCAGATCAATCTGACCATCAGATAGGCCACATTAGTTAAATCTAAAAGTGTTTAATAAAGGAATCTTAGATTTTTACACAAGTGTTAGTATCATGTTCACTCCCCAAGTATAGGGTTGTGATGTAGTAATAAACTCAGTAAGACCGAGGTCGAATCCACAGGGACTGAAACCTGTACGTTATCTGAAACTAACTAGAATCAGAACTAGAATAAGATGAAATCTAAATCGAGTGTGATCAAGAAAATAATGGTGAATAATTAACAAAAATCTAAAGAATTCAGGGAAAAACACTAGGGATTCAGAGGATCCACTTGTAAAGATTAGGGAGATCTTATGCCTGTTCCAAGAATTCAACTGGACTTAGAGTTCTATCTTCATCCAGTTGAAGGGTGAAACCATAAAAATCAAACCAAACGTCCTTTTATTATAATTTTAAAGAGATAAAAGGTATATGAATTAGAATGGATTCCATCACCTAGCCATGCTCAGGAGACAAAGTAAATAACAGAATTAAACTAATTGTCAACCAATCAGATTATGAAAGTTAGGAAGAGTACCGACATCCAACCGTGCCCAGGAGACGATGGTGAACAATAGGGCTTCCTGACATCATAAACATCAAAAGGAAAAGAAATACTCAAAGCCACTGCAGATCTATTGTAATTTCAGTCACAACAAACTATTGAAAACTAAAAGTATTCCCTTAATTAAACTAAAATCAAATTTAGTTCATAAATCAAAATCCCATTAAAGGCAAAAAATAGAATCTCTCATCTCACTGCAAGCTTCACCTCTTAGCCCTAGCTAAGAGGCTTAGCCGCTCATGATTAGGCTATAGCTCTCCAACATTAAGAAAAACAAACAAATAAAAAAGGGAAAAGAAGAAAACAATAGAGAAAGCTCCCCTGCCACGTCCTGAACTCCCAGTCGTAGATGAATCTTCAAGCAAGTCCTCCCTTTTCTCTCTCTCTCTTTCTTCTCCTTTTATAGCTAGCAAGGGAGAGGTCGGTTTGGAGCACCAACGCTGCTGGAGTCGGTGAATCTTTCGCAGTTTGTTTGCAATAGAGCCGGACTCCCTGTTTCACGTAGAAGAACCGCAATTACAGCTTGCGTTTGAAGGATTACCTCGGACGGCCAATCGTCCATCCTTCTCGTCTAACTTCATGGTTGGGATCCTCTCGGACCTGAGCATCCTTTGGACGGTCCAGATTGTCCCACTGATCAGAGATGGAGGACCAACATCTTCCGAAAATTCTGGGAAATTTCGGACTTTACGGTCGTGCGAAGACAGAGCCTGCGAACTCCCTTACGTTGTTCTGATGGTGGGACCCACTATAAGCGTCGGTTGAAGAATCCATGCTGTCCATTGAGTTGTCCTCGGAAAACCATCCAGAAATGGGTATTTTTTCTCGAATTTAGTGTGGCCCATTGAATCTTTGCCTCTACCGTCCATTCCTTCATTTGAATGAGATCTACCTACGTACGTACATATGGAACCAAAATAAAATCATGAAGGTGGTCACACCCCCCTATGGACAAAATGGACGGTCCAGATCTTAGAGATGTGAGATGGGTGGGGCCCACTAGCAAAAATCAGCGTCATGAAGATGGACGCTATTTTTGCTTGCAAAAAAAAAATCGGGTCGGCGTTTGCTGACCCGTTGTATGGATTCGGTGCACCGCGGAAGTGCACCGCCTATACACTCGCACGCCCCCCTTGTGGGGTCCACCATGATATATATATATATATATATATGAAATTTGCTCCGTCCATCCATTCTGTCATATCATTTAAACCGTGGGGACTGAAGATGAAGTATATCCAGACAGCAGGTGGGCCCAGAATCATGATTTTGAGGGATGATCTATCCATTAGGCCACTTCCACCAGGATCCAACGGCCGAAATTCTACATGTACGGTTAATTTATGTTCTTCAGGCCGTGTATGAAGTTTCGGGACAAACGGATGGTGGGAACCCTGTGATCTTGCATTCTGGACCAATTTCAGGCCACTTGAGCTTCAGTTTCTCGGTTTTCGCAGATCTTCGGCCTGTACATTCGTCGATCTTGGTTCCCTGAAGTCCGTCCCTTGCTTTGGTGTCATCAGAGCATTAAATCTATGCTTTTATCATCCTTTCCAGTTCCAGCTTGTAATTGCACCTTGCATCATAAACATGATTACAACAGGCCGTTAAACAGTATCATGTTCGTAAATCCAGGTAATAACTGGGGTCTGATATGCAATATTTGACCCTCAACACAACTCCCAACCAGCATTTTGCTAGTCCCGAGCAAAATATGCGAAAAATAAGTTGAGAATTACAGGGCAATTTCTATGTAACCGAATGAAATCTTGAAAAACGATTCAGATACGAGAAATCTAAGATTCATGAATGTTGGGCATTAGTCTCTCCTAGACTCAAGCACACGTAAACTTCATAATCAAGTTCAAAGTATTCATCCATCAATTAGAACAATTCTAAACATTGAGTTCCATGGGTGTATAGTGTAGTCTCGGCTTACAACATTAGGATTCAATTCTCCATTTCAGGATATCATTGGCAACCAACAAGAGAAATCGTGATAACTAAAACTTACCTCACAGATCATCTTTCCATTCCTTCAGCTTTCCATTAATAGTAACACCAAGAAGGGGAATCAAATCCTCACCTATGGGGAGCAAACCTATGGCGAAGACTGTATACCCAAACCTTTTCTCATATTATCCATGGGGAATGAAATCCACACCTATAGGGAGCAAACCTATGGCGAAATTAGTCGCCCAACTCTTTTCAACTGTTAACCATGGGAAATCAAATCCACACCTATAGGGAGCAAACCTATGGTGAAGATTAATTGCCCAACCTTTTCAATTCTTTTTTTTATACCCTGATGGCAAAATATTTCAGGCCGGTTCCTTTCATGCTCAGTGATTACCAAGTTAATCCTTCAATATGGAACTGAAACCTTAATGTGTAAACGAGATGTGACATGTGAAATCATGATTCAATCAATGTTTAAAACTTCTAATCATGGATTGATAAGTCGAACTCAACTGTGAAATCTAATAGATAATTGAATCCGAGAGTCATAGATTATGTAACATCCCGGATTTTTGCCAACCTGGGATTAGACGTCCTTAGGCAATGGGTCGATCCTAACACCTCATTAACTTGTCAGAACTGAATCCCAATGTCTAAAGCTGCCTTTGAACCCATTTCCTTCACAAATCTCACCCTTCACCACCTTGATCTTCCAATTTTTCTAAGAACTTTCACCCTAGACACTATCTTAAACTAGCTAAGTAGTATAACTTGGATCACTTTATACACAAACTACAAAGGACTAAGTACCACCTCAGACGGAAATCACTTAGGATTAAATCCTTTAGAAATGAGACAAAGTAACTAAGTGCTAAACTAGATTAGCTACGAAATCCGTTTGAATCGCTTTAAATACGATCTGCAAGACTCAAAACTTGTAGAATCATTGACGCTAGGTTACCCTAAAATCTAGGATCAAACTCATTACCCGACTGCTCTCGGGAGCACGTTGAAACTCCGTATCTAATCTGGACCACACATCGGGAGTCCGAACAATACGAGGTTAAGGACTTGGGACCGCCTCACTGGGCTTGACAACCATCTCGGAAATTAAATCCAACCAGTGTCCCACGGCTGTTCGCTTGAGTCCGGAGCGAGAGAGTGTGAAAACACTTGTTTTCTTTAAAAATAAATATCTTGAATAGTAATCTGAGACTCGTCGCTTGCGGATCAGTTTTAAGCAACCAGACCGTCAGAATCTGACCAAATTACACCCTCGGATCAGAAAAAATTTCATACACATTTACATGTACTCGGAATCTCCGATCGAGACCTACTGACCATCGAACTGAAACTGGTCCACCACGCATGATCTGAAAATCTGACTGAAACGAAAACTTAATAGAACGTAGATCCGGTGTCGGGGAGCTTAAGTCCAACCTTTGGCTCAAGGAGGCCCGCCAGAAGTCCTTCGTTGAGCTGAAAAAGTTCCGCTTTGGTTATAACCTAAGTAAACCTTGTCCAGAAGTCTAATTCGGTGAATTTTTAGGCTATATAAGGACCTTAAACCCTCTCCCATTTCAGCCATATGAATTTGGATTTGAGAGAGAGAAAAGAGAGAGAAAATGTGGGAGTTGTGGGAGGATCTCCCTGCCACTCTTCCCTGCTGCTATTCATGCTCCACCGCTCCGTTCTAATCGCTTTCCTGGCGATTCCAGCTCCGTTTCTAGATAAGAAACCCTAACCCTAACCTGTTTTAGGGTTGTATAGGTTGTAGGTTATGAAATAGCTAACCTATTTCGTTCTATACGTTGTCAAACTGCCGAATACGGAAGCTTAGCAAACCTATCGACTCTGTTACGATTCTACGACACGAGGCGTGGACTTTATGTGTATAGGTTATAGTTTTCAACGCTTTCAATGTCAGATAATGATAGATTCATGATCTGCATGTAATTACACATGTACAAAGTGTTTTCCGTTTTCTGTTTCGATTAAAGTTGTAGAATATGGAATTTTACATATTCTAAGTATTCGTAGAAAATACCGTATACGTATATTTTTTGGAAATGTGTTTGACATGATTATTTGTTGTATGGATATACGATATATGGATAAAATACTTATTTGACGAAAGGATTCGCCTAAATACATGTTTTACTAATATACACTATGTATGTAGAAATACTGTATTGTAAAAGTACCGTATACATGTATATTTTAGAGATGTGTTTGCCATGATTAATTGTTGTATAAATATATTATATGTACATAAAATACTTCCTTGGCGAAAGGATTCGCCCTAATACGTGTTTGTTAACATACTCTATGTATGTTGAAATAGTGTATGTTAAGTGTTTGTGAAAATGCTTGTGTGAGCAAGTGTTTGAATGTTGATGCCTTAGGAGAGTGTTGAGATGGGATTCTCAACTACCCTAGTGACATGTATGATTACCTCCATGAGGTTGTTTACTTAAACCGCTTACTTACAATATATGTGTTTGTATTCCTATTGACGTAGTGCTTTACAACATGCCTTATATCATGCTTTATAACATGCTTTATAACATGTCTACTAGTATGTTTGAATTACTTTGCTTATCATGCTTTACTCCACATGTTATGGATGAGAATTGATTGAGTTTGGGACTATGTCTATAGTCCAGACAATCGGTACCAGATTGGAGATCGTGGTTGAGTTTCATGTCGTCACGTAAGATGTGTTTGACGAACCCGAGTTGTATGTCAGTTGGCGACAGTGGTTAGGCCACGCGAAGTGCTTATGCACTTCATGTCGTCTAATTTATTGTGCGCTCGAGCTAGTCAGGCTCGTCATGTAACCCAATTTGTCTAATGTATGTTCACCATGTTTGGTCGCTACTGCTTGAACCTAGGGTACCAAACTTACCAGTGAAAACCCTTTTAACCATGGTACCTCGATCCGCTAGACTCATGAGTCGGGCATGGTGGTATGGGACACCGTGGTCGAGCTGTCTGCCTACGCTGGGGCCACGTGCCTCCCCGTAGTGACCAGTGAGCAACCAGACTCGTGAGCCGATTATGGTGGTATGGGACACTATATTCGTGCTGTCGGCCTACATTGATAAGGTAATGGGGGAGCGGTGCAACGAATGCGAGCAACAGCCCTGGCAACCCTTTGTAGTGACCTCGAGTATACTCTTAAATCGCGGTGAGCCTTAGAGTTTTGCCGCGGTATATAGAGTATGAACTAGGCCTGTTTCTGTATAGTGATGAATCGTTTAAGAGGTGATGGGTGAGTGGTGTAACATTTGTGCGTAATAGCCCTGGCAGCCTTTATAGTAACCTAGAAAATACACCATCGTCTGATATTAACTAGGACTGACGACCCTAGAATGGATCATGTTTGGGAATGATACAAGGGAGGTACCTTAGTTTTCCAATCATGTTGTTTGAAATGGACTAATAACAACTCGGTAATCATGCTCACCATGCATTACATGTGCCTGGAAGATGTGGATCACTGAGGGAAGAAAGCATGCCGGGAACGTGAGATGGTGTCGCACGAGGGAGGGTGTGGTGAGGGCATACATCATGTCATTCATACTTGCATTAATAAGAGTAGTTAGGAGTGTTTGATTGTACTACTTTATCATTACTGCTTGACTGAGTCGATAACATGTTAACCTATGCTTTATTGTTCCACTAAGTTAGCTACTCACTCCCACGTTACGGGACGGTGTTTCGAACACCCACTAGACATTGTCTGATTTCAGATGGCGACGCTACTTCTGAGGCGGAGCCAGACCTTTGCAATGACTACGATGCCTGCTTGTATTGGTTGTCTTCTGACGGCTTCCTGTGAGCCGTGTCCTGATCGACGGGGCTTTCTGGGATATTGACTAGAGGACCTTACCCATTTGGTATATTTTAGGATTGTACTTGTAATTATTTAACCTGGTAATGTTATCATACTCTGGAAACTCATCATAGTTTATATATTTTATCTATCTATCACAGTCTTCCGCTTGCAAATTTAACTGTCTCTGGAGTATGATATGTTGTTTTGGCTTAATCTCACTCATGTTCACTACTCTAATACAGTCAACATTTAATCATCATTCATTTTGTTGCATAAGTGATGTTCTGGAATTCGGGAGTTAAGTTTATGCTCGACCCCCGATTTTCGGGATGTTACAGATTACCAACATCACGTATCTTAAAATTCTAAGTGCCCTAGATGGCTGTCAAAATCACTTCGAATTCACAAGAAATTCCAGAAAAATTAAAAAATTTCACAATTTTTGCTCAAGACCAAGAAAATACTGATTAGGCAACCTAATCTCCCACCCCCAACCTAAAATCTACATTGTCCTCAATGTAAAAGCTATGAGCATGCTATGCACATGGGACAACGAAAGTAAATGAGAAGTGATGGGAAGATAGTACCTGGATGACGAATCGAGAAAGACTTTCCAAGGATAATAACGTAAAAGCGGATCAGCACAAGAGAGAAAGCAAAACAAAAATAACAAAAATAAAATCCTACCTATACCAGTTTCGCAGGTGCTCTCGATTGCATTTAGCGTATGCAACAAGCCTTTAAACCCCTAGGTTGCCCCTAGAGGACGAGTTGTAGTCTCGTGAGGGTTTGCAGCAATGTTACCCACAAACATTGAACCAACTAACTAGGAAAATGAAATGGAATGAAAAGCCGGGTTGCCTCCCAGGAGCGTTAAGTTTACTGTCTATCATAAAACAGCATAAAGCAAACTACTCTAGTCCTATGAAAGCAGGGAAAAACTACTCGATCATATTGCAAGGTTCCTCTTCCGGCCAGTATCTTGATAATTTTCTCAATAAGTTCCTCAACAGGATTATCCAAAAGCCATTTTTGCAATAGGCTTGGACGCCCTGGAGCATGACTTTCCAGAGAAACTTATGTACCTCTTAAGAAATTTTTCGTTGAAGTGCTTAAGGTATCCATAGTATATACGATTCACCTGCAACAAAAGAAGTTTCAACGTTAGTATCCCATGGTAAATCAGAGACTACACATAGATGAAATTCAGAAAAATTCTTAGAAAGTGATGTAGTCTCAACACATTCCGAAGTAGCAGACTTCGGTTCAATTTTCAGCTCCTCCTCCCTTAATGGTAAACATTCAGGATCTGTGGAAGAAGGGGCTTCAGAATAGGGGTTCTCTCGGTTAGTAATGACTACTGAGATGTCATCTTGCAAGGCATTCACTATATCTCTTATCATGGGATCGTTTGAATCTGCAAAGTGTGTCAAGCAATCATCCAAAGAGTTGGGACATTCAGCTGAGAGTGACTCATTTTCCACATTGAAGTGTGTGATGATCTGCCTAAGGAATCCATCATCTTTAAAAGTAACCGTAGGTACGCTCTCTTGTTTCAGCCTTGCACAGATAGATAGAGGGTCAGTAGACGAAGTATTAATGTTCGGACTCTGTTCATTGATACTACTCAGAAGAGGCCTGGACTCGTCAAAATTCAACAGTTCAGATGGTGGCCTTAACTGGGTGGTTTCAAATTCCAGAGTCGTATCAAGTAACTCGTTCATCTCCCGAATTATATCATCATTCAATTTAGGGGAGTGGTCCAAACATGTCTCACAAGAGATAGAAAAGTTGGTTGTAAGGAGCTCATCCACTTTTAAATCAGATATGTCAGGTGAGTGGAGTAGCTCATTATGACTGCTCACTTCGTGCACTTCTTGATCATTGACCTGGACCAAACTTGAGATTAATTCCAGGGGAACTGGGGCTGAACATTCATGATCATCATCCCAATATGCATCATCGTCTAATTCTGTGCAGTGCACACTTGGGATGGGATCGCTTTCCTCACATTCTAAATTTGGTTGAGGTTCGATTAAACTAACATCTACCTCATCATTGAGATCCTGTGTATCATGTAAGGAAAGTGTGTCATCATCACAGTATTTGAAAGACAACCACGTATCTTGACCATTCTTTTGAACAGTCATCGAGATCAACTCATCGAAAAATTGAACCGTATGCTCATTAATGGGATCCAACTCCTCATTTGTAATTTCAGAGATCTTCACAAGCGAGTTGGGATCACTTTCCTCGCGTTGCATTTCTGGAATGAATTGTGGCTGGGATGACTGAGCCTCCTCTACCTTATCAAGGCGCGAATTAAGCGCTTCCAACGATTTTTGAATTTCCGCGAGACAGGCTATGCTATGTTAAATTGAATCCTACGGGCTCTCAAAGGTAGGGGATCCAAGAGAATAATCTTTATAACTTGTTGTTGGTTCATTTCCCCAATTTGGATGTTTCCACTGATTATAGTCATACGGATCATAGGTGGGAGAATATGATGGTTGGTAGTACATATTATCACTCATAATATAATCACGCATTGTTTTCTTCTCATCTGATGGGTGATAATAGTCCTCACACCCATAATTATGATAACCCCAACACTCACGTACTGTTTTGTTAATCTGTGGGGTGTAATTACTCTCCCGCATATGATCACGCAAGGACTTCTCAACCGGTAGATCATTATATTTCGGTTGGTTCTCGATGATAGTTTCAGAAAATTTTTGAGACATAGGTTGATTTATACCATAGTCATCATCCCAATATAGATTATTCTTCTCAGCAAACTGACGTTCCCACTCGTGCATATACATGATGAGACCTTAACTCTAAATCTACTCCTAAGAAAAATAAAAGAAAGGATCCTACAACAATATGGAGAGTAAAAGGAGGAGAAATTAGAAGGAAGTTACCAAGTTGGAGTCTATCAAAGAGTCTACAAAACAGGAAGACAGGTTAGTTTCAAAAAATCAAACAGAAAAAATTCTAACATAAAATTTAAAAAAACCTAATCTTAAACTAATCCTAAAACTAGTTAATCTCAGAAAACATAACCGTCAGCCCCCGGCAACGGCGCCAAAAACTTGTTCACTCCCCAAATATAGGGTTTTGATGTAGTAATAAACTCAGTAAGACCGAGGTCGAATCCACAGGGACTGAAACCTATACGTTATCTGAAACTAACTAGAAACAGAACTAGAATAAGATGAAATCTAAATCGAGTGTGATCAAGAGAATAATGGTGAATAATTAACTAAAATCTAAAGAATTCAGGGAAAAACACTAGGGATTCAGAGGATCCACTTGTAAAGATCAGGGAGATCTTATGCCTGTTCCAAGAATTCAACTAGACTTAGAGTTCTATCTTCATCCAGTTGAAGGGTGAAACCATAAAAATCAAACCGAACGTCCTTTTATTATAGTTTTAAAGAGATGAAAGGTATATGAATTAGAATGGATTCCATCACCTAGCCATGCCCAGGAGACAAAGTAAATAACAGAATTAAACTAATTGTCAACCAATCAGATTATGAAAGTTATGAAGAGTACCGACATCCAACCATGCCCAAGAGACGATGGTGAACAACAGGGCTTCCTGACATCATAAACATCAAAAGGAAAAGAAATACTCAAAGCCACCGCAGATCTATTGTAATTTCAGTCACAACAAACCATTGAAAACTAAAGGTATTCCCTTAATTAAACTAAAATCAAATTCAGTTCATAAATCAAAATCCCATTAAAGGCAAAAAATAGAATCTCCCATCTCACTACAAGCTTCACCTCTTAGCCCTAGCTAAGAGGCTTAGCCGCTCATGATTAGGCTATAGCTCTCCAACATTAAGAAAAACAAACAAAAAAAAAGAGAAAAGAAGAAAACAATAGAGAAAGCTCCCCTGCCACGTCCTGAACTCCCAGTCGTAGATGAATCTTCAAGCAAGTCCTCCCTTTTCTCTCTCTCTCTTTCTTCTCCTTTTATAGCTAGCAAGGGAGAGGTCGGTTTGGAGCACCAACGCTGCTGGAGTCGGTGAATCTTTCGCAGCTTGTTTGCAACAGAGCCGGACTCCCTGTTTCACCTAGAAGAATCGCAATTACAGCTTGCGTTCGAAGGATTACCTCGGATGGCCAATCGTCCATCCTTCTCATCTAACTTCATGGCTGGGATCCTCTCGGACCTGAGCATCCTTTGGACGGTCCAGATTGTCCCACCGATCAGAGATGGAGGACCAACATCATCCGAAAATTTCAAGAAATTTCAGACTTTACGGTCGTGCGAAGACAAAGCCTGCGAACTCCCTTACGCTGTTCTGATGGTGGGGCCCACTATAAGCGTCGGTTGAAGAATCCATGCAGTCCATTGAGTTGTCCTCGGAAAACCATCCAGAAATGGGTATTTTTTTCTCGAATTTAGTGTGGCCCATTGAATCTTTGCCTCTACCATCCATTCCTTCATTTGAATGAGATCTACCTACGTACGTACATATGGAACCAAAATAAAATCATGAAGGTGGTCACACCCCCCCTATGGACAAAATGGACGGTCCAGATCTTAGAGATGTGAGATGGGTGGGGCCCACTATCAAAAATCAACGTCTGCAGAGATGGACGCTGTTTTTGCCCAAAGAAGGTCGGGTTAGCGTTTGCTGACCCGTTGGATGGATTCAGTGCACCGCGGAAATGCACCGCCTATACACTCGCACGCCCCCCTTGTGGGGTCCACCATGATATATATATATATATATATATATGAAATCTGCTCCGTCCATCCATTCTATCATATCATTTAAACCGTGGGGATTGAAGATGAAGCATATCCAGACAGCAGGTGGGCCCAGAATCATGATTCTGAGGGATGATCAATCCATTAGGCCACTTCCAACAGGATCCAACGGCTGAAATTCTACATGTACGGTTAATTTATGTTCTTCAGGCCGTGTATGAAGTTTCAGGACAAACGGATGGTGGAACCCTGTGATCTTGCATTCTGGACCAATTTCGGGCCACTTAAGCTTCAGTTTCTCGGTTTTCGCAGATCTTCGGCCTGTACATTCGTCGATCTTGGTTCCCTAAAGTCCGTCCCTTGCTTTGGTGTCATCAGAGCATTAAATCTATGCTTTTATCATCCTTTCCAGTTCCAGCTTGTAATTGCAACTTGCATCATAAACATGATTACAACAGGCCCTTAAACAGTATCATGTTCGTAAATCCAGGTAATAACTGGGGTCTGATATGCAATATTTGACCCTCAACATATTACTTGGCGTAGAAGGTCAAGATGGGTCATCGGTGTATGTGTGGTTAGATCTACACCATCCATCTAATGTGTAGATGCAAAACATGATAATACCTCAAGAATCTGGATGATCCAATCATCCGGTGGGCCACCCTGATTAATGATTTGACATTTAATTTCAAGATCTTAAAAAGAAAATCTAAATCTTGATAATTAAATTTACATAAATATATAATTTTAATTATTTGATTATTTAAGATTTGGCCACCTAGGATGTATATCAAAGGTGGGCCCTACCATGTAAAATAACTAGATGAATAATAATGTTGCTGATATGACTGATAGGATCTCTGAATTCAAACCAACTCATTTACCTTGTGGATTCTACACTACCAGACTCAGGTGAGTAACCCAACTTGTCTCATAATTCATTAAAATTAAAATAAATCATTTCTGATTGTTTAATTGATTGATATACTGATTTGAGTATTTTGTTATGATAATTGTAAGCTAAATTCATATGTGAATATTTTAATCCAGACAACTATGCTAAATATGAAAACAATACATTCATACACTATCCATCATTCATTACATTTACATATTGCATGGTCAATCCTAAGGGCCCTCCCTGGAAGAAACGTCGATCCTGGTAGAGTATTACCAGATGCGAGCTATACCCAAACCTACCGAAAGGTGAAAGCCTACCCAACGGGTGGATGCGAGTTGACGACCTCTAACCCAAGCAGATGGACGATTATCCCATCGAATGCATTCATACATCATTTGCATCCATATCATTGTACATCCTTTTTTATGTTATTTTAATTGCTATGATTATGAACCGTGCTGGATTATTTCACAAAGCCTGGCCAACTTACCTTTTTATTGATGGAAAAACCATACAGATGAGCCATTAATAGATGATGTGGCACAAGAGAGAAGTTTATTTTGGTGCAGAACTTCTTTTAAGATTTTGATTAATTAGTGATTGGTGACTTAAGATAGTTGTTATTAGGATTTTTTTTATTATAATTTTTTTGTACTGTTGAAGAAATTAGTCTTCAAAGTGAGAGAACATTAAGGTGGTGGAGAATACACAAGAATTGATTAGTTCTTATGCTCTTAAGCTTCTTATGGTAAATATGCTTCTATATATGGTAGCTTAATTTTTTCCCTTTAGTGCAAGTATGTGAAGCTTAGTTTAAACAACTAATTTTTATATATATATATATATATATATATATATATATATATATATACACACACATATATATATATATATATTTGTATTGTTTATAAAAAGGAAGCACATGTATAGAGTGGGAGACTCTCTTGAGGTGTCTTATTTTTGAGAGATTTCTTATACAGTGATAGAGTATAGAAGAGGTATGTTGTATTATTTGACTTATCTTGTTTTAATGAAGAAAAAAGTTCTATATTCCTGCCCTTTTAACCTAAGAATGCTGCTCCCAATCGAATAGGATCTTCATATCTCCGGCAGATCTGCTTCGCCTTTCTAGAGTAGAGATGCTTATGGATCGGATGAGTCTTGGCTCAGTTAGGGAATCCTAAGGATCTCTCCCCTTTTTTTAAAAAATAATTTTTTTTTATTTTCTCTCTCCCTTTATCATACCCTGAAATTTGGGTATAGAGTGTGCACCCTCAGACCCGAGTTTCAGTTCGTAACTCATACACAAAGTATATTAATTTAATTTCTTAATTAGTTTAATCAGAGATGAGAATTATATTCAGTCTAAGTTCCACTATAATCTCATCACACATACATAACACTTGGCATCAATCAATCAGGCATATATAAATCTTGACAACCCTTAAAATAAAATAAACCTTAAAATCATTCATTTATTATATCATCGTACTATAATTATGTTTAATATTTCATACTAACATTGTTTCAATGAAATAAATCTAAATAATTTTTTAAAATCTCAAAATCAATATCGATATACATTTTACGTTAATCAAACTATGCTAACAAGTAATCAGAAATGGTCTAATGCCGCCACTTCATCTTTAGATAAGTATGGCCATGTTCTTCATTAACATATTCTCTATGTTGTGGTTGGTGTGAATCTTGTACAATAATATATATCCATATTCCACCACTTAACTAATAAAATAATATTAAACATCAATATGTGATTCGAGTATGAAATACTGAATTCTTAATCAGGTGTAATGCGTTCTTATTGTTAAACAAAATTACCATCATTTTTTATTTAAATTTCAACTTTTTTAATAATCTTATCAACCAAATACCTTCATTGTATGCTTTTGTAGCTAACATTTATTCTACTTCTGTAGTAAACAGTGTCACCACTAACAACAATCTTGACATTCAACTAACACACCGTCAACCAAAAAATATATAACCTGTTGTAAATCTTCATCTATCATTATCACCTACCAAAAATCTTCATCTATCATTATCACCTACTAAGATTGTAGTTATATATATAACCTGCTGTAAATCTTCGTCCATCAAGATTGTAAATATTTGTCTATCATTATCACCTACTATCCAACTTACGCATCATCAACCAACTCTATGTTTTGACTATAATCATCATTTTAAAAGTATTCTTTAAGCAGTGAATGATCAACTTCACTATAGTTTAATGATCTCTACTCAGGTTCATCATATATTTACTGACTGCTCTTACTACTTTGCAATGTCTGCTTTTGTGTGTATCAAACATAAATCTCTTCGTCACTAATTAATATGGTATTTAAAAATATTTGTCTTCACCAATTCTGTACTACGATATTGATATGAAGAAAGCTTGTAACTATTAAAAAATAGGGTACTAACTGAATTAAAATTTTATATATTGACGCAATATAGAACTTTTTTAATATAATCATTTTGAGTTATCTAGACTTTCATATTATTTACATCAAAGTACAAGCGTCTTATACCATTACTATAACGACGAATATAAGCATAATAATATTACTCACATTCTCAAAATTATAAGCTCAAAATGAACGAATCAAATGACTTATATAAACACCTTGACACTTGACTAAAATCGTAAAGAGATATGTTTAACCGATAAAAAAGTTTCTTCTTATCTTCTTCAATAAAACCTTCATGTTAAGTCATATAAATTTATTTATTAAAATTTACATTTATAAAATTAAAAATTAAAAAAAAAATCGATATTTACAACCAACTACTAAAGCTCCAAATTGAGCACCACTGCTATACTCAACACGTTACAAATAGTACTCGACCAAATAATTAGAGAAAAGATATTATTAAAGTTAATGCTAGAATACCCTTTTACCACAAATCGAGTTTTGTATTTTCTGATATTTTTATTAGTGTCTTTCTTCAGCTAGTAAACTTATTTATAATCAATAGACTTCTACTCTTTAAGTAATTCAATCAAATTTATAATCTTATTTTTTATGTAGAGCTTTCATTTCTTCCAAAATATAATCCTTAAACTAAATAAAAGTTTTTGTAGCTTTCTTGTACCCTCATTGATCACTTTCAGTTTCAATGAGATCATCATATACATGCTTGTCATCATCTTCATCCTTATGATATACATGTCTTACCACTCATATACATGCTTTTCATCATCTTCATCCTCAATGAGATCATCAATTTATTAATTTTCTGAGTAAACATGCTAATGTATTTCTTACATTTCTACATTGAATATTTAACACAATAATATCTAGGCTAATTACCAACCTTTGAACAGTAGAGTTTCATAATATGTACCCCTTTATTTTATATATATATATATATATATATATATAAAAGAAAAATATACTTTCTAAACCTCACATCTAGCTTAGTTCTTTACTATTTAAGAAATCACACATAAACATCATAACTAAAAGTACAAAGAAATAAATACTCATTTTTCATACCATATCTCTTCAGAGATCTTGCAATCTAGTATATTCGTAGGAAAATAATTTACTAAGTAGTAGACAATATTAATAGCTTCCGTAAATAATATTGTTCGAGTCTTAGCTGAACTCAGCATGCTCTTGGCACAATACATAATTGTGTGGTTCATAATTTTAGCCATGATTCTTTTTTAGGGTACAAATGACCGTGTAATGTTTCTTAATATCATGCTTACGATAGAAATTATTAAATTTTTTCAATGTGTAATATATACCGTTATCATTTTTCAGACACCTAATATCGTTTTCTCTCGGTTCTCAATCAATACTTTAAACATGATAAAATAATTAAAAGTATACTCTTCCTTTTAAACATATAAGCCCATTGTTTACTAAAAAAATTGTTAACAAAAAAATTTGAATCTTTCAAATTAAGTTCCAACATGAGCCTCCCAAGTGACAAAATAAATTAGATCTAAAATATCCTTACTTTTCAAAATGACCAATAAAAAAAGAGCTCTATAGAACTTTTCAAATAACAATCCTCACAAAAATATAAATTGATAAATCTAACATCAAAAACTAAATTTTGATTAAGAGATATCTTTAATCCTTGCTTTTGTTAAATGGTAGCATATTGTCATAACATTAATAACAATAACATTACCAACCAAGTATCTTTAATCAACCAATATAGACCACTCACAATTCTCCTTTCACAAGTACCACTCTTCTTTTACAATTTTCAATCAGTCATTTTCTCCAAAAAAAAAAAAAATTGTAGCCATCTTTATCAAATATTTCCGATGATAAAAGACTCTTTTGCACATCTAATATGCCCTCACATACCTAAAACTATGTTATACCATCAAACATAATAATTATGACACCTTCAATCTCCACAATTTTACACACATTATCATCATGTGTTGCCATCACATAATCGATATATATGAAAAAAATCCATGTGTGGTATCATATGGAACAATGTACTCGAATCCAAAATCCATTAATGGATTAGATTCTCTTATGGAACCACAAACAACAACACTTGTCAATCATCAAGTGAACCACCTTTTCTCACCTATGTTACCTAAGAAACCCTTTAAATCTGATAGTTGATTATGTTAATTAAGTTTGAAATCTTTCTTATTAATTTGTCTTCATCAGTTTACAACTTTTATATAGGTAGTTATTTTTCTCCTTAATTCTAACACTTTCATGATTTATACATTATTGACTTAGATCTTATATGATTTCCTTCACTTAATACCTCTCTTAGTAAATATTCCTATAACTATCATAGCATTACCAAAATATCACTTTAAACGTTTTTCTATGGGATTCTTCTGCAAGCAACATAGACACATCTGAACTCCAATTGATATCTGGACCGTTATTTAGATTCATAATCAACCATGTCACGAATCTGGTATTGAACAAAGTAGAAGTGCAACATTTTCCTTATCATCAATCTTCATATTAACTGTCAATTTGTTAATCAATGTATTAAATACATTCAAGAGAAAACCTTTCATGGCTCACAAACTTTTCTCTATAAAGACCTCATCTTTCATCTTCACGGACTTCTTTTATCTCATCCTATCACAAATGCTTAGCATTTCTCAATGAACACATCAATCATCGTCATTTTTCACAATATGTAATACTGATCTTATGCTAAAAAACTTATCAAACTTTGGTTCTAATACTAATTGTTGTAGAAAAATACTCTTATACAACTATGCAAGAAAAAGCAAAACCACAAGAAAAGTGTCAAACTAAAAACAAAAGCTAAAGTGAAAAATAAGAGAAAAGATGCACATGGATTTATACAGTTTGGCAATGTACCAACGTCCATAGGGTAGTAATTAGATAGCTTTCTTCTTCACTAAATAGAATCTCACCATACAAAGAATCTCTCACTAAGATTAAACCCTAGAAAGACCCCACTTTACATACGTGCTCCCCTCCCAGAGATAACATAAATACAAAAGAGGGTAGTTGCTTAAACTAGGGCTTCAAAAACATTTGCACCAAAAAAGGAAAGAGCCCACCATTAACGGACGTATATACAACGTAAGAAGCTCAAGAGAGCAAGCACTTTTCAATTATAAATGTGCCTGCACCTATGCTCCACCCACTCAACCTACCATAGGTACTCAAGAGAGAAAGCACTTTCCAATTAGAAAAGTGCATGCCCATACTCCACCACCTATGTCTGTGAGCCCCAAAATGATGTGTATATTTCGTACACCTGTTTATCAAGTGCGACTCACCAGAGGGAAGAGATTCTTCAAAATTCAGACTAATCTAAAAGTAAGTAGGTGGGCCACAACCATGGACTTTGAAGTTTTAGAAATAATCCTTATATTGCCGCCCAACTGAATTTTAGAACAGGCTTGAGTTTTGGAATAGAGAGTGAGGGAGGCGGATTGCGTACTGAGAAACTTAGTACGATGTGGGGTGTGGGTTCCACTATGATTTATATATTTCATCCAATCCGTCCATGTATTTTACCAGATGATTTTAGGGCCTTACCCCAAAACTGAAGCATATAGAAAGCTAAAATGGACCATAGAAGTTTTGGAATTGAATGCCTACCATTGAAAATTTCTTGGGACCATAGAAGTTTTGGATCAATCTTATAATTTTTTTTCTCCATTCATCCATGTTTGCGTCATCTTACGAGAATTTTGGATGACAAATAAACATCACTGTGGGGCCTAGCAAGGTTTTAACGGTGGAAATCATTCTTTCCACTGTTTCCTGTGGTATGGTCCGCTTGTTCTTTGGATAAGCTTCAATTTTTGGATCAACCCCTAAAATGATCTGGAAAAACGGATGGACGGTGTGGATAAACCACATAAATTTACAGGGGGCCCAACAGAGTTTACTCAATCCGATTTCGAGAGGGAGCATGAATAACTGCATCTGATGGACGGTGTGGATGTCACACAAACAGCGCCGTAGACTCAACAGAGGTCGAGTGTTGTACCCGGCTTCCTACAACATGCGGTTTGAGGATTGTGACCTGGTGTTTAAGTTGAGCGGGTAAGATCTAGCAAAATCTCAACCCCATATCATGAACTTCTCAATGGACCTTTTTTTCTCAATGAGTCAGCCATTGATTGTTTATAGTATCCATTTGTATTCCACCGATGAAAGGTTTCAGACCATCCAGACATTGTGATTTTTGGATTATGGCTTATTCAGTATTTAAAATATAAAATGAACGGCTTGGATCTAGTCCTCATATGCGATGTGTGCAATGATGACATGGAAGGCACTAAATCCGGTCCCAAAAGAATATTGTTGGGGCCCACCTCATGCATGTGCGACAAATCCAACCCGTCCTATAGCTTCCTCCCACCATGAATATCACCCAACAGAATAATCGGGTCAATCCAATCATCAGGTGGACCAAACGTTTACTTCGGAACTTTTTGAGGCCATTCATTTAGAGTTTTTCTGGTGGCCGTCCTTTTCTATGGTGCGGCCCACCTGGTGATTGGATTCGAGTGATTTTTTGCACCGCATGAATTTCATGGCGGGCGGCACCTGTTGGACGTGTTGGATGCAGAGAACCATGAGGTGGGCCCCAAAATAGCTCCGTACTACTACTAATATTGGCAGTATTCAGGCCGTGTGATCATTTCACTTCAACGGAAGCAGATTTCGTACTGAGTGAACTCTGTGGGTCCCACCGTGATTCATGTATTTTATCCACTCCGTCCATCCATTTTAAAAAATAATTTTAGGACTTAAGACAAAAAATGAAGCATATGTAAATATCAAGTGTACCACACCACAGGAAAGAGTGTGAATTGAAAGTCTACAGTTGAAATTTTTCCTAGGGGCCACAGAAGTTTTGGATCAAGATGGTATTTTTATTTCACTGCATCAATCACTGTGTGATCTTATGAACAGCTTGGATGACAAATAAACATCACTGTGGGCCCTAGGAATGTTTCAACGGTTGAAATCATTATTCCCACTGTTTCCTGTTCTGTGGTCTACTTGAGCTTTGGATATGCTTCATTTCTGGGCTCAACCCCTAATATGAGCTGTAGAAACTGATGGACGGCGTGGATAAACCACATACATTCAAGGTGGGCCCAACAAGGCTTACTCAGTACGCAATCCGATTTCACTTCTAACGAAGTAAATCATGGAGACGAATGGTAGTTCCTTGAGGAAGACGTTAGAACGATTTTACTTTAATTTTAGTCAAAATAGAGTTCGTTTCCCTCCATCACGAATATGAATCCAGCGTGTGTCGCGGCCCACCAGTCTCAACCTGCTGAGTGGATTGAAGATCGGAACCGTCCATATTGTGGACTGTCTCTATAGAAGCCAGCACAGGACAGTTATGGATGATTTAAATCAATGTATCGCATTCAACTGTAAAAATCAAAGGAGAGAATAATTTCTAAAGATTGATCATGGGAAGTTAACTTATTTATTCTAGAAAAAATGGACGGTTCAAACTACCAGATCGTCTCATCGTGTGGGCCTCAGTAAGTGGCAACAAACGCTGGATCCTAAGTGGCGACGGACGCAAAACGACCGCCTTAATATATCTTGATACCTATCTTAACGAGTAATGATCTGGTGCTTCAATTGCATGAAAGCCTTTTCATGCATATAGTTGCATTTGGAATTGTTGGCATCTACATCACTTATCTGAACCGTCCACTAGGTCCAGTCCCCTCTTCTTCAACCACTTGGAAAAAACCAGAGCAATTAGATGGTTCTACAAATTGGTGACTTGGCCCACCTTCTACGACAATCTTCTACATCCATTTGCATGCCACTAACTGGACGGTTTGGATTATCTGGTCAGTATGAATTTTCTAGGCAGACTATGAAGCGTACATTGGATTAATGAACGGTTTAGATGGGTGACGTGGATGCCACCGAGTCCAATGAAGCTATGTGCTCGAAAAGGCACCGTACACCTATCTCACATATCACTACTCAATGTTTTCATGTCTATTTGCTTTATAGGTTGAGAGACGTTGATGGAGATGAGAGCATATATATAAAAGTAGAGGAACTTCAAAGTGCCACGTGTTAGTTGTAGGAGGCAACGTCACGGTGGGGCCCGTAATAAGCACTTGAGGGAGGTAATAGCGTGGTGGGGCCCGTAATCAGCACTTGAGGAAGGCACTACACATTGTTTTCTATGGTGGGCCTAACTGATAAGTGAATAGAGCTGATTTCAATAGAATTTGATCCTTGCACACTTGTATTTTACTATTTATCATTGGCTCTACATTATTATTTTTTTATGGGGTGGCCCACCTGTTGAGTGCATTGAGCTGATTTCAATACAATATTGTGATCCATATCAATTGGATGGTTCAGATTTTGCAGCATATAACATGTTGAAACTTATCCGCTGGTCCAACCTGCGGGACACGTGGCATTCTTAACAAGCGGCACCCACATTTGTACGAGGAAAGAGCACAACAAGAGAGCAGGCAGAAGAGAGCTGGTGTGGCCCACCCAAGGAGTGTATCAACCGGATGTTTATACTAGTTGATCACTATGGTGTGGCCCGGATTGTGATGGAATCTGACCAGGCCAGTCCAGCCCGGCTCAGTTGCAATTTCAACCACATAGCAAAATCTCCTCATTAGCGGGACCTAGGGCTATACTCGAGCTAAGTTAGCTCGAAAAGCTCGCTCAACTCGCTCGATGTAATTCAGCTTGACTCGACTTGAACGATGACTCGAGGCAAGTCAAGCTTCATATGACCCAACTCATTTTGAAAACAAGTCAAGTTCAAATATAGTAAAGCTTGACTCAACTCGAACCCGGCTCGGCTCAACTTGAATATATATTATATTATATTATATTATATTATATTATATATATTATTCCTTACCTAACTCACCGTGCTTGAGCTCCTCTCTCTCTCTCTCTCTCTCTCTCTCTCTCTCTCTCTCTCCTGAGCTTGACTTAGCATTTGCCCGATTTATCTCAACCATATAGCCTGCACTCGCCTGAGCTCTCCTCTCTCTCTCAACACTAACAACAAGATATTGTCTATGGCTATATCTAATATTAGACACACACACACACACACATTATTAATTAAATATTTGATTTGAGATTTAGGTCAGTTAAGTCGGGTTGCTAGGTTGAGTTAGGTGCAAGTTGGGTTCTGGGTTAGGTTGGGAGCAGACCGGACTTGACTCGAGGTAAGCTCACCTCGAGCTCGACTCGAACTCGAGGAGAGCACGGACGAGCCAAGCCAAGCTTGACCCACCTTGACTCGATGTACAGCTCTAGCGGGACCTGCTGTTGATGTCTTAAATATGTAATAAAAAAGGTACGTGGATGCAATCGACAGACTACTCGATGTCGTACCATCAATAGATACTCGATGTTATCAGAAAAATTCGAAAAAAACCTATGTTGGTTGTTGGAACGTTTTGATGTTGTTACTCGATGTCATCGAAAGTATTCAATGTCATCGACAAATTATCGATGACATCAAAGGTGTCATTGAGCGCGTATACCATTGCATAAGTATAGAATTTGTTTCTTATTATAATTATGATATGATATGATACTATATATGTGGAGTGTAAACAGAATTTGGAATAGAGTAGAGGAGTTTTAGGGTTTTTTAAATCCTTCTCAAGGATTTTAAGGGCATAGCTTGAGCTTGTGTAGAGGATTCAAGGCTTATTAAAATCAAGGTCTCTTGTAATTTCTGCTATGATAGTGTATCACTCATTACTTTGCGTTGTGTGACTTTTTATTTTAATTTTTTTCCGAAAGGATTTTTGACATAAAATTCAGATTGTTTGTGCTTGGACTAAGATGTACGATTGGTAGTACTTTGATTTATTAGTCTCTGTGTGCTTCCGTGGTTCCTCAACAAGACCCACGACTGACTATTCGTTTTTTAGGCCCCATCATGGATGGATCACGCTCTCAGAATCTCAATGACAACGCGATCCTAACCTACCAGGCATGAGTTATGACATATTGAGCCCAATGTACCAATTGTCTTGATCGTCGAACCATGGGACCCAGTTGTACAAAGCGTACCCTAGATGCCGTCAGATGAAAGTAGGCCAGGTTGGTCTAAGCCCAGCCATGTCCTGCAGACCACTTTGTGATGGATTTGGGCTGATGCTAAGGGCCCACTCCTGTGCTTCCTAATGCATTTATAAGGCCCAAAACTAATCTGATGGTCCACCCAAAATCACACCCCAGATTACCCCAACTTTCTTCTTCTTCTTTTTTTTGCTCAATCTAGGCCATTAATTGGATGGATAGGATTGCCTATTAAGATGAACCTAAGCCTGGGCCCATGAATTTAGCTCAATCTTGGCCATAGATAAGATGGATAAGATTGCCTAATAAGATTCATATTCACAGCCCAATATAGCAGATTGGTCTTAAGCCCCATCCTGGCCCAGACGTTGAGATTGTTGGATGATGTTCTGGATTCTATCTCGAGGGTCACCCTATAGCATTTATGTAAACAGACATCAGATGCATTCAGTTACAGATAAACTCCTAACCATCTCATCTTCTTACCATAAGAACAGAACCATTGAACAAATAGATATATGTACTCTTTGAGAAGCGAGAAGAAGCATAATTAGACCTTTGTTCAAAATTGAATCATGTAAGCAGCACCCTAGCCTTTAGATGATTTTAATTAATAAAGGTTATTGAAAGAAGTTCACATTCATAATGTTAGAAATCAAAATTCTGTTGCTTGTGAAACTCAGAAAGATTGTTGGATACAACATGTCTACTTCAAGGTAACAGCCATCATACAACAAGCTGCAGCGAAAACACGATGGTGCTCTGGCTGTGCAGGAGTTATGAACTCCCAGCCAGAAGCCAACTTGACTAGTAAAACGGGAGATGTTGAGATGTTGGAGTAAAATAATTACAATTGAATAACAAAAATTAACAAAAAATGATATCAAATACACCTAGTCCTTATATATATATATATATATATATATATATATATATATATATATATATATATATATATATATATATGGAAAAGGTACTATGCGCTCGAGCGCATACGGTCGTCCATGAGGTCGAGTTGGTGTGGGGCCCACCGTGATGCCATTCGAACATCTACCCCCTCAGTCAGATGCACCATCCCAGGTGGGGCCCACACGGCTGAAAATCACCTCAATCCGTGACTTTTGTGGGCCACACCACGTACAGAAGTGGAGAGGGGCCGTGCACCATTGAAACATTCAAAACCAGTTGTGGGGGCCTTTCGAGAGGTTTCTTCATGATCAAAACCGTCCATCATGTGTGTCCCACTTGAAAGTAATTTTAAACCACTTTTCATGTGGTATCCACATCTCAGGTGGGGCCCACCAAGTGCTTTTACATGTTTTTGCTTGTATACTTATGTTTTCAGATGGTATGGCCCACCTGATCACGGTGGACGGACGATTTTGGGCCGTCTAGGCCCAAAATGGGACGGTGCATCTGGTGGACGGTGTGGATCTTCGAACGGAATCACGGTGGGGCCCACCCCAGCTCGACCTCATGAAGACCACTTTACGCTCGAGCGCATAGTACCTTTTCCCACATATATATATATATATATATATATATATATATATATAGGAAAACGTTCACCTGCGAACCAGTTCGTATGTCGTACGTACGAACTTTTTTGAGAACCCATCATACGTGATGAATCTCGCAAATCTGAACGGTCCACATGAAGCAGAACCTCATGAAACCTCATAGTATGAATTTATACTTTGATCCGAAACTTTGGTGGACCGTGAAAAATGTAAACAGTTTCTTTCCTTCATGTGAATTTCTCTTTGCTATGGACGGTATGGATAAAAGTAAAACTTGTTCCGGGGGGGGTTTCACTAGGTGCTGCTTCATATGAACGGTTCAGATTTGCGAGATTCATCACCTATGATGGGTTCTCAAAAAAAGTTCGTACGTACAATGTACGAACTGGTTCACAAGTGAGCGCTTCTATATATATATATATATATATATATATATATATATATATATATATATGGAAATGGTTCTCTGCGGTTGAGCTCATGGGGACTTCCCATGAGGTTAAGCTATGGGGCCCCACCGTGATGCATGTTGAACATCAACACCATGTATTAGATGGATCCCCTTTAAATGATGGGATATTCTAAAAATCAGCCGTATATGAAACTCATGTGGGCCATGCCATCTAAAATCATGTGAAGACAAGCCTAAAACATATAAAAGAACTTGGTGGGGCCCACCTAAATTTTGGATGCATCTGAAACTTGGTTTGACCACTCATCCAAGTGGGACACACATAATGGATGGGTTAGATTTGTGAACCACACATCATTGGGCCCAACAAATGATTATGAATGTTTTAATGGGAGTGTAACCCCTCTCAACTTTTGTACATGGTGTGGCCCACAAAAGTCATCGCTTGACTTGATTTTTAAGCCCGAGGCCCACCATGGAATGCTGCATCCAAGTGATGGGGTAGATGTTTGACACACATCACGGTGGGGCCCACACAGCTCAACCTCATGGGAAGTCCCCATGCGCTCGACCACATACAACCATTCCCCCACACACACAGATATATCTTCCAATGAGGTCAAACTACGCCACCATGATGTATGTCGAACATCTACCCCATCAGTCAGATGCACCATTCCATAGTGAGCCTAGGGCTTGAAAATCAAATCAATCCATGACTTGTGTGGGCCACACCACATACAAAATTTGAGAGAGGTTACCCTCCATTAAAACATTCATAATCATTTTTTCGGCCCATCGAGATGTGGTTCACAAATCCAGCCATCCATTATGTGTGTCCCACTTAGATGAGGGGTCAGACCAAGTTTCAAATGCATCTAAATTTCAGGTGGGCCCCACCAAGTGTCTTTATATGTTTTAGGCATATCTTCACATGATTTAGATGATATGGCCCACCTGAGTTCCGTATACAGTTGATTTTTAGGATATTCCATAATTTAAAAGGGGACCCATCAAATGTACAGTGTTGATGTTCAACATACATCATGGTGGGGCCCACATAGCTCGACCTCATGGTGAGTTCCCATGAGCTCGACCATACAGAACCTTTTCTATATATATATATATATATATATATATATATATATATATATATATATATATATATATATATATATATATATATATAAAACTAATCAGGTTGTGTAGTTTGTTTAAGCAAAGCCTACACTGGAAAAGCCTACCCTGTATAGAGCCTGTGAAACATGTTTTATGGAAAGGGAACATGGTCGTACATGTTACCCCGCTATATTAATACAAGGTTTTTTCCTGTTCTTGGCTTCTTTTGTTTGGCTCTCTAGCCTAACGCATATTCTATCATACTGGTATTGCTTTACTGATTTGTTTTTGATACCAGTATCAAACAGTAACCTGATTCTCCACACATCACAGTGGGGCCCACACAGCTCGACCTAATGGGAATTTCCCATGAGGTCAATCTCACGGTACCATTTCCATATACAGGGAAAAGGTTCTATGCTGTCGAGCTCATGGGAACTTCTCATGAGGTCGAGTTGTGTGGGCCCCCACTGTGATGCATGTATGTCAAACATCTACCCCATCAGTCGGATGCACTAGTACATGGTGGGCTAGGGCTTAAAAATCAAGTCAATCCCTGACTTGTATGGGCTACACCACTTACAAAAATTCAGAGGGGTTACCCTCCATTAAAACATTTAGAATCATTTGTTGGGCCCACACCGTGATGTGGTTCACAAATCCAGCCCATCCATTATGTGTGTCCCACTTAGATGAGGGGTCAGATCAAGTTTCAGACACATCCAAATTTCAGGTGGCCCCACCAAGTGCTTTTATATGTTTTAGGCATGTCATCGTATGATTTTAGATGGTATGGCCCACCTGAGTTCCATATACAAATGATTTTTGGCATATCCCATAATCTAAAGGAGACCCATCAAATGCACGGTGTTGATGTTCAACATACATCATGGTGGGGCCCACACAGCTCAACCTCATGGAAGTTCCCATGAGCTAGCTATATATATATATATATATATATATATATATATATATATATATATATATATATATATATAAAAACTCAATCTAGTTGTGTAGTTTGTTTAAGCAAAGCTTACACTGGGAAAGCCTACACTGTATAGAGCCTGTGAAGCATGCTTTATGGAAAGGGAACATGGCCGTACACGTTAGCCCGCTATGTTAATACAAGGTTTTTTCTGTCCTAAGGTGGCTTCTTTTGTTTGACTATCTGACCCAACGCATATTCTATCATACTGGTACGGCTTTACTGAATTGTGATTGATGCCAGGATCAAACAGCAACCTGACTCTCCATTCCTTTTTAAAAATAATCACCAAACCTCCGACCCTTCGTTAATTGAAAACTGGATAAATAACCATTTGATTAATGGGTTTTAATACAACCACTCTTTTTCTTTTTTCTAAATATATATAAAATACTGGAAAGCCCGTGAAAATATTCAAAACGAGCGTAGATATTATTAAGGCACTATCCTAACAATTAAGCAGATCCAAATCTTAGATGGACCACACAACTGGAAACAGTGGTGAATGACTATTAAAAGCTATTTGTGGGCCACAAAAGCTTTGGATCAGGCTGATATTTATAGTTGCCCTTCATCTAGGTCTGGTTGACATTATCAATGGTTTGAATGGAAAAGATTGTCACGGTGGACATTACTATGAGCCCTAGGAAGTTTTTAATGGTGGATATTCAATCATCACTGTTTACTGTGGTGTGGTCCACTTGAGATTTGGATCTGCTTAAATTTTGAGAACATGAATTAAACTGGACCGGAGAAACGGATGGACGTCGTGGATATGCAATACATCATTTAGGTGGGGCCCACGGTAAGGTAACACCCACTAAGGTTGTACCCGGAAGTACCGAGATATGTACGGTTGAAATCATCAGACAATCTCAGCTTTTAGGCCCACTTGGAGGACATCCCTACCATGCAAATAGTGCGCCTCACCACTCATTAGATGGCCCGCACCTGTATATCGTGTCAAATCGTGGGCTGTCCATTAATTCGAAAGATGTGACGCACCAGATGAGTGGACAGGATTGTATTTGTACTAGGTGATCCTCGTGCAAGTGGGTCCTACCGTTTACATGATATGATTCAAATGAGGGCTTGGGGTAGCAACTGGCTGAGCAGGTTGGCTTTAGACCGAGCATGGACCTACTACTTCGCATGTGGGCTGAGCTTAGGTCTAAGTCATTTTAGCGCTAACCAGGGCTCAAATCAGCATGTCTCTATATGTAGAGACATATACGAACTGAGTCAACTCGATTGACTTGCTCGGCTCGGTTCCATAAAGCTTGATTCAATTCGGCTCGACATTGAATTCAGGCCGAGTCAAGCTAATTTTTGGGAGCTCGAAAAAATTTGAGCCGAGTTGGATTGAGCCCAACTCGGCTCGGTGCCAGTCGAGAACCCACCCCCTTTCTATACTCTCTCCATCACCCGACTGGTGACTTGACCCTAACCCACCACTCCGCCTATTTCTCTCTTCCTCTTTTTGTCCAAAGTTCTGGCCAATCCCTCCAATTCAGTGAACACTGACTCCAAGTCCTCCTCCAACACACACACACACACACACACACACGCACTCTCTCTCTCTCTCTCTCTCTCTCTCTCTCTTTTACCCGCTCTCCTCCTCAAACTTGGCTCGAAAGCTCAAGCTTGAACTCAACTCAGAGCTGGCCCGAATTGTTGACCAAACTAGCCCGAGCTAGACAGTCAGGCTTAAGGACTGAGCCGAGCTGAGTTCGAGTTGGGGTTGACTGTTGAACTGAGTTTTGCCAAGCTCGACTCGACTCAACTCATGTACAACTCTATATGTATGTACATGCATGTTGTTCAAATCCTCTTTGATAACTTTTAGGCCGGGCCAGCTGTGCGGAGGCCCAATCAATGTCTTTTAGGTGCGGGCCTGAGCCTACCATGCCGGGCTAAGGCTTTGGTCCTTCTAGTGTCTGGTCTAGACCAGCCCGACCCAAACTCGGCCCATTGAACACGTAATGAGGACCCCACATGTGAGGAGGTAGAACACCTGTCAGAGATCCATCACATCTGATCGTCTGATGATGGCCGATTGATCAGGTAAGGCCCACCGTTGACATGTCATGTACCAAAAAGGAGAGGGTAGCACACTCATCAGGTAAACACACGTATATATTGAATTTGGTCCGTTGGATTCTTTTTCTCTGACTGCCCATTTTTGTTATACAAGAACCACCTGTCTAACTTGTGGATCGGCATTATTTTTGGCCCATGGCATGTTCTCAGTGAACTCTTTCTGATAAAAGGCCTGGATCTCTTACATGCGTTTGGCCTCCGCATGTGGGGCCCCTTCATTGAATCACCACCATGGCCCCCACAATATCTCCCTAAGGGAGCCTTATTTGGACTTTTGAAAGGTTGAAACTTGGCTAAGGTAGCTAAGGCCCAGCACCGAACAAGCCCATGATAGGCCATAAAAAGAGTGAAATTATCAAAGGTTTGAAATAATCCAATCTACAGAATGGAATCCTTTCGGAGTATCCTACTAGGGCTGAAAGTTGGGCGGGTTGAACCTGACCGCCCCATGACGAACCCAACATTGGGTTGGGCTCAGGTAGGATGTATCGGGTTTGGTCTCGTCTTAGGCTATACGAACACCAACCCAATAAAAGTTGGGTCAAGTTCAGGTTGGGGTCTCGGGTTGCCTGACCCAAATCGAACCCGATCGATATATGTAAGTTACTTATAAATTATGATTGAGTGTGGATCGCCTGTGTTGAAGGCACATGAAATTTGAATGACGTCAAGTCTCATTATTCCACGTTATTTCATATGACTCAAGCTAACAAGATATGATAGACTTCTCTCTCCCAAATAGATTGTGTGCTACGCAACACAACTTTTACAATAGTTGTCCTATATTTTAATTTGTTTGTTTAGAAAAAATGAAATTCTTTATGATAAATTACATATATAATTAATAAAATCATAGGTACAAAAAATAAGACATGTATTGAAGTATGATAAATAAATGTAATAACGAAAATAATAGTATGTATCACCTGAACCCGACCGAGCTTACTTGGGTTGGGCTTCGGTTGAGAATTCCTAACCTGAGGTTGGATTTGGTTGGGTTAGGGTTGAGGTATAGGAACCTTTGGTTGTGTTCACTCCCCAAGTATAGGGTTGCGATGTAGTAATAAACTCGATGAGACTGGGGTCGAATCCCAAGGGACTGATACTTGTGCGTAATCTGAAACTAAATAGAACTAGAACCAGACTAAGATGAAATCTAAATCGATTGTAATTTGAGAAATAATGGTGAAATGATTATCTAAAACTTAAAGAATTCAGGAAAAAGAAACTAGGGATTCAGAGGATTCACTTGTAGAGATCAGGGAGATCTTATGCATGTTTCAAGAACTCAACTGGACTTAGAGTCCCATCTTCATCCAGTTGAAGAGTGTAACCATAAAAATCAAACTGAACTTCCTTTGATATAGTTTTAAAGAGATGAAAGGTATATGAATTAGAATAGATTCCATCACCAAACCATGCCCAGGAGATAAAAGTAAACAACAGAATTAAACTAATTACCAACCAATCAACATAATATGAAGGTTAAGAAGGGTACCGTCATCCGATCATGCCCAGGAAACGATGGTGAACAATAAGGCTTCCTGACGTCATAAACATAAAAGAAAAGGAACATGCTCAAAGCTATCGCAGACTTATTGTAATTTTAGTCACAATGGACCATTAAAAACTAAAAACATTCCCTTAAAATCAAACTAATATAAGTTCAATTCAATGTAAATAAAAAGCACAAGCTAAAAGTCTCACATCACGCTATAAGCTTCACCTTTTAGCCCTAGCTCAAAGGTTTAGCCAACCATGATTAGGCTAGATCTCATAAAAATAAAATAAAAATAAATAAATAAATAACTCTAACAGATATACTCTCCCTGCTCCACGCTCACGTCCAGATCTGATATCCTCCCTTTCCTTTCTCTCTCTGCCCTTTTTCCCTTTTATAGAGCAAGGAGAGTGGCTAGGTCGGTGAGAAGCTGCAAGAGTCCTAGATGGAGTCGGCTGCGGAAGATTTACGCACTCCCTGTTTCTGCGTAGTGAAACGCAAAACAGCTTGTGTTTGATCCGATGTTGGGAGGACAGATTGCTCCACTCAAGCAATCTGACTTCTGAAGCAGGGTAAACACCTCCTTTCGGATCTTCTGAACGGTTCAGATCTTACATCTGATCACAGACAAGGTCGCACAAGGGGCCATAAAAATCGGACACACGATATGTGAGTAACCCATACGCAGGGAGTTGCGCTGAAGCTTGGTGGGGCTCACTTCATTTTTCTTTCAATAAATCTATGCCGTCCACCTGATTACTCTCGAAATTTCGGTTGGGAATGGTGTGATTTCGTTCGGATTCGGTGTGGTCCACGGAGTTCTCCTTACACCATCTATTCTCCGCTTGAACGGCTGGATTTCGCTCCTCGGGATATTTTGGAATTCTGCCACCTAGGCAGTGTTAAGAAGCTCCATAGGGATCTGATGGATGGTCTGATCAATGACCTGGATGATAGGTGGGGTCCACAAGTAAATCCCAACGTCGGCAGCGAAGATGTTGTCGCGTCTTGAGCAATTTTGAGAGGGATCGCCGGTCAGCGCAACGCTAACCAATTTTACTTTGTTCGGTGCACGGTGTCCGCACGTGGGCTATACACACGCACATGCAAGGTGGGTTCCAAATTGATGTATATGCAAGATCCAATCCGTCCATCCACTTTCCCACCTCATTTAAACAATTGAGACCAAAATTGAAGCATATCCAGAGATCAGTTGGACCCAAAATCAATGGTTTATGAGCTGATCTGTCCGTTGGGACACTTCCAAGGGATCAAATGGGTGAAATTCGACGTGTACGGTTAATTTATGGTCCTCAGGCCATGTATGAGGTTTCGAGCTGAACGGATGGTGAGAACCCTGTGATCTTGCATTCTGGACGTCTTTCGGAGCTTCGGGATCCGTGGCGTGCATTGGTCTCCGGGGTCCGTCCCATATTTTGGTGAATTCTGAGAGTTAAATCTCAGCTTTTAGCACCCTATTTTAGTCCAAGCTGCTGAAGTCACCTTGCAACACAAACACGATTAAAATAAGCTGTTAAACAGTATCATGTTCATAAATCCAGGCAATAACTAGAGTCTGATATGCAATATTCGACCCTCAACAGGTTGGTCTAGGGTTGAGCACCAACCCAACCCAACCTATCTGACATTCAGCCCTAATCCAATCCACCCACGAGAAAACCCATCATACAAATGGCTTTGATCATTGAAACATAACCCAAATCCAAGAGTGTCTTTAAATTACACATGTACGTCATGGTCAGAACTTCTTCCACGTATCTTTCAACCACCCATTGTTTTTTATACAATGGTGACCCACTTGATGATTGGACCAGACCAATGGCTCAGGCTGGGCCATTCAGTATTGGATGGGCCCAACTTAGCCTGGACACTGGCTTCGATTTCGGGTCGGGGCCCATCCCTTGGGCCAAGTTTAGGAACCCAAGTCCGGACCATTGCCACCCCTACTGCATGGCAAGCCTTGGTCCAGCTCTGTGCATTATATACATACGGTGCACATGACCATCCAGCATCACTCACCCGATCAGGCCCACATGCACGGATCGTTGGATGATCAGAAACACACATCTACTGAGAACTACTATTGGTCGCCCATTTTCTGAAAACCAATCTGAATAGATGATCGTGACCATCAATTTCTTCCCATCCAGCGTTTACTTTTGTTCTTTAGACAGCCTTTTGAAATCCACTGATCAATGGTAAGGGTCATCCATTTAGAACTCATTTTCTTATTTTTAAAAAATTTAAATCTTTTTCTTAAAAATAGTTGTTTGATTATGGTCTATTGTATATTTTTTTATTCTAGGCTAAAGAGGTTTTATCTTCTAATTCAAGAGTTTATCATTTTATTTTTTAGAGTTTATTTGGCTAAAAAAGGTAGGCATTTTAAAGCTAATTTTGGGACAAGTTTATCCCTAAACTTTTTAAATAATTTTGATTTTCTTTTCTCTTTACAATCTCACATGAGTGCGCCCACATGATAAATGACTCATATTGAAGGTGGGCCCTATATGATTAATGGTCCATGTGGGCCCACAAAATGCACAATTCACATTAAAAGATGAAAGATGTGTCCCATATGATGGATGGCCCCATTAAAGCGTGGCCCTTGCATGATGGACGTTCCACATCAAGTGGCCCCAAATAATTGATGGTCCACATCAAAGGTGGGACCTACATGATAGCTCGTGAACATTGTCCCTAGAGGGGGTGGCTAACAGTGAAGTGTGAACTGACAGTGAGTGTACTAACAAGCTAACAAAAATAAAAAAAGCTTGTGAACATTGAAGGTGGGCCCACATTATGGACAGTCGACATCAAAAGTAGGCCCACATGATGAATGACTATTGGGGTCCCACATGATGAATGGTTTACATTAAGGTGGGCCCACATAATGCATGATTCACATCAAAGGTAGGCTCTAAATGATAAATGGCCTACTTCAAAGTGTGGCCCCCAAATGATGAACAATCCACATTAAGTGGGCCCCACCTAATGGACAATCCACATAAAAGGTGGGACCCATATGATGAATGGTGGACATTAAAGAATGTGATAGATGATTGACATCAGAGGTTGACATCAAAGGTGGCCCACATGATGAATGACCTATATTGGAGGTGGGACCCCACATGATTAATGATCCACATCAAGGTGGGTCCACATAATGGACAAAGTGGGCCTCACATGATGGATGGCACACATCAAAGTATGGCACTGCATGATAGACAATCCATGTCAAGTGAGCCCCACCTGATGGACGGTCCACATCCAAGGTCTCGAATGGCGGAGGACCCACATCTAAAGTGGCCCAACATGGTGGATGATCCACATAAAAGATGCGCCCCATACAATGGACGGTGGACACTAAAGGTGTACCCTACATGATGGATGTCCCCCATCAAAGGTGGCCCCACATGATGGACAACCCACATCAAAGTGTGGACCCATATAATGGACAACTCACATCAAGTGTGCCCCCACCTCATAAATGACTCACATCAAGGTGGGTCCCTATAGACACCCCACCCAGACAAACATCTTGAGAAGGCTAAGACAGTCTGAGAATCATGATTAAATTCTAATCCCAACTTAAACCTAACTCAAAACCCTGATCCAAAATCTCAAACTTCCAATCCGGAACCTGAAATCCTAATCCAAACCATTCAATCTACGTACAGCCCCCGCCTATACCCTATACCCTAACTAGAACCCTTTACCCAAACTTAAGCCCACCTATACGAACCCCAAAACCACAAAACGAGGACTATCGGACGAACCAGTGCATCAAACCAGCCCATACGCTTAAGCCCTTATCGCGGCCCTCGTGTGGATTTCTTGGGAGGATTTGGTGGATTTCTGGGGATAGTTGTCCCAGCGTCCGAAAGTCAACTTTTTTCAAAAATTACCCCTTATCCAATCTTTTTTACCATTTTACCACCCCTAATAGCCAATAAGAGTACGCCACATGGCGTCTCTCTCTCCTCAACCAATCACCACTTGCCACATCAGCTTTTACCCCTCCTAAACCCCACAATTACCATAAAACCATTGGAGAAGGCTATAAATAGCTCTCTCCTCTTCACATTTCAACAACAACTTCCACTTTCCAAGTGAGAGAGAAAAAGGGAAAGAAGAAGAGAGTGAGAGTGAGAAAGAGAGAGCTCAAGCTCTCAAGATAAGATTTTTCTAGCCATCTTTTAGCCTCCTAATCTCCTCAACTCTAAATTTAGCCCGGATTAGTCATGGTGCAACTCATGTCTTAGCTAACTCAAGTCCAAGCCAAAGACTCATTCACCCATATCCAAGCATTCATCATGACATTTATTCCCTTCTCAACCCCCTGCTTTGCTAGATCTCTAGTGAACGTATGCTCTGTGACTTGTCGTACCCCGGATCTTGTCACATCAAAAATTTCTAGTGATCTAGTTCGGTCTTCTTACTTTTACATAAGCATCATCACATCCACCTTCTAGACACGCCATTAGATGTATAATCTGTGGCTTGCCGAAATTTTGGATCTTGCCACATCATAAATCCATGTATGCTAATCCTATCTCGACCATATCATCCATCCCTTAAGATTGTTTTATCATACAGAGTAGAGACCGTACGTTTAAATGGACAAAGAGGGTGCCTAACACCTTCCATCTTTGTAACTGAGGTCCCTTACCCGGAATCCCAGATCGCAAACCAGGAGTCAATCTAAGGTAAGAGAGTCTTCGGATTTCTCTAACCTCACATATTCCGTGGGTTCTAGCCGACCATGGGATTATAAGATTAATTGGCTAGTGGCAACTCCAACATCCATAAATCAGCCTAATCACCCCTACCACAAAAAACCTAACATTAAATCAACGTGGGCGCCAATTTCCAGTGTCTATAGTCCCACATAATAGACAATCCACATTAAAGGTCTGCCCCTAATGATGAACAGTCCACATCCAAGGTGAGCCCCTCATGATGGACAACCCACTTCGAAGGTGGGACCCATATGATGGACGCATTAAATGTAGCCTCCATGTGGTGAGCAGTGAACATATTGAAGGGCCCCATATGAAAGACAATTAACATCGATAGTAAGCCCCACATGATGGATGACCTATATTAAGGTGGGCCCTACATAATGGATATTCTACGTCAAAGGTCGACCCCTAATGATGAATAGTCTACATCCAAGGCAGGCCTTGCATGATGGACAACCCACTTCAAATGTTGGGCCCACATGATAGACACTTTGATGGAATTTCATGAAGAATGTAGCATAATAATAAAAAAATTCTCCACATTTGATCCACAAATCCCATCTTCTTCTAAGAGCCTATTTGGATTTACGTATAGTATTGTTCTGCATTGTATTTTTGCACGGCAGAGGTATATGACATAGAAGAGTTCGTATTCTTCCATTTTTCAGAAGGAGAGTGGACTTTTTGGATCAGAGTGATTCGGAGGAGTATGCAAAGGCGATGGATTAGTCGATGTTTGGAAAAGAAGTATACTGGCGCAATGCATAAAGTCCAAAATGATTTCATAATATATTTCACATGTACATCACGGTCATGAGTGCGCCTAGTTGATGTATTTATACCAATCAGATACAAAAGGCCGACCATAACTATTGTGAGATTCTGCGAAAATAAATCGGTTATTTTATACAAATGTAGATGAGGTGGGGAGATTAAATTTGATACACCACCGACCCACTGTGACAACCATTTTCTGTTGCCTGATGGGTGGTCGAGCTCAAGGTCCTATATACAAAGTCGCGTGAAAGAAGATGAAGAAGAAGTTTAATAGAGAAGTACAGTGCCCCGTTCATAGGGTATGAAAGAAAGCGGAGATCTACTCACCTACCGTATACCTCCTATTATGACAAAAGCAATGGAGGACGAAGGGAAAAAAAGAAGGAACACAATTGCGATAATTTCTACACCTAAAGGGATGGATACATCATGGAGAATGTTAAACCCCCCAACCTGACATCACCGACTTCATCTGAAGAATTTCTTCATGGTGGAACGAAGGGGAGCAACTGCATATATAATCAGATATGGACGGTATATGATCTTCGTCTTCGACATAAATGATGCAAACACTTTCGGAAGGGACTGAGGGGGGAAGATAAGATTCTCAGGGTGTTTGAACCAGTCCATGAAAATGAGAAGGAAAGAATAATGAAGGTGTAAAACCGGATATGAACCACCAAACTATTCGAAACTGAAAATATATTTTCCAGTGCAGTGCGATGAAGGCGTTGCACTGCTCAATGGACTGCTCCCTAACATTATTAATGTCGTTAATAAGTACACTGACTCAGCGATGTATTCGAGGGTGGCATAGACACCGGATTTAAATTCGGATTCAAACGCTTTGATTATTCATTAATACAATGCAAAACAATCTGAGCCGTATATCCAAACACGCCCTAAGAGAATATAAACGTAAAGTGTTTATATTATACTTATAATGAAGATCCAGTGGTATAGTGACTTATGATACCGATGTACATCCTCGAACGTAAAAGGTCTCTACCTTATCTATACCAATGAGGAGAGTCGAGATAGTTAAACCTTAGATTTTGTAGTAGGTGCCAAGGTGGATACTCATCATCCACGAGGTGAACAACACGTGGAAAGCATGAGGAACATATGAAGAAGATGGAGTAGATCTCTCTCTCTCTCTCTCTCTCTCTCTCTCTCTCTCTCTCTCTCTCTCTCTCTCTCTCAATAGTCTCTCTCCTCTCCACATGTCCCAAGGGTGGAGGGTGGGGACGTCCCGAGCTCTCTTTAGACACCTCCCTTATGGGATAAGATCCTATTTATAAGGAGGGATTAGGGTTTCAATGGTAGATCCAATGTAGCGCTCGACCACTCTATGAACTTCGATATAACTTAGCTATGAAGGAAGTTAACTGATTCATCTTTATTAATCCTCCCACTATCGTGACTATCTATTAGAGATCGATATCTCATGTTGATCAAATAATGAACTATCCCATCTTAACCATCAAGTCATCATCAATTGTAACAAAATTAGTTTTAACGGTCAAAATAAAACTTCAAAAGTAAAAAACTCTTGAAAAGTTTATTAAAACATTTCAAGTATCGGATCTAGCAGAAAAATTATTACTTGATAAATTCCTAATCTAACAAATCTAATCATTAAATAGTTCCTAAATAAAAATCCATTAGTTTCTTTGTTGGCCATGCAAGAATCAATGGTTGTTTTATGTGTTATAGACAGATGTCTTAAATCTGTCTGGTGGTCTGTCGATGATATCGATAGGACCATCAATGATATCGAGACTGTCATCAACAGGGTCTCGATGTCATCGATAATTCACAGTATTTTTCACCCCAATTTCACGCTTTTTTGGTCTGCTTCGATATCATCGAAGGACCATCGATGATATCAAGTCATCGAGAGACCTTCGATGACATCGATAAGTTCATTGAAACATTGAATCGCAGATTTTACGGATTTTGTTTCCTATTCAACCGCTTCTTTCTATACTTATATAAAGGGGTGTATGCGGGATTGAGATGTATTCTAAGGCTTTCTAAAGTAGTTCCAAGGGTTCCTAAAGGGATTTTAGGGTTTCTAAAGGGTGTAGCAAGGGTGAGATTCGATGTTGTTCGAATCGGGTAAGTCCTCTCTCTTTGTAATTTCTATTTTTCATAGTGGAGATTTGTCGCTTTGTGCCGTGGTTTTTTCCCGCAAGGGTTTTCCACGTTAAATCTGTGTTCTCTTATGTGTGCTTGGTGTCATTGGATTGCTATCCTAGATCTAGATTTGTGTGATTCCGCGGGTCAAAATCCCCAACATTATGGAGTATCCAACCATGTCCATTTTCAATGACTTATAGATAACCTCTTCAAAGAAAGCCAAATCTTACTAGTTAGGCTATGATCATGTCCTTAGCTCTAAAGGCTAATGATCAATTATATGCAATATCAAATTATGATTATTATGACCATATGGTTCAAGCCAATGGCCCTTAGAGTGGTGACTTGAACTCAATTCATCTCATACAAGTGTTCCAAAGATTCGACTTGGATCTTGTATCCATGGTACACTTATAATTCTATGTGAGTTAAGGGGAGAAGGCACACCAACACCAAGTCATATCCTTGATGGTGGAAACTGTCCATTCTAACTCAAGTCAGTTTCCAGGCACACATAATAAAATGTCAATAAGTGCGTGCTATGCACCTACCGTGCTATGTACCCATGATAGTCATAGTCTATACAGGATATCAAGATTCATGGACCACAATCATCCTCAATCAATAATTATCGTATCCTATCTCTAATTATCAAAGATTACAAGGATTACCATACGACATAATCATCAATCCCATTTACATCTAAGTTTAGGAAGGCACTACCAATAAAGTATACAAACATGTCCACACGAGACTCATGGTTATCATGATCTTTAGCTGAGTTACCTGTCTCCATCCACCTGTCTAATGAATTAGGGCTCATATTGCTTTTTCATGACACACTTCAACATAGTCCAAATCAAAGGTGAGCTCTACATGATAGGTGATACATGATAGGTGATCCACATTCAATGTCTAGCATGATAGAAAGCCCACATCTAAGGTGAGAAGCATAAAGTGATATTCTAGTTTGAGATATTTTTATAATTTTCAAAGATGATAATTATCCTTAATTTATAAATAAATTTAAAATAATAAAATAATAAAATAAAAATAAATAAAAACAAACTTATATTAAAATATTTTACCAAACATGCTTATTTTAAATAAAGTCTTTTTATTACTATAAAAAAAAGTAATTATTTCTAATGAGCTTAACGTAAACAAAATAGCATAAAATAAGAGCTAGAAAGAAAAAATAAATAAATAAATAAATGTAATTCTCTAGCTTTTATTAAAGTAGCTCACATTGAAGTAGATAAAAGATGCCATACAGGCCCATATTCTTTTCATTTTTTTTAAAAGCATTGTTCATCCACGTCGCTATTCAAGATACCAACGGTGAATCTGGCGCCACATGCTGGTCAGTGCATCTGGATGCTCCATTATAAGTTCACAACCCTTGATGTACGGCGGGCATCGGGCATCTGAGTTGTTCTAAGTAATCGAATAAATCTCTTTATATTATAATCAGATATGATTAGTCTTTAACAATATATATTTGACCTGATGAGAAATGCTCCAGTTCTCTCACTGCGCCATGAGTTATATATAGTGATCGTTGTTGCATCGGTTCACTTTCACATTTCAATCAGTTGATCTGAACCGTCTGTTACATCTATAACATATTTAATGGGCTACCACGAGAAAAATTACACTGATCGTTTGATTGGTCATCTTCGATATGGCCTTATTTTCTTTAGCCGTTCCTTTTCCAAGCCATGGATGTACGGCTATGGTTGCCCGACAAAAGTGATTCTTTGGAATCATAAGCAATACATGATTGCCCCTAACAAATACATGTATTAAATTATTAATTTGACCTATTTTTTGTAAACAATCTTATCCGTCCATATTAAATTTCATTGATCAAATGGTTAATATTTGTCCGAGTGGTGTGATGTTTAAATGGTAGGACATGAAATTTGTGATGGACACGATGAATAGTCTGGATCAATGGATTGTACTGCCTAAGTATCGAAAATAACGAGGAACACTGTAACTAGTAGTTCTCTGAGAGCACTGGAGCATCTCGTTTTAGTGATAAAGATCACTGATCTGAGTGTATTCAAACCTTCCCATGCACATAGTTGCATTTGGCCTTGTTGATATTCACATCACCTATCTGAACCATCCATTAGGTCCGGTCCCCCTCTTTTCACCACCGTTAAAAATTACAACAATCAAACTACTCTAATCATCTGTGACTGGGCATATCTCCTAAGGATGGTATTGTACGTCCATTTTTGTATGCCACTGAATTGATGGTTTGGAGCATCCTATCCATGTGATATTTTGCAGGCAGCTTATAAAGTGCGGACCGGACCAATTGGATGGTCCAGATCGGCGATGTGGATGAGATTTCGAATGCAACTATATGCATGGAAAGGTTGCCATGCACAGCCCACTAGATCTATACTCATTGACAATGTCAAAATCAATTGAGTTAATCGGTCGTTTTAGGAGGTTTGCAATATGGCAATACCCCTCCACATGTGCCAATGTAGTATTCCATTTGGGACATCTGGGCCGTCCATCAGATGCTGGACACCTACCTGACTTGTTCTAGGTACTGGGCCGTTCCAATCATCTGGTAGGCCAATGAAGAAAACAAATATGGTGGCTGAATCAAGTTTTTCTGAGCATCCATTTGGTCAGTTTATCAGTGGACTGTCTTGATTTTCGGAGCAGTTTATTTTCATGTCGATGATCACCTTATGGACAATTCAGATCTTCTCTCGTGCATCACAATGCCACATGTCGACGCGTGTATGGGTGAGATATATTCACGCTTGCAGATAGCGGACGTCAATAGAATAGAACTTTCAAATATATTCACGCTTGCAGAAGTGATTGTTTAAGATTGATAGATCAGTGAGATTTTGAGACCCACAATTTGGATGGTCTAGATAGCTATACAAGATTGCAACATGTGAGGAGGATGAATCACAAGCACTTTTTTAACGGTGCAAAACTAACCTATCAACAAAGCCATCCTCCACGTGGCTCTTGTTTGAGTAAGTCACGCCTGCCATAGGCTTCGTAAGTTATGCTGGTACGATCCATTTATTTTATTTTGGACAGATGTATGATGAAATTCCCTAAAGAGATTCAACCTTTCAAATATCGAGTAGGTAGTTTTTTGACAAGCCTTCGAAAATTACTTAAACCAAAATGCCCCTGTTTCAATAGTTGTACAGTTTTTTAGGAAATAAGAAGTTACATCGTATTTAATGCCAAGAAAGTGATGTGTACGGAACCCTTTTTTTCATGTGGGTAAGGACCAAACTCGTGGAGCCCACATTGATGTATGTGTATAATTCATGTCGCCCATCCTTTTTGCCGTGTCATTTTAGGGGTAGAGCCTAAATACTAACTTGATCCAGAGCTCGTGTGGGTTACATAATAGAAAATAATGGTGACAATGGAACCCACTGTTGAAACTTTTCAAGTTCACTGTGATATTTGTTAGAAGTACTGGACACTACCCAAATCAGGACTTTTCGGGCCCACGGCGAGCTGGCCAACAAGGTGGATAGAACGGATCACCCCATTGTAAGTCTTAGGATATTGTATCAATGGTCATCCTTTCATTTGGTAGTAAAAGAACTAAACATGTAACAACCGCGACTCATATAACATGAAAATCACGACCCATATAATATAATAACTACGAACCATGACAACTACGACCCATGACAACCATAACCCATATAACATGACAACCACGATCCATGACAACTACGACCACATTACAACCACGACCCTTACCGCATTACAACCACAACCCGGATATAGGTCGTGATTGCCATGATATATGGGTGGTGGTTGTCATGAGGTAAAGGTTGTAGTTGTCATGCTATATAAGTCGTAGTACTCTTCATTTTATAGGCCTTAGTAAAGACCAACTAGTGGGGCCTATATTGATGTATGTGAATATATAATCCATGCCACCCATTCTTTTTGCCGTGTCATTTTAGGGTTAGGTTCCAAATATCAGCCTAATCCAGAGCTCGTGTGAGCCACATAATAGAAAATAATGATAACAATAGCACCCACTGTTGATATTTGGGTTTTATTAGAATTTATTTCAATTTTGTATCTCTCCTCATGGATTTAAGGAATCTTTATGAAAAGTCCATAGAAGCTCCATGGATTTGGACTAATTATCCTTTGAGAAAGATGGTGCTCGACTTCATCACATCCATCCTACATCAATAGTGAAGTACCTCATATTTCATCTAGAAGTTTTTATGATGTCCCAATTTTTCCATTCAATGTTGGCCTCCAATCTATGGAAATGGATTGCATGCTGATTAAAAGGGATATCCTAAAGGCCCGACGTGGCAAGATTTAATTGAACCATACTAGAAATGGGCCCGATCACATGTGCATTCATTTGAACAACTTTCAAACATGCTTTCCTTTGGCTCATCTATGATAGCACCAAGTAGCCTAGTCAAATCTCCCCACATCACACAAGGAATATCTCTGGTGATTCAGCCACTAAGCAATTAGCTTCATTCATCTTGGGATCCAAGCGATCAAGGAAAATCCCTGGCGATTCGGTCACTAAGCAATCATCTTCCTTCATCTTGGGATCTAAGCTTAACATGGGAGCAGATATAACGGACGAGTTAAATGGCTCTCACACGTTAACACATGGGGAAATTATCATAGTCAAATGTCCTTCATGATTGCCTCTAACAAATAAAATAACAAAATAAAGGGATACGTATAAAATATCTTCAAGAGAAAGGGATACTCGATGCTTGCATGGAAATGGCTCCCGTCCGGATGCATCTGGACCTCAGTAGTGCCTTTTTCTGTCAAGTTGGACCTTATTTTGATCATCCACACCGTTAGTCCATATCCCACGGTGGATAGGAAAATGACCCAAAACTCTTCCAGATTGGAATATTCTGGACCTTAGATCAGTAGACAACAAAGTAACCGGTTAGGATCTTCCAATCGGGAAGACTTTAGGACCTCTCTAAGGTCAGCGGTGCTGATCACTGACTCATGGACCCACCTGCACAAATGGGGTGCATGAGAAGCACTAGTATGCATCAGTACCCTATAAATCCTTATGAAATGGCATATATAGTTTACTCTTTGGACCATCAATCAATCAATCAGTAGAAAATTACAGGTGATTTTCTATCCATTGGTTCATCTCCGCTGCACAAGTGGCTTGCCATCCACTCCATCCATCTAGTTGGGGACCACCATGAATTATTTGATCTTAATCGGATGGGTTTAATTGTTTAATCAGCCGTCTAGAAATGGATGGCTGACAAAAAAATAAACAATGTTCTACACCTAACACAAAGTTCCATTAGACAACCTACCATCTTGCAAGTTCTAAATATTACAAGACTTTAATGTTCAAGATCAAGGAATGAAAATGGGTTTCAATGTACCATCATTCACTACAGAAACTGGGCCCTATTGCACCATATTGCCTAATGTTTTTTGGATCATTGAGGTTGACCTAGCCAACTCAGCAGAACCATTTGATTTTTAGAAATGGGTTTTTTTATGAAATGTCCCTAATTTTTTTGCCTAAGTGGACAAAACCATCCGATATATATATATATATATATATATATATATATATATATATATATATATATATATATATATATATATATATATATGCATGTCAGCACTCATCTTGAGGGGTATTTTTTATTTTCCAAACTCCCATCACATTCAAACAACTTCACTATTTCTGAAAATGACAAAAATACTCATTAAAAAAGGACAACGATTTAAACCGATCAAAGTACGTGGATTGATACGGACTCTTCCAAGATAGTAGATGATATTCTAGACAATTCAACTCTAGGTGGTCAGCAATTGAAACTGTTCAGAAGTAGGAGGAGGCTAGATGGTTCAAAAGTCCAAGATGGTGGACAACGATCTCAACCATTCAAAAGTACATAGACAACTATCTCAACCGTTCTAAGATGTGAACAATGATATGGACTAATCGTTCCATCAACATACCTAAAATATAATCATTTGTAAGGAGTATTTTCATCATTTTCAAAAATAAGTTAATAGCCATGACTTAAAGAATCTTACCAGAAGAGTGTAAAATGAAGAAAACCCTAAAACTTTATTGAAACACGCTCAGTCTACCATTGAACTGGAACCCAAGGCCCCACTATATATAAACAAGGTTCGAAGTATATATCATCCAAAACATTGAGCTGGAACCCAAGGCCCCACTATATATATAAACAAGGTTTGAAGTATCACACAAAACCGGTACGTGTCGGACATTACATGCCGGTATCACCCATGAAACAATTCGGGTGTTTTGGCCTGGTATAGACCTGAAACAGCCCGACGCGGGGTGATATATATGTAACGTAAGCATATCGGTGTAAGCGTATTGGTGATAAACGAACCATATGTTGTGTAACACACCCATTTGAAAGCTTCTATATAAATAAGAGTAAACATATATAGTCCCTCTCAATCACCCATTCCATCCCTTCTTCCCTTCCACATCTCCCCGCCCACCCCGCTTTCACCATGTTCTCCATTACATTCCAATCTGCAAAACTCTTCTTCACTTTCATTGCATTCATCATCTTCTCCCTCCTCCCACCCTCTACTAACTCAATTTCCTTCCAAATCCCTCACTTTGATCCAAATGCAACCAACATGGTCTACGAAGGTGATGCGGTAGTGTTCAACGGAGAAATCCGACTCAACCGAGTCGACTTCATAACTCGAGTCGGACGGGCCACTTACTTCCAACATGTCCACATCTGGGACCCGTCCACACAGGACCTGACAGACTTCACTACCCGTTTCTCCTTCATCATCGACACTCGTAACTCGTCCACCTACGGCCATGGGATCGCCTTCTTCCTCGCTCCCGTCGACACCCAAATCCCACCCAACTCCCCTGGCGGCTTCCTTGGACTATTCAACACCACCACCCTCACCTCCCCATCCAGCAACCAAATCATGGCTGTTGAGTTCGACTCATTCTCGAACCCCGAGTGGGACCCGCCGGTCGAACATGTGGGCGTCATCGTCAACTCGCTCTCTTCCACTGCCTATGTGAGTTGGAACGCTAGCATGCATAGCTTGGACGTCGGCAACGCTTTGATTAGTTATAATTCTACCACCAAGAAGTTGAATGTTAGTCTCGCCTATGATCAGAGTCCTAATAAGAATTACAATCTTTCTTATGATATTGATTTAAGGAAAATCTTACCCGAGTGGGTTAAGATTGGATTCTCAGCGGCGACGGGTGCGAACACAGAGATTCACAGAGTTCAGTCATGGGAATTCAGCTCGACATTAGAAGGAATTGAAACAATAAAAGAAGCGATCACCAGAACAAACGGTCAAGATCGAACGATCAGATGGTTAGTGGGTGTGATTGTTCTCTTGGGTGTCGTGATTATCGCCTTGCTTCTTGTATATTGGGTTGTTTTGAGGAAGAAGCAAAATCAAACGGTGGCGAATGCTAGGGAAATGGCGAATCTCACATCAATAAACGACGATTTTGAAAGGGGAGCTTTGCCTAAGAGATTTTCCTATGAAGAGCTAGTCTTGGCTACTAACAACTTCTCTGAAGAACGGAAGCTGGGGCAAGGAGGTTTTGGAGGTGTCTACATGGGGTATCTGAGTGGTCTGGATTTAACAGTGGCTGTGAAAAGAATCTCACAAGGATCGAAACAAGGGAAGAGAGAGTACATGACTGAAGTGAAGATCATAAGCCGGCTGAGGCACCGGAACCTGGTGCAACTCATTGGATGGTGTCACGATCGGGGCGAATTCTTGCTTGTCTATGAGTTCATGCCCAATGGAAGCCTTGATGCTCATCTATTCGGACGAAAGGGTCCACTCACATGGGCCGTCCGATACAAGATAGCGCTTGGGCTCGCCTCCGCACTGCTATACCTCCATGAAGAAGGAGAGCAATGTGTGGTCCATCGCGACATTAAATCAAGCAATGTGATGTTGGATTCTAGTTTCAATGTCAAGCTTGGCGATTTCGGGCTTGCTAGGTTGATGGACCATGAGCTGGGCCCGCGGACAACGGTCTTAGCCGGGACGCTGGGCTACTTGGCACCGGAGTGCATCAACACAGGCAAATCTAGTAAAGAATCAGATGTTTACAGCTTTGGGGTGGTGGCATTGGAGATTGGATGTGGGAGAAAGGCTGTAGAGCCCAACATGGAAGAATCCAAGGTGAGATTGGTGGATTGGGTGTGGGCCATCTATGGGAGAGGACGACGGCTGATAGACGTCGCGGATGAGAGATTGGGGTTGGATTTTGATCAGAAACAGATGGAGTGTTTGATGATTGTTGGGTTGTGGTGTTGTCACCCTGATCTCAATATGAGACCTTCTGTAAGGCAAGCTATTCAGGTTCTTAGTTTTGAAGCGCCATTGCCTGATCTCCCAAGCAAGTTGCCAATCCCCACGTATGTGCCGTTGCTCCCATCGGTGAATTCTAGCCATCCATCAATCACAACTTCGAGCATCGCGGTGGGCCGTTAATTAATGTGTGGGTCCATCCATGTCTGTGTGTTTTGTATAATATGTATGTGTTTTGGTGTGTATGTGTGTATTGTTCTCTTGGAAGGCATGGTTTAATATTCTGTTTTTTAATAATGAATTCTAGCCATCTATCAATCACAACTTCAAGTATCATGGTGGACCATTAATGTGGCCCGTATGTGTTTGTTTTGTATTGTATGTTTGTGTCTTGGTTTGTATGTATGTATTGTTCTCTTGCAATGTATGGTTGTAATCTTCCCTTCTTCATAATGTTTAATGTATGCATTTGCTCCTTGCATAACGTGTATAAGCTAGTCAGCAAGCATTATATCACCATACATGCAGCAAGCAAGTATGAGATCCGGAGATTCCGGACCGTTCATCGGCCGGAATATTTGACAAAGATGTCCATGCCCCAATATAAACCACACCACTAAGTAGCATTTGATTGCCAATGGACAGTTAGCAAAGACGACGGTTCGTCAACCAGTGTCTACGATCATCTGATGAACAGTTCAGATTAGTGGGGGTGACAGGAGCATAGAGATAAGAGTAGTTGATGAGTGACTTATAACCGTTTAACACTGGATACTTGCTAGATGATGGCTAAATATTCCACGCACGTGTACACGTGCAGCCAATCCAACCGTACATTGGTGGAGCCCACCTTCTTCACCACCTAATAGAGGGAAAAGATGCGTGTGCGTGTGCCAGGTGCTCAGCGTCTACCAAGAATATAAACATTTACTCCGGATGTGAACAACCGTTGTAGGAAGTCCTTGGAACAGAAACCTCTGTGGGGGCCACCGTGATGTGTATGCGACATGCACTCTGTCCATCATTTGCATGAGCTCATGGTAAGGCGTGAGCCCCAAAAATAAGGGGAATCCAAAACCTCAAGTGGGCCTTTCCACATGGAGAAGTGGGGATGGGACGCCGTCCATTGAAACCTGTTTTAGGGCCCAATGAAGCTTTTGGATCATTCTGATAGTTGGTTTTTCCCTTCATCCCTGTGGGGCCCACCTAATAACATATTTTTCCCTTCATCCCTGTGGGGCCCACCTAATAACATATTTGATGGCGTATAAGTGATGTAGAGCAGGTCGCTGACAGTTTCATGGCCAAGATAGATCAGAAAAGGAGAAAAGGCCCCATCGACAAGAGAAGTGATCCAAACCGTCAGACCTTAAATCGAATGTATCTCGCAATCCGGAATGAGCTATCATCGAAGGTATCTCGCAATCCGGAATGAGCTATCGGATGTATATATATGATTTTTGGGTAAAACGAGCTACTTTAGCCACCCAACCCGCTACATTGGATTGCCCATGCCGAATTTGTGAAATACCATCAGATCAACAGTCATTTCATTATTTTAATTTCATTTTTACTATAAATAATAAGTTTTAATTAGATTATAACTCTTCATCTATTGTGCTTTGGAAGTTGCGCCAAGGTGAAAAGTGCTTAAAATAATTAAGCGAATAGCATGGTGAAGCCAAATAGGACACTTACATTTTAGCGGAAAACCTTGCACATTAGTGGAAATCACGACCATTAGTGGAAATCACGACCGTCTATGAATAGTAAGTTGTGAATTTTAGGAATTTTGGTTGTAGTTTTATTCTGAAACTTCTCCCATGGCTTAGTATCCCTAGTTAAAGGGTTGTGAACTCATTGATTTAATTCATCAATCAAATTACGAATTTTATAAAATTTATTTATATTTTTCTTGCTTTTTTTATGTGTGTGTGTGTGTGTATGAAGAGGAAAAACAAATTTCATAATGATCCAAAACTTCTGTAACCCCTAAAAGGGTTTCAATGGTAGACGTTAAATTCCCCACTGTCTTTTACAGTGTGGTCCACTTGATAGTTAGATCTATCTTATTTTTCGTCTCAAGCCTTAATATGAGCTCGTCAAATAAATAGACGGTTTGGATATAACACAGACCTCATGGTGGGGCTCACAGAAGCAACAAAAATTTCACTAAAAAAAAAAACACAGAATTTGGGATGAATCGCGGATTCGGCGATTCCACCACAGCTTGCTGTTGAATTTGGGGATGGATCGCGGAATCCACAATCAATCCCTGATTCAAACAAAAGGCATTGGCTACGGATTATAACCGTAGCTATAGCCGTATCTGTGTACTTTTCTTTTTATTTTTTTTATTTTAAAAACAAAATTACATTTATAAGTTACTTATAAATTATAATTGAGTGTGGATCGTTTGTGTCGAAGGCACACTAGTGATGTCGGGTCTCATTTGTCCACATCATTTCTAAGGACTCAAGTTGACAAGATATGCCGAATTTCTCTCTTCCAAATAGATTGCGTGTTATGCTACATGACTTTTAATGGAGTAGTTATCTTATATTTTAGCTTGTTTTTTTAAAGAAAAAAATAAAGTTCTTTATAATGAATAATCACATGTATGATTAATAAAATCATAGATACAAAAAATAAGTCCTATATTGAAATATAATAAACTAATGTAATAACGACAATATTGAAACGTATATACCCGACCGAGCCCACTTGGGTTGGGCTTGGGTTGAGAATTCCCAACCCAAGATTGGGTTGGGTTGGGTTAGGGTTGAGGTATAGGAACCTTGGGTTGGGTTAGGGTTGAGCACCAACCTAACCCGACCCAACCCGCCCGACTTTCAACCCTAGTTTGTATGGCCCAACCCCAAGACCAAACCCGATACATCCTGACCAAGCCCAACCCAATGTCGGGTCGGTCACAGGTTGGTCGGGTTGAGCCTGCCCAACTTTCAGCCCTAAAATTATATATGGTACGTCAAGTAACTAATTTTTGTTTAGAAGATATTCTTGTTATGTGAATAAAGAAAGAAATGAAAAAAAAAAAAAAGATATATATATATATATATATATATATATATGCATGCTTATATTTACATATTTATATAAATATGTGTTAGAGAAAAATGTAGGTATAATAAAATTCTCCATGCAAAAGAAAAAAAAAAGTGCATAGGGATACGGCTATAGCTACGGTTATAATCCGTAGCCATAGATCAGCGGTGGATTTGCGGAATCCACGATTGGTTGCCAGCAACTTGCAGCGGAATTGCGGGATCTGTGATTAATCGCCGAGCTACGATTATGGCTACGGATTATAACCGTAGCTATATCCGTATCCCTGTGCATATGCCATTACCATTCTGCTTGAACGTTTACCGTTAAAGCCCTTTTAGGGGCCACACAAGTTTTGGATCATTATGAAATTTGTTTTTCCTCTTCATCCAGGTTTTTGTGACCTTATGAATAGATTGGATGGAAAATAAATGTTATGGTGGGCCCTACAAAAGTTTCAACGGTGAAAATCAATTTTCCGCTGCTGTGTGGTGTGACTTAGTTGATCTTTGGATATGATTTTTTTATATTTTTTTTTTTTTGATAATGCTCCGAAATGATCTCTAAATATGGATGAACGTTGTGGATATAATAAATACATAGCTGTGGGGCCATGTAACTTTGATCTCTTTTGAGCCGTTCGTACAACTCTCGGTTGGAGGAGCGTCAGCGCTCGTCTTCGCAGTGAAAAGGAGGGGTAGTTTCGTCGTCAAAGTCGCTGTCCGCACGTGCTAGTCTAAGTTGGTAACTTAAGTTTGTATTCCTTCATAAAAACTGCTGGGTAAAAGGTTTTGTCTACAGTGGTCATTTTCTCGTGATAAAACCACCGATCTGAGTGTATCCAAACCTTCCCATGCACATAGTTGCATTTGGCTTTATTGATATTCCAATCACCTATCTCAACCATCCATTAGGTCATGTCCTCTTTTCACCACCGTTAAAAATTACAGCAATCAAATTATTCTAAACATCTGTGACTGGGCATATCTCCTAAGGATAGCATTGTACGTCCATTTTTGTATGCCACTGAATTGATGGTTTGGAGCATCCTTTGGATGTGATATTTTCAAAGCAGCTTATGAAGTTCGGACTGGACCAAATGGATGGTCCAGATCGGAGATGTGGATGAGATTTCGAATGCAACTATGTGCACGGAAAGGTTGCCATACACAGCCCACTATATCATTACTCATTTACAAAAGAGAAATTGACTACTGTACACGCTACTTTCTACCCAGTTTCTCTTTCGGAAAAGTCAAAAACTTACCTTCCTAACGTAGACGTTGAATGTACGGACGAACATTTGAGGACCAAAATACCCCTGCCACCTTTCGGGAGCGGATTGGCTGGTTTGCGGAGATGGATGGACGCGGATATCCTACGCTTGAAACTTAGGTAGGTTCCACCGTGATGTTTTTCAGAAATCCACTCCGTCCATCCGTTTTGTGAGCTCATTTTAGGAGCTAAAACCAAAATCGAGCAGGACACAAGACTCAAGTGGACCGTACTAAAGGAAAAGGTAGTTACGGAAATTTCTACTGTTGAAACCATCCCAGGTTCAACAGTGATGTTTAAATGTCAACCATACCGTTAATAACGTCAAATATGTGTAACGCCCATATATAAGTGAATGTTTAAGATTGATAGATCAGTGAGATTTTGAGACCCACAATTTGGATGGTCTAGATATCTGGACAAGATTGCAACATGTGAGGAGGATGAATCACAATCATTTTTTTGACGGTGCAAAACTACCTTCTCGACGGAGTCATGCGTCCTACCCCCTCCCGTCTCTAGCCCCCAATGGGCAGTTATGTGGGCAGGCCCACCGTGATGTATCTGTTTATCCAAGCCGTTCACCCCTTTTCTCATATCATTTTAATGCTTTAATGCGCGAACATAAAAATGAGGCAGATCCAACTCTCAATTGGATCACACCAAATAATAAGCTTCGTTGCATTAAATGCACAAAGCATTAAATGCAATAGTAACCCGTGGTGTGGTCCATTTGAGCGTTAGATATGAATCATTGTTTAGCTCATGTCTTAAAATGACCTGGGAAAATGGATAGACGGATAAACATATACATAGACGGCCGGGGGTAGGACGCAATCCGCGAGTTGCTTCGGTGCGATCCCTTTATTTTATTTTGGACAGTTATTTGATACTCTTGCAGAGTGTGATGCTTGATACGCATGCACTTAAAATTTATACACGTAATATAAATCCTACTACGGCGTGTGTGCGCGCGCGCGCTCTAGGCTAGCTGAACAATCATAAACTCTGATTTCTGGACGTATGTTTGGTGAGATGGGAACATTGGATACCTTCATTTTTAACCGTCCAATAAATGTCCACCAATCCGATGGTCAGGTAATAAAGTCGTGATTTTTAGTTCATGATACGTCAACTGAGAGGCATAATTAGTTTCTAAGCGCTTGCGTATCATCCATCATGCTCTGTCAGAGTATTTACAAGGGTAAGAGCTGGCCAGAGGGAGAGGCGGAGAAAATGACCACTGTAGACAAAACCTTTCATCCAGCGGTTTTTATGAAGGTATACAAACTTAAGTTACTAACTTAGACTAGCACGTGCGGACAGCGACTCTGAGGACGAAACTACCGCTCCTTTTCACTGCGAAGACGAGCGCTGACGCTTCTCCAACTGAGAGTTGTACGAACGGCTTATAAGAGATCAAAGTTACATGGCCCACAGCTATGTATTTATTATATCCACAACGTTCATCCATATTTCGAGATCATTTCGGAGCATTATCTAAAAAAAAGAAAACCATATCCAAAGATCAACTGGACCACACCACAAAGAGCAACGGGGAAATTGATTTTCACCGTTAAAAATTTTGTAGGGCCCACCATAACATTTATTTTCCATCCAATCTATTCATAAGGTTACAAAGGCCTGGATGAAGAGGAAAAACAAATTTCATAATAATCCAAAACTTATGTAACCCCTAAAAGGGTTTCAATGGTAGACGTTTAATTCCCCACTGCATTTTAAAGTGTAGTCCACTTGATAGTTAGATCTGTCTTATTTTTCGTCTCAAGCCTTAATATGAGCTCGCCAAATGGATGGACGATTTGGATATAACACAGACCTCATGATGGGACCCACAAAATTAACGAAAATTCCACAGCAAAAACCAAAGCTGGGATACGGCTATAGCTACGGTTATAATCCGTAGTCATAGGATTTTTGTTTGACTTAGCGATGAATCACGGATTCTACAATTCCACTGCAGCTCGCTGTACAATTTGGGGATAGATCGCTGAATTTGCGATTCATCGCCGGTTCAAACAAAAGGCCTATGGCTATGGATTATAACCGTAGCTATAGCCGCGTCCTATGCACTTTTTGTTTTATTATTTTTTAAATTTTTTTCACATGAAGAATTTTATTATACCTACATTTTTCTCTAACACATATTTATATAAATATGTATATATAAACATATAAAAAAAAATTCTCTTCTTTTTTTCATTTCTTTCTTTATTCATATAACAAGAATATCTTCTAAACCAAAATTAGTTACTTGACGTATCATATATGATTTTAAGGCTGAAAGTTGGGCCTATGGCTACGGATTATAACCATAGCATAACTGTAATGCTATGCACTTTTTCCTCTTTTTATTTTGATTTTTTACATGGTAAACTTTATTCTACCTACATTTTTCTCTAATACATATTTATATAAATATGTATATATGTGCATATAAAAAAAAAATCTCTTTTTTTTTTCATTTCTTTCTTTATTCATTTAATAAGAATATCTTCTAAACTAAAATTAGTTAGTTGACGTACCACATATGATTTTGGGGTAGGAGAAGCTACTTTAGCCAACCAACCTAGTTATTTTCCAAGATTCCATTAGGTCAATAGTCAAAAATACATTTCATTCACTTTGCAATCAATTTCAATCACTTCATGGTCAAACTAGAAATTGAGCAAGGCAAACATAACATTGAGTGGGCAAATTAAAAATTGAGGGGGGCAAGGTAGGAATTGAGTGAGGGAACCTAGAAATTGAGCAAGGCAAGGTAGGAGTTCAGCGAGGGAATCTAGAAATTGAGTGAGGCAACGTAGAAAATGAGTGAGGCAATGTAGAAAATGAGCGAAGGAACTTAGAAATTGAGCGAGGGAACCTACGATTTGAGTTAGGCAACCTAGGAATTGAGCGAGGGAAGTTAGAAATTGAGCGAGGGAAGCTAGAATTTGACCCGAGGAACCTAGAAATTCAACGAGGCAACCTAGGATTTGAGCGAGGGAAGTTACAAATTGTGTGAGAAAATCTAAAAATTGAGTGAGGCAACCTAGGATTTGAGCGAGGCAACGTAGGAATTGAGCGAGGGAACCTAGGAAATGAGCGAGGCAACGTAGAAATTCAACGAGGAATCATAGGAATTGAGCGAGAGAAGCTAGAAATTAAGCGAGGGAACCTAGAAATTCAACTAGACAACCTAAGATTTAAGCGAGGAAAGCTAGAAATTGAGCAAGGGAACCTAGAAATTGAGCGAGGCAAGGTAGGAAGTAACCTAGGAATTGAGCGAGGCAACCTAGCAATTGAGCGAGGCAACGTAGAAATTTAGCGAGGCAACGTGGGATTTGAGCGAGGCAACTGAGGGAACCTAGGAATTGAGCAAGGAACGCTATAAATTGAGCGAGGGAACCTATAAATTGAGCAAGACAACCTATTAATTGGATGAGACAACCTAGGACTTGAGTGAGGGAAGCTAGAAATTGAGCGAGGCAACCTATGAATTGAGTGAGGGAACCTATAAATTGAGCGAGGCAACCTAGGAATTGAGGGAGGCAACCGAGGGAACCTAGGAATTGAGCGAGGAAAGCTACAAATTGAGAGAGGGAACCTAGAAATTGAGTGAAACAACCTATCAATTGAACGAGGCAACCTAGGAATTGAGCGAGGGAAGCTAGAAATTGAGCGAGGCAACCTATGAATTGAGCGAGGCAACCTACGAATTGAGCGAAGCAACGTAGAAATTGAGCGAGGGAACCTAGAAATGCAGTGAGGAAACCTAGGATTTGAGCGAGGCAACCTAGGAATTGAGCGAGGGAAGTTAGAAATTGAGCTAGGTAAGCTAGAATTTGAGCAAGAGAACCTAGAAATTCAGCGAGGCAACCTATAAATTGAGCGAGGCAACCTAGGAATTGAGTGAGACAATGTGGAAATTCAGTGATGAAACCTAGGAATTGAGCTAGGGAAGCTAGAGGAAGCTAGAAATTAAGTGAGGGAAGCTAGAAATTGAGAGAGGGAACCTACAAACTCAGTGAGGCAACCTATAAATTGAACGAGGTAACCTAGAAATTGAGCAAGGCAACCTATGAATTGAGCGAGGCAACTTAGAAATTGAGCGAGGCAACCTACGAATTGAGCAAGGCAACGTAGAAATTGAGCGAGGGAACCCAGAAATGCAGCGAGAAAACCTAGGATTTGAGCAAGGCAACCTAGGAATTGAGCGAGGAAAGTTATAAATTGAGTGAGGGAAGCTAGAATTTGAGTGAGAGAACCTAGAAATTCAGCAAGGCAACCTATAAACTGAGCGAGACAACCTAAGAATTAAGTGAGGCAATGTGAAAATTCAGCGATGAACCTAGGAATTGAGCTAGGGAAGCTAGAGGAAGCTAGAAATTAAGCGAGGGAAGCTAGAAATTGAGAGAGGGAACCTATAAATTCAGCGAGGCAATCTATAAATTGAACGAGGTAACCTAGGAATTGAGCAAGGGAAGCTAAAAATTCAGCGAGGCAACCTAGAAATTGAGTGAGGGAACATAGGAATTAAGCGAGACAACGTAGAAATTCAGTGAGGCAACCTAAGAATTGAGCAAGGGAAGCTAGAAATTGAGCGAGGCAACCTAGGAATTGAGCGAGGCAACCAATTCAGTGAGGCAACCAACGTAGAAATTCAGTTGGTAACTAGTGCTCAAACCATTGGTTGTCTCGCTGAATTTCTACGTTGCCTCGCTGAATTTCAAGGTTCCCTCGCTCAATTCTTAGGTTGCCTCACTGAATTTTTACGTTGCCTCGCTCAATGCCTAGGTTCCCTCGCTCAATTTCTAGGTTGCCTCACTGAATTTCTAGCTTCCCTTGCTCAATTCCTAGGTTACCTCGTTCAATTTATAGGTTGCATCACTGAATTTGTAGGTTTCCTCTCTCAATTTCTAGCTTCCCTCGCTTAATTTCTAACTTCCTCTAGCTTCCCTAGCTCAATTCATAGGTTTCATTGCTGAATTTTCACGTTGCCTCGCTCAATTCTTAGGTTGCCTCGCTCAATTTATAGATTGCCTCACTAAATTTCTAGGTTCTCTCGCTCAAATTCTAGCTTCCCTAGCTCAGTTTCTAACTTCCCTCGCTCAATTCCTAGGTTGTCTCGCTCAAATCCTAGGTTTCCTCGCTGCATTTATAGGTTCCCTCGCTCAATTTCTAGGTTCCCTCGCTCAATTTCTACCTTGCCTCATAGGTTGTCTCGCTCAATTTCTGGCTTCCCTCGCTCAATTCCTAGGTTGCCTCACTCAATTCCTAGGTTGCCCCGTTCAATTGATAGGTTGTCTCACTCAATTTCTAGATTCCCTTGCTCAATTTGTAGCTTTCCCCGCTCAATTCCTAAGTTCCCTCGGTTGCCTCGCTCAAATCCTACGTTACCTCGCTGAATTCCTACGTTGCCTCGTTCAAATCTTAGGTTGCCTCGCTCAATTCCTAGGTTCCCTCATTCAATTGCTAAGTTGCCTTGCTCAATTTCTAGCTTCCCTCGCTCAATTTCTAACTTCCCTCGCTCAATTCCTAGGTTGCCTCGCTCAAATCCTAGGTTTCCTCGCTAAATTTCTACCTTACCTCGCTCAATTTCTAGGTTCCTTCGCTCAATTTCTAGCTTCCCTTACTCAAATCCTAGGTTGCCTCGCTGAATTTATAAGTTCCCTCACTTAATTTCTAGCTTTCCTTGCTCAATTCCTAGGATTCCTCGCTGAATTTTTATGTTGCCTCGCTCAATTCCTATGTTGCCTCGCTCAAATGCTAAGTTGTCTCGCTCAATTTCTAGGTTCCCTCACACAATTTGTAGCTTCCCTCGCGCAAATCCTAGGTTGTCTCGCTGAATTTCTAGGTTCCCTCGCTCAAATTCTAACTTCCCTCGCTCAATTTCTAACTTCCCTCGCTCAATTCCTAAGTTGCCTAACTCAAATCGTAGGTTCCCTCGATCATGTTCTACGTTGTCTCGCTCAATTTTTAGTTTCCATCGCTCAATTTCTAGATTCCCTCGCTGAACTCCTACCTTGCCTTGCTCAATTTCTAGGTTCCCTCGCTCAATTTTCAATTTGCCTACTCAATTTCATGTTTGCCCCACTTAATTTCTAGTTTGATCGTGAAGAATTTGAAATTGACCGCGAAATGAATGAAATGTATTTTCGACCATCGACCTGATAGAATTTTGGAAAATAACTAGGTTGGTTAGCTAAAGTAGCTTCTCCTACCCCAAAATCATATGTGGTACGTCAAGTAACACACTTGAAATTTTTTTTTTGTGTGTGTGTGTGTATATATATATATATATATATATATATATATATATATATATATTAGAGAAAAATGTAGGTAGAATAAAGTTCTCCATTAAAAAATAAAAATAAAAAGAAAAAAAAGTACTTAGCATTACACTTATGCTACGGATTATAGCCATAGGCCGAGCTAGTAGGCTGGTGTTTTTTTTTCCCTTATGTAATCCCCACCGATTTTTGTGGGTCCCATTATGAGGTCTGTGTTATATCCAAACCGTCCATCTATTTGGAGAACTCGTGTTAAGGCTTGTGATGAAAAATAAGACAGATCTAGCTATCAAGTGGACCGCACTGTAAAAGGCAGTAGAGAATTGATCGTCTACCATTGAAATCCTTTTAGGGGTTACAGAAGTTTTGGATCATTATAAAATTTGTTTTTCCTCTTCATCCAGGCGTTTGTGACCTTATGAATAGATTGGATGGAAAATAAATGTTATAGTGGGCCCTACAAAATTTTTAACGGTGAAAATCAATTTCACCGCTGCTCTTTGTGGTGTGCTCCAGTTGATCTTTGGATATGATTTTTTTTTTTTTGGATAAATGATCTCGAAATATGGATGAACGCTGTGGATATAATAAATACATAGCTGTGGGGCCATGTAACTTTGATCTCTTGTAAGCCGTTCGTACAACTCTCAGTTGGAGGAGCGTCAGCGCTCGTCCTCGCAGTTAAAAGGAGGGTAGTTTCGTCCTCAATGTCGCTGTCCGCACGTGCTAGTCTAAGTTGGTAACTTAAGTTTGCATTCCTTCATAAAAACCGCTGGATAAAAGGTTTTGTCTGCAGTGGTCATTTTCTCAGGAGAGGCGTATCATCCATCAGGCTCTGTCAGAGTATTTACATGGGTAAAAGTGCCGGCCGGAGATAGAGAGTTACCCTTTTTATTTTCATGGAAGCTGCGGACGGTGGACAATCTGCACTCAAACAAGTCAATGCTCGGGCTGAAACATTGTACTTCACATTCGGTCGTCCAATTTGTAGGAGTGGGACACATGGTTTACTGATCCGAAACGTTGATGTTACGAGACTCTACGTAGATGGACCACGTACCAAAAATCCCAAAGATACCATTTGTACAATATGTGACGTTTTTTTTTGTTGGATGGGAAATGATTCGGCTGCCTATTGAAAGGTTTTAATTTTTTTGTATGGGAGATTATTTTCTTACAGTGGGGGCCCACATTATCAACGGTTAGATCATTGAATATGATGCCGCACTTGTAAGAAAACCAGAGCTGTACGGTGCAATCTCTGGCCTGAGAAATGTACAATCTCTCTCTTTTGTTTTTGAAAGATATTTACCATACCTCCTTACGTAAGATCTTTTGATGAATAGGCCCGCGCACTCCGTATTCAGTATAGGAAGAAAAGGACGTTTTATTTCCAGTGTTCCGTATTGTAGTAACTCATCCGTGGTGTATTTGGACAAATGTAAGCCATCTGAGCCATCAAATAATGGGACCCATAGTGGATGGGACGATCTAAACTGTCCAATTGATTAATTACCATCAAATTGGACGGTTAGAAAGAAAACTATAAGACGGTCTGGATTCGGCGGTCCAAATCAGATGGCTGCTCAGTGTAATTTTCAGACATGGGCCATCAATTACGGGCCTTCTATTTTGTAGGTCTCGATTGGCAAGGATGCATTCAATGCCAACCGTTGATCAGTGGCCAGAATTTAGTGATTTTGTGTCCAGCTCACATTGGCTTCTAGCCGTTAATCCATGCACAAACAGATTGTTCATTTCTGTTTTCTAACAAAGTAGCAGTAACAGTCGGATGAACCGGAATATGGTAGAGTCATCTCTATATAGAATACGTGGTTGGGTACTGTACAAATCAGTACCGTCCATGTGCAGGACCATGGCATGGATGGTTTGTATCTGAAATTTTTATCGTGTTCTCATTTTTACATTTTCAACGTTGGCCTCCATTTTGAGAAATGGGATTGCATGGTGACTAAAAGGACTTTCCTAAAGACCAGACGTAGGGACGCGGTAGCAGAACGTTCCTGCTCAAGTATGCTGGGTGGAGCCCACCGCCATGTTTGTTGGAAATATACCCTGTTCATCCTTTTTTTGAGCTCATTTTAGGAGAAGTGAGAAAAAATGAGGTGGATCCAAAACTCAAGTGGGCCACACGAGAGGAAATTTTGGGGAAAGAAATACCTACCGTTGAAAGCTTCGTGGGCTCCACGTTGATGGTTATATGCCATCAAAACCGTTTATAAGGTCATTACCACTGGGATGAAGTGAAAATAAAATTTTTATATATATAAAAAATATATATATATATATATATATATTATTCTTTTATGGCCACAAGAATGTTTCAACGGTTCTCACTGAATCTCCACTGTTTCCTCTCGTGTGGCCTACTTGGATTTTGGATCCACCTCATTTTTGGTCGAGTATCCTAAAATGATCTTGAAAGACGGATGAACCGGTAGATTTCTTACAAAGATGGCAGTGGGCCCCACCAGCATCCTTGCGCAGGAGGATTTTATTGCACTGCATGCAGCTGTTAGAAATGAGCTTACCCGAGTACGTATTCCGTTGAACCACTTTCAAAGGTGATTTGAATATCATTGGCGATTCGCCACTGAGCAATCAGCTTCCTTCATATTGGGATCTAAGCTTAACATGCAAGTGGATGGGAGCAGATACAACGGACGGGTTTGATGTCTCTCACACGCATGGGAAATTATCATAGGCAATGTCCTTCATCATTGCCCCTAACAAAAATAAATAAATAAATGAATAAATAATAATGGATAGAAGCAGATTGGGTCTTGTATTGACGTGAACGAGTTCCGTGGGTTTTATCGTGAGGTATGTGTCATATCCAAACCCTCCATGTATTTAGTGAGTTCTTCTTAAGGCTTGAGACAAAACAAAAAACAAAAAAAAAAAAGACAGATCTAACTATCAAGTGGACCACACTGCAAAAATCAGTGGGTGATTGCACGTATACCATTGAAACCCTTTTAGGGGTCACAGAAGTTTTGGATCAATATGAAATTTGTTTTTCCTCTTCATCCAAGTCTTTGTGACCTTATGAATGGATTTGATGGAAAATGAACGTTATGGTGGGCCTTACTAATTTTTTAACTGTGAAAATCATTATCCCTAGTTGAGGTGATCTTTGGATATGATTCATTTTTTGGATAATTTTCTAAAATGATTTCGAAAAATGTATGAACTGTGTGGATATAATAAATACATCACTGTAAGGCCCATGTAACTTTAATCTCCTTTGATCCGCAACTCGGAGCTCGAGGAGCGTCATACACTAGCTATACAGCTGGTGTGTGGTACACCAGCCAATCCGCTTCCATAAAATATCTTCAAGAGAAAGGGATATTCCATGCTTGCGTATGGCTCCCGTTCGGATGCATTTGTACCTCAATAGGGCCTTTTCTGTGAAGTTGGACCTTTATTTTGATCATCCACATCGTCAGTCCATATCCTACGGTAGATAGGAAAATGTAAGGTCCTGAATTTTCACTATTTTGGATTTCCAAAAATCCTTTTAAAAAAATTATAATTAACTTATAATGTCACTTACTGACCATTAGCACTTAATGTTAGTTTATACATGGGTGGAACCAATAAAGAACCGCACAAGTCCGTTTAATCAACCGTAGGAAGTCGACGAATCTACCTGATAACTTGAACATCAAGTTTAGCCCCATGGTTTACTCACATAGGGCCCAAATCTAATCGACCCATCGTTAACTAATCAAAACAATCATAACTAAATTAAAGATCTAATCGCCGTCCGAAATGTCGGATAAGGCATCTTCTACTAATAGACCAAATCAACCCCGTTACTCTTTTAGCCTAAAATCGATGGTCTAGAGTAATCATGACCAAATCTCCACTTTCACTAGTTATAAATAGGCTACACTACAAACATAGTTAATCCAAATCCTAATCATTGCCCACGAGAAATCTCAATACCTAATTCATTCTAGAAATGCCCCGATTTTCCAAACAAGCTCTAGACCACCCGTTGGTGAGCCACTAGTTTCAAAACTATAGAATAATGTCCGTCTTACTGCGCTCAACATCCATCGCGGGAGTCGGACTTGAGTACTGTTCAGAACCACTCAACTTGAGCCAAAGGACGAGTGCATGAGAAGTGCAAATACCCTAAAGGAAAAATGTAACGCCCTGGAAATTGAGGGTCGTGCATACACTCGACTCTCAAGTTCTCGGGTATCACTTATATCCGGTTTTACTAATTTGCATTTAATCAGGTTTGAATGCGTAATATTGAATTACTTGAAACATGAGGCACAACCACAACTAGTCTACTAAAATGAAGAGGCTAATATATACATGTCCAAAATAATATAAATGGGTCGCACAAAGCGTTGCCCAACAAAATTACAAAAAAAATAAAAAAATGTCCAAAAAGAATGATAAGCTGAGTCTAACACCCAGTGATCCAAAATTCGTCTACTAGGCCGATGGAGAACCACCCATCAACTGGAAGTAGGACAGCTCGTCCTTCTCATCAAGGCTCGCGCCACCAGGCTCCTCATACTCTGCATCACCTGCAACTACGAGAGAGTCTAGTTGGTGTTTTAAAACACCGTCCCAGAGTGGGAGTGAGTATCAACTCAGTGGGTGTTATTAGTCTTAAGTTACACAAACATCAATTATATTATGAATTTAATGAAAGGCAATACATTTATAAAATCCTAACTAATCTTGTTAATGCACGTACATGTATTATGATATGATGCATGCCCTCACAAAAACACTTCCCAGAGCGACTCTATCTAACGATCGCGTATGACTAACCACCCTCATTACGACCTCAACTGCCGAGTCGCCAACCTAACTAGTGCGATGCAGTCATGATCGTGTTAGTCGGGTTCTTAATTAAGTCCATTCAAATAACAGATTGGGAAAACTAGTACACCCCGCGATGTCAATGCCCTAACTGGTTGAGAGGCCAAGGCCCCCCAACGTGTGAGGCCAAGACCCCGCGATCCTTGATCCCGTCGGGTTTCTGGGTCATGCATACGCTCGACTTCCAAGTTCCCGGGTGTCACCTATACCCAATTTTTTATAGTTTGATGATAAATCAAGTTTAAATGCGCAATTGGGAATTACTGGAAACATGAAACAATTCACAACTAGTCTACTGAGATAAAGGAGTCTAAATATATACAAGTTCAAATTAATATAAATGGGTCGCACAAGGCGTTGCCCAACAAAATCACAAAAGGAATATCATATCCAAAAGAATAGAGCTAAGTCCATAACTCAACGATCCAAATCCCGTCTACTAGGCCAACGGGGAACCATTCATCAGCTAGAAATGGTCAGCTCGTCTTCCTTATCCAAGCTCGCACCAAAAGGCTCTTCGTACTCAGCGTCACCTGTAACTACTGAAGAGTTTGATCGATGTTTTAAAACATTATCCCAAAGTGGGAGTGAGTGATCAACTCAGTGAGTGTTATTAGTCTTAAGTTGTAACAGGCATTAATTATATTATGAACTTAATAAAAAGCAATCATTCACAAACACCTAACTAATCTTATTAATGCATATACATGATAGATGATATGATGCATGTTCTCGCCACAACACTCCCTCAAGCGACACCATCTCATGCTCGCATATGACAACACTCCCTTATTGTAACCTGGACTGCCGAGTCGCCAACCTAACTAGTGCGATGCGATGATAGTGTTAGCCGAATTCTTAGTTAATTCCATTCATCGAGCAGGTTTGAGAATCTGGTATACCCCACATATAAATGCCCTAAACTGGTTGTGAGGCCAAGGCCCCCCAACGTGTAAAGCAGAGACCCCGCGATCCTTGATCCCGTCGAGTTTCTCATCTTCTACTCCAAGTACATGGGGAGTGCCGAGAGGAAGGCATCACTCGCGGTCACTACAAGGAGGTGCGTCACCCCAACATAGGCCGACAGCTCAGACACGGTGTCCCATTCCACCATACCCGGCTCACGAGACAGTGGATCAACTTCAAGCAGTTATCGATGGGCTACAACGGTGGTAGAGTGTTCTAAGTTCCATACATATGTGAGCAAACAAGGTTAACAAATAGGATTGGTCGGTAAGTAGGCTAGACCGCACGAGTCAGGCGAATATGCGACGAATGACATCGGGTACAAGGGACCCATGTAGTCGAACTACTGCCGCCCGTACACACCCGTTCAAACCCACAGGTTTAGCCCTAGCAGAGTCCTACCAATGGGACTACCGTCTCTCCTCATGTTCCCGACTAACTCAAGGGTATGAATAGTAATTCATAGCATGCCAACTACCAAGGCATCATCTAGCATAAACAACATTATGGTTTCATACTCCTCAACATACAATTTAGATTCTCGTAGCAAGCAAGGCTAACAATATAATGAAATAAAGTGCATGTGAGTTATGTGTGTAGGTGAGAAAGTTAAGCACTTCCTTCATCTTAAGAAATCATAAGCATAAGAGTAATAAATCATGGATACTAAGAAGCAACACTATAAGGAAAAATCCAACAAGGCATGAGCATGAGATCATCCATACACAAAATCATGTGAGAGGCAAGAACATCATCATATGAAAAATAAACACACAATTCCATGCAAATCCAACAAACATGCAATTCCTAGGATTCTTTTAGATTCTCCAAATATAGCATCCAAACAATCAAAATCATTAAATTCGTAATAAAATTGGTGCTAGGACACCTAAGGATAATAGTCTACACCTTCGGATTCATTGAAGGCTTGGGAACGACCTAGGAGATGTGAAATTTGGGGTCGAACGGTCGGGATCCCTAGAGTAACATTTGTAGGTTAGGTTTCCATGTAAATCTCCCTCATCACAAGGGTTTCAACGAAAATAGGTGATGGATCTTACCTAGATGATCAACGGAGTGAAAAGGGCGGTCTTGAATGAGGGATTCTTCTTGGAGAAGATGTAGGGAGTTGTGGAGGTTCGCTTTCCTTAGGTCTCACCTTGATCTAGGGTCCACCTTGCTCACCTTCACACTCTCTTTCTCTCCTCCTCGCTCTCTTACTCTCTCTTTCTCCCTTGGCAAAGGAGGTGGTGGTGAGGGTTATGAGATAAGGGGCTAAGGCTTTATTTCATAGAGTTGGGCCCTTTGGCCCCAAGCTTCCACAATTTCTCAAAATAGACCACTAGAACTCCCTATTGGTGTTGAGGCGGCCCTAACACCTCTCTGGCCACCAAACTTGGTGTGTAGGTGCCTTATGGCCCGATGAGAGGTCATGCAAGGTTTAAGAACAAACGGATAATTGAGTATGGGGTTTGAGTATACAGTTCCGATCTTTAAATGGCCCTGAGGGGCCCATTTCGGTGATTAGGGTGGCTTTGGTGGCCCTCTGGCCATAAACCTTACATGATAGGTGATCCATGGCCCGATGAAGGGCCATGCAAAATTTGGGAGCAGTCGAATATGAGGTTTGATCATACAGTTCCAGTTTGCGATCAACAGTCACCGTGCCATGATTGGATCCCAAATTCTGTGGACGAGTATAGAAAATTACATTAGACCTTCACCGTAAATTTGGAAGAAATCTAACAGCTAGAAAGTCTAGTATCTCGATTTTATTTGTAAGTATCAGATTCCAATTCTGGCATTGGTGGGGTGCATTTAGCAAGTGCTAGATTCTAATTCTAAGTGTCCACTGGGTCCGTGGTCCGTGATGGACCACAAGCCCAGTGAGATCTTCAGTTCCCTAAATTTTTAGATTTTTTTTACCCTTCTTGGTCACTGGGTGGCCCACACGGGCTGTTGTTAAGTGTAAATAGGTCATCTGGCTTGGCAGCCCGCACTTTGTCCCATTATAACTAGACTGGTCCACCCCAGTATAAACTAACATTAAGTGCTAATGGTCATTAAGTGATATTATAAGTTAATTAACAAAAAAAATCTCAAGGATTTTTAGAAATCCAAAGCAGTGAAAATCCAGGATGTTAGAGTTTCCCCATCCCCGACTTCAAGCACATGGGGAGTGCTGAGATGTGGGATCGCTCGCGGTCACTACGGGGAGGCTCGTCACCCCAGCGTAGGCCGACAACTCGGACACAGTGTCCCATTCCACCATGCCTGGCTCTCGAGACGGTGGATCGGTTTCAATTGGTTATCAATGGGCTTCAATGGTTGAAGGATGCTCCAGATTCCATACAGGTGTGAGTAGACAGGGTTAACAAGCAATGGTTGGTCAGTACGTGGCCCAAAACTTGCGAGTTTAAGCGAGCACGTGACGAACGACATTGGGCACAAGCGACCCATGTAGTCCAACTACTGTCGTCCGATCGCACCCGCCCAAATCCGCTAATTCAACCGCGGGTGGTCCTACCAACGGGACCACCTTCTCTCACCTCCATTTCCTGACCAACCAGGGCTCTAGTCACTTCTGGTCATGTATGGGTGGGACTAGTTCCCTATTTAGATGATTTTGGATTTGTAGCTTGAATATTTTTATATTTAATGGCACTTGAGACTGCTTTATGGCTTACTTATATTTCATGTCTTGCTAAACTCTCCATTATTTATAAGATCATCCAAATGTAATTAAAATCTAAAGCCCATTAGGGCACCCATGGCACCTGGGGATTCGGGAGCCGAGTTCCTACACGACCCCTGAAAACCCGGGGTATTACAGAAAATGACCCAAAACTCTTCCAGATTGGAATAATCTAGACCTTAGATCAGTAGACAACAAAGTAGCTGATTAGGATTTTCCAATCTGGAAGACTTAAGACCTCTAAGGTCAACGGTGCTGATCACTTAATCATGGACCCACCTGCACAAATGGGGTGCATGAGAAGCACTAGTATGCATCAGTACCCTATAATTCCTTATGAAATGGCATAATCGATCGACTATTTGGACCATCAATCAATCAATCAGCAAGTAGAAAATTACAGGTGATTTTATATCCATTGCCTCATCTCCACCACACAAGTGGCTAGCCATCCACTCCGTCCATCCAGTTGGGGACCACCATGAATTATTTTATCTTAATTGGATAGATTTAATTGTTTAATCAGCCGTCTGGAAATGGATGGCTAGAAAAGAAAAGAAAAAAAAAAAAAAAACGATGTTCTACACCTAACACAAAGTTCCATTAGACAGCCTACCATCTTGTAAATTTTAAATATTAAAGACTTTAATGTTCTAGATCAAGAAATGAAAATTGATTTCAATGTACCATCATTCACTACAGAAACTAGGCCCTACTCCACCATATTGCCAAATGATTTTTGGGACATTGAGGTTGACCTAGCCAACTCAGCAGAACTTTATGATTTTTATGAAATGTCCCTCTCTATTTTTGCCCAAGTGGACAAAACCATCCAATATATATCTTTGCATGTCAGCACATATCTTGAGGGGTATTTTTTATTTTCCCACCTCCCATCAAATTCAAACAACTTCGCTATTTCTGAAAATGACAAAAATACTCTATAAAAAGTAATTGAGGGCAATGATTTAATACGTTTTTTTTTTTTTTTTTAATGATTTAATACGTGAATTGATATAGACTCTTCCAAGATAGTATATGATAATCTAGACCATTCAACGCTGGGTAGTCAGCAATTGAGACTTTTCATGTAGGTGGAGGCTAGATGGTTCAAAAGTCCAAGATGGTGGACAACGTTTTCAACCATTCAAGAGTATATAGACAACTATATAAACCATTCTAAGATGTGGACAATGATATATATGGACTAATCTGATGGATTTTTTTGACCCGTCATCGACCAGTCGTGAGCCCTGATCGACTGGTCGAAGGCTGGTTTCGACCAGCCGTAGGAGTCGAGCCGTGGCACGACTCAAAGTCCGGCACAAGAGGACTATTTTTCTCCGGGATGTTGACTGGACAAAGTGACGACCGAGGTGCTCTACCGGTCGAAGGTGGATCTCGACCTGTCGTGGACTCGGTTCGACCAGTTGAGGTTACGTAGATTCGTTCCGCGATTTTGCGCAGATTTCATGTCGTAAGTCCTTTCGCAACTGGGATGCGGAAAGGAGTTTCCTAAAACTTTAAATAGAAATTCCTAGGCATGCTTCTCCAATAACAAGAGGGTTCCAAAGCTTTGGATCTGAGGATTTTTGCTCAAGCCCTAATTAGGGCTATCAAAGGTGAGAGAGAGAGGAAAAGAGAGAGATAGAGAGAGAGAGAGAGGAAGCTTATAGAATGGAGATTATGTTCGTGGAGGTTATCTACTGTGCAACCTATATCTCAGTGCTTCTACGTCCTCGTAATCGGTGAGATCTCTCCGTTTTTCTTTGTTTTTCTCATTGTTTATCTACTCCATTGAGTGAAGAAGTTTGTAACGTTCTACTTTAGGGATTGTTGATCCCAAAATGAGATCTCGTGGTTTTTACCTCTTTGAGGGTTTTCCACAAAAAAACAATGTGTAGTGTATGATTGATGCATTGATTATTTTCATTGCTTTATTATCCATAATTCTAGTTTGTTCTGGAGAGCTAGATCCTAAGGTTTTGTGCAAGGCCCCCAACACAATCCTACCGTCTACGTGCCTAAAATATAACCATTTGTGAGAAGTATTTTCATCATTTTCAAAAATAAGTTAATAGCCATGACTTAGATAATCTTACCATAAGAGTGTAAAGCGAAGAAAACCCTAAAACTTAAGATCTCAATATTGAAATAGGCTTAGTCTACCATTGTACTGGAATATATATATATATATATGGGAAAAGGTACTATGCGCTCGAGCATAAAGCGGTCGTCCGTGAGGTCGAGCTGGGGTGGGCCCCACCGTGATTCCGTTCAAACATCCACACCGTCCACTGATGTTTATATGCACTTCTAATCCATTTTGGGCCCGAATTTTAGAGCTCAAAATCATCCGTCCACCGTGATCGTGGGCCATACCATCCGAAAACATAAGTATACAAGCAAAAACATGTAAAAGCACTTGATGGGCCCCACTGAGATGTGGATACCACCAAAAGTGGTTTAAAATTACTTTCAAGTGGGACACACATGATGGATGCAAAACTTTGATCATGAAGAAACCTTCGAAAGGCCCCCACAACCCCATTTTGAATGTTTCAATGGTGCACGGTCCCTCTCCACTTTTGTACGTGGTGTGGCCCATGATAGTCACGGATTGAGGTGATTTTCACCATGTGGGCCCCACCTGGGTGGTGCATCTGACTGAGGGGGTAAATGTTCGAATGGCATCACGGTGGGCCCCACACCAACTCGACCTCATGGACGACCGTATGCGCTCGAACGCATAGAACCTTTTCCCATATATATATATATATATGGGAAAAGGTTCTATGCAGTAAGCTCATGGGAATTTCCTATTAGGTCGAGTTGTGTGGCCCCACCGTGATGCATGTCGACCATCTACCCCATCGGTCAGATGCACCATTCCATGGTGGGCCTGTGGCATAAAAATCAAGTCAATCCCTGACTTTTGTGGGCCACACCACATGCAAAAGTTGAGAGGGACTACCCTCCATTAAAACATTCATAATCATTTGTTGGGCCCACCGAGATGTGGTTCACAAATCTAGCCCATCCATTATGTGTGTCCCACTTGGAGGAGGGGTTCAGACCAAGTTTCTAACACATCCAAATTTCAGGTGGGCCCCACCAAGTGGGTTTATATGTTTTAGGCATGTCTTCACATGATTTTAAATGGTATGGCCCACCTGAGTTCCCTATACGGTTGATTTTTGGGATGTCCCATGATTTAAAGGGGACCCATCAAATGCACAGTGTTGATGTTCTACACGAATAACGTGGAGCCCACATAACTTAACCTCACGGGGAGTTCCCATGAGCTCGACCGCATAGAACCTTTTTTCCATAAAGGTATATAAACAAGGTTTGAAGTATCATCCGAAACCGGTACGTGTCGGACGTTACATGCCGGCATCACCCATGAACAATTCGGGTTTTTTGGCCTGGTATAGAACTGAAACAGCCCGACACGGGGTGATACGTAAGCATATCGGTGTAAGCGTATCGGTGATGAACGTACCATATGTTATGTCACCCATTTGAAAGCTTCTATATAAATAAGAGTAAACATATATAGTACCTCTCAATCTCTCTTTCCATACCTTCTTCCCTTCCACATCCCCGCCCCTCCCCCGTCTTTTACCATGTTCTCCAGTACATTCCAACCTGCAAAACTCTTCTTTACTTTCATTGCATTCACCATCTTCTCTCTCCTTCCCCCCTCTGCTAACTCAATTTCCTTCCAAATCCCTCATTTTGATCCAAATGCAACCAACATGGTCTACGAAGGCGATGCAGTGACGTTCAACGGAGAAATCCGACTCAACCGAGTCGACTTCATAACTCGAGTCGGACGGGCCACTTACTTCCAACATGTCCACATCTGGGACCCGTCCACACAGGACCTCACAGACTTCACTACCCGTTTCTCCTTCATCATCGACACTCTTAACTCGTCCACCTACGGCCATGGGATCGCCTTCTTCCTCGCTCCCGTCGACACCCAAATCCCACCCAACTCCCCTGGCGGGTTCCTTGGACTATTCAACACCACCACCCTCACCTCCCCATCCAGCAACCAAATCATGGCTGTTGAGTTCGACTCATTCTCGAACCCCGAGTGGGACCCGCCGGTCGAACATGTGGGCGTCATCGTCAACTCGCTCTCTTCCACTGCCTATGTGAGTTGGAACGCTAGCATGCATAGCTTGGACGTCGGCAACGCTTTGATTAGTTATAATTCTACCACCAAGAAGTTGAATGTTAGTCTCGCCTATGATCAGAGTCCTAATAAGAATTACAATCTTTCTTATGATATTGATTTGAGGAAAATCTTACCCGAGTGGGTTAAGATTGGATTCTCGGCCTCGACGGGTGAGAACACAGAGATTCACAGAGTTCAGTCATGGGAATTCAGCTCGACGTTAGAAGGAACTGAAACAGTGAAAGAAGCAATCACCGGAACAAACGGTCAAGATCGAAAGATCAGATGGTTAGTGGGTGTGATTGTTCTCTTGGGTGTCGTGATTATCGCCTTGCTTCTTGTATATTGGGTTGTTTTGAGGAAGAAGCAAAATCAAACGGTGGCGAATGCTAGGGAAATGGCGAATCTCACATCAATAAACGACGATTTTGAAAGGGGAGCTTTGCCTAAGAGATTTTCCTATGAAGAGCTAGTCTTGGCTACTAACAACTTCTCTGAAGAACGGAAGCTGGGGCAAGGAGGTTTTGGAGGTGTCTACATGGGGTATCTGAGTGGTCTGGATTTAACAGTGGCCGTGAAAAGAATCTCGCGAGGATCGAAACAGGGGAAGAAAGAGTACATGACTGAAGTGAAGATCATAAGCCGGCTGAGGCACCGGAACCTGGTGCAACTCATCGGATGGTGCCACGATCGGGGAGAATTCTTGCTTGTCTATGAGTTCATGCCCAATGGAAGCCTTGATGCTCATCTATTCGGACGAAAGGGCCCACTCACATGGGCCGTCCGATACAAGATAGCGCTTGGGCTCGCCTCCGCACTGCTATACCTCCATGAAGAAGGAGAGCAATGTGTGGTCCATCGCGACATTAAATCAAGCAATGTGATGTTGGATTCTAGTTTCAATGTCAAGCTTGGCGATTTCGGGCTTGCTAGGTTGATGGACCATGAGCTGGGCCCCCGGACAACGGTCTTAGCCGGGACGCTGGGCTACTTGGCACCGGAGTGCATCAACACAGGCAAATCTAGCAAAGAATCAGATGTTTATAGCTTTGGGGTGGTGGCATTGGAGATTGGATGTGGGAGAAAGGCTGTAGAGCCCAACATGGAAGAATCCAAGGTGAGATTGGTGGATTGGGTGTGGGCCATCTACGGGAGAGGACGACGGCTGATAGACGTCGCGGATGAGAGATTGGGGTTGGATTTTGATCAGAAACAGATGGAGTGTTTGATGATTGTTGGGTTGTGGTGTTGTCACCCTGATCTCAATATGAGACCTTCTGTAAGGCAAGCTATTCAGGTTCTTAGTTTTGAAGCGCCATTGCCTGATCTCCCAAGCAAGTTGCCAATCGCCACGTATGTGCCGTTGCTCCCATCGGTGAATTCTAGCCATCCATCAATCACGACTTCGAGCATCGCAGTGGGCCGTTAATTAATGTGTGGGTCCATCCATGTCTGTGTGTTTTGTATAATATGTATGTGTTTTGGTGTGTATGTGTGTATTGTTTTCTTGGAAGGCATGGTTTAATATTCTGTTTTTTAATAATGAATTCTAGCCATCTATCAATCACAACTTCAAGTATCATGGTGGACCATTAATGAGGCCCGTATGTGCTTGTTTTGTATTGTATGTTTGTGTTTTGGTTTGTATGTATGTATTGTTCTCTTGCAATGTATGGTTGTAATCTTCCCTTCTTCATAATGTTTAGTATGCATTTGCTTCTTGCATAACGCGTATATGCTAGAGTCAGCAAGCATTATATCACCATACATGTAGCAAGCATGAGATCCGGAGATTCTGGACCGTTCATCGGACGGAATATTTGACAAAAGATGTCCATGCCCCAATATAAACCATACCACTAAGTAGCATTTGATTGCCAATGGACAGTTAGCAAAGACGGCGGTTCGTCAACCAGTGTCTATGATCATCTGATGAACGGTTCAGATTAGTGGGGGTGACAGGAGCATAGAGATAAGGGTAGTTGATGAGTGACTTATAACCGTTTAACACTGGATACTTGCTAGATGATGGCAAAATATTCCACGCACGTGTACACGTGCAGCCAATCCAACCGTACATTGGTGGAGCCCACCTTCTTCACCACCTAATAGAGGGAAAAGATGCGTGTGCGTGTGCGTGTGCCAGATGCTCAGCGTCTACCAAGAATATAAACATTTACTCCGGATGTGAACAACCGTTGTAGGAAGTCCTTGGAACAGAAACCTCTGTGGGGGCCACCATGATGTGTATGCGACATGCACTCTGTCCATCATTTGCATGAGCTCCTGGTAAAGCGTGAGCCCCAAAAATAAGGGGAATCCAAAACCTCAAGTGGGCCTTTCCACATGGAGAAGTGGGGATGGGACGCCGTCCATTGAAACCTGTTTTAGGGCCCAATGAAGCTTTTGGATCATTCTGATAGTTGGTTTTTCCCTTCATCCCTGTGGGGCCCACCTAATAACATATTTTTCCCTTCATCCCTGTGGGGCCCACCTAATAACATAGCGTATAAGTGATGTAGAGCAGGTCGCTGAGTTTCATGGCCAAGATGGATCAGAAAAGGAGAAAAGGCCCCATCGACAAGAGAAGTGATCCAAACCGTCAAACCTTAAATCGAATGTATCTCGCAATCCGGAATGAGCTATCATCGAATGTATCTCGCAATCCGGAATGAGCTATCGGATGTACATATATGATTTTTGGGTAAAACGAGCTACTTTAGCCACCCAACCCGCTACATTGGATTGCCCGTGCCGAATTTGTGAAATACCATCAGATCAACAGTCATTTCATTATTTTAATTTCATTTTTACTATAAATAGTAAGTTTTAATTAGATTACAACTCTTCATCTATTGTGCTTTGGAAGTTGCGCCAAGGTGAAAAGTGCTTAAAATAATTAAGCGAATAGCATGGTGAAGCCAAATAGGACACTTACATTTTAGCGGAAAACCTTTCACATTAGTGGAAATCACGACCATTAGTGGAAATCACGACCGTCTATGAATAGTAAGTTGTGAATTTTAGGAATTTTGGTTGTAGTTTTATTCTGAAACTTCTCCCATGGCTTAGTATCCCTAGTTAAAGGGTTGTGAACTCATTGATTTAATTCCTTGCTTTTTTTATTCCTTGTGGATTTGATAAGTCTCTGTGAGGAGTCCACGGAGCGGAGTCCACGGAAGCTCCGTGAACTCATAGTAGTTAGGTGATCAACCTCATCACATTCAGCCCTGCATCAATAAGCATGCTGGACCATCCAGGAAAGTTTCAATGGTAGTCACCTCCATCGCCACCATTTGACCCACTAGAGTTTTAGATAGGCCTGATTTTAGCTCACGTCCTAACATGACTGTAATCTGAACATGCATTTCAAAACGTTCTTCTAAAAAATTTAATGCCAAATGCATCTAGATTCCCGCCAACCATCCTTGGATGGTGAGAGAAGAGCCATAAGTGCAATGAAGCCACGCCACCATGATGTGCATGTGAAGTGTATTGAAGTCACGCCATGTGCATAGACTGTTAGTGTGCCAAACACAAGACTAGCATTATGATGTGTTCCAAACAGGTCCAGAAGCTAGCAACATTAGGGAGAAAATACTAATAATCTAGCCTTTTCTTTTCTTTTTTATAATCTAGCCTTATTAGAATGGTACTAATCTAAGAAAAGAAAAGGGATTACATATCTAGTTGCTTCTTCGTACGCTCCGCTTCGTCAGCTGCTTCAACTTGCATCTTCGCCGTCTGTAAGTCTGCTTCAGCTGCTTCCACCTCATCTCTAGCCTTCAACGTCATTACCTGCTCAATCACCACCAAAAAAAAAAAACCATAAAACCATTTCTACACACACACTCACACTGCAATGGGATTTCACCTGAGAATCTACCAATGAGGCAAGGACTCAAACCTATAAATTTTAATACTTTGCTAGCATGTGATGGTTGACTCTGGTACTAAAATTAAAAACTAAGTTGTCCAAGTTTTTTTTGGCTGTAATTTAGATTGAACATAAATAAAAAGAAAAATATATTAATTTAATTACCTAAACTTGGAAAAAGACTCCAAGTGACACAATTTCTCTAGCAGGTGTTCATGAACTAGAGGTTAGGGTTATTGTAGCTGTCTAATTTTGAGATGATAACTTTTCATTGGTGGATCCCACAATTTGGAGCAACCGTGATGTTTGTGAGAAATCCACTCCATCCACTAGTTTTTCCGGCTCATGCTAGGACATGAGACCAAAAATGAGGCAGATCCAAAACTCAAGTGAGCCACATGACAGGAAAGCGTGGGATTAAATGCCCACTGTTGAAACATTTATAGGGCCATAGAAGTCATGTATCCGACTAATATTTTTGTGTTTTCAGTTCATCTGAGTGGGAACCATTTGGATGGCATATAAACATCAAGGTGCCATTTACCTCCACACTTTTTCAAGTGGTGTGGCCCACTTGAGTCTTGTATTCACCTCATTTTTGGGATGAGCTAGCAAAATAAATGGACGGGTGGATTTCTGGCAAAAATAACTATAGGTTGCAAACCTAAACCTATACCGCTGAGGATTTCAAGATATGTTTAGCTGCTTCCCACTCCTCGTGAAAGTAAATTTGAAGGTAAAGCCATTGAAATCGCATTTATTAAACACCCCTTTGCACTTAGGTCTCAAGGCATGACTCAATACTCAATGATACACGCTATGCATTTCAACACTGAAGTCTTGAGTTCGAGTGCCCACATTTGTACGGAGAAAACGAATGGTTCCAAAGAAAATCATCAATGGTCTATATTGTGCAGGAATGTGTGGCGACCCATCGGATAAGTGCATCGGTATGGATTTTAGGCAAAGTTTTCACACGGTGGGCCGCCGTGGATATGGCACGCATCTCGCATAAGTATGTTGGGCTTTCAATGGGCCAAGCTAGCCTGATCGGCTATCGGGCCTTAGCTTGCCTCGGGCCAGGCTTGGGCTGGAGTATTAGGCCCGTTATGGAACCAGGGCTGGGTTTTGGCTTTGATTGAAAAATATGGGTCGGGCTTGGACAGAGCTTGACCCAGCCCTAGGCCGGCCCGTTGACACCCCTAATTGTGTGACTCCATTCACCACTGCAATATCTCCTCACGCGAATCGCTTTAGCATCTCTTTTATTTAGTTATTATATGATACTCCCCTGTTTCAAAGATCCATACCTTTGATTAGTTGGGCCCAACATGGATATATCATGCCTAAAAAAATCTCCCAGATAAAAGATCTTACCGACCAACCTTGGGCCCTTTTGATTGCAGGCCAAAACTTTAAAGGATGAGATTGTTCCGTCAAGGAGACTCTAGCTAGGAACGGGAACGGATTGGCTACTCCCCCTGACACCGGCCAATGGCTGGTGGTCAGTGCTATGTGGGCCACACCATGATGTATGTATTTCATCCATGCCATCCATCTGTTTTTACAGATCATTTTACAGTATAGGTCCAAAAATGAGTTATATCCAAATCTCAAGTAGCCACATTACAGGAAAAAGTGTTGAATGAGGGTCGACCATTAAAAACATTTTGGGGGCCATAAAAGTTTTGGATCAAGCTGATATTTGTTTCTTCTCTTTATCTGGGCCTGTATGACCTAATCAACAGATTGGATGTCAAATAGACAGTATAGTGGGCCATAAGAGGATTTTAATGGTTGATATCCAATCACTATTGTTTTCATGTGGTGTGGTCCACCTGAGATTTATATCCATCTCGTTTTTGGGATTTAAACAATAAAATGATCTTTAAAAATGAATGAACGGAATGGATGAAACACATACATCATGGTGGGGCCCACTGAGCACCGACCATCAGCCACGGAGCTGGTGTCAGGGGGGCTCCCTCCAAGGAACGTACTCCCTCCAAGGTGGGATCAACAAGGAATGGGCAGATCCCACCTGAATATTACATGCAAGCCGTCCTTTTCACCTACAATTTGGTGTGTACGATATCTGAACCGTGCAAAAAGTGGGCCAGACCATCCAGATTTCCTACTGTGAAAATAGGCCGATTACTCATTGGGAGGGCTACGGATGTATGTCGAGTTATACCATCAACTGTCCATTGATTCCAACGGCATGGCTCCAATGAATAGACCCGCCTGATATCCACCACAGGTGATCTTCATTGCATGGTCCATCTTTTGAACGGCTCAGATGTGATGTGGGGTATCTGATCCGTGCAAAAAGTGGGCCAGACCATCCAGATTTCCTACTCTGAAAATAGGCCGATTACTCATTAGGAGGGTTCCGTATGTATGTCGAGTTGGACCATCAGCTGACCATTGATTCTAACGGCATAGCTCCAATGAATTAGAACCGCCTGATATTCACCACAGGTGATCTTCATGGCGTGGCCCATCTTTTGAACGGCTCAGATGTACTGCACAAGTCACTTGTGAGTGAAAAATAAGAGGGAGTCCGTGGAAAATACATTAAAAACAGGGAGGTCGGTCTCGAAACGATTGAACGGTTAGCATTTTTGCAAAGAAGGATAGTATGTCCACATTTACCTGACCTACGATGATGGCTTTGATGTAGCGTAGACCTTCCTGCAAGGAAGCAACTAAAGAAAGGCTTCCCTTCTTCAACTGAGACATTAGAGACAACTGCTGCTGACCGTTGGATGGTGATGGTGGTGTACGGATGCTTCCTTCTCCGTCCATTTTCCCTTCCATATCTTCTCTTAGGATGCCTGAACCTATTTTTGGAGAATTCTCTACATATATGCAGAGCAAGGTTCCTTTTTATAAGAACGAGTAGAATCAGCTTATTCTCCCAGTGCTGCGAGTGGGGTCCACCTGGATGGACATTTAGATACATCCATCACAGGGGCCACCGAATTTGGAGATTTTTGGATGGATGTGCACTGTTTTCTGTAGTGGGCCCACCATGTTGTGTACTTTTCCATCCAATTCGTGCATTACGTGACACCTACGATGATGATGGTATTCTTTAAAAATTAGATGTATGCAATAATCTGATGGGCCACGTCATCGAAAAAAGTGGACAACCATCAAAATTACAAGTTTATGTTGTGGCCCACCTGATGGTTGGATCATCTTATTTATTGGGGTTTTCCACTTTCATGATCCTCTGACCCTGATGGACAGTTGGATGCCGTCCACAAGACTTGTGGCCCACCAGGGCACTTGTAGAATAAACCTATTCCACCGACTCAGATGTGCGAATAATCTTATTTCGAGGGATGATGAAGCGATTCGCGCGAGGATGGAATGATTTTCCATAATCACACGTGCGTACGTGGTGGACACTTGGTTGAGACACGTGCCGCAGTTCGTTCTTGAAGAATCAATGCGAACTCGAGGCACACCATTCGAGTGATCATGACCGTCAAAAAGTGGCTGTTTAACTGGACAGGTGAATCCAACTATTCAACGGTCCGAAATCACCAAGCTAAATCAGAGGGTGAACGGATCTAGATCAATGCGGATTCCAGACCATGCAGCTTCCATCACGTGGCCCACAATTTGGACCGTCCGGTTGTCTCCATCATGCACGTGTCATGAAGATATAACCCGATTAAAATGGTGGTTGCGTCCGACCCGTTTTAGAAAAGTACTGCAGAGGTAGGCGGCGGCAAAATGCATGCAAATTGGACACGTGTGACAACTTGGCCACGTGTTGATTCCTTTGGTTTCCGGGGAGCGGATTAGCTGTTACCCGGGTAACAGTTTAGTGGGTGTTACCCTTACCATGTGGGGCCCATATAGATGAATTAATTTCGTATCCAAGCCGTCCATCCGTTTTTTCATCTCATTTAAGGAAGTTATACCAAAAATTAAGCATAATAAATCTCTTTTGGACAACGCCACTGGAAAAAGTGTTGAATAACCATTAAAAGCTTCATGTAGGACAAAAAAGTTTTGGATCAAGCTAAAATTTATATTTTTCTCTTCATCGAGTTCTGTTTGATCTTATCAACGGGTTGGATGGAGAAAATACATTACCGATACTCTTACGGTGGGCTTTGGGAAGTTGTTAGAGGTGAGTGTTTAATCATCACTATTTCTTGTAGTGTGGTTCGCATGAGAATTGGATATGCTTAATTTTTGAAAATACTAAGTAAAATGGGCTGAAAAAACGATTGGACGGATTAGATATAAAACATATCATCAAGGTGGGCCTTACGCTATTGGTAACACCCACTAAGCTGTTCCCCGGTAACACCTAATCCGCGGCTGGTTTCCGAGCTTGTGAAGAGTGCATGCGACTGCAGCTAACCGGCACGCGGATTGTGTAGTGCAGATTTCTCCAGGCAACAATGTAGCGTGGCTTCTATGTGGAGCCCACCCTAATGTATGCTTGATCCACACCGCTCATCCGTTTTTATAGATCATTTGAGTTCATGATCCAAAAATTGAAGCATATCACAAGCTCGAGCAAACCACGCCACAGGAAACAGTGGGGATAATGACATTCATCTTCCTGAGGTCCATTGATTTTTATTTCTCATCCAAATATTCAAAATGTCATTGGGATCATTCGCAAGTAAAAAGACAATATATCAACTTGATTTTCAGTTTCGCGGGAACGGATTAGCTGTTACACGGGACCACCTTAGTGGGTGTTACGCTACCGTCTGGGGCACAACTTGATGTATTTATTTTATATCCACGCCGTCCATATGATTTACCATATTATTTTAAGATGATATACCAAACCTTAATAATATCCAAATTTCTAGTGGACCACACCAATAAAGACAGTAATGAATAACCATTAAAAACTTTTTATGGGCTACAAAATTTTTGGATGAAGCTGATCTTTGTATTTTACCTTAATCCAGATCTTTTTGACATTATTAATAGGTTGGATGGAAAATATACATTACAAGAATCTTACAATGGTGTCTTTGAAATTTTTAACGGTAAGTCACTCTATCACTACTGTTTCCTGTCGTCGTTCACCTGATATTTGAATCTTCTTAATTTTTAATACCATGTTCTAAAATAGTACGGAGAAATGGATAGATGGCATCGATATACAACAAACCATCAGGGTGGGCTCCATGATAAGATAACACCTACTAACCTGTTGTCCAAGTAACACCTAATCCACTCCTCTATTTCATGTGGTGTGGTCCACTTGAGCTTTGGTTATCCTTCAATTGTGAGCTCATGCCCTAAGGATGGACCGTACATCATGGTGGGCCCCTCGGAAATTCCACTATGAAATATTTCCGTTTTATCGATGAGCAACCTGTGTGAGGACTATGTGGGCCCACCGTGATATGTGTTTTACCTATGACGTCCATTTATTTGGCCAATTCATTATAAGGCACAGCCACAAAATAAAAGCATATCTAAAACTTTAGGATTTGAATGCTCTCCGCTGATTAACGGTCAGCATTAATTCCGACCTATAACGCAACTGGTTCTACTCAGCAAAACCAAGGGTGAAACCCGGGTGGGTCGGATCAGGTCGAGGGTTAACCTAACCCCGGCCAGCCAAGGAGTCCCACAGGGTGGCAGTGCTAGGGCTGTACATGGAGCCGAGTCGAGTCAAGGTGGTTCAAGCTTGGCTTGGCTCTTCCTTGCTGTCCTCGGGCTCGAGCTCAACCTCGAGTTTACCATTGGAGCTTAGCTTGTTTGTCAAACTTTTCGAATCGAGCTCGAGGCGAGCTAGTGAATCGAGTTGAGGCGAGCTTACTCTGAGTCGAGTCAAGTCCGCTCCCAACCTGACCTAACCCGCACCTGACCCAACCCAACAACCCAACCCCCAAATCAAATATTCAATTATATATATATATATATAGAGAGAGAGAGAGAGAGATAGATGGTATATTGTTTTTGGTGTTGAGAAAGAGAGAGAGGAGTGCTTGGGCAAGTGGCAGAGAGAGAGAGGAGCTCGAGCGGCAGCGAGTTAGGTAAGGAAGAGAAAGGGTAAAGAGTAGGGTATAGTTTAAGTTTTAATTTTTTAAAATTTTTAAATATAATAATAGATAATATAATATAATATATATTCAAGTCAAGCCGAGTTCGAGCTTTGAGCAAAGTCGGGTTCAAGTAAAGTCGAGTCAAGCTGTACCATGTTCGAACTTGGCTTGTTTTCAAAACGAACTCCTTCGCCTCGAATCGTCGTTCGAATTGAGTCAAGTTGATCTAGATCGAGCCAAGCCGAGCGAGCATTTCGAACTAGCTTGGATCATGTACAGCCCTAAGCAGTACACCCTGTGACAAACCTGGCTCGATTTTGGACTGGGTTTGGCCTGTGGGCCTATATTGGGCCCAGCATGTATGGCCCAGTTTATTTTTAGGCTGGGTTTGGGCTCGGGTCATTTACTACAACCCAATGTGACCTCATCTGTACATGTCTCTTATGGTATGGTCCACCTGAGATTTGGATCTATTTCGTTTTCTGGATCATGGAATGAAATAATCTGGCAAAATGGATGGACGGCGTGGATATAAAAGACATGCATCAAGGTGGGGCCCATGGGTAAGGACGGGCCACACAAGAACTGGACTTGGACATGCTCTAGACCTGTGTATGGCTAGGCCGATTTACAAACCTTTTTAGAAAAGCTGTGAATCAACTAGGCCAAGGTCAACTGATCTAAGGACAAATTTCGAGTCAAGCCCATAACAGGCCCAAGCCCGTGTGGGCCAAGGTCATCTAGATCTGTGTATGATGTGGTGTGGTCCACTTGAGCTTTGGATATGATTCAAGTTTAAAATGAACTGGCAAAACAGACGTTGATTGGAAGTGGGTTCCACTTGCTTTAACATCCTAAAACATCAAATAAGTGGGGCCCACTTACCTGAGTCGGCCTCAGCTTGTGTTCCATGGAAATTGGATTGCGTAGTGGGTAACTTAGTATGCTTTTATTGTACTGTGTAAACTCTGTTGGGCCCACCTTGAATGTATATGGTTTATCCATGCCGTCCATCCGTTTTTCCAGCTCATTTTAAGAATCCAAAAATAAAGCATGTCCAAAGCTTAAGTAAACCACACCACAGGAAACAACGAGAATAATGATTTCCACCATTGAAACCTTCCTAGGGCCCACAATGATGTATATTTACCATTCAACATGGATGAAGGGAAAGTAGAAATATCATCTTGGTCCAGAAACTCTGTGGCCCCAAAGAATTTTTCAACATTAAACGTTCAATTCACACAATTTCATGTGGTGTGAATTTTGGATATGATTAAATTTCGGGCTCAAGCCCTAAAATTATCTGATAAAAGGAATGGAGAGAGTGGATAAAATACATAAATCACGTTGGGCCCCACAGAGTTTACTTAGTACGCAATCCACTTCCATGTTCCACCCAATCACCACCGTAGATTGGGCTACACAATGTGATTAGGACATCTCATCTGCTTTTCACAAAAGTGATCCCAATGTACGGTTGAGATTTACACAAAGTACAATCTAGCCAGTTATTAGATTTTTCTACCTAGGTCTTTGTCCATGGGCCTGGGCCCAATTTACGAGAGGTATGAGCCCGTGTTTGAAATTCGGGCCCAAAAATAATGTGGGCTCTGATCAGGCTGATTTAGGCCCATTCCTGACAACGGCCCATCGGATGCTTAAAACTCATCAAGCCTTAGCCCAACCCAACCTGACAAAACCCATTTAATTGTAATCAGGTCGGACTCAATCGACAGGCCCAACCCAATGAATACTACTTCAAGATTTTTAAGATGAGGTGATGCTGACCAACTTGTTCGGTCTGAGTCGAGTCGTGGCTCGGTCAAGTCAAGGGTGACTCATCCTAGTCAAGCCGAGTCGTGCCCATTTTCTCCACCAACTCGTGGTGCCCAACCCGTTGACGGCCTATATGGACAGGATGGATAATTTAGGGTTGGGATCAACCCATGCCTGGTCCATTTACTTAAGTGGGCCACATTTCTCACCCGATCCTTTGTACCCGACCCTATCTATTTAGCTAGGCCCGAGCCCATTGGACCAGTTGATCAAAGGGCCCACCTGCCACGTTGTCGCTCCTAGCACACAAATTTACCATCATATCTTTATACCCCCAAGTGAAATGGACTTGCCCTTTACATATACCTCAAAGGGCCCGATTAGACCGTTCAAAGAGAGAATAAAATATGGGTCCATCACTATACGTTGGGCTAGCATAGGCCCAGCTTGTGGGCAGCAAATGTTAGTAATGGCCCACCATATGTTAGGGCTATCAAAGGGTTGGGGTGTCCCATTAAGATTTTGGGCCTGTCAACCTATCCTGGCCATCTAGGGTTTTAGGGGCATTTTTGTCATTTATGATCCATGATGGGGCACACCTAGTGAATAACCCAGATCTTGCACAACCAACGGCGGTTGGGCCCAATGGGTGCATAATCGTCACGAGCTAGGCTTGGGTCCCATTTTTTTGAGCCTAAGATTTAAATACGAGCCAAGCTTGGGTCTCAAAAGTGGATCGCTGACAATAATTTTGTATGAACACCAAAATTTAGTCACCAATAACAATTTTTCTAAATTTTGGGCTCACTTTTAGGCTATCAAGCAGTGTCCAAATGAGATAGATTTAAAGCTATTTGAAAGTTCATCAAATTATCTTTCTAATAAGCACAAGATCACTTCAACCGAACACATAATGAAGAAATTATCACTGTTTTCATATAATGATGTACGTTAAATCCACTTTTTGGCTATGAAACGGTATCAAAATGAGATGATTCCAAAGTTATTTGAGAGTTTATTGAATCATCTTTCCAACAAGCAAAGGATTACCCCAATCAGTTATGACCATTTTCATAAGATCAGTTACCCACAGTGATTATTAGCGATCCACAATGAAAATATTAGCAATCCACAGTGAGTATCGATGATCTACAGTACAACATTCATCGATTACAACGTTCTTCCATCTTAACATTTATCCATTACACCATTCTTTCATCACAACATTCTTTCATCCACAATGAACTTTGGGCTCAGTAATCCATTACATGCACTCTTGATGCACTCCTTGAAGATATCGTAATATGTATGCCTCACCTTGTAATACTTTATGTGTCATGCTCCGAACTCGGAAACCGGGCTCACAAACTGCCCGATCGTCGAATCCGGTGCCGACAGCCTCTGTAGTACCCCATTCTCGCCTCCTGGCACCCATACGCTAGGTTCCAATCCTGGGATGCTACAAGGAGGATCTCTAATTATCAATTTGAATTGTAATGAGCATAACCAAAAGCATAACCCACGAACAATAACCACAAGAACGCCATCACAAAATCCACTGTGATAAAAAACTTTAAGTATAATGCGTATGAAGGAAAATATAAGATAATACAAATAACAGAGGGTGGTGTAACCGTGTGCGCAATATAAGCGTGCTCAGAATGCAAAGTCAGAGTAATGAGGAGTCATGCTGATGGGTATATGAATGCAATCAGTCGTACCAAGGCTATGCGGTACAGAACATGAATGCTATCGGCCATATCAAGGCCATACGATGCATAATGCAAGTCAAGCATGTCAATCCACATCCACATATTAATGCAGCTCCTCACTAGAGCATCAAATCAGTACGGTTCTTAGTCTGGATAATCACCAGGGTTTAGTACACTCCAAATGACATTGCCGCTCTCCCAGCCGCACAGACCAAGTGAACGTAAGAAACCTCACTATCCGCCTGGCCAATAGTATGTCAATACCTATCCAGCACATCGATAGCGGACCCATTCACGAGCTGGTCAAACTCAGCCTAGTATTGCCCCATACTCTCGGGCGAGTAAGGTCACACCCCTTTTCAACCAACCACAACACAGTGGGAGACGTGGCCTCCTGGTATTTGGCTCTCGTGTGCTCATATATCCACTCGGTCTCGACGTTGGAGTCATCCTCTGGTACCATCGGGTTTAGAAATTTTCACCCAGGGACATCTATGGTGCCCCGATACTAGAATCAGTATATCCGGTATCCACCCCAGCCACCCATGATGTGTCTGTAGAGGCTATGGCCCTGATGTCGCTAGGGCATACAATAATCATAATCACATAAATGCAAGTACATGAATCACACTACCAGTCATGCAACCGTCCTGCGCGTACCATGCACTCAGGTAGGGTAACTCTGCCTGTCAGGGAGTCCATAAACAATATGCCCAAAGGCATATGCTATGATCAGTCACTCCTCATATCAAGCATACATATGATGCGTATGATCATGAATCATGTCATATAGTGATGGGCTCTGTACATAGCAAAGATGGGCCTAGACGGCCTACACACTACAAGTATGGGCCTATTAATGGGCCCTAGGGAAAGTAACAATGCGAACATTTAACCAATATCATCCTTGCAATGTGGACATCAAACCATCATTGCTCCCAAAGCATAACCCGCTATAAGGGTTAACACATATACCATGGTGGAATCATACTACAATGGGTCTTATATACGTCCTATTGGGCCTCGACCCATGGGCCTCTAATACATCAAATGGCCTCATAACATGAGCCTCATATATATCAGTGGATGGGCCATAACTACATCAAGATGGGCCTAATCATATGGGCCTCATATATATATACACCAAGGTAGGTCTCAATAGACGGCCACAAATGAATCAAGATGGGCCTCCATGTGGCAAGTGGGTCACATCACATGGGTCATATGTACATTGCAATGGGCCATAACCCATGGGCCTTCCATACATCACAATGGGCCTTATACAATTCAAGGTGGGCCCCAACAATGGGCCTTGTACAAATCAAAGTGGGCCTCAATGAACGGCCCACAAATACACCAACATGGGCCTCATCACATGACCTTATATGTATCAAGGTGGGCCTCATAAGGTAGCCAATGATTTGGCAAACAAAGATGGGCAGTGGGTTAAACACGTACATCACGGTCGGTTCCACATGTTATGGCGGACGGCGTGGATAAAACATTCATCATGAGGGGTCCACTGCCTATGGACGGTGTGGATAAACACCACATTAGCCAAGGTAGGTGTAACGCCCCGACTTTTCAGGACCCGAGTACACGACCCGTTTTCCAAAAACCCGAGTGTTAACCTTAAAGGATAGTCAATTTCAAATGTACATTTTTTTTTCTTTTATCAGAGTAATTGAGCAGATGAGCGTAGAATGGACAAATCAACATAAAGGAAGATTTCAATTTCATTTAGAGTATACAAGAGAGTGCCCATAATGACTTATACAAACCAATGTCTCAATCCTTACAAATATAGAATGAAATATCATTACATGTAAAACAATGTAAATTGCAACAATCTTGAGTTGTGAAGTCCTGTAACAGCCTTTAGCAAATATAAGCATGCACCCTTGTCCACTATAGCCTGTTCCTTACCAATATGGATGTGAACATCATCAGGGCCACCTGTATTACCTGTACGGTTACATTTATTTGATGGATGAGTGGCCAACTCAGTGTGAACTCCCCTCAAGGTTACACACCGCCGCATTAGGTAAGAAATAGTATAAAACATCCGGACAACCAAAACAGAGTAAATGCAGTCTTATTAGGTGCATGGATGTATGGAATGCGTTCAGGCCCCAGGGATGCTCATCCGTGCGGACAGGGCTGCCATCCATGCAATCATCGAACTGGGAAACATCATCCAGTCGGAACATCAAACCCGGGACACATCATCCAGTCGGAACGATACGTACATCACGTACGATAGCAATAGATGCTGGTCTGTGCGATGTATGCATGATTAGCCAGTCCATTATTAATCCAATTATACTCAACCATTTTAAATAAGCTCACGGTCACTACGGGGAGCACATGGCCCAAGTAGGCCGATAGCTCGGGTATAGTATCCTATGACTACCATCCCCGGCTCATGAGGCTACCATCTTAGGATGTTTAATGGAATCTAGTCGACTAGTAGCCAATCATATTACAGCAAATGAGGCTTACCATCACATGGTTGTACAATATAAAACATCGAACCCATATAGGGAAAATACCAGAACAAACCCTCATAGGGTGATACCAAATAGGCCATATAGGGCGAGTATCAAAACCATATGATAAGACCATCCTTAAAAATCATTGGACATAACAACCCTGGATGGTAGGCCTACATCAATGGTCAATTTAAACCGCCACTCAATAACCACCAAGTCGAAGGTCCATCACGATCATAACCAGTCAAGTTACATCCCAAGTATGAATGTACATTTATATGTGAGAATTTCCCACTAATATATCAGTTTAAGTTCCATAAGCATTCCACAAAAGAAATCCACAAGCATGAACAATTATACATGATAATCATAAAGCATGTAATACAACAATTCAATTTTCACCAGCTAACACATGTGATTATAAAGGGAGATATCAATTATGAATTTAAATAAAAACTATAACTTAAGCTAATGAGAAGATGGAAAGCTCAAGGGGAAGAATCATCACCTGATAGTTCGCATTGCCTACCAACATGGCTAGGAGACGTGTGGTCCCTTATAATCGAGTCCTACCATGAATTATGAAATTAGATGGTTAGATCAAGTTCTACACACTATTTAGGGTTGAGATTATAACCTAGGGTTTGGATTATTTATCTTAGGGTCTTAATGTAGGATTAGGGTTTTCATCTTAGGGTTTAATCTTAGACTTAGATTCTATGATGCAAATGCTAATCACTGTACTACGATGTATGTTTGGTTCAACATAATGTAATAATATGGGTAATTACATTTTAACACAAATGGTAAGTTAATATTTGCGACCCTGGTGATAACGAGTATTATAATGGTAATGAAGTAGTATAATTTATTATTTAAAGATAATATTTTTAAGTAATGGATACCATGTTAATGCCATTAATGATAGTTTCATTTATAGTGACTAACATTAGTGACGTCCTTAATATTATGGTCTACTCTTTATGCTAATATTTAAGAGCGACCAATAATGCAATAGTACTTAATAATGATATCATTTTATACGTAATGACTAATATCAATGTAGGTAAGTTAATAGCGACTATATATTCCTATTATCAACGATCCTATTAATAATAGGAATGGATATTAAAATACTACTATTTAATAGTGTAATAATGTTTATAATGTTTACCATCAGTGTAAATAGTCTACCCAAGGGCCGATCATGTTTAATTTATCGAACCAATCACCACAGTAACAAATTAAATAATCTAACTTAGGGAGAAAAGTTTACTTACATTAGTCGACGTGGTAACACGACTCGACGCGATTGAGTTGTCCTAACTTGAACTCAGCACTTGGACGAGGCCCAAGCATTCCTCAGCCCAACTGAACTCGGTCACAACCAAGTCGACTCAGTTTTAGCCGAGTTGACTCGGCTCAACACAACTAACCAACGCTCTCCTTCTCTTTTCCTCCTTTCTTTCTTTCTTCTTCTTTTCTCCTCACCCAAAACCCCATGTCCAGCAGAGTTTGATGGACTCAACCAGCCTATGGGCCAGTTGTTTAACTTGGCCCCAAACCGAGTTGACCCGGCTTGGCTAGGGCAGCCCCTGGCCTCAATCTCCCTCTCTCTTTCTCTCTCTCAGTTGGAATCCTATACCAGCGAGTTGCTAGACTAAACTAGATTTAAACCAAGCTCGGCCTAGATGGATTTGGTTCAGCGAGTTAACGACTCAGTTTGAGTCGAGCAAGCGCAGTACTGGCTTGAAGGGTGTAAGGGACAGCCTTCCTTCTCTCTCTCTTCCTTCTCTTCTTGCTCTCATTTCCTTCTTCACTCAGACCCCTACACCAGCAGGGTTGCTAGACCGAATCTCACACCGTCTCAGGCCTTAGTGGAGCGAGCGACTCGCTCGGCTTGGGAGTTGCGGGTGGTGCGGCAAGGTATTCACAAAGAACCACATCTTCTTCTTTCGTTTTTCCTTTCCTTTCCTTCTCCTCCTTCCTCTTCATTTCTCTCCATTTTTCCCAGTTGCAGAGTCCAGCCATCTCCAAACTCAACAAACGGGCCGAACGTGCCCAGAAACGCGTCAGCGGCGGTGGAGAAGAAGACCGCCATTAATGGTGTTTCCTTCCACACAATACCTCCCTTTAAACTGGCTATCGTGGATGGTTTGGTTAAGCTCCAATGAGCTTATCGACACGTGGTTTTGAAGTTTGGGGGAGGTTTGGGCAATGGGTTCGCATTTGGAAGCTTTCGGCCGGTTTCTCGAGTTCAGCCACAGAAACAGGGAGGAGGTCTGTTGTAGCCCAATCCTCACGTCCTTATACGAACTCTAGCTCTCCTTAGAGCCATCGGATGGAGATTTGAGGGCCTAGATCTGGTCCAGTTAAAACTGCCACTCAAACGGTGGGTAGGGACTGAAATCATCCCTGGTTTTATTTAGGACGCCCTAATCAAATGGATGGCTAAGATTTTCTCTCAGTGAATGGCTGAGATGAGAGGAGAAACCCCTCACGCGAATCGCCTTGCTGGCGAGTAGGCAATTTACCTTTTAGGAAATGATGTGCTTGTATGGCCTCCTTACGCCATTTTTTGTGTACATAACTGAACACGACTACATGTGAGATTTATTAGGTTTTGGTAGGGCCCAATCCTCGAACGCGATGGATGATTCGGATTCCCCAGGTGGGTGGTCGTGATGGGCCACGGACGGTCCTAAACGGACGTTGTTCGTCGGCTAGCGCACAATAAAAAGAGAGAGAATCTCTCCTATATTTGGAAGAACACGGGTCAGCTCCTGCTGACCGTGTTGACAGGTCGGGTGCATCTTGAGTGCACGACCACTATGCACATGCGTGCCCCTATGTGGAGTCTGTCATGGTGTTTGTGATAAATCCACACCGTCCATTCATCTTGGAAGGCCTTATTTAGGGGCCTTAACTAAAGATCAAACTAATGAAATGCCTAAGTGGGTCTCACAATGTGATTTGTAGTCATATGGTGGTTTCCCGTCAATCTAGTGGTCGGATGATTCCGAAGTTGGACGTCAACGGTTAAAAAGCTTCAAGAGTCCATTTAAGGCCTTCATCATGCATTATTAACTAATTCTAACATTAATATGGATTTATTTATAATTAAAATAATCAAAACTCATACATAAATATAATTTCTAATATTAACATGCCACTATTTACATGTTATTAATCACATATTCATTAATATATAATTCTTAATATACAATATCATATTACACATATGTATATACGGATTGAAAATTGTATAATATCTCTTTTAAAATCACAATGTTAAGTAATACCAGATTTTATTTAAAATATCTATTAATTTTTGTTTACATATTTATAAAAGATATTTAACGCTACACTAATATTTATAGTTTGATTACACATTGTGAATTTGCCACTCATTATGTTTAGTTTATATTCATTAAATATATACATATTATTCCATTACAATACATTTTCATACATTCTTCATGATAGATAAATTATCAAAATACATTTATATTTTCTTTCTACCTATGTTTGTGTAATACTTATAATATAATAAATAGATAAGCTAATATACTTTGTGTGTGTGTGTGTGTATATATATATATATATATTATTTGACTGCTAGGTGGTTTGATATGTGGATATGGATCACCTTCGATGGTCAGATTTAAGCTAGGATACACATAAATGTTCACTAAGCTAAGTTTACATCCAACTAAGTCAATTTATATAATAACACTCGAGTACGGGAAAGTACGGGGTGTTACAGTAGGCCCCACAGAACTTGGTAACGTCACTATAACAGCCATATAGCTACAGTGACATCCACCAACCACCCCACTTCCCGCACGTGGGGATAGAGTGGATAAAATACTTACATTAGTGGGTCCCACGTGGGGCCCACCATAACATTTATTTATCATCCAACCGTTGACAAGGTCACACGGTCCTAGATGAACAGGAAAAACAAATTTTACTTTGATTCAAAACTTCTCTGACCCAGAAGGGTTTCAATAGCAGACGTTCAATTCACCATTGTTTCCTATGACGTGGACCACCTGAGTCCCTATACGGCTGATTTTTGGGAGGGGGGCCCACTGCCCTAGGGGCCCATCAAATGGACGATGTCGATGTTCACACACATCATGGTGGGGCCTCTTTCGCCCACATAGCCGCAGGACATTGCCTGCGTCGTTGGGCTGTCAGCGGCAGCAGCGTCTGCTGCTGCTGCTGTGTTATTTTTTTAAAAATATATATTTTTTTTTAAAAAAAATATTTCTAGGTGGGGCCCGCATCAGGGAAATCAGACCTAGCCATTAGTTTCCATGGCTCCATACAAACCTATCAAGCCCAATATTGGGTATATTTCATTGTGCAGAAGTATCAAGGTGTATTTCAATGGTAAAGAATGTTATTCTCAATGTTATGGGCCACCAGGAAATCAGATTCAGTTAATTTTTCGGCTGTAAAACCCGTATCGTAGACCGTACTGTTCCGTCGGTTTTCGCGATCCTTCCGGTTGAATTCCGGCAATGCTAGACTCATATCCGACGTTGCGTGCGATCTTAAGCCGAGTCCTGCCTACCGAAGGCGGCTCGATCCGAAACTCGTACCTTGGTGACCGCGCCGTCGCCGCGGTTCCAACGCCGCGACTCGCACACCGAACCGATACCTAGGTGGGATGATGTCAGTCAGCGTTCGGTTCGAAGAAACGTCGCACGTTGCGAATCTCGAGGGAATCTCTACGAGATGTCCCATCAATCAAGTCAAGTACACCACCATACCTCCATGCCACCTCACCCAACAACAAGTACAAGTGGCCTCTCTCCCTTTTCCCACAAGTCAAACCTCTCCCTCCCCTCACCATACCACCTTTTACAATTTTCAAACCTAACCTCACCTTCCCATTACCTCTTCATTAAACCACTACACCACCTCATTCCTTTTACAATTACTCCTCTCTCTCTCATTCCATTTCTCATCTCCCAAAACACTCACACGTCCAACCTTCTCTCCCTCCCAAACACCAAGTGTGGCCCACTTTCCCCTACTCTCACATCTCCCATCTCAACCGTTGGATCATCATCAACCACCATTAAAAGTGGAGGCTAGGAGCTAAGGAAGCTAGGAGAGCAAGAAGAAGGAAGATAGGTGGGTGATCATCCATCATTTCAATTTTTAAGGGCCCACTTGTTGTGGGACCCACTTGATGATTATAAGGCCTATGAGATACGGCCCATTTGATGTATTTAGGGCCCAGTGGGATGTACCTAAGGCATATTGCAATGTGTGATTCCAACAGGATTTACTTAATGGTATTTGAGGTGAGCCGAGCCTTGGGGACAATGTTGGTTTGACGTCCACATTGTACGAGTAATGTTGGTTCGATGTCCACATTATAATTCTCCCTAAGGCCACTGTTAGGCCCGTATCTGTTTCATGTAGACCATATAAGCCCATCTTCATTGAGAGGATAGTTTATTACTTTATAACATGTTTAGCACAGCCCATGATTTATGATCATACGCATCATATGTATGCTTGAGATGAGGAGTGTCTGATCATAGCTTATGCCTTCGGGCAGACTGTTTACGGGCTCCCTGATATGTGGAGTTGCCCTACATGAGTGCACGGTATGCACAGGATTGATGCATGTCTGGTAGTATGATTCATGCACTTGCATCTGTATGATTGAGATATGTCCTAGCGACATCAGGGCCATAGCCTCCACAGATATATCGTGGGTGGTTAGTTGGATCCGGGAAAATCTTGTTCTAAGCAATTGGGGCGACATAGATGTCCCTGGGTGAGAGTCCCTGAACCCAATGGTACCAGAGGATGACTCCAACGTCGAGACCGAGTGGATATACGAACGCACGAGGGCCGAATACCATGAGGTCGCGTCTCCCACTGTGTCGTGGTCGGTTGGAAAGGAGTGGTGGCCTTACTCGCCCGAGAGCTGGGGGCATTACTAGGCTGAGTTTGACCAGCTCGGAAATGGGTTCGCTATCGACATGCCAGATAGGTATTGGCTGACTATTGGCCAGGCGGATAGTGAGGTTTCTTACGCTCACTTGGACTGTGCTGCTTGGAGAGAGACAGTGCCACTTGGAGTGTACTGAACCCCGGTGATTATCCATACTGAGAACCGTACTGGTATGAGGATTGACATGCTTGACTTACATATTGCATCGCATGGCTTTGGTATGGCCGATAGCATTCACATCTTGTACTGCATAGCCTTGGTACGGCTAGTTGCATTTCGTACTCATCAGCATGATTCTGCATTCTCCGGCATTGCACTCTGAGCACGTTCGCACACACTTACACCACCCTCTAAGCTTTCTATAAGCTTATGCACGATTGATGCGTGCAGGTGACGCCAGACGCCTTGAGCTTGTAGTCTCGCCAGCTGGAGCGTGCCGAGCTTTTGGAGTTTTGTTATTTGCACTACCTTGTATTTCCCTTTCTACGCACTGTATTCAAAGTTTTTGTTCATAGTGGATTTTGTGATGGTGTTCTTGTGGTTATTGTTCGTGGGTTATGCTTGGTTATGCTCATTACGAATCAAATGGATTATTAGAAATCCTCCTTGTAGCATCCCAGGATCGGAACCTGGCGTATGGGCGCTAGGAGCCGAGAATGGGGTTCTACGGAGGCTGTCGGTGCCGGATTCGGCGATCGGGAATTTTGTGAGCCCGGTCTCCGAGTTCGGGGCGTGACATTAACGCCTAAAATGATCTGAGGAAAAGGATGAACGGCTTGAATTAAGTGAATGCATCAAGGTGGGGCTTGCATGAGTGGCCCACCCCAAAAGCACCTTTTTTTTAATAAAGCTTAACAGTACACACCCATGTCAGTACACGCACTCCACATTGGCCATGCCCGTCCAGTGTCCAGAGACGTTGGACGACATGGATATAAAACAAGCATCATGGTGGGCTCCACACACTGCCATGGTGGGGTCCATGTGGCGGCCCACTAAGGTTTGGATCAGCTGATGTTTGTATTTTCCTTCATCCAAGTTTGGACAGCAAGGTGGGCTCCACCAGTGGGTTGTAGTGTGGTCCACTAAATGGACAGCATGGATATAATATATATATCATCGGGTGGGCCATCAACAATGAAAGAGTGAGAGAGAGAGAGAGAGAGATCGATGGAGTGGAGGGACCCCGCCACTATGAGCCCCTCTTTAATCACAAACACATACATCAAGTGGGTCTCATCATAAGTGGACCCCTTAAAAAGAGAATTAACGGTGGATCACCCACCCATCGGCCTTCTCCTTGATCCCTTGAACTCCTTAGTTCCTTACCTTCACTGTTGATGAAGGTTGATGGGGTTTTGATAGTGAGGATAGGAGATGAGAGGGTGGACCACACTTGGCTTTTTGGGAGAGTTGAGGAGGCTTGAACGTTTGGGGTTCTTAGTTGCTTGGAAGTGAAGAGATGGAATGAGAGAGAGGGAAGTGATGGGTGAAAAAGTGATGGAGTGATGGGTGATGAGTGATGGTGTTGTAAGAAGGGATGGGTGGAGAGAGAGGGAGAGTTGACTTTGGGTAGCTTGTGTAAGAGAGAGGTAAGGATAGGGTATGGGTTGCTTGTACTTGACTTGATGTGTGATATGTACTTGATTGATGGGATTGATTGATTAATTGATGGGACATGTCGTAGAGATTCTCTCAGAATTAGTATGCATGACGTTTTCTTCAAAATGAACGTGGGCCTACATCTTCTACACTGGGTATTGGATCGGTGCGCTAGTCGCGGCGTTGAAATTGCGGTGATAGCGCGGTCGCTAAGGTATAGGTTTTGGTTCGAGCCGATTTCAGTATGCGGGACCCGGCTTAGGATCGTGTGCAAACATTGGATACAGGTCGAGAGTTGCCGGAATTCGACCGGAAGAACCGCGGAAGCCAACGAAACGGTACGGACTAGGATACTGATATTATATTATGGATGTGATGAATAGATGAATTTTTACAATGGAAGAATGGTGTAATGGATGAATATTGTATGGTAAATAATAATCACAACATCCATCTATTACACTATTATTCTATCAACACATTCTTCCATTAAAATAAAAATAAAAATCATCCATTACAACATTATTTCATTACAAAATTCATCTATTACAATATTATTCCATTACAAAAAATTATCAATTACATCATTCTTTCACACCCTCCTCACTTTCACAATCTCTCGTCATTCATACCCAACCGAATTTATATATATATATAAACTACAAAGGGACCCACTACACCTCCTTTTCACAAACTCCAACCAGTAATACTTCCCCATAAAAAAAAATACAAAACACAAAAAACCTACGCCATAGCTTATACATCAGAGAGTATGGCTAGAGAACTTTAAAAAAAAACCCTCATTTTCGCCCCAAATGATGTACTAAGTTTCACCAGAGCTTTAAAGGAGCTTCATTAGAGATTGCAGTGGTCTCCTGAAGAGTGTGGCAATCCGTATAACTACCAACCATCGAATAAGCTTTGTCCCTTCGTGTGGTCCCCTCCCATGAAAAAGAAGAAGAATAATAAAATAATAAAAATATTAAATGACTTTCCTGCATCAGGGCCCCACCATAATAACTCATCCCACATTTCATGTGGGGCCCAATAGCTTGTCGTAAAGCAAATCCAAGTCGTTCGCATAAAAAGGATTTTAATTTTGTATCATCGGTCAAAGTTTAAGGGTGAAACTCATCACAAATAGACCACACCAAAGGAAACATTTCAAAATTAATGAACAACATTAATACCACTGTGGGCTAAGGAGTGGACCCATTTATGGTTTAATGGGACTCACAATCCCCTCTTCAAAAAGCCCTTTCATCTTTTATGACAAGCTCCAACATATGAGGGAGCAACTAGCAGAGGCCATTCTTGTCCAACAAAAAAGCAAAAAGTACCCTTAACGTAGAAAAAACTAAAGTTTAAAGAGGAGTGGTCAAAATCTTACTTTCGTCATACACTAAGGCCATTGTGGTAAAAACCAAACCCTATTTAGGGGAGCATATTAAACGAGATCCGGTCTCACCTAAGATAGTGTTGCCCTTACCTTGGGGCCCACCTTAATATATGTATTATATATCCCTGATGTCCATCCATTTTTTCATGTCATTTTAAGTCATTATCCGAAAAAAATGAAGCAGATCTAATTATCAGGTTGGTTATGCCATAGGAAACAGTGGAGATTGAACTCCATACAAATAAAACTTCTCAAGGTGCACCTTAATGTTTATGTAGTTTTTATTCTCCATCCAATATGTTGAAAAGGCCACATAAGCCCCGATGAAGGGAAAAAGCTAATATCAGCTTGATACAAATTTTATGTGGCCCATTAATGGGCAATCACCACTCTTTCCTATGGTACGGTCCACCTGATAATTAAATCTACTTCATTTTTTTAGATAACTCCCTAAAATGATCCGAAAAAATGGATGGACGATGTGGATGTAGAATACATATAACAAGGTGGGCCCCAAAGTAAGGGTCGCATCGTATTGGGTGAGTATGGGGTCTAACCTAATCCACACCCATATTTGGGAAAACATAGGGGTGTCAATGGTCTGGGCTCAGGCCTGCCAAAATTGAAATTTTGAATAGAGTTATAGTTTAAATCTGGGCTGAGACCAACCCCAGGCCCAGCCCATTGATAAACTTGAGAAAGCATTGAATACTACAGTGGTGTCCGGAGGGCCCCACCATTTTTCGATCATCCCACTGGATACATGACATTATTAAGGAAAGGATGCACATGTAAGAGACATAAGTTATTGACCGTTGGGCCCTATCATGGATGGGCGACATGCTAGAGATCATTGTGTTCAGATGGTCTTAATCTCAACCATACCAATGTCATACTCAAGGCACTCCATCCAGATGAACTGCGCTGATTTCATACATGTGTGCCACTTATGGAAGGTTGAGTTGTGCCATGTGGTAACTAAATTTAGCATCAGATACTTTCTCAGTGTTAGACATGAAGTGTTCCAATGGGGTAGGCCCAACACTTCTGATCATCCGATCAAGAACGGATGGTGATAAGAAGCATACTTCCATTTCATTCAACGGTTCATGATCACTCCCATTGCTTGGGCTAAAGAATTTCAATCCAGCCCATAAGCGTAAACACTAAGTCCAAGCCCAACCCTACCAATGAGCTAAGAGATTGGGCTCGGTATCAAATATTCAGCTCATTAGCCACTCTACTCCCATTCGATCTTAACCACATATTCAGATCGGACAAATGCCTAATCGTGCCTGCATGAGAAAAGTTTTAGAAATCCTTATTTGATTTAACGGTTTTGATCTCGAATGAGAAAGATAGTAGCAAAAAGCATTGTCGAAGGGACCAAAAAGACCCACCAGATGATCAATTTCATAATGGACCGCAATGTCACGATCAACGTCAACATTATTCTGATGGCCCATTTGAACCTGGCCATGAAGCGGCCCGCGAGAGCGGATGTTAAATATCGGCTCACCGTCGATGTGTGGAAGATTTTGTGAACTATCATTTGGGCCAGTGCTTGTGGGATCCACTAGGCCCTCAAGGCCCACAATGTGTTCTTTGGTTTGCATTTTGGGCGGTATTAAAAGCAGGATTTTGGATCTCTTGTGGGTGTCATGGCTATTGCACTTTCTTTTGTACTAACGGACATTACATATTTGGATGTTATGGGTTACTTTGACAAAGGATCTACTCGGCCGGTCCAACTTGATGGACTGACGAATGTCCCGCTCATGTGTCAGATTAGCACGTGTGAGGCTAGGTTAGCAAACTGCTAGTTTTTTATTTGTTCGTTTTCAAATATCACCGTAGTTATCCTTGTGCTCCTTATTTTGGTGTTTTAAGAGATAAATCACAAAAGCTAGCCAATTTTGATTAATGCACTTTGAGATTATGGGTCCCGAGCCACCCATTATGGTGGGCCCCAACGAAAATCATAATGATCAAAGTTTTAATTTTCTTATGTAATTGTCATCAGTAAGAAAATGTTACATGGTCTAAAATTTGAGAGGAGAAAACATATGGTTAAGATCATTCATCCAGCACATTTTCTGGATTCATCATGTATGTTTGTTGTTCCATCCAAACACATGGTCATACTAATTACAAGCAGCCCGAATTTAGTTAAATGTATGCGATTAGCAATAGTGTTTGGCGTGCCTGAGTTATATTAGACTTCAATTGATTGAATGTTATTAACCTCGGGCGCCAAACTAGCTGAATTAAGATCAAACCTATGAAGTTTGATCTGATTGTTCAGCCACCTATATTATGGAGATCATGTAATTTAAGAATGAGAAGATTAGCCCTTCAAAATGACACATTTTCACCTTGCGCTAAGGACTTTTCTTTTAGCTGTGATAACATTTGCAGATTTCTCGATAATGCTATGAATGATGAATAAGATTAAAAATTAAGTTTGGTTTAGTTCGCTAATTTCATTAATCAGGGAAGATGAACAGTACAATCAACAAAAAAAAAGTAAATTAAGTAGAGAAAACAAAAATCATTACTTATGATTGCTTGTGTGGATAAAACAACTGAGGTGTATTGTTTGCAGGACGTGACTAGTGTGATCTTCCAAGTAAGAACTCCATGATTGGTGGGATCGAACGACGGAGGTTGTAGATAAATCTATTCCTAATGCGTATTATAACGATGAAGCTGGATAGTGGCGAATCTAAGCTAAACTATGGATTATAAACTTGCTATAGTATGGTTGGAAAAAAAATGGAATGTACAGGTTAGGAAGTTAAAACTAAGATAAGTCGAATGCTGCTTTGATAGGCTTATAAAAGCGATAATTGTGCTAAGGTTTTATTGTCGATCCTCGAATATGACTCGGTCATCTCGTAATAGGATTCAAATTCCTTGGGCCATTGTAATATAATTTCCTTCAAATTTCGGATGAATATTTCTTATAACATTCCATAACCTTTGAGAAAACATCAATCGTCTTTAGGAAGTTTCCCATTGTGGGCATGATTGTGTGAGACGACCTTATTGTGTATGTCCTGGATCAACTTGTAAAGATTGTTATTCCGCCACGCTTTCATCACTACGAGTGGCCCTTTACAAACTTTAAGGATCCGATCAAAATCAGTAAACTTGCACCCAATTGCCTATAATGCTATAAGAGAGATTACATTATTCTTGAGGTAAAAAATGTGTCTCACATCTGTCAAGATATGCTCCACCCCATCAAACATCTTGATGCGCACTGAACCGATTCTAACAACCTTACAGGCAATGTCATTGCCCATAAACATCTGTTCACCATCGCACCCGATGTAACCGGTGAACCAATCTCGCTGAAAAGTCATGTGATATGAGGCCCCTGTATCTAAAACACACTTGTTGCTGAGATACCTGAATTTGGATACAGTGCAAACATCATCACCATCTACTTCCCTACTAGATTCCACGGTGTTGGCTTCCTTCTGTGTATTATCATATTGTTCTCCCTTTTGAGCCTTAGGATTTCGACAATCATTCTTCATGTGTCCTGTCATGCCACGATTCTAGCACTTCATTTTACCATTTCTTTCCGATTTGGATCAAAATCAAGATTTCCCTTTCTCTCATTTAGAATTCCTTCCCCTGATAACCAATGCATCTGTAGAGGTACCATCACCACTCTATTTCCTTTTCAATTGCTTATCATAAATGAGCTAAGATGACAGTTTTAACATTGATGGTATCCCTACCATGGATCAGGGTGTCTACGAAATTCTCGTAAGATGATGGAAGCGAATTCAACAAAACTAAGACTTGATCTTCATCTTCAATCTCAATATCTGCATTTATCAGTTTATAGAGCAATTCGCTAAACATATTCATGCGTTCCTTAATATCAAAATTCTCTATTATCTTAAGATTGTAAAACTATTTCTTAAAATACAGACAATTGCCCAGGGATTGATTCATATACAAACTATCAAGTTTTATCCACACTCATCTGGCGATCTTTTGATCTAGGACATTATAGATAACGTTGTCTGCTAAACATAATTGAATTGAGGTCGTAACCATCTCATCAAGTTCATCACACTCTTCATCATTCAAAGATATAGGATGCTTCACCTTACCAAGAAGAGTGTGTTACAATCATTGTTAAACTTAAATGTCTCTCATATTCACCTTCTATAATTCAAAATTATTTCTACCAGTGTAAACTTCTCCATTTCGTACTGTACGTTAGATCCTTTTGTCGACGTATTTCATGTTAGAACCTGAAACCATAACATTAACTTTGATACCATTTGTTGGCGAGATTGCACGTAAGTAAATCTGAATTCAATCAAACAAGACAAAATCAAATGTAAACTAAACATGCAGAGAACACATAAATTTTACATGGAAAAATCCCCATGGGAAAGAACCATGACACAAAGTGACAAACAATCCACTATGAAACAATATCACAAGAGATGATGCACTATGAAAATCTCATTCAAATCTCTCAAAACCCTACACTTTCTTCTATATAACCCTCGGGAACATCTTAGATAACCCTTATTATCCATAATCCCGATTACACTTGATACATGTTGGGGGCCTTACACAAAACCTTAGGATCTAGCCTCCCAAAACAAACCAGAATTATGAGATAATAAAGCAATGGAATAAATCAAAGCATAAACCACATAACACAAGAGATTTTTACGTGGAAAACCCTCAAAGAGGTAAAAACCACGGGACCTCGTCCAGATCAACAATTCACTATGAAGTAGAACGTTACAACCTTCTTCACTCACGCAGGAGTAGATAAACAATAAGAGAATAAAAGAAAAATGGAGAGATCTCGCCGATCACAAGGACATAGAAGCACTAAGATGTCAAGTGCATAGTAGATCACCTCTATAAGCATAACCTCCCTTCCACAAGCTTTATCTCTCTCTTTCTCTTTCTCTCTTACACCTTTGATAGCCCTAAACCCTTTAACAAACTCTTATAAAGCTTTACGAAACCCTTTTGCGTTCTCTCTTGCATTCCTCTTGCATACCCTATAAAAGCCCTAGGGACCCCTATTTATAGTTTAGGCAACTCCCTTTCTCACCTCTTGCGAAACTGCCTCAAATTTTCGCAGTCCGCACAAGATCCGGACTCAAAACTGCGTAAGCTCGACTGGTCGTGCAGAGTCTTCGACCGGTCGAGCGGCACCCTCGATCGGTCGAGCACCTCAAAAATCCAAAATCACAACTCGCTGGAAAACGAGTCGAGCCAGTCCACAACTGGTTGTGCACCAGCCCTCGACTGGTCGAGTGAAGCTCACGACCGGTCGAGCTTGGGGAAAAAATCTCATCAAATCTCTCACTTTTTGATCCAAGAGGGATTCACCTTCTTCAAGCTAGTCAGGTTTCTACAAACCTCAAACTTGCCCTTGAGCAAAGCCTTGGTCATCATGTCTGACCCACTATCGTTTGTGTGGACCTTCTGAAGCTGTAACACCTTCTGTTCCAAAGTATCTCTGATCCAGTTATACCGAATCTCTATGTGCTTCGACTTAGAATACTGACTTGGATTCTTGCTCAAGTGTATAACACTTTGACTATCGTAATAGACCACGTCTGCTCCTACTTTAAGCTAAGTTCCTCTAGCTCTTCATCCAAAGCATCTCTTTACATGCCTCTGTGACTGCAATGTACTTGGCCTCTGTCGTCGACAACGCTACGACCTTCTGTAGCTTGCTCTGCCAAGAGACCGCTCCCCCTGTAAACGTGAACATGAACCCAGATATAGACTTCCTAGAGTCAATGTCGCCTACCATATTTGCATCTGTGTAACCTTCTAACACAGGTTTTCCGTCACCATAGCATAAGCTCAACCTGGATGAGCTCTTAGATACCGCAGTATCCACTTCACTATATCGTAGGTGTGGTTCTTATGCAAGGATTTCATCTCCTTTTGCATAACTCTCAACCACTCCCATTTATGCTTGTTAGCTAGGACCTCAAAATAATCTTCTGGCTCTCCCCCATCAGTCAACATAATGTACTCATGCAGCGAGTACCTCTTGGACGACTGTCTGTCCCTAGATGACCTCCTCACCTGTAGCTCAATAGGTGGATCAAGTGGGGGCTGCTCCCCTGGTCCATCTTCTGAAGGAACTCCCTCATCCTCTGCACCTTGCTGTACTCCCCCGTCATCAGGCACCATGGGAGGAATAATCGGATCCATGTCCTCTAGCTCACCTGAACTAGGCTGATTCTTCTCTGGCTTACCAATGCCTTCTGTACATTGATCTTCAAAGAAAACCACATCTCTGCTCTTGACGAGCTTCTTTTCGGTCAGATCCTACAATCTGTAACTGAATTTTTCATCATCGTACCCCAAGAACACACACTGTCTGATCTTCATATCGAGCTTGGATCTCTCGTCCTTTGGTACGTGAATGCATGTCCTGCATCCAAACACCCTGAGATAACCGTACGATGGATCCAGTCCAGTCCATACCTTCTCAGGCACTTCTCCATTCAAAGCGGCTGATGGAGACCTATTTATCAAATACATTGCCATGTGCATTGCTTCTCCCCAGAATGTCTTGGGCAATTTCGCATTAGATAACATGCATTTGATTTTCTCTACAATGGTGCGATTCATTCGCTCAGCCACACCATTATGCCGGAAGGTCTTGGGAATCGTCTGTTCATGCCGTATACCCAGGGACTTGCAATACTCATGAAAGTTGCCAATGTATTTACCACCATTGTCAGTGCGGATGCACTTCAATGATCTACTTGTCTCTCTCTCGACCATAGCATGAAATAATTTAAACACACCAAAGACCTCATCCTTGAATTTCAAAGCATAAACTCAAACCCTCCTAAATGCATCATCTATAAAAGTAACAAAATACAATGCCCCACCCAAGATTTTTATCCTCATAGGACCGCAAACATAAGAATAAACCAAATCTAATGCATGCACTTTATTAACATGAAAAGCAGATTTAATAAATGAAACTTTATATTGTTTCCCTGATAAACAATCAATACAGGTTTTGAGAGGTATACCTGTCACGTTTAGAAGGATCCACTTCCTCGCTAATACGTGAAGCCCTTTTTCACTCATATGACGTAGACGCCTATGCCATATGTCAATAGCTAAATCTTCCACTGCGTTCAACCCACCCTTGCACACACTGACACTTGTCTTGTAAAGGGTGCAGCACTTCTTTCCTCTGGCTGTGATCAACGAACCCTTGATGAGCTTCCAGCGCCCACAGCAAACCTGCTTTCATAGTCATCATCATCTAACCTTCCCGTCGACATCAAGTTGAGGCGAAGGTCTGAGATATGCCTCACATCCTTGAGAACTAATGTACAGCCCACATCGGTCTTCACACAAATATCACCGACCCTTATGATCTTCGATACACCAGAATTTCCCATCTTCACGGTCCCAAAGTCACCTGACTTGTAGCTTGTGAAGAAGTCTCTACGAGGAGTCGTATAAAAAGAAGTTTCCGAGTCTATCACCCAGTCGATGTCCTGACTCGTAGCCGTGAGACATCTGAAGCGACTGCAGTGGAATCTGATTCATCTTCCTTCTCCTTCTCATTTTCCTTTTTTATCGTTCTTATTCTTACGACATTCATGCTTATAGTGGCCCTTCTTGCCACAATTCCAGCATTCAACATCCTTCCTGATACTTGACTTGCCTCTTGATTTATCTCAGGCCTTCTCGCCCTTCCTGTTCTTTCCTCTCCCCCTGTTCCTGTGTCACAAGGGCCTCTTGCTGAATAGACCCCTGAGACTTCCTCTTTGTCTCCTCATTGAAGAGATAACTGGTTACCTGTTCCATGGATACCTTTCCGTCTAGCGTGGAATTCCTTAGAGACACCACCAATGTCTCACAACTATTAAGCAATGAGCTAAGCAATAACAAAGCCCGTAATTCATCATCAAGGACCATCTTCATAGCGGAGAGTTGGTTCAATATATTGTTGACTTCATTCATGTGCTCAGCCACAGAACCACCATCTTTGAACTTAAGATTCACAAGTCATCTTATCATAAAGATCTTATTATTAGCTGTCTTTCTCTCATACAGCTATTGTAATTTCAGTCACAGACTAGTGGCTGAGGTCTCCGCAGACACGTGGTGGAATACGGAATTGTACAACCATTGTCTAATAAACTCCACCGCCTTTCGGTCCAATATCTTCCAATCATCATCAGACATATCCTTGGATTTTACTGATATGCTTAAAATTGGAGAATATAAGTCATTGCAATAAAGCAAGTCCTCCATCTTAGCCTTCCATATGGTCCAGTTAGAACCATTAAGGCTGATCATCCTTGATGAGCCACCTTCCATAATTCAAAAACTGATCCCACTCCGTTCAATGAACTTAGCTCTGATATCACTTTGTTGGGGGCCTTGCACAAAACCTTAGTATTTAGCCTCCTAAAACAAACCAGAATTATGGGATAATAAAGCAATGAAATAAATCAAAGTATAAACCACACAACACAAGAAATTTTTACGTGAAAAACCCTCAAAGAGGTAAAAACCACGGGACCTCGTCTAGATCAATAATCCACTATGAAGTAGAACGTTACAACCTTCTTCACTCACGCAAGAGTGGATAAACAATAAGGGAATAAAAGAAAAATGGAGAGATCTCACCGATCACGAGGACGTAGAAGCGCTGAGATGTCGAGTGCACAATCGATCACCTCAACGAGCATAACCTCCCTTCCACAAGCTTCCTCTCTCTCTTTGTCTTTCTCTCTCACACCTTTGATAGCCATAAACCCTTTAGCAAACTCTTGTAAAGCTTTACGAAACCCTCTTGCATTCTCTCTTGCATTCCTCTTGCATACCCTAGAAAAGCCCTAGAGACCCCTATTTATAGTTTAGGCAACTCCCTTTCGCATCTCTTGCGAAACTGCCTCAAATTTTTGCAGTCTGCACAAGATTCGGACTCAAAACTACGTAAGCTCGACTGGTCATGTAGAGTCTTTGACCAGTCGAGCGGCACCCTCGACCGGTCAAGCACATCCCACGATTTGTCGAGCACTTCGAAAATTCAAAACCACAACTCGCTGGAAAACGAATCGAGCCAGTCCACGACTGGTTGTGCATCAGCCCTCGACCGATCAAGTGAAGCTCACGACAGGTCGAGCCTGGGGAAAAAATCCCATCAATACATATTATCACCACTGGAATAGGAAATAAAATGCGTACTTACGTAGTTCCGCGTGAACCGTCAATCTAAGTGTCGATTGATCAACACTGATCGAGCACTCTTCAATCGATGAAGTAAATCAAAACTCGAGCGATCGAATGATCCAAATGTTCGGTCGATTGACCATGGTCCAAAACTGTCCAGTGAACAATCCGTCTAATTATGAAGAAATTCAATCAATCAAGCAATACTCTCGATCGAACGATATTCTCTATTTATGTATAAATTGAAGACATCCATTCAATAGTAACTTTATATAACTATCATGTTCGCCGTTCAAAAATTAAGTTTCAACACACCTCCCTTGAGTCATTTTCCTCCATATAGCCCACTGAATCATCAACTAGGCTTATTTTTGGGCCAGATAGCTAAAATGATGTGACCCATCTTGCAATTAAGGTGAATTTCAATTAAATGTTAAAGTCAGGCCCACCGGCTCTTGAGGTCAAATCCTATTAATTCCCCTCATGACTTGATCAATGGTATATAGTAACATCTGGTAACCCACCAACTCTTGAGGTCAAATCCTATTAATTCCCGATATGACTTGTTCGATTGTAATATCTGGTACGAGGCTTATATATATATAGATACCTTTCTCACAAATATAGCTTAGGTTTTCAAAAAAGGTTCTCACAATTCAATCATGGCAGTACTCCAACTTTAATAAGATAAATATTTATAAGCTAAGTAATTCTTTTTTATCCTTATATTAAAATATTAAAGTATTTATTAATTTATAATAAATATTTTAATATTTTATTTTCACCTATATTTTTCAAAAAGAAAAAGTCTTAAATCCGAAAATCCAGTAATAAATTCTCATTCACCCGCACGTACAAAATCTACACGCATGCCAGTGCATGAACCACCGAAACACGAGATCCAATCCATCCATCAGGTGGGGCCCACCCCATGTCATACCCTAGCAACCAGTCTAGTCCAATCATCACGTGATCACGGTTCTAGAAACAAACGGATATCTTAGCTTTCTTAGCCGTTTATCTGTTTGATGATATCCGACCCACCTGATCAGTGGACCAGCTTGATTTTGGGCTTGGAGACACCAAACAGACGACTGGATCTCGTGCCGGGTTGCCACGTTGGCAACTGCAATGGCACGTACAGAAGCTACCTAACACACGTGCATGGCTTACCAATACCTACGATTTGACGTGACAAGACAAAATCAAACAAAAAAGCCACAGAAGCCCTGCTTAAAAAGTCCCATGAAAACAGACGCGTTTGCCAAGCCGCGTCAGTCCACATGCAAGCCACGTGCCAACATGGCACACGTGCGAGGCATCAGATCTTCGCGCCAGGTGGGCCAGATTGATCGATCTTCTGCATGAAAATTCAGCCGTTGGATTCCTTACGTAGACGATGGGCTACAATATACAAAACAAAACAGATGGTTAAAATAATTTTGGGAGTAAATACTCTGGTTGCCTTTGGCGCTTGATACGCCGGCACTTTGAAATGCTATACCTGGCATGAATTAGCTCAAACTAGACTGGTTAAATTGGGGAACCCACCGTCCCTGAGCTTCAGGCCAAAAATCAGATTGGATTAATAATCTTGATCTCTGATTTCATTTCAATTGTTTGTTGAAATATTTCCATTAGGTATCTTTCAATTTTAACCGTCCAATAAATGTCCACCGATTGCAGATTAGATTATCGAAAGACCTTAATTTTTTTGTTCACAGAACATCTTAACGGGCACCCATGATTTGGACCATTTAATTTGAATTATTCATGCGCCACTTATTCAATTTATAAGTAATATCTAAGTGTCTGTATACCATCCAGCGCATTCTGCCAGAGTATTAAAGATATGCTCAAACAATTCTCTTCCAGCCGTCCGTTCGTATACCGATGCTATATCCACTCCAACCATCCGTTGGGCCAGATCATTATAGAATGTGAGCTAAAAAATCAAGCAGACTCAGGAATAAAGTGGGCCACACTGCAATAAACATAGGGGATTGAATGCCTGCCGTCGAAACCTTCTTGGGGCTTCTAGAAGTTATTTGTGAAAGGATTGGATGGCTTATAAACATGACGGGGTTATAGGAAGGTTTCAACGGTGGGCGTTTCCTTACCCAATGTTTCATATCATGTGGCCCACTTGAGTTTTTTGGATGATGGATGGAGCAGATGTGGCATCCACATCACGTTGGCCCAACAGTGATATAGTGAGACTGAGTAGCTGAGATAGTTTTACATCAGGAAATCCGTACATAGCGTGGCCCATCTGATGGAAAGCTCCGATCTTACACACGTGTGACACACGGGGTTGCATGGGGATTGGCATGTCTCCAACCACGGATCGCTTACCATACCAATTACCAACCAACAAAACTGCTGAACGTGATAGACTGACGATACAATATAGTGTCACTTGAGTTTCTAATTCGGGTCATCCAAACCGTTGATACAACGTGTCCCACTGTTGATGGTCCTTTCACCAAAAAAAATCTTTCAAATGGAATGATCCTGAACCTTTCATTAGAAGGTCAACAGATCAACCGTCAAAAAGGAAACTGCAGATGGTGATTGCCATTCAACCAATAAACGGCAAGATATGCCATAACTAGGATCTTCAAATCTAAGGTGGGGCCATCCACAAAAAAGGCTCATTTCATGCTCCATGTTGGATCGCTTAACATGCTAGGCTTTTATTTTCCAGAAAATTAAAAATTAAAAAAAAAAACTCCCTACTCACTATAGAATTAATATTCATTCACACCAGCCCAGTAGAGAAGAGCTTGAGTGGGCCCATCTTGTGATGTTGATGTGAAATCTACCTGACAATCAGGTACATCACCCCATGTTATGTTAGGCCAATCACGTTCTTGATTTAGGTGGGTCATCTTTGGAAACAATATAAAAGACAATGCTCACTCTCAAAATATTTTACTTATTATAGCCTACACAAATCATGGATGGGCCTAATATTTGGGCGGAGGGCTAACTTTTGATATAATATCTAATGGCTGAAATGGATTTTGTGACTGGCAATGTAAAAAAAAGAAAAAGATGTCTTTCTCCTAATTATGTCGTGGGCCACCAAAATAAAGGATGGATGTCCTTAAATTCCATTCAATATCTATTTTTCAAACATGAAATATGGACGTCACCCTTAAATTTTTATATGGCCCATCATAGTATACAAGTGAGATCGATTACAATCACTAGGTTGGGAGTAGGTTGGGAGCCAAAGATCCCGATGGCCTATGATTAAGGTGGGCACCATTAAAAGAAATAATCCGACTCGAGATGTCCACCTTTAATTTTTATAAGACATATTATGATGATTATATGAAATTTGCTATAATTATTAGCACTTATATTAAAATTTTAGGCTTGAAAACAGTACATCAGGCCCACATGTAATTCTGATAATAAAGAAAACAGTTTGAAAGGTGAGGGTTGCCGTCTACAATGTTTTCAACATCAACCTTAATATCGTATGGGGCTGATTTCTTAGCCTTTGGACTTAATACGCGGTGATGCATTGATTGTTAGAGTGGATCTTACGTAAATATTGAAGTCATGTATGAAAAAAGACAGTAGAATGGGACGTGGATTGCATCCTACCTTGGCAGGGATTTGAGGGGCCCACCGTGATGTAAGTGTTTTATCCACGGTGTTCATTGCTTTTATCAGATCATTTAAAGGAATGATCCTGAAAACAAAGTAGGTCTACAACTCCAATGGACCACACCAAAGAAAGCTGTAATGATAATGACACCCACCATTGAAACCTTTCTAAGGGCTACAAAGATGTTTTTTAATACCATCCCACCTATTCATAACGTCACTTAGACGTGGATTAAGTGAAAAAACAAATAGGATCTTGATCCAAAACTTCTCTAATCCTAAGAAGTTTTTAATAGTGGACATTCAATCCGCACTTTGTGGGCCACTTAAGCCTTTATATGCCTCAGTTTTTAGCTAATACCTTAAAATGATACGAGAAAAGTGATGGTAGATAAAATACTTACATCATAGTGGGCCCCACGTCACTTGACCGTTGGATCTGCCTCACTCCTGATCTCATGCCTTAAAATGATCCGAGAACAAGGATGGACGGCGTGGATAAAAAGATAAATCACGGAGGGCCCCTCCACATATCTGCCCGGATGGTAATCCGTACAGGCGGGAGCAGCGGCAGTCCAACACGACGGGCAACGAGCTTTTATTAACCACACGCACAAATCAGCTAATGCACACACCATCACATAAGCTAGTGTGGGACACATGTGAAATATCCAAGCCATCCATCACGTGAACCTCACCGCGTAGATACTACTTCCAAAAGATGAGGTTGGTCCACTTAGTAGGCATGCCATGATATCATAAACAAGTAGAGGGGTTAGAAAAGTTTTTTTGATTTCTTCACAACCGTCCATTTTTTCAGTTAATTGTGGCCCACATTACTCACAAACTGACCTGATTCTTGAGATATGAAATCTACATAGTGGTACCTTTGTGATGGATGGCTTGGATATCACACCTGCCTGCCATGCTAGCACTTGCAGTAGCACGTTGATTTTTCCTAATATTTGGACCCGCGAAACAGGGGTTCAATAGAATTCTACGTCTCCTCGCGCAAGGGACGTCTTCACTCCTCGAGCAATGAGTTTCTTCCTTTCCTTATGATGAATCTTTCCATGAATTATTGTTTATACAAAAATCTTTTGTTGCTTTGAATGATGTCAAGTATTTAAAACATTATTGAAATTGCTATTGAAATACTTTTTTCTTCCGTCATTTTTTAAATTATCTGTACTTTGCTTTAGAATTATGGGAAATATGAATATATAAATGAACTCGGAATTAATAAAATTTGTAATGATGAATGTTCTTCTATTTTTTTTATTATTATTGAACAAAATTTCTCTATCAAAACATATTTGTTTATTGTCCAAAAAAATTGATAAGAGCAAAAGAATTATAGAAAATCAACACCCACAACGACACTTTCTAACAAGTGATGAATAACAAGATAGGTTATCAAATGCAACCGTTGTAGGTATTTAGGTCTTTTGAAAAAGTGGGTTGGAAGTTACCTACAAACAGTTGTAGGCCACACTTCCTCTATTAAGACGATTTATAACTCTTAACTAGAGTGGAAGAAAAATACTCATTTATAAATAAAAATAAACTTATATTTAAACCAGCCAAGAAGATAATAAACCACAACCAAAGCCATGTCCCAAAGGCTACGCTGCTGATGGTTCCTTGGATGTGGCTTTGATGTGAACTCATTTGGGCCATTCAAATTGTGGGTCACATTGTAAATGGAGCACATCCAAAAAATCACAATGATCAAGCAATCCTATTCAATTAATGGCTAGCTAGCTAATGAATTGTTAAAAGGAAAATAAATAAGATTGTATTACATTCCCAATTTAACTTCTAGGTTATGATCCGTCCCCATTTGGGTAGTGATTTCGACATAGAATGTTGTCCAAGAGATATGCCATATGCAGCATGATTAAAGGGTCATCGTTATTTTTTATAATGTTAGGCATTTTAGATTGGGTTGATTGGTGTCGAATGTTTTGAACTACACTTATTGTTGTGTTGAGAGTTTTGAAATAGATTTATTTTTCTTTGTTGTCGAATCATGTAGCATTATGGATCAAAAAGTGATGATTGAATTCCCAATCATTAGAACATGCATTCATTGAAAAAGCAATAAGTAAAACCTAAGCTACTAAAAGAACCGCTAAATCATTTGTCAACCATTGGAAGTGTAGATAGTTTACTTCTTCGAACTTACTAAAAGTTTTTGCTTTCCTCATGCTACTCATTCTCTCATCATCATTTCACATTGCAGATGTTATTTTGATTTTGAATAAATACTCATATACCTTTCAAAATCAAATTACTCACTTATATATATATATATATATATATATATATATATATATATATATATATATATATATATATATATAGTTGAAGGGGATGATGGTTGGATTAAATTAGGATCATTTTTTAAAATATGATATTTCTTTATTTGTTAAAGATGAGTACGTATTAAGATTTATCAATATCTTATCTCTTTTATATATTATCTTCATTGTAAATTATAGTTTTCAAAACACAATCTTTCTTTTGGTGAAATAGATTTACATTTTCCATTGAAAATTACACTATACATCTTTAAAGGTAAGATAGCCTTTTCATGTGAAAATCTTTGTAGAACTCTAATTATTGTGAGCAGAAATCAAAGTAATAATATAATGTAGAAATTCAAAACCTAAATTATGAAGTTCTTTTTCAACTTCTTGCTAACTCAAGTTAGTTTGGAGTGAACTTTGAAACTTGTTCATTCATTGAATATATAATCTTTCCGCACCAACCCACATGTCCATATTTAGCCTATTCGGTTATAACGCCTTGCACGCGTTGAAATTCACATGCAAGCCATACATTTCTTTGAAACCCGACAAGGCGAGCATGCTACATGTAAAGAAGCTTTACTTTTCTAGTGCATTCTATTGTCGCGAAGCGATAGAATGTGAATGGCGTCTCGATGTGCAATTCATGCAAGTGGGCCCATTTTCTATAGAAACCATTGATATGATTGGACACATTTTGGATGGGGATTCCTTGATAATCTTCCGAATCGAGGAATACTAACAATTTGATCAGTGGACCACCAAAAATGGACGGATAATGAAAATACATCGATTGTTCGGAAAACACTCGGGCATTGAATGGTCATGATCTTCAAATTTAGTGGGCCTATCAAGCTAGATGGGAATTCTAATGTCCACCCATGGAATTCAGATCATGGACATCCAAAAACTGTATACATGGGACAAGTAGATGAGAAATAATCTACAGTGGAGGATATGTAGCTAGGACCAAAAGATCCAGGTATAAAATCAAATAGTGGTCTACATTCGAGGGGCAGAAATACTAGGTTCCTGGAGTAAGTGACCATCTGACTCGGGGTCGACACGATAAAAGGTGTAGATGACACACACATGCAATGCAGACGTCATTTGATGTGAAAAGCAAAAGAGCGCACAGCCAAAGTAATCCATCGCAATCGCAAGCATTTCCGCACGTGTGTGAGATTTCGGACTTCCATCAAATCATGTTTCATGTAGTCAACCTACTCCACTCCTCTGGTGGGCCACACATTCATCGAACTCCTATCACTGGTTATCCTTTTCCATCCATCCATTTCCCATACAAGTATTTCCGCAATGAAATCCCAAATCAGGAGCTAAAGCACAAAAACCGTGGGGCCCACTCCACCAACGGTCCAGATATCTTACACGCGTGCAAAACCGCAGGTGCAAGGGGGCGCTTGTGTTTGTCGATTGCATACGAGGGCATCTCCGAATAGAGACTCGTACTACCCCCGCCCAATAGTTCGCTTCGCCTCTGTCGCGACTCAAAACTCACCATCCGTTGCGCTAAACTTGGCCCCACATGCTGGGTTTCAAGATGATCAGAACCGTCCATCTTGTCAATCCCATCCCATACAGATCACGATAAAGATTACTCCGGACGCATGGTTGAGAAATTTAAATTTCTATCATAGAAACCTAAAAATCAAAGGTTAAGACCATGAACGAAGCGTGATCATGGAAAAAGAACTTACTTATGCTAGTATCTAAGAACATGGACGGTTCAAATCATTGGACCATCTGGGCACGTGGACCCCAGTAGCAAGCGACATACACAATATCCTAAGTCGCGACGGAGGCAAAACGAACTAGTCTCTCTCTCTCTATATACAGTGTTCTTCTCACCCTTTCTTCTCCACAACTCCCCTTCTCCTTCACGACAGGGGTTAGAACTCAAAATTACAAAAAAAAAAAACCATTCCTTTCTTTACTCTGGGGTTTCATCTCCACCTTCCAATCTTCGATGTGCATCCATCCCATCCACCCATCCATCATCAACTCTCCAAAACTATGTATTCTCTCCCTCCATCTCTCTCTCATGACATGATTTTAATTTCATTTCATTTCATTTTTTCATTTTTGCAGAGTCTGCTGAAGTAGAAGAAGAGAAGCTTCTGTGAAATGTCAGCCCTAAGATCCGACCTGCCGCTGCGTCTCCGGCAGCTCTTATCCGGCGATGGCGCCGCAGGCTCCTCTCTTAAACTGGAGCCGAACCCGGTCAGTACCGTCGATCGATTCCCTGCACGTCGTTTATCCCCTACGCATGTTTGCATTCGTCGGAGTTTCTCATTCGCATGTGTATCTGCGGAATTCAATATTTACACCCCTACATAAGGGCATTTTGGTCATTATGGAATTGTTGGAAGCTGTTGTGGAGGGAAGCGACTGTGACCGAATTACCCTCGTAGGGGTGGGAATATCAATTTTATGGGGCAGAAGTTGCACTTTTATATGTTTTGGTTTGAAATTTTTAGGTTTTGGTTTGGTTGTTTAGGAATTAGAATTATAGTATGTCTGGTTGAATTGTTTTAGTTTGGTTTAGTTACTTATTTTGCTAATTTCTAATTGGATTGTTTTACTATATTGGAGAATTGTGAAGCGTGCTGTCGGGGGTGTTTAGGAAAATGGGATTGCACATTTGGGCCTGTTTGGATGCACCACTTATCTTGTTTAGTGATTACCTGTTGAGATTTGTATGTTGCTAATTTCTATTTGAACTCTTTTTGCTATCCTGAAGAATTGTGAAGTGTGTCATTGGGTGTATTTAGGAAAATGGGATTGCACATTTGGGCATGTTTGGATGTGCTGCAAGGCATGGATCGTGGGGATCTTTGTTGCTGGTTAATTTGCATTTTTGTACCCATTTTTTAGGTCTTAACAGTTTATCATTGTCTTTATGAAGCGGCTGGTGTGAATATTGTTCCATCGGTGAAATGTGGAGCATCTGAAGTGGGCCTTAGTTGCTTGTGTTATTATGCATGCTCTTTGGTCATGATGGAGAGTTTGGAACATTGTATCTATACACTATCAAATTGAATTACAATCTGTAGTTCAATAGAGAAACATTGATGAAATTGTAGACAACTTCCTAGCATTCATAACAAGAAGTAGCCAACAAATTATATTTGGATTCTGTTCAAGTTTTTTATTTTTTTATTTTTTTGGAGATAAATAAAATTTATTAGAAGCATGCAAAATGCGCGAAAGAGTACATTCCAAGTTTACAATTTAAAAAGAAGGAGAGATTGGCAGATTTAACTGCCTTTACAAAAGAAGCCCATCCCAAGACATTGCATTTAATTTGCCTAATGACCTCTTGAGGCAAGGAGCTCCAATTATGGAAATATCGCCTATTACAATTCCCCCAGTTGGACAAAAAAATTGCCGAAATAAGACCAATGAAAATGTTTCCAAAGGGGAAAAAAAAATTGCCGAAATAAGCACTCTCCACACAACTTTCCCAACTCTTCCCACCTCTCCTACATGCCAAAGCCCACAAAAGTTCCGCAACAGGCTGTGGCATTGCTCAAGCGGTATGGAAAGCATCCTAGAAGTGGTCCCACATCTTTTGAGTAAATGTGCAGTGAATGAAGAGGTGATTAACCGACTCCCAATCTCTCATACACATCAAACATATGATGGGGAGGACAAGGGATCTTCTTTGCAAATTATTGATAGTTAACACTCTCATTCTTCCCACTAACCAAACGAAAGCCGCCACCCTTGGAGGGGCTCCATACGACGATCTATTAAACGAAAGTGAATGTGAGGCGATTCATATTGTAGAATGAGCGAACGGAAAAGCAGCCCGAACTCTGGTCATGCCAAACCATCGAATCCTCTTCTTGAGTTGAGGAAACCACATTGTTCAACCAGTCCAACAATTTAGGCAGCTCCATAATCTCCACATCTGTTACGTATATATCCATATAGTAAGGTGGAGACCACACCATAGAACCGCCACATTGAATAGCTACCATGCATGGAGATAAGGCTATCTGAAGCAACGTGGGCCTCTCTAGGAAAAGCTTCTTAAATCGCTCTAACTCCACAACAAACATCCACCCAAAATAATGACATAGAGTTCGCCAACATATTAGAAAATGTAGCTTTAATAAGAGTTTGGCAGGATCCCAAAGACAAATATCTACGCTTCCAACCCAAGAACTTCCTCTCAATATCGTGATAACCTTGCCCCACAAATGTCTAGCTAGCTTGCTTAGACATAAGGGCAAACTTAAATAGGCCTAAGGAAAAGTCCTTTTTTATTTTTTAGTTTTTAATAATATACAACCAAAGACAACAACCAGCCATGCCAGCTCCTCATTATCCCTATGGACTCCAAGCATTTTGCTCTTGGCGACATTGACATGTAGTCTTGAAACTGCTTCAAATCAAACAATGGTTTTCCGAAGATTATCCATTAAGTCCACATCCGCATCAAAATACAGAAGGGTATCATATGCATATTGAAGATGACTAATCTAAACACCCCCCTCCCCCGATTTGCCACTTTAAAGCCTCTGATTAAACCCTTTACGAAGCATCTTACTCAATGCTTCCCTAACAACTAGATAAGGAGATAAATGATCACCTTGTCTAATACTCCCAGAAGCCTTGAAGAACCCTTTGACAAACCATTTGCCAAGATGGAAAAAGTTGCCAATTGCACACAAGCCTGCATCCAACCCCTTCGTTTTTTACTGCATCTCAACCTACCGAGCATGGAGTCAAGAAACTCCCAATCAACTTAATCATAAGCTTTTTCAATGTCAAGCTTGTAAACCACCCGACATTTCCTTTCCCTATTCTTGGAATCAATACATTGATGAGCAATTAAGGTGCTATCTAGAATATGTTTTCCCATCATAAAGAACTCCTGATTCTCAGTTACAATATGTGAAAGCATCCCATGTTACCTAAGAGTTAGGACTTTAGCAATAATTTTCTACGGGTCCCTGATTAGGCTAACGGGCCTAAAATCTTTTATCGTATCGGTCCCTTCAACTTTAGAGATGAGAGCTATGAAAGACGCCCCTAGATCATTTGAGAGGCGACCACGATCGTGGAATTTAGAAACAAAGTCCTCAAATCCCTTTCGATCACTTGCCAGAATTTTTGGAAAAACATCATGGAAAACCATCGGGGCGTGGGGCCTTCTCTCCACACATTGAATCCAAAGAAACTTTAACCTCCTCGGAAATAGGGATTTCAAGAGACGTCGCTACCTCACTCGGTAATTGAGGAAATTCCATATTATCTAGCCACAGTCTCTTCCATTGATCTCGAGATAATAGATTTTTCGAATCGTAGATACCATTTACAACCAAGCTACTTATTCTATTACCCCGAGCCCTAGCACTAGCTATGTTGTGGAAGAAACACATATATCTGTACCCTTAGTTAAGCCATAGAGCTCTAGATTGTTGTCTTTATTTGATTTCCTCTTTTTTGATATGATTAGCATAACTCGAATCTAAGCTTGCTCTCTTTTCTCACTCATTAGATGACAACTAGCCGACCTCCTCTTTAACATCCAACTCGTGCATCTCCTTTAAAATAAGATTGAACTCCGCTTCCTTGGAACCAAAGACTTCTTTCTTCCTACATTTGATATTTTCTTTCAACATTCTAAGTTTTTGAGATAATCAAAAGCCGTCAAGACCATCCACCGAAAAAGAATCCCACGAATCTTTAATCAATTGATCAAACCCATCTATATCCGGCCAAGCTAACTTCAATATTAATGGCTTTAGGCCCTAATCTTCCTCCAAAACCTCCAGAACAATAGGATGGTGATCTAAAATAGGTTTTTGTAATCCCCTTTGACTTGCAAGAGGGAATTTTTCAAGGTAGTCCACGGACACCAGAATTCTATTGAGTTGCGATAGAGTAGGATCTTGCCGCCCATTTGACCAAGTGAATTTAGCGCCAATTAGTGGAAAGTCCACCATCTCGTGCCGATCCACCCATTTTGTGAAACCTTTCATGTTACTAGTTATACGCGCGACATTAGATTTTTTATAAGAAAATCTCACCATGTTAAAATCCCCATCAACGCGTGGAAAATCCCATCATTGCCTGACACTGCTCAACTTTGCTCAAATTGCTCGTGTTGACCTGGAACACATGGGCCATAAACTGCTGAAAAAACCCATTGCCACCCAGAAACAATATCTCGTAATACCACAGACAGAAAAACACTTGAAATGCTATCCTCTTTCTTCCAAACCTTTGCATTCCAAGTCATAACTATGCCCTCCACAACTCCTATAGCATCCACTGAAGCTACTCCTTATTCTTTGCCCACTAGACTTACCTGCTGAGTCGTAGTTAATTGTACGCTCTAGGCCGAGAAGTTCTTTCCAACCTCTCGGAGATTTCTTGGCCTTTACTGCCTGAAGATGCAATTGTCTTTGAGCTCATCTGCCTTGCACAAACTGGAATAACACATAAGCATCCTCATCTTGCGCCCCAAATGATATTATCCCAACAAGCTACCGACCCATTCTAGCACATACTTAAACCAACACAATTGTTTCGCTGATATGTTATTACCCCCTTTGGTAATAGATTGAACCTCTGATACCATTCTAGAATAAGCTTGACAAATAGCAACGTCTCCATCTCTTAGAGTAGCCCTAAGTGAAGTATTATTAACACCTCCTCCATGACACGATCAACTGATACCATATTCCCCACAATCCCAATTCCTCTTGATGAGCCAAATGCGCCACCCTTTTATAATCTTCCTGGAAGACTCGCTGCCCCATGTGGTCATCCTCCTTGCTCCTGAGCTCCACTAGTGTGCCAACGAAACTTGCTGGAAGGAATTGCGTGTATCCAACGTTGTTAAATGTGACCGCATATTCGCATATGCGAATTCCCATATGCATATCGCATATGCCATCATCGCATATGCCATTGCAGTGCATATGCGATCGCATATGCCAAATGTGCGAGGATATGCGATCGCATATGCGATGTATGCGATCACATACAGCATATGCGATCGCATATCTGCCAACTGTTGGCACATTATTTTGTTTGTTTATTTTTTATTTTTGCAAAAAATCAAACTTTCTTAAGTAGTGTTACTTTGTAACTATAAGTTGTGTAAGTATATTGTTGAATGTAACTTAGGCCCCGTTTGTTAAATCTGAAGTCTAAAGCCTGAATCTGAAATCTGAAGCCTGGATCTGAAATCTGAAGCTTGAATCTGAAATCAAGTCAAAAAACTTGTTTGGTAACTATGGCTGAAGTCTGAAAATTAAGTATTGAATTTGAAACAATCTGTTTGTTAACAAACATCTGAAATGTTTGAAATATGTTAATTTGACACATTTGCCCCTATTAATCTCCTATTTGAAAATGTTTACATTATAAAGAAATTATTTTTTATTAAATGAAAATAAGATTATTCTATTTAATTCAATTGAGAGTAGCATCAACCATATAATATTTATTTACATAAGTTAGCTACTTGATCTCTACCTCCATCTGTATACTTATCAAATCAAGATTTTGATCTGTTCATTTTGTTCATCACTTATGAATATGCTTAATCCTCCATTAAAACTGAAATATGAGGAATTTACATATGTGAACAAGTCACTCAAATCTAACGGTATATATCTTACCCTTAATCACTCAAGAAACCCACTTTATGACTATCCATTTACAAAACTGATCGCACATATATCTATGTACACCGTTAGAGTACCAACCATCAAGTCTTCATATTTTTAGCAGGTCATCTGACCGCCCATCTTATCAGGATCCGTCAAATGAGTCATCCAAACATTGAGATAAACCACTCAATTTGAAGATCTTAAGACACATGAAGTCCAAACTACCGGATAATATTGCAACTAAATATATGTAAACATCGTATTAAAACCCAGAGTAATATAACCCATTGAAGTGGTATCTCAATTGTCCAAAAGCGATCAAGGCTCAAATTTAGACCTTAGGAAGAGTGCGAAAAATAACAAACGTTAGCAAAATTTCATTTTATTTGGACGGTCCAGCTAGGAGATACTAACTTCAGAAGTTGTAATAAAAGATAAGGGTATAATTGTAATAATACATTCTAAACTCATAACACATACAGCAACGTGAAGCGGGAGGTTTTTCCATAGATTTCACTCACACGTTCTGAGAGGTGTGGCCCGCCCATAGCTTGGATCTACTTCAAACTTGAGGCCATGGGCTCACATAGCAAGCTAAAGACGGTGAACGGAATGGATGGACGATGAGGATTTCTCACAAACATCCCAGTGGCCTCCTGCGTTCTACGCAGGAACTTCCCACGGCAGGAGATCCGCATCCCTCGTCTTGGCCACAAGACGGAACCGATCAGCTATACTACCACCTCGCCAATGGCGGTGGTCGGTCAATGTCCCTACCATGATGTATGTGTTTCATCCATGCCATCCATCTATTTTTTCAGATCATTTCATGGTATGGGACAAAAAATTAGGTATATCAAAATATCAAGTGGGCCACATTACAAGGAACAGTGTTAAATGAGAGTCGACCATTAAAAACCTTTTGGGAGCCATAAAAGTTTTGGATCAATTTGATCTTTGTTTTTTCCCTTCATTTGGGCCTGTATGACCTAATAAAATGATTGAATGTCAAATAAACAGTACAGTGGGCCTTAGGAGAATTTTAATGGTGCATATCCATTCATTATTGTTTTCCTATGGTGTGGTCCACCTGAGATTTATATCCCTCTAATTTTTGGGTTGAATGATCTATAAAAATGGATGAACGGAATGGATGAAACACATACATCATGGTGAGCATAAAGAAGTTTCACAGTGCAAAAAATTTAAAAGAAAAAATTTACAAAACTTGAAAAGGGTACTTTAGGAAGCAAAAAATTTTGTTTAATGAAAAATCACGGAGCGCATTCAGCGTTCACCATTAAGCCAGACTCTTATCACGAAAAGAATTCATAAGTTAGCGCTTTCCGTCTTCCGCGTTAATAACGTATTAACAAACACCACTAAACACGGAAATTTTTTTCCATTCCATGTTAAGTGCAAAAATTCAGCGTTACCAAACACGGCCTTAGTGTTAGTGTAACTAAGTTGTAACTTATTGTAACTAAGTTGTAAATTGTAACTTGTAAGTAGTGTTAGTGTTATAATGTATAAATAATAAACATTAAGATGTAACTTCAAAATTGTATTTGTACAATAAATAACTTATTGATTGTTTTGTTACTTAACTATATTGTTGAATGTTGAATTTGATGTACTTGATTCATTTTTCTAACAAGTCACAAACTAACTTTATATATGTAAAATTACTATATTAGTTATCTATTGACTTAGGGAAGCTTCTCCTAAGATCTTATATTTTTCTACATTTTTTTCAAATTTTCTCCTTATTTTTTTGTTTTTTTTTCAAAAAAATAAAAATAAAAAATTATACGACCGCATATGCGATTGTGCGATCGCATATGCACACAAGCATATCCGATCTCACAGAACCGCATATGTGGTTTGACAACATTGCATGTATCTCCGAAGCATGAAATTTGTAGCGGTCTCCTCTTCTTATGCTTCGACTGCCTCAAGGGCCTTTAGTAGTCGAATCTTGTCACATCTTTGATATACAAGGGGTTAGGAGAAGTCCCACGTGCAAGAGTTAAGCGAGCGTGTCGACGAAACTGCATTAGACACGTGGGAGAAAAGATAAGTGCGAGTGGGAGGTGGGCTTCATCAACACCGCGTGTTGCCTTCTTGAGCTCCTCTCGAGAGTCACTCTCCACATGTCAGCCTCTCCGTCATTGCGGCCGTCCTCCTATTATCTTGCCCTTAGGGGGAGGTATTAGGTGACGGCTCAGTTTGTTGAGACTATGTATCTCGACTCTTCTACTGGGACGTCTCCCAAGCTGAAACCCGGACCTCTCCAAAGTAGCAAGCTGTTGGGGTACGTGTCCCTGTCGTCCTAGGTTCGAAGTCCTAACCAGGGTCCGGAGAGAGTGTCTTGGTTCCATACTCCCGCAACCCTCTCTGCGACACATATCTTCACCCCATGCCTCCTATCTCCACCTACCCCTTTACCACCAATAGGAGAGCTCCATGTGTCCCTTCTTGGTCCGATTACCATAGGAACACTGAGATTGTTCTCCATCTTCCAACCCCTACCTGCAGTAGCTTCTTCTCGCTGGACCACCATTGCCCCTTTTGCTCTAAACCTCTTTCTAGTGCTCCAGAACCTCCTATCTTTTCTCCTTTTCCACTCTTAATTCTAAAATCTCTTCCTCTATCATTCCTTAATTGATATGGGATTCGCTATCGTCCTCTTCTTCTTCACATATACTCTAGCCACCCCCAGCTCCTTGTTATTCTCTATTGTGGCATCAATCGCCACCATTTCTCCCATACACGCTCCAATCTCTAGGAAGACTTACCAAAACCATAATTCTAACAAAATCCCCCACATGAGAAATCACACCTGCCCAAAAAAGGAATTCTCTGTCCATCTCTTTATCTGCCTCAACAACCCTTCTTTGAACAAAGCTCCCGTAACCATCGCTTGATCCAGACATAAACCTACTTTTATCAATATCTAGACTTCACCTGTCTCTATTGACTTGACAATGAAGTCATCCTCTGCCAAGCCACGTCACTCTTCTAACCAAGTTCTTATCTATGGGATGGTGGCTTCTTCAGATGTTTCTGCAATCATCGACCACTGCAAAGAGTCCAAGGCCTTCTATATCACTTTTGGCTTGACTCCCTTCTCTATCACTTCTGGCCTAACTCGGAACACCTGTTCGTCGTCGACAATCTCCATCCATATCCACTTCTTCCCCTCTGTTCCTTTCTCTCCCTGAAGCTTCTGCTTGGAACTTTCATCAACCTTCTAATCCTTTTGGAACTCCTGTCGTAATTTTTTTCCCAACCACAATGTCCCTAAAGGACTTTGAGCTTACTCTACCTTGACCCTCTTCCCTTGTTTCCGTTCTAGTTGATTTCTATCTAGCTCCCATCTTCACCCCTTTACCTTCCTCCCCGTCCCTTTATATTACGACCATACCGATTGAGACTTTTTGGACTACATATTAAGTTGGGTTAGATGTGCGAGCAAGTGGAGGGGGTGGATAAGTGAGTGAGTAAACTCAACCAAGTTCTTAGGGCCTGTTTGGTTTTTTGGCTCAAGTGTAATTGCATTGTAAATGAGTAATCATTACTTACCAAGGTAATTACCTTCATTTACCTTCATCTTTCCCAATGCTGACTTGACCGCTTACTTTTTAAGCACTTAAATCGAGAAATTTGTAAAATAAATATGGGGCCCACCATAATGTGTGTGGCTTATCCACACCGCCCATTCATCATGCCAAATGAATTTAAAGCATGAGCCCAAAAATTAGGCAAATCCAAAGGTCAAGTGGACCACACCACACGAAATTATGAGAATTAAATGCCTACCATTAAAAACTTGTTGTGGCCCTTAAAAATTTTAGATCAGGCTTATATTTATATTTTTCACTTATTCATGTCCGTGTCACCCTATGAACGGGTTAGATGGTGAATAAACCTCAACGTGGGCCTAGTAAAAGAGTCAACTTTCAACGGTGGACAAATTAAGTCCATTGTTTCCTTTCATGTGGGCCAATTGAACATTAGATCTTCCTAATTTTTTTGGATAAAGCCTCAAAATATTCTAATAAAACAGATGGACGACACGAATATATTATATACATTATGGTGGGGCCCACGAATTTAAGTCAACATTTTTGGACCGGTTTCTCAATTGAAATTACTCACTCGTTTCCAAACAGGTGAAAGATAGTAATAATTACTTTTTTACGGTGATTTACAGCAATTTACCAGTATTATGGAAAACCAAACAGGCCCTTAGTGTAGATCAATGGGTCCTTGAAAGGTTTCTTTCGAAGTTCGAGAGGCATCAGGCAAGGAGACCCGTTATCTCCATTCCTCTTTTGTTGTGGTTGTTAAAGCTTCGAGTAGAATGTTGGATCGTGGGCAAGAGGCTAGTCTTTTTTGTGGGTTCAGTGTTGAAGGGTTAGGTCCTTCGATATCCCATCATTAGTTCGCTGATGATATGATTTTGTTTTGCGACGTCGATGCTAGTATGGTGGATAAACTAAGGATAATTATTAGATGTTTTGAAGTGGTGTTGAGGTTGAAAGTTAACATCGCGAAGAGTGAGAAACCAACTAAACATTTATGGGATAGGGTTGTGGAGAGGTTTGAAAGGAAATTCGCTCAGTGGAAGGGCTGATACCTTTTCTTAGGCAGTCAAATTACTCTCATGAAACTAGCCCTCTTGAACTTGCTAGTTACTTCATGTCACCATTCAAATGCTCGAAGGCAGTATGGGTTTAGCTAGAAAGATTGAAGCAGGAATTCTGGTGGCAAGGGTCAGAAGAGAAGACAAAGTTCCATCTCTTAGGCTGGGGTGAGGTAAGTCATATGCAGGAGGAGCTGGCATAAGGGAGTTGGAGTTGATGAATCTACCTCTGTCAGGCAAGTGGTTATTGGAGGTTTGGGGCAAAGGAGGGAGCATTATGGAGGGAGGTCATGGCTGACAAGTATGGATGCCAGGATGGAGGGTGGAGTACTAAGGATTCCTTTCTGTATAGAGCTTTGGCCATTTGGAAAGGGGTGTCTTCTGTTAAGGCCAAGTTCTTTGAAGGCATCAACTTTTCCTTTGGCAGTGAGGGAAAAACTTGGTTTTGGGAAGGTGTGGATTGGCGATCGATATCTACAAACAAAGTTTCTGCATATGGCTTGGCTATTTACGGGAAGCAATATCAAGGTGGCTCAGTGTTTCTCTTACATTGAGCGAGTCGTATGGTCCCCTCCCTGTCGCAAATCCCTTCTCGATGAAAAGGTGGAGTTTGTATTGTTGTTAGATGTATCCAATTGGGTTGCCTGGTGGGAGGGGAGTTGGATAGAATGGTTTGGTGTAAGGATAAGTTTGGTACCTTCTTGGGTCAATTATTCTATTATGATTTACAAGTGCAAAAGAGGGGCAACAAGTTGGGGAAGACAAGGCATGTGTGGTCTTATGGAGCTCCCCCAAAGGCGGCAGCCTTCAGATGGTTAGTTGTTAAGGATAAAGTCCTAAACGTGGATAATCTTCAGAAGTGCTCAATGGTGATCCCTAATGTATGCATCATGTGCATGTGACATGCCGAGTTAGTTAATCATCTCCTTTTCCGTTGTTAATTCACGCACGGTGTGTGGAGCAATAATCTTGGGAGCTTTAGTGTGGATTGGGTTATGCAAGTTTAGTTGGAGAGCTATTCTTGGTATGGCAGCGAGTAAGTATTCGGAAGTAAGCTGGAGCTTTTTGTAGGTTAGGTTTGCTGGTAGGCCTTTGGGCAATGTGGGGAGAAAGTAATGGGAGGTGCTTCCGAAATGAGGGCAACTCAAGGGAGCGGGTCATTAGTAGGGCTTTGTTAAATTTAGCAGAGTGGGCTTCTTGTATAGATGGGTTGAAAGATTGTTCTTTGCCATTTTAGGGATGTTATGTTTTCTCTTTAGTTTGTAGTTGTTGTGCCATCTTGGAGCTCCTCTTAATGAACATTTTTTCTTCATTGCCTTTTTTTTTTTTTTTTTTTTTTTCAACTTCAAATTTTCTTCCTTTTTGTGCATCTCTTTATTTAAGCTTAGAGGAAGTCTAGGAACTTTGTTATAGTTTTCTTCTAATCAGGTGCCGCTCCTTCAAATTGCAGTTTGGAACCCCGCTCTAGCTCTTGCTTCAAATTGCGGTTTGGAACCCTGCTCCAACTCCTACTTCTTAACCTTTTATACTAGCTAACATTTGAAACAGATGCCTCGCCGATTCTGCACATGAATCCGTTGCTACTTTGCTTAATGGCTCATGCTTCGTGCAACTATAGCTAGGAACTCATTTTCAACTAGATTTAAAAACTAGATTTAGACCTATTTTGAGATCAAAATGCAATACTTGAGCATTGCTTGACAAACCAAAATGGAGAAGAACTCAATTTAGTAGTTGTTGCCCAACCTTGGAGGGGAGGATTCCAAATCATTTAATCTTTTCCACTCCTCATCCGTCAACCGATGAATTCATCGTCAGATGTGTTTATGGAGGTTCCTGCAGGCCATCCCACATCATGTATACAAGGGATCCTTTATAGTCTTGTGTCGGATTTGCAAATCTGTACAATAATGTACAATTAAGCAGCGTCTAGATAGTACCCATGCAGAATTTGGGACTGGTATTGGTATCTCATGTTCTCAATATTGTTAATCTAAGCATGTGAGTAGGCATGGTAGCTTTGTTGGACTATGTGATTAGTAGACATGGGCTGTTTGAACGCAAGCAAAGTTGTATTTTGACAGATTGTTTGGGTCATGCTGTCTTGGACTAGATACTTTGCTCGTTGTTTGTCAACCACCCTAGAAGAGGCAGTGAAAATAGTATGGGGCGCTTAATATGGATGGCATTTTTTACTTATGATGCATGTGTGCATGGACGCATGTGGCATATGTAGGGTGTTTGAAGATTGATGGTGGCAAACATCTGCCATTGGGGCGCTTGAACATGGACGCTGACACATGTGCCACATTTGGCACAAGTGATGTATATGTATGGAACATTGTGTTCCCCCTTGCACCAAACTAGGCGTAAGCTTTCCTCACCTTTATGCTGCCCTTTTCAAGGGACATGATCCTCGATTGATTGCACCTTTTGGGGACAAGCTGTTCGTTTTTCTTGTGGTTCTTGTGCATAAATGGGTTAGGCATATCATGGACAATTTGTTTGCCCAGCATAGCCTGTAGGAGGTTCAACTTTTCTTGGTCCAAACAGGCCATAGTTTGAGGAGATGGAGTTTAATTACTGGCCACACTCGATAGATATGGTACATTGGTACTTGCAATCACAAAATGAGATGTCTGCTGCAGCTTTATCATTTGAGTTACACTGATGACAGTGGTGATGGTTCAGAGGCAGAGAAGTTTAGCAATTATGATAATCTGGTAAGCGTGGTCTTTTTAATGCTCCATTCACCATTAGGGCCAGCGATCTGGGTGGTCTGGATTAATGTACATGTTGTTTGTATCCCATGTTTTATGTGGTGGACTCACCACCTTTCCAATGTGTGGAAGAAAATGCACTTAGTAGTCTAGCTAGTATTAGAATTAACAAAGGAATGATTATTGAATCCTTTTCAAATCTTCATTGGAAGGTCAAGAGTTATGGTAGAATTGGAATTCTTGCAATCATGGCCTTTTACATGAATATGGATCCAATTTAATAAATTTCAAACCAGTTCTGAACTAGAGCTATTTGATATCAGGACCCATGAAGCATGCTTAAATGACTGGGTGCAATGCTTGACGTTTTTGTGTGCAGTCAATGTTATTTTTTTTCTTTGTGCAATTAATTATCCACAGAGATATGTTTCTAATTAGATTTTGAGTCCCTCCGGTTGGTATATGTTCTTAAGAATTGACATTTTTTATTTTATTTTTATAAAAAACTTGTTCCTGATTTACTGTTTTGGGTATTGCAGCAACCGAAAATTAAAGCATTCATTGATAGAGTGGTATCAAGCCCTCTCCCTGATATAGCAATACCTCTTTCGGGTTTCCGTTGGGAGTACAATAAGGTTCTAAAATGGCCCTTTTTGTTGTAAACTTTCTGTGTTGTTTAGCTGTTTATCTCTCTATTTTAATACGTGGCTATGATTTCAGGGAAATTTCCATGACTGGAGACTACTGTTTCTACATTTTGATACTTACTTCAAGGCATATATCTCTTCTAGGAAAGATCTTCTCTTATCTGACAATATTTCAGATGATGATGGTCCGTTTCCAAAGCATGCGGTCCTGCAAATTTTAAGAGTCATGCAAATAATTTTGGAGAATTGCCAAAACAGGAGTACGTTTAGTGGCCTTGAGGTATGCTTCACCTCTGAGGATTACTGACTTCTGTATCTCCCTTGTCACATAAGATCTACGGTGACGCTGATGATGTGTTTGTGCTTTTCCCATAGTTCTTTGTAGGATAAATCTAACCTGTCCACCATGTGAATTTCCTTATCTGGTGTTCTGCACTCAAATTGGAGACTTCACGGAATAGTCCATGATCCAAATAGTTCACTGGGTGGGTCCCACCGTGAATGGACCACTATCTTCATATTTCAAGGACTGGAGTATCCTACACATCCAATTGCTGGGCCTCTCCGTGTTCATTGTTGACTGTGGTCTGCAATCTTTCCTACTTTGCCTTTGCAGGTCAGTAATCAGATGGTCAGTGAGACTTTCCTGTTGTGGCCGATCAACAGTGGGACCAAATCAGTGAACAATCGATCCAGGCCATGGATTGTTTTGGGACTTACCCAATTTAAGTGTGGGGCACCAGATAAGAAGCTGTTGTGATGCAAACATGTTAGTTTACCTCTTAGCATCAGAGTTGTTCCAGTGCTCTCAAAGCACTATATGTTATAGTGCTCCTAGTTGCATTGGGTCACAGAGTCTGATCCATAGATCTAGACTGAAAAATGTTAACCATTTGATCAATGGCCTTTAATATGGACGGTCAGGACTGTTTACACACAATAGGTGCTATTATCAATTTGATCCAACTATTTGTTGGGTCTCATCATGGATTGCATTTGATTCTAAAGAATCTTGATAGGCAATCATAACCATGCCATCTATGGCTTGGAAAATGGATGGCTCCAGAAAATGAGGCGAAAGCAAGGATGGATAGGATCATCTGATCTGTGATTTTTTTGCATGGTAGCCCATGAAATTTGTTCTGGACTTGATGGGCAGCTCAGATTGATCGATTGGACTGTCTGAATGAACTGATGCAACTAGGAGCACTATAACTCATAGAGCTCTAAGAGAAGGGGAGCATCTCTCTTCTAGCAAATTTGTGCATATTTACAATTATGTATTTCTTCAAAAAAAAAAAAAGGTTTATATTTGTAAGCATTTGCAATGTTCTAGCCTGACATTGCTGCCTTGTTCAATTTGTCAGCATTTCAAGCTATTGCTGGCATCGGCAGATCCAGAGATTCTGACAGCTACGTTAGAGACTCTGTCTGCCGCAGTGAAAATAAACCCCTCCAAGCTGCATGTGAGCGGCAAATTGATTGAGTGCGGCATAATGAACAGTTGTCTCCTGTGCCTAGCCCAGGGATGGGGAAGCAAAGAAGAAGGCTTGGGCTTGTTTTCTTGCGTTGTGGCTAACGAGAGAAGCCAAGAAGAAGGCTTGTCGTTGTTCCCGTCTGATGAAGAAAAAGAATCGGATAGATCACAACATCGATTGGGTTCAACCCTTCATTTCGAATTCCACATGGTCACGCCGAAAGGCATGGAGCAAAGCAACCTGCGGCAGTCTTCCAACCTGCACGTCATACACATCCCGGATTTGCACTTGAGGAAGGAAGATGATTTGCTTCTTCTAAAACAATGTGTCGACCAATATGACGTACCTCCAGAGCACAGGTTCTCGTTGCTGACCCGGATAAGATTCGCCCGCGCTTTTCGTTCTCCCCGGACCTGCAGGCTATACAGCCGGATTTGCCTTCTGGCATTCATTGTGTTGGTTCAATGTAGCGATTCCCACGATGAGCTTGTATCTTTCTTTGCAAATGAACCGGAGTATACTAACGAATTGATCAGGCTTGTTAGGTCCGAACAAGCTGTTCCTGGAACGATCAGAACCCTTGCAATGCTTGCTGTGGGAGCACAGCTAGCTGCATATTCATCATCACATGATCGGGCCCGGATATTGGGTGGGTCAAGCTTTATTTCTGCTGGCGGGAATCGTATGGTTCTCCTCAGTGTGCTGCAGAAAGCAATCCTATCTCTACATAATACCAGTGACCCATCATCTCTTTCATTCGTCGATGCACTTCTACAGTTCTACCTTCTCCATGTTATATCATCTTCAAGTTCCGGTAGTGCTATAAGAGTGTCGGGAATGGTCCCCACCCTGTTACCTCTTCTTCAGGACTCTGATTCCATCCACATGGGTCTTGTCTCTTCTGCTGTGAAAACCCTTCAGAAGCTCATGGACTACAGTAACGCAGCTGTGTCCTTGTTCAAAGATCTTGGGGGCATAGACCTTTTGGCTCATAGGTTACAGACTGAAGTTTATAGAGTTATTGGCGGGGATGGTGAAAATAGCAATTCGATGACTGTAGGTGATTCGTCAAGATCTGACAATGATATTTTGTACTCCCAGAAGCGGCTTATCAAGGCTCTGCTGAAGGCACTCGGGTCCGCTACTTACGCTCCCACAAACCCTACAAGGTCCCAAAACTCCCAGGATACTTCCTTACCGGCTTCCTTGTCACTGATATTTCGCAACGCGAAGAGATTTGGAGGCGACATCTATTTTTCTGCAGTGACCGTTATGAGTGAAATTATTCACAGGGACCCGACATGCTTCTCTGCTTTGGATGAGTTGGGTCTTCCAGATTCCTTTCTTTCTTCAGTGGTAGCTGGGGTTCTCGCTTCCTCAAAAGCACTTATATGTGTTCCAAGCGGTCTTGGTGCCATCTGCCTCAATGCTAAAGGCTTGGAGGCAGTTAAAGAAACTGCTGTGTTGCGATTCCTTGTAGATGCCTTCACAACCAGGAAATACCTGGTAGCAATAAACGAAGGTGTTGTACCGCTAGCTAATTCCCTTGAGGAGCTTTTGCGCCATGTATCTACACTGAGAAGCACCGGTGTCGATATAATTATTGAAATTATTGACAAAATTTCTGCCAAAGGTGTGGATTTATGTGCTGGGTCCTCCATGCAAGTGGACAGGAGTGCTGCGATGGAAACAGATTCTGAGGACAAAGAAGTAAAAGGTCAAGATTGCTTTGTTGGTCCCACAAAATCAACTACTACTTCTTCCAGTCTTGAGGAGTTTGTTCAGTTTTGCATCTTTCATGTGATGGTACTGGTTCATCGAGTAATGGAGAATTCCGAAACCTGTCGGATATTTGTGGAGAAGAAAGGTATCGAATCTTTGATGAGGCTTCTACTGCGGCCCAGTATCGCTCAAACATCTGAAGGGATGTCTATCGCTTTGCATACTGCTGTGGTTTTCAAGGGTTTTACTCAGTCTCACTCTGCAGCCCTTGCACATGCTTTTTGCTCCTCTCTCAGGGACTGTTTGAAGAAGGCTTTGAGTGGGCTTAGTTCTGTTCCCGGCTTGTTTTTACTGGCTCCTGGGACTTCACCAGATAGGGGGATCTTTTCATGCCTTTTTATGGTTGAATTCCTTCTTTTTCTTGCTGCCTCAAAAGATAACCGTTGGCTGACTGCGTTGCTCGCAGAATTTGGGAATGGAAGCATGGATGTCTTGGAAGATGTTGGGCGGTTGCATCGGGAAGTTTTGTGGCAGATTGCTCTCCTTGATGATTCGAAGCCTGAGACAGAGGATGACAGTTCCGGTTCTAGTTCCATTGGGGAATCACAGAGATTTGAAACAAGTACATACGAAATTGAGGAAGAGAGATTTAACTCCTATAGGCAGCTTTTTGATCCCTTGATGAGACGAAGGATGTCTGGGTGGAGTGTTGAATCTCAGTTTTTTGACATTATAAGCGTGTATCGTGAATTGGGTACTGGTCCTACTGGCATTCAGCAGAGAGTGGGTTTAGACGGTCCATCAAGCTCACAACGTAGAGCCAGTCACCCACTGCAACTGCCCAGATCTTCAGATTTGGGCCTTCTGGGTCCCAATACAGGAACAGAGTGTGATAAATACAGATCTTGTTACTCTCCCTGCTGTGACATGATGAGATCACTTTCTTTCCACATCAGCCATCTTTTTTTGGAGTTGGGAAAATCAATGTTGGTTCCTTCTCGCCGCCGGGATGATGCTCTAAACGTGTCTCCTTCTGCCAAATCTGTCGCGTCTACATTTGCTTCCATCGCATTGGACCACTTGAATTTTGGGGGGTATGCTGGTCCTGGTAATACAGAGGTATCCATTTCGACGAAGTGCTGCTACCTTGGGAAGGTAATCGATTTCATAGGCAGCATTCTATTGGACAGGCCAGAGTCCTGCAACCCGATCTTGGTTAATTGCCTTTACGGGCATGGAGTCATTCAAGCTATCTTAACCACTTTTGAAGCTACCAGTCAGTTGCTTTTCACTGTTAATGGAGCGCCTGCTTCTCCCATGGAGACAGATGGTGGATATTCGGGACAAGATGTGAAGGAAGAAACAGGGCATTCGTGGATATACGGTCCCTTGGCCAGCTACGGCACGCTCATGGACCATCTGGTGACTTCATCTTTCATCCTCTCTTCTTATACAAAGCATTTGCTTGTGCCACCTCTTACAAATGGAGTTGTTCCCTTTCCACGAGATGCTGAGACATTCGTAAAGGTACTCCAGTCCAGGGTGCTGAAGGTAGTGCTTCCCATCTGGACACATCCTCAGTTTGCCGACTGCAGCTATGAGTTCATTACTGCAATTGTCTCTATCATGCGACACATCTATTCTGGAGTTGAAGTGAAGATTGCCAATACTAATATGGGAGCTCGAATAACTGGTCCACCACCAGAGGAATCGGCAATTTCGATGATCGTAGAGATGGGCTTTTCCCGGTCGAGGGCTGAAGAGGCGCTGCGACAAGTGGGGACGAATAGTGTGGAGATGGCGATGGAGTGGTTGTTCTCGCATCCAGAGGAAGCCTCCCAAGAAGATGATGAGCTGGCTCGTGCTCTTGCCATGTCCCTTGGGAGCTCTGGTACATCTATCAAGGAAGATGCAGCTGCAAATGCAAGCAATCCTAACCAGGAAGAAGAAACAGTTCAACTTCCTCTAGTCGACGAACTGCTATTGACATGCACGAGACTCTTGATGAAGGAATCTTTGGCTTTTCCAGTCAGGGACCTGCTTGTAATGATATGCTCCCGAAATGATGGTCATTACAGGCCTCGAGTCATTACCTTCATCATCGATCACATGAAGATTTACAGCTCGACTTCTGATACCACCAACAGTAACATGTTGTCTGCTCTTTTCCATGTTCTTGCTCTGGTGCTTCATGAAGATGCAGTGGCACGAGAAGTCGCTTCAAGAAATGGTCTGGTGAAGATTGCCTCAGATTTGCTTTCACATTGGAGCCTCAGTTTGCATAATGATGGGGAGAAATCCCAAGTCCCGAAATGGGTCACAGCATCTTTTCTTGCTATCGACCGGATGTTGCAGGCTGACCCAAAAATGAGTCCTGAAATTCCTGCTCCTGAACAGTTGAAAAAGGACGATAATAATAGCCAGACTGGTGTTGTTCTTGCTGACAGTAGAGCCACCAATTTGCAATCTGCTTTGGGATTAAATCCTCGTTACATAGACACGCATGAGCAGAATACACTTGTTGAGATTGCCTGCAGATGTATCTGGAGCCAACTTCCTTCTGAGACAATGCATGTTGTTCTTCAGCTATGTGCTACACTCACTAAAGTTCATTCAATTGCTGTGCATTTTCTCGATGCAGGGGGTCTATCTTCAATGCTTTCTTTGCCGACAAGTAGCCTATTTCCCGGATTCGACAATGTCGCTTCTATGATAGTCCGTCATATTCTTGAAGATCCCCAGACTCTCCAACAAGCTATGGAGACTGAGATACGGCACAGCATATTGACGGCCACAAATAGACATTCAAATGGAAGGCTACCCCCACGCAGCTTCCTTCAGAATTTGGCTTCTGTCATTTCAAGGGATCCAGTAGTTTTCATGCAAGCTGCTCAGTCTGTATGCCAAATTGAGATGGTAGGCGAGAGGCCGCATGTCGTGTTGTTGAAAGATCGTGAAAAGGAGAAGACCAGGGACAAAGAGAAAGACAAGCAACAAGCTTCTGATGGGAAAATTATTGCAAGTGATATGGGCCCAACGCCTCTAGGGAATGGACATAGTAAACTTCCAGATTCGAATACCAAAAGTGTCAAGGTTCATCGAAAGTCTCCGCAGAGTTTCATAGCTGTAATCGAACTCCTCTTGGATTCTATAATAACTTTTGTACCTTCTGCAAAAGATGGTTGTCTGATAGATGGGCCCCTCAGCACCCCTTCATTAACAGATATGGACATTGATGGCACTTCAAGTAAGAGAAAAGGGAAAGCTATTGCTACTGTATCTGAAGAGAGCAAGGCTGATAACCAGGAAGCCTCATCATCACTTGCCAAGATGGTTTTCATTTTAAAGTTGTTGACTGAAATTCTCTTGACATATGGTTCGTCTGTGCATATTCTGCTCCGGAGGGACTCCGAAGTCACCGGCGGAATATTTCATCACGTTCTTCACAAGTTGCTTCCTTATTCTGGTAGCTACAAGAAGGATAAAAAAGTCGATGGGGATTGGACACACAAGTTAGCAAGTTGGGCAAATCAGTTTTTGGTGACGTCTGCTGTTCGTTCTACCGAGGGACGTAGAAGGGTTTTTACTGAAATCAACAATGTGCTCAATGACTTTGTCGACTTAGCGGATGGGTTCAGGGCTCCGGATTACAACACCCATGCTTGTGTTGATCTGCTTAATGACATCCTAGCTGCTCGCTCACCTATGGGTCCGTGTATTTCGGCTGAAGCTTCTGCGACCTTTATAGATGTTGGACTGGTTCGGTCACTGACAAGGACTCTCCAGATCTTGGACTTGGACCATGCAGACTCTCCAAAGATCGCCAGTGGAATCATCAAGGCTCTGGAATTGGTGAGTAAGGAACATGTCCATTCAGCTGATCCTAATTCCACGAAGGGTGGGTCCTCGGAAAAGCATGCTCCGGATGGGAACCAATCAGGAAGGGCAGATAATGGTGGCAATAGATTTCAGTCCTTGGAAACCGCATCCCAGCCTGACCACAATGAAGTGGCACCTGGCCGTATCGAGCGCTTCAATGCGAGCCAAACATCCGGCAGTTCAGATTCAGTTACAGATGATATGGACCATGATGGGGATATAGATGGCGGGTTTGCTCGTGAAACTGAAGATGATTTTATGCATGGAACTTCCGAGGAAGCTGTTGGTCTTGAAAATGGCATTGCAACTGTAGAAATAACATTTGACGTTTCTCATGATGATCAAGACCACCTTGATGAAGACGATGACGACGATGACGACGACGATGACAATGATGATGAAGAGATGAGTGAGGATGAAGATGGAGATGAAGATGACGAGGGAAATAATGATTTGGAGGAAGATGAGGTCCATCACCTGTCTCATCCCGAAACGGATCAGGATGAACCTGAGATTGAAGAGGAATTGTTCGAAGAAGACATGTTGGAGGAAGATGATGAAGATGAAGAGGATGACGAAGATGGAGTTATACTCAGACTAGAGGAGGAGATCAATGGAATTAATGTTGTCGAACAAATTGAGGTTTTCAGCCGAGACAGTAATTTTCACAATGACACACTCCATGTGTTGCCAGTTGATGTTTTTGGCTCTAGACGGCAGGGCCGTACAACATCAATCTACAACCTGTTAGGAAGGAATGGTGACCATGGTGCGCCTGTTCAACATCCACTTTTAATGGAACCTTCTTCCTCACTGCCTCCCATTACTCCCAGACAATCAGGTGAGTTCTTTTTGTTGATGGCAGTACGTGATACTCAATACTAGGGATAGACACAATCTCCTTCGTTCTTAGTGTGGCCCATGGTTTACTGGTCCAAAGTCTCTGGACCATTGATCCGATAGGTCTCACCAAGGATGGGTCCTACCCCAAAAATCCCCCAGATAGGTAGATCGTCGCCCTCCAATCGTGTCCTTTTTTTTTTACCCAGTTGAATGTGGACTGCTAGTGTACTACTTCCCACTAATCAAAGGGTTAGGATTGTTCCATTGAGGAAAATTTTGGGGCATGGTTTGTCCACTACAGGACCCATCATGTCATCCAGTGGTCCCACTTATACTAGTCTCCATGCGAAACTAATGCCCCCACTTATACAAACTGAAAGTGTGAAGATACAAGCATATCCACGGGCTGAGGACCATATAATTCCTCCTTATTGGATTTTCCTTTGCCACTCTTTCATTTCATTTCAATCTCTTCCTCTTGCAATTAGTGATAGTTTAATCCTTTCAGAGAGCACACGCAATATGTTGTCCTCAGATAGAAACACAGAGAACGCTTCATCACATTTGGATTCTATTTTCCGGTCACTGAGGAGTGGACGTCATGGACATCGTTCCAGCATCTGGATGGACAGCCAGCCACGTGGTGGATCTAATTCGCCCATATTACCCTCAGGCATTGAAGATTTTCTTATTTCCAAGTTGAGACGAACAACCCCAAGTCAACCTTCTGTTCAAAATACAACTACCATGGAACCTGAAGATAAAGGCGAGGCTGGACAGGTACAAGAATCAGAAACAAGAGCAAGGGAAGAAACAACTGTAGCCAACAGTGTAGACAATGGAAGCATGGTGATCCCATCACCCAGTCCCTCAGTGATGGATGCCATTTCCAATGCTGATGTTGGGCCTGCAGATAATGATTTTCTTCAAGGAAGGGGTGCCTCGAATGCAGATACACAGGCCGTCGACATACAGTATGAACGGAATGCTGTAGTTGTACGGGATGTGGAGGCGGTGAGCCAAGGGAGCAGTGGAAGTGGGGCGACTTTAGGGGAAAGCCTTCGCAGTCTGGAAGTGGAAATAGGAAGTGCTGATGGGCATGATGATGGAGGAGAAAGGCATGGGCCCACAGAAAGAGCACCTTTGGGTGATCTGCAGCCGGCTCGAAGAAGGGTGGCGGGGAGTGCCACAGCTATTAGCAGCAGAGATGCATCACTTCAAAGTGTTAGTGAAGTTTCACGGCATCCAAGCCAAGGAGAGGATCAGGGTGGCCCAAGGGAGGAGCAGCAAATCAACCAGGCTACAGTCTCGGGTTCAATAGATCCTGCATTCCTAGATGCTCTTCCTGAAGAGTTACGGGCTGAAGTTCTTTCCGCCCAACAGAGTCAAGTGGCTCAGCTGCCAAATGACCAATCTCAATCTGCAGGAAACATTGATCCTGAATTCCTTGCTGCCCTTCCCCCAGATATCCGAGCGGAAGTACTAGCCCAGCAACAAGCTCAGAGGCTGCACCAATCACAGGAACTGGAAGGACAACCAGTTGAAATGGACACAGTTTCAATAATCGCAACATTTCCATCAGATTTACGTGAAGAGGTAGCTATCGACCACTTCTTGTTTTGTTCTTTGAAATGCTGTTCTGTTAACTTCTGTAGTCTGTTATCTTCATGGAGGTTTGCTAGGTTTAGTTGCCCTTGTTGCTCTCCCATTGTTAATCACCTCTTGTGCCTTATCAGATCATGATTACTGCTGTTCATTCAGTAGATTCCACAATCGATGGGTCCACTATCCATACAAGGGATGGTTAGAAACGGCTGTCAAAACTTGCACACCTTTGTATGGACGGTGGTCGGTGGGGATCTCTAGCCAGTGGCCAGGATCTTTCTTCACATGTCCCATCCAGGGTGGGGTCTTCTCAATGAACTTGGGGGTGGATCTTCATGTGGTGACTGGTGAGGCATCAAGGGATGAACACAAATGGCAAACAATCCTAGCGGAGTTCATCTCTATATTTTGTAATCATATTTCTTCAATGTTGATTGTAATTTTTTGCATTTTTCAGGTGCTATTAACATCCTCTGATGCGATTCTGGCTAATCTAACCCCTGCACTTGTTGCGGAGGCAAATATGCTACGTGAAAGGTTAGCGCATCGATACCATAATCGTACACTTCTTGGCATGTATCCCAGAAACCGGCGGGCTGAGCCTTCTAGACGGGGTGAAGCTGTTGGATCGATCCTTGATGGAGTTACTGGTGCCACTGCTTCACGCAGACCTGTAGGAACTAAGCCGGTAGAAGCTGATGGGGTTCCTCTAGTTGACACAGATGCTCTGAAGGCCATGATTCGATTGCTTCGTGTTGTTCAGGTAACCACAGGCACTGTTAGATTTAGACTTGTGATGCTGTGTGCAACATAAGGTATTGACCCTTCAAACTCTTGATTGATGCAATGTGCCGATGGATCTGGACCACCCAGTTAGTGGATTGCTTCTTTCATGAACCAGGGCCGAGAAACCATGTTGACTGGACATTCATAACCATCTGATCCAACGCCTAATTTTGGCAGGCCAAGAAAAAGTTTAGAAGTAGGCTCCAGGAAAAACTCCATGGGTAAAATGGTTAGGCAGGTAGTCGCTGCAATTTTTGACCATTGGCCCATGTAAGAGCTGGCCTATCAATTTGTTTATTTGGTTTTGATGGAGACATTTGCTGATCTTATCAGTTATTGGGTTGATTCCATTGACACAATGGTATTGGATGATCCAGCTTCTCTCTTTGCATTTTCTATATGAATCATATGATTAACTCATTGATGTGTTTTCCTGCAGCCTTTGTACAAAGGCCATTTACAGAGACTGCTCTTAAATCTCTGTGCCCATTACAACACCCGAACCTCTCTGATACAAATTTTAATGGATATGCTTATGCTGGATATACGGGGACCTGTTAAGAATTCAAGCAGTGCTGCGGAACCATCATATCGATTATATGCTTGCCAGAGTCATGTGATGTATTCTCGTCCTCAATTTTTGGATGGTAAGATTGTACTTTTGCCTCTTCTAGCTGGTTTCAAATATGTATCGGACTCTCTAGAGTAGGGAGCTTGGAGGACCCTGACTTTTTCTAAGCTATATACAGTTGTTCCATCTACACACAAGAAGCAAATTTTATTTGCTAAGCCTCCACCACCTGCACATGAGGCTACATGTGTGGGATGTCCAAGCTGTGCATGGGGCAGGTCCCATTGTTTAAATGACTTGACGTGAAGGGGAGGCTGGTCAACTCATCAGGTGTGCCTCACATGTACAGAGACAATGAACAAATTACAGAAAAAAAGAGACAGCATTCACATTCAAAGTAAAGGGCAGTTGATGAGTTGACTACCCTGTTTCAGGGCCCAGCCACCCACATGGCAGGGCCCACCTTATGCGTGATTTGGATGTCCCACATATGTGCCAGGTTGACACAAGTATCTGCATGTAGAGGTGTGTGTGGAATTAGTAAAACTTTCTATTCTTTATATACTTTTTGAAATGCAAATTCTCTCATGTTTGGTTGGATTTTTCCGAAATGAAACTTAGCAAAATAGTTACTACTGCTATCTCTCAAAAAAAAAAAGAAGAATAGTTACTACTGCTGGGCATTGTTGGTATGAAACATGTGTTGTGGTTACTGAGGCAGTTGTCATTTTTCTGTATCCTATTGTTCAATTATAGGAGTTCCTCCTCTTGTGTCTCGGCGCATTCTAGAAATTCTGACATATTTGGCCCGAAATCACCCCAATGTGGCAAAGCTCTTACTTCATCTTGAGCTTCCATGGACGCCTGTACAGGAGTCAAACAGTCCTGATGAAGGGCGTGGAAAAGAAGTGATGGTCATTGAAGAGGGCCAAACAGAAAGGAAGCAACAACAGAAAGGAGATTTTTCCATTGTCTTGCTTTTGAGCCTCTTAAATCAACCACTATATTTGAGGAGTGTAGCTCATCTTGAACAGGTAATGCTTCTATCTTGTGGTTAATCAATGGGGCTGAAATGGGTCAGACTGGTGTTCCGTTCTTCCTGGCCCGATCACCCACGTGCCATCCACGGGTCTGTTTTCTTAGTCCTGTTGGTCAACCTAGGCCTGATTTTATTATTATTATTATTTTTTTAAATTCAAGTTTTCGATTGAGGCTCAGCCAAATTACCACCATTATGTGTCATCCAAGGCCTTAATTTTTCCCTGATCCATAAATGGGTCATGCCAAGGGCTAGCTTACACGCCTAATTAATAAACGGGCTTACTGGGCCTGGACCCTTGTGACCCCTATTAATCTATCACTCAATGAAGTTTCACCTAAACATTAATTGGTTATCCTTTTCTTTTTTATTTGTTTCAGCTGCTAAATCTATTGGAAGTCATCATTGATAGTGCAGAAAGCAACTCCAGCCAATCTAGCAAGTCGGGGGAGTCACCTTCTGAGCAATTGTCTGGTCCTCAAAGTGCTGAGCCACATGTGCATATGAGTACTGACGCGGCTGGTTCTTCTTCAGGTCAGGATTCTAAATCATCGAATACTGAAGAACCCTCAGCTTCTGGGGTGAACCGTGAATATGATACCCTTTCTGTACTGCTCAGCCTCCCACAACCAGAACTTCGGCTTTTATGCTCCTTGCTTGCTTGTGAAGGGTATGATTAACGATTTGTGGTCTTGTTTCGCTTAACTTCTTGTCCTTGCATGCATTTCAATTTTTTTCCTAGATCAATCCTTCAATGGGGAGGCATTGTCGGACCCAGGGCTGCAACTTGGGTTTGGGTCAACCCAAACCTAATTGGCCCAGCCCAAATTTGGGTAGGGTTGGGTTGTCAAGGTCCTGGGGTTGAGTTTTGGTATGGCAAATTCAGTTTGGGTTGGGAATAATCACATGTATTTGCGTTGGGTTGGGTCGAGCATAGAGGACTTTGGGTTGGGCACCTCAGGTTGGAATTCAGTTGGGCTAGGTTGCTGGTTGGGTCCTCTTGGGGGTTGGGTTGGGTTGGGTTGGGCTCCTCCCTAGTTGGACTGCTTGGCCGGTGAATGGGGGAGTGAGAACCAGTCATCACATGCCTTAGACATTTTGGTCCTCATTTTACTTATTTCCTTTTTATATTGCTCTCTTCAGTTTTCATTTTATTCTAATGTAATTTTTTTTTTTTCCTCTTTCTCTCTCTTTCTCTCTCTCTCTCTCTCTCTCTCTGCAGTTTGTCAGATAGTGCATATAATCTTGTGGCAGAGGTATTGAAGAAGTTGGTGGTAATTGCTCCAGCCCATTGCCACCTATTTATAATTGAGCTAGCAGATTCAGTGCAAAATCTTACTAGATCTGCAAGGAACGAATTGCGTGGATATAGGGAGGTAGAGAAGGCCATCCTCAGTACTAATTCTACTGATGGGACTGCAATCTTGAGAGTTCTTCAGGCACTGAGCTCTCTTGTGGCCACATTACTTGAGAAGGAAAAGGACCCTCAGCTGCTTCCTGAGAAAGAGTACAATGCTGCCGTTTCTCAGGTTTGGGAAATCAATGCTGTTTTAGAGCCCTTGTGGCTGGAGCTCAGTTCTTGCATTAGCAAAATAGAGGGCTCTACGGAATCTTCATCGAACCCGTCTACTGTTTCTGGGAACATTGCGTCCTCAAGCACTGGTGTAATGCCTCCTCTTCCGGCGGGTACTCAGAGTATCTTACCATACATTGAGTCTTTCTTTGTAACCTGCGAAAAGTTACGTCCTGGGCAGCCGGGCGTCACAATTTCTGATGTCGAGGATGCCACAGCATCTACTGGTGCACAAAAACCATCAGGTTCCCATGCGAAAGCTGATGAAAAGCACATTGCTTTTGTGAAGTTCTCAGAGAGACACAGGAAGCTGTTGAATGCTTTCATCCGACAGAATCCTGGGTTGCTCGAGAAGTCGCTCTCTCTTATGCTGAAAGTCCCTCGCTTCATTGATTTTGATAATAAGCGTGCTCATTTCCGCTCAAAAATAAAGCATCAGCACGACCACCACCATAGTCCTTTGAGGATTTCAGTGAGAAGGGCCTACATTCTTGAAGATTCGTATAATCAGCTGCGAATGCGTTCTACTCAAGACCTCAAGGGGCGGTTGACTGTTCATTTCCAAGGGGAGGAAGGTATTGATGCTGGTGGGCTTACAAGGGAATGGTATCAGTTATTATCCAGGGTGATTTTCGACAAGGGCGCTCTACTTTTTACGACGGTGGGCAATGAATCGACTTTCCAGCCAAATCCCAACTCAGTTTACCAAACAGAACATCTCTCATACTTCAAGTTTGTTGGTCGAGTGGTATGTGTGTTCGCCATTGCTGTGTTTATGTCTCTCTTTGATGGCTTTTTCCTCGTAACTGTGGAAAAGGGAAAGAAATCCAGTGGTAAATGTCAATATATGAGTTACTTATTAGCGGTCAATAGCTGCACGTGTTAAACATGTGTTGGACTCTATCATGGATCAACATATGCCAGCAAATCATACTGATCTGATGATTCTAGTGATCAGTTGGCTGACTTCTACCCACTGAATGCTGTTTGTTGGCATTGATGTCAGTAGTGGTTTTGGAGTGCGAGTTGCCTGGGACTCAGATCGGTACGCTTTGCCCCTGATTCGGTCCAACTTTGTTCGACTCGGTCCCATTTCGGTGTGGTGACTCATTTTGTCTGGTACTGAAACCAATGACTCGGATGATACCAAGTTGTATCAGGCGATATTTTGAACCATTTGAACTTGTTTTTGAACCAAGGTTGGCCGACTCGGCGAGCCGACTCGTGACTTGCCTGGGTCGACATGGTTTTTACGCCCCACCAAGTCAAAATTGATGTGGACTTGCTTGGGGTGAAAATAGAACATGACCTGGATGAGTTTTCCCGAGTTTCCCTGTGATTTTCTAACTCGGACGAGTCATGTACACTACTCATCCTCTTCTTCTTTTTCCTTCTTCCTTCTCCTCTTCCTTCATCTTCTTCTTCTTTCTTCTCCTCCTCCCTTTTCCTTCATTGTCTTCTTCCTCTTTTTTAACCTTCTTCCTCTTGTTCTTCCATTGTTGTTGCCATAGCGGCATATGTGGCTGTTGTAGCTTTTTTTCTTTTTCTTTTTCTTCTTCTTCTTATTATTATTTTTCTCTGGGTATACAGCTGTTGTGGCTTTTGGTCAGCAATCGCTTACATCACCCTAAAAGAGAGAGTGAGAGACTTTGGCACTTTGGCAGAGCGTGATGGCCGATACACATGCATTACAAAATCCTACACACAGCATATAAGTAACTCAAATTAAACCGTACTAATTATGGGCTCCAATTTAGTGAATTAAGTATACATAAATTGCTTATATTTTTGTAATTCTAGCTGATAGATTAGAATACTTAATTAACGGCTGAAACAAAAATTAGTTGACAGTTTTAATTCAACGAACAGATGTTCATCAAGGGTTATGATCATCCACTCAATCTGATTTTGATATGATGAACTACCTTTAATGGCTCACACAGTTTATATGTTTAATTTAACTTGTGTATGCCACACAATCCATCACCCTTTACCAAAGTATCAACTAAGGAGTAGACTCGTGATTCATCACCATTTTGGAAATGGTGTGAACTTATCCTCTTTATATACAGGTATCCAAACCATGCAAACAGTGGGGTACATTTTGGATGAAGCATGTCTTTAGATAGTGGGGTACATTGTGGACGAATCACATCTCCTATATCAGCTGAATGCTATGTCAGGACCATATCGATTGGGCAATGGTCTCCAATTTTACAAAATCTGACTCGCCTAGTGTCAAAATTTATGAGTTAAAGGGAGTCAAGTATGAGTCCCAAGCTGGCTAACCTTGTTTGAAACATTCATATGTATACTTCAAAAGTTCTATAGGTTGCTAGGATAATCTGATGGGTATGATTTTTTTGAGCACGATCCATCCATGTTTCGGCCTAGTATGAAGTGTGCCATGTTTATGGAGATGGCTGTGGATAACTAAACTTAGCTGTAAGCAATGACACAGAATCATTTCCTATAAGGAAAACTACTGAAAAAAAAAAAGGAAAACAAATTCTTTATTCATAAATTATCTTTCCCCCATACAGGTTGGGAAGGCTTTATTTGATGCGCAGCTTCTGGATGTCCATTTCACTCGATCGTTCTACAAGCACATTCTTGGGGTTAAGGTTACTTATCATGACATCGAAGCCATAGATCCTGCTTTCTTCAAAAATTTGAAATGGATGCTCGAGGTATGCTTCATTTCATTGGTTTGATTCCTGATTCCTTGTCTCTTCTCTTCTGTATCGATATCTTCAAACTTCTGATTGTTTGCTTCTTTTTCTTATCAATTCGATCTGACAAACAATCCTCTTCTGTAGAACGATACAAGTGATATTCTAGACCTTACTTTCAGCATGGATGCTGATGAAGAGAAGCTGATTTTGTATGAAAAGACACAGGTAGTTGTCGGTACCAATCCCTTAGTTTGTACATACATGTCCTCTAGAGCTTATATGATGATGTAATGCAGGTCACTGATTACGAACTGATTCCCGGTGGTCGAAACATTAGAGTTTGTGAAGAGAATAAACACAAGTATGTCGACCTTGTTGCGGAGCATCGGCTGACAACTGCTATTCGTCCTCAAATCAATGCATTTATGGAAGGTTTCAATGAGCTGATCCCTCGGGATTTGATATCTATCTTCAATGACAAGGAGCTGGAGTTGTTGATCAGCGGACTTCCGGACATAGATTGTTAGTTTCCCTTAATCGTGTGCACCTATTTTGAAAATGCAATAATTGATTGAGCGTTTGCTCAACTCAATAAAATTTCCATGCAAGGCAGTCTTTTGGTGATCAAAATCATTTAGACAGTGGAAACCATGGTTCGTGGGTGGTGTGCCAAGATTCCCCTGGATCGTAGCCTTTCAACTAAGCCCCCATTAGATGTGGACTTTTCTCCATTTTCATTGGATGGCTAGGATCAACTGATGGGGAATGATAGGGGAGCATGCTTTTTTTGGGCATTGATGTCCCGTGACAGGATCCATCAAGATTAATGGCATTGGTTAATGAAGGGTGGATCCCACCTGTACAATTGCTGGAGCAAATGAACCAATGGCATTCCTCTCCCCCCTCCCCTCCAATCGAGCAATCATACTTTGATTTCTATGAAAATGTCTGAGAATAATGATATCACGCTACTCTTTCGTTTTGTGTTTTTCTTTTATGCAGTGGATGACTTGAGGGCAAACACTGAGTATTCCGGCTACAGCTCCGCATCTCCCATTATCCAATGGTTTTGGGAGGTGGTTCAAGGTTTCAGCAAGGAGGATAAAGCTCGTCTCTTGCAGTTTGTCACGGGCACCTCAAAGGTACCTCGTCTGACCAGTCTGTCCCTGTTGAGCTTGCAAATGGCTGGGCCTTGCTGGTTTGGGCCTGATTTTGGAACTCTATTTGGGCTGGGCCTGTTCAGATTTGGGTTTTGTTCAGCCCATGCCAGCCTATTTTCACCCTGCTATTTGTTCATCATCTGTGCTTTTAGTAAACATGATGGTTGTAGGGCCTGTTTCTTTAGGTGGAAAACCATGGAAAAGAACACGAATTCTCTTGATATAATGGTTTCTGCTGTTGGAGAAACAAAAGAAGAGGGGGAAATTGATTTCCTTTTTCAATCTTTTTTCTAAAAAAAAAAAGAGAAATGATTTCCAAAAAAATAAAAATTGCATAGATTTCCACATATATGAGAAACACGTTCACTGGTTGACTGTTGAGCTTTAAAAATTCCTTGGAAAATAACACTCATAACCAAACGACGGATTACTGTTGGATTCCATGATTCTCCATCTCCTGAGGATTCCACAGGGGTTTTCCATTTCCATATTCTGGATTCCTCTCATCCACACTAGAAAACTCATTCTTGCATCGCATTGGCTGTTGAAAATCCCTCCAGGCCCTTCTCTTTCCATGGATTGTCTGAATACTTAGGGCCCTTTGGTGTGCACCCTCCAGAAGGGCATTTGAGGTCTAAATGCTGTTTTGATCCAATCGGCAGCTGATGTTGTGTGCTTGGATGCACACTGCAACCCCCCATCTCCCGCTTGACAAAATGGGTGCTAAAAGCTGACTCAGTTGCTGAGTCAACTGAAAAGGAGGGTTGATACTGCTTTTTTCGGAAATCCCCCTTTGAGGAAGTGCATCCAAACGGACTCTTACCGAGCCTTGGATGAGCAAAGTCCAAACTTTGAATGGGTCGTCTGGCCTGACCAGTTTGAAAATCTAGCAAATACTCATTGCTATTTCTTTGCCGAGTTTTTTTTAAGGGTTCTTTTACTTGGTATGCTGATGTGTCTGTGGCCCATTCCGCAGGTACCTTTGGAAGGCTTCAACGCACTCCATGGAATTTCGGGTTCACAGAGGTTTCAGATTCACAAGGCCTATGGCAGCCCTGATCACTTGCCTTCGGCTCATACCTGGTATATGCCTCATCTTTTTCGTCTCTCGCATCATTCTTCTTCTTTTACACTCATTAGTTAGTACGAGTGCTTGACTTCTGTGTCCCAATGCATGATATGTGCCCGGTTCTCTCGCAATGGCTGGTGGGAATCCATATGCGCATTTAAAACTGGACTCTTGGAATCCTGCTTTGATTGTGCATGGGCATAGTCACCCGCACCATAATTGGATGGTGGGAGATTTAGGAGCGTGAATGGGACACTCGGATCTTTTCCCTTGGCGAGCGAGACGCCCAACCATTCTCTGTTGCCCATATCTACTGGTCTTGTCTACTTCATGGCGACTCTTTTTCCTTGTTTTTTCTCCCTCCAAGGGCGATTGATCAACACTATCAACATAAGGTCTACTTGGATGTGTTCTACAGCACATTGGCTTCATGATGGTGGGCCCCAGCCATTGCTTTTGAGCACACATCCTTTTCCCATTTCTCACAAGTAGGTCCAATGATCAGGCAATCCGTACCATTAACTGATGGGGACCAGTAGGGTGCCCCAATCGTTTGCCTCTTTTTCAGGTTGTTGCTTTACTTGTTTGCTTAACCATCTATTTTAAGGCCCCAGTAATCTGACGATTAAGATCTTCCAACCTGGGAAAACTGTCGGGATATACCTATCCATGATACAGCCTGTCAGGCCAACGGTCGGATTAGCTAAACAATTTTTTTTTTTTTTTTGGGTTAGCTTGTTAGTAAACACCCATGTCAGTACACACACTCCATGTTAGCCACCCCCACTAGGGATCGATACCAAGACCTCAAGTGTTGATCCGATTACCTAAACATGAGTCCTATTTACATGGGCTAATGCATCAGGGCCACCCAATCAATGGACTGACTCACCCCTATCTGTTCTTCAATCTCTGCAGTTTCAACCAGATAGATCTGCCAGAGTATCCTTCCAAACAGCAGCTGCAGGAGAGATTGCTTCTGGCCATCCACGAAGGTAATGAAGGGTTTGGATTCGGCTGAGAAAGACTGCGTGGGCCATACCCCTCGAGTCTGTGTAGATAAAAGGGAAATGGGGAAGAAAATGAGATGAATGGGATAGAAATAGATGCATAAAATATTTACTGTACAGTCTTTTAGCTAATGGTGATACGCCTTAGGCAGTTTTGTATTTTGCCATTTTTGCTTCTTAATTTAGTGATCTGTTAAGCAAATGTGAAGATCAGGGCAGTCAATTTAGTGGGCCACCATTTGGGTGGGCCATTGCCCAAAAACCCTCGTCAGTGGATGATTCCATCTGTTGATGCGAGTTTTGATGATTCAATGCGGACCATTGCTTTGGCTACAACAGTTAATTCCCTTTGATCCTTTGTCTATAACTAGAGCTGGTCATGGGATGACTTGACTCGTGCGACTCGTTCGGACCCGACTTGATCCGAACCGAATGGGTGAGTCAGTCTGAACCGAGTAGGCTTCACCCAATCCGAACTCAAACCGAATCGAGTCCACGTTACCTAGTAACTCGATCCAATTCGACTCGAAAGTCGATCTAGTCAGACTTTGAATCGATCCGAAACCTGACTCGACTCGGATTCGAGTATATATATAATTAAAAAATCTTAATTTCCAAGTACCTCTAACCCTACTGCCACACCCGACCCCGATCCCAAACTCTCTCTCCTTCCCTCATCATCCTCTTCCAAGCCCGGTAGCCACCCACCACCATCACCACCCTCTCTCTCTCTCTCTCTCTCTCTCCACCCCCTCACTCACTCATCTCTCGATCTGCTTCGGTGCCAACTTGACCCGACTCGTACTTTTGACCGGGTCGGACTCGGTCTGGATTAGTCCAGGCCAGACCCGGACTCGGATTGGGTCAGGCACACTGGACTCGGTACTGAGTCGGGTTGAGTTCGGGTCAAGCCTATTTCAAAACTGGATCATATCGGGACAGCCCTAACTCGGTCTGACTTGACTCAATGCCCAGCTCTATCTATGACCCATCCATGTGATGGCCCACCGGCCCAACCGTGCATGTTTTCTAAGTGCGGTATGAGAGTATCGCACATCCCTACATGGTAAAACAAGAGAAGTGTGTAAGGGTCTGTTTGGGCAGTGAGATTAGAAGGGATTAGGTGGGATGGGATTCATCTGGTCCTGTGCCAATTTCACTCCATGTTTGGGAAGAATGGAAAAGCTTGGAATTACATTAAATGGAATTATGTTGGGTCCCGTGCCAATTTCACTTAATGTTTAGCAAGTTGTGTAGGTCCTACCATGATGTGTGGGCTATATGCACACCATCCACCCATTTATCGAGATTATTTTAGAGCATGGGCCAAAAAATCAGGTAAATCTAAAGCTCAAGTGGACCCCACCATAGAAAGCAACGGGGATTGAATACTTACCGATGAAAACTTTTTTGAGGCCACATAAGTTTTGGATCTACCTCATTTTTAGGCCCATGCCATAAAATGAGGTTACAAAACAAATTAACGGTTTAGACATAACACGTGTTATTCTCAATAATTTCAAATGATGGTGGGTGTATCTATTCAATGTACCACCATATTATCAACAAAACATGACATTAATTTTATCCCATGGCAATAGGGGACAATCCCTGCCATGGGTAATAATTATGTTTTTTGAATCCCATCCCACCTAATCCCTTCTAATCCCACTGCCCAAACAGACCCTAAATAGTTCAGTGTGGAGCTTTGCAGAACTTGCATTCGCCTTTAGATATGATAAGGTAGGCCAATAGTCATCTCAACCGTACATCAGGTGGGCCGCAGTGTAGATAATTGCGACTGAGATGAGTCTGATCAGATGGGCCGGCTTAGATAACTGTTTTGGCTCGACCCACTGAGTTTAGAGCTATGGTTTAATCTTCTGAACTTGTGGCAGGCTGCAGCCAGCCTGATAGACGTGGGTCCTACGTTTCCTTTCCCATTCATGGCTGCCATAAATGTGGGTCCCCTTTCTCTTAATCAAACGGTACTGATGATGACAAATGTAAGATCTTGGCTTTGATAGCTAAAACATTGTCACTACAATCATCAACAGAAAATGAGAGAGGATCTCACTTTTGTTATTTATAACATCCCAGCTAGGATCGCCCATTCGTCAGGATGTCTATGCTGTCAAAATCAATGGACAACTGATCATCTGGCTCAATGTCTCTGTGGAGCCATCTGTGATGTCTGTGTGATATCCACTCGATCCATTTGAGCCCACACCTAGAGGTGTACACGAGTCTAACTGAGTCGAGCTTGGCACAATTCGACTTGGCTCGGCCACTAGCTAATCTCAGCTCGAACTTGACTCGGCTCGGTCCTCGAGCCTGACTGGCAGTTCGAGCCGAGTTAGCCTGTGCAACATTTTCACAAACACATGGACTGCACCTTCAAATTCTGAAACACCAGCAATGGTTTTACAAGTATTTCATCAAACACCTTGTAGACAACATTAAAATCAAGAAAAAAGAGTATTTGTTTGATGAAACATACCTTCCTTGCCACCAGCCGACACTTCGTTGAGTCATTTCATCAAACACTTGGTGAGCAACATCAATATCAAAGTAACTGAGTCACCGAATTGGTTCGATTTGAGTTGGGTTCCATCCAAGTCGAGTCAAGCTCAAGCAAGCTCAAACTCGGTTTGAAATTATTTTGGGCTAAAAAAATCAGCTCGAACTCAGTTTCGAACCGAGTCGAATCAAGCTTTTTTGAGTCGAGTCGAGCGAGCTAACTCGTTTGTGTACAACCCTACCCACACCACAAGAAACATTGGGAATTGGACGCCCACTATTGAAAACTTTTTGGGGGCCATGGAAGGTCTAGATGAGGCTGATATTTTCCTCTTTACCTCATTGTGGTGTGAATGAGGTAATGAGCGGGTTGGATGGAAATAACCATCATGGTGGGCCTAAGAAATTTTTAATTGTGGGTGTTTCTAATTTTTACTATTTCCTTTGTTGTGGCCCACTTGAGCTTTGGATTGGCCTCATTTTTGGGCTCATGCCTTTACATGACCGGGAGAAACTGATGGACGGAGTAGATGTCACAGGGATATTGCGCTTGGCCCCAGAGAACTTCTTGGTTGAGATTAGTAATAACTCAAATAAGTACGCATGAGTTCTATGGGGCCCACTATGTTTTGCATGTGACATCCACTCCATGCGACATCCACTCCATGCATCAGGTGCGTCTCATAAAAGCTACTGTACATCCCAAAAATCAGCTCAATAATTATGTCACGCCCTGAAATTCGGAACCCGAGTTGGCCAAGCCCGAACTTGAATTTCAGGACAGTGAGTTAACTTTAAACAAAATATACACCATAACTCACATTATTTTCATGATTTTTACGGCAATCAGAGCAACTAAAAGAATAAAAGTCATTATCATTAAATAATGTCCACTAATCAATCCTTGAAATTTTACTTACATTAATATTAAAAAATAATAAATAATAAAATGCATTGAGTTTTAATTAATATTTAAATAAATAAAAGTAAAAGTCTTTGATCTTGCCCAATAGGCTCTTCATACACAGATCCTGTAAAACAATTTATAAGGGTGGGAGCACGACGACTCGTAAGGTCGCATCATTTTCAAAATTGAAGTTTCTACATTAGCATGTAACGAAGAATAGATAATGAAAGTTCGAGTCGTAGTGCGTAGTATCACATGCCGGTAGGGGCCTCGCACCAAGGGCCATAACTCACGTTAGTCCCATACCTAACGTGAGAAGTAATTCCAAGATGATAGACTCCTGATTCTGAATAGTCTCATACCTATTGGGGATCGTGACTCATGAATGTGTGCACCAAAACTGCATTTACGCATCCACAACTTGAATAGAAGAGGACATTAATATTCCACTAATAATAAATAAAATTCTGAAAATGAATTCAAATAAAACAAAATAGCTTTTGATCCGTTTTTGGACTTTACCAAGGCAGGACAGCCGGGCACCCATTTTAGGGATTAACCCAAGGCAGAGAGCACCGTGACCATTTTGGACCTCCCAGGGCAGGGCACTATGCATCTAATATTTTAGGGAGTATGGGCAGAGCACCCACGTGTACATTTACTTAATCTCAAATAAAGAAAAATACGACTTTCATCCTGGAACACGGGCCAGGGGTCAAATGTCCACAATTACTAAAAATTAACAATGTGGAACAAAATAAACATTATTTTTGGGAATGACCCGGGTAGAGCACCCATAACAACTTGATCATTTACAGGGCAGAGCACTCATAACTTAATCATATTTAAAAGCAGGTAGTAATAATCAATTGACTTAATTTCACATATTAATAATCAAATAAATGCATTATTATTTTACGTGCAACCAAAATTAAATAACTTAAATTAATAATATGAAATAAATAATCAATGGAAATCAAAGTACATACTAATGTAAGCTTTTCAATTGGGAAGATCACCTACCTGATATTAGAGTGATAGGTTTAATGTGATGATGGATTATACATGTGTAACGCCTTGAATTTTGAGGGTTGAGCAAAACTTCCGAGATTCCGAACATCACTTATGTCTTGTGGATGATGATATTCAAATTTCTTTCATATTCATGAATTAAGCATACATGGGATTATACTAAACAACACATCATACTCCGGATTTAATGAAATTAAGCCAGTGCGGAATTCCAAAACATGTCTATATAAGTATGCAGATGTTCCACAAAATTTCTTCCAGAGTATGAGTACGTAACCCGGTTCAATATATATGTTGGGATTTTTGGCCTGCGGAATCACACAGATCTAGATCTAGGATAGCAATCCAATGGCACCAAACACAAACACAAGAAAAGAGAACACACATATTTAACGTGGAAAACCCTTGCGGGAAAAAACCACGGCACAAAGCGACAGATCACCACTATGAAAGCATCAATTACAAAGAGAAAAGACTTACCGATTCGAACAACCTAATCTCACCCTTGCTTACACCTTTTGATAACCTTAGAACCCTTTAGAATACCTTTAGGAAGTCTTGGAATCATCCTTAGAATAATACTGGGACCCCGAATTTATAGTTTTTGCAACTTCTCTTTCGTATCCCGGTTCTTGCGAAAGGACTTACGTCACAAAATCCGCATGCTCCTTTCGCATCCCATTCGAAAGGACTTACAACATAAAATCCATGAAACTCCTTTCACATCCCGGGCCATGAAAGGACTTACGTCACAAAATCCATGAAACTCCTTTAGCATCCCGATTCTGCGAAAAGGACTTGCTGACACGAAATCCATATTTCCGCATCGAAAGGACTCAGATTTAAGACATTTCGCAACAATATACATGCATAATTTCAAAATGTATAAAATGTGGTAGTGTAAATGTGTTCAACTAAGCCTTGATGCCCAGTGTCCCTAGCCCATTGGTACCTGGCCTACATCGACCCGCCCGAGAGTTGGAAGTACGAGAATTCCTCCTTCTCATCTAAGAAGTCCTGCTCCAAAGCATAGAGTCGTCCGTACCTGCATCTAAATCAGCATCTGGTTGGTGTTTTAAAACATTATCCCAGAGTGGGAGTGAGTGATCAACTCAGTAGTTTTATAAGGCAAAAGTGACACATGTTATCAAGTTAATCAAGCAGTAATAATAAAGCAATCATAAATAATCACTTCCTAACTATTTTCTTTAATGCATAAATGGAGTGCAAGTAATGATGATGCCCTCACCCATCAATGCTCCCTCAACACGTGACTCCGACAACCTATTTCACATATGACAACACTTCCTCAAATATGTAACTCCAACGTCTTTTTGCCACATCCAAACTAATGTAGTGTGATGCATGGTCATGTTAGCCAAATGATTAATTATGCTCATTCACACAACAAGTTTGGGAAGCTAGGGTACCTCCCTTTTTTACATTGACCCAAATCGAACATTAGGCATCAGACAACTGTAGTGGTCTTATTCCTATGTTCTAGATCCATTTAGGCTCGTCACTCTTAATTAAACATATATGAAAGGCAAGTTGCAAGAAGTTGTGCTTGCGGTCACTATGGGGAGGCTCGTCACCCCAACATAGGCCGACGGCACGAACATAGTGTCTCATACCACCATGCCCGGCTCACGAGTCTTAAGGATCGTGGTACCATGGTTAGAGGTGGGTCTTTACATTGGTGAGGGGTACCTTAGATTCGAACAGTCGTGTCCATACATGGTAAACACATAATAGGTCAACCGGTTCGTTAGGCATGTTCGATTGGTACGGGTGCACGTTGACTTAATCGACATGGAGGGTATAAGTGCCCATCGTGGCTTAGCTACTGCCAACAGTCGTCGTACGACTCGTATTCATCGAGTTTGCCCAAGGTGGCTTGACTAATTCGGCCACCCAAACATGGATGTTTACCGATTGCCTAAACTACGATTGTAGCCCCAATCCTATCCAAATACTTTTACAACCACATGTAATATCTATCCCAGCATTCAACAAACAATCCAAATGGATTTCTCATTAATTTGGACATTTCATCAAACACATAAACCATGTTAAATACAACTTACATTTTATCAATTGATTTCATAGATGAAAATATATATATATATATATATATATATATATATATATATATATATATATATATATATATGCATAAGACAATAAAGAATCCTACCTTAATACTCGTAGTAAATACAAATCATCAACAATTTCTCATTTAGATAATTTATCAAACACATAGATTACGTTAGTTACAACATATGTTTTATCAACTCTTTATACAGAGAAATCTATATGCATATGACAATGATGAATCTTAGATTAGTAATCATAGCAAGCACTATTCATTCTCTATTTCCCATTTAGACATTTCAACAAACACATAGGTTGTATCATTTACTTATCATAGTTTATAGGCGTATCTCATACAAAAAATCAACGTACACTACCAAAAAATTGACCAAAGGCTACGGATTATGTAAGTTTTTTGCTACGGATATAAACCGTAGCTATATTTACTACGGATTTAATCCGTAGCTAAAAACTTGCCACACCATTAATAATTAACCATCGTGTAAGGGGCTTTATAGGTCTCAGAAAAATATATGTATTCTATCTAAGCCATCCATCTATCTTGAAATATCATTTTAGGGCATGAAACCAAAAATCAGTTAGATCAAAGGTTCAAGTGGACCACACGGTAGAAAACATGGAGATTAAATCACATGTGCATCCTATGGTGTGGTCCACTGGCCTTCAATCTACCTAATTTTTGGGATCATGAACTTAAAAAGATTATTAAAACTAATGAACAAAGCATAGATAAAACGCATACATCATGGTGGGCCCCACGGAGCCCCCGAAAGCGGTCACACGGCTCTTGAAATTGACGCCCAAAAGGCGCGCGCGCTCAAAACGAGCCGCGCCCATCCAGCTAGTCCTCTCTCTCTCTCTCTCTCTCTCTCTCTCTCTCTCTCCGTTCCCTAACCCTCTCCTCCCGATTCTCCTTTTTCCCTACCTCACTGCTCCATCTCTCTCATTCTCCTCCCTCTGTCTCTCCAATGCTAGTGAAGCTCCTCCCCAAATCACGACCCTTGCATTTCATGAAAGAAAATGAAAATGGTGTCTTGCCCCTTTTTCTTGTGGCCAACCCGAGAGTTTTTGTCGAAAACCCTTATGACGAATGTCATTGTAGAATGCCAAAGATGATGGCCAGTGCTACTTTATGATTGAAGACACGCATCTTTAACGGGTGGTTAATGGCGGTTTTGGGAATGGAGTTTGTCGAGGTAAGAGATGGGTTTAACAACGTTAATGGGGTACACTTGTAAATGGGTTTTTTGGTATGGAGATGGGTGTGGGAAAACGGAGATGGATTCAAAGGGGTTTTACAGGGGAAGGAGATGGGTTTGGGCAGGGGTTTGCATGAGTTTAGGGTTGGGATTTTTGGTAGGATGCAAGAGAATGGGATGATCGGGGATGGGTTCAGGAAGGGATTTGCAGGTCAATGGGTGTGACGAATGGAGATGAGTTCAGCAGGGGTTTGGAATTCTGATTGTTGGCAGGGGATAGGATTGGGTTTGGGTTTAAAATTTCTGGGTTTGGATTTCCAACAGGGATATGACTCATTGCTCATTTGGATCTGTGTTCATGCATTGTTATTATAGAAGGTTTATTTTTATTAAAAAATAAAAATAAAAAATCACAGCCCTTGCCCTTCTCAAAATCGCGACCCACAACTCAAATCACTTAAATCGTAATCCCAACTCGATCTCATTGCTTAGAGGATAAACCCCTCAAACACTGCCTACCCCGTTTCTCCATCTTTCTCATTCTCCTCCCTTTCTCTCCAATATCTCCGCGTCTCTTCTATCTCTCTCCATTGGGTAGTAAAGATCCTACCCGAAGAAACACATGCCATTCAAACCCTTCTCATATCTTTGAGGTATAGGTTTGATATCTTCCTTTCATTATGTATATTTTTCTGTCTTTCAGATTTGATGCATGCTAACTGTTTGATGAAATGGCTGGATGAAATGGCATGCTATCTGTTTGATGAAATGGCTGGATGAAATGGCATGCTATCTGTTTGATGAAATGGCTAGATTTCATGCATGCTATCTGTTTGATGAAATGGCATGCAAACTATTTTTTGAAATGACATGATATATGTTTGATGAAATGGCTAGATGAAATGGCATGCTATTTAATTTGTAAACTTTCCTAGTTCTGTAAATCAGTTCATTGTGGTGATGCCAACGGTAAGTATATTTAGGATCCTATTGTCCTTTTACACAGACATTCTAAAGTTTGTTAGTGTTTTTAAGTGGAAGTGTTAGTTATCATATTACCATGATGCAGGCTTTACTGCTATTAATGGATTAATACCTCCAGGGTTTGTTTGTTCTCACTCATGTCCCGTCTGGCAGATGTGCGAAAATTGGTAAGTAGCTTCTCAATGACTATTGGTACCTGGGCATGATATGAGATTTATATAAGTATATGACATAATTCTTTGTATTATGTTTCCCATGAACTGATGTCTAGATGAATGTTCCAAATAGATTCTTTGATATTTTTGTCTCCACAAAAGATTTTCCGGCATGTTATTTTTTTTCTCCAAAAAGATTTTCTAAGCACACTTAGGTAGTTTAGTTCTCCTATTCGAGTCTTGGAAACATTGTATTCGTTTGAAAACTCATCTGAGATTTGAAAAGGGTTCTCTAGTTCCTAGTTTGATTGATTCAAGTTAATGAAAAACTCACCAAGATAACAAAATATCAAGCAACTCTTTTCTTTTCTTTTTTCTTTTTTGTTAAGTATGTAAAACAAAGTTGTGAAAGTTGATCCTTCACTCAACTGATATTTTATACGTAAGATTATGGGTGGGAAGCTATTCATGAGCCGGTTGCCTAAAAGTGAGTTTCATTTAGTTCTTACAAATTCCATTTTGTTATACAGTCCATGTTCGGTTTATCACTCGTCTACTGAATCACACATTTATTTTAGCTTGTGGTGTATTCTAATATTTTGCGGTCTCTATTTCACTTGCAAGCGGTGTTTCTGTAATTTGTAGGAGTGTGATGCTAGAATTATGTTGGGCGACTTACACTTCTCATCTTTATCTATGATTAACACCCATCAGGTTATCAAGATAACCCTCACATTTATATTTAATTCTTGAGTTGTGAATTAACTCCTTTATGGGGATCCATGGACATTCTTGATTCGAACTTAGGTTTCAGCTTGTGCTCATTTATCATTTTGGAATCAGACTCAACACTAGCTTGATGGATAGTTATACTTTCCTTTCAACAAAATCTATTTGTTGCCGATAAGAACAAAAGACTCGATGTTCACTTATTTTATTCGATCAACAAAGAAGAAATCTTATTAAGAAGTGGAAAGAAGAAATAGAGGTAGAGAAGAATGCATAATGTGGAGTCAATCAAAGAGCTGGAAACATTCATGATATTTTTTGCCTGCAGAAAATAAGATCTGTTTGGATGCTTGCATCCGTCAATCTTGGAGTCATTAATCTAAGGATTTGCCTCGATCCAATGTTTGGGGCCTCCAGGGTTTGGCAAGTCTCATTTTATGTCTTGCTCCCATTTTGAATCATGCTTCCAACTTCTCCTACTTCTTCATTGTTTATGCTTGCTAACATTTGAAATGGATGGTTCCCTGCTCCTACACTCAAATTTGTGCCACTTCCTTGAAATGAAAGAAAACAATAAAAAAGAGGAACCTAGAAAGAACATTCACATTGATCCTGTAAGGACCTACTACTTGTAGTCTACGCCGACAAATTATTGATTGACGAAACATAAACAATCATGCGAGAATCATCTTAAGGCATAGTAATTTGTATCAGTATAACTGGCTTTTTTTTTTTTTTTTTTTTTTTTTTTTTAAAGAAGTTTAACATTCACATTGGTCTTACAAGGACCTATTACTAGTAGTCTAAACATTAACATATCCATCCAATCTTCTTCTCCTCTCTCTCTCTCTTATTTATTATTATTATTTTTTGTCTGTCAGCACCAAGTTGATGGAGGAATTAATGTGATCAAGAAAGCCATCGAGAAGCTGGGCCTGTGACACAAGGAACACATTTCTGCATATGGAGAGGGCAATGAGAGAAGATTGACGGGTCGTTATGAAACTGCAGATATCCTCACATTTTCTTGGGTAAGGAAAATAAGTGGGTTTAAAAAAAAAAAAAAAAACTTGTAAGATTGTCAGTGGAACCAACGCTTTATTTCATTTCAAAGCTCACGTTAATTGTCATGTAGACCATACATTTTCTAAAAAAAATAAAATTGGATGGCCTAGAACAGTTTCAAGTTGTAAATTGTTTTGGTCCATCTCATTGTTTGCATATCATACCTGTGAAGAGAAATGGGTTGGATTTTATAAACGGGTCGTGTACTTTTATAAATGGGTTGGATTTTGTTAAATAAAATGAAATTGCTGATTTTATAAATGTGTTTCAGATAAAGATATTGGCTGGAATATCAAGCTGGGATGTGGTTTAACTAAATCCTATTGTACTAGGTTCACTGTTTGCTTTGAAGTTGGACTTGAAAGAAAGGTAACAACAATTTGAGGGCTCCTGCCTCATTATGAATGCTAGTAAATTCTCACAAAAAAAAAGAAGAAGAAGAAGAGAAAACAAAAAAAAAAAAAAGATATTGGCCGGAGTGGTGTTGGGTTCAAAATAATGTGATATTGGCTGCTATTCATGGTAGTGCCCAAAAATGAGCCCTTCGCTGATGATATTCCACAGTTTGAGGTCCCTATTGCTGTGATCCATCCTGTTCCAAGTCCAGTAAGAAATGAAGGTATTTTTATTTCTCTTGATGTGGGCTCATATGTTCTGCATTTTTCAGCTAAGACACATCATTTGTTCTCTTTCTTACAATTAGGATACAAAGCTACTAAAAATAGTTAACATATTTGCACTGTATATCATCCTATACTTCAATTTCAAGTGTAAATATGAAACTCATGGCATATCAATGTTGCAAGTGGTACAATAGACCAGTCGGTGCCATGCGTGAGGTTCCAAAGGGAGCCACAGGGGTTGTTTAATGACTGATGTTATGCATTTCAGTGGTTGGCAATTTCTTTCCAGCAGGGGCAATTCCTGTTCTTGTGCAGTGTCTTTCATTTGGATCACCAGATGAGCAGGTCCAGAAATTTTGACTTTTTGTTGTGGTAGTATATAGCTAGTTTAAACATTTCTTGTATAGGTCATTCTTGTTAGAAATCAGAAGCTAATCACTTATTCAACATTCACAACTTAGGAGTAAAATTTTCCTGTTAATTACATGCTTTTGGGAGTGCATGAATTGATAATGTTCATTCATATTGTGGGTGCGTGCTTGTGCATCTATGGTTGTGTGCAATATTCTACTTCTCTAATGCCTCTCACAGGAAAAAGAAAAAAGAACAAAAGAAAAGAAAAGAAAAAGACAATGCAGCCGTTAAGGGAATTTTTCATTATTTCTTTGTTGTTATATTGCAGTTGCTTGAAGCAGCCTGGTGTCTGACTAACATAGCAGCTGGAGAACCAGAACAGACAAAGGCTCTATTGCCTACATTTCCTCTGAATGTCCCTGTAAATTTCTTTATTTACTGCTACGTTTGAATGTCCCTGTTATTTGGTTCTGATTCTCGCTATTTTTTATTTTTTTTGGATCAGCCATGAGTATATGCACTTTCTTTTATGTTCCAACTTCTACCATTGTTTGGATGAGTTTATTTAGAGCAGAATGAAATAGTTCTGTTGGTCACATACCCATCTGTACATGTTACAAGCTAGGTCAATGGTATTTCTCCCAGATTATGGAGATGAGGATGTTGAAGTAGAGGTATTAAAGTTTTGCAAATACCATTTGGGTGTTCATTTTGCACAAGTGGTGCAAGCGGAACACCCACTGTCCAAAGATTCTAATAGTTTTTTTGGTAGTGGTATTTAAGACAATACAGTAGCAATCATGACAAGCATAAATCATTAATTGACATGAAAGCACTGATAAATCGTAACCTAAGCGTTTATAGTCCACACCTTGCGGCAACAAGCTCGATTCGGACTTGGTCCAAATTCTACGTTTCCAAAAATGAAACGTCGAGCACCTAAATGATGAAACTAGTTAGATAGGTTGGCGAAAAACTATCCGGGAGCTCTACATCGACATTAGAGTTGGTATTTCTTACTCGAAATCGTAGCCGGAAGGGGTTCGGGTAGCGAAAAGAGGTGGTGATTAGGCACGTGGATGCATGAGAAGATTTCCCACAGTTGCAGCGATCTCCCCAAGTTTCCCTTCCTCGTTTCTCTCTTTTCTCTTCTATCTTCGCCTAGGGTTTACAAAATTCGTATATGAGAGAAAGAGAGTGAAATGAGAGCTGTTCATAGCCCTAAATGTGGTGTAAATGGCATCAGAGCCACTTTATACTATGTTTCTACCCTGTGGGTGGCCGTTTTTTATGAATAGGGCTCTTAGGGAGGTCCACTGCTCATCTACGTCATGGGGTACGCTCCCCTGATAATGGATCTATTCCAGGACATGATTTCGGTGCGATCGGATGAGTTGATCGACCGTAGAGAGCCCGTGTCAGATCAACAATCATACGTGTCCAATCGGGGCCACGGTTATACGGATGTGTGTAGGAAAATTTCTTTTATCCATGTGTGAAGTTTGGTCACAAACCAACGGTCAGAAATCCTCAACTTTACGTAAGAGCGAACGGCCCAATTCACTTAAGTTTCAGTTCATTTTCTTAAGGTATTTGCGTTTCCCACGCACTTAACTCATGGCTCAAGTTGGGCGTTTTTGGACACTATTTGGGCTTGATTCCCGCAATGGTTGTCAAGCCCAGCAGGACAGACATCTTCCTATAATTTTGGATCATTGGACCCTCGACATGCGGTCTAGGTCTGTTACCAAGTTTCAATGTACTCTCGAGGGCGACAGGCCCTTGAGATTTCTTCTAGGTCTTAAGATGACATTGAGCCAGTGGTATCCCTGGTTCTAGACCTTCCCATTTGTGGAAATGGTGACCCAAGCTTAATCCACCAATTATTTAGTACTTAACTAAATTCCGTCTAAATTATACGACAGGATGCGGTCCTTGGGTTGTTCTGCCTGAGGTTGTACTCGGATCTTTGTATGGATTTTTCCGGGATGTTACAACGTGTAAATGGTCCGGGTCCGGTTTCGATTAAACTCATTTTAACGCACTTAAACTAGTAACAGTCGATAAATGTTTTCAACGTAAAACGATGACATCCCTACAAAAGAAAAATCATACATGCTGATTTATTAAGTCTTACAATAACGTTTCTGATTCTCTAATATTAACATATAAGAAAACAACATGTCAAATCACTGAGTTGACTCAAATCAAGGCTATTATATTGTATGAAATCAAAAGATGGAGATAGAAACTTAGCTGATGATATATAGCTCGAAGTCTGAATCTGGAATCGGTTTGGATGATCGGACCAGGGGGTCATCGCGTTGACTGACTGAGTTAACTTGATGAAATTGCCTGCTTCTCTTTCTTCCTTATTTATTTTCTTCTCATTTCTTTTAGCTTTTTCTTATGATTCATTCTTTTAATCTTGTTCAAAATGCGCTGGAACAATAGGTCAGATGGGATAGAACAATGAGCTAGGCGACTCGGAACGCTTAACTATCTCTTCCTCTCACTGATTTGTTTTCTTTCAAATTTTTTTTTTATAATTTCTATCTTTGATTTCTTTCTCGTGATGGAGGCTATTTGAAGTCTCAATGTACGTACACATGTCTTTAGAAAATACAGCTCTGGAGTATCTGTGGCACAAGGAAAGTCGGCGCCAATGCGATCGTTTGAGTATTGGTTTCATTTGGATCTCAAACTTTACATACTAGTGTTGATCTTGGCTCAGATTTGGTATTCATACACTGCTTGAAAGGCCCATATGATTTCTGATTTGAATATGAATAGTGCTCCATGGGAATCATGTGGTGGCTACTTAATAAAGGAGATGCAGTGGTTTTCAATGGTGGATGCTTGTATAAGATAGATTTCAACGTGCTGTTTGTTATGGATGGCTCAGATGAGTCCCATGGGGTTGAAGGAAGGTGGATTTTGAAACTTTAATGAACTTGGTTAGTGACTATTGTGGTTAGAAGCTTGTAGATGTCGTAGTCTCTCGTCAAGTGCGGAGAAGGGTCGACATTATCTTTAGTTGAAGTTTAATGCTGGAGCTAACGGTGGGTCGATGGCCATAGATGGGTTCCGGTGTGCAGTTGTATCACGGAGAAGAAGGAGAGGAGAGAGAAAATCAGGAGGTGGGATTGGTTAAGGTGACGTGCGTACACACGTCACTTTTGTTTTGTTTATTTATTTATTATTATTATTATTATTATTATTATTTTGAAAATAGGGTGAGACCTACATAGATGTTGTGACAAATCCACTCCGTCCATCAGTATTGGTGTACACTTTTGTTTTGTTTATTTATTTATTTATTATTATTATTATTATTATTATTATTATTATTATTTTGAAAATAGGGTGAGACCTACATAGATGTTGTGACAAATCCACTCCGTCCATCAGTATTGCCCACCCATGATATGGCATGGGCCTAAAAATGAGGCTGATTCAAGGCTTAAGTGGGCCACACCAAAGGAAATAGTAGGATTTAGTTCCCATCTTTTTTTTTTTTTTTAAATTGGGTTGTTACAAATTAACTCTTGTGGACCATCCGATAGGGAACAATGTAAATTGGGTCCTTATTCTTGCTGGGGTGGTAGACTCTCAGGAGTTTCAACACCTGGTCAAGGGTTCGAGTACCCATAGGTGGTGAAATTCCACTAAGGCGTGAGTGCGTGGAGGTATGTGTGCGTGTGTAAAAAAAAAAAAAGAAAAAAAAGTACAATGTAAATCATGTCTAAAACCTCTTAAGTTCACGTGGTGAGTCCGTCCGAGTATTAAATAAGTCTGATCTTGGAGGGTCTTTTTATCCCGGTGAGGCACACCTGATGAACGGATTAGATGGAACATACACACCATCGTGTGCCCCACGCATGGACTATAGTTTTCACCCGTTCTCTATTATTCCCTGTGGTGTGGTCCACATCAATAATCGATCAGGAATAAAATTGTCCTCAAGGTTTAAAATTGATGTTCAAATCCGATGGATGGAGTGGATGTTACACGCACACAACACTGTAGACTCATGGAGCTCGATTGACGTACGTGCAGCGTACAACCGGCTGTAGAGGTTTCCAGTTCGACGTTTGTTTAGAAGAAAGCCAAAACAGTGACGCAAGCGAAGAGAGAGAAGGCCTCATTTTTATCGTTGCGCCCCTTCCGTTACCATTTCTCTCTTATATACTCTGTCAGAGAGTAACAGTTGCTACGCATGCACTTCCAAAAGATCGAATGAAAGTACATAATTTCAAAAAATAGTCAATTAGAAGATCCTAACCTTTGATCAATGGGCATTTTTTAGTTGATTTTGGGCCGTTGATGGATTTTCATCATGAAGGGTACCAATCAGAAAATTGGAAACTTAAATCAGTGTAGTTTTTGTTTTCAATCTATATAAATATGGAAAAAACGATTTATACGGTTTAATTTAAGTTGCTTCCACACCAATTGGAAATTTTTTTGTGCCTGTGTATCAATCGTCCTAATCCGTCAGAGTATCCACGTTTTTCTCATGTGAAACGCTTAATTAGTTTTGTCTCCGTCGCGATTCAGGATCGCCAGCATCTTTCACCCAATTGGGCCCACATGATAATATAGAAAAATGATCGGAACCGTCCATGTTGTAAATGACATATTGATAAAATTATGATGAATGGATGATCCTGACCATCACTCTGTGTGTATGAATTTCTAACATGAAAACAAAGACATTCAACAGTCCACATTTAGCTTTATTAATCGTAGGTCAGGATTATCATCGAAGCTTGATTTTCTTCTTGTAACTTATCAATGATAGAAATAATACAATAGACGGTTCATATCATTTAATGATGTCAGAATGTGGGCCCAAATAGTGCGACATTTTCTGATTATAGTCAGTCGCGACACGAAGTCAGAACAAAAACGTTTCGACGATCCATATGATGATGGCATCATTTGATTACACGCCATGTCATGTATTGATGCAGAGTTACTTAATACTCTGACCGAGTATGGTGGTTGATATGCATGAGCTCGGAAATTGTACACGTGGGGTTCATAAACTCAAATCATACTGTCCAAATCGAAGGACAGATGACCGAAATATCATCATCTAGAAATCAGATTGATTGAACAAATCGAATTTATGAGTAAGTAGAAACATCTTTTCTCAATCTGGACCATTGAATACTTTTCAATTTATCCATCCAGTAAACAGCTAGTAGGAAATCAAATTAATGAATATTTTTCTTTAAAAGTGGGACCCTTGATTTGTACCGTTTCTTTGAGTTATCTGTATGCCACGTGTGCAATTTCTTACCGACCGAGTATCGATCATCATAGTCTGTCAGAATATCGAAGATTTTTCTCTTGTACAGTAGAGAAAGAGAGAGAGAGAGAGAACCCCACATCTATAACGGGCTCTTACATGAAATGTTCTGTTTCTCGATCTGTGGACCCCATCTACAAAAGATAGAAGATCCTGGATAGTTTACCAATTTACAAAATGGTGGTGACTCTTCATCCTTAGATGTGACCCACCCATACAAAGATCCAGACCATCCAATTTACGGGACATTATTTATAGTGTATAGAAAATCAATCCGGTCGAAAAATATGAAAATTCCAGTTAGTGGATATCAAATGAAGGTTTGAAGTGAAGGAACGAGTAAGACAATGGTTTCCATCATCTTCTCAATTTTAGTTTTTGTTATGGCACACCCACAATCAGATGATTGATTTGGACGGCTTGGATTGATGTAAAAATATGACACGTGTACAGTAGACAGGTCAATACCATTTTGAAAATGGTGGTTAACTATCATAGTATCCGATGAGATAAAAGAGATGAGAATTATACCTTACTCCGCAAGAGTATTATAGGTATGCACACGCATGTTAGACACATCACATGCACTATTTGATATAACCATCCAAATCGTTAGAAGGATAATCTACGGTCCACATTCACAGTACACGTGGCAGGGATATGGCCCAACCACGGACAGCCTGTGTTTCGAAATTTATCCCTTTCAGACAATCCCAGCCCTAGATTTCTTTCATATTTCAACACCCAATGTTGAACACTGACCAGTTTCATTTTCTACCATTTCTTTTAAGACTACTAATTAGACTGATAAGATCATCCAATGTATGTCTACCTTTAAATATTCATCATCCATAGCATGGCCCACTAGATGAAAGGTCCTGATTGATACATTGACTTGCCATGTGTACTCTGAAGAGATGGATCTACGATGTTCGGGTTCTTCCCACTCTATCTTATCAAACCCTTCATGGGCTTCTCGCCTTTGATCTTTTTCAACCCTTCATTACATGCAACAAAAAGCTGTGGTTGAGGTTTCACGAAAGTCACGCGCTCTTCAGCCATATGCGTTTTTCTTTCCCACATATAAAGAAAAAGATCATATGCAGGACTATACACTGAAATCCTGTGTATAAGCTATTCCTACCCACTAATCTAAGCCTATGACCATTAATCTAGACCGTCCAAATCACGTCCAAATCATGAATCGGCGTAAGTTGATAGCTTGGTTCGAATAATCAGCTGATCCAACGGTGGGCGTTTTGTTGATTGATGCCTATAACTTATGTTGATGGGTGCAGGACATCCGACGGTAGAGAAAAGACTTGGATTGAATCGTCCATCGCTGTTCTTGATGACCCAACGGTTGAATTAGTGATGGCCAAAAATCATAAGGATCAGATGATCCCAGCCGTCTAAATCGTGCACTTTCTTGTCAAACAAATCTTATTACCTTGTAAACTCCTAGATATTATCTTAAGATCTGAAATGAAAGTTTTATTAGAGACTTAGAAGATTAGATGAAATGAAATTTCCAAGCTGCAACTATTCCCAAAGTGACCCATCAAGTGGACGGTGTAGATCGATCGTATTAGATGACAGAAGAGCCTTTTTCTCTGTATGTTGATCCAAAGGACACACAAAACAAAAACAAACACATACGGACAGAAGCCATGGAAGACACAGTTAGGATTGCCTAACAAAATGGATTCTTTTATAATCATAAGAGCTATCCATGATGGGTGGGCCCCAACAAAAAGATGGAGCTAACTGTTTATTGGAGCTATTTTGTATCAACGATCTTGACCGTTGAATTAAAATTCAATGATCCGATGATCAATATTTGTCATATTAGAGTGATGTTTTGTATGGTGGCCCACTAAATGGGCGTTAGATCTAACGAACGGTCTATATCAATGGATTTGACTGTATAAGTGGTTTTGATACAACTTAGGAGCACTTGGGCCTATATATCTATTCATCAGGTGGGTCACACCATAAAAAACCATGTCTAGATATTGATAAATAGTAAAATGCAAGTGTGGTCCACTCGATGAGTGGATATGGTTGATTTTTGCACGAGGTAATCCTCATGATAGGCCCAACCTATTGGACGGGTTGGCCATCACGCACAGATGAAAGGTTGAAGTTATTACAGTTGGACTCATACACACACTCTCTGTGGGCCCCACCATGATGTGTGATGGACATCCATGCTGTATATTTGGTAGGTCCCCTTTAGGTTAATGGGATGTGCCAAAAATCATCCCTGTCGGGAACTAAGGTGGGCCACATCATCTGAAATCATGACTAAAACATCTAAAAGCACTTGGTAGGGCCCACCTGAGTTTTGGAATGGCCTAAAATTTGGTGTGACCCCTCATCCAAGTGGGACACACACAATGGTTGGGATGGATGTCTAAAAAACATTTCAGTGGGTCCTATACACATTCAGGAAGGTCTAGCCCACCTAAGTCATGAATTGGCCTGATTTTTAGGCCCATGGCTCACCAATGAAGGGTGCATGTGATTAATGGGATGGATGTCCGTCACACATCATGGTCGGCCCCATAGAGCTCGACTTCATAGCACTTTTTCACACACATACACACAAATAATAATAATAATAATAATAATAATAATAATGAGAGAGAGAGAGAGAGAGAGAGAGAGAGAGAGAGAGAGAGAGAGAGAGAGAGAGAGAGAGAGAGAGAGAGAGAGATGGGGTAGGAAAAGAAAAGTACCTAGAAATAAAAGAGGAGGTAGGCTATCAACCACCATGTACCAGTGTCTCTTTAAGTCGAGCAAACCAATGGAATATTTGCAGTATAGGAGAGGAGGGAACAGGAGTGGCGAAGATAAAATAAAGAGGAGTAAGGAGGGATCTATTCGAATATATGTAGTCTTTATGTAGTGAATCCATATAGGTGAAATAAAAGGTGAGGGTCTCATGTAGACTGTCTATGTCCTGCCTATGAAAATCAAGTACTTTCAAGAGCAGTTGTGCAAGTAAGGTCCAACACTACCTCTCTTAATAAAGTGCTACTTACTGTTGCAGTGTCATCTGCTGCACGAGAGAGAGAGAGAGAGAGAGAGAGAGAGAGAGAGATTCCTATGTACTACAAAATATTGAAAAATGCCATAGCAATAAATAATAACAATAAATAAAAGCAACAGTTATTAACAGTTATTATAATAATAACAAGAACAATAACAATAAATAATAAGATTTTTTTGTTATTATTAATATAATTATCTGGGGTTTGATATTTACACCCTGACTGTTTGATGGGTACACCCAACCCTATGTACTTCTTGTTATACAACAGTACAAGTTTGCAGAACTGTATGAAAGAAAGCTGTTTACATCAAAAGGGTTGGAGTAAATGGTGGCTATCCCAATTAATATTGTAGCTTTCTACTCTCTACTATTTAATAATATCAAACCAAAATGACCAATTTATGTAAATGAAACATTCAACAATCCACCCATCTGTCCATCTATTTGTGTGAGGCCCATCAGGCCATTAGCACAGGAATCCCAAATACAAATGCCCTTAAAATTTCAAGCAATGAAGAAAATCTAATTTATTGTGGGACCCATTTGTAAACAAAACTAGGTTAAAATTTTCAAGGGTTGGGACCCATACAGTAATTAATATGGAAGTGATATATAAAGCCACCCCGATTGATTTGCATCAAGCCATATCTAATTACTTTTGGGAACTAAAAATGGTATACTTGTGTACCTAATTTCAATACTCAAAACAGAAATTGAGTATATTATGTAGATAAAAATGTTAGATATATGCTTAATTTTTTAAGGATTTGTTATCGTGGCCCGCTTAAATTGATATCTCCACGCTTTCGGTGATGATTTGGCCATAGTGATTGGCTTCTACAAGTTTTTTTGAAAAGAATCTAAGTCGGTAAACATTAACCTCCTTGATCATGATTTAAACGGTTCAAAAATGACAGTGGGTGTACCAACAAGCTAACCAAAAAAAAAAACGGTTCAAAAATGAATATGAAAATACTATTATTAATTAGTAGTAATAAAATAAAATAAAACATATTAGAAGCTGACGGATTAGGATCTCCACCTCAAACAGTTAGGGTCAATAAGGCCTCATGGTAATTGATCCAACACTATCATAACCACATTACTCTTGTGAGGGTATTACTAACAATTTTATAGGAAACAAATACTATATAATATTTTTAAAAATGAAATATTTAAGTTGTGGGAAATGAAGGAGAGAAAGATGCGAAAGAAGGTGGAAACATCAATCCATCTCATCTAAAGAACCATTTTTAGACATGGAGAAAGCAAAGGAAAGAAAAGAAAAAGCAAGCTTCTTGATCATGAGATGCTGTCTCCAGAGCATGTATGGCTCATTCTCCAATGCCAAAAAGCGAGTAAGCAAACAAAGGCCCTCAAAGATGCCCCTCTCCTCTCTCTCTCTCTCATCCATTCAAATGTATGACAGTCATACATTCAATACCCGTTCAAACCACCACTTTTTCAGACACTACCAAATCATACTACCCTGCTACTAATTATTATGAAAAGCCCTAGGCAAGAGAGATATATATATAGAGAGAGAGAGAGATTAGGATGCAACAGGTCTAGAGCACTACAGTTACTTCTCACAAACTTCTGTTATGTTTTATTTTGTTCAGTACCACAGAGCCTGGGACTCAGGTCCTGTTTTGTGTGTGAGAGAGAGATGTGAGAGTTCTGAAAACTGACTCAACATAAACAAATCAAAGATATACTATCAAGTCTATTCAATAACTGTATCAAATCCATGCACAGAAAGACTATATACACTTTTACATAACATCACAAATCAATACAAGAAGGAAATGAAACAATTATTTACATCCATCCCACACTGATTTTAGTACACCCATTTCTCTTTTTGGTATTGAAATTATATAAATGAGTACGTACCATATTCAACACCCAAAATTCAGAATGTGGGTCTGGAGATTTAATCATGGTGGGTGTACATATCAATCCATGGGAAACTGAGGGGGAAAGAACATCAACATACCTACAGAGAGAGAGAGAGAGGAGATGTAATAATGCATATGTTGTCATTAGATCACCACCACCTTCCACTGGTAGCTTTTTCTTTTATTGCTACCATAAACAGTAATTGTCCTGCGTCTTTGTAAGAACAGAAAATCCAAAAAAGAGAACAACAACAACCACAACAAAAACAACTACAGCCATCAATCACCCTCTTAAGAAAAAGTTCAAAACATCAAAAAAAAAAGCTCCTGTTTTTTTCTCTCTTTTCATTGTCTGCTGAGCAGCAAAAACAAGACTAAAAAGAAGTGCTAGCAACAGGAGAAGAAGAACAAGAACAACAACAACAACAAAAGAATAATATCTGACTTGGGTTTCTCTCTTTTTTGTGTTTTTCTATCTGATCTTTTGCTTCCAACTGACTGATCTCTCACTCTCTCTCTCTCATGGCAGTGCACTGTATTGCTGCAAATCATTCCATGCCTGTATTTCACTCCAGTTGCTTGTATTGTTGCCATTGCTATTCCCATTGCCTGCACCATAAGAACTCCCAAAAAACCACTCACTTGCATTCTCTCCACCACACCCTTTTTTAGAATTACTCCCTCCAGCATCTATTTTCAAGCTCTCCTGCATCTGAAATGAAATGGGTTGGTGCTGATTTTCAAGCAGAGGAGTTTGAACAGCAGAAACGCCACCATCTTTCTGGTTTTCGCCCCCGAACAGCATCGCCAGCCTCTGCTGCTGCAGCTTCCAGTGCAGGTCTTGGTTTATAGAGCTCAAAGACTCTATAGAAGAAGCAAGACTACCATGGAGATTGATAGAAGACGTTGATGAAGATGAAGAAGAAGAGCAACCCATCTCTTGAATTCCTGTGCTGAAAATCCCACCCTCACCATTCCGAAAGACAGATGAGATTGGATAATTGAATCCCATGGAGCTAGTGCCGACAGGCTCGAAAGCGGAAGAAGGAGAATTCGTGGAGAGAGGAGCAGCTGAAGAGAGATCTCCAAAGGAGAAGAAGTTACTGAAAGCGTTTGGTGGTGTTGAGGAATGCAGTCTGGAGAAAGGAAGGCCGCTGAGGTGGAATTCCATGGCGGGAGATAGGTTGGGGAAGAACTTCATACCGCCTACACCAGAAGGACCGAGTATGGAGTCTGCAGACATGGAGGGAATAGCGTCTTTGGAAGATGAATTGGAAGAGGAGGATTTGGATTTTTTGCTTTTACGGCATCCACCGCCTATAGGAACGTTGCGGAGGGCCCCACCTTTAGTCCAGTAGCGGCGGCAGGTCTTGCAGAAATGACGTGGTTGAGTGAGGCTGTAGTTGTTGTAGTAGCAGAATTTGGTGTTGGGAGAATCGCAGCGAGGGCATTTGAGGGGTTGATCGGAGGAGGGGCGGTGAGGAGTGGTGGTTTTGCGGTTTGGTGTGGAGGGTGGGTTTTCGTCAGGGGGAGGAGGCTTTGAGGGGTGGTTTTCCATCATTGGGGTTGGAGGATTGGAAAAGAGGGGAAGATGGAAGGAGTGAAAATGAGAAGTGGGTGGTGGTGTTTGGATGGTTTTGGTTTTATTGGAATTTAGGTTGCTTTGAGAGAAGGGAAGAAGGAGATCAATTCAATGGATTCATGAGAGAGAGAGAGAGAGAGAGAGAGAGAGAGAGAGAGAGAGAGAGAGAGAGAGAGAGAGATGTCTGCTTGTGATTGTCATCAAAAGAAGACTGGAGAGAGTGGAGAATATGGTGTTTGGAGATGGTTTCGATTTGAGAGAGAGAGATCTTGCCAGAAAAGAAGTGGTTGTATATATACATGCATGAGAGAGAGAGAGAGAGAGAGAGAGAGAGAGAGGTAGTCGAGACAATAAAAGCAGATGAGATGATCTGATCTGCCGAGAAAGGTAGGGTGAGTGGATTGGGATGGATATAAAAAATGTGCATGTCGGCATGTATGGATAGCATATATATATATATATATTTGAAAATGATACTACGAGGTCGAGCTGTGTGGGCCCACCATAATATGTGAGGGACATCCGTCCCATTAATCATATGCATCCTTCAATGTTGATCCATGGCGAAAAGGACAGGCCAATTCGTGACTTAGGTGGGCCACACCACAGACAACACAACAATTAAGAGTGGTGCCCACCCATTAAAAAACACACATGTATGGTTGACCTCATGGGAACTTCCCATTAGGTTGAGCTATGTAGGCCCCACGGTGATGTGTGTCGAACATCTACTCCATCAGTTAGATGCACCATTCCATGGTGGACCTCGGGTTTAAAAGTCAAGTCAATCCATGACTTGCATGGGCCACACCACATACAAAAGTTGAGATGGGTTATCCTCCCATTAAAACATTCATAATTATTTATTGGGTGTACCGTGAAGTAGTTCACAAATCCAGCCCATCTATTATGTGTGTCCCACTTGGATGAGGGGTCAGACCAAGTTTCAGATGCATCCAAATTTTAGGTGGACCCTACCAAGTGCTTTTATTTGTTTTAGTCATGTCTTCACATGATTTTAGATGGTATGGCCCACCTAAGCTCCGTAGACATATGGTTTTTGGGACATCCCATAATTTAAAGGGGATCCATCAAATGCACAATGTTGATGTTCTACATGCATTGGCCCACACAGCTTGACCTCATGGGAAGTTCCCATGAGGTCGACCTCATATATATATATATATATATATATATATATATATATATATATATATATATATATATATATATATATATATATATATAAGCATGCTCCGGCAGACCTGGATGGTACATACACCTGCATTCCTGCAATTGTGCACGTGGCAAATGCCTAACTCAAACTAAACCCTTGAAAAAGGGGCCCACTAGCTCTGTTGCCCACAAGGAATTTTTAATTGTCACCGATCAATCCCCACTGTTTGCTATTGTGTGGACCACTTGACCTTTGGATCGCCTCACGTTTAGGCTGGTGTCTTAAAATAGGGGTTTAAGGCGGACGAACGGAGTGGATATAACTCATACATCATGGTGGGCCAAGAGAGTTTAGGGCTGCAGGAATCCGGTGCAAGCAATATTCGTCCCTTCCACGTGTAACACGTGTGAGATAATACTCTAGATCTTGCCTCTGAAATGATGAGATAAATTCTACAAAATACACTGATGGTTAAAACAGTTTTTTCGTAGCCATCCATTCATTTTACATGCAGTGTCCCACCTAAGGTGTGAAATGGCTTGATTTTTCAGGCAAAATATCTAAATAGGGTACTTTACCTGAATGCAGTGTTCGAAGTATTGCTACAAGTTTCGCTGACCAGGGATATAAAAACAATATCGATATCGCTGATAATATTGTTGATAATTAGAAATGCGGAAAAACATGGAAAAAATGGTGAAATTTTCAATGAAATTTCAGGATATGTTAAAATGCACGTATTTGCATATATAATAAGTTTCTATTTAATGGAATCTTAAAAGCATGTGTTGTTGTAAGAAATCAATCTTATCCAGCCATTCCATCTAGCATATTTAAGCATCCAACTTTTCATCCAAACATCAATCAATATTACAAAATATCAACAATACATGATATTTTACAAAAAAATCATCAATTATTGAAAAGGAAATGAAAGATTATGGTCTCAATATCGCAAATGTTGCGATATCAATAATATCGAGATATGATTACCATTATCAATGACAAATTGAACACTGCATACAATCATGTGCTCATGAAAAAAAATAATTTTTTTTTCTAATAAACAAAATTCCAATGATATCAATACGTTGGTGATATTATTGACATATCGTCGATACACTTATGATACAAGCATCACCTAGAATTTACTTAGCAAAAAATATTGACGATATTAATGCATTGTCAACACAAGCAACACTTAGAATTTGCATAGTTGAAAATATTAACGATTACATTAGTGATATTAATACGTTGGTGATACTTAGTGATACATTGCTAATATTTGGAATTTCCGATACTACCAGTGTTATCGGTATCGTTACCAGTGTTATCGGTATCGCTGATATGGAGATAAAGATAATATCGGAGATATTTTAATAATATCGGAGATAATTTGGACACCGCCTAAATGAATGGTCCGACCCGCAAACTCGTGTGCCAGTTTGACACAATGTTCCACGCACGTTCGCAGTCAGCAAAACTCAACGTAAGTTTTATACTTTGTCAGAGTGTGGTAGATGATACTCAGCCCCTTAGAAAGTACATAAAAATTACACAAGTGGTGTACAAGTAATTCAAACCAAACATTCTAAAAATCAACGGTTCCATTTTAAATGTATCATGTACCAAAAATCACACTCATTTTATTTTTTAACTACCGAATTGGTGGACATTTATTGAACAGTTAAAATTGAGCAGTATATTCAAGTGTACACTTTCCGAGTGCCTGCGTATCAAGTACCATAGTCTTTCAGAGTATCAAATAACCCAATAATATGTAAAGAAATAATAGGGCGAACGGACGAGTCCGTACGACGCCTTTAGGATTTTCGCTAAGCGGAGAGTTAGTGTTAGAAAAGTGACTTTTTAGGGTTTGGCAACTACTATTTTTATGAAAATACCCTTGGATATTTAGGGTTAGTTGTGAGGCAAAACAACCATGCATCCGACGTTGCATAAACTTTGTAGGCTGAAACCTGCTGTCTATACGCCTCAAGAACTCATATGTAAATGCAACCGTGCATGGTACCAGTTACTAAAAACAACCATGCATCCGACGTGCATGGATGCATGTATGCATGTGCATGCATATGCATGGACATGAGACATACAGATAGCAGGAGATGGCAGTGATGACAGGGTTAGTAGGGTCTGGTCAGTAAGGAGAGGCGCCAGCAACAGCGCCTGTATGGCTGCAGTAGAAAACAGCAGCCTTGTCTATTCCTTCCCATGTTAGGTCCCTTTTTAACAGAACCCTCTTTACACTAACTCTCACACGTGCAAGCTACACGTGTTAGAAGATCATCACCCTTCTCTCTCATTATCATGACCAAAATAATATAAACCACACGTGTCATCGATAGATACGGTTGAGAGTTGCATGGTTGTTGCCTCTGCTGCACTTTACATGGTAGTGATATCTTGATTGTACACTTGGCATGGTGGGTGTTAATCCAGACCGTCTAAAATGTTAGGATCATGATGACCGTAGAGTCAAGCTAGCCACTAATGTTGGCTATCAAAGTGACCGGTAATATGTTCAGCGGTGTAAATTCATCCATTGATATCAGACGGTTAGGATTGTCCAGTAAAAGTAGTTTTACGCCTGTGTTCCTTTCTCATAAGAGACCACGTTTTGGACGGTCTAGATTTCATTGCATGAATGCGACTTGCACGGGAGATGAATCTCCTTCATTTCGAAAATGGTGGTAAACTATCAGTCCGGTCTATTACATTGATATAAGACAGAGGAAGTATAGCTCATGTAAACACTCGCTACACACGTGCATGCGTGTACCTTATCTCGACCACTCAAATCACAACCCCATCACATTAAAATCAAACAGGACAATCCTAACCATCCAATTCATGTAAATCTTTTCCTGGACACCCAACCAACGGCTAGGATTGCCGGTTCATACAATTCTTTTGGTCGGGCCAAGTGCACAATTCGATCAACAATTTGGACGGTCTAGATGAAGTACGTACAGGTCAGGTGTACATGGGGATTGCGGACGCGTTTGCTAACACCGACTCTATAACAGAATATGGTATTAATTCCTCAATAACAAGAGAAATATTTTGATACTCCGGCAGAGTATGATGGTTGATACGCATGCAGTTAGAAATTACTGAAAATTTGCGTACTTTACATAAAAATCATTCCAACTAGACCGTAGAAATTAAGAATACCATTTTATATATCAAATAAAAAAAATATTAATCTTATATGATTATCTAACTATTAGATTTGCTGGACATTTATTGGACGGCTATCAAACTTCAAAAAACAACCTGTCCATGAATCAGCGGTTCTGATTACGAAACCAATCTAATTTTCAGCATGGAGCTTATAGAAATTCAGTTCTAAAATTTAGTCTGTTCAATTTGAGTTCATATACTCCACGTGTACCATTTCTAAGTGAATGAGTATCAAGTTCTATACACAGCCAGAGCATCAAATGACTCCTCCTATAATCGTGCCAAGAAAATAACCCTATGAGTAGCTACTTTGCAGCTACATGTAGGGAGTACGATAGTAATGTAGACACGCAATCCAAGGGCTGACACGTGGAAGTCGAGACTGAATTTATTTTCTAAAATTAAAAATAAAAAAGAAAAAGAAAAAAGAGATGTAGGGAGATTAGATGCTTATGTTGCCAAAGTAGCGTATGTATGAGTCAGGGATGCAGAGAAAGTACGTTTTCAGAAGACCCTTAAACTGCAAAGATACCCTTCCTTTCTTTTAGTACTAAAACTGGGAATTTAACGGTCCTGATTTTCGCCCCATTGATCTATTTATTTATTTATCTTTTTTGAATTTTTAAATTGGATGAAATTACGGAAAAACGGTACAGTGTGGTATGGAGCAACTTGCTCGGTACAACCGAGTGAGTCAGAACTAATGGTGCTGATTTTTGGATCCATTGGTTTTTTGTTTTGTTTTGTCTTGTTCGGTTGAGATTATAGAAAGAGAAAACACATATGTTGAGGATGTGGATGTGGAATGTATGGAGGGGCCCTTCAACAAAAAATGTCCTGTGGGGTCTACAGGTTTGCTTGTGTGATATCTGCTCCGTCTGTTATTTGAGTCAGATCATGTTAGAATATGGGCCCAAAAATAAGAAAGATATGAAACTGCAGTGGGCCACACCACAGGAGAAGGTGGAGATGGACGGTTGGCTGGGCATCCTTGTCACCACCCTTTAGTGTGGTGTGGCCCACTTGAGTTTTGGATATGATTGAGTATATAAGACTCACTCTCTAAATATAGCCCTGCCAAGCTTTTTGTTGCACGGGCAATAACGATTATTTGCGTCCTATGGATGGGGCCCACCATTTTGATGATCCAAATTACTAGGAAATTCAGGTCCAGGTGGACCACATTGCTGGTCGGACATGGTCTAAAAGCCTGTCGAGTCCTATGACACAACAGGCATGTAGTAACCAGCTAGATGTGGACTCGCTACCATCTATTTGCAAGCCACACGTTGGATGGCTAAGCTGGATCGGACCATTAGACCATTTTTGTCCATTCCATGATTGCTGAAACAATCAAACGGCTTAGATTTGTGTGGTCCTTCGCCCATGTCTTTATGGTAAATAAACATTTATGTGGCCCAATAAGTTTTATTGGTGGTCTACCTAAGATTTAGATCTGTTTCATTTTTGGTATCGTGCCTTAAAATGAAGGGTTAAAACAGAATAACGGTACAGAGCATGGCACATGCATCATGGTGGGGCCTACTGTCGGGATCCCATTAAACTCTGTCTCAACTCGTATGGTAAATGGGTATTATGAGATTTGATTGGATCATGTGCAGCTGATTAAATAAGATTATATTCTGATTATACTAACTTTCAAATATTGTGTGGGCCACCTCTACTAGAGAGACATGGCCAGTCAAATTCCTCAACATCAATTTATCATGAAGGTAGTGCTGGGCTTTCCAGAAAATCTGGAAGTAGATTGCGTGGACCACTGGCACTGATCTACAATGTGTTCTATGGGCCTCACCTTGATGTATGTGTTATATGATGTTGATTTTTTTTTTTTTTTGTTCTTGAGGTCATTTTAAAGCATAAATCCAAGAATAAGGTAGAACCAAATCTCAAGTGGAGTACACTACAGAAAGCAGTGGGAAGGTGCTACCCATCATTGGAACCTTCTTAGAGCCATCATTTGGATGAAGGAAAACACAAGTATTAGTTTCATCTAAAACTTTGCTGCCCTAATAAGTTTTCAATGGTAGGCATTCATTATTCACTGCTTTTTGTAATGTATTTCACTTGAGTTTTGTATCTACTTAATTTTTGGGCTTATTTTTTAAAATGATCTTGAAAGATGGATTAACAATGTAGATATAACACACATATCATGGTGGGGCTTATAGAACTTGATGACATCAACACACCATTAAGGTTGGTGGTGTGTGGCACACCACACAATCTGCTTCCAAAAAATCTACTTCCCTGATTTTGGCCCACAGTTAGGGCTGTACATGAACTGTGTTAAGTCGGTTAGCTTGCTTGACTTGACTTGAAAAAGCTCGTTTCAACTCAGTTTAAGCCGAGTCGAGCTGATTTTTTAAGCTCAAAATTATTTCGAACCGATTTCGAGCTTGTCTAAGTTCGACTCGACTTGGATCAAACCCCACCTCGAATCAAACTCGGATCGAACTAGTTCGATGACTTGGTTACTTTGATATTAATGTTACTCACCAAGTGTTTGATGAAATGACATAACAAAGTGTTGGCCGATGGCAATGAAGGTATGTATTTGAAACAAGTATCTTTTTTTTTTTTCTTGATTTTGATGTTATCTACGTGATGTTTGATGAAATACTTGTAAACAGTTGTTGCTGTTTTACATACACTAGGAAATTGAAAGTGCACTTCATGTATTTGTGAAAATGCCACATAAGATTTTTCTTGGCTCAAACGGCCCAGGTTTTATATACAGAAGTTAAAAGTGTACTTCATGTATTTATGAAAATGTCACACGAGCTTGACCTTGGCTCAAACGGGCCAAGCTGTTGACCAAACCGACTCGAGCTGACCAGTCAAGCTCGAGGGTCGAGTCGAGCCAAGTTCAAGCCAGGGTCCACTAGTGGCTGAGCCGATCAATTCGACTAGTGTACACCTCTACCCACAGTACATACTACTACTTGGGTGGTAGACTCTCCGGAGTTTCAACCCGGGGTCTTGGGTTGGAGTATCCTGGCGGTGAAATCCCACTACCGATAGTGTGTGTAGAAATTTCTTTCTAACCATTCATTTTCATCTCGTGTATTTAACCCACATGATGAGTTGATTGTCCGGAAATATGGTTTACCATATTTTCATAAACATCCCCCAAAAACGAACGGACCAGATCTCTCAAATTTATGCCGCGTTGGAATGCATGCGTGCCGGTTCACTTCATGTGTCTGCTGTGCATATGCACGCAGCATTTCTAGTTGCACCAATACGTTGAGGAGCACGTGTGCCTGGTACACGTGTCTTTTCAATTCTGACAATCGGAGTATATGCTTGGTGATCAAAACCATTGATCTTTTCTGTCCAGCCGTGGATGGACCATCCCTAAAATATCTTTAATTGAAAGCTCCCACCCACTGATCTTTGGATCTTTTTTATTTGAATGAGGACAGCTCCAGCACTTCTCTTATTAACCGTCTATTTACAGACAACAAATCTAACGGATGGTATTGTCCTATCGAAAATATCTCCAGCCCTTCTCCATCAATGTCGAGATGCAACGGAACATTGATCATGGTTATCAAACCATGGGCCCCACCATGAACAAATGAAAACACGTGTACGGTGTACAGAGCCTCGTTCCTCGGTGCTACACAGAAACGTCTCCGTCAGGTAAGACTCCCGTGTTATTTCACCACCATATTAAAAAACGGTGGAGAGCAAAAGGCCGTACAGACCATCCAAACAGTAAGTTGCTGCAGAAGAAATCCTAGCCATCCAACAATTGACCATCAAATTAACGGTTAAAGTGGACCATTGAAATGGAAAATATTATTTTTGAGTTTTGCTCCTATCCACCCTCAGCCTAGCAATTTGTCACGTCGTGAAGCCGTACAGCCATGCTGCATGTACGACGATTAGTGACCATAACTTATAAAGTGGTGGTGAACTATCACAGGAAAAGATGTATTTCACCGCCAAAAAGCCGTTGGAAGAGGGGTGGGGTACTAAGCATGCGCTGGAGAAACGTGTAGCGGCGGGAAAGACAAAATAAGAAGACACCACAGGTTAGAGAGAGAGAGAGGCTCGTGAGAGGGTGGCTGGAATCCCGTGAGAAAAACCAAACTGATACACTCATCAACGTAACGTCTCACGTGCTCTCTCATCTAACCCTAATATTATAATAAAATAATAATAATAATAGAGAAATGATATTTAGTTCTTATGCGTCACATGGCACATGTGTGAAAGATCTGACTTCCCTGTGATGTCTACTATCATTGCGACTGGGGTCCAGCTCTATGCTAAGTGGTTCACAATCCATGTCAACATTTAGATCATGGAGGGAGTGCTCACATGGTCAATGTGGGTATGTTGAAAAAGGAAAAAAAATTAAAGAAAAAATATAAGTTGTTGTTGCTTGAATTTGGATGGAAGGGTGCCACACCTATTGACGTATCTATACCTATATCCAAAATATGTAAAGTACAATGAGAGTATCGGTTGTAGTCTGGACCCGCTGATGTGTAATTCAGGTGGGGCAGTCTAAAAGTAGAAGTGAGACTTGAGTAAGGGTTTTCGATCGGTGCTTACCTTTATCTAATGATAGTTGGTGTATATATAGAATGCTTATGCGACTAACAGACTTACGTAATTTGGTAGGAAATGTTGAATTCGCTGGAGGGTCCTTATTTAAACGTGGATTTACTTTCGAAAATATCATCGAGCTCGCCTCGGTCAGTGTGATTTTGGGTTAGAATCGTACAAATTTTTTTCTTTCTTGGTTCTAGGCGAAATTTTCTCCGAATTTTCCGCCACTCAGGTCGGGATCGATCTGATCAGCTCGGGAGGTGAGTGCAATTACTGAACCCTGCCCTTAAGTAGGTTAGCCTTGGGCTTGTTTCACTGTTGGTGCCTTATACAGCAGGCCGGTTTGGTTTTCCATACGACATAAATTCATCCTAATATTCTAATTAGCCCAACTTTAAAGTACTCTTTCTATGATTGGTTGTATTTTTCATATAGCAGGACGGTTTGGTTTTCCCTACGACATAAGTTTTTAAAATAATAATTTTAAAAAAAATTTATTGCAACTATTGTGGGTGAGGTTTTTTTTTTTTTTTTTTTTTTTTGAAAATATTTTAAATCACCGTATTTTTCACAAAAAATTTGATGTGATGAACTAATGTGATAATTGATAATAGCATGATATTTTTTAAATCTTAGCTAGTTCTAATAATCCTTAAGATTATTGTGATTTTAATGCAAAAGTTACTTAAAACAATTTATTTCTATTTGTATATTTAAAATTTTAAAAACTTTCATTAATTTAAGATAATTTATTCAAGGGTCACCTAGCAATCAGTAGCCATTCACATTTCTTCTAATTTTGTCTTTCATGAAAGAATTAAACATATTAAAATTAAAATTTACTTTATTAATGAAAAGTTATTCACTAACGTAATTTTCACTCATCTCTCTTCTACAAACAACTAAGTGATAATTTTGCTAAGGTAGTAGTGGTGTATCACATTTTGTTTATATTATTTTTAAGTTAGACATGTTTGATATTATATTTCAAATTAAATAATAATAGTATGAATTTTATTTGTTGGCCTTTGGGGCCTTGTTATATGGTGTATTTCGGTGGTCTTGTAAACTATTATTTTTTATAGTTAATAAAATCAGGTTTAGAGAGCAATTGCTTTTAATTAGTTTTTCTCGTCAAGCAACAATAATAAATAGTTTTTCTCGTCAAGCAACAATAATAAATAGTTTAATATTTATTTTTGATGAACTTTTTTATAATTTCTAAAAAAAAATATTTAAGTCTAAAAATCTCGGCCGATAAATTGCGAGGAACCAAATTTCCTGCTATGGTCCACATCATTTGCCAATAAATCATGCTCAAAGTTAATGTGGGCAAGTGTACAAAATAAATGGACAGTCAAAAAGAATCATTTAGATCTTCTATTTGTTTCAAGGCCCCAACCTCCTTTGGAGGGAAAACCCAAAGTTCTAGACCACATGATACAAGTAAATCTGGTCCATCTCATGGAAAGCTTGGATACTATTAGGTAGTGATATAGGCTACAGACATGAGTCTTAGTAACCATGATTGGAATTTCTTGGACTGCATATCTGCCTGCCCCTATATTTAAAAAATATAAAACCCTGACTTGAAATTGAGATGAATTGAGTTGACTTGAAATCTCAAAATGAGTTTTTTGAAAACTTGTATGAGTTTTATTTTTCCTATGTTTTTCAGTAATATATCAAATTTAGTAATTGTATGATCACTTCCGTAACGGTGATAAGTGAGATTTTGAGTTAGTATTTCCATAATCTTATTTTTTTTATCTGAAAAAAATGATTCATCGAAATAATTAGTCAATTGTTCTTTTGACACAAACGCATATGAGATCACCAAATGCTAAGGAGTTCATCTATTTAATCTTTTTCCTTCTTGTTGTTGGATATTCCGATCTCACACATTTTCTCTTTATTTTCCATGACTTTAGTGAGTTACACAGAGAGTTAGAAAAGATCAAATCATTAATTATTTAATCATACATGATTGAAACTTCTCATATATATATATATATATATGTGTGTGTGTGTGTGAAGTGGTACTATGAGGTTACCCTCATGGGAGGTCGAGCTGTGTAGGCCCCATCGTGATGTTTGTTGAACATCAATACCGGGCATTTGATGGGTCCCCTTTAGTTTATATGATATCCTCAAAATCAATCATATATAGAACCCAGGTGGGCCATACCATCTAAAACCATGTGATGATATGCCTAAAACATATAAAATCACTTGGTGGGGCCCACTTGAGTTTTGGATGCGGCTGAAACTTGGTCTGACCCCTCATCGAAGTGGGACACACACAATGGATGGGCTAGATTTGTGAACCACATCTTGGTGGGCCCAATAAATGATTATGGTTTTTTAATGGGAGGATAACCCCTCTCAACTGTTGTATGTGGTGTGGCTCACCCAAGCCATTAATTGATTTGTTTTTTAAGCTCATGGCCCACCATGGAATGGTGCATCTGACTGACGGGATAGATGTTTGACATACATCACGGTGGGGCCCACACAGCTCGACCTCATGCGGTCGTCCATGAGGTCGAGCTGTGTGGGCCCCACCGTGATGCCGTTAAAAAATCTACCCCCTTAGTTAGATGCACAATTCCATAGGTGGCCCACACGGCTGAAAATCAAGTCAATCCGTGACTTTTGTGGGCCACACCACGTACAGAAGTTGAGAGGGGCCATGCACCATTGAAACATTCAAAACCATTTGTGGGGACCTTTCGAGACGTTTTTTAATGATCAACACCGTCCATCATGTGTGTCCCACTTGGATGTAATTTTAGACCAAGTTTCAGGTGGTATCCACAACTCAGGTGGGGCCCACCAAGTGCTTTTACATGTTTTTACGTGTATACTTATGTTTTCCGATGGTATGGCCCACTTGAGTTACATGGACGGATGATTTTGGGCCGTGTGGGCCCACCTTGGGCTCGTGCATCTGGTGGACGGTGTGGATCTTCGAACGGCATCACGGTGGGGCCCACACAGCTCGACCTCACGGACGACCGCTTTACGCTCGAGCGCATAGTACCTTTTCCATATATATATATATATATATATATATATATATATATATATATATATATATATATATATATATCGTAAGTGTGAACTAAATTCTTTTTGGTTAAAAAATCTCTTTTCAATTGCTATGGAATAACTAGAAAATTCTCTAGAAGAAATACAGAATTCTTCTGCTTTTCCAGGGTGTGGCAACGTGCTATTGGGTAGTGATTTTGCATACGTGGTGCATACCAAAACTATTATCTAAGTAGATTATTGGCTGTCCAATGTCTCATTTTAAAGCTCAGGAGGCGTTTTATAGGGCTAGTAATATTCAAATGCGATAAAGCCTCACCGGCATTAGCTGTAGATGAAATTAGTGCAACTAGCTGGATGTAGGGCCCACTGGCCCGTGATGTGTGAATGGCATCCAACCTGCCCAACAGGTTGGGCTCACCATGAAATTGAAAAGCCCCGGAAGTAGGGCAAATCTAACCATCAGGTGGGCCCCACATGAACTTGCAGGTCTTCCGTTAGTTAACCATTGTTTTCCATGGTGTGGCCCCACACCCATAATTGGATCGGCCTGATCTCTGGGGTGTCCCATTTTAATTCATTGGTTTCCATGGCTGGGACCACATTCAACCACCGAAGATTGAAGATTAGGATCTCCTAAGCTGGAATGTCTAGGCCTAGGGTCACCATGCGGTGGGAAGGCATTTGATGGATGATGTGGGTCACTTTATCATGGGCCCCACATGTATGTAATCCGGTAAAACAGTATACGACGTGTTGAGGTTGAGCACTGTTTTCTTGATGGGATAACTACTCCGAATCAGTTTCTTTGGACTCCTCACAGAGATACATCGAATCCACAATAAAACTCATGATAAATTGATTGATGATCAAAAACAAGTTTAGAACCCCTTAAATAGTGATATAAATCTGGGGAGAAATTTCGGAATCAAACTACAACTACAACTCCCAAAAAACGTGACTTACTATAAATAGTACTGTCATGATTTTTACTCGACCTCATGGTTTTCGGCCAAAAATAGTAAGTGTCTTATTTGGCTTAACTATGTTATTTTCTTAAATTTTCTAAGCATTTTTTTTCATGGACACAACTCCTAGAGCTCAAATGACGAAGAGTTACGATCAAACTAAAACTTACTATAAAAACAAATATAAAATGGATTTTCGACCGATTGGTTGGAATCTCGCAAATTCAGCATGGGTCGAGTTGGGTGGCTAAAGTAGCTTTTTCTACTCCATAATCATATATGGCATGTCGGATAGCTCATTCCAGATTGAGAGATATGTTTGTTTTAAGGTTATGACGGTCCAAATCATTTCCACCTTCAATCGGGCCTTTTCTAGTCGATCTTTTCCATGAAATTATCCGCAACACGCTCTACATCAGTTATTCATTGCTCTAAATTAGTTATTCACAGTGATGGATGATGTTTCAAAAATCATACTTACCAAAAGACCATATCCATCATCTATCTTTCCCACAACTTAATTTTAACCATTAATCTATTTTCCTTTCCCACAGGCCACTGTTTGGATGGATAGGATGATTTAAGCTATGTATAACTCAAACCAATTTCAATCCATAGTAGGTCCCTCCAGATGGACGATCCTGATTGAAAGATAATTCTGCCACGTGTAACGTGGCAATATAGCTCTACCATATTCGGTTCTTCTAGTTGTACCGAATCATCTCGCGAAGAACCGTACATTGCGATTATATTTGAATTCATTTGCTCAGGAATGATTCACTTCTGTGAGAGGGTTACAGTGCTTCTCGTGGGAAACCCGGACACACCAATCAACCAATCTGGTCCGTTCATTAGGCCCACAGCACATTTTCATAGACTATCATGTAAAGAACATACCATCCGGACGATCCTAACCATCTGATCAATTGCCTGTAAAACGAGCCGTCAAGAACATTTACGTAAGTAGACCTGATCAACAATTTTGGGCCACCTATTGTTAAGGCCCATCATGGATTGAAAAACACTCTAATCAGAGAATCCTAACGGTTCCATTCATGGTTTGCAAAACAGATGGACGTAAGAAAAAGACAGCCAACTTATGGATGGATCAGATCATCCGATTAGTGTGGTTTTTTTTTTTCCCCCACTGTAGATCATGAAATGCATGCTGAAACTAATAGATGCACTGTCTATATATTAGAATATCCACTTCTGACACCAGCATGTTACACCCCCGCAAAATCCAATCCTTCCAAAAGGTGGGCCCCACCTAAAAGATAAACTAGCATGAAAAATCAAGTGATCATCATTAGGTAGGCCATAGATGTTCATTGGGTCAGACCATCCATTGTCCACTGATTTCAACTGTGGGACCTACCCAATGAGGTGACCAGCCAGATGTGAGACATTGATCAAATGACCCCCTGTATCAGAGAGCCCCCATGTGGTGCAATTGTGATAATTTCTCATTTTGATTCATATGAAATGGACAGCTATTTTCATTTGGTTCTTATTAATTGGTTGCAAACCTCTTTAAAGTGTCATTATCAAATGTTCTTCCATTCAAAAGATGTCACATGGTGTTATCATTACCATTATATGTGTATTAATCTCTCTTAGGAGAGTTAATAAAAATAATAAAAATATCATTTTTTTAGAAAATTACACGGTGGACCTCGGGCATGGTTGAATGACTCGATGGACTCATTGACCATCGGGTCGAGTTGGGACTCACCCGAGTCAGAGCTGAATTGGCCTGACTCACCTGAGTCGAACCAGGGTGACTCATGTTATCGATCAAACTCAATCAGAAACTACCGAATCCAACTCAAGTTAGACGAGCTGTATCGGACTCACCTGAGTCTTAAAACCATAATTCAACCAAGCCCAATTGACCCAACCTGAAATTTTAGTTTAGCTTGGGTCGAAAATCATGAACCTGACACTTGGTCAGGTTGGGTTTGGGTTGAGGACTCGGGCAACCCAACTTTATATTTTGTAAGTGTAATTCATTGAATCTAAAATATAATGTGTAATTAGAAGGCGCAAACATGATGAACGGGGTGGATTTCATATATAAAATTGTGTGTTGTACTTGTTGTGTAATAGAGGGTCTATGGATCCGCCGCCTTGTCTTTCATGCCAACATATCACTTAAAGATAGCCTATATCTACAAAGTTACAGCAAAAACAAGTATGACCAACTCATTATATATATATATATATATATATATATATATATATATATATATATATATATATATATATATATATATATATATGTGGGAAAAGGTACAATGCGCTCCAGCTGACGATAAGCTTATCGTGAGGTTGAGCTGTGTGGGCCCCACTGTGATGTGTGTTGACCATCAACACCATGCATTTGGTGGGTACCCTTTAAATTATGGGATATCCCAAAAATCAGCCGTATACGGAACTCAGGTGGGCCATACCATCTAAAATTATGTGAAGACACCGTTAAAACATATAAAAGCACTTGGTGGGGCCCACATGAGTGTTGCATGCGCCTGAAACTTGGTCTGAACCCTCATTCAAGTGGGACACACATAATGGATGGGCTGGATTTGCAAACCACATCTCAGTGGGCCCTAAAAAATGGTTATGAATGTTTTAATGGTGTACGGCCTCCTCTCCACTTTTGTATGTGGTGTGGCCCACACAAGTCACGAATTGACTTGATTTTTGGGTCCTAGGCCCACGATGGAATGGTGCATCTGACTGATGGGGTAGATGTTCGAAATGCATCACGGTGAGGCCCACACAACTCGACCTCATGGGACGGAGCTGTGAGCTCGAGCGCATTGTACCTTTTCCCTATATATATATATATATATATATATATATATATATATATATATATATATATATATATATATATATATATATATCTTTCATTCCAACATATCACTTAAAGATAGCCCATGTCTACAAAGTTACAGCAAAAACAAGTATGACCAACTCATTATATATATATATATATATATATATATATATATATATATATATATATATATATTGGGGGAAAAATAATATGACCTATGAAAAGCAACCAACTCTACAATTAGCACAGGTCCAATAGGGCTAAACCACTTAAGAGGCATCTGTTGGGCTGACCACAAAGTAGATCAATACAATTGTAAGTCCATTCAAATGGCCGACCTATTGAATAAAGTCGGCATAACTACATGTCGGTCATAGGTCGATTATAGATCGACTTGACCATAGGTCAAATATAGGTCAACATAATCTCTAACAAGGTAAATGCTGATCTGTCGAAGGGGCTCAGCATTATCTACTTCCACTTTATCATGTGCTTCCTCTGCCCGACCTTGTCCTGAGCAATTAGCTCGAAGATCTCTCGAACGGCCCGAAGATTTCTCCCAAGATCTTTGGGAGATAAGATCAGATCCCGGGGACCTTTGACACCCTTAACTGCCCAGAGAGATCTCCAGTATAACTGGAAAGATTCGTACGGGAGATCCTCGAAGATATCCGGCCCCTAATCGGGAAATCTTCCTACAATGTAGCCTTCACGCTCATATAAATAGGGGAGCCCTTCACCAATGAAAGGTACGCATACTCAATCCCATATAAGACTGGTGACTCTTTTACAAAGAGATCATCTCCTTAAAAAGACCAAGGTCCTGACTTAGGCATCGGAGGATCCCTTGCACTAGTCAGGGTCTCCTTTGTCTATTTCTTTTCTGTGTGCAGGTCTTCGAGGGTCAACCAAGGAGGGTCTATAGGAAAACTGCATCAACAATATATATATATATATATATATATATGTGTGTGTGTGTGTGTGTGTGTGTGTGTGTGAACTTTTTTGAGAACTCATCATACATGCATGATGTGACTCCAAAATCTGAACGGTCCATGTGAAGCAACACCTCATTAAGCCCTTAGGCCCAATTTTTACTTTGATCCAAAACTTTGGTGGGCCATGAAAAATGAAAACAGTTTCTTCCCTTGATTTGTATTTCTCTTTACTATGGCCCATCAGAATTTTAGATCAGGGTGAAAATTTGTCCCTTGGAATTTCATGGGATTCCGCATCACATGGACTGTTCGGATTAAATATAACACATTTTTCCCATCTTTCTTATTTGCTATGGAACAAAGGTTTTACCTTTAAAAAAATCAAACCATCAACACAAATTACAAGAACTTTTGTATATATATATTTTAATAAAATACTTGTAACCTTAATAATCATATTCTCTAACAGCTTGGGCTTTTAGAGAAAGTGATGATTTGACATGGTACCACTCTCTTAGGAAGGTCATGTGTTTGAATTCCCATAGAGGAAGCCACAAGGTTTAGGGTAGAATACTCTCAGTATATTTGACTGAACAAATGGACATCATAGATAAGACACATGCATAATGGTGGGCCTTACATTTTGCAAATGAAAATTATATATATAAATGTAATTTATGAAGTGGGAAGCTTTGCAAACAAGCTCCCTATCAACTTTGGCACTGTTGCCATAAATATACTTGTAAATGATCATTGTTTGTTTTTCCTGAATTACACGGTAAATGAAAAAATATACCCCCTTTTAAAACAGTAATTAATGCAAATGAATTCAAAAACTATATCTTTCAATCATTAGAAATAGAAATGAATTCAAAAACTACAACTCCTGCCATTACGAGTGCAAGTAATTAAAAAAAAAAAAAAAAAAAAAAAAAAAGAAGAAACATTTTAGATTATAAGCCCAAAAGCATTTCGCATATAACGTAAATCTATTTACAACATTGGCCTCATAGACATGAAACATGTGTTCGTACCCACGTGATTTTTAAAGAGGTTTTAGGTATGATTTTACATGGTGTGGACCTTTCAGATATCATTGGTTAGATTTTTGGGCTCCAAAGAGAACATGAGAAGGGTCACATGATGGACGGATTGGATTTTAATTGAACAAATGGCAGTGGGGCCCACTCACTGAATTGTAGAATATGCTTATAAGATAAGTCTACTATATATTTGCAGCGTGGAGAAGTGGGGTCATTGTTCCACACGCTGACATGATGGCCTAGAAACGGATGGACGTGCTCCAAGCATCCTCCTCCATTGGACGATCCTATCATTGGGATATTTGGACTTTCAGCCGACGAACGAGGACATGATCGAAGGGCTAGGATTCTCCAATTGAGACAATTCCAAGGTCTGTCCTATCAGGTCAACGGTCTTGATAACAGAAGATGGCCCCACATGTATAAAACTGAAAGCCCGAGGATATATACCCAGCATATCCTTGGGTCGAGGATCATATATGTCGAGTATGTTCGAGTTTACGGTTGGTAGCAGTGAGGCCCATGGTTCAGTGGTACAGACCACATATGAGCCAGGTCTCAAGATTTTCTCAATATGACAATCTTAACCTTTCCGTTTGTAGTCTGTGAGTAGTCATTTGAGAAAGACAGCTGCAATCTCCGTCAAAACCCCTCAAGAAGCTCCATGGGGCCCACTTGATGTTTGTCTTATACGTTTTCTCATATCTGTACATTGAGCCGTGCCATGCTTGTTTCGGCTAGGTTCATTATCATGACTACCTCAGTTCGAATTTGACTCAACTCGACCTTTGAGCTCAAAATGTTTGCTTAGCGAGCTAGGTTTGAGTCGAGCCAAGCGAGTTGTGTCGAGCTGATCTTTATCTTTATTTTTAGTTTTTTAAAAACCCAATTGACCTAACTGAACTCTTCTAATTTGCAAATCAAAATCTCAAAATTTAATTTTTGTCCTATTTTAAACTAATTATATAAATTAAAAAGAAAAAAAAAATAAAGATTAAAAGTATACCTTGCTGTTGAGTTGAGAGGAATAAAGAGGATGATCTTTGAACAGGCAAATTTCGAGTCAAGTAGGTCAAGCTGAGCAACTCGATTGATTCGGATATATATATATATATATATATATATATATATATATATATATAGAGAGAGAGAGAGAGAGAGAGAGAGAGAGAGAGAGAGAGAGTCAGGTGGGTGCAAGCCATGCAGCTGAGATGTTGAGTCGAACATACTACTGAGTCGGGTAGGTGAGGAAGGAGATATATATATATATATATATATATATATATATATATATATATATATATATATATATATATATATATATATATATATATATATAGGAAAAAGGTACTATGCGCTCGAGCTCATGGGTCCGTCCCATGAGGTCGAGCTGTGTGGGCCCCACCGTGATGCGTTTCGAACATCTACCCCATCAGTCAGATGCACCATTCCATCATGGGCCTGGGTCCAAAAATCAAGTCAATCTGTGACTTTTGTGGGCTACACCACATACAGAAGTGGAGAGGGGCTGTGCACCATTAAAACATTTATAACCATTTTTTGAGGGCCCACCAAGATGTGGTTTGCAAATCCAGCCCATCCATTATGTGTGTCCCACTTGAATGAAGGTTCAGACCAAGTTTCATGCGCATGAAAAACTCAGGTAGACCCCACCAAGTGCTTTTATATGTTTTAACAGTGTCTTTACATAATTTTAGATGGTATGACCCACCTGAGTTCCGTATACGGTTGATTTTTAGGATATCCCATAATTTAAAGGGGAACCATCAAATGCACGGTGTTGATGGTTGAAACGCATCACGGTGGGGCCCACACAGCTCGACCTTACGGGAGCTTATCATGAGCTCGAGGGCATAGTACCTAAACCATATATATATATATAAGGGATAAATTTTCACCCTGATTTAAAATTCCAGTGGACCATAGCAAAGAGAAATGCAAATCAAATCAAGGGAGGAAACTATTTTCATTTTTCATAGCTCACCAAAGTTTTCCATCAAAGTAAAATTTGGGCTCGGGGGGTTTCATGAGGTGCTGCTTCACATAGACCGTTTACATTTGGAGTCACATAACGTATGATGAGTTCTCAAAGAAGTTCGCACCAGTTCTGCGCAGCTGCATTCAGCTATATATGCGTGTGTGTGTGTGTGTATATATATATATATATATATATATATATATATATATATATATATATATATATGTATGTGTGTATATAGAGTCATGCTCACCTATAGCACCTACGCACATACGCACCTTTGCACATGCGCACCTTTGCACATGCATCATGGGCATTTAATCCAAACGATCTATGTGATGTGGAATCCTATGAAACCCAAATTGATAAACTTTTACCTTGATCTAAAATTCTATGGGCGATAGCAAAGAGAAATGCAAATCAAGGGAGGAAACTGTTTTCATTTTTCATGATCCACCAAAGTTTTGGATCAAAGTAAAAATTGTGCCGGGGGGTTTCATGAGGTGCTGCTTCACCGTTCAGATTTTGAAGTCACATCACATATGATGAGTTCTCAAACAAGGTCACACAAGTTCCATGCGAACTAGTGCACTTTAAGGACGGTTCAAAACTCAAGTAGGCCACAGTACTACTTCGACCAATAACGATGGAGACGCCCATCATCAAAACCTTGCTGTGACCCACCATGCTTGTTTATTTGTCATCCAAACTGCTCATAAGACCCATCAGGATGAAGGGGGAAAAAAATTGTCAGATTATACAAAACTTTCGTGGCCCCAATAAGGCTTCAAGGGTAAGCGTCTCTGTCCTCACATTTTCCCATGGTTTGGCAGCCGTGATGGATGGGCCTTATTTTTGAGGCCCGCTCTATCATAAGCTTGAAAAAGATGACAGATAGAGTGGATGTTGCACACATCGTGCTCTCTCTTGTTGCATGGACTCCCGAGTCCCGACCATTAATAGGGGTGAGAGTTGAATGTCACACTCATCATGTGGGCCCACAAAGCTTTTGTTGGACGGTCTCCTGACCATTGGTAGGCATACACATATATAAAGAGATTAAAGAGGTATTTCATGAGATTGTAAATTAATAATTTAATAAAATTTCGGTTTTTTGTTTGTTAAATTAATGATTTTTTAAATTTTATTTTGACATTTTTACTGCTAAATTCTTCTGGAATTTGGATTTTACAAAATAGTGCCTCCAAGAACTGATATTTTCACTATGTGCTTTTTCAGAGAAAAAAATTATATTACAACCCTTCTTTATTCTTTCTTCACGAAGGAGAATTCAAAATTGTGGCCCACATAAGCATGTGTCTGACATTCCGCGTGTCCAAAAATGCACGCCAGCATAGTTATTAGGCGAAGTAAAAAAAATGGATGATCCAAGTATTAGGTGGGCCAATGACGCAGGGATGAGCCTGATGAGGTCAATCACTGATCACTGTCTCCCATTAGATAATTACTCCGAATCAACTGAGCTTCTTTGGACTCCTCAAAGGGATTCATTGAATCCATGGGAAGAGATAGAAAACAAAAATAAATTACAGTGACTTACCATAAATAGTAAACTTATTATTTATAGATGAACATGATATCCACTAGACTTTCTGGTTTTCAGCCATAAATCGTAAGTGTCATATTTGGCTTAACCATGTTATACTCCTTATGTTTCTAAGCACTTTTCATGTTGGACACAACTCCTAAAGTTCAATGGATCAAAAGTTATGATCCAACTAAAACTTACGATAAATAATAAAAATAGAAATAAAATGGATTTTCGACTGTCAGTCCAATGGAATCTCGTAAATTCAATGTGGGCAACCCAACATAGCGGGGTTGGGTGGCCAAAGTAGCTTCTCTGGAATAACTCATTCCGGTTTGTGAGATACGTCTGTTTCAAGGTTCTGATGGTCCGGATCACTTTCGCCTTTGATTGGGCCTTCTCTAGTCCATCTTGGACATGAAAGTATTCGTGACCCACTCTACATCAGCCAATCCATAAAAATAATATACACCGCTCAAAACATTCAAATTCATATGTAGGTTACCTGATGATTGGATTGATCTAATTTCTGGTTTGTGCAATCACCACGGTGGTATGCATATTTTAGATGGCTTGGATGTTATACAAATTCCATGTGTGCCCCACAAGTATCAACTTCCACTATTTTTAAAGAAAAAAGATTAAATGAGGTATTCTTGCAATTTCTTCCCTCTCAAAATCACCTCCTCTCGGCATTATTTGGTAATACATCTATTCCCGAGGAATCTAGCGGTAAAAATCCCTTTGTTGTTAGCTTGGCCTTATAAAAAAACAGCTATTTTGGACATCTACCTTCTTTTGCTGCCCATGTGACTAACAAACCATTTTGATTGGATGATTCTAGCCATCCGATCAATGGTGAGGAAAACTATATTTACTATAATAAAGAATATCTGATCATTGATGTGGACCATCCATCATGTGAGGCCCACCTTTGATTGTCCATACCTCTTAAAAATCACTTTAATGGGATGACTCTAACCAAACTATCAAAGTGCATGAAAATGAACGGTCCCTATTGATCATACTAGAAAAGGTCGAATGCCCATAGATATACTGAAAAAAGGCAAATGCCTATGGGATATCCCAAAGACGTCGTGTCAATGATCTGGACTGTCCATTGAGTGGACCCACCTTTCATTGTCGATCCATCTTAAAATTCAGTTTAATGGAATGATCCTAACCATTTGATAATTAATGGCTAGAAAACGGATTGTTCATATTTTTTTTTTAAATACCAAAGAAGCATCTAACCGTGCCCATCCCATGGGCGTACCTTCAGATGAACCATCTCTCCTAAGATATGGACCGTCCATTATGTGGGGCCCACCAATGATTGCCCATCTCACTCAAAAGTTTACTTGATCAGATGATTCTAACCATCTGATCAATGACAAGGGAAATGGACGATCCATCACAATTACAATATAAAGTTTTGATAATTTATATGGATCATCCATAATATTGGGCCCACCCTTGATTGCTCACGCCCCTCAAAGTCATTTTGATCAAATGATCCTAATCATTCGAACAACTGCTAGGAAGATGGCAGGTCCATATTGATTATAACAAAGTAGGTCCAATTGTTGATTTGAACCATCCATAAGATGGGGCCTACCTTTGGTTCCCATCTCTTTAAAAAATCACTTTGATATAACTCATTAATCAATTAATGGAAAATGAACAATTCATATTTATTATTCTAAAAAATAGCCAATATATGATATGGAACCTTCATTATGTGAAGGCCACCTCTCATTATTCATCCTCTTAAAAATCATTTTGACCAGATGATTCTAATCACTTATTAACAGCTGAGAGAAATGGATTATTCATATTTCCTATGGTAGAAAAAAGTTTTGACTATCCATTATATGGGGTCCACTTTTGATTTCCCATAGATATCAAAAGTTACCTTGATCAGATGATACTAACTATATGAGCAATGGCTACTGATATTAACATTTTGTTGAGGGTAAATGCCCATATTCATTATATTAGAAAGGGATATGAATTTGGACTTCTCAACATGTTTAGTTATTGATATTAACATTTTGTTGAAGGTTAAGGTCCATTCTTAAACTTATTTCATAGCTTAAGTGGTAGACTGAGTGAAAGATACATCGTTTCAACACTGAGGTCTTGGTATCAATTCCCTAGTGGGGGTGGCTAACAGTGAAGTGTGAATTGACGGTGGGTGTACTAACAAGCTAACAAAAAAAAAAAAAAAAACTTATTTTTAAAAAGCTCTTGATTTCAAACTTCATATTTGAGAGAATTAGTTTTTTTTTTTTTTTTTAAATTTGATTAGTTCATGATTTATGCTCTTTTAATAATTGGAAAATTGGTGAATTTAATCATTAAAGAAAAGCAGGCACACTTGTTGGCGCTCATTTTGTTTCCTGTCAACCGGCGTGCCAAAATTGATCAAGCGAATCGATCCAAACCGATTAACTTCGACCCCAAGTGTCGAAATAAGCAGATACGTCCAATAAAAATGTATATGACTAGATTCTGTGAAGATCAGTCGCATACTCAACCACTTACAGATTTTTTATAATGATCGAGAGATGATCGAAGGGTGGGGTTCTTCCTTTGAAGATGAGTTGTTTTGTGCCTTCCATAAGAAATGACTTTTTAAAATATCAGTGCAATCAAACAAAAGAAAAAAATTCACAATCGGTCACTAAGATCAACTACAAGAATGCATCTCTTGATGGAACTGCTTGATATTGGATAGAGGACAAATTCACTATATTAGCATAGATTTAGATAACAACTAAAACTTATAACTAAGAATTACCGCTATTAGATTATTTCTACTCTTAGGATAAGCTAAGATAAAAGATAAATGGATAGATTTGTTTGGTTTGATTTATAAATGATTGATTATTTTTATGTAGATTTCCTCTCCTATTTGTAAATTTCTGCTACACAGCTTATACTTCTAGATATTTCCTCCATTACTCCAACGATTACAATAGTTGAAAAGCCTTTCTGTACGTCTTTTTTTTGTTATGTTTTTTCTTCCTAGTTGTTCCTCTTCTTTCCACTAAGCTTTATTTCATTTTTTGGGCCGCTCGTTCCGCTTACATATGCATTTTGGCCGCTCTTTTCATTCCTGGATTTCTCTCAGCTACGTGTTCTGCTTCCATACGCCTATCGGCCGCTCGATCTGTTTCTAGACACCTCTCAACTACTCGATCTGCTTTTTGACATCTCTTGGCCACCTCCTAGATGCCTCTCGAGTACTTGTTTTGCTTTTAAATACCTCATTGCTTCATGTCTTATCATCCTTCCAACTATGATTCCGTAAAAAAAACACTCCAAGTATCCATAGAGATCTTTGGCATGTTATATATTTCTCTTTTTATAACGCATGTCATTTTCAATTGGATTTCCCAGAACGGTAAAAAATAGAGTACAACAATATTAATTACATAATTTATTAATTAAGTTATTCTTAATTTGACATTTGTTGAAAACTTTAAATGGATAAATGAAAGGTCCAAAAGAATCTGGATAGAAATAGTAACAAAAGACTTGATCACCGATGGTCTAATTAAAATTAAGAAAGTTAAAAAAAAAAGACTTAATGACTAATGATCTCACTAAAATAATGACCCTTGATAGAGTAGAATTTATGTAGCTTAATCCAATAAGTTGGCATAAGGCCTATGTGATGATGATAGTGGTAATGGCTACCATGAATTCAACAATTAAAAAATTATCAAATTCATGAATTTAGCCTCTATCTATTCACAATTTTTTATTGAAATACGTGAGATGGGTCTCACATAATCTTTAGGATCTCTTGCTCCTATGTAAGAGTGGATAGGATCACCCACATGTAAGATCGGTAGTCCATTGATCTAAATTGTTGCTCATCTAAACCATTTGGTGCCTTAAAGAAATGTCTACGATCAAACATCCCAACCTTTAAATATGTACCATTCTTGATTAGAAATGTTAACTCTTCTTGCATTTTTTTTAATCAATTATTTATTTGTTTAAATTGATGGAAGGGCAATGTTGTCCAATCTTAGGATATCCTTGGGCATCGATCCCTTCCTTGGAGCCTACTTTTATCCCATCTATGAGATTCTTGGACAACCCTTTCCCTCATCAAATAGATTATCAAATCAACAATTTGAATCACCAAATCATGCGCCAGACAAAAAAGGAATAGTGCTCACCTGACAACTACAGTAATTGGATAATTCCACATGGCCACTTAAGTTAAGGAGCCATTTTGTAACGCCTCGAAATTCAAGAGCCAAGTATGAACTTGGCTCCCGAATTCCCAGGTGTCACGTATGCCTCAATGGGCTCCAGATTTCAATGCATTTGCATTTATTCATAAGCAATGAGGAGTTAAGCAAACCATAAGCATGAGAATATCATAAAATGTATATACGAGCTGCTAAACACGTAAGGTATCCAAAATACAGTGCTAAGAAAATCCAAACCGGGAACTAGTCCCACGCAGATAAATATCCCAACATAACTAGGGCCCTGACCCATGTCCCACGACCATCCAAACATAAACTAGAAGAACCGCCGAAAGTCTGATAGTGCGCTCGCTCTTCCTCATCGTCCATGCCCGCATCCTCTAGCGCGTCTAGCTATATTGACATTGCATTTATGACAAGTTCTGGTTGGTGTTTTGAAACACTGTCCCAGAGTGGAAGTGAGTAGCTAACTCATTGGTACCATTAGCAATAGGCCACATAAATTATTATACATAGAATAAATTTAATGAACAGCATACATCATAGAATCTTAAGTATTGTTGATTAATGCAATGCATGATTTAATGATATGATGCATACCCCTCGCCACCAACACTCCTGCAAGCGACGATATCTAACGATCGCAATGACCAACACTCCCTCAGTTGTGACCTCGATTGTCGAATTGCCACAATAGATAATGCAATGTCATGTAACATGTTAACCTAGTTGGTTAATTAGATTCATTCATCCAACAGGTTGGGGAAACCGGAATACCCTTAGCGGAGTTATTGCCCTAATCCAATCGCACGGCTCAAGGACCGTGGTCATATGACTCTCGCGATCCTTAACCCTTCATGGGTTTGTCAATCCCAAAATTTCTTAAGCTCAGACGAAGACAATTGGGACTTCAATATCCTACTCGCGATCACTATGGAGAGGTCATCACCCCAGCATAGGCCGATAGCATGGGCACAATGTCTCATACCACCGTCCCCGGCTCATGAGTTTAGGTGCTCACTGGTCACTACGAGGAGGCTCGTCACCCCAGCGTAGGCCAACAACACAAGCGTAGTGTCCCATACCACCATCCCCAGCTCATGAGTCCTGTGGGCCATAAATCACGATTAATAGTGGGCTTAGAGGTCTTAAGGTACTTCAGGTTCATATAGGTGTGATCAAACAAGGTTAACATACAAGGATGACCAACTTGTGAGTTAATATACCCCGATAAACTGAACTATAAACTGACCGACCTAAGAACGGCGTCTCATGTAGTCCAACTACGGCCGACAACTTGCAATTTAACCAATCGGACTAGATTTACTTGTGGGCAGGTCCAACGAAAGGTCGCCCAAGTGATTCCAGTTAATCGACCAATCTATAAGGGGCCTATGCACTAGTAAACAGTATGTATCATCAAATTCAGGAATAAGTCACACATGGCAAGCACAATTCAGCAATTTAAATACATGGATAACAATATACCAAATTCAGCTAAACCATATGGATCATGTTCAATGTGTTCTAACTTATTTAACCATATGGACAACCATGCACCTATTCACACCATTCAGTCTTACATGGGCCAGCATGAATCATATAAATCAGTCACATAATGAGAATTAAATGCAATTTAGTCACCGAATCAACAAATTTACAACATTTCAAGCCTTCAACTCCTAACATGTTTGATATGCAACAATGACTCCACAACAATCAGCAATATTCGAGGGAAATTGAATGTCTACACCCTAAATGAGCATATAATGAACAATCCACATAATTGGGGGTGTTAGGGCTTAAATCCCTTCCTACATTTTTGAAAAATCCTAAATCTATGTTCCCAAACATAAAATCCGAAAATTCAGCAACATGCAGGAGTAAAACAGCATACACATTCACTAAATTCTACGCTATGCATGATAATTGGTCACTTATAGGTAATGGTCTGCACCTATTGTCGATCGAAAGTCGCTGAAATCGTCCTAATGTCGCCAAGTCCGTAAACTCGACGAGCCGGGGCCCTGCATTACATGGAGTAGGGGTAAGTTACATGCATGTTGCTAGAAACCGGATGGGGATGGATTGGAGCTCAATCTTACCTCAGATTGAACGGGGTTTTGCTCCAACGGCGATTGAGTCGGTATTTTTCGACCAATGGAAGGCATAGGTGCGGAGGTTTCCAAATCCACAGCACCACCGACCCATAATCACCCACCCTATCACCTCTCTCTCTCTCTCTCTCTCTCTCTCTCTCTCTCTCTACTGCTAGAGTTTATGAGAGTGAGAGAGAGGGCTGGATATAAATATTCAGAAATTTATTTCAGTTGGCCCTGCACTTTGGTAATTGCCTCCAATGGCCCTATGGGGCCCATTCTGGTTATTGGGGCTGCCCTGATGGCCCCCTGGCCCATCTAATTTATGGGATAAGTGCCCCATGGCCCGATGAAGGGCTATGCAAAGTTCAATGGCAAACGGATCCGGGGTTTTGTCGCAATGGTCCGATTTGTGATCAACGGACACTATTTCTCGATTGGGGTCAGATTTGGCGGACGAGTGCAGGGAAATATCTTCAACCTATGATAAAAATTTGGGTGGAATCTGACGGCTGAAATGTCCTAATTTATTATCCTAAGTAGCGGGGCCATTTGTTTTAAAATTCAGATTTTTGGCCAATGCTTGGGAGAGTTGCATTTTACAAGTGCCGACTTGATGGCGTAAATTGTTTGTTTCCAGGCATCGTTCGAGTCCATTTCCCGTGATGGACCACAAGCCCAGTGAGATGGACATTACTCTATAATTTCGGAACTAGCAGCCCACTAATGAGCGGTCTAGAGCTTATTCGGGTAATCAGGGCACTTTCGGAATAAATTAGGTAGGGAGATTTCTTGGGTGCAGTGGTTGAGGTATGGATTAATTAAGTTCACAGTATGACCTATTCGAAATTAGTAAAAATGGTGATTCGGTCATGATCACTCTAAACCATCGGTTTTAGGGTAAAAGAGTAACTAGGTTGATTTGATTTATTAATTAAGGTTCGACTCATAGCTGGTTCGAGTTTGGGTAGATCTCAAATTAAGTTACGGTAGTTTGATTAGTTGGTGGCAGGTTGGTTAGATTTAGGCCCTATATGAACAGATCATGGGGCTGAACTCGATGTTTAAGTGATCAGTTGGATGCATTGGTCTTCTACGGTTGATTAATCCTATTTGTACGGTTCTTATCGGTACCAGCTGTATATAAGCCCATCTCGAGTGTCAAGGGTCAGTAAGCGATAACGTAGCTAGTTATAAAAAAGAAAATTTTAAGAATTTTTTATAATTCAAAATAGTAAAAATTTGAGGTGTTTACACATTTGAATAGGAGGAGTTGGGAGTGAATGGGTAAGATGTGCGTTTGAATGGGAGTAAATGAAGCTGATTTAAAATTCTAAGGAAGAAAAGAGATTTAGAAGTAAATCATTGTGAAATGCGTCGTCTTTTTTTTTTTTAATTTTTGGTAGAGTCACATGAGTAAACAAAAGTATTTTTATGCTTTTCATCTACCATACACGTGGCATGTTGATGATACTCTAAAATAATCCAATTATCAAATGTATCACTAAAATCACACTAATAGAATTATTGAAACCGTCCATATGTCGGCCATCTAAATGGCATTTAAAAAGCGTTGGCAAGTTACTTATTTATGATCTTTATATATTTGTGGCCCACGTGAGGTTTAAAATTTCTCCATTTTTAGCCAGAGTATATATCTCAATGGACTTATTACAATCATTCTGTCAAATATCAGATATGTTCTAATGCATTTCAATTCTTCTCAATTCACAAACTCCCAACACAAGCCTATAGGGTTTTTTTTTTCCCTTCATTTTTACATGCACGTACACACACCACATGAGCACTTGATTCCAATTCTCAATGTTTAAACAGAATCCATCTACCACCAAGCCATAGAGCTGAACCTAGACCTAAGAGTATATGGATAGTCAATATATATTTCAATAACTATGTATGGATACATGGAACTAGTGTGTATAACTCTCCTTATGCGGAGGCGGCTTGGGATTTAGTCTTACCACTAGCGTTTGGTTGACACCCTAAAAAACTATATATTAATGCACAAATCGTTGGGAATTATTTATTTGGATATCATCTGTTAACTTATAATACCTACATTTAGTTCAATTATAAGATGGAAATCACACGTATGGAATCTAATGACAATCTCAATGATTGGATCATTGATCTAGACAATTCATCATTTGGTCCCATCTTTGGTGAGCTGTCCTTCTCAAAATAAATATAGTTGGGTTATTCTAGCAGCCTAATCAATGACATGGGAATAGGTAATTTATATTGACCATACTACAAACGATGTTATCACTAATTTAGATCTCTATCATGTAGGCCCACCTTTGATCTTATCTCTCTTAAAAGATTGCTTTTTTAGTTTGATGATCCTAACCATTAAAGTGTAATTCCCACCCTTGATTGCCTACCTCTAGCCGATTTGATCAACCATATGTTTTTTTTTATTAAATATGTGGGGGTATTAATCTGATAATTATGGTGGGACACATTTGTTGGATGGATTAGATGTCAGACACATATCATATGATCTCACAATTTTCAACTCACTACTTATAAAAGTGAATGACAGCATTTATGTAAGAAAACTTCATTTCCTCGGCACATTTCTTTAGTACAATCCATATTCCCAAGGAAATATATTGTAACAATCTCTTTTGATTTTGCCTCTTAAACCATTCAAAGATAGATTCTACGCCAAACAATGAAAATGACCCTAAAAAAGCACTGCCACCTTCAGTTCCTTGTGTCATTTTCTTGGTACAATCAGGATTCCCAAGAGATATGTTGGAAAATCTCATGTTGGTTTTATCCCTCAAACTATTAATTGATAGATTCCACTTCAAAAGATAAAAATTGAAAAAGATTTTTTTTTTTTTTTTTTTTGTGACTATTTGTATTGTTTAGATAGTAATGGAACAATTATTATAATTTTTTAATACAATAAACAAAGTGAGTATTAGGAGAGGAACATGGGCTTTTGGTTTCTATCCAAATAAAAAATAAAAAAACTGAAATCCATATTTCATTAATTTTTGTAGAAGTGACTATTATATTTTTTTCCTTTCCTTATTTTTAGACTATGCTTGGTTTTTTAATTTTTGTGTAATTTAAAGTAAATAATCTACTATTATTATTTATTAATATTTTTTTTAAACAAGAATCATGGCTCGAAAATCAAAAATTAAGTACACTCGTAAAAAATTAAGTAAAAAAAAAAATTATACTAATTATACTTTTACATTATAAAACTATCATCTTTTCCAGTGATGTCATCTAAAATAAAGTAGTCAAATGTAAATATAATGTTACCACACCATTATATGAATAAATAACGGTTATAAATATATTTCGGGCCATTAATCATTGTAATTTTGAAAACAAATACACCCTTGAGGCTTCCTTTTTTTTCTTTGAAAGTTGGATTAAATGAGATGGAATTGTCTTTGGTCCGATGTAAATTTTAATGGGTGTTTGAAAATGCAGGAAGGATGGGATTAATCCACATACCATCTCGTCCAACAGGAGATCCCAAGCAAGCATGCTCTAAGGTTAGCGGCCTATATCTCTTCCGTCCATAATCTGCATCCCTTAGGCCCTGTTTGGGCAACAGGATTAGAAGGGATTAGGTGGGATTGGATTCATCTGGTTCCGTGCCAATTCCACTCCATGTTTGGAAAAGCTTGGAATTAGATCGGATGGAATTGCATTGGGTCCCGTGCCAATTTCACTCAATGCTAGCAAGTTGTGTAGGTCCCACCCTGATGTGTGGGCTATATCCACATCGTCCACCCATTTTTTGAGATTATTTTAGAGCATGGGCCAAAAATCAGGTAATTCTAAAGCTCAAGTGGACTCACCACTGAAAGCAATGGGGATTGAATACTTACCGTTGAAAACTTCTTTGGGGCCACATAAGTTTTGGATCTACCTCATTTTTCGGCCCATACCATAAAATGAGGTTACAAAACAAATGAACAGTTTAGATATAATACATGTGTTATTCTGGTAATTTTAAATGATGGTGGGTATATCCATTCAATGTACCACCGTATTACCAACAAAGCAGACAATTAATCTAATCCCATGGAATCAGGGGACAATCCCTGCCATGGGTAATAATAATGTTTTTTTGAATCCAATCCCACCTAATCCCTTCTAATCCAGTTGCCCAAATAGGGCCTTAAAATTCACCCTACATCCCAAACATCAAGCTGATCCAAAAAACAGGTTGGCCACAAGCAAAGAACATCTGGGATGGGGACACCCACCCTATTTTGTATATGCCATCCATTCCTTCATAAGATGCACCCCAAAAATCATGATGATCCAGTACCCTGGCATACCTGAGTTTGGGGTTTCAAGAAGAACATGAAATGGGGCAGTTGATGGACGGAGCGGATGTCATCCACACATCACATTGGGCCCCACAATCTAAACTGTTTAAGTTTGAGTCAATCTATGCCACGTGTAAATGTTCTGGTGCTCGTGTACCATCTATCACACTCCGGCAGAGTAGAAAAGATATTTCTAAGTCTATGTTAAATCGCAATCGTGTCGGTCTGATATAACTGTATTAATGACATGCTTCTATTTCCAGATGCTTCTCCTGCGACCGCCCGCCCTTCTAAGCTCCAGCTCTCTATCAGAGAAAAAAACAAAACAGAAATTTGTACGGCTGGCGTGCTCCCCTATCGTACGGACACACGTGCGAATACGTGTTGGCGGTAGTGCCGTCATTTCACAGCACGCTATGTGGATCTGTTTTCATTTCGGGCGACACGAGCGCGTTACTTTCTGTCAAGTCGCTCTCGTCGGTCCCTACCGTGGCGAGCTCTTAGTTCGCGCCCGGACTCTTGTTGATGGTTCACCACCATTTTGAAAATGGTGGGGGCTCATTTCCTCGCATGTGGGATTTTCGTGCGCTATCTAGACCGTCCAAATCGGAGTTCGTTTTGTGGATTATCTTTTTAAAGTCAAACGATGAAGCAATCCCAGCCATTCAGTTGGTAGCAGTTAAATGGCTAGAAAAAAAAATCAGGTGGTTGTTATTGGCTTGTCATGTAGTACACAATTGCACAATGCTGCAGAGCACACCGTGATGTATGTGTCTTTTCTACACAGTTCATCTGTTTTATCAACTCATTTTATAACATAAGCTCAAATTCTAAGCATATCCAAAGTTCAAATGAGCCACACCACACAAAACAATGGGGATAGTGACAAACACCGTTTATACATTCCTAAGGCCTACAGTGATGCTTATTTGTCATCCAATCGCTCACAAGGTAACAAAGAAGTGGGAGACGCAATTTGGCTAGTGATGCTGCCACTATCTAAGTGGCTAGTGGTCAATGCCACATGGGCCCACATAATTTATGTATTTTATCGACGGTATCCATCCATTTTATATATCATTTTAATAATTGATCCCATAAATGAGGCAGATCAAATTCTAATCTAGACCACACCATGAGAAAATGGTAATAATTGAACATCTACCATTAAAAACCTTTTATGAGTGTAATATTTATTTGACATTCGACTTATTGATTAGGCCATACAAGCTTGGATGAAGGCAAAAAAATCAAATATCAGCTTGATCCAAAATTTTCTTAATCCCAATAAGTTTTTATTGGTGATCGTTCAATTAATATGGTAGCTCACTTGATATTTTGTTTTACCTCAAATTTGAGTTCATAGCATAAAATTATATGAAAAAAAATAAATGGCCAACTTAAATGAAACACATACACCATGTTTGGTCCACAAAGGGTCAAACACTGGTCATTGGCTAGTGTCATTGGGAGTAGCCCATCCATTTCCTAAGACGAAATTGCGTAGAAAAATAAAGGTGGGCGTTCAATTCCCACTGTTTCATGTGGTGTGGTCCACTTGAGCTTTGGATATACTTCAATATCGAGTTCATGCCTTAAAATGAGTGGGAAAATGGATGGACGAGCGTGTATAACATACATAAAGGTGGACCCCACATAGGGACCTAGTACGCAATCTGCAGTCTATCTAGTATGATTCTTGGGCTACGTTCCATCTGTAGTTGGGTCAGAGATTTGGTCGGCCTGGATTCTCACGAATCTATGCCATGCCATATGTACGGCTGAAAAGTGACCATCATTTTTTAAATGGTGCTGGACCAACACAGGAATCCTAGTTCTTGTTTTCTTTTCTGGCACGCGCGTCGAGGTCCACCAACACGTACTTCCGTACGTAATTCCGAAGACGCCCCTTCGAGCTTCGTTCCAGAAGGGCTTGTTCTAACGTGCGCCGGTGGCGGTGCCGATTATTGGTTTGAAGGCCCGGTACAGGGAATCGTAACGGCGAGGCTCCGAAACCGCTACGAACCGATACGTGGCTGTTACGTTTTCAAGTAGAGATGATCCAGTGGGATATGTGTATGGAAAACTTCCCATGCACATGGTTTTACTTGGATCTTTTAGTATCCGTATCGGTTTATCTGGACCGTCCATTAGGTCCAGTCCACTCTTCCTAGGGTGCCTTGAAATAATTAGATTAACCAGATGATCTGAACCGTTCATCAATTGCATGTGGAAATGGATGGACAAGATCACTTGTAGAAGATAGGTCCATTCGTATTTCTTGCAGAGTAACAAAAGAAGAGAAGACTGGATCTAACGGACGATCCAAAACGAGCGTGTGGGCCAGAAGCATGTGTCATCCACTGGGCCCACATCCTAAGACGGTCTGATGATTGGAGCGACCTATGTTCACGATGCTCCTACATATGGGCATATTCGAGAAAAACTTCCCTACTCTGGCGAGTGATAGATGATACGCAGGCAGGAAATTAGTTACAATTTGCACACGTGGCATACAAATAGTTCAAATTAAAATGTCTAAATTATGAATCCTAGTTCATCAGATGTATCATGAAACAGATGCATATGACCATCGGATTTGTGGACATGCATTGGACGGTTGAAATTTTAAAAAAATAATAATAACAATAATAATAATCCTATCACTGCCTGTGCATCCAAACCGTCCAAAGTTCTGGCCCCACCATGATATATCCGTACATAAAACTCAGCTCTATCCACTCGTCAAGGGACCACAACTGTATTTCTTATCATATCAACGGATATTCATTGTCTTTATTGCGTGGCCTTCTTGATGAATGGATCCAACCGATTTTTGCATTTGAGGATTCTCATGATGAGGCAAAACCATTGAACGGTCAGGATTTCGCGCACACATGACATATTAGAGTTTATCATGTGTTAAAACTGTGATTTATCCCTGGTTAGAGCATTTTTAGCTCATCCATGTTTCAACTTTCAAGCATCGATTGCCGACTCGTCATAGGTGTACACGAGTTGAGCCGAGCCAAGCCGAGCTTTGCCAACTCAAAATCGGCTCAGCTTAGCCTTTGAGCTCAGAATTGCAGTTTGTGCTCGGCTTGTCTGAGTTTAAACCAAGTTTGAGCAGATTTCAAACCGAGTTCAAGCAAAGTATTCGAGTCGAGTTCGGCACGCCGAACAGTCGATGTGGCACGCCGGACAGGGCGAGGTGTCCGTCGGACTGAGAGATATAGGGAAGAAGAAGGAAAAGACGGCCGGGCAGGACAGGGACCACCAAACTGAGAGAGAGAGAGAGAGGGAAGGAAATGGGGAAATGAAAAAGAATTAGGGTTATTTTTTAAGGGAAAGGAAAATAAGGCGTGAGGGCGTGCGACATTAAAGGTAGGGTTTTTTTTTTTTAAGGGAGTAAAGTAAATTAGATTTTTTTTAAAAAGGTGTACACACACACTACATCGAGTCGAGCTGAGTTTGAGTCAAGCAGGGGCAAGCTCAAGCTCGGCTCAAATATGTTTCGAGCACCAAAAAAACAGCTCAACTCGGTACGAACTTAGCTTCGACCCGAGTTGAATCGAGCTTTTTCGAGTCGAGTAGAGCGACCGAGCTTACACTGCTCGTGTACAACTCTAGTCATAGTCGACTCCGACTTGGTCCACTCCAAACCGGGTCACTAGTATTCTCGACTCGGACGTGTCACCCTCGACTCCCACTCGTGACCGAACGACTCTGTTCAACCATGGTTTCAAGGGACGTGAATTGCCTGAGACCATCTCACCTAGATGTTTGTGAGAAATCCATCCCGTTCAACCATTTTGCCAGATAAATTTAACATGCGAGCCTAAAAATGAGCCAGATCTAAAACTCATGTGGGCCACATGACGGAAAAGAAAGAGGAAAATGACTATTATTGGAAATCGTAATGTTTATATACCATCCAAACCATTCATAAGGTCATTCCCACTCAATCTCATATCGTAAATGAAGTAACAAAACGGATAGACGAGGTGGATTTCTCACAAACATCACAGTAGACCCCATCTAGCTTCCGATTGTGTACCATATGAAACTAAACGGTACAAATTCATGGACGCATGCAAACAAATTGCACTACAATGATCTACTAATACATCTACTGGATAGTTAAGGGGAAAACTATTGAACTGTCCACATCCAATCAGCAGATGTCCATTAATCAAAGGTCAAGATCGTTCGATCAATCTGATTGTATGTTTATTGACTTTCTACATTGGGTCCCAACATTTGGACGGCTAATCTTGTCTTACGTGTAGACCGTACAATTTCTGAGTCCATGCGTGTGCACCGCCAAACACTGTGGCTGGCCCAACGAGTAGACCCGACAGCTGGGCTCAGGAAGAAAATTTAGGCCCGTATATTAACGGGCCAGGCTCAGGCCTTGCTTAGGAGCCCATTGGCGCGACCCAGTCCCATATTAAAATTTTCAAGGGTATTTTTGTAATATATCATGTGCAGTGGGGCCCACTTAATGAAAAGATTGGATCTTACTCTAAATTGGGTGGCCCGGCTTTATCTTGGGCTTTTTTTTGTTTCATCTGGTTATGGGCTGAGATGGGATTGGGCCCGAATTTTAGTTTGTGGGCCAGGGATGACGCCTGGCCGTTGAAAGCCCTAGTGGGGCCCGCATCCTCGTTTTGGTAGCTGATTGCATAAGTATTTTATCCATGCTGTCCATTCGTTTCACAAGCTCATTTTAGTGCAAGGGCCCAAAATTGAAGCATATCCAAAGCTCAAGTGGACCACACCACAGGAAACGGTGTGAATTGAAAGCCTACTGTTGAAAACTTCTCGAGGGCCACAGAGGCTTTGGATCAAGTTGATATTTGTGGATTCCCTTCATCCTTGTCTGTGTGACCTTATGAACAGGTTGGATGACAAATAAACGTCATTGTGGGCTGTAGGAAGGTTTCAATGGTGGACATCAGTATTCCCACTTTTCTTGTGGTGTGGTCCACTTGAGCATTGGATATGATTCAATTTCGTGATCATGCCCTAAAATGATCTGGAAAAATAGATGTATGGTGTGGATAAGACACATAATCCATGGTGGGCCACAGTTTACTTTGCACGCTGTACAAAATTCACTTTTGGTATTTGATATGATTTTCTTGTTTTCATGCATTGTCATTGGTCCACATCATTATTGAAGTTAACAGCACGGACGGCGATTGCGTCCTACCAATCCGTCCAGTCAGGGATCTGTGGGGCCCACTGTAATGTAAGTGTTTTATCCACCGTTCATCGTTTTTATCAGATTATTTTAACATATGAGACCAAAAAAAAAAAGGCAGGTACAAGGCTTAAGTGGACCCAAAATTAGGGATTGAACGTCCACCATTAAAAACTTCTTGGGAGCTGGAGAAGTTTCGGATCAAGTTGATATTTGTTTTTTCGCTTCATCCACGTCTACATGACCTTATTAATACGTTGGATGGTAAAAATAATAAATAAATAAAAATAAAATATCACGGTGGCCCTTAGAAAGGTTTCAATGATGAGTGTCATTATCACTGCATCTTCCTTTGGTGTGGTCCAATGGAGCTGTGAACCTACTTTATTTTTTAGTTCATACCTTAAAATGATACGAGAAAAATGATGAATGGCATGGATAAAACAATTACATCATGGTGGGCCCCACAGAGCCCTGCCCAGACAGATTATCATCCGGGCGTAGGTTGGACGCAATCCGCGTCCTATCATGCCTGCTGCATTAAATGCAGTCTATGATGATGTGGCCCAATCACATTGTAACAAATAGAAAAATTCTGTTGGTGGCAAGCATAAGATCCAGATTCATATACAAATACACTGCTCCAAAACATTCACATTGATTCATGCTCCCAAGCAAAAAAGAGCATGCCCTAATTGCATCGTAGGCAGTGGGAAAATGTAACTGCAACTGGGTTCATCTCACTCTCTCGAGAAATTTACGACTGTGGACCCCACCTTTTATCCAGCGGTTTTTTTTAAAGCAATACAAACTTAACATACGCACTTGGACCTCCTCGTACGGAGTCGGGATTTCAGGATGAAAATACCCCTCCTCACGGTAGTGGCTTTTCCTCTCTCATTTCCACTGTTTGCTTTTCCTCTCCCTTTCCACTGCTACTTTCACTATCATTGCTTGCACCCCCTTTCCTCACTGCGTTTCCAATAGAAAGACCAGAAAAAACCCTTTTTGTGGCCCCCCCTATCCGCACTCTGTCTTCTTTTGAAAATGGTCGGTCCAGTGAAAAAAGCACGCAGCAAATGTATATTTTAAACTCAGTTGGGCCCACATTGAATGTATGTAGTTCCATTTTTATTTTGAACTAGGCAAGGATAGTAGAGGGAGAAAGGGACTGAGCAATACCTGTTTTACTTGCAACAACAACATGTGTGTGTGTAATATATATATATATATATATATATATATATAGGGAAAAGATACTATGCGCTCGAGCGTAAAGCGGTCTCCATGAGGTCGAGCTGGGGTGGGCCCCACCGTGATGCCGTTCGAACATCTATCCCCTCAGTCGGATGCACCATCCGGACGGGCCCACACGGCTGAAAATCACGTCCATCCGAGACTTTTATGGGCCACACCACGTCCAGAAGTGGAGAGGGGCCGTGCACCATTCAAACATTCAAAACCACTTGTGGCCCCCTTTTGAGACGTTTTTTATGATCAACACTCATGTGTATCCTACTTGGATGTAATTTTAGACCAATTTTCATGTGGTATCCACATCTCAGGTGGGCCCCACCAAGTGATTTTACGTGTTTTCACGTGTATACTTATGTTTTCAGAAGGTATGGCTCACCTGAGTTCCGTGGACGGTAGATTTCCAGCCATGTGGGTCCCACTTAAAGCGGTACATCTGGTGGACGGTGTGGATCTTCGAAAGGAATCACGGTGGGACCCACCCTAGCTCGACCTCATGGACGACCGCTTTACGCTCGAGCGCATAGTACCTTTTCCCATATATATATATGTGTGTGTGTGTGTGTGTGTGTGTGTGGGAAAAGGTTCTATACAGTCGAGCTCATGGGAACTCCCCATGAGGTCGAGCTGTGTGGGCCCCACCATGATGTAGGTCGAATATTAACACCGTGAATTTGATGGGTCCCCTTTAAATTATGGGATAGTAGAAAAACAGTTGTATACGGAACTCAAGTGGGTCATACCATCTAAAATTATGTGAAGACATGCCTAAAACATAGAAAATTACTTGGTGGGGCCCACCTAAAATTTGGATGTGCCTGAAACTTGGTCCGACCCCTCATCCAAGTGGGACACACATTATGGATGGGCTGGATTTGTGAACCACATCTCGGTGAGCCCAAAAAATAATTAAAAATGTTTTAATAGAAGGTACCTCTTAAGTTTTGTACATGGTGTGGCCTACAAAAGTCACTTGAGAGGTAACCCCTCATGGGGAGTTCCCATGAGCTCGACCATGTAGAACCTTTTCTCACACGCACGTTTATATACACACGTTTATATGTGTGTGTGTGTGTGTGTGTGTGTATATATGACCCCCAAATTGAAGCATATCAAAAGATCAAGTGGATCATACCACGAGAAACAGTGGGCATAATGATTTTCTAGTTTGCCCCGCTTATTTTTGAGTTTGCCCCGCTAATTTCATGTTTCCCCCGCTCAATTTCATGTTTGCCCCATTGATTTTTTAGTTTGCCCCTCTGATTTTCTAGCTTGCCCCACTCAATTTCATGTTTGTCCCGCTGATTGTCTAGTTTGCCCCGTTGAATTTCATGTTTGCCCTACTGATTTTCTAGTTTGCCCTGTTGAATTTCATGTTTGCCCCGAAGATTTTTTATTTTGCCCCACTAAATTCGTAGTTTGCCCTGCCGAATTTCATGTTTCCCCTGCTGAATTTCATGTTTACCCTGCCCAATTTTCAGTTTGCCCTGTGCAATTCCATGTTTCCCTCGCTGAAAATCAAGTTTGCCCCGGTCAATTTCTTGTTTTCTCCGCCGAATTTCATGTTTGCCCCGTTCAATTTCATATTTGTCCCGCTCAAGGTATTGGTTCCCTCCTTCAATGTCTAGGTTTCCTCCCACATATGGGGTTTTAGTCTATACATATTCCGATGAAAATTGAAGGGTATTGAACAAGATGTATTACAAATAAAACATCATTGCGGGGCATAGCAAGCGTAATCGGATTGCGTACTACCATTGTACTAAGTAAACTCAGTTGGGCCCACATTGAATGTATGTAGTATATCACGCCTTCCATCCATTTTTCTAACTAATTTTAGCGGTTTAGCCCCAAATTGAAGCATATCAAAAGATCAATTGGATCATACCATGGAAAACAATGGGGCATAATAATTTTCACCGTTGAAACCATAGTGGGCCCAACAGTGATGTTTGTTTGTTATCAAACCTATTCATAAGATCATACAGACATGGATCAATACTTTAAAGAGAATTATAAACTTGATCCAAAACTTCGGTGGCCCCTAAGAAATGATCAACATTAGAGTTCAATTCAAAATTTCATTTGGTGTGTTCCATTTAAACATTTGATATGTTTATATTTATCGGCTCAAGCCATGAAATTATTTGTTAAGTTTGTCTCACTGATTGTTTAGTTTGCCCCGGTCATTTTCATGTTTGCCCCGCTCATTTTCATGTTTGCCCTGCTGATTTTCTAGTTTCTCCCGCTCTATTTCATGTTTGCCCCGCTGATTTTTCAATTTGACCCGCTGAATTTTTAGTTTACCTCGCTGAATATCTAGTTTGCCCCGCTGATCTTCTAGTTCGTCCTGCTGATTTCCTTTGAATGTAATTAAGGACATGTGTCAAGGTATGTCTGTCTCCTTGTATATAACATGATGTGGGGTCCAACACTGTAAAAGCTACAAACTTGAACAGATACGTGCCTTGACTCCCTGTCATATGGCTATGTGCCTGTGCTGGCCGAATAAAGGCAAGTGTTCCCTATCTTTTATGCTGACAAAGCTACGCAACCTTGTGATGCGCTACGTTGACTAAGCTACGCAACCTTGTAATAATGAGGAAAGTCATATATGACTCATGAACACCTCATTGAATGATCCTTGCGAGCATTGCTCAATGCTAGTTGCCTAAATGGCAAGCAGCCTATTGTAGCGGGTTAAAGCTAATTGATCCTTCAATATCTTTGGCTCATGTGTATCATGCATATTACAACTTTCTTAAGCTTTACCTTAGAATCAAAAGTATTTTTCTTTGAATGTAATTAAGGGCATGTGGCAAGGTATGTTTATGTTGTGATGTAAAAATTGGTATATCTTGATGAGAATCAGTGGAGCAAACATGAAATCAGCGGGGCAATCAGTGGGCCCAACAGTGATGTATGTTTGTTTGTTATCAAACCTAGACATAAGATCATACAGACATGGATCAATAGAATAAACAATTATAAGATTGATCTAAAACTTCTGTGGCCCCTAAGAAATGATCAACATTAGAAGTTTAATTCCAAATTTTATACATTAGAAGTTTAATTCCAAATTTCATTTGGTGTGTTCCATTTGAACATTGGATACATTTATAGGAATTGGCTCAAGCCATGAAATTATTTGTTAAGTTTGCTCCACTAATTGCCTAGTTTGCCCCACTCATTTTCATGTTTGCCCCTCTCATTTTCTAGTTTGCCCCGCTGATTGTCTAGTTTGCCTCACTAAATATCTAGTTTGCCCCTCTCATTTTCTAGTTTGCCCCACTGACTTTCTAGCTTGCCCCGCTGATTTTCTAGTTTGCCCTGCTAACTTTCTATCATGCCCTACTGATATTCAAGTTTGCTCCGCTGAATTTGTAGCATGCCTGTCTGATTTTATAGACGATGTTTTATCTTGTGAATTTTATATTTGATATATTTTTAAATCTATTTCTGCAAGCAATGAAAATTCTATCGTCATTTTCAAGCCAACATGTAGGTGTACACTGACATGGTGGTTTGACAAGGTGAAGGGTAGAGTGGAGAAGCACGATAGTCGCCTAAATATGTTTAGGCAATCCCCTTTCGCGTTTTTATTGCATGTTACATCCTTTAGTTTTATAGAGGCTCTATTTTACCTACTTTTAGCAAGATACAAAGGTGATTTAGTATTTGAGATCAAGGGGAGGCGATTGCAGTTTTTCGAGATAGACTTCGCCCTCATTACCAGTCTTAAGACTGGAGATCTTACTGTATCGAAGAATCGTTGCACTACGAGTACACTAAGAGACAAATACTTCAAAGAACATCCAGTATTAAAGAAGCACCTAATCAGCGTGTTTGAGAGATTAGTTGACACCAATAAGCATGATGACGTCGTGAAGGTTGCCCTACTTCTAGTTGTGGAGTGCTTTCTTAGGGGAACCGAACCGAAAACCATGTGCAATATGAATTATATTCACCTGGTGGACTCCTTAAATGATTTTTATATGTATCCTTGGAGTAGTTTGGGATACATTAAAATGTTGCAAGGAATCGAATTTGCCGTTGCCGCATCAAGTTCCCCTCGGTACACTGTATGTGGTTGTGTCCTTCCTCTACAAGTAAGAACACTTTTTATTTTCTATATGTTTTCCCTCTATAGTCATCTTTGAATTTTTAACCTAGCGCAATTTCATTCTAATAGGTATGAGCAGTAGAGATATTACTGGCCCTACAAGAGTGTGTTGTTTTGTATGTTCCCATCAAATTCCACGCTTCATTCAATATCGAAGCTGGAAGTATTGGAGGTACAAAAGAATGCATGCTATTGTCCAGAGTAAAGCTGTAAGTTTATATATATGTCCAGCATTTACTTTGCTTAACTTGATAACCTTATCATTTTTTTATTTAACATTACTCCTTGTTCTTTTGCAGACATCGGTAGTGATGAAATTAGAACCAACGCTACGAGAATGGGAAACGGATGTCGTTCGCTCGGTGCGTGACAGTTTCCAAGTGAGATGTTATGAAAAATGAACTATATTTTTTCTACCATTGTAAAGTTATCCTTACTCTTACATATCCATTTATACATTTTGTAGCTCACTGAAACCCAAGAAGATGATGAGGAGGGTAATGAGATTGATCATGAGGAGGATTACGAGTCAGATGACAACGATGAGAAAGGCGTGGAGGGAGAGGGACCGAGGGAGGGTATACCAATGGAGGGTGTTATGAAGAATGTTGTTTTTATGGAGGAATTTCAGATTGAGAGGGAGGAATTGAAAAAGGAGAGAGGAATTGAAGAAGGAGAGGGACGAATTGAGAAAAGAGAGGGAAGGGATGAGACGGAAAGAAGCAATGATTGATGATAAGGAAAATATGGAAAGAACAATTGAGGATGGAGAATGAATTATTTTTTGAGGACAGGAAAAAGTTAGCTAATGAGAGAGAGGAGTTTAATAAAGAGAAGGAAGGTAGTCGTATATAGAGGGGATGTTTTGTGATGGAGGAGGAGGGTAAGGAGTAGAGGAAGAGAGGGGAAGTAAATGATAGCCCACATACAGAACCTAGACATGGGGATCTGGATGGGCAATCGTATAGTTATGCCAAAGGTAATGTATTGAATGCATCCACTTCTCATCCCATTTATGAAAGGAGAACCAAAAGGATACCGAAGCTGTCATATTACAAGATATTTCCATACTTGTCCCTGTCTGCATTCGATACAACCCCTGGGCCGGTTCCCGAACCCGAGCAAGTAATAGCTTTTGCAACTTCTCCGATACCATTTCCTCTATAGATGGATCCTTTCAGGATACTATCCACACAGGAGGTGAAAGAGGCAGAGGACTGGTATGAAGCGAACAAGGCCATGGTAGCGGGGAAATGGTTCAGTACGATATGGCTGAAGGATGCGTCGGTTGATAGCGAGGTAAGCATTACTAATTTATTCTCTATATGCATTGATTGACATATAATTATGTGTTATATTAATCTATGACTAACATTCTATTATCCTATTGATTAGGCTACCGACACATACATCAAGTTCCTTGAGAAAAGGCATAATGACCTTTCAAAACATATCCTCAGGATTGCAAGTTCTGTCCTACGTATTTGACGGTAACTGTTTATTACGTTAATCCGTAATCTATTTGAAAATTTCATTTTCTTACATGTATTGAACTTTCATCATGTTTGTAACAGCAAAGCCTTGAGGGGTGTTTGCCTATTTTGATTGCATACCAGGCCTCCAAATCGGCGTCAAAATGGGCCGAGCTGTTAGGTCAGATGAGTACAACCTATGCAATTGTCAAGCACCGAGATAAATCATATGCCAAGGCAATTTGGTGTTATGAACGGGTAATGCACTTGTCATAGAGCATCATCTCTTACTGTTATGTCTTCTATCATGTTTGACTAATATATTATTTTGTGAATCATGAATAGGTCTATGCGCCCATAAATCACGAAAATTTACATTGGTTTCTGCTAGTCATCTACCCTAGAGCAAGACAAATTGTTGTTGTGGATAGCTTGTGCACAAATTTATTGCCGAAGTACAAGCAAAAAATAAAGAAGATGACTGATGCACTCCCCATTCTCTTCCATGTCATGGAGACAGCACTGCGCTTGAAGGGAAGAAGTGGACCGTCAGAGTCGATGAATCTGTGCCGAAGCAGGACAATGGTTATGACTGTGGTATATTCGTAAAGAAATACATCGACATTTTGTGTAGCAGTCTCACCTTGGCGAGAATAAACATGCAAAAATTCATCGCCGATTGGAGAAAGTCAATACCATATGATTGTTTGTCTCTAGTTTGTAGATGATATTTGTCCAGGGCATGAGCTAAATTTTAGAAAGATGTTGTATACATTGTATTATATACATCGTTGAATATACATTGTAAGTTATGATGTATAGCATACTTTGTAAGTTTTGATGTATAACATACTTTGTAATTTTGGTGGATAGCATACTTTGAAATTTTTTTTGCATATTCACCAAAATTGTAAGTTATGATGTATAGCATACTTTGTAATTTTGGTGGATGATGAATTGAACTTTATACTTTGTCTCACTATATTTTTCGTTTGCCTCGCTATGCTCGTCGATCAAGTTCAATGCACGTCATTAGCCCACTCATTTTCATGCTTGACCTGCTCATTTTCAGACTTGCCCCATTCAATTTCATGTTTCCCTCGCTGTTTTTATAGTTTGCCCTGCTCATTTTCATGTTTCTCTCGCTGATTTTATAATGTGCCCCGCTGTTTTTCTAGTTTGCCCCGTTGATTTCCTAGTTTGCTCTGCTGTTTTTCTAGTTTGCCCCGCTCGTAATTTAGTTTGCTCCGCTAATATTTTAGTTTGCCTCGCTGTTTTTCTAGTTTACCCCGTTGATATTTCAGTTTGCCTCACTGTTTTTCTAGTTTGCCCCGCTGTTTTTCTAGTTTACCTCGCTCATTTTCATATTTCCCTCATTGATTTTATAGTTTGCCTCGCTGATTTCCTAGTTTGCCCCGATTTTTTTCTAGTTTGCCCCGCTAATAATTCAGTTTACCCCGCTGTTTTTCTAGTTTGCCTCGCTTATATTTCATTTTCTCTAATTTGCTTCATTGCTTTCACATTTTCCATCAACCGTATGATTGTAAGTTCATAATGGTTTCCTATCTATTCAAATAAACATAAAAAGGATGAGGCCAACAGTAAAACTTGGAGAGAAATGATATAATCGTTGACAAGATAATATGAAATTTACTCTCGAGTCTTGATTTTATTCAACTGTAACGTATGAAAATCAAAGCCAATAGTAAAACTTGAAGACTAATTGAAGGTTCGTGATCATCCTATTTGTATTTTTGCGGGCATGGATCATCCACATTGGAGCCCATCTGGCTAACATTCTATATCATAAGACCATAACCTCCACTGGTATGAGCTCAAGACCCAAAGAAACTGCTTTGAAGGAGATTTTGCTAACAACATTTCATGGGTCTACTTTGATTCTTATTTGTGGAACTCTCTTCTATTGAAACACAGAAATAGCTTGATATTCCTCAGAATGTTTATGTTAAAAGATGACGTAAGAGTGCATATTCATTTGGAGGCTGATGATAAAATGGTCAGTTTAAGCATGATAGTCTGGGTATTCTTGCAAACCTTACTCATCTTCTAAACCCATACCCAAAGACACATATTACATAAAATCATGTAAATTGAGTCTGCGGCCCACCAAAACTGAATTTCATGAGTATGGGGCACACAAAAACTATGTACATTGATTGTGGGGCCCACCAAAACTGGCATTCAGAGTGTGGGGCCCATTAAAACATCAAATCAAAAGGGGGAAGGGTGGCAGTGCCGCTGAACGGCGGTAGTACCGCCACAGTCTAGAGATCCGGGATGCACTACCGCACCTGGTCGGTACTACCGCCTAGACCGGCAGACTGCGCCGGCGGTAGTGCAGCCGCAGTCTGTCGATCCGGGCGGTAGTGCCACCCGCCCCTGTCCCTTTTTTAAAAAAAGATTTCAAGCGGGTCCCACATAAAAGACTATTTAATCTTCCCACATGCCCAAACCCTCGTATTCTATACCCTTTTTTCATCTCCCTTCCCATTTCTTCATCTTCCTTCACAAAACCTCTCTCTTCTTCTAATATCTCAACTTTGAAACCCACTATCCACATCTTCCACAACCCTCATTTCCATCATTCAAACCCTCATTTTCCTAACCCTTTCCTCATCTCCATTCCCCTTTCTTCATCTTCCTTCATATAACCCTCTCATTTTCTAATCCTTCTACCATCTCCTCAAGTTCCAAACCCTCTCTCTTCATCTTCCACAATCATCTTTTCATCTTTCTAACACCTTTCTAGACCCATCATCCTCATGGGGAAGAAGCGGTTGGTTCAAGTGGGTCCATCATCTCCGCCTCAATGAAGAAGCACGAGGCGGGCCGTTGCGGATGTCACGAGTCCATCATCACCACCCGAGCGTGGAATTGTAGGGACGATCAATGTTAGTGCAACGAGTTCTTCACCACCACCTCGTGAAAAGAGGTCGAAGAGGGGCCACAATCGAACTGCATGGACATTGGATGCGGACCGATATGGCGATTGGGAAGTGGTTTTCGAAATCACGGTGGGGGACCGGCTATTTGCCGAAAATGACGTGCTAGATCGGCTCTTGCATCAAGGTTGGGGACCTATTTTTGAAGGTAATTTTCCAGCCAATGAGCATGATGTACGGTTTTTCTATTCTTGAATTATTAATGCAAGTGTTAACCCACTCGGATTTGACATTTCATTTGGAGAAGTGCTGATTCCCATCAGGGTAGAAAACATCGCGAACATACTTAGTGTGTCACTGGGAACGGTCCATATCCCTGTAGACACTAGGAACTTGAACACATCGGAGCACAGGAATGAGCTGAGTAGGAGATTGTGTGGCCACCTCATAGAGTGGAGGAGAGATAGTAGCTTCAGAAACAAAGAAATGATTCCAATTTACAGACTGTTGCACTACATCTTCACACATAATTTATATCCGAGAAGGGAAAACAGCACGAAGGTTTCTATCTACCATGCAGAGATAATGTACCAGATAGGGCGTGGAGAGAATGTGTGTCTGCCCTCCATTATCCTTTACCATATAGTGAAGGCCGTGACGACAAGAAGATGTAATCTCTCCCGCCCTTTTGGCCGCCCAATTTGCAAGCTAGCCCGAAATAATGGGTTCAGGGCATCCATCGGCCCTTCACATCCAGAAGAGTAATAACAGAAGACACCTTAAATCGCATGCAATGTGACCCTAAACAAAAGGCAAGGCAGTTGGAAGAAATTGGAGACGAGATAGTTGAAGATGAAGAAGAAGAGGAAGAAGGCAGTGAAGAGGATAAAGCTGAAGAGGAAAGAGAGGGTGATGATACAAGTGAGGTGCCCAATGCACGTCAGGGTTTAGATGAGCGTGTACGGGCGATCGAGGTGAGTATATCTGAGATTAAGAAGGACCAAGACTATTTGAAGCGTAAGATGAAGAGTATGCATCGAGCAATAAAGGTGGTGTTGTGTTGTGTACAGAAGGAGGGAGTGCCCCCTCCCTCGCCGGACTCGGTATCACAATAGGTGATTGTGATGCATATGGACTCCTTCACTTCTATTTGCCCCACTGTTAGTGGTTATGTGCTTTATGTGAGCATGATGTAGTAAGAAGTGGATCATTTCCACATAGCAGTGTAATAGTTAGTAGTTGGCATCATTTATGTTTTTCACTTGGTTAGGTATATATGGGAACAATGTACTAACTCAGATTATAAATGAAATTATTTCCCATATGGTTTATGATGTGCAGTAATGTATGGATGTTCTCATTTTATCACTCTCAATCTCCTTCATCATTCATCTCAGGTTGATTCTGTCAATCCTCATCCCAAGCATGAAATACGAGCAGGGAAAACTAGAAAAAGAGTAGGGCAAACTGAATATGAGCGGGGCAAACTAGAAAAACAGTGGGGCAAACTAAATTACGAGCAGGGCAAACTAGAAAAACAGCGGGACAAATTAGGAAATCAGTGAGGTAAACTAGAAAAACAGCGGGGCAAACTAAAAAAATAGCAGAGCAAACTGAATTAAGAGTGGGGCAAACTGAAAAAACAGAAGGGCAAACTAGAAAAACAGCGGGCGAACTAGAAAATCAGCGGGGCAAACTAGAAAAACAGCAGGGCAAACTGAATTAAGAGCGGGACAAACTAAATTACGAGCGGGGCAAACTAGGAAAACAGCGGGGCAAACTAAATTAAGAGCGGGGCAAACTAGAAAAATAGCGGGGCAAACTAGAAAAACAAACTAAATTAAGAGCAGGGTAAACTAGAAAAATAGCGGGGCAAACTAAATTACGAGTGGGGCAAACATTAAATTTAAGCGGGGCAAACTAGAAAAATAGTGGGATAAACTAAAATACGAGCGGGGCAAACTAGAAAAATAGCGGGGCAAACTGAATTAAGAGCGGGGCAAAGTAGAAAAACAGCAGGCCAAACTGAATTATGAGCGGGGCAAACTAAAAAGCCACCGAGGCAAACTGAATGCATTTCTTTCTCAAGATAAAACAAAGGCAGAAATTTTTTTTGAAATTTTTCGTTTGGTGAAACATGGGCTTGTTTTTAACTTGCAAAAACACAGAGAAAGATTTGTTCAAAACTTCTTTTTCTATTAAAAAAAAAAAAAGATTAAGGCACGGTATGGTAGCCACTCCTGGTTTTTTTTAAGCAATTTGAAAACTTAGTTATAGAAATCTAATTTTATAGGCAATTGTTGTTTGGATGAAATTTGATGACATTTCATGATTAATTGGTCTAATTTGTTGAAGAATATCAAGAAATTTATGAGGTTGTGAACGAGCTTAGAAGGTGCAGGTTAGAGGTTGTGGTCAGGGAAACGGGGTCGACCGGGTCAACCCGGTTGACTGGGTGTATGTGGTCAGGGAAACGGGGTCGACCGGGTCAACCCGGTCGACTGGGTGTATGTGGTCAGGGAAACGGGGTCGATCGGGTCAAGGAGTTTCCCTTCTATGCCTGTGAAGTTCTTGTCTATCAGGCATGTTTTTACATTTGCTCATTCTAGTATCTGTGCATTTGCCCTGCATTGAGTTCCATGTGCATTTTCCTTTTCGACGAGCATAGCGGGACAAACTGAAAATACACTCACACAAAGTAGAAAGTTCATTCATCATCCACCAAGATTACAAAGAATGCTATACATCAAAATACTAAATAAATTATAAAGTTTGCTAATTTTCCGGTATGGGAAACTTGCACCGGCGATTATGCCTAGTTTGTTTGCATCGCCCACACTTTGTTATTTTCGATTCCTCTCCACGAGATGGAATTCTAAGCTTTTTGGGTCTTCCAGCTAACCGCCTTTGTCCTGGGGGTTTAATTTGCGCACGATACTCCTTGAAGCCCACTGAAATTTTTTCTCACTCACTCTTGTCACGTACTAGGTACATCAATTCGTTATACATGGCTATGTAATTTTCTATTGTGTAGAATGGGGAGCAGTATGAGTAATGAGGGAGATTGTAGTTTATATATGCTGACAGGACATGCATACAAGGGTACCCCTTCACGCCAAACTTGCGACATGTACACGAAAACTCACTGAGCTTGACTGTATCATTATAATCTCCCATAACATAGTACTCATCTCGAGCAATAGGATGACAACGAACATCTCGCGCCTTCTGCACAAGATCCTTTAATTGTTGATTCGCCCATGGTGTCAATGGCCCTACAAACGATGTCGCACATTCTCTTCTCTTATAAAACAATTCTTGTATCTTCAATCTAACCCCTTCTATTAATTTCGTAACGGGGTATTCGCATGCTTCTTTGAAGAGGGCATTAACACACTCGGAAATGTTTGTAGTAACCAAGTTGAATCTTTTTCCTGAAAAGTGAGAAGATGCCCATCTCTCGTATCCGATTTCTGTCAACCATGCATGTACTGCAGGGTTGGCCATTTCGATATCATGCATTAATTTTTCAAATTCAACCACCCTACATGTCTTCACTGCTTGCCAGAAGTACATCTCCAATGACTTGTCTTTAAAGGTGTTCACCAAGTTTCTGTAGATATGATACACGCAGTATCCATGAATTGCACGTGGGAAGACTTGGGGAACCTCTTTCAGTAAACCTTTATGTCGATCAGATATAATCACAAGATCCTCTAGAAACCCTATCACATCGCTAAGGTAAGTAAGGAACCAATTCCAACTACTACCGTTCTCCGATTCCCCAATGTCAAATGCAACTGGAAATATATGATTGTCCCCATCTAAGGCCGTGGCGATGAATAGAACATCCTTATATTTTTTCTTTAAGTGTGTCCCGTCAATGGCTAATACCCTCTGCAATAATTTTTGAAAACTTCTAACGCATTGTCCAAGGGCAACAAAACATCTTTCGAACTTGAAAGTCTCTTTGTTAACAAACAGGGCAGTCACTATCCCTAGGTTGACCGTCCTTAACTCATGCAACTACAAGGGGAGTTGATTGTAGGAGTCTTCATAAGACCCATCACCTGATTGATTGCAAGCTCCCTGGCTGCCCATGCCTTCCTATAACTGATAACAATATTATACTTCTCTTCCATGACGAAGATAATATCACGTGGCCTCAACCCCAGGCGTTGCTCGATGCGGCTAACAACCAAGTCACATGCTAACTTACTGCTAGCTTGCTGGTGATCGCTCCTCATCCATGACATGCCACAAGTGTGATTTGACGTATAAGTCCGTATCTTAAAAATCTCTGAATCCTTCATGCGTGATGCATGACCCTCCATTCGCATCTATCTTCGAAACATACGATCGTAAATCTCCTAGAATTTGAGTACAGTACCCTGTACTGGAATTTATTTTGAAGGGCAAATAGGCTCAAAACATGCTGGCACCGACTCTTGTCCTTGAATGTTTACCCTTCGGCTATCTCGATCGATTCACTTAACGAATTTGTATATTCCAGCATTGCTGTATTGGTGAATGCGGCATCATCAAACGACACAGGAACTTGACGGGTGTTGAAGCTTAATGTTTCGGGAAAGTCTGGATGCGAGATGTCATTTTTAGGATTGATGTATCTTCGGGCTGTGGATGATGACGGAAGATCTGCTATTGTTGGTAGAGGTGGTGCCATGTAATCACAAATGAGGTCAAGGTCACATGCACCGTTGACTTGAGCACTCACAAATTTTGATGTTTGGGGCAGCTCGGGCAATCGATTATTTGCTCCTCCTACTTGTATTGGATTTGGCTTATATTCAAATTCTACGCCGTGCTCTTCTGCCACACTGTCAACGTGTGTTGTCATATTCATGTGTTGGATTGTCTCGATGACCAAAGGGATGAACCTTTTTGAATGCTCCAACTGTTTTGCCAGGAACTCTTTCACGTCATCGTCATCCTCAAGTACGGTTGGAGGGATTGATTTATTGGAGCAGGGATACAAAACTTTCATCTGAATATCACAATCGGTTGGTGTACTCTTAATAATTCTGTACATTCTGAGTAGAAGTTCCTCGTACGTAGTATCAACATCTAGCGAAATAGTTTTCGTACTTCCATTCTTATACATCCATTGCTTGTTTTCACATTCTAACTCTCCGTTATAGCAACAGATGATTCTCGTAGCCATTATCTGGAAATCAATACAATGAAAAATTATCAATAAAATGTTAAACAACAGAAGCTTGACATAAGATAAAACTCGATTAAATAATAGAAGACCGAAAACTCGCTTTCCTTATAGATGAGAATGATACAAATCTTAAAAAAAATAAAGAGTAAGCTGAAAAAATGTGCAAGACAACATACAAATTAAGAAGGGCAAATATGAAATTCAACAGGGGGTAAGCATGAAATTCAGTAGGGCAAACATGAAATTGAGTAAGGGAAACATGAAATTCAGCGACCATAGCATGAAATTGAGTGGGGAAAACTATAAATTAAGTTATACAAGCAAACATTAAATCGAGGGTATGTAATCCCCATCAATGCATAAAATTCAATAAGCCTAACACATGAAATTGATTAAGCCTAACACATGCGCATCAACTTGCATTAAATTGACCTTAGCTACCATCAAATTGGTGGGTTTTTTAACCCGTCATCGACCGATTATGAGCCACCGTCGACCGGTCAACTGAGTCGAGGTGACACGACTCTCCGGCCGACCGTAGTAGACTAATTTTCTCCGAGGTGCTCGACCAGTCGAAGGTGGCTCTCGACCGATCGTAGACTCGGTTCAACCAGTTGAGGTTACGCAGATTCGTTCCGCGATTTTGTACGGATTTCGTGTCGCAAGTCCTTTTACAACTAGGATGCAGAAAGAAGTTTCCTAAAACTTTAAATAGGAGTTCCTAGGATTTTCCAGGGATGACAAGAGGGTTTTTTTAAGCTTTACAAGGGATTTGCTAAAGGGTTTAGGGCTATCAAAGGTGAGAGAGAGAGAAAGGAAAAGAGAGAGAGGAAGCTTATAGAAGAGAGGTTCTGCTCGTGGAGGTTATCTACTATGCAATCTATATCTCAGCGCTTTTATGTCCTCATAATCAGTGAGATCTCTCCGTTTTCTTTGTTTCTCTCATTGTTTATCCACTCTTGCGTGAGTGAAGAAGTTTGTAACATTCTACTTCATAGTGGATTGTTGATCTAGACGAGATCCCGTGGTTTTTACCTCTTTGAGGGTTTTCCACGTAAAAATCTCTTGTGTGGTGTGTGATTGATGCATTGATTGTTTTCATTGCTTTATTATCCATAATTCCGGTTTATTCTGGAGGGCTAGATCCTAAGGTTTTGTGTAAGGCCCCCAACAAAGTGGTATCAGAGCTAAGTTCATTGAACGGGTAGGATTGGTTTTGAATTATGGAAGGTGGCTTATCAAGGATGATCATCCTCAATGGTTCTAACTGGACCATATGGAAGGCTAAGATGGAGGACTTGCTTTATTGCAAGGACCTATATTCTCCAATTTTAGGCATATCAGCAAATCCAAGGATATGACTGATGATGATTGGAAGAAGATGGACCGGAAGGCGGTAGGGTTTGTTAGATAATGATTGGATGATTTAGTGTTCCACCATGTGTCTATGGAAACCTCAGCCGCTGCCTATGGCTGAAATTAAAAGGGTTGTATGAGAGGAAGACAGCTAGTAATAAGATTTTTCTGACAAGGCGACTTGTGAATCTCAAGTTCATGGATGGTGGTTCTGTGGCTGAGCACATGAATGAGGTCAGTAATATAGTGAACCAACTTACCTCTATGAAGATGGTCCTAGATGATGAATTGCAAGCTTTGCTTTTGCTTAGTTCATTGCCTGACAGTTGGGAGACATTGGTGGTGTCTCTAAGTAACTCCGTACCAGACGAAAAGATATCCATGGAATAGGTAACCAGTTGTCTCTTCAATGAGGAGACAAGGAGGAAGTCTCCTGGGTCTACTCAGCAAGAGGCTCTTGTGACACAAGAATAGGGGAGAGGAAAGAATATGAAGGGCGGGAAGGCCCGAGATAAATCAAAAGGTAAGTCGAGTAAAAGAAAATATGTTGATTACTGGAATTGTGGCAAGAAGGGTCACTACAAGCATGAATGTCATGGTAAGAAGAACGACAAGAAAGGAAAAGGGAAGGAAGATGAATCAGATTCCACTGCGGTCGCTTCAGATGGCGACGTTGTAGTTATTCTTTCTGTAGATCATGATGTATGTCTCACAGCTACGAGTCAGGACACCGACTGGGTAATAGACTCGGGAACTTCTTTTCATGCGACTCCACGCAAGGACTTCTTTACAAGCTACAAGTCAGGTGACCATGGGACTGTGAAGATGGAAAATTCTGGCGTATCGAAGATCGTGGGAGTCGGTGATATTTGTGTGAAGACCGATGTGGGCTGCACATTGGTTCTCAGGGATATAAGGTATATCCCAGACATTCGCCTCAACTTGATGTCGACGGAAAGGTTGGATGATGATGGCTATGAAAGCCGGTTTGCTGGTGAGCGATGGAAGCTCATCAAGGGTTCATTGATCGTGGCCAGAGGAAAGAAGCGTTACACCCTTTATAAGGCAAGTGTCAGTATGTGCAAGGGTAGATTGAATGCAGCGGAAGATTTAGCTATTGACATGTAGCACAGGCGTCTAGGCCACATAAGTGAAAAAGGGCTTCAAGTACTAGCAAAGAAGCGGCTCCTTCCAGATGTGACATGTACACCTCTCAAAACTTATCTTGATTATTTATCAAGGAAACAGCATAGAGTTTCATTCGTTAAAAATACTTCTCATGTTAATAAAGTGCATGCATTAGATTTGGTTTATTCTGATGTTTGTGGTCCTATGAGGATAAAAACCTTGGGTGGGGCATTGTATTTTGTTACTTTTATAGATGATGCATCTAGGAGGGTTTGGGTTTATGCTTTGAAATCTAAGGATGAGGTCTTTGGCGTATTTAAATTGTTTCATGATATGGTCGAGAGAGAGACAAGTAGACCATTGAAGTGTATTCGCATTGATAATGGTAGTGAATACATTAGCGACTTTCATGAGTACTGCAAGTCCCTGGGTATATGGCATGAATAAACGGTTCTCAAGACCCCTCAGCATAATGGTGTAGTTGAGCGAATGAATCGTACCATTGTTGAGAGAATCAGATGCATGTTATCCCATGCGAAATTGCCCAAGACGTTCTGGGGAGAAGCAATGCACACGGCGGTGTATTTGATAAACAGGTCTCCATCAGCCCCATTGAATGTAGAAGTACCTGAGAAGGTGTGGACTGGACAGGATCCATCGTACAGTCATCTCAGGGTGTTTGGATGCAGGGCATCCGTTCACGTTCCAAAGGACGAGAGGCCCAAGCTTGATATGAAGATCAGGCAATGTGTGTTCTTAGGGTACGGTGATGAAAAATTCGGTTACAGATTGTAGGATTCGACTGAAAGGAAGTTCGTCAGGAGCAGAGATGTGGTTTTCTTTGAAGATCAGTATATAGAAGACATTGATAAGCCAGAGAAGAACCAGCCTAGTTCAGGTGAGCTAGAGGACATGGATCTGATTACTCCTCCTGTGGTGCCTGATGACGGGGGAGTACAGTAAGGTGCAGAAGACAAGGGAGTTCCTTCAAAAGATGGACTAGGGGAGCAGCCCCCACTTGATCCACCTGTTGAGCCACAGGTGAGGAGGTCATCTAGGGACAGACAGTCGTCCAAGAGGTACTCGCCACATGAGTACATTATGTTGACTGATGGGGGAGAGCCAGAAGATTATTCTGAGGCCCTAGCCGACGAGCATAAGGGAGAGTGGTTGAAAGCTATGCAAGAGGAGATGAAATCCTTGGATAAAAACCACACCTAAGATATGGTGAAACTGCCTAAGGGCAAGAAAGCTCTGAGCAACAAGTAGGTGTTCAGAAAGAAGATTGAGTAGAAGAATTCACAGACGAGGTTCAAGGCCGGACTTGTGGTGAAAGGGTTTGGTCAGAGGAAAGGCATAGACTTCGAAGAGATATTCTCACCAGTGGTGAAGATGACATCTATATGAGTGTTGCTTGGGCTGACGGCTAGCATGGATCTGGAGATAGAGTAGTTAGATGTTAAAACTGTCTTTCTCCATGATGACCTAAAAGAAGAAATCTACATGCACCAACCAAAGGGGTTCGAAGTCAAGGGCAAAGAGCATATGATGTGTAGGTGGAGGAAGAGCTTGTATGGGCTGAAACAAGCTCCACGGCAATAGTACAAGAAGTTTGACTCATTTATGTTGAAACATGGGTATGACAGAACGGAGTCGGACCACTGTGTGTTCACGCACAAGTTCTCAGATGGTGATGTCTTAGTTCTACTCTTATACGTTGATGACATGCTCATCATGGGAAAAGACATTAAGAAGATCGACAGGCTGAAACAGGAGTTGGGTAAGTCGTTTGCGATAAAAGACTTGGGCCCGGTTAGACAGATCCTAGGAATGGAGATAACCCGTGATAGAAGCAGTAGGAAGCTTTGGCTGTCACAAGAGCGGTATATTAAGAAAGTCCTAGAGCGGTTCAATATGAATGCAGCGAAGCCGGTCAGTACTCCACTAGATGGTCACTTCAGATTGAGTGACAGGCAGTGTCCCAAGACGAAGGTAGAGGTGGAAAAGATGCAAAAGATACCCTATGCGTCAGTTGTAGGAAGTTTAATGTATGCTATGGCGTGTACACGCCCAGACATAGTATATGCGGTTGATGTTGTCAGCCGATATCTTACTAATCCTGGCAAAGAGCATCGGGCAACGGTGAAATGGATACTGCGGTATCTAAGAGGCTCATCCAAGTTGAGCCTATGCTATGGTGATGGTAAACCTGTGTTAGTGGGCTACACAGATGCAGATATGGCAGGTGACATAGACTCCGGGAAGTCTATATCGGGGTTCATGTTCACGTTTGTAAGGGGAGCGGTTTCTTGGCAGAGCAAGCTACAGAAGGTCGTAGCGTTGTTGACGACAGAGGCCGAATACATTGCAGTCACAACGGCATGTAAAGAGATGCTTTGGATGAAGAGGTTCCTACAGGAACTTAACCTGAAGAAGGAGGAGCACGTGGTATATTGTGATAGTCAAAGTGCTATACACTTGAGCAAGAATCCAAGTCAGCATTCCAAGTCGAAGCACATAGAGATTCGGTATCACTGGATCAGGGATACTTTGGAACAGAAGGTGTTACAGCTTAAGAAGGTCCACATGGATGATAATGGGTCAAACATGATGACTAAGGCTTTGCTCAAGGGCAAGTTTGAGGTTTGTAGAAACCTGGCTGGCTTGATGTAACATCCCGGATTTTTGCCAACCTGGAATTAGACGTCCTTAGGCGATGAGTCAATCCTAACACAGGTTTAACTTCCCAAACGCTCAATTAAAGCCTCAAACCCCTTTTTAAACCATTTTCTTCACAAATCCCACCCTTCACTACCTTGTGCTTTCAATTTTTCAAAGCACTTTCGCCCTAGACACTAACTTAAACTAGCTAAGTAGTAAAACTTGGATCACTTTAGATACAAACGCAAAGGACTAAATACTACCTCAGACGGAAATCACTTAGGATAAAATCCTTTAGAAATTTGACAAAGTTAACTAAGTGCTAAACTAGATTAGCCATGAAATCCGTTTGAATCACTTTAAATATGATCTGCAAGACCCAAAACTTGTAGAATCATTGACGCTAGGTTACCCTAAAATCTAGGATCAACTCATTACCCGACTGCTCTCGGGAGTACGTTGAAACTCCGTATCAGATCTGGACCGCACACTGGGAGTCCGAACAATACGAGGTTAAGGACTTAGGACCGCCTCGCTGGGCTTGACAACCATCTCGGAAATCAAGTCCAGACAATGTCCCACGGCCATTCGATCGCGTCCGGAGCGAGAGAGTGTGAAAACTACCATTTCCTTTACAAAATAAATATCTTGAATAGTGATCTGGCACCTTTTGTTTGCGGATCAGTATTAAGCAACCAGACCGTCAAAATCAGACCAAATTACACCCTTGGATCAAGAAAAATTTCAGGAACATTTACATGTACTTGAAATTTCAGATCGTGGCCCACTGACCGTTGAACTGAAACTGGTCCGCCACGCGTGATCTGGAAATCCGACTGAAATGAAAACTTAATAGAACGTAGATCCAGTGTCGGTGAGCTTAAGTCCGACCTTTGGCTCAAGGAGGCCCGCCAGAAGTCCTCCGTTGAGCTGAAAAAGTTCCGTTTTGGTTATAACTTAGGTGTACCTTGTCCAGAAGTCTATTTTGGTGAAGTTTTAGACTATTTAAAGACCTTAAACCCTCTCCCATTTCAGCCATACGAATTTGGTTTTGAGAGAGAGAAAAGAGAGGGAAAGTGAGGGAGATGTGGGAGGAACTCCTCTGTCGTTCCTCGCTATGCTATTCGGGCTCCACACTGATTCTCATCGCTTTCAAGCGATTCCTGGCGTCGTTTCTAGGTAGAAACCCTAACCCTAACTGTTTTAGGGTTGTATAGGTTGTAGGTTATGAAATAGCTAACTGTTTTTCGTTCTTTAGGCTGCCAAACTCCCGTATACGAAACCTTGAACCTATCGACTCCATTACGATTCTACGACACAAGGTGCGGACTTTAGGTGTATAGGTTATGGTTTTCAACGCTTTCAATGTCAGATAATGATAGATTCATGATCTGCATGCAATTGCACATGTACAAAATGCTTTCCGTTTTCTGTTTCGATTAGAATTGTAGAATTTGGAAATTCACATACTCTAGGTATTCGTATAAAAAACCGTATACGTATTTTTTTTGGAAATTTGTTTGACATGTTTATTTGACGTATGGATATATGACGTATGGATAAAATACTTATTTGGTGAAAGGATTCGCCTAAATACATGTTTACTAATAAATACTATGTATGTAGAAATACGGTATTGTAAGAAGTACCGTATACATGTATATTTTAGTGATGTGTTTGTCATGATTAATTGTCGTATAAATATATTATGTTCGTATAAAACATTTGCTTGGCGAAGGGAATCGCCGTAATACATGTTTGCTTGTATACACTATGTATGTTGAAAATGCGTATTCTAGAAAATACTGTATACGTATAAATATTGGGAGATGAATTTATCATGATTATTTGCTGTAATAATATATTATACATGGATAAAATACTCACTTGGCTAAGGGATAGCCCTAATACATGTTTTGCTAACATACACCATTATGTTTAATAGTGTATTCTAAGTGTTTGTGAAAATGATTGAATGAGTACCGAATTCTCATTCGTACTCGCCATGACTAGTTGTCATGGATTCATGATTGTTGTATTGGCGATACCCCTTTGATGAAAGGATTTGCCCTAAATCACGCCACGGCCAATATACACCATATATGCTAAAATGTGTGGCCCAAGTGTTTGTGGAAATGACTGAATGAATATGGAACTTGGATTCCTGCTTGCCATGACTATCCGTCGTGGGTGTACGCGTGTTATGATTGGGGCAACTCCCTAGGGAAAGGATTCGGCCTAATGCCTATGTGATCGACATATGTCATATATGTTGATGTATGTTTCTTTAAGTGTTTTTTGAAATGTCTGAATGAGTAGTAGTTAGCAAATTGTAATGTATAAGGGTGTTGAGATATGATTCTCAACCTCTTTTAACTATGTGTATGATCTCCTTGGATTGTTGTGTGATTAGGAATTGAACATGTATAAACTCATGCTTGTGTTGTGATTCATAACATGCTCAATTGCTTTATGATTATAACTATGTAATGCATATGTTTAAATTTATATTTACGTTGTATGATCCGTCATGGGTGATGGGGGAGCGGAGCAACGAGTGCGTCTGTTGACCACAGCGACCCTAAACGGATAATACCATACCTTGATTGTATGAGTGAAATCTTGATCTATTCTTGCTTTATCTATCTCAAGTTATCATGTTTGGGGCTATGATTATAGTCCGGACAATCGGTACCAGTGAATTGAATTCGTGGGGCTCGCTATTCATTTGCCACGTGAGATGTGTTCGACGAACCCGGCAGTCGTACTTCGGTTGGCGATAGTGGTTGGCCACGAAGTGCTTATGCACTTCATGTCGTTCAACTTGTTGTGCGCTCGAGCTAAGCCGAGCTCGTCAAGTAACCCGATCTGTCTTATGTATGTTCACCATGTTTGGTCACTAATGCCGAACCCAGGGTACCAAACTTACCAAGTAAATCCCTTTTAACCATGGTACCTCGATCCGCTAAGACTCATGAGCCGGGCATGGTGGTATGGGACACCGTGGTCGAAATTGTCGGCCTACCCAGGGCCACGTGCCTCCCGTAGTGACCAGTGAGCAACTAGACTCGTGAGCCGATTATGGTGGTATGAGACACTATATTCGAGTTGTCGACACCTACGGCGAGAGCCGAGTACGGTGAGATCTGTACTCGTGCTGACGGGCGACGAGTCCTCCGTAGTGTCTTCGAGTATACTCCAAGGTCTGTGATTGGCGACGAGTCTTTCACAGCAACTAGAGTATGAGTTGAGCCGAGTACGGTGAGACCTGTATTCGAGCTGACGGCTAGTGATTGAGCCGAGTATGGTGAGACTTGTACTCGAGCTGACGGTCAGCAATTAAGCCGCATACGGTGAGATCTGTATCCGTGCTGACGGGTGACGAGCCCTTTGTAATGCCTTCGCTACGCCTCTCAAACCATAATATCGTATGAGATTAACTAGGACTGACGACCCTAGAATGGATCATGTTTGGGAATGATACAAGGGAGGTACCTTAGTTTCCCAATCTTCTTTTTTGAAATGGACTAATAATAACTCGGTAATCATGATCATCATCGCACCGCATGTGCTTAGTAGATGTGGCGCATCGAGGAGTTAAGCATTCGCGAACGTAAGATGATGTCGCATGAGGGTGGTTTGGCAAGGGCATACAGCATCATGTCATTTCATTCTCGCACTTAATAAGAGTAGTTAGAATTGTTTGATTTGTACTGCTTTATCATTACTGCTTGATTGAATTGATAACATGTTAACCTATGCTTTACTGTTCCACTGAGTTGATCACTCACTCCCACGTTACGGGACGGTGTTGTACACACCAACCAGATTTGTTGAATTTCAGATGATGGCGATGCTTATGAAGCAGAGCCGGACTACTTCTATGGTGATGAGGAAGAGTTCTCCTATCTGTATCTCTCTGGCAGGTCTATGAAGGCCTGATATTGTATTGACGGGGCTATGATACTTGGTATAGAAGACATTACACTTCCTCACATTAGGTATATTTTAGAACTGTACTTGTAATTATTTAACCTGGTAACGTTATCACACTCTGGAGACTCATCATAGTTTATATATTTTATCTATCTATCACAGTCTTCCGCTTGCAATTTAATTGTCTCTGGAGTATGATATGTTGTTTTGGCTTAATCTCACTCATGTTCAATGCACAAATACAAACATTTAATCATCATTCATTTTGTTGCATAAGTGATGTTCTGGAACTCGGGAGTTGAGTTTATGCTCGACCCCCGATTTTCAGGGCGTTACAAGTTGGTATCAGAGCATGATTTGGATTAAACCGGACCTGGGTTATGGTCACACGACACACACTGACGCACTCTGACTTAGGAGGGAGCGACGCGTAGAAACAGTTTTAGGCATCCCTGTTCCGTCCAACGGCTAGTTCACTGAAAACGAACGCCGAAGTCGAGTATGTATTCAACCATGGTCACACGGGTCGACCTTAAAACATTTCTAGGTTGTCTGTGAAGGGTCTAGATCACAATCCACCTCATCCCAATCATTGAGAATTAGTAAAATGTGCGATAAACGTGATGAGGATAACTACTCCGAATCCTTGGAGCTTCTCTGGACTTCTCGAATCTACAAGATGAGAAAGCAGAAAATAGAAATAAATTGTAATAAATTCGAAACTGATTAATGAATGACTAAAAACGAGTTCACAACCCTTTAAATAAGGATACCAGGTAATGGGAAAGAAATTAGGAACAAACTACAACTAAAACTCCTGGAATTCGTGATTTACTATTGGGTCGTGATGTTTACTAAGTGCGCAAGGCTTTCACCCAAAAATAGTAAGTGTCTTATTTGGCTTCACCAAACCGTTCTCCTAATTATTCCAAGCCCTTTTCACTATGGACGTAACTCCTAAAGCTCGACCGATGAAGAGTAATTAAACTGAAACTATTTTTTTGAGCAAAACGAAATTTAAACGGAGAAATGACCGTCAATCAGAGGGTTTTCTCACAATTCTGGGTTGCGCAACTCGGCATAGCTAGGTTGGTTGGCTTCATTAGCTCGTTCTACCCCAAATTCATATATTTTACGTCAGATAACTCATTCCGGATTGCAAGATATGTCTGATTGTACCGAAAATACCCGAAATGGAGTAAATCGGAGTCGGGGGTCTCCCCACTTAAATCTGATGGGACCCAGGGTCGAACCAGGATGTTTCTGACACCCTGGGAGCATGCTGAACAGGGCCCCACCGCGGCGGCGCGGTTCCGGCCAAGGCGGACCGTGGCGGAGCCGCGGTTCAGGCGGCGGACCGCGGTCCGGTGGCCCATCTGGTGTGGGGCCGGGGCTGGGGTTGGTCGGCCCGACCTCCCCTACCACGTGGCACGCGCGGTTTGGCCTAAGGTTTAGGATTTTGGGGGCTGGAGCTCCCCTCTCTCTCTCATCACCCCTTCCAAACGCCCAAACCTCCATTTCCGATTTTTCTCTCTCAAACCTCCACTCCAATCGCCCATTTCATTGTTTCATGTCCAACCATACATCCTCCTCCAACGATTACAACATAACCTACCCCCTACCCTCTTCATTCTCTTTCATTTGAGCACTTACATGCCTCATTTGGAGCTCAAATTCGGGTAAGCTCTCAACCCATCCCATCTACTCATTTTCCTCCTTCAATCCCTGCCTGTTGGGGCCTTTACAATCTTTGTTGAGGCTCAAACTCATGGAGGAACAAACCTCCAACCCTTACTTTCTCTCCCCTTCACTTTTCATTCACTTTCCATGGCCCTATTCGAATTGGTTACGGCCATTTTCTCGATCTCATGGGATTTGGGTGCATCCCATGTTTTCCAATACCATATTTGGAGTGTAGGCAGTTAAACGTAAATCCTGCAATTTTTCTTTCAAATTACACTTAGAAATTCCTCATCGTGGGATATGGAAATCCCATCTCACACTTTCCAACACAATCCTCATTTTCCAAAGCCTATAAAGTAATTTTAATCCCCGCCCACCCTCCTGCCAAATATGTCATTCCCAATCCTGAAGTGGGATTAGCAATACAGTCCCATTTTAATACAACTTAAGATCATTGGCCAAGTAGTGATGCAGTGATAAAGTCCCTTGATACACATTAACCCACCACACTCTGATAGCTTAAGCTTTTAGAGTAAATGGTTGTTTGACAAATAGACTCTTAGAGTTTTGGACCAAGAGCGTTGCTCCTGGATTTCGACAGACCTGACCATATAGGAAACCCAACAAATTTATAATGTGACCCTTAAGATCTTCTTAGCTAGTATGAACATATGTGAAATGCTCGTGCGTAGTTAAATTCGAGTTCTTTCAATCAGACAACTTTGACCCTAGGCGATAAAATAATTTCTTTATTTAGAAAGGGTATAAAATCATTTGGTGTATAAGTATAGATTTAGATTACAACTAGTGGATTATCGCTGCTCATAAGTTGAGCCTAGGCTGCTGATTAGACTAAGAAATGTAAACGACTAACAATGTTAAGATAATTGAGTGATAGACGTAGTTAGTTGGCTTGAATAGGTTGGAGCGAGACCCCGTTCCGTTGTTGAATCCCCTTAATACTTTAGGCTTCCTTAGTAACTCTTAGGGAGCTTGTTTGACGTAGAAACTATTCACGATTAGAGAAAACCTATATATCCCTTGGATTCAATGTTAGGTCCAATCAATACATCCCTTAGAATTTCCTTCTCAAGGACTTAGTACAATCGGGAACACGGAGTAGAGAAACTACATATAAGTAAGGTATTCGCGGTTTGAATCAAATCCTCAATCCTGATAGTGACCAATGAACCCTATGCTCTGATCAAGCAGAAGGTCGGGATCGACTAGGATTAAGAAATAATATGGCAACTTTCTGTTCTAGCTAGGCAGGAGGTCCATGTATCCGACTCAGACCCACTACACAACATTCCTTCCGTGTTGGCCTGACCACTTACAACTAAAAGTTTATAACTTCGTCTTCGAGAAGTGTTAAGAACATATAGCCAATAAAGACTTTGTCTTTTAGGCCCAAGGAATTACCCAAATGGGCAACAAATAGTTAGGAATTAGGTCCCAAGTCGCATGCCATGTCGACATACATATTATGTTTATGACCGTAGAAAGATAGCATGCCTATTAAACTAGACATGATTAAATAGGATAAGTCTGGGCCGCGATAAAATCCCTTGGTAGGATTAGGCATCTTGCCTCAAACTCACACCTGCCCCTGACATCAACCACATTACCCGTCATTTTTAGCTCCTCGATACCCATAGGTATCAATGCTATAGTACACATCGTCGATGAAAAGCAGACGAATGTATTTCCGTTTCATGTCAAGGATAGGTTATAAATTACACCTTGTTCCGACATACGGATCAGGACATATCTCTTAAGCCTTGAGGGCGAAAATAAATTTTAAGGGGGGTAGAACATGATGAACCCGCTCTAGTTAGGTCACCTAATACACCTCTTTGACACAGGTGGCGCAATTGGTGGACCCTACCCCATGGCCCAGGATCGAAACGGTGCTCGATAAATACGAACATTATAGAAGCCCTAGTAAGTTCTACTATGAGAAACCGTTTTAAGATGATTTAGTAAGATTTGATTCACCCTTTCCTCGGACATAGATAATATCGAGGACTCTCTTAAACTAAGACCTAAAGGGCAACCTTAGAATAAACAATTTGAGCCTTTCAATAATGGACATTCCCTACTCTTAGAGAGTGATCAGACTACGGAGTTACTGACATCTACAACTGCGAAGTTTTCGTGGCTTGACCCAATTCCCAATCCTGGGTGACTACCGATGGACTCTCTGCTGACGAGCGGACGACCAGGATCCACCAGGATTCGGAAGGGATACGATGAGCTTCCTACCCTGGCCCGGTAGATGATCGATGTATCGGGATCGAGCCCACTATTACCGTCTCTCCGTGTTGGTCAAACAATGAAAACAACTATCTTACTCTAAATTGTGGGAATTGTCGTCGAGACTCCAAATAGGTAAAGAAATAAATGGTAGCAAACCATCAGGGTATGAGAAATGGATAAAGAATTTTGTTTTAAGGGGTAGACTAAATGAACCTTCATTTGGTATATACCTACCACGCGTAGAAACTTGGAATTAATAAGTCTTAGGCAAATGAAATAATAGAAATCTTCCTTATTACCCTTAGCCAATTTCGGGGGCCAAATTTTGTTTTAAGCAGATTGTAACATCCCGCATTTTGCCAACCTGGAATTAGACGTCCTTAGGCGATGGGTCAATCCTAACACAGGTTTAACTTCCCAAACGCTCAATTAAAGCCTCAAACCCCTTTTTAAACCATTTTCTTCGCAAATCCCACCCTTCACTACCTTGTGCTTTCAATTTTTCAAAGCACTTTCGCCCTAGACACTAACTTAAACTATCTAAGTAGTAAAACTTGGATCACTTTAGATACAAACTGCAAAGGACTAAATACTACCTCAGACGGAAATCACTTAGGATAAAATCCTTTAGAAATTTGACAAAGTTAACTAAGTGCTAAACTAGATTAGCCATGAAATCCGTTTGAATCACTTTAAATACGATCTGTAAGACCCAAAACTTGTAGAATCATTGACGCTAGGTTACCCTAAAATCTAGGATCAAACTCATTACCCGACTGCTCTCGGGAGCACGTTGAAACTCCGTATCAGATCTGTACCGCACACCGGGAGTCCGAACAATACGAGGTTAAGGACTTAGGACCGCCTCGCTGGGCTTGACAACCATCTCGTAAATCAAGTCCAGACAATGTCCCACGGCCATTCGATCGCGTCCGGAGCGAGAGAGTGTGAAAACCACCATTTTCTTTACAAAATAAATATCTTGAATAGTGATCTGGCACCTTTTGTTTGCGGATCAGTATTAAGCAACCAGACCGTCAGAATCAGACCAAATTACACCCTCGGATCAAGAAAAATTTCAGGAACATTTACATGTACTTGGAATTTCGGATCGTGGCCCACTGACCGTTGAACTGAAACTAGTCCGCCACGCGTGATCTGGAAATCTGACTGAAATGAAAACTTAATATAACGTAGATTCAGTGTCGGTGAGCTTAAGTCCGACCTTTGGCTCAAGGAGGCCCGCCAGAAGTCCTCCGTTGAGCTGAAAAAGTTCCGTTTTGGTTATAACTTAGGTGAACCTTGTCCAGAAGTCTATTTTGGTGAAGTTTTAGACTATTTAAAGACCTTAAACCCTCTCCCATTTCAGCCATACGAATTTGGTTTTGAGAGAGAGAAAAGAGAGGGAAAGTGAGGGAGATGTGGGAGGAACTCCCTGCTGCTGTTCCCTACCGCTATTCGGGCTCCACCGCCTGATTCTCATCGCTTTCCCGGCGATTCCGGCGTCGTTTCTAGGTAAGAAACCCTAACCCTAACCTGTTTTAGGGTTGTATAAGTTGTAGGTTATGAAATAGCTAACATGTTTCGTTCTTTAGTTTAGCCCAAACTCCCGTATACGAAACCTTAGCGAACCTATCGACTCCGTTACGATTCTACGACACAAGGTGCGGACTTTAGGTGTATAGGTTATGGTTTTCAACGCTTTCAATGTCAGATAATGATAGATTCATGATCTGCATGCAATTGCACATGTACAAAATGCTTTCCGTTTTCTGTTTCGATTAGAATTGTAGAATTTGAAAATTCACATACTCTAGGTATTCGTATAAAATACCGTATACGTATTTTTTTTGGAAATTTGTTTGACATGTTTATTTGACGTATGGATATATGACGTATAGATAAAATACTTATTCGGCGAAAGGATTCGCCTAAATACATGTTTACTAATAAATACTATGTAGAAATACGGTATTGTAAGAAGTACCGTATACATGTATATTTTAGTGATGTGTTTGTCATGATTAATTGTCGTATAAATATATTATGTGCGTATAAAACATTTGCTTGGCGAAGGGAATCGCCGTAATACATGTTTGCTTGTATACACTATGTATGTTGAAAATGCGTATTCTAGAAAATACTGTATACGTATAAATATTGGGAGATGAATTTATCATGATTATTTGCTGTAGTAATATATTATACATGGATAAAATACTCACTTGGCTAAGGGATAGCCCTAATACATGTTTTGCTAACATACACCATGTATGTTGTAATAATGTATTCTAAGTGTTTGTGAAAATGATTGAATGAGTACCGAATTCTAATTCGTACTGCCATGACTAGTTGTCATGGATTCATGATTGTTGTATTGGCGATACCCCTTTGACGAAAGGATTTGCCCTAAATCACGCCACGGCCAATATACACCATATATGCTAAAATGTGTGGCCCAAGTGTTTGTGGAAATGACTGAATGAATATGGAACTTGGATTCCTGCTTGCCATGACTATCCGTCGTGGGTGTACGCGTGTTATGATTGGGGCAACTCCCTAGGGAAAGGATTTGGCCTAATGCCTATGTGATCGACATATGTCATGTATGTTGATGTATGTTTCTTTAAGTGTTTTTTGAAATGTCTGAATGAGTAGTAGTTAGCAAATTGTAATGTATAAGGGTGTTGAGATATGATTCTCAACCTCTTTTAACTATGTGTATGATCTCCTTGGATTGTTGTGTGATTAGGAATTGAACATGTATAAACTCATGCTTGTGTTGTGATTCATAACATGCTCAACTGCTTTATGATTATAACTATGTAATGCATATGTTTAAATTTATATTTACGTTGTATGATCCGTCATGGGTGATGGGGGAGGAGCAACGTTTCGTTGACCACAGCGACCTAAACGGATAATACCATACCTTGATTGTATGAGTGGAATCTTGATCCATTATCGCTTTATCTATCTAAGTTATCATGTTTGGGGCTATGATCATAGTCCGGACAATCGGTACAAGAATTGAATTTGTGGTGCGATTCATTTGCCACGTGAGATGTGTTCGACGAACCCGAGTCGTACTTCGGTTGGCGATAGTGGTTGGCCACGCGAAGTGCTTATGCACTTCATGTCGTTCAACTTGTTGTGCGCTCGAGCTAGCCGAGCTCGTCAAGTAACCCGTCTGTCTTATGTATGTTCACCATGTTTGTCACTAACCTTACCAAACTTACCAGTGAAATCCCTTTTAACCATGGTACCTCGATCCGCTTTCATGAGCCGGGCATGGTGGTATGGGACACCGTGGTCGAGTTTGTCGGCCTCTGTTGGGGCCACGTGCTTCCCGTAGTGACCAAAGGTGAGCAACTAGACTCGTGAGCCGATTATGGTGGTATGGGACACTATATTCGAAATGTCGACACCTACGGCGAGAGCCGAGTACGGTGAGATCGACTACGTGTTGACGGGCGACGAGTCCTCCGTAGTGTCTTCGAGTATACTCCAAGGTCTGTGATTGGCGACGAGTCTTTCACAGCAACTAGAGTATGAGTTGAGCCGAGTACGGTGAGACCTGTATTCGAGCTGACGGCTAGTGATTGAGCCGAGTACGGTGAGACTTGTACTTGAGCTGACGGTCAGCAATTGAGCCGCATACGGTGAGATCTGTATCTGTCTTGTGACGATGTGACGAGCCCTTTGTGATGCCTTCGCTATGCCTCTCAAACCATAATATCGTATGAGATTAACTAGGACTAACGACCCTAGAATGGATCATGTTTGAGAATGATACAAGGGAGGTACCTTAGTTTCCCATACTGCTGTTTGAAATGGACTAATAATAACTCGGTAATCATGATCATCATCGCACCGCATGTGCTTAGTAGATGTGGCGCACTGAGGGAGTTAAGCATTCGCGAACGTAAGATGATGTCGCATGAGGGTGGTTTGGCAAGGGCATACAGCATCATGTCATTTCATTCTCGCACTTAATAAGAGTAGTTAGAATTGTTTGATTTGTACTTGCTTTATCATTCTTTGCTTGATTGAATTGATAACATGTTAACCTATGCTTTCTTGTTCCAACGAGTTGATCACTCACTCCCACGTTACGGGACGGTGTTGTACACACCAACCAGGTTGAATTTCGGATGATGGCGATGCTTATGAAGCGAGCCGGACTACTTGGTGATGAGGAGGAGTTCTCCTATCTCAGATCTCTCTGCGGGTCTATGAAGACCTGATATTGTATTGACGAGGCTATGATACTTGGTATAGAAGACATTACACTTCCTCACATTAGGTATATTTTAGAACTGTACTTATAATTATTTAACCTGGTAACGTTATCACACTCTGGAGACTCATCATAGTTTATATATTTTATCTATCTATCACAGTCTTCCGCTTGCAATTTAATTGTCTCTGGAGTATAATATGCTGTTTTGGCTTAATCTCACTCATGTTCAATCCACAAATACAGTCGACATTTAATCATCATTCATTTTGTTGCATAAGTGATGTTCTGGAACTCGGGAGTTGAGTTTATGCTCGACCCCCGATTTTCAGGGCGTTACACTTGAAGAAGGTGGATCCCTCCTGGGTCAAAAAGGGGGAGATTTGATGGGTTTGTTGCCCCGTCGTCGACCGGTCATGAGCCTTGCTCGACCGGTCGAAGGCTGGTCTCAACCAGTAGTGGGAGTCGAGCTGTGACACGACTCAAAGTCCAGCGACTATGGACTAATTTTCTCGGGGTGCTCGACCGGTCGAAGGTGGCTCTCGACCGGTCGTAGACTCGGTTCGACCAGTTGAGGTTACGCAGATTCATTCAGCGATTTTGCACGGATTTCGTGTCGCAAGTCCTTTCGCAACTGGGATGCGGAAAGGAGTTTCCTAAAACTTTAAATAGGAGTTCCTAAGGTTTTCTAGGGATGACAAGAGGGTTTCCTAAAGCTTCACAAGGGATTTGCTAAAGGGTTTAGGGCTATCAAAGGTGAGAAAGAGAGGAAAAGAGAGAGAGGAAGCTTATAGAAGGGAGGTTCTGCTCCTGGAGGTTATCTACTGTGCAATCTATATCTTAGCGCTTCTATGTCCTCGTAATCAATGAGATCTCTCCGTTTTCTTTGTTTCTCTGATTGTTTATCCACTCCTGCGTGAGTGAAGAAGTTTGTAACGTTCTACTTCATAGTAGATTATTGATCTGGACGAGGTCCCGTGATTTTTACCTCTTTGAGGGTTTTCCACATAAAAATCTCTTGTGTGGTGTGTGATTGATGCATTAATTGTTTTCATTGCTTTATTATCCATAATTCTAGTTTGTTATGGAGGGCTAGATCCTAAGGTTTTATGTAAGGATCCTAACACAAATAAGTCCATCAGTAAATTCACTGAGCTAGCATGAAATAAACAACCAGAGCTCGTACAGATTAGGCCTTCAACGATACGAATGATTTCATATGGTGCTCGTTTAATTTTGTGACACTAACTATCATTACATTGAGCGAGGCATGCATGGAATTTTATCAATGTAAACTAGGAATTGATCGAGGGAAGTATGAAATTTTAGCACGGGGGAAACATGCAATTCAGTGGGGCAAACTAGAAATTCAACGGGGTTAACTAGAAAATCGGCGAGGCAAATTAGAAAATTAGCAGGGCAAACAAAAAAAAATCAGCGAGGCAAACTAAAAAATCAGCGGGAGAAACATAAAAATCAGCGGGGAAACATGAAAATCAGCAAGGCAAACTAGAAAATCAGCAGGGAAAACATGAAATTGAGTGAGGCAAACTAGAAAATGAGCGGGACAAACTAGAAAATCAGTAGGGGAAACATGAAAATCAACGAGGCAAACTAGAAAATCAGTGGGCTAAAGTAGAAAATTAGCAGGAGAAACATGATATTCAGCGAGGCAAACTAGAAATTCAGCGGGGCAAACTAGAAACTCAGCGGGGCAAACTAGAAACTCAGCGGGGCAAACTAGAAAATCAGCGGGGGAAACATGAAATTGAGCGGGGCAAAGTAGAATTTTAGCGGGGCAAACTAGAAATTGAGCAAAGGAAAAATGAAAATGAGCGAGGCAAACATGAAATTCAGTAGGGCAAACATGAAAATTAAGTGGGGCAAAATAGAAATTGACTGGGGCAAAGAGACAAAATTTAACGAGGAAATCTGAAAAATCAGCGAAGCAAATTAGAAATTGAACAGGGCAACCAGAAAATTAAGCGGGACATTATAAATTCAACTATGCAAGCAAACATTGAATCGAGCGAGCATAGCATGATATTGAGCTGGGCAAACAATATTTCAAGTGAGCATAGCATGATATTGAGTTGGGCAAACATTAAATCGAGCGAGCGTAGTATGATATTCAGTGGGGCTAACATTAAATCGAGCAAACATAGCATGATATTCAGTGGGGCAAACATTAAATCGAGCAGACAAAGCATGATATTAGGCGGGGTAAAAATTAAATCGAGCGAGCATAACATGATATTGAACTAGGCAAACATTAAATTGACCTTATCTACCATGAAATTGAGCTAGGCAACCATTAAATTGAGCGATCCTACTATGAAATTTATTGAGGCAAACATTAAATTGACCTTATCTTATCTATCATGAAATTAAGTTGGGCAAACATTAAATTGACATTATCTTATCTACCATGAAGTTAAGCTGGACAAACATTAAATTGAGTAATCTTAACATGAAATTTATCAAGGCAAATATTAAATTGAACTTATCTTATTTACCATAAAATTAAGCTGGGCAAATATTAAATTGAGTGATCCTAGCATGAAATTTATCAATGCAAACATTAAATTGACTTTATCTTATCTACCATGAAATTAAATTGGGCAAACATTAAATTGAGTGATCCTAGCATGAAATTGCATAACATAAACATGAAATTCAGCGAGCATAGCATGAGATCGAGTGAGCCCTAACATGGAATTGAGTGAGCTTCAAATGGAATTGAGTGAGTTTCACATGGATTTGACTGATCAACGCATAAAATTAACTAAGCCTAACGCATGAATTTGACTAAGCCTAACACATGGAATTGACCGAACTTCGCATGTAATGCAATTGTACGAATCGAGCATTTTTTTTAAAATATCTGTACCACCAACTACCGTAGTACAAGTCAAATGTAAGTTGAAGAGAGGTGCTTTGGAGTGAGGGAATATTTTGAACCTTTTTAAGGATTGCAAATGCAGCCACTTCGTGGGATTTCATATAACTCTAGCCAAGACGAAAAATGGCAAACGTAGAATGATGATATCTAGATGATTCACGGAGAATTCGATGAGAAAAATGAAAAGAATAACCTCCGTACGTCGGTTTATGGTTGAAAGGGAGTGAAATATTGTTATTTTGATGAGGTTTTTTCGTTAAGGGAGTGAAAGCAACGAATAAGGCGGCGTCGCGCTCAATCAACGATCGCGGCGGGGTTGGTTCGCCGCGTGAAAGCTAAAGAATAAAATATTAAACGGAAAGGGATTGGCTACTCACCCTGCTACCATCCAATGGTTGTGGTCGGTGTTCTGTGATCCCCACCATGATGTATGTGTTTCATCCATTTTTTCAGTTCATTTTAGGGTTTATTCCAGAAAATGAGAGGGATATAAATCTCAGGTGGACCACACCACAAGAAGATAATATTGATTGGATATTGACAATTAAAATTCTCCTAAGGCCCAATGAACTGTTTATTTCACATCTAATTTGTTGATTAGTTCATACAGGCCTAGATGAAGGTAAAAACCAAAAATCGGCTTCATCCTAAACTTGTATGGCCCCCTAATGGTTTCTAATGGTTGACGCTCATTCAACACTGTTTCCTGTAATGTGGTACACTTGAGATTTGGATATACCTCATTTTTGGTCTCGTACCATAAAATCATCTGGAAAAGTATATGGACGGCATGGATGAAAAGCATACATCACCATCCACCGTTAGCTGGTGGCAGGGGGAGTACCGAATCCGTTTCCATTAAAAGGAGGGGTATTTTCGTCCTGAAATCCCAACTCCGTACGATGAGGTCCAAGTGCGTATGTTAAGTTTGTATTGCTTCCAAAAAACCATTGGATAAAAGGTGGGGTCCACAATCGTAAATTTCTCCACTCTCTCCAACTAAAGAATCAAAATTCAATTTGATGGTGCATCCAAATGTGCCCAAGAAAAAAAAATCATATTACAAAACAGCCTATATTGCTGCTTTCACTTCCATTTCAATGTCTCCTTGACTCCCCCAACTCTGCTATATGGAGATAGCTCATTATGTCAAACTTAAGAATTGAAATTCAATTTGATGGTACATCCGAACGCACCCAAGAAAAGGAAGAAAAGAAAATTCATATTACAAAACAGCCTACATTGCTGCTCTTACCTCCATTTCAATGTCTCCTTAACTCCTCCAACTCTGCTATCTGGAAATAGCTCACTACATCAAACTAAAAAATTGAAATTCAATTTGATGGTGAGCATCCAAACGCACCCAAGAAAAGGGGAAAAAAAAAAAATCATATTACAAAAAAATCATATTACATTGCTGCTCTTACTTCCATTTCAATGTCTCCTTGACTCCCCCAACTCTACTATGTGGAAATAGCTTCTGAGCATTACTTGTAGTAACTGGCTTTGATGTCTTTGTAAGCCTTTTGAATGCTTTGGCCGGGTCGAGACTCGGCCTACTCGACTCGGTCGGCAATGGCTTCTTATCTAGAAGCAAAGGCGGCGGCACAATGATGTTGGTGTTGTTGTTCTCGTAGTCTCCTAGGGAGGACCCACTTCTTCTTTCTCTCCTTCTCTTGATCTCATGAAGCGAGTCAGCTCCACGTAGTAGAGCGGACGGTTGGCTCATCGGACGGTTGATTGAGTCTGAGCTCCTCAGAACCAGCAGATCAGTCCCATTAATGGACTCGATGTGCGGGACAGATCTTCTGTCATTTGGGGTGGATTGTAAAGTGGCATGCGGCAGTAGCATGGACTGATGTTGATATTGCTCTTTCAGCTTGTTTTCGAGGTCTGTAATCTGTGTAATGGGTAGAAATACAAGTTAATATGTGTATGGTTTCTCTCATTTGTCCAAGAGAATCGAGAGGGTGGACCATTTGAATGCAAAGACCCATTGTCATATGATCACAGATTCTTATCATTGTTGTTACTTGTGAAGTAGTGTAGCATAGACTGGTTACTTGCTGTTTAACACTATCGATGCCATCGAAGGTCCCATCGAGCACGCGCAGAGTTGCATAAGTGCGCAATTTGTTTCCTATTCCAGTTGGGTAGTATATACACCAGGTGTAATCGGGATTAGGGCTTTCTAAGGTGTTCTAAAGGGTTCAAGGGCATAGCTAGGGTTCCAAAGGAGATTCGAGGGTTGTTCAAATTGGAAAGATCTACTCTCTCTTGTAATTTTGCTTTCATAGTGTTTTTCCACGTACAATTCAGATTGTCTTCTTGTTGGGTTTGTTTGTGCAATTGCAATTACTTTGCTTGATTCTGCTCCGTGTGTTTCCACAAGTCCGAACAAACACAACTCTAGTAGGGATCAAGGCCATTCATCAGGTGGGCCCCACCATAACAACATGGCAGGAAAATCAACCTCATCCGATCATCATGTGTATCGGACATTGGTAAATTTTCAGCCATCTGTTTTTTCATGCTGAGTGACCTGCCCAATGAACAGACTGGTCTTACGATATGGACACAGTGGGTCCCATCTAATGAATGGGATGGATCTCTCACACACGAGCCACAAAGTAAGATGGGGTCTAAGCTCCTTAGGACATGTTTGGGTGTCAGCCTTGAATGATTTTCCTGAAAACAGATTTTTGTAAAAAGCATTTTTTGATAAATTAGTTCCAGAAATCTAATTTTATCTCAAAATGCTTTTGTTTGGGTGTCGACAATTCCCCTCTTTTGTTCACAAGAAAATCATTTGTTTTTTTTTTTTGAAGTGTCACCCAAACACTATGATTGTGCTCTCATTTTGATGGAAATCAACTAAACTGAAATTTCCAACATTTTTAAGTGGCATCCAAACAGGCCCTTAATTTGCATTAAGGCATATATAACAGAAGTTAGTCGTAGCTTTTTCTTAACCGATAGTTGTCATAGCAGATACCTTTTGTTGTAGAATGATAGATTCTGAATGTTGTTGCTCTTTCAGCTTGTTTTCGAGCTCCTTGACCTGTGTAACATGTAGAAAACCAGTTAGTACTTGGGATCAATGTCATGGTTTTAAGACTTGGACGAGTCGGGGACAATCGGATTCGGACCCGATCTGGTTTGATACCACGAAGGTGAGTCATGACTCAAACTCAAGGCCGAACGAGTCGGGTCGAGTCACCAAGTCTTTTAACCATGATCGCCATTTGACAATGAGAAGAAAAGAACAGAAACTAAGTCAGTACTCGTATCACGGGCTCCATTAAGGAGGTATCATGGAATGGTTATGGTTGTGTTTTTTCAAGTCATGAAGGCAGGGATCAAAGGCCGTTCATCAGGTGGGCCCCACTGTAAACAACATTGCAGGAAAATCAACCTGGTCCATTCATCATCTGGTCCAAACATTGGTCAATTTTTCACCCGTCCATTGTTCTCATGCAAGTGCCTACCGAACGACCAGACCAGCCTTATTTTAGACCTTAACATGCACATACAGAGTAGTACTTGTACGATGGATTATGAGTACGGTCGCTCTTTTAGCTTGTTTTCAAGTTCCTTTTATATGCGAAAGATATATAACAGCAGTTCTAGCCATTTTTTAACGGTTGAGATCATCATAGCACTTACCTTTTGTTGTAGAATAATAGATTCTGAATGTTGTTGCTCTTTCATCTTGTTTTCGAGCTCCTTCACCTTTGTAACATATACAAACTAGTCAGTACCAACGATTGTCGTTTTTCGATGAGAACAGATGAATATAAATTAGTTAGTACTCTGATATAGCACACATGCGCAGCAATCCACATGGCTCAATCATAGGCTCCGTTTACAGATGGAGATCTTACAAACTGATGATCTCAACCGTCCCAATTAGTGGCCATTAAATGGGAGCAGATTAGGCGTTACCCTTACCATGTGGGGCCCACCTTGATGAATATGTTGTATATCCATGCCGCCCATCCATTTTTTCATCTCATTTTAGAAGTTTACGCCAAAAACTTAAGTAGATCCAAATCTCCAGTTGACCAAACCTCTGGAAAAAGTGGTGAATGAGCATTAAAATCTTCCTATAGACCACAAAAGTTTTGAATCAAGCTGTCTTTGTACTTTTCCCTTCATCCAGGTCTGATTGGCATTATCAATAGGTTGGATGGCAAATAAACATTAAGAATCTGCTTATGGTGGGCCCTGGGAAGTTCTTAATGGTGGGCCTTCAATCGCCACTGTTTCCTGTGATGTGGTCCACCTGAGATTTGGATCTGCTTAATTTTTGGGACCACATCCTAAAGTAGGCTGTAAATACGGATGGACAGCATGGATATACAACACATCATCAAGGTGGGCCCCACGGTAAGGTTAACACCCACTAAGGTGTTACCCAGGTAACACCTTATCCGCTTCACCCATCAAATGGGCACTTAAAAGAAAGTGGCCGCAAATCCAAATTTTCAATGTGGTAAAATCAGATTGTTAAGTTCATCCAATTAGACAGTCTTAAGTCATGGGCCCCAATACAGATCGAGATTTTACAATACAAACATCTTAACCATCCAATACTTCAGAAAGAAAATAGTTGCGATTCAAAAATTCAACAAGTGAAATCAGATGGTTAAGATCGTCTGATCAGTTCGATTTTTGGGATCAGATTCGGGCAGCCTGAATTGACATACATGCATGTTATATGGTCGATGAGTTCCAACCGTTTTGAATATTCATGCCATAGTTTTCTTCTGAAGCACTAACCTTATGTTGAAGAGACAAACACATTTCTTCCTTCCTTTTCAATTTCTCTGATACTTGCCCGAATTGTCTCTCTGATTGGCTCTGCGACTCCATCTTCAACTCAATCTGACCTTCAAGATCTTTGATCTTTCATTCCAAACAGACAAAAGCAGAAATGATCATCAGCAGCTATATATCACTATATACTGGTACAAAACCTCAGTGTTTCGCGCATTACTACGAGAAATGATCCAGTGCTCTCTCAGAACACTATAAGTTATAATCAGATGGTTGTATTTACATGGTTAGACAGTCCAATCCATCGATTCAGACCTTTCATTGGGTCCTACACATATTTCATGGGCTACCATGTAAACATCACACCAACCTAACAAGTTTTAACCATTTGATCAATAGCCTTTGATATGGACGGTCAAGATTGATTACAAAAATAGGTAGGTCCAATCAACAATTTGCTACGGACCATCATCAATTGCTTATGATTCTAAAAAATCACTTTTCTTCCATGGTTTGGAAAAAAAAAAAAAGGATGGCTACAGAAAATAAGGCCAAATCAAGAATGGATTGGATGATCATCACATCAATGTGATTTTTGCATGGTGGCCCATGAAATGTGTTCTGGACTAAATAGACGGTTCAGATCAATCGATTGAATTATCCAAGCGAACACATGGAAGTAGGAGCACCAGAACTTATAGTGGTATGAGAGCAATGGAGCATTTCTACATTACACTATTACATGTATTAGACTACCTTTTCCTGTTGGTTTCTATTGAATTGATCTTCACTTCTAAGCTTGTTTTCTAAGTTTTGACAACGTTCTTCAAGCTTCCGCATCGATTCATCTTTATATCTTGATTCCTGCCTTGCTTTCTCAAGCTTCATGAGAAATATCAAAGTAAAAAGAAGCAGAAAGAAAGTCAGTGATACATTATAGCTTTGGGTGCATTTGGTTGCACCAAACTAGACTGATTAATAATGAAATTTCATGATATTTGGTGCAAACAAACACACCATTAATGACCAAGATACAAGTATAGAATGAAAGGAAGATTAATCTGTTGAGTTGTCTTTGAACCTAACCATCTGTTTTGTCTTTTGAAGCTCGCTACTGTCAATCTGCTTCTTTGTGGGATTCAGCTCAATCCCTCGGACCCGAGTTGCGAAATTCAACGAACTTAGTGTTTCACCAGAGTCATGCTCTGATGGGCTGATTTGCACAAACATCAGAGTTTTGGAGTCGCCTCCTACGTAAGAAAACCAAATAAATCAACTTCTGATGGTAACAGGTATTAACGTCATTTGTCGTCGGGATACTAAGGCCCACTTTTGAATATCATGGGTTTTTTTTTATTGCACCATTACCAAAAGCCTCCATTGATCGGATGATTCTAGTTGTCTCATCAGGTGCCCGTGCAAAATGGACGGTAAGATCCACATTGGTCTAATCATCCCTTTTGCATGATCTTGATTCATGGCTTTTGGCCAAAGGCAAACAAATAGTGCCCCGTCCCAAAAGTCACTTTGATTGGATGATCCTATAATGCAGGGGCATTTTCACACCGGGCTCGAGTGGGATCGCCCGTGGGATGCAGGGGCACACTCTCGCCCATGGGGGAGGTCTCGTGTTCGAGACTCCTCACCGGGGGTGATTAATGCACATTTCACACCGGGCTCGAGTGGGGTAGCCTGTGGGATGCAGGGACACACTCGGGGTGGGCATCCCATATGAGGCGGTACCCATGTGATTTGGGGCCCACAAGGGGAGTTCGGCCGAGGTCCTAACCCATGAGATGTGGGGCCTGGGCTATGAGATAAAGGGATTAATTCACCATGCTCTAACAGTTCGAGCTTTTAGAGCAGGTGGTTAATTGTCCTGCATCATCCTAGCCATGTAATCAGGAGCTAGTGCCGAATGCATGGTAAGTTAGCATTAGGTCTAACCATCCCTTTTGAATGATCTTGATTGGATGGTTTTTTAGCCAATGCAATCCATGATGGCCCTAGTGCGTCAAATGTGGGGCCCACTATCTAGTTAAATGGATTTCTTTCCTCGATGCGACAATGTAGATAAAATTAAATTTGCATAGACTACTAATAGAGATAGTAGTAAATGAGATAGATTGATTGAGGGATACCTAACGAATCTTGAAGCAAATGTGTCAACTTGGAATTCCTGAAAAGATTCAAAGAAATGAATCAGATCACGAATATCGGACCAACTTGCTTTGACAGGCAACAACAATCAGCGATGAACCTGTATGGGATGTGGCTGCTTTTCGTTGCTAGAGCCGATACGACGTCCCCAAGAGCTGAAAGTGATCTGTTGATGTTCTGAGCTTCTTTGAGCCGCTCCCCTTGCACGTCTGTCTTTGCAAGCCTCTCACTGCCTGCCAAATCCACGAGCCAAAGCTTGCTCTTCGTGCACTCCCCATTCATCAAATTCTTAGCTTTTACCATTATACAAAGCATGCTAGATAAAGAGGAAAAAATAAATAAATAAATAAATAAATAAAGCTCTGAAATACATCATGTCGTGCTTGGATGCTCAATTCGAATTGCAGTAATTCAACTAAATAAAGTAGAAACAACTTGGGAAATAGCAATTCCGATTGTTTTAGGGGGTTGGTTGTCGTTATGAATTAAAATGTGGACATTTCCATTTTGGTCATTTTTTGTATATTTAATTGAATTGCAATTCATTCCAATAGATCATTCCAAATCCACGAGCCAAAGCTTGCTCTTCGTGCACTTCCCATTCATCAAATTCTTAGCTTTTACCATTATACAAAGCATGTTAGATAAAGAGAAAAATAAACAAATAAAGCTTTGAAATACATCATGTCGTGCTTGGATGCTCGATTCGAATTGCAGTAATTCAACTGAATAAAGTAGAAACAACTTGGGAAATAGCAATTCAGATTGTTTTAGGGGGTTGGTTGTCGTTATGAATTAAAATGTGGACATTTCCATTTTGGTCATTTTTTGTATATTTAATTGAATTGCAATTCATTCCAATAGATCATCCAAACGTGGCATCCAGTACCAGAATGATTTAAGAAAAACACGCCTTTTTGTGAATGGGCACAAACCAATGAGATCGACTACTGTGTTCGTTGACATTATTAGATCCAACAGCTCTGGCACTGCTTCCAACTTGTAGCACATCCCAGACCTCCTTTATGTTCTCAACTTTAGCCTCGACAATTCCCGGCACGTGATGAGCTCCTTCGGCCGCCTGTCTTATCTCCAACCTGAAAAAGAATCCGTGCCCATGTTTCAACATGTCTTGATCAAAGAGCAAGAAATGCTAAAGACAATAAATGAAAACAAAGAAATGAGAAAAACATCCCAATAAATGCTTCTCTCGGGCTACAGAAGCAACATGCAAAACTGACTCCAAATAGTAGGATTTTGAATCCCATTGCGAGATATGAGCCATTTGATCCAGTGGGCTCCACTGTGTATGTGCCATAGCCCAAAAATAGCTGTCCCAATCATCAGGTGGGCCACACATGTACAAGAAAATGAACAGTTGAACAAGAATTAACCATGGTTCACATTTGCATTTGACATAGACTATCTGACCAACCTGATGACCGGCCTGACTTTTGGAATGGATCATGGCACACATGCATTGGCACGTGAAGGGAGAGCAGGATTCAATATCCTACCTTCATGAGTAACCTTAAGGGTGCATTTGGTTGCATCAGATACCATGATAATTCATGATTAATCAGTCTAATTTGGTGAATATATCATGACATTTTGTGAAATTTGGTGCAGTCAAACACCCAAAAAAAATATAAAAAAATGCTCCATTGCTCTCAGAACACAGAGTTATAGTCCTAGTTGCATCTGGATACTTGGTACATTCAATTGATCTAGATCCAGCAGACATTTCCCAGTTCACAATGAAAACATCACATTAATCTCACAAATACTAACCATTTGATCAATAACCTTCAATATGGATGGTCAAGATTTAAACAAAAATAGGCCAAAATCTACAAATTTTCCTATTTGTTAGGGCCCATCATGGATTGCTAATTATTCTAAAGAATCGCTTTTATTATGCAATCAGAACCGTCCCATCCATGTCTCAGGAAAAGGATGGCTACAGAAAATAAGGACAAATCAAGGATGGATTGGATCATCTCTCATAAGTGCAATTTTGGCATGATAGTGCATGGAGTTGTGGCCTTAATGGACAGTTCAGATCAATCGATTGGAGTGTCGAAGTGAACCAGTACACCTAGGAGCACTGGAGCATATCTCAACATAAAATGCGAAAGATATAAAGATCAAAATTTACTTTTTCGACGATGGAGATGTAGCCAGCAAGTCTCTGATCTGCTCATTGTATACTTCAAGCACACTAACAGAGATGCTGTATGCAAAAGTCTCCCTCCTTTCCTTTGCAATTTTAAACAATTCCTCTACAGTCCTGTAATTGACACCCCTATTTTTCTCAGTTCCCTCCATTGTGAAAGTCTTCCCAGTTCCCGTCTGCCCGTATGCAAAAATGCAGACATTGTAGCCATCTAGGACTGAAATGACCAATGGAGCAGCATCCGCGAACACATCGGCTGTCCACGTGAAAATAAAAATCCAACCCAACATAAATTAAAATCCAAACTTTTACTTGGATGTTATATAATCATTGCAATAACTCTAGCAAGTAATTTTGCATGTAGAGAGAGTTTGCTGATTTTACACATGAATATCTGAGCAGTCCACAATAGGTGGGCCATGCATGAATGTTGTAACCATCCTTTTTGTATGTTTGTACCATGGCCCACATGATGTGGTGATCAGGAGAAGATCTCAAGTTTAACTAGTTGGACCACAAGGTACACTCACCACCTAGCAGATAACTTCCAACCTATCAAGTGCATGTGACATCCAACCCTCCCATTAGGTTGGCCCCATGATAACGACCACCAAAGGCAAAAATCAGCGCTATACACTCATCAGGTTGGCCACATAATAGAAAAAAAAAAAAAAATTATACCCTTTGATAAACAACAAATACAAGTGTAGTCCACTAGATGAGTGGATATGGATGATTTTTGCATAAGGTGATCCTCATTATAGGGCCAACCTATTGATCGGGTTGGATGTTGCACACGCATGAAAGGTTGAAAGTTATTTGCTGGGTGGACTATAATTATAGTCCAACCATTTCGAATTGAAACCTTCTCATTGATCTACTTGTTAATTAGGCCGGGCCACATACACAATGTAATGCAGGGGCACTTTCACACCGGGCTCGAGTGGGGTGGCCTATGGGATCCAAGGGCACACTCGAGGTGGGCGGCCCATGTGAGGCGGGTGGCTCATGTGAAGCAAAACCCATGTGAAATGGGGCCCACGAGGGGGGTTCGGCTGAAGTCCTAACCCATGGGATGTGGGGCCTGGGCTATGAAGATAAATGGATTGATTCACCATGCTCTATCAGTTCAAGCTTTTAGAGCAAGTGGTTAATTGTCCTGCATCACAATGGGACTCACTTCCTGATAGACAGCTTGGATCTCATATGCGTACTCCCACATTGGCATGTAGGGCTACTATGTGTATAGAACTAACAATCTTCATATCATGTATTGTATTGATCAAACCAATCATCGTCCATGCCTTGATTGTCCTTTGGAGTATAAACTCGGTCGAATTTGAAGATTTTCTTTGTGGACCCGCCGCCGGTCAGTACCCCAAGATCGCCATCCTTGGCTGCATCAAAGTCTACGGCCAATGCACAACCAGATGAAACCTCTTCCTTACTTAATGGGCGGCATCTACAAAACACCCTTATATTCCCTGAAATAAGAGTAAGAAAGCATCAATAACTTCAGTTCGCATGCCATGAGCATAAAAAGAAGGCTGAAAACAAAATGCACATATACCTTTTGTTTCCAGAACTTGGTTATATAGCTTCTTCCTCTTGGCCAGCTCTTCATTGTACTTGACTTTAAGTTCTTCGCACTGCGCAACTGCATATATGGCGATATACACAACTAATCATTTTTTTCCCAGATCCACTGTACATGTGGGGCCCACCTTTTGTTGATCCCAAATGTGGGTGGATGGAGAATGGATTGGAGATACCCAATACAGAGTGCAATTGTTCCTTTTCTTTGGATGGCAAGGATCAACTGGATTTTGCCAGGCCTAATAAACTGTAAATGTGGGGCCCACACTTTTGGGTGATCCAAATGTGGGTGCATAGACAATGGATGGGAGATAACCCAACATGGACAACTGGTGTTGCAATTTGTTCCTTTTCTTTGGATGTCTAGGATCAACTAAAGAGGATATGTTATGGTGTGGCAGGTCCCATGATGGGTCCCACCATATCAATGGCTTAGATTACTGAAATGTGGGCCCAATCTGTACAATTGTTTCTTGAACATAAAAACGCCATCGTTTAATTCAAGTGCCATATAAATACATCAATTTCGATATCCATACCAATCAAGGACATTCAGACTTACCCAATGATTGCACTGCAAAGACCATTTTATTTAATTCAGGAACGGAATCAGCACAATCGTGAGCTTCTTGAGAAAGTTGGGCATGCTTCCATTTCATCACCTACAAGAAAAATCAAGACTTATTGTAATAACAAACTAACTTTCCAAGCTAATCAGTTTTGAACTCGTCTGTCAGAAACAGAACCTTCTGTCTGAATTGCATAAGAAATACATCTTTTACCTTCATTTTATCTTTCAAATCATTGATGGCGGCAAACCAAACCTTCTTATCACGTTCATACTGGTTGGAAACATCCCTCAATTGCACCGACTGCTTCTCCATAGCTCGATCTAAAGCGTACAAAAATACTATTAGACAATAGAAATACTTTGATACTCTAGTAGAGTGTGGTGGATGATATGCATGTAATGTCGTGTATTTCAAAAAATACAAAGAAAAGGAGTTTGGAAAAGCAAAAGCAACTTTGCTTGGTTTTTCCTGGATTTACAGCTATCTTTTTACTCCTTTTGGTTTTATTGTGACCGTTGGATGTGGCCCACTTAATAAGGTTGTTTCCATAATGTGAAATGCGCCTCTTAACTTGCAGGCGCATCTCAATCATCTCGACAGTTTTTCACTCAACGGGTTAATCTTGTTTTTTATTAAAGGGGCTTAGGGTTAGGATTTCATTTTATAGAAAATCAAAATCCCCTCTTCTGTTTTGCTATCTCCTCCCTTTCTACTTTTCCTCTTTTGGGCACTGAGAAGGTCAAGTTGTTGTTGTGTTGGTGTTGGGACTTATAGACATATGCATGCTGTGTATATCCATCTGCTAGGGCATTGTATCCTCGGAGATAGTGTGTCGATGACCTTATGCATTGGTTCAGCAGACCGAGGGGTACAAACTATCTCAAAGATAGCGGCCATGTACGCGCCTCGACCCAACAACCATACCAAATCATCATTGATTGTGTTTTGCCCCTGTCACAGATCTCCTCCAATTAAGGTGTGGAGTTCCATTATTTCATTTCGTTTTATTCATTTTTTTCCAGTTTCCATTGCTTGAGATTCAACAATGTAGGTTGTTAGAAATTGCTTACATGGCATACAAATAATTAAAACTGAGCTATCCAACTTACAGGCACCAGTTTAAATGCATCATGAACAAAAAAAAAAAAAAAAAAAAAAAAAAAAAAACCTACTCTTATTTGGTTATCGGAATGTTAGATTGATGGACATTTATTGGGCAGTTAGAAATGAAAAATATCCAATGGTGTCTTATTTCAAAAAACAAGTGTCCACGAATCAAAGGTTATGATTGGCCGACCAAACTGATTTTTGTACTGTAACTAAATGACAGGGGGTTCCACAATTTAACCGTTAATTCGGGTTAATAAACCCCACATGTACCATTTCTAAATGCCTTCATATCAAGCGTCATATGTGGCCAGAGTATCAAATCACTCCCCATCAGAGAAAACCTTACCCAAAATTAACTTTCCATGTCATGATAGTGTTTGGATGCAACCCCCAATCATGATATGATTGAACTCAGCTGAGGATTTTGAGTAGACAGTTCCGGATGTACTTCCAAACAGGCCCTTACCTAGTGACTCGCTGTGCAGGAAATGGTTGCTGAGTTCCATTCTCAGCTTATCTAGCTGATCATTTGCAGCTGTTAGAGACATCCAAGCCTCGTAGCACTCGTCTGTTTTAAGCTGGCACTGATGAGTAAGCTCTTGTATTTTCTTCTCATACTTCGAGATACTTTTCGCAGCTCTAGCCCTATCCTGAAAACAGATGATAAAATGAAATAAACATCATACATTTCTACCAGGGGTGTGCTGCAGTGGTACTGGGCAAATGTGGGACCCATGTGATGCGTGAATAAAATCTAAATGGTCCATCCGATGAATCAGTGGATGATACCCTCAAGATCCCAAAAATCAAGCTGATTCTTGAATCAGATGAACCACATGATGGGGTGTAAGGTGGGAGGGAACACCCATCCTTGATTTCCGCGGAGGGCCCATCATGTTGTGTATGTGGATTCAACCCTTCATCTTGCCTGGATGAAGGGTCTGTCCAAAACTTGATCTGTTTCAAAATTCAGGTGGGCCACTGAAAATCAAGGGCGGGTGTCCTCTCTCAGATTGTTCCGTGTTGTGTGGCCCACTGTGTTGGATCTGGCTGATTTTTGGCACCTTCGGGTAAAATGAGGTGATGCATCTGATGGACTCGTTGAATGGCCTGAATATATCACGTGGGCCACACACCTGCCGGGTATCAGCATAAACTTATGGTTGTACCGGTACCACTGGAGCACGCACCTCTCTCTTTTATAGACACTTGCATTTTGCAATTGGTGATACAACTCTATATTACTATATTACTGTATTGCTAAATGTAGAAAAATGGGGTGTATCTACCAAAAAGGGTGGGTGTAAATAATGTATGGATTTATCCATCTTAAATTTCTCAACCTGAATTGTGAAAACTTCTCTCAGTGGAACAGTTGTTACAAATGTGATACTCATTTGGCAACGCAAATTTCACACAGAAACACCCTAGTTTTACAATAGACATAGTTCGAAAACCCGAAAAGTCTACTCGACTCAATGTCCAGCCGAGTCAGGTTGACTCAAAGACAAAAATGCCCCTGCATTAATCAGGCCCGTTGATAAGTCTTGAACACGAGACCTCTTGCTCTGATACCACTTTGATGCAGGATAACTAACCACTTGCTCTAAAAGCTCGAATTGATAGAGCATGGTGAATCAATTCCTTTATCTCATAGCCCAAACCCCACATCCCATGGGTTAGGTCCTCAGCCGAACCTTGCCGATCCCCCCCCCCCCCAGTGGGCCCCACATTACATGGGTTTCGCATCACACGAGTCACCCGCCTCACACAGGCCACCAATCCTGAGTGTGCCCCCGCATCCCACAGGCCACCCCACTCGAGCCCGGTGTGAAAATGCCCCTACATTGACCCAGTACCGAGTTTCGCAGTGAACCAGCTTGGAATCTCGCCGAGTCGAGTTAATTCAGCCGAGTCAGTGAGTTTTAGAACTATGGCAATTTGTAATGTTGCTTTGTACTTACTGCATTACCAAATGTAGAAAATATAGTGTGGTGTGCATTTCAATCAAGAAGTTTGGAAATTCAAATCATCCATCATAAGTTTCTGACCTGAGTTGTGGGAACATCTATCTTGGTGGAGCAGTTGTTACAAACGAGATACTTGGATTTCACTGAAGAATCTGAAATCGAGATTGAGTCAGCTCAAGTGATGAAACTACACGAATAACAGACTAAAAAACAATGTACAATACCAGATGTCTTTGGTGCTTTTCTGATGCAAATCCCACAGACAATGGGACTTCCATGAATCCCTTCAAACCTTATTGCCATCGCCCAATTCTCCTCTACATGGACCCTGGCATCGACCAGCTGCAAAGGTTGATTGGCTCCGACAACCGAATATATATCGAATTCAGACAGAACCTGCAATTTTTACAATGAAACAGACATTCCACAATGCATCAAAGATATGTTGGATGGTGGAAAAAAGACGAATTAAGGTAAGATGCTCAGTTGAAAGAAATGGCAACTTTTTTTCGTTTGACACAGAAATGGGATAGTAGCACCCCACATTTTGGCAATGCGAAACACTAAAGTGGTGGGCCCCACCATCAGTGGGCCATGCCCAATTATATGCCCTATAAGATGATTGTAGGACCGATGGAAGTGTTCCAATTGGATAGTTATTGTCGTCCGATGGAGAGATATTTGTGGTAACTCCATTCACATGGTGTATGGGGCATGAACAATTTGGATCACTGGAACATGGGCCCCACTACTTCAGTGGTTGATGTTGCCAATGGTCCAATTGGTCGAAGGAAATGGCGCCATGTCCCAATATCTTCCCTACAAGATGATCCTAGAGCCAATGGAAAATGGACAATTGGAACCATCGGGCAATCACATTGTGTATAATGCACGAACAAAATGGATGACTGGACAGTGGGGCCCACATGTTAGCTTGTTGGGACTGAGCAATTGCTCCGTTGAACATCATATATTTCCTCGAGGAAAAAAAAAAATCACAGAAAAATTGCTTCTTGCCTTCTCTTGCTGCATGAAAACATTGAAGACCCTCATCCCTTTAGGCCCGTTTGTGTTGACAATCTCCGCGAAATGCAGATCAACGAAATAATCTCCAGGTGCGAGATCTTCAAACTGGTAACAGAAGTTTCCATACCGGGCGGACTGATAAAGAGATGGGCAATCACCACCATTGACTATATTCTCATTTGTTCTTATGACATCCCCTCCTTGAAAACAGAAGTCGCTCTTTAAATTCACCTTTGAATCTAGTCCTGTTATCGTTCCACCTCCGGAATTCACAAGCATCACAATATCATCTGTGACAGGAAAAAGGGTAAATGACCATTCAAATTCCATTTAAAAACAAAAAGGAAAACCAAACTCTATTGAAGTGAAAAAAAAAATGTCCTTTGTGCCAATAAAATGGTCTGCTGTGGTGCACTCGGTCTGGGTACATCATATAACAATCTGTTATATGGACCATCCATCAGGTGGGTCCCACCATGGATTCACACCCATTGAACAACCTGCAGGGTGGACCATTTCCTGTTCAGTGCTGATCACTGCCAATGGTATTTTCTACCATCCTTTTCCACCTGTACATCAGATGCCTGAGCTCATCTAATCAGTGAGAATTTTCTACTGCGGCCAATTCTTTGAGACTTTTGTACTGCTCAGGTTGGAAATATCACACAATGATTCATGATACGGACAATCCATCACATGGGTCCGACTGTGAATGGACCACCGACTACAAATCACACAGATTGAATGACCTGCTTGATCACTGCAGGTGGACCTTTTCCTGTTCAGTGCTGATCACTGCCAATGGTATTTTCTACCATCCTTTTCCACCTGTACATCAGATGCCTGAGCTCATCTAATCAGTGAGAATTTTCTACTGTGGCCAATTCATTGAGACTTTTGTACTGCTCAGGTTGGAAATATCACACAACGATTCATGATACGGACCATCCATCACGTGGGTCCGACTGTGAATGGACCACCGACTACAAATCACACAGATTGAATGACTGCTTGATCACTGCAGGTGGACCTTTTCCTGTTCAGTGCTGGTTGCTGCCAACATTATTTTCTACCATCCATTTTCAGCTCTACAATGAGACGCCTGAAATCATCTAATTGGTGAGAATTTTCTACCCTTACCAATCCATAGAGATTTTTCAACCACTCAGGTTGGAAATTCACACGATGATCCATGACCATCCTTAATGTGGGTCTCACTGGGAATAGACCACTGACTACAAATCACGCAGATTGAACAACCCGATGATCTAATGTAGAGCAGGTCGCAGACACTTTCATGGCAAAGACGCACCAGAGAAGGCCCGATCGGAGGCGGAAACAATCCAGACAGTCGGAACTGTAAATCAGTCGTATCTTGCAAACCAGGATGAGTTTTTCGACATATTATATATGATTTTGGGGTAGTAGAACCTACTTAAGCCAACCAACCCCGCTATGTCAGGTTGCCTGTGCCGGATTTGCAAGATTGCATCAGATCGATGGTCAAAAGTCCCATTTAGTTTCATTTTTACTACAAATAATAATTTTTAATTCAAGTATAACTTTTGATCCTTTGAGTTGTAGAAGTCATGCCCAACATGAAAAGGGCTTAGAAAAGTTAGCAGAATAAAGTGGTTGGGCCAAATTGGACACTTACTATTTTTGACTGAAAACCACAAAGTCTGAAAGGAATAGAGGTCGTCTATAAATAATAAGTTTACTATTTGTAATAAGTTTTTAGGGTGTTTGAGTTGGAGTCTAAGTCTAAAACTCCTCCTAGATTTGAGCTCATGTAATTTCGTTTCTTTATCATAAATCAAATTATTTCGAATTTATTAGGAATTATTCCTGCTTTTATCCCTATGTGAAGAGTCCAGAAAACTCCGTGGATCGGGGTGGTTATCCCCCGAGGCATCTGAGATCATCCAATCAGTGAGATTTTTCTACAGTGATGATCCATTGCATTAAAGGCCTATTCAAGCGAAACACTCCAGACATTTAACTTCTTGCCCTCACCTCATGTTCGATTAATCAAGAAATTAGACCCAGAAATCTAGTCGATATAGACTGGAAAATTCGAGATCTGAAAAACCCATTTCATATTGTTTTTTTAGGTTTAAACGAATAAATCCCAAATCTAATTTCAAAAACCGAAAATTCATCCAATTCAGATCAATATAGACAGAAAAAAACCCAAGATTTGAAAAACCCATTTCGTATTAATGCGTATTAAACAGATAGATCCCAAATCTAACTTCGAAAAACCGAAAATCACACAATTCGAATTAGTACGTTCTAAAGAAACTGACCGAAAAGCAAGATCAAAACCCAAGATCTGGAAATTTTCATTTCGAATTAACAAACCTGTGCAGTTCGCCTGCTTAAAACCGGTCTGAACTAGCCTCGAACCAGAAAGACAGAGCACCGAATCGACAGAACCTCTGTCTTCGTCATCGTCATCACCAGCACTGAAATCTTTCCCACGAATGTACGAAAACAGATCATCTTCGAGAGAAGAAGACGAGATATTCTGTGAATCTTTCTCCCAATCACGAACGAGAGAATCTGGAATTTGGGTATTTGGGTCATGATGAGAGGTCTCTTCCATTGGATCGAGAATTTCCAGGGGTTGCGGAGAAGATCGAGATCTTTGGATGCAGCAGCTGAGGAGCTTTTCGTTCTTTTTTCTGTTTTCTTTGCTTTGTCTTTTTCAAATTTCAAATATATGACCGTTTAAAGGACTTCAATGGCTCCTCCAACGGCCCCCCTCCGACAGAGAACGCTGGTACTCGCGAGTAGGAATGCAATGGACCCCTACCAGACGAGACGCGGATTGCCTACTGACAGCATCAGTAGCGAGGTGGCTACTGACAGTGCTCTGTGGGCCTCACCATGATGTATGTTTCTTATCCACGCCGTCCATCTATTTTTTCAGACCATTTTATGATATGAACCAAAAAACGAGGCATATCAAAATCTCGTATAGACCACACCATAGGAAAGAATGGTGATTGAAGACTCACCGTTAAAAACTTCTTAAGGGCCACAAAAGTTTTATATTAAGATGACATTTGTGTTTTTATCTTCATCCAAGTGTGCCTGATCTAATCAACAGGTTGGATGACAAATAAACATTACAGTGAGCCCTAGGAAGCTTTTAATGATAGGCATTCAATCGCCACTGTTTTCTTGTAGTGTGGTCCACTTGAGATTTTTATCACCCTCGTTTTTGGGTTTATACTCTGTAATGATCTGAAAAAATGGATAGATGGCGTAGATAGGACACATAAGTCATGGTGGAGCCCACAGAGTACTATCAGTGGTCACCTCTTACAAAATGGATAGATGCGTGGACAGGACACATGCATCATGCGGACGCGGATTGCCTCCTCCCGCCCGTCTCTAGCCACGAACGGACGCTTATGTGGGCGGGCCCACTCTTATGTATCGGTCTATCCACGCCGTCCATCTCTCCTCTCGTATCATTTTAAAGTCTGTGCACAAAAATGAAACAGATCCAACACTAAAGTGAACCACACCAAATGATAAGCTTCCTTATATTAAATGCATAAAGCATTAAATGCCAGTTGCATTAAACGCAACAGTATCTATAGTGTGGTCGAATTGAGCGTTGGATCGGCTTTATTTTTGTGCTTATACCTTCAAATGATCGTAGAGTAGGGATAGACAGCTTTTTGTGCTTACACCTTGAAATGATCATAGAATAGGGATGGACGGCATGGATAAACCGATACATTACAGTGGGCCTGCGCACAGAACTGCCCGTTCGTGGCTAGAGATGGACCGGGGCAGGACGCAATCCGCTACCACATCACGGTGGAGGAATAGGACGTGGATTCGTCCCTGTTCATCGCTTTTATCGTATCATTTTAAGGTATTATCACAAAAATAAGTAAGGTACTCGAAGTCGTGGACCACACGAAAGGAAGCTGCATTGATAATGACACCTACCGTTGAAACATTTCTAAGGGTCACCCGGTTGTTTTTTTTACCATCCAATTAATAAGGCCATATAGACGTGGATGAAGTGAAAAAACAAATACCAGCTTGATCCGGAACTTTTCCTGCTCTCAGGAAGTTTTTAACGGTGGACGTTTAATCCCCAATTTGTGGTCCACTGTAGCACTGCACCTGCCTTATGTTTTGAATCATACATTAAAGTGGTCTTATAAAAACTATGAAAGGAGTGGATAAAACACTTACAACACGGTGAGACCCACGGAGCCCTGGCCGGACGGTAATTAGGACGCAATCCATGTCCGGAGCCCATATAGCACTGTCAGTGGCCACGGCCCTACTGACGCTGCCACCACATGACTTACTCCTAGGTGACAGGTTTATGTAGGGCCACCGTGATATTTATTTTATCCACGCTGTCCATCCGTTTCTTCAGCTTCTTTTAGTCCATGATCCCAAAATTGAAAGATACTGAAAGCTCGAGTGGAACACACCACAGGAAACAATGAGGATTGAACACCTATAGTTAAAATTTTCTTAGGGTCCACGGAAGTTACGGATGAAGCTGATTTATGTTTTCCCTTCATCCAGATCCATGTGACTTGAGGAACAGACTGATAAATCAATATCACTGTAGGCCTTAGGTTTGAGCTGTGGACGTCATTGGTGTTAATGTCATCACCATCTCTCTTGAATATTTGGGATCTTCCTGGAAACTTCCTAAATTTATGAAAATTCTAGAATTCTACAGTGTGATCTTCCGAAAACTTCTAGAGTTTGATAGAGTTTTAGTTTACTACTACTGGAATGTTGCTAGGATTATACTGAACATTTCAGCTACTCCCCTTCCACCAGCCCTGATTCTCTTGGAATGTTCCCCATATAATAAACTTTATATTATTTGGAAGCTTTTAAAACTCTTTAGAGTTATATTGATTCTAGAACCTTCCATAGCTCCCTATAAATATGGGAAGAGCCTCATTATAAACATATCAACAACAAAGAGTGAGTTCAAGAGTGAAGGCAAGGTGTCCAAGTATTAAAGAGTTCAAAAAGAGTTTTTTCCTTATGTGTGTGAGTTGTCATTCAAGAGTGATAATTTGTGAGTGTTGTAAAGACATACCCTTGTTGTGTCAAGTATTTGTAATAAATAAAATTACATTTACTTCATTCAACACTAATTCTTCAATTTGGTATCAGAGCGAGGTTTGGTCGGGATCCGTTTTCTAAGGAGATCGTGCACAGTTTGGAGAATGTGAAGTTTGTTGGCTTGCTTGGTAAAGAGAGTGATAATCACACCAAGTCACGATGGCGGATCTTATCAACACAACGAATGATAGTTAAAGGCTTAACAAAATAACTATCAAAGTTGGAGGAGTCGCATTAAGTTTTACCTCTTTTGAAGGGCGGGACTTGTGGGAGGTTGTTAATGGGGATGAGATTATCCCACCTCCTAAGGAAAATAAACCTAAAGTGGAAGATTAAGGCCGGGAAGGTAATATACGTGCTCAAGTCAACCATTAATGAGTTGCTCGGAAAAAGGATGAACACACCCAAGATGGCATGGGACACCTTTGCATCATTGTTTTCAAAACAAATGATGCTCGACTTCAATATTTAGAGAATGAGTTAATGTCCACCACCCAAGGAGATAAGTCTTAAGCTACTTTCAAAATTAAAGGATTTATGTCAAATTTCATAATTAGATCCTTTAAGCAAAAATTCATGAGGAAAGAATGAGGAGGATCATTATACACGAGTTGAAGCCCAAATATAATGCTTTATCACGCAATAAAAGGTTGGCCTACTCAACCTATTCTCATGAGTTGGAGAATTTGTTAGCCAATCAAGAAAGTTTATAAACAAATGGTCAGTGTCGATAAACAAGGAAGAGGAAGCACTCTACCGCAATAATTAAAAAATGCGGACATCGACAGAGAACATGCAGAAAGGGCATTTAACAAAGTCGGTCAGAACTTTGGAAAGTCCAAGAAGAGAGAAGAGCTCTCGGAAGAAGTCCTCGACACACAAGTTTAATCCGACAACAACACAAATAAACAGATCCTCCGGATCTCGAAGGTGTGATATAGAGATGTTTCAATTGCGACAAGAAAGGTCACTTTGCAAAAAATTGTTAGTTCGAAAAAATCACTGAAGATAACTTGGTGACTTCTACAAATCACCAAGAAGATCAATGAAGATGACCTGCTGGACTTTCGTAAGCATCCTTAGTTTCGTCTCCGAATCCATCAAAGGAGATTGTTCAAGAATGAGATAAATTTTGATGAACCACTTAATAATTAAGATCGGTCGACGAAGTAATTTTCCTCAATAGTTTAATAAGACGGTGAAATAACCCTTGCCGCAGCTTTCCAATCAAGCGGATTATCAACTACAATGAGCGATTGGATCGTTGATTCGAATGCTCAAATCACATGAATTGAAAAGAAGAAAGCTCAAGTTTATCCGCCTAAAAAGAGATCGGGTGGTGGTAACATAATAATAATTCAAGGTTGCCAAAACTCACATATTTACTTACTATCACACCTCGATTTAGCTCTAAATCAATAAAGTGGCAAGATGTTTATCACGTCACATAAACTTAGATGAAGAAAAACCTTTTGTCATATCACAATCTTATATAATTATGTATATTATATATAAGATGTTAAGTATGTAAAAAAACCGTTAGGTACACCCATCATGGAAGGACGACGCTTGGAGTCAATCTAAATGTCATTTTACATGTAGATAAGACTCGGAAAAATGAGATATCTTATTTATGCACGTTTAGGGCACGTGAGTTATCATAAGCTGAAGATAATAATGAAGAAGGCTATGCTCAAAGATCTTCCCCAGCTGGATGTTCAAGAAGATATAATTTGTGCAGGGTGTCAATATGGCAAAGTAGACTAATTGTCATATGAAGAATCAAAGTTTAGAGCTAAAGAACCCTTGGAGCTTGTCCACTCAGACATGTTTAGACGAGTAAAACAAGCATCGGTTAGTGGCATGCATTACATGGTAACCTTCGTTAACGACTTCTCAAGGTACGTTTGGGTTTACTTCATGAAAGAGAAGTCAGAAACTTTATTAAAATTTAAAGAATTTCAGAAGAAAGTCGAAAGTGAGTTCGATAGAAGGATCCGATGCTTGCGAACAGATAATGGCGGAGAGTATATGTTGAAAGAGTTCTCAAATTATCTAAGCAAGTTAGAATTGTGACAATTGACATGTTGGTCCACAACAAAACAAAGATTCTTGTGGGAAAAAAATCGTCACCTTATAGAGATATGTCGCAAAGATGCTACATCTTGGAATGTGCCCAAAAATGATTATGAAGTGCATGCAAACGGCAACTCATATGATCAATAGGCTACCACAAGCAAAACTAGAGTTTGTCTCACCCTTCGAGAAGCTATGAAACATAAAGCCCAAGGTGAGTTACTTCCGAGTCTTTGGAAGTATATGCTATGTGTTTGTACCTGATCACTTACGTAGTAAGTTTGATAAGAAGGCAATTCGTTGCATCTTTTTGGGCTATAATAGTGAAAAGAAAGGGTGAAAATGTTTTCCTATACCACATATAGTCGATTTTTACATCGAGGAATGTTGTCTTTGATGAAGCCTCATCATGGTGGTTGCCACAATTTAAGGAAGATTTATCACAAACTAACAAGACTTGGAAGATGAACTTGAGAGAAGATGGGGAGACAAGGGAAGGAGAAGAATCTCCTAGTTCAACTAAGGAGATGACACCTACAGTACGAGATGGTGAGCAAGTGCCTAATCTATTTGGAACACCAGATAAATTTATGAGTCCATGGCAAACTGGAGTACATCAAAGTAGTCTAAAAGAGCTTCGCCTACTTTCAATAAGGTTGTGGTAGACAACACACCACTTAGGAGGTCGACTAGACAGAGAAACTCTAACCTAAGATACGTGGATGCTGCCTTAGCAGAAGAAGAGACCGTGAAAGAGCCAACGGCATTTGAAGAAGCATCCCGAGACATAAAATGGCAGAATGCGATGGAAGAAGAGATTAAGACATTAAACCAAAATCAGACTTAGGAACAAGTTCCAAAACCCAAGGATGTGAAGACCGACAACCAAGTTGCAGACATACTTACGAAAGGACTTAGCAATGCTAAGTTCACCAAATTCAAAAAAAAAAAAAAAAAAAGTAACTTGGCATGATAACCAAGGCAGAAGTGTGAGAGTTGGTACTGAGGGGGAGTGTTAAATGTTATCACCACCTCTCTTGAATATTCCGGAGTCTTCTTTAAACTTTCGATTTCTTTAGGAAAATTCTAGAATTCTCTAGAATCTTTCTTTTTTTCTAGAGTTTGATGGAGTTTTCTTTACTCTTGAAATGTTCAGGATTATGCTAGAATATTCCGGACTATGCTAGAACCTTCCGGATTCTTTTAAAATGTTCCGGAATATAATAGAACTTTATAGGATATTTGGAAGCTTCTAAAACTCTTTAGAGTTATATTGATTCTAGAACCTTCCATAGCTCCCTATAAATATGGGGAGAACCTCATTATGAACATATCAACAACAAAGAGTGAGTTCAAGAGTGAAGGCAAGGTGTCCAAGTATTAAAGAGTTCAAAAAGAGTTTTTTCCTTGTATGTGTGAGTTGTCATACAAGAGTGATAGTTTGTGAGTGTTGTAAAGTATACCCTTGTTGTGTACAAGTATTTGTAATAAATAAAATTACATTTACTTCTCGTGTTCAATTCTTCAATTAGCCCCACTGGGTGTGCTTTAATTTTGGGATTATGGCCTAAAATGATCTGAAAAAATGGACGGACAGTGTGGATTAAACACATACATTAAATTGGGTCTCAAATAGTCGTACTACTGCTGCGGTGGGTGCTAGGGGAAACGGATTGGCTACTCCCCCTTCCACCAACCCAATGGCTGTGGTCGGTGCTATGTGAGCCCCACCATGATGTATGTGTTTCATCCATTCCGTTCATCCACTTTTACATATCATTTTAGGGCTTGATCTTAAAAAATGAGAGGGATATAAATCTCAGGTGGACCACACCACAGGAAAACAATAGGGATTGGATATCTACCATTAAAATCCTCCTAAGGCCAACCGTATTGTTTATTTGACATCCAATCTATTGATTAGGTCATACATACCCAGATGAAGGGAAAAAACAAATATCAGCTTGATCCAAAACATTATGTCCCCCAAAAAAATTTTAATGGTCGACGTTTATTCAACACTATTTTTGTCACACCCCGACATTCAAGTACCCAAATAGGGTATTCGGGACCTGAATCCCAAGTTCGTGAGTTTTAATATGTTGATATTTATTATAATCCACATAATTCAATCAAATTTAATAAATATTCAAAGTCATCTAAAAGAAAAATACTGCTGAAATGTTTATTAAATTCAACTCTTTTGATTTATTTATTTTTTTACATTGAGATTTGGAATTTAAACTAAACCTAAATAACGAAAACTGAATTGAAATTTAAACTAAACCTAATTTTTTAGAAAAATAAAACTAATAGTAAAGGTCCTCCTACTTGTATTATTCCAGCTCTGCACCCGCGCATTTTTATAGTAGGGTGAGCGTAACAGCCCAGTAGGGTTATTTCTTACTAAAAATTTAACATGTTCAAATTATATCAAATTTTTATAAACAATAGAGAAAATTAGAATACAAATAATAAAATAATATGAATTTAGGCAATAAAATTGTAAAACTGTGATACATGTGATACTTTCCATGAATTCTTATAAACAATATATATCATTTCTTACAACACCGTACCCAAGTGGATGGTCATGTTGCAATAACACCCACACACTGGTACATCGTGTTGATGGACCCATTTATACATTAGCTAGTCAGACTAATGCTCCAGTTGTACCTCTAACGTATGTCCGCGCACACAATTGTACTCATACGCCGTACACAAAGGAGACTCCAAAGGATCCAGTGGGTTCTACGATCTTTCACCCAAGGGATACAATCGCCCTACTTGCTGGCTTTAAGGTCTTACACCCAAGGGACACGGTCGCCCTATTTGCTTACGTTACATCCAACATATTAAAATCAATGTTCAATGAATACTAGACATGCATGTAAGATAAATCATTGTTTCACAATTGAAAATATCAACAATATAAATTTTTATTTCTAATTAATAATTATAGATATAATTTTGTTGAAACTTTAATAATTAAAATATTTAAATAAAATATTATTTTTACTATTATTAAATTTAGAAATTACTGATTTAATAATGTATAAGAAATTTTATTTTAAAGTCTAACTTTAATTAAATAAGAATTTTTACTTAAATAATATTAAATATCAGCATAAAAATATTTATTATTTTTATTCACTAAATTCTAAATTTTAAATTTTATTTTAATTATCACATAATTAAACTTAACATATATATATATATATATATATATATATATATATATATATATATATTGTTATGATATTAAATTTAAATTTAATAAAGTATACAATTAAAGTATTTTACAATTTAAAAATTAATTTATATTTATTTATTATTTTTATTTACTAAATTTTAATTTTTAAATTTTATTTTAATTACCACATAAACTTAAAATATATATATATATATATATATTATTTTTCTGATATTAAATTAAATTTTAATAAATTATACAAATAAAGTATTTTTACAATTTAATAATTAATTTATATTTAAATTTAACTTTAGATGAAATTGATTTAAATCAATCAAATTATAATTTAATTCATTAAATAAATTCCAAAGCAAGTGAATTTGATTATTTTAATAATAAAATTTATTTAAATTATTAATTCCTAAAAGTTTAGAATTAAAATAAGATTTTTTTAATCAAATTATACTTTCAATAATTTATTAATTAATCTAATATAATTAAGATACATACGTATATATATAATTTGAATATTAAATTAAAATTTAACTATGAATCAAACTGATTTAATTCGACAATTGTTTCAAGGTATATTTCAAAATTTCAACAATTAAACTAAATAATTAAATACATTTTAAATAAAAACATCAATCACATAAATAATTAAGTTAAGTAATATTACTATTAAAATTTTAGAATAACATAACATACAATTAACTGAAAATATTAAACTTCAACTTAAGATCACTTACCTTAAAAAAATCTGATGATTCGGCCCTCTCTCTCTCTCTCTCTCTTATTCAATTGTTTCTTTGTTTTCTTTCTCTCTATTTGATATATATATATATATATATATATATATATATATATATATATATATATATATATATATATATATATATATATATAAAGGAAGTGAGTAACGAAATGGAAGAGTGGAGAATGTGGACAGTTTCGATTAGTGGGAGGGTTCTGTGCTCATTACCATATGAAAAAGAAGGAAGAAGGGAGAGAGTGGGCTAGTCGGTGGTGACGTGCTTCCCCACGTCACTGGGGATAATTCATTCTTTTCTTATATATATTTTTTAGATACGGTGGGTCCCACTAATGATGATATAAATCTACTCCATCCATTATCTTGGCCTTGCCATGAGAGGATATAAGGCCAAAAATGACTGATTTAAAACTCAGGTGGGCCACACACAAGCGAAGGGTGGGGTTGGTTCCCACATAAAATGAGTTGTTACATTCTACCCCCTTAACAAAAATTTTGTCCCCGAAATTTAACATACCTATTATATGAAGAGATGATGGTACTTCTCTCGGATTTCATCCCCTCGCTCCTACGAAGCTTCGTCCTCGTCATGATGCCCCTACTGAACCTTCATGAGTGGTATTGCTCTTGTTTGAAGTACTTGTTCCTTTCTGTCAAGGATGCGAATCGGTTGCTTTATGTATGAGACGTCCTCCCAAATTTCTAACGGCTTTCAGTCAATGATATGCAATACATCTCTCTCATACTTTAAAAGCATAGATATATGAAATATGTCGTGGACGCCAAAAAGCTGAAGAGGTAAGGCTAGTCTATAGGCTATGAGGCCTACTCTCTGCGAGATCTCGAATGGTCCAAAGTAGCCTGGTATCAATTTTCCTTTCTTCCTGAATCACATAACTCCTTTCATCGGGGATACCTTAAGAAACACATGGTCTCCTATGACGAACTCCAAGTTCCTTCGGTGGTTGTCGGCGTAGCTCTTCTGGTGACCCTGAGCGGTACGTAGACGCTCTTTGATGACTATAATCTTCTCGGATGTCTCTTACACTACTTTAAGTCCCAACAATGTTCTTTCACCCACTTCGGTCCAACAATTTGGTGATCTACAAGGTCTTCTGTATAAAGCTTCGAATGGCTCCATGCCAATACTGGACTGGAAACTATTGTTGTAGGTGAATTCTACTAAATAGAGGTGGTCGTCCCAATTTCCCTCGAAATCAAGAATGCAACTGCGAAGCATGTCTTCTGGGATTTGATTTACCCGCTCCGTTTGCCCGTCAGTCTACGGATGAAAAGTTATGTTTTAGTTTAGCATCGTTCCCATGGCCTTCTAAAGACTCTTCCAAAAGTGTGATGTAAACATGGGGTCTCGATCGGATACAATGGACACGGGAATGTCGTGAAGCCTAATGATCTCCTTGATATACTGTTTGTTTAACTCGTCTAGGGATGAATAAATACGTATAGGAAGGAAGTGTGCTGACTTTGTTAGCCTATCAACGATCACCCAAATCGCATCATGATGACGGCTTGTTTTCAGTAGTCCAACAATAAAATCCATCGATATGTGCTCTCACTTCTACTCTATGACCCGTAACGGTTGTAAAAGTTTAGACGGCTTCTGATGCTCCGCTTTAACCTACTGGCAGGTAAGGCAACTTGCAACGTAGTTGGCTATCTCCCTCTTCATATTACTCCACCAATATTAACGTCATACATCATGATACATCTTGGTTCATCCTGGGCGGATGGTGAATTTTGTACGGTGCACCTCATCTAAGACTTCTTGTTTTAATTCAGATATGTCTGGAACACATAACCTTCCTTGAAATCTGACCCTACCATTAGAGCCTACTCGCCACTCCGAGTTATCCTTTCCTGCTTCTTCAGTTATTTTCTCTTGTAGCCATGCATCATTCTTCTACGCTTCTATTATTCGTCGCACCTAAAAAAGAAAATCCTAAATAACTACATCCTAATATAAGAATTACAAGGCTAATTTAAATGGATAATTAAGAGATTACTTATCAAAGTGAGTTATACCACTAAATTACCGATATAAGCCCGAGGTTCATCGATACGAAGTCTGACATCAAAATCTTTAACTATATCAAGCATTTCCCATTCTTTAATCATTAAACTTGTCACCAGCTTACGCGTCTTCCTGCTTAACGTGTCGGCCACGACATTCGCATTGCCTGAATGATAGCAGATGTTAAAATGATAATCCTTCAAGAATTCTATCAATCTCCTCTGCTGCATATTTAGGTCTTTTTCATAAAAAAGATACTTTAAACTCTTGTGATTCGAGTACAGGTCAAACCGCTCACCATAAACATAGTGCCTCCAAATTTTTAAGGCAAACACTACAGCTGCAAGCTCTAAGTTGTGAGTGGGATAATTCTGTTCATGAGGTTTCAACTATCATGATGCAAATGTTATTGCTTTACCACTTTGCATCAGCATCTCAACCCTTGATAAGATGTATCAGTATATACCACAAATCTTTCTCCTTCGGCTGGTAAGGAAACTACTAGGGCTTCCGTTAATCACTTCTTCAATTCAGAGAAAGCTTCCTTGCAATTTTCATTCTATTTAAAAGAAGTGTCCTTCTTAGTCAAGTTAGTCAACGACCTTGTTATCTTAGAGAATTCTTCAATGAATCTTCTATAATATCTAGCTAATCCGAGAAAACTGCGCACTTTTGTCATATTGGTAGGCTGCTCATTTAACACTGCTTCAACTTTCGATTGGTCTACCAACACTCATTTTTCTGATACTATGCGCTCCAAAAACTTTACTTTATTCTTCCAAAAGTCACATTTTGAAGCTTTAGTATATAACTGATTGTCCTTTAGAGTCTGAAGAGCTATTCGAAGGTATTCAGCATGATCCTCTTGCATCTTTGAGTAAATTAAAATATTATCTATGAACATTATCTCGAATCGATCCAAATACGGTTTGAGGACCCTGTTCATGAGGTCTATAAATATTGTTGGAGCGTTCATTAGTCCGAAGGGCATCACTAGAAATTCATAATGGTCATACCGAGTCCTAAAGGCAGTCTTGGGTACATATTCATCTTCAATCCTCAACTGATGATATCCAGACCATAGGTCTATCTTTGAAAAATATTTAGCTCCCTTTAACTGATCGAATAAATTATTTATCCTCAGCAGCGGGTACTTGTTCTTGATAGTCACCTTATTAAGTTAACAGTAATCGATGCATAGCCTTAAAGATCCATCCTTCTTTCTTACAAATAATACCGGTGCACCCCACGGCGATGTACTAGCCCTAATGAAGCCTTGGTCTTGGAGCTGTTGTACTTGCTCTCTTAATTCTCTTAATTTCACGGGAGTCATACGATATGGTGCTCTAGAGATTGGTGCAGTCACAGGTACCAGATCGATTGTGAAATCAACATCTCTCTTTGGAGGTAATCCAAGGATATCTTGAAATACTTCTGAAAATTCGTTAACAATCGAAATTTGTTATACTCATCGAGGTTCAACTTCTGAGATGGCTGACAAACTAACTGGTACCCCCTTCTTTCGCATCCCAGGGAATTGTAACGGTGGTCGCCTATTGATATTCAATATGACTATATTCCTAAAATAATCGATTTTAGCCCGATATAAAGATAACCAATCCATCCCCAATATAATATTGTATTCTCGCATTGGCATAACTATAAGATTAGCTGGTAAATTTACGTTCTCGATCATGATTGGACATGATTTACAAATTGACTTGGTCCACTAAATTACCAAGGGGGTTTGCTACCATTAACTTTTTATCTAATGGAGTAGGTGATAACCCAAGCGAGCATAAAAAGCAGTAAGAAATAAATGAATGTGATGCTCAAGAGTCAAATAACGCTTTAGCTAAGGATAAATAAATGACGATGGTACCTTCGACTACATCGATGCTAGCCTTAATGTCATGCTGAATAATGTCATCTGTTGGCAGTGTTGGATCCTCATATAAGGGTACGGCATCATCATAAGTCTGGGTCGCTTCATCCTCATACTATGCTAGAACATTATAACTCTGAATTGGGCCTTCATATTGCTGCGCAAAGTTCTCGTACGACTGCACTGTGTTGTCTCCTACCTATACTAAGGCGTAACTTGGCCTCGGGCTTGTGCTTGTGGCGCTTGACCTCCCTACCTCGACTGTTGGTACTATTGAGGTATAATCGGTGGCAGCTGCTGCTGAGATGGTCTTTGATATACCGACAAAGGTCCTTATTGTGATGACCTCGAGTACTACTGTAGCGGCCTCTGTGCTTATGGCTGAGGTGGTCTCAAGGAATGTTATGATGCAGAAGGATGTAATGGAGGTTATTGAAACATAGGTGATGGCACATGTTGCTGGGAAGGCCTGAAAGACTAATGTGACGGTCTCGACCTTTATAGATATTGAGTGCATTATGGTCTGGAATAGAAACGAGAGGTGTGGCCCTCGAGTCCACAATTATAGCAGAATCCCGAAAATCGTGGTGCAGGAAGTGTTGTCATCTGTCCGGACATCGATGTCGATGTTATTCTCTACCTCTTAGCTGCATCTTGTTGGGCTGGTGATATATGGGTAGCAGTTCTAGCACCACTCTTTACGTCCTTTTTTTTATCACGATTTTTTCGATATTCGTTGATGTCTTTCTCCACTGCTAAGGCACGCTCCAACACTTTGGCATAGGTTTTCTGTACGAAAAGGGGCTAATCGGCTACGAATTGAGGCTCTTAAACCTTCTTCAAAATTTTGTATCTTACGGGTTTCATCGAACACCATAAAAGTTACAAATTGCAATAGCTCCGTGAACTTAGCATCATACTGGCGCACCGTCATGTCACCTTGCTCTAATTTCATAAATTCTCCCGCATTTTAATTTTTCACATACAAAGGAAAGTATTTATCATCAAACTTCTCGCAAAAATGGGCCCAGGTCTTGGCTTTAACACTCGGGTTCTTCCTAACGACTGAGTCCTACCAATGGTCTGCCTCCCCTTCTAGCATGTAAATAGCCAATTTTGCTTTTTGGTAATCATCGCACCTCATAACCGTGAAAATCTTATCAATTTGTTTCTTCCACACATCGGCCTCAGATAGGCCAGGCCCACCCTTAAATACAGGTAGCCTCTATCTTTTGAACATTTCCAATAAAGTTCATATCCCTTCATTAGCTACATGAACGGTTTGACTTTGATCTTGCGCTTGAGTTTGTCTTATCTGATAGTCCACAAGAGCCGTAAGATCTCATATGACTCTAATAATTCCACCCATAAGTGGCCCGTTTTCAGTGGTATCGGGACCAGGAGCTCCTGATGAGGCTCCAACATTAATGTTGTGATCCGTCATAATCTACGATTGATTAAACATGTAAGCTTAGTGTGTGACAACCGAGGTAGATTGTAGTAACTAAATTGAATTCTAAGTATCATTAAGAGAGTGCATACTATTTAAGGCCTCTAAGAGCATGAAAAATTTATTAGATTGCAAGAAAGATTAGATGATCTAAAAGACTTACACATGAAAGTTAAGAGAATTCAAGCAGTGATATGTATCAAGGTTGTAGTGCAGAAAATTCAGATTTTGATGATATTATATCCGCTAATGTTGCAATAAACTTTCAGATTCTAATTATCTAAAAGACTTTCCATGAATTCTCATAAACAATATATATCATTTCTTACAACACCGTACCCAAGTGGATGACCACGTTGCAATAACGCTCATGCATTGGTACATCGTGGTGATGGACTCATTTATACATTAGTTGGTCAAACTTAAGTATTTTTTCCAATTGTACCTCTAACATATGTAGTATGCGCAAAAATTTCACAATTGTACTCATAAATAAGCATATACATAAAGGAGACTTCTAAAGGATCCAAAAGGATTTTAGGATCTTTCACCAAATGGACACAATCGCCCTATTTACTGGTTTTAGGGTCTTACACCCAAGGGACACAATCGCTCAATTTACTTACGTTACATCCAACATATTAAAATCGATGCTTAATGAATGTTAGACATGCATGTACGATAAATCATTGTTTCGCAATCGAAAATATCAACAATATAAATTTTTATTTCTAATTAATAATTATAGATATAATTTTGTTGAAACTTTAATAATTAAAACATTTAAATAAATTATTATTTTTACTATTGATAAATTTAGAAATTACTGATTTAATAATGTATAAGAAATTTTATTTTAAATTCTAACTTTAGTTAAATAAGAATTTTTACTTAAATAATATTAAATATTATCATAAAAATATTTATTATTTTTATTCACTAAATTATAAATTATAAATTTTATTTTAATTATCACATAAACTTAACATATATATATTTTTATATTATTAAGATAATAATTAAAATTTAATAAATTATACAAATAAAGTATTTTACAATTTAGGAATTAATTTATATTTATTTATTATTTTTATTCACTAAATTATAAAATTTAAATTTTATTTTAATTACCACATAAACTTAGCATATATATATATATATATATATATATATTATACATAATAATATATATATTTTTATATTGTTATGATAATAATTAAATTTTAATAAATTATACAAATAAAGTATTTTTACAATTTAAGAATTAATTTATATTTAAATTTAACTTTGGATGAAATTGATTTAAATCAATCAAATTATAATTTAATTCATTAAACATATTCCAAAGGTAATGAATTTGATTATTTTAATAACAAAATTTATTTAAATGATTAATTCCTAAAAGTTTAGAATTAAAATTAGACTTTTTTTTTATCAAATTATGTTTTCAACAATTTATTAATTAATCTAATATAATTAAGATACATACATACATACATACATATATATATATATATATATATATATATATATATATATATAATTTGAATATTAAATTAAAATTTAACTATGAATCAAATTGATTTAATTCGACAATTGTTTCAAGGTATATTTCAAATTTTCAACAATTAAACTAAATAATTAAATAAATTTTAAATAAAAAGATCAATCACATAAATGATTAATTTAAGTAATATTACTATTAAAATTTTGGAATAAAATAACACACAATTAACTGAAAATGTTAAACTTCAAGTTAAGATCACCTACCTTAAAAAAAAATCTGATGATCTGGCCATGCTCCAATCTCTCTCTCTCTCTCTCTCTCTCTCTCTCTCTCTCTCTCTCTCTCTCTCTCTCTCTCTTATTAAAGGAGGTGAGTAACAAAATGGAAGAGTGGGGAATGTGGACAGTTTCGATTGGTGGGAGGGTTCTGTGCCCATTACCATACGAAAAAGGAAAAAGGGAAAGAGTGGGTTGGTCGTGCTTCCGCACATCACTAGAGATAATTCATTCTTTTTTTTTTTTTAAAGATATGGTGGGTCTCACTAATAATAAATATAAATCTACTCTGTCCATCATCTTGGCCTGGCCATGAGAGGATATGAGGCCAAAAACGAGGCTGATCCAAAACTTAGGTGGGCCACACACGCAAGCGGATGGTGGGGTTGGTTCCCACGAAAAATGGGTTGTTACATTTTTCTGTAATGTGGTCCACTTGAGATTGAGATATACCTCATTTTTGGTATCATGTCATAAAATGATCTAGAAAAATAGATGGACAACATGGATGAAACATATACATCATAGTGGGGCCCAATGAGCACCGATCATCAGCCATTGGCTAGTGGTAGAGGAGTAGCCAATCTGTTTACAGTGCTGGGAGGGACACCACGTAAACCGCGTCCAATGTTTTTGCCTCTGGTGGTGGATTAGTTGTTACCGGGTAACACTTTCGTGATTGTTAAAGTTACCGTGTGAGGCCCACCTTCATGAATTTGTTGTATATCCACGTCGTCCATCCATTTTTCGGCTCATTTTAGGACGTTATCCCAAAAATTAAGTATATCTAAATCTCATGTGGACCACACCACTAGAAAAAAGTAATAAACAATCATTAAAAACATTATGTAGGCCACGTAAGTTTTGGATCAAGCTTATATCTGTATTTTACCTTCCTCCAAGGGTGGTTGACCTTATCACCTTATCAACAGATTGGATGGCAAATAAACGTTACGGATCTGCTTAAAGTGAGACCTAGGTAGTTTTTAATGGTGAGTGTTCAATTACCACTGTTTCATGTGGTGTGGTCCAACTAGAGCTAGGCACATCTGATCCGATCTGGTGGATCTAACCCAATCAAACCCGATCCAACCCGATCTGAACCGAACCGACGGTATGGATCGGTGCGGATCGGGTAGGGCCATTCAAATTCGACATTTTTTCGGATTGAGATCGAGTTGTGGTCAATCCGGGTCGATCCGATCAGAATACCCGATCTGAATGGATCCGGACTGATCCGATCCGACCCGATCCGAATGGATCCTACCCGATCTGGAGTGATATTCATATCAGTAATTCTACTTTTTCCAGTGGTATGGTCCACTTGAGCTTTGGATATGCATCAATTTTGGGTTCAACCACTGAAATGATCTGGAAAAACGAATGGACGACGTGGATAAACCACATGCATTCACGGTGGGCCCAACAGAGTTTACTAAGTATAATAAGAAGAGGATTTGCTGGTGTACCATACACAGCTATATAACTGTTGTAGGATAGCTGATGTATATTGTAGCTGTAGGTACGTGTCGTGCGAAGACGAGCACTAACGCTCCGTCGAGCTCCGAGTTGTATGAACGGTTCAAAGGAGATCAAAGTTATATGGGCCCCACAGTGATGTATTTATTTTATCTACACCGTTCATCTATTTTTAGAGATCATTTTAGAACATTATCCAAAAAATGAATCATATCCAAAGATCATCTGGACCACACCACAAACAACAGCGGAGATAATGATTTTCACTGTTAAACAATTTGTAGGGCCAACTATAACGTTTATTTTCCATCCAATCTATTCATCAAGTCACAAAGACCTGAATTAAGAGGCAAAACAAATTTCAAATTGATCCAAAACTTCTGTGAGGCCGTGACCCCAAAAAGGCTTTCAATGGTAGACGTTTAATCCCCACTGCTTTTTTCAGTGTAGTCCACTTGATAGTTAGATCTACCTTATTTTTCGTCTTAAGCCTTAAAACGAGCTCGCCAAATGGATGGACGGTTTGGATATAACACATGCCCCATGATCAGACTCACAGAACTTACTAACGTCAATGCAGCAATGCAGGCACTTTCGTGCACAACACATTACAGCTGCACGCCGTGTATAGCACGTCAACACAGCTGTAGCGCCTCAAGCTCTGAGTTGTACGAACGACTCAAATGGGGAACGGAGTGGTCGGTGGTCTGTGGGCCCCAACATGATGTATGTGTTTCATCTATGCCGTCCATCTATTTTTCCAGGTTATTTTATAGTGTGAGACAAAAAATGAGGTATATCCAAATCTCAAGTGGAACACATTATAAGAAACAGTGTTGAATGAGCGATGACCATTTAAAAACTTTTGGGGGCTATAAAAGTTTTGGATCAATCTGATCATTATTTTTTCCATTCATTTGGACCTTTATGACCTAATCAACAAATTGGATTTCAAATAAGTAGTGCATTGGGCCTTAGGAGGATTTTAATTGTGGATATCCAGTCACTATTGTTTTCCTGTGGTGTGGTCCACCCGAGATTTATATCCCTCTCATATTTTAGGTCAAGCACTAAAATGATCTTTAAAAATGGATGAACAAAATGGATTAAAAACACACATCATGGTGGGTCCCACAGAGCACCGACCACCAGCCACAGGGCTGTTGGCAAGGGGAGTAGCCAATCCGTTTCCGCTCAAATGAGATTAACATTACATGGGCCCCACAATGAAGTATTTATTATATCCATACCGTTTATCCATTTTTCATGATCATTTTAGAGCATTTGGAAAAAAAAATAAAAATGAATCATATCTAAAGCTCAAATGGACCACACAGAAAATAGCAGCAAGGATAATGATTTTCACCATTAAAAAAGTCGATCCAAATCGTACCCAACCCGATCCGACTCGGTTTCCCTAACCGAGTCGGACTTGGTTCGGGTCAGGCCAACCGTGTGTCGGATCGGTTCGAGTCCTATGTCCCGAACTCAGTCCCAGATCGGATCGGGTTCGAATCAGCCCAGCTACATTTCGGACCGAATCGAGTTAGACCCAATCCGATCCGACTAGGTCCGATGCCCAGCTCTAGGTCCAACTAGGATTTTGATATGATTAATTTTTGGGACACCGTCCTAAAATGGGCTTAAAAAACGGATGGATGGTGTGAATATATAACACATCATCAAGGTAACCCCACAATTAGGGTAACAACTAATAAGGTGCTACCCACTTAACACCTAATCCATGTTTTTTCATCCAAATGGCATGTGTTGTGACGTGGAACCTATACATATCATACTTAAGGATTTATAGGCTTGAATCCATTTTTTTCATTTTATTTCTAAGGATGAAAATGTCCCTGTGTGACCGTTGTGCTTTGTACGGCACTCTACTCTTGAAAATTAAAAGGTCTTTTTAAAAAGGATATGGGCCCACCCAAAAATTAAATTTAGCCCAATCATTGGCCTAGCCCATTCGTTCATTTTAATCACACAGTCATAAACTCGAAAAAAGATTTTTTTTTCAGTTTTCTATTTGAGGTTCTCCATCACCCATAATTTCAATGTTTTGCGTTAATTTTGAATTATTTTCTTCTGTGTGGTCCATCTGCAATGAGTTTTGCCCTTAAACTTGGGGTGACAATATGAAATTAAGACCCTTATATGTGGAAGAGATAGATTTACTTCAAGACAAACCAGTGGGCCCCATATAAGTTGTGAATGGGTTGAAAATGTGGGACCCAAGTTGCATGAGACCATTTAGCCATTTCTTCTTCCCTTTTTTCTGCCTTATCTTTTCATTTCATGGGACCACACTAAGCTGAAGCTTATGTGGCAGTTGGTAGATGTACAGTCGAAGTCCACAATCTCTAGACAACAATAAAAATCTCTGGTGAAATTCTAGTGAAGTTCAAACCACTCTCCAGCATTTAAAAAAAAAAACAAAAACTTTTTATATTTTCCAACCACAATCTCTGAAGTGGAAGCTATGGTGAGCAGATGTAAGTTTTATGTGTTCCTTTATTTTGTCTTTGTTGGTGGACATGAATGGTGTGAGTTTATGAAAGAGAAGAGGGTGTGGTAGGTGTTTGTGAAAGACAGGAGAGTGTGGTGGTTCATTTATAGATGTTGTAGGTTTTTCTTATTGTATGAATGGTAGGAGTTTGTGAAGGGGAGGAGAGTGTGGGGTCTCCTTTTTTTTATATGAATGGATGGATCGCATGAGTAGCGAATATTAACTATGGACTAGTGATATTCACTGTGGACAGCGAATATTAATAAAGGATTGTTGATCTTCATTGTGGACCGTGGATACTATCAGTGGGCCATTGTTAATATCCACAATCCACAGTGAATATCAGTGGAATTCACTATAGATCATCGATATTAACAAAGGAGCACTGATATTCTTTTTGGACCGTATATAATATCAGCGGACCACTGTTAATATACACAGTCCACAGTGAATATCAGTGGAATTCACTATGGATCGTCGAAATTAACATAGCACCGCTGATATTCACTATGGACTGTGGATAATATCAGTGGGCCATTGTTAACATCCGCGATCCATTATGAATATCAGTGGAATTTATTGTAAATCATCGAGATTAACATAGCACCGCTGATATTCACTCTGGATCGCAGATAATATCAGCGGTCCCCAGTTAACATCCGCAGTCCAAAGTGAATATCAACGGTCCACTATTAATATTGACGATTTACAACGGTCCTCTATCAATATAAGTATTCCACTGTTAATATGATTATTTTTTAATATAATACTTTGTCATTCATATACTACGGAATCCTTTTGCGATACGAGAAAACCTGGCCATTGCCTATACTACCACAATGTGAAGGTATCCTTAAAGTGCTTGTCTGCATTTGTTAGTGTTGTGAATGAGGATTTCAACAATTCCCCTGCTAAGAGGGGGATGTTTAGGAAAAGTCAGTTTAGATATCTTCTTGATTTTGATGAAATAGAATGGATGGCAAATGGACCTTTAATGCTTTGCCATTATACATAGTTTGATCAGAATTCTCTAAATAGGTTTGCCATCAAACATACTTCGATCAGAATTCCCTGAATAATGAATTAGAATCTGACTATAGTAGCAAAATACAAGCATGTGTCCAAAATTTTTAGGAACGTATGGGTAAGTTGAATTATCATTTCAAATTTGGTTTGTTTGTTTCGTATTATTATGATCAGTGTTTCTAACATTACATACATGTTGTTACATATTAGGATTCGTTGCAGACTCACCCCCACGGAAGATGAGGCAAAAATCATCATTATTCAACAAGTTTTAAGACTTGTTCAAGAGAGAAAAGAGAAGATGAATGAGAAGATAGATTCTATAAGAGAGATGCGAAAGGAAGATTTAGAGAAGAGGGATGGTGAAGGAGATGGAGAGTAAGAGGAAGATGGATGCTGAGGTAGATACGAGAAAGGAGAGTAAGTCAAAGAAGAAGAAAACTGAGGACAGAGAAACCCCGTCAAGTAAAATTAAAGAGAGGGGAGAGGAGAACAGGAGAAGAGGGATGGATTATGAGAGTCAACTAAGAAGAATAAATATATGTATGATGAAGTTATCTAAAAGGGTTGCTATATTAGAAACAGAGAATGAGAGACCGCGCAATCAAATTTACTCTCTACAGGTCGAGGTAGAGACGTCGAAAGTATTTAAAATTTTAATTGTTATATTGTGCATGTCTAGTTTACTGCGAACTAATCAATATATGTGATGCTCTTGCAGAGTGCATGTCCCACGATAACATGGGCCGAGGCTAATGACATGGACAAGGGATGGGGGGGACAATGTTGATGACATGAGCGAGGCTAGGTCCCACTCCCCCTCATCAGATCAGGAAGAGGCCACAACAGGTGGCGTTGATGAGGCAGTGGTTAGTCTCGATGAGGTGGTGGTCAGTCCCAAGATGCAGACTCACTTCGAATGTGGTGGGGGCGTCATCATTTCTGATACCCCTCTAGATTCTAAGTGAGGTGGTGGATGAACATAAAGAGAAGCTCGTACGTGACAGATGTCCTTCAATGTGGTTTCTCAATCCATACATGGCCCCACGCATCGAGCAAGAAGTCATTTTGGCTAATAAATCTGCATTTATAGACCCATTGAGAATGCTTACCCCTTGAGAATACGAATTTGTTAAGGCAGCTTATGATAGGCATAAGCACAGGTGACTTTCATATCTATGGGAAGATGCATGGGTTAATGATCAAATAAGATTATGGCGCAAAAGTCATTTAAGTACTTCACTTTATATTATACATGTTACTGATAATTCAAGAGTAGTATAGGGGATCAACTGATATATGAATTTTTTGACCGATCGTCGCCTACAACATCCCGAAGCATATCCTCAATGTTGTATGTTTGTGACAACATTCTTCTAGGTAATGTTCATTTAGTGACATGTACATTTATCTTATATTGTAGTCAATATATTTATAAAATCTTGATTCCTTTGTAAAAATCATCATTTAAGAAAAATGTGGAGCTCCTACAAGAATATGGCACTGATATGCATCAAAATAAAGATAGAGATGAACTTTTGAAGAGTATTAATAGTGGGATTTTGGCTGTTGTTAAGGCAGAACGCCTACACGTGAAGAAGTGAAATTTTGAATGTGTAAATTTGCTACTGCATTTCTCGTGACTTAATTGACTTAATATCTAAAGCCTAGCTTGCTTGAGATGTATTTATAATGATGTTTATGTGTTTCGTAAATGTACTTCTCAACTAATACCCAAAACCAGCACTGATTTTTATTGTCGTACACCTCGAAGGATAACTAGTTCGATTATTTGACAACATTCATAATGAATGGATGGGGAAGTACGATAATGAAGTGGTTGGCTTCATTGAGTGATTGAGATAGCTATTCCATCTCTGTGGCTGGGGAATGCATATCGTCGAATGGAAATTTGAAATGGTGAGCGAGATGCCACGACAAATTAGTAGTCACGAATGTAGGATTGTTACGAAATACATTGACTTCTTGTCTTGCGAGATAGAAACCATATTTAGCCCACTAAATTTCTTATAGCATCTTTCTCGGTTCCACAGTTCTGTGATTTTTATAGTCCAGCCCAATAGAGAGAAGGAAACCCAGATCTGAACTGAACTATTCCGTTCTTAGATTTTCAGAACCAGAACGTGCAGCTCAGAACCGGACCAAACCGTGCCGTGCGGTTTAGGGCCCGTTTGGCCGGGTGGATTGGAAGGGAGTGAACGGTATTAGGGTGGATGGCGTGGATTTCTAGGTAATGATGGTGTTGTCAGCGGATTGTCTTGAGATCCATGGGATTGCTATATTCCTGGATTGATACATCCAGTCCGTTTGGCACGCCCGGCTAATCTGAAGATTAAAGCTTCGGATCCTTTCCAATCCCACGAACCAAACACGTCGCAGGCTAATTTGGACGGATTGGGATGGATTGGATGGGATTTAAGGTAATGATGGTGTTGTCAGTGGATTGTCGGAAGATCCATCGGATTTGGATCAGATCACCTGCCCTGTTTGGCACGCTCGGCCATTCCAAGGATTTACCATCCAATCCCTTCCACTACCATCTAATCCCTTCCAATCCAACCGGCCAAACGGGCCCTTAATGGTTCCACCGGTTCCATGTGCACCCCTAATGTTCCTGGGGCGGACAATGAGACCGGTCTGCATATCAAGTGGACCGCACATTAATGAAATAAATGAATGGCTAAAAGGACGGCACAAAAGAATCATGATTTGGACGGTTGCAATTGACATGCACGTATCCCATGCATCCGTTTCACGTCTTTCTCAGGGACCGGCTCCGAATTTGCCACGGCCCAAAAATAGCACCAATAAGGAAATCCTAAATCCGTGATGCATGGCCAGGAAATGAACGGTTGGAAATAATTGGGCCAAGATCTACACTGAACGGCTAAAGTCGTTCATCAGATGGATGGTTAGATTGTGCCGGCGATCATATTTTTGGGATTTGGGCTGGCCCACTGCCTTTTCTCAAGCGAGGGGATCATACACATGTTTACAGAAATAGGACCACAAATATTTTTCATTTTAACGGTCCAATTAATATCCACCAAAAATCATTATATAATTAAATAATTGTTATTTTATTAAGATAGATCTAAACCGTGATCCATGAAGATGGCCCACTCATTGTGAATTACTATATGCTAAATGCCACGTGTACAATTTCTGTGCCTTCTTATCGTCCATCGAATTATAGCGTATCGAAGTTTTCATTGTGTTTTTGGCAAACCAATGTAACGGACTGTGATTCGATGCCGACATCTCAGCCGTTGATGTGACACCTCTACTCTGGGCACTTGATCTAACGGCGAACCATGTTATTAAAGGACCAGAGGCTATTATTTGTTGCGATCGGATGGATCATTCTAGCCGTCCGTCTTGCAACATCTCCAAACTGGCCCTAAAATCAGGATGGTTCACTCAAAAAGTGGGAGACGGTAAAAAAAAAAAAGACAGATGGACGGCTGGGAAGACAATCAGTTAGGCCTCCCATCTTTTTTGTACACTCTGGCTTGCCTGAATGGCGATCAGAACCGGTTTTTGGACCTAATGAAAGCAATGTAATCCACCTCATGGAAAGCTCTGATCAACAATATTGGCACGTGCAATGGCACTTACATTTGCAGATCTGCATACGTGTGGGCTTAGCAAACCTCATGAATGATATAGAGGAAAACAAGGTTTACCATCCCACCTTTCCCAGTATCAAGAATCCAATACACTCCTATTTGATCGAACTCCCATCCAATACACTCCAATTTCTGCTGCGGCACCATTGAAACCGTTCATCCCATGGGCCCACTATGGGCTGATCACCAAAAACGCTTCATATATTCAAATTCACAATAGGGGCAGGTTTCTATACAAATTAATTGTAGAATAAGCTTATTCATCTGTTCATTCACTAGAAGCGAATTGCCTGCGATCCCTTTATACAGTGGCCCAATAAAAAGCACAGAACGCAGATCAGAGGTAGGGCCCACAGCGAGCGAGCAGCAGTGATTGCCCTGCTTAAAATGATGATGTTACCCTTTTTAATGGGGGCCGCATCCAAGGACACATGATGCTTTTTCATTAGACCACATCAGGAATTACAGGGGTCAATTTGCGTCGTATACACTATTGCCTGTGGGGCCCAGCATATTGCATGCGCCCCATCTAACCTGCCCATCAGATGCATCCAATAATTAGGTGGTGACCAACAATGCAAGAATCAAAACCAATCGGATGGATCCAAGCTGCCGCACACAGACCCATGATGAAAAAGAAGGAAAAGAGGTAAAAGAAATGCCCAGACAGAGCCATTGCATTGCTATTTGATCTGTTCATACATTTTATTTATTGGGCCCACAAGCATAGGAACACTGATCAAACATGTGTAATGCGTTTCGATTATGCTTTCTGTGATGTGGGCATCGCCAACGATACTCCCTGCCCTGGTAAATCCTTCCATTGTTGAGTGACTGTCTTGATCTGAGTGTAGAACTGTACACCAGCCTTACCTGCCATCACAATTCACAGCTATCTCTAAGCATCTAATCCAAGAGGGAAGGGGACGCAGCGATGCCTGATCAGGTCCACTAAAGCGAGGGAATGCAATCACATCATTGAATTCATCCTTTGCTAGGGTGGATAAATCATCCATGTTTCATCCACTCTGCAAGGGATTACAGGATCCTAGATGTAAGGCTTTCTACATTGTACTCAGGTTTTCATTTCTAATGAGTGGGGGCCATGGCTCAATGATCCAGAACATAGGTCTGTTTTCCATTGTGCATGCCCCCACCTAACCTTGGCGGACGGTCTTATACAGGAGATTTTCAAGGCATACTCTATCCATGGTGAGGCCCAGCAGATCAATGGTCTGGATCACTGAAAATCCAAGTAAACTGTGCATAGCCTCGAATTGAGGGTCCTGTAAGTCCTCTTGATGAATAATCCCTATATAGCTGCTGCTGATAAAAAGAAAAGAAAAAATAACAGATGGTCATGAGATATCTTACCATAGAAATTCAGATCGCCGGCAAAAGATGCCTTTGAGCCAGTGAATGAGAAGAAGGGCAATGGAACTGGAATTGGGACATTAATGCCAACCTTGCAGAATAAAAAGAAACAGCAGTATTTTTAAAGTAAGATTGAGAACTGTGAGAAATGCTTTAAAGCATAACTAAGCATGACCTTGTATTACAGTAGACAAGGCCTTATAACAACTCACATGCAGCCCACTGCTATTGGTTGATGATTTTTATTTTATTATTATTTATTTATTTTTGTTGATTCTTGAAAATGGTAGGCATACCTGGCCTGCTTCGATCTCATTCTGGAATTTCCTGGCAGCTACACCCGATGTGGTAAATATTGATGCTCCATTGCCATATCTGCAAAATAACAAGATGAAAAGGAACATGAAACCATTGTTTTCTGAAAACTGAGCATCGGGTGCATGTAAAGTCGCTTGTTTTTTAAGGAATCTAAAATCAGCCCAGTATTTCACATACTCACGGATTTCTTTTTTATGTAAAACCCAACTACTGAAAATAATCGACTGAGTTGATTATTGACCAAGCGAGTTTTCTACCTGTAGTTTACATGCTAATGCATAAGCTTGACCATTGACTCGGACAAGTCAGTTTATTTTTATTTTAGTATGGCCTAGGACAATTCCAACTCGATCTTTGATATTTTACTTTGTGTTTATCTGCACCAAATATCATGAAATTTTGCAGGGAATTAGACTGATTTATCATGAAATATTGTCAAATTTCTTGATATTTGATGCAACCAAAGTACCAAACACGCCTTAAACTTGAATTAAAGCCACTGCAACCCTAAAAAAATGGTGCATCACATGCTATAAACATTAAGTAAAAGAGCAGAGAGAGTACTTATTTCTGTTGACAATGTCAATGGCCTCTTCCAGGGTGTCAGCCTGTTGGTGGACAAAAACAGAAAATATTTCTCACACTCCAATCTCACCCATAGTAATTTCAAGTGAAATGAAATGGACAGCCACTAGAATACCTGCATGCAAAGGAGAACTGGACCGAAAATTTCCTCCTGCACGATACCCCATAAATTACCATCAATTTTCTTCAAGCAAGGTCATGGAAGTTTCTATGATGCAACTACGACAATATCCGTGGCCAGTTAATGGGATGAGGATTATTATTCAATACTATGCCAAGGGCCTGGATTCAGACTTTCTTCAATCAAGAATTAAAAGTTTTGCTCTTCCCGACAGCCATTCTCAAATGGTAATAGTGCCAATGGGCAGGTCTGGGGTCAGTAGGGGGCGGCTTATCAGGCTTGGAACTAGTGGTCACAATGGGCTAGGCAGCCCGATCCTACTGGGCCAGGGCTTCGGCCCCTAAACTGGACACATGGACTGGGCCCAGGCATGAAATCTAGGCCCGCTGCTTGGGCCCATGCCAGTGATGAATGGCCCGGTCCAATCAACAAGGCCACCATTACACAAAACGAATGGGCAGTTTAAAGACACCTCCAAGCTGTTCCTATTCACCATCAAAGTGTAATTTAAAGACATCGGATCTGGGTACTGTCTCAGTGATCCAAACCGTTTGTATAATGGGACTTGTCATAGATAGAGTATATTCAAAAAAAATCTTAGCTTGGACTCTTTTGAGATCATTTAAATCTTTTTTCCTTACAGGGCTGGCCTATAGGCCAGGGCCTTCTGAGCCTGACTAGGGCCTGGGCACTAGTCTGGCCCACTGCCAACCTTGGACCTGTGGATGGATCGGGCCTAAAGAGAAAGGTTGTCGAACCTGCATCCTGGCAGATTATTCGGTGGGCCTGAAAATTGATGGACTGAGCACAGAAACCGAGGGCAGCCCATTGCGACTCTATTAAAATAGAAAAGGTACTGACAGTATGGACAGGGATCATACCTCGTAACACTCCATGTTGCTTGTGACATCAGCTAAGACAGTGGGGCCAACAAAGTTGCCATCCTCATAGCCAGGGACCTGTTGAAGTTCAAAGAGACTTAAATAGTTGAGCTCTCTGGAGCAACAGTCCCAAAAAGTGGACTAGCTCCACGGCAACTTCAAGGAGCAGCGTTGGAATTACCATAAAATCATGTTTTCAGTTTGATGTTTTTAGGAGAAATGCAAAACTAGCATGCACGAGTGCATTATCTGCATGCTCCCTGCGCACGTGCGGCATGGCATGTGTAAGATACCCAAGCTGTCCATCACTGGGTCCCCATTAAGTACATGCCCGTTCCAAAAATCCAGCCTCACAGCCCACGCATGCATGTTGAATGTGGACTGCTGGCCACTACTCTTCATGTGTGGCCCACGTGATTAGCACAGTGGCCTCATTTTGGGGGGAAGGGCATCTACATGTTTGGGCATCTTGATGAGCAGCTGGGATCTGCAAAAACATCCAATCAGTGAGTGTTGCATGAGTCCTGTCAGAAGGGCTCAGTATTTAGTCATGGCACGAGACACTTCCAAAAACCTCATCTCAATTGCCAGATGCACCTTAAGAGAAAACACAGAAACATGAAATATAAGAGCATTGCAATCCTACTCTTCAGCAGGCGTAACGTCCATCACGTGTCACCAGAAAAGGAATCGACAAAGTAAAATATGAAAGGACCACTGACATGAACAAGGGAAGTACAGACTAAATTCATGTTCATAACTAGACCACGCCAAGAAGCCTGCAGCGTGATTAATATTCAGACCTTTCCTATCATTGAAAGCGTTGAAGATTGATTGAAATCCAGAAGTGAACAGAAATGTTTAATTTTGGACCAATGAAAGTAAACCCACGACCCAAGGCCTTATCTGCTTCCAGAAAGGAGACTGCATGATGTGTCCTGTCCCTAGCTGCATTTTGTATTAACCCAAAAAAAAAGTCTCCCCAATCTCTAATAGGGTTTTCGATGGGCCAGGTTAGAGTCGGGCCAAACTCTGTCCAAGCGGGCATACAATTCTGAACCTAAGCCCAAATCCAGCCTGGGCCCGTGACGGGCTGAAATAGTCTGGCCCGGGAAATTTAAACAAAGCCCGACCCAAGTCCGCCTGAGCCCTGAATATCTCTGTGGATAAATGATATTTTGGTGTGCCTCATGTGCGAGAGAAAGGGAGAGAATGAAAGAAAAGGGGGAAAATTAGGTTAAGAAAATACCTACCGGGCTGGGCTGGGTTTATGGGCTTTTGGGGTGCTAGCCGAGTCTGGTCCGATTCACAATTGGGCTCCTGATTTAAGCCCGAGCCCTACCGTTGGGCCTGATACACCACCCCAAACCCAGCCCAATATGGGCCAAGCCCGAAGGCCCGTCAGGACTACCCGGCCCATTGACGGCCCTAATCTCTAAGAACGCCCCCGCAACCAGAATACTCAGGTTACAAAACAAGCTACCATTACAAAAGGAGATTACAATAACCCAAATGAAGGGCATCATATTAATCAAAATGATACACAATTATCTAGCTATCAAGCAGAATATGGTACATATTTCGATGAACAAAACAGCATAGAAGGATATATATATATATATATATATATATATATATGAGTCAAAATCATACCACACAATGTCTCCCATCAAGAACAAGCCTAGCACCATTTTCGACACCACTTTGGATCAATCTGCAAATGCGGTCCCTTGCCTATGGGTAAAGAAAGCATGTCAAAAGCAGCAGAGAATTACGGAACATTCAAAATATTTAAGCAATGTCAATCCACTGGGTTTTCCTCAGCGATAATCCTCGCGAACTTCATGGTCAGTAGACAAATGCACACAACATTTCATTTGAGGAAAAACTGGAGGCAAGCATGACTTTTTGAGAAACTTGTATAAAAGTTTTAACTAACATGAGGTTAGTGAAGGTCGATGGAGTTAATCAATGGTAAAAAAAAAAAAAAAAAAAAAGCAAGAGAGAAAAAATAAATACATAAAAAACAAAAATAAAAACAGTAAGCAAGCATGGTATAACAGAATATTGCATGGACCGTCACCCAGAATGGACCCCTAGATCAAATCCAGTATATGTAATCAGATTCAAATAAAATTTTGAACAAAAAGCAACTTGCCAGTGGTGTACAATGCACAATGAAAACATCTTTTAATGGATGACAAATGTACATTGTAGAGGAAATTATTATTTTTTTTCCATAGTATAATAACTTGGTTACGGAGTAAGTTGGTCTGAGACCTTTTCTGGCATCTAGCAAGCATTTTATTTGCACTTGCAAGCTATCTCATGGGGCACAGAATTTCAGTTTCAAACATGGATAGAGGGTATCCTGTCTGGAATTTCTGAGGGGTTGCTTGGGTGCATGGAACCATAAACCATGGAAAGCGACCTCCTTGGAAAGACAATCCCTGGAAGGATACCATTTATCATGTTTGGGTGATAAGTTTTGAACTACATGGAAAGATCAGTTCATGTATGGATGGCAAGTTTCAATACCTCTTCTGAAAACAATAGGCATTCACATGAGCAAACATTGAAGAGGTGAATTGCCAACATGGCACTTGTGCATGAGATCTGAGAAATTCATCAGGCGAGGTCCATTCTAATATTGAACACACACACACACCAAAAAAAAAAAAGATGAAGATGTAGAAGAGGTAGAGGAGGCCCATGGTTCAAAAATCCAAACCCATATCAGAAAGGCAGAGAGGACGAAAAAAGAGAAGTGAAATGTAGAAGGATTTCTGGAAATTGAACATTGCATTTTGTTGGAGGGATTTGTGACTGCAAGGGCTTTCAAAGCCTCCACAAATCAAGCAGCTGGGGGGGGGACCGAGGATCGCATTCTTCCTTCTAGAAAGAAAAGCAAAATGGGGGAAAATGCCGAGACACAATCCACAGAGGAAGGCATTCCAACCTCCCTGTGACTTCCAAACAGGAGAAATGACCAAAACACTTCCCATAAGCAGTCATTCCCGCACATAAAACTGATCAACTAAGAGTAGATGCATGAACAGTGTGCAGCCATTCTATATTCAAGTTAAGAAAGTTCTTAAATATTCAAGGAAAAAAGAGAACACTATGGGACTGTTTGGGCACAGGAACAGTTGTGAAACTCGATAACCAAATAAATTAAAAATAAAATAAAATAAACAGGAAGACGAAGACAAGATTTCCCATAGAAGTTTGTTCTGGAGGAGTCTATTCACTGTTAGGGGAACAGTTTGCTATTCTGGAACAATTTTGTAGTCTGTTTAGCAAACAAGCATCATAGTTTCCGTCAATAACCTACAGAATGGTCCAAAATCTCTAAATAAACAAATTCAGGAAGCCAATTGACTTCAATCTAAAAATGAATACCCCATATATTAGTCAAACTTATTTTTTCACTTAAATATAACAACACACCTGTTTGCTGATCACTGGACCAAGGTCTGCACCGGGCTCAATTCCAGCACTTACCTTAAGTGCTTGTGCACGCTCAACGAGTCGCTCCTCCCTGGACAAAGAAGGTTGTTAGCGATCCAGCCAACAGATTAGTCTTGACCCTTTCTGGACGGATCAGCTTAACTTCCATAAATGAATAATCAGACCTTCGACTTGACAGCTAGATCTAGAAAGTGGATTTTCAAGAGAAGTCCAACCACTAAACAGGACTTCCAGCTAGGGCTATCTTGGCCAGGCTAACCCAGGTCACACCATGGGCTAGACTCCAGTCACTTCTTCAGGCCGACAGGCTGGGCCAGGTTGTAAGCCTGACCAATAACTGGGCTGGGGCAAGATTTGAAAATGTTCCGTTCGCACATGGCCTGGGCCTCAATCCAGGCCCACTGATGACTATCATGTGCCAAGCCGGGCCTAAAATTGCAGGCTTGAAATTTTAAATGGACCAGGCTTTGCAGGCCCAGCCCATTGATAACCTAGTTTCAGCTTCCTGGCAGTGCAATAAATTTCTACTGGTCCACTCATGCAGAAACCATAAAGATGGAGAACTGCTAAACGTGCATCCATCAAACTGCAAACACTTCCGTGGACAAAATATTCGACAAAAGCACAGCTACCAGAAAGGAAAATACAAAAATTGTTCTGCCAAATGAAAGTACCATGATTTTGAGCCTCCAACAAAAACGGCTGTGCTGAGTGCCATGCATCTTTGTCCAGCGGCACCAAAACCAGCAGCAACCAGAGCATTCAAAGTAGCATCCAGACTTGCATCAGGCATGATGATTGCATGGTTTTTTGCACCCATGTTTGACTGAAGCCAAAGGTTAGTCAGCTAGCTAATTCACCTAATAACTTCAAAAAATGTGGTATAATAACACGAATATTTCTCTGGAAAAGATGAGCAAATGATCATTATTTCAGTGGAAGAAGAGATTTACCTGAACGCGTTTCCCCTTAGCTGCTGCTCTAGCATAAATGTGCATTCCAGCCTAGAACCAGAGGGTAACAAAGTTAATAATGCAAATAATAAGTGTCAGGGGACACCACCATACCAGCATGCAATAGTTTTAGAATTCAAAACATCAGATTCTATGAGGACCACCAAGTAAGACCCAAACTGTGTAAACGAGTGTGTGTGTGTGTGTGTGTGCGTGCGCGCGCGTGTGTGTGTGTGAGTGAGAGAGAGAGAGAGAGAGAGCCCAAAAACAGGGTGGGGTACTAAAGCAATGTGGTGACATTTTTGGCTTGTACAGTCCCATTCGTCAAATATAAGAAGCATGAAAGCATAATTTTTTTACTATGAAAAATGTGTTGAAACCACTTCATTCTTTGCATTTTTAACAAAAATAATTATTGGAATTTTTTTTTTAATAGAATGATTCATAAGGCGCCATGATATTTGCAACTGTACCATTTTATCCAAACAATGGGATCATAAGATTAACAGTCTTGCACTTGAAATAAAGGTCTCTTCACCTGAAAGTGAGAACATTTGATACTGCACACAATCTTTCTAGAAATAAAAGTACCATCTAGCAGGTAACACCAAGAAGAGTAAGTTGATGGTGAACTTACAGTATTTGAACCAACGAATGATATAGCCTTAATATCGCCATCATCACATATATTATTGACAATGTCCTGCCCAAATTGTAAAAACCAAGCAATACTTGTAAGAGAGCTCATTCTAGAAAAGGGAGAGAGAAGAAAAACAAAGAGAATAATGACATGCAACCCACCCCATAGGGAGAAGGGTGTAGCTGGAACACCTCTACTAAAGCCAAGAGTAGAGAAGGTACATCAACAGAAATGGAGAAGCAAAACAAGAATGTCAATATGTCAAGACAAGAGAACATATTGGCTAGCTCTAGCACACAGGACATGGGACTCACAAGTCACGAACCAAATGTCCTAAGGGGAGATTTGGCACTGCTAGGCACTTGTAAATCCAGGATTTTAGGCAGTTGGGAACTGAAATCCAGAAACTTGTAAATAATGTGATGTTTGGCACCCCTAAAAATCCTAGATTTCAATTCCAGGGTGGATTCGAAATCATAGATTTCCCTCCTTTCAATTCCAGGGCAGACCCCTAGGTTTCAAAGTCCAGGATTTTAAAAAAGGCTGCAACAGTTTGATTTAAGATGAATCGCACCTACCTTCGCCTTCACAGCCACCAAGATGTGGGGCCCACTGAGATGTCCATGAGAAAGCAAATTCATCCATCAAGTTCGCTATGCACCAAAAAATGAGGCAGATCCAAGGTCAAGTGGGCCACAAGACATGAAACAGTGGCTATGGAAACGCCCACTTTTGAAACCTTCCCGTGGCCCACCATGATGTTTATATGCCATACAAACTATTCATAAGATCATGCCCACTGGGATGAACTAAAAAACACAAGTATTAATCCGATTCAAAACGTTTGTGGCCCCAAGAATATTTCAATGGTGGCCGTTTATTCCCCACTGTTTCCTGTTGCATAGCCCACTTGAGTTTTGGAGTTGTGTCCTTTTGGACTCATGTAATAAGATGAGTTGCCAAAACTCATGGACAGAATGGATGATACATGGGCATCGCAGTGGGTCCCATAAAGTATAATTCGGTTTCTCAAACATCTAGAGGTTTGCTTTACAATTATGAAATTAGTAGCCACACTTTTGTAGGCCACCTAAAGCTTTAAATTGCCTTTTTTGGGGGTCAAGGCTCTCTTACAATGGGCTTAGTACCATGATTGTCATAGATGTTACATACATATGTCATATTAGAATATTTAGCATCATTTAACTCATCACATTCATTTTCCTATGAATATACACAAAATAATTCTAGGAATCCCTAATTCCCTATAGTCAAAATCTAAGCTCACAAAATTATAAAATCCAGGTTTTCAAAAATAAAGGCTGCCAAACATAACTGAATCCAGGATTTGAAATTCAGGTTTTGAAATCCAGAGTTAGAAATATAGGATTGCAAATCCATACACCCAAATGACTCGTAGAACAAAGCATCCTGGTTTTTTTTTTTTTTTTTTTTTTTTTTTTTTTGGTATGGAACATATACAATAGATAATATAAAATTAATAATTGAAGGAAAACTTACATTGGTGCCATGAACGATATTTAAGACACCAGCAGGTAAACCAGCCTCCATTGCCAGCTCTGCAAGAATCATAGAAGCTCCTGAAAGAATAACAGATTTTTAGCCATCATCTTTTTACTCGGTAATTTACTTTAGCCACCTCATGAATTGGGAGGAAAATAAAAAAGATTCCTGTAAGTATTGTAGTTGGATTGTAAGTAGAGGTTTATCGCTACAACCTGTCACCAGCTTACAGTTAGTTACATGCATAAGAATTTTACTAGAGAAGTTCTAGGTAAATGACTCCATCCTTCTAAATCAGACGTTGAAGTCATATATGGGAAACTGAGTGCTATATAGACAGCAGAATATAGTTTTTCATTTATACAAGGTAGAAATTTACACCAACATGATGTCACAGGTTAACCCGGTTGGGCCAGTATGAACTGGACCGCCCACTAAAACAGTTCTGCCTCTGGACTGGGTTTTAAGACATTGATTTACAATTTTACATAGTAAAATTGACTTCCAAATATCTAACTAATTTTCATATGACATACATTTCCAATATTTATTGGATTCCAATTAATATTAGAATATACTTCCAAGACCATACCTTTGTTGATTTGTTTGTCATTCTCAGCTTCCTAGGGTTGCCAATAGTTTTTTTTTTCCAAGTTTTAGAGGCCCATGTTACAATGATTCTTCCATTAATAAAAGATAAATAAACCATCACTTGTTTGAGTGGAATGATGTAACAGGATTTGTGTAGCTGATCCTAATTGGTAGGGATGAGGGTTAGACGATGACGATGAACCATTAATTGTTCCTTGAGAGAATCTTCATGGAGTCACAGGTCTAAATGACAAAGACGGACATAAATGCAGTATCAGGGAGAAACCAGTCACCTGGATCTTTCTCTGATGGCTTTAAAATAAATGTATTGCCACATGTCACTGCCATTGGGAACATCTACACAAAACATAAAGCAGGATATTCAGAATAAATTTTAGATTATTCCAAAGTCACAAATTTGAGCTGGTCTTGGGATATGCAATCACCATTCACCAATCTGAGCATCTTCATAAGCAATAATAATTGGAAATATATATATATATATATATATATATATATATATATATATATAAAGGACCCAAGTCACCAGATCAAATATCCATCAAATAAAGCACAGAAGGACAATAAAAGAAAAGGAAAAAAGAAAGCCTTACCCATAAGGGGATCATAGCAGGAAAATTGAATGGACATATCCCTGCACAAACACCGAGAGGTTCCCTAACGCTATATGTATCGATGCCACTTGATACATTGGAAACAAATTCCCCCATTTGCAGACTAGCCATTCCACAAGCATGTTCCACCACCTCTACAAGAGAATCCATGAATTTATAGGACATTTAATCAAATGAGCTGAGTCTTCCAACTAATGATCAATGATGAATGCTATTATCCACAACCCAACGAAACTTATGTATCTTCAATTCTCATTTTATATGTGTAAAGCCTGTGGTCAAGTGATCCAGATTGTTATTACGAGGGCCCCACCATGGCTGTAACATGACACAAAGTATCTCCCCAATGAAACAAACAACTCTTCAATCATGGCCACCTTTCAAAAATAACTCTTCAATCATGGGCTTCATAGTTAAGAGAAGGAAGAATCAGTCTACATTCAACTGAAAAAGGGCCAAAGATTCTACCAATCTGGAAAATTCTCAGGTATGGTCCATCCGCAGAGGAGTCCACCATAAAAATGATCTGAAAACTCGATAGCAGCACAACTTTGCGAAACAAAATGCTATTGATATTCTTACCTAACCCACGGAATACATCACCCTGGGCATCACGTAATGTTTTCCCCTGTTCGATAGTTATATTCATGGCAAGTTTATCCTGAAACAAGTACCAAAATAATTTACCACCAGCCCAAACCTCAAGGAACATTATGATACAGCATTCTTATATACTTACCATGTCTCTACGTATGAGTTCTTGGAGTTTGAACATGACACGTTGGCGAGCAGTGACAGGTGTATTCCTCCATGAAGAAAAAGCCCGTTTTGCCGCACTCACTGCAGCTTTGAATTCTTCATTGGTAGTTAATGGTATTTGAGAAACAACTTCTTGTGTTGCCTATTAAGAAAGAAAGAAAGCTCAACAATTCTTTCTGTTGCTATATAACCATAGAGCCAGACTACGGTAGAGAAATCCCTGGCACATGTGGCATATATGTCCATAATCCAGACCATCCAAATCAAGGATGCTATCATGAAAAGAGAATAGGCCAAAAATTATCACTGATCAAACAATCTCAACTGTCCAACTTTGCCTCTTGAACATTCCCTTTAAACCATTAATTTGACGGACACCAATCAGAATCTAAATCGTCCGATCAGCGTGATTTTCACACTATGCTGCATCCACAACAGAGCCTACAATTTCAGCAGCAAACCGACACTACATGCATAACACCTGCAGCGGCTGCGCTGCTATAAAACAGTAGGAGAAATCCCAAATACAGGTAGCATATATGTCCATCAATCCAGACCATCCATAGCATGGATACTATAGTGGAAGAAGCACATGCAAAAATCAGACTGATCAGGCGATCTTAAACCATTCAATTACACTTGTTAAACATTTTCCCTTAATAGTCCATGTGATCACAACCAATCAGAAGGTAACGACTGCCTAACATCATGATTTTTAGGCTATGCTGAATCGACAACAGGGCCTAGGATTTCAACAACACATCGACATACATGCATACCAACTGTTGTGGAGTGCCAAAAGGCGCTAACACTCAAAGTCTAGCAAACTCACACTATAATCTAACCCTATAATTATGTTAAAAAAGAAGAAAAAAAATGGTATTCTTCAACACTTACAGGGTTTAAAACATCGATCGTGGTATTTGATTGCGAATCCACAAACTCTCCTCCAATGAGATTCCGAACCCTCAGCTACAATAAAATCACAAAACAACAACAACAAAGAATTGATATTTCTGCCCCCTAAAATTGATAATTGAATCATTATGGAGGTTGCTACAAGCACTCGAAAGGGGGGAAATTATGGAGAAAAAAATTACCCTAATAGGGGTGGAAACATCAATATTAGGGGGTGCAAATATCACTCCCCTGGAATTTACCAAAAAGAAAAAGAAAATTTCCACTTCCGCATGGGTGGACTTCGGTCGAACAACTAGAAATCGAATGAGAAATCAAAACCCAAGATCTTGTTTATATATGCAACGATTACCGGAGAGGATCGGTGACTGGGCGATGCATCGGTGGCGGTGGAGAAGCGGAAGATTCCTAAAGCGCAAGCCTGTGATTTCCATGGCTGGACGCCTCTTCTTGCTGCAGAAGCATATAGAGAGAGAGAGAGAGAGGATTTGAGGAGAAGAAGAAAGGGAAGAGAGAAAAATAGAGTTTCTGGTGTGAGAGATTTTTCGTTTTAGCTTACCTTTCGACAGAGAAAATGCCAGCATTTTCCGGTTTTGAAATGAAACCTCTGTGTGAAGACTGAAGAATGCGAGAGACGGAGATATGCGATCATGAAAAAAAGATACAGCAGCTGTATCATAATTTCAGAGAAAGGCACCGTTTTTCTCTAATATATCGCACTTTTTTAAGATCTAAACCGTCAAAATAGTGGTCCATACCATCAAAATCATTAAAAACGAAAATCAGACTTATCCACTGGTCAACATGGACAAATTAGCTAATCAATGGATGGAAAATGGTATGTGACTCACAGTACTATTTTAGTCTACCTAATGAATAGATTAAAATAATTTTTTTTAGAATAATTAATATAGTAATGTTCACATTTTTATCGGATTTGATCTTCTATATATTTGATATATTATCTGAAAAATATAACTATATTCATAACTTATAATACAGCCGCTGTATCAGTTCATGTCCACTTCCCAGTAAGGAAGAAATGTTTAGGTACCAGCGTCAGTACCCTCAGCATCTCGTGCTTCTGCTATTTCTCTTCCAACGTGTCGCATGTGTGAGAAATCTAAACCATTAAATAATTTAATCTATAAATAAAATATTATATTATAGAATAATAAAAATTTATAATTAATAAAGACAATAAATTTCTATCGACTCAGATCGACATCTTTATTCATATCAATCTCCTGGATCATCAGATAAGTCAAACGGCCTCATTTTTGGGCCGGATGATTTCATAATATTTCACCACCTATGGTTGCTTGAACCCTTGACCGGGTGTTGAAACTCCTGAGAGTCTACCATCCGAACAAGAGTAAGGATCCTATTCCGTTTGCACTAGTAGTGAGGGAGAAGACTCCGGTAGATACGGCGGTACCGAGTTAGTTAAAGCTATCTCACCATTAGCACGTGGAAGAAAGAAGTATCAATCTGGACCGTCTATTTAGTGTTCCAAATTTCAATTTGAAGGCCAGTTATCAGATGGCTGAGATCATCCAATATTTGTATACTTTTAATAATTTCACATCCATATTAGGGTAAACTATATGGACGGTCTAGATTGGTGCATCACCCTGCCATGTGTGCTGTGGAGGCATGAGTCTACCATATTTCATTTGCACCGGCTCTTCTACATCTTCTCTCCGGATAATGATAAGCCCCGTCTATAAATCTCGTAGTGATAATCTCGTTCTCGGTAATTTGTCGGCCCAGTAATTTCTCCAATGATATGCATATTTTGACGTGTTTATTACAATATTTTTGAAAAATAAATTAGAAATCAAAATGAGATATTAGAATTTATTTATTATAAATTTAAAATATAAACATTCGGAATAATTTATTCTACTTCTAAATGTTTTTGTTCTTATAAGGGAGTATTACTCTATTTCAATATTGAGATCAGGGGATTAAGTGCTTGTATGGTCTAGGGGTGCACATGGTTTGGTTCAGTTTGATTCAGTTATGGGGTGAAATTGGAACTGAAATGTTCCAAACGGTTTCAAGAAAACTAGAACTAAATTTGGAATCGGACTCTTTGCACCCTATAACCAAATTGGAACAAGATCGTAAAAAATTGGTTCAATTATATGGTTATGGGCTTTTTATAATCCAGTTCAATTGCATGGTGTTTTTATAATTCAGCCCAATCTCTTCTACTGAAAATTTTCACAGAGAGTAATCTTGTCATGGCTTGTTTTTATGACCACTTCATGTTCCTAAAATAATTTTGCTACCAATATCTATTCTTGTTGTGATTCATTTGATGAATGGTATAGTTTTTTATGTTAAAAATAAATAAATTTTAAATATTTATTAACCAAGGGGTCCGGTTCCAAGTTCGAATCTACTATTCAGTTCAGTTCTGCAAAACTCCAAACCAAGAATCAAACCGAACTAATCAGTTGTTTGATTTTCGAAATCAGAATCGGTGCACTTCATAACCGGACCAAACTGTGCATTATGGATAGATCCGATCCAGATTACCAACTCTACCAGTTCTGTGTACACCCATAATATATTCTGACTGCAATGTGGCATGGCATGGCATGAGTGGATGTGTGTGTAGTAAGAATTTCAAAATCTTTAACCCTCTCAATTTGCTAATTGAATGAGCCACATCTATGATGTTTTAAAAAATATAGTTAAAATGAATAAAATGGTCTATATTTGAGATGCATGTAGACCCAACCAAACTAGGACAAATAAGTTAAATGGCTTGACCCAAGTCTATTTTGAAAATAAAAATTTGAGACTTGCATATCAAGCCCAAGCATGGTCAAAGTTTAGTAGAGTGTCTCAATAGTGGGCTCCACTTTAAATCAATTGCAAACCAACATAAAAATAGTGAATCATATTTTAATTGTAAGATATATAATTGACTAATGGACAATATATTTTATTTCAGCTTTAAAATAGCATTTTAAAAAAAAAAAAAAAAAAGCTTAAACTTATTTTATATTAACACGTGAATTTGTCAAAGATGATTACACATTTGTTCAAAACTAAAATTAACTATTATTTCTAATTCCAGTCTTCTATTTTATTTTTTTACCATAACTGAAATTTTGGTTGTATCCAAACAGCCTCTAAATGAAAAAACAGTCTAGCACATGCCTCCCTACATGGCACCTCTTTGCTCTTCCTTTATTTATCTTTTTGCCTTCTTTTTTTTTTGAATATTTTAAACTCTTAAAAACATCTTCCTCCCCTAGTTGGAGCATCTTTCCAAATCACATTGAAAAGGCAGTGCCCACCATCACATTGATGCAACTAAGCTTTATTTGAATGGGCACAATTTATGGAAAAATAACTCTCTTGATTTAACGACCTATGCTATTTAAATACGAGACCATACATTCCACAAAAATAATTATCAAACTTATCTATGTTAGTGATGTATTAAAAACAAATGAATAAAAATGCCAAATGCTAAGTATCTTCTTGTACTTTTTTTCGAGTGCAAAAGATAGTTCAACACCCAACACGGAGGGAGTGGGTTTGTGGAGGTCTTTATAAAACTCATTATGCTCTGCGCATGAGGTTGGCTCGAGAGAAAAACTAGCTAAAAAACCAATTAATTGGGTGTAAATGCATGATACTCGTGTGCGCGGTTCAAATCCAGCACCAATAGGCTTGGGCGGGTCTATTTCATTAAATCTTGATGGGCTTGGTTTTGCAAAATAATAAATAAATAAATAAATAATTTGTTTTAATCAATTTTGTATAACTATTGGATATGGCCCACTTTCTAAGACCATGTTCCTTAAAAGATCCTTGCCTCCTTAAATTCAATCACATCTAAATTTTATATATTTATACCATAGTAGGATTAGCTCTCTCTCTCTCTCTCTCTCTCTCTCTCTCTCTCTCTCTCTCTCTCTCTCTCTCTCTCTCTCTCTCTCTCTATATATATATATATATATATATATATAAAGAAAGGTTGTGATCTCTTGGGGTTTTTACTAACAAGAAAAAAAAATTATTTCTTTCTCTTAAATCTTATTTTCCTCTTCTTCTTTTTCTCAATGGGTGTGTGGAAAATGTGTAGTGGTGATATTGGTGTTGGATTTTTTACAACTTTTGTACGTCGTCAAAATTGTACACCCGATGATTGTATCCTGTGGATAGCACGCTAGGAGCTCACTATAAGAATGGATTCTATATATTGAGGGGGATGAATTATCCCAAAAAAAGCAAATGCATACATGCCTCATTCCAACAAAAAAATAAAATAAAATAATATTTAAAAAAATGATTTATCGTCTAAGTTACTACATTTTAAATCGTTTCAATAGATGTGTTGTTTTTTATTTCTTAATTTATATTTTTCATATCATTGTTTCTAACAAGTAGTTTTGGTATAAGATATAAAGTACTTGCATTCTTGTGAAATAAGCGGGACCATAAAATAATATTCATTTTGCAATAGTATTGATTAAATTCACCATTTAAGTTTCAACTGTTTCCATGTAAACACTCTAAATTTCTCATATTTAAATATTTGAATAGGAAGAACTCAAAACATGTATATGAAAAACCTTTCTTGGAAACTTGACATCATGAAAAATAGCAGAAATGTCGAGGGTTAATGGTCACATGCATGGTTGATTTTGTAAAAATATAAAGTCAATAGTCAACAACGAGAGGCTTTAACTCATTATTATCAAAAAAATAAATCATGAATTGACTTTTAAGTAAAAAATAAATTCCCTCATAAAAAAAAAAAAAAAACGCTTAATATTAACAAATAATTTTCACATCTACTTTCTATGATACAAACATCAAAAAATATTATATTTATAAAAGCTAATTTAATTTTTAATCATGTCAAGTTCCCCATTCAAGGTGTAGGTGTAGAAGTGTTATCTATCATATACAGGTGCTAGTTCCACCATACAAATCAGTTCATTCTCTTTAAAGATTGTCTATACAAACAAGGTTTGTCCAGACGAAAATATGGATTAGAATGTATGGGCTGCTATCCCTATCACCGTATACCAAGTTGTTTAATACTCTTGTAGCATGGCATCATTCACACGCATGCACTCAGACATTGTAAATATGGGTGTAACTCAAATTAACTGGACACTAAGACAGTTGAGATTAGTTCCTCAATTGAAATAAGGTCATGGATATGACTTTTATTTGATGGACAGTTCGTTGAATTTGAATCCAGATATTCTGATTATCATAAACAGAAAAAATTTGTTTGTTGCAATGTAATAGGCCACATCATCATAGACGACATTTAATTGTTAGTGATAATATGGACCAATCACAATGCGGGAAACAGAAGATACGGGTTGGTTGGATTTGAGCCATAAACTTTTGGTTTTTTTACTTTTGATTTAATGTCCATCAATGAACTATTTAATGCATGTATGAGTTCAACTAAAATACTTTATTATGACCCATCTAAAGTGGGTCCAGAAAATTAATGGTTTTGTTTAAATGAAGCATGGTTATGAAGAGATTGATAAATGTGTGAACTCACTTTTTTCATTAAAGAAATAAATCATATAAATAATACATTGAATCAAAACAGAAAGCAATAACTATATCCTATATTTCAGCAATATTCAAGCTGACCTATTCTTAAGGAATACTAACAGAAAAATATTCACAGGACTACATTTAAAAATACAAATGCAGTTAGAACTGCTGAAGCTGATACACCAGAAATTTTGACTACTTCTATATGCCCCTTCAAGATAGGCCATGAGTAGAGAGGCCAATCTTGTCCCGTAATAGTAGAAACTGAGAAGTAGGCAGTGGCTTGGTGAGAAGATCGGCAAGCTGATCAGCAGAGGAGACATGAGCAACTCGAACTAGACCAGACTGAACTTGATCTCTGATAAAATGATAATCAACAGCAACATGCTTCATGCGAGAGTGAAAGATAGGATTGGAACTTAATTGGGTAGCACCAAGATTATCACAATAGACAACCGGAGAAGTTGATAAGCTAATACCAAGTTCTGAAAGAAGAGAATCAACCCAAATGGGAAGTTCAAGCGAGATGGCGACAGCGAACGATACTCTGCTTCTGTGGATGAGCGAGCAACAGTTTGTTGCTTCTTCGAACTCCAGGAGACAAGGTTCCGGCCAAGGTAAACAAGATAAGCACTGGTGGAAGAATAATCGTCTTTATTACCAGCCCAATCCGCATCAGAAAAGGCATGAAGAGAATCAGAGAAGCCATGAAGAGTGAGGGGAGAATCACGATAGAGAAGGAGCCCCCTGCTTAATGTGCCACACAAATAGCGTAAGATACGCTTAACAAGGACTCAATGCTCAGTGGTAGGTTGATGCATAAATTGGGCCATTCGATTGACAGCAAAAGAAATGTCTAGGCATGTTAAGGAAAGATACTGCAGGCTACCAACTGCTGCACGATATGGTGTGGGGTCACAGAGAGGTGTGCCTGAGGTTAAGGAGATGGATGCTGAGCTGGTTGGTAAGGGAGTGAGAACAGGTTTAACATCATCCATATTGGTTCGTTTGAGTAGGTCTTGAATGTATCTTCTTTGGGAGAGCAAAATGTCAAGACGGTGAGGGACAACTTCAACTCCAAGAAAGTAAGAGAGTGGACCAAGATCTTTTAGAGAAAACCTTTGAGCAAGACAGTCAACAAACTGTGAAACATGAGCATCATTGCTGCCAGTTAGGATAATATCATCAACATGCATAAGAAAATACAAGACATGGTTGCTGCTGCGAAGAACAAAGAGAGATGTATCTGAGTGTGAGTTCTTGAAACCAGAAGTGAGCAGAAACTGACGCGACTCGTGATACCAAGCTCGGGGAGCTTGTTCGAGGCCATAGATGGCTTTATGGAGTTTACAGACATAGGAAGGATGATCAGAGTCTACATAACCTGGTGGTTGAGCCATAAATACATTTTCAGAGAGCCTGCCTTGAAGAAACGCATTATTGACATCCAATTGGCGAAGAGACCAGCCATTACTTACTGCGATACTAAGCACAAGTCTCACTGTGGTAGGCTTGACAACTGGACTGAAAGTTTCATGGTAGTCCACACCCGGTCTTTGATGAAAGCCCTTGGCTACAAGGCGAGCTTTGTACCTATCAATAGAACCATCAGAGTTTCTTTTAAGACGGAAAATCCATTTGCAACCAACCATATTAGAAATGTCTTCAGGGGGAACTAGTTCCCAAGTTCCATTACGAACAAGTGCATCATACTCTTCGGACATAGCTTGCGCCAATTGTGATCTTTGAGAGCTTGGGAGATGGATGTAGGAGCAGTATATTGGGACGTTGATTTGTGGGTATGAAGGTTGAGTTTCTGAATTGGTTTGGTGATGTTATTCTTGGCTCGGGCAATCATGCGGTGTTGAGTGGGAGGTGGGATGGGGATGTGTGGTTCGGTGGTTGTAAGTGAATGTTGAGGAGATGGTTGGCGGGCAGGGGAACGGGGCAGCTGGTTGTGAAGTAGTCTCGGGCAGAAGCAGTCCTTAAGAGCTAGCTGCAGATGGAGTGTGGGCTACCTGCTGGGATGATGTAGGAGTGGAGACAGTAAGGACAGGAGGAATCCAAGTAGATATAGTAGTGGAAATGGGACGTGGAAGAGTGGTGTGCAGTGAGGTGTATGGAAAGATTGATTCAACAAACTGAACATGGCGAGAAACATAAATTTTGGAGGTGGATGGGTCAAGGCAGAGATAAGCACTCTGAGATAAAGAGTACCCAAGAAACACACATGGTTTGGAGCGTGGATTAAGTTTGTGTGAGGTATATGGGCGTAGCCAAGGATAACACAAACAGCCAAAAACTTTTAGTCTAAAGTAATTGGGATTTTTGTGAAAAACTAATTCAAAGGGGGAGGACAGATTGAGAGTGGTGGTTGGAAGCTTGTTAATGAGGTAGACAGCAGTAGCAAAGGCATGAGGCCAGAAGGTGATTGGAAGTGAAGCGTGAGAGAGTAGGGTGAGGCCAGTTTCAACGATGTGGCGGTGTCTCCTTTCAGAGTAACCATTGTGTTCAGGTGTATGTGGTGGAGTAGTGAAGTGGGAAATACCATGAAGGGAGAGGTAATCTTTGAGGACCATATATTCGCCTCCATTATCAGAGTAGAGAGTGATAATTTTTTTAGAGAAATAATTTTCCACAATGGCTTTGAAACGTTTGAAAACTTCTTGAACTTCAGATTTTTTTTTAGGGGGTATAACCAAATGTATTTTGTGAAGTGATCAACAAAAATAACATAATATGTGAAACCATCTTGTGACAAAATAGGAGAAGTCCATACATCAGAAAAAATTATTTCAAGAGGATTTGTAGAGTGAAGAGATGAAATGGAGAAAGGAAGCTTATGACTTTTATTGCTAAGACAAGCATTACATGAGAATTCTTTTGGTAAAGGTGCAGAAAAATCTAACTGATAATTAGACATAATGTGTTTTAAAATGGGAAAAGCGGGATGACCTAAGCGATGATGCCAATTTGATGATTTGGTTTTGACATGAGAGAAGGCTAGAATTGGGGAAGAGGCGGGTTGTGCAGCTGGCCACTCATACACTCCATCCTTAGTATTGCCCGTCAAAAGGAGTGCCCTCGTACGAAGATCCTTCACATGAAAAGAAGAGGGTAAAAATTCAACAGCGACATTATTAGAGATGCAAAATTGAGAGATAGAAATTAAGTTCTTTTTCATAGTTGGCACACAAAGAACATCATCCAAGGTAAAAGTGGTGGTTGATGATGGAAGAGAAGCAGAACCAGTGTGAGAGATGAGTAAACCTGTACCATCACCAATCATAACATCATCTGATCCAGTGTATGGTGCATGAAGAGACAGGTTGTTTAATTCGGTAGTGACATAATGAGAGGCTCCACTGTCTAGCAGCCATGATGGATTATTGGTGGTGATATTGGCAGCATAGTGAGCCCGTGGCTGCCAAGAGGTGGAAGAGGTAGCTGGTGGTGTAGCACTTGTAGTGGATAATTGTATTGGTACAAGCTGGAAGGATGGACATCGCTTGACAGTATGACCTTGAATGCCACAGATTTAGCAAAACCCCTGGTATGACGAGGTGGAGGTCGGTTGGTGCAAGGTGGAGTTCCTTGGTTGGTGGCCATAGGAGGGCGGGCAGGGTAGGTTGCAGGTGGACGCTAACCCGTGTTACCTGGAGAGTATGAGTGGTTGGGACGCCAGTTGGTGTTGGTGTTGGTCCTATGTAGCCTCCAGTTGGTGTTCATAGGATTGTTTCTGTTTGTGGGATTAGCAGTAATAGGAAGATTTATTTCAGATTTTGTGTTGGTTGAGAGAGAGGCTTCAAAGGATAAGAGTTTCTCATGGAGTTCATCAAATGATATAGAGGTGTCACGGGCTTGAATAGCACGGACAAGTTCTTTGTACTCATCACCTAGTCCATCCAAGATCTTCTCTGTAAGGTCTTCTTCCTCCATTGGGGCACCTAGGATGGCCAATTCATCTGTACGTGCTTTGACAGAGTGCAGAAAATCAGTTACTGTCATAGTGCCTTTACTGGGATTTTTGAGAAGATTTTTGACTTATTTGATGTGACCACGAGATGGTTTGGCATAGGTATTTGCTAGAATAGTCCATGCTTCACAAGAGGTTTTGGCACGAGCAATGAATGAGATGATTGTGGGTGAGAGAGAGCCAATGAGAGCATTCAAAATCAGTTGATCTTGGTGAATCCAGAGGGTGTAGGCAGGATTTGGTGTGGCAACATTGTCTGTTGTTAGAGTTTTGGGTGGACAAGGTTTGGATCCATCAATGTATCCAAGGAGATCATAGCCAATGAAGAGTGTTTCAAATTGGATTTTCCATGAGAGATAGTTGGATGAGGTAAGTTTGAGAGGAGCTTGTGCAACTGTGTTGATTGTGAGGAGTTGAGATTCATTGGTGGTGGGTAGAATGGGTGTACCATTTGGAGTAGTCATGACGGTATGGGAAGGGGGGAAAGGGAGAGAAAAAGAAAAAAAAAATTAGCAGCAGTGAAGGAGGAGCTGCTCTGATACCATGAAGAGATTGATAAATGTGTGAACTCACTTTTTTCATTAAAGAAACAAATCGTATAAATAATACATTGAATCAAAACAGAAAGCAATAACTATATCCTATACTTCAGCAATATTCAAGCTGACCTATTCTTAAGGAATACTAACAGAAAAATATTCGGAGGACTACATTCAAAAATACAAATGCAGTTGGAACTGCTGAAGCTGTTATACACCAAAAATTTTGACTACTTCTATAGGTTATATGTACATTTCCTTAATACGTGTGCATGAGCCATCACACTCTCTCCGAGCATCATTGAAGTCTCTCTTGCATGATGACCTTGTTCCTTGAGGCGCAGGAAGTTCCAGTAGTGGGAAGATGTGTGAGGGCCGCTGACAAATCCACCCCGTCCATCAGTTTTGTACGACCTCGGTAGGTCAGATGACTAAAAATCATGTGGATCCCAAACTCACTTGGGCTACACCACACAAAACAGTAGGAATGGAAACGAGCACCATTGAAACTTTCCTGGAGCGAACCATGATGTTTCCAAACCGTTCATAGGGCTATTGCCACTCAGATAAATTGGAGGCAAAAACATCATCCTGATACAAAACTTCTGTGGACCCCCACAAAGTTTCCAACAGTGAGCATTCAATCCCACATATTTCATGTGGTGTGGACCAGAGGAGTTTTGGATCTGTCTGGCTTTTAGAGTCTTGTCATATCGTGCTACTGCAAATTTGATAGACGGTGTGGATTTGTCAAAGGGCATATCTGTGGGCCCCACACAGCTTCCAACTACTGGAATTTTGTCCCTGGGATGACAGCCCTTCCACTCCCTAATAACATCACAGAAATATATATTTTTTTTTCACTTGCATGTTTAATCTAATTTCCAGCAGCTCACGGGTACCATCAGAATTATTTTTTTTAATCTGGACTCCAAGTTGGGTTCAAAACAGGTAAAAGCTTTACATGGTTGGCCCACCCAATGGATGGATTAGATGGTGCATGCACATGTCACTTTGTCATATCCACGGTGTAGACAGGCTCTCTTACATGCGTGGAGCTTAGAAATATACACTTTGTTGCTACAATAACAGATATACATTTATTTCATATGTAATGTACTATGGAGACTAACTTGCCCCGACCTGACCTGACCTGACTTGACTTTCACTTGTTCCAAGTTTATGGACCTGGCTAGGCCTTGTTTTTAATTGGGTCCAAGAAACCTGGATCTAAATATCCGAATGGGTGCCTAATAGCACATGGACTTGATCTTTGGGCTCAGGTCTTCAAGAACGAGATCAATCTAATAGTACCCGGACCGCTTGGGCAGGCATATGGTAGGACCCGCCCGTAAAAGTCCCTAGCTTTTCGGGTCCACCTCGTTGTATATGTAAAATTCATTTCGACGACCTTTAGGTGAGAACTATAATGGCCCATACATGTTATTTGTCGTAATTCAATTAAACACAAGGCCACGTGTATTTATGAAGGCCTGTGCTTGATTAAGCATGTGCAGGAGAGTGCTAGAGTCGTATTCAACTCGGGTTCGATTGAATGCCGGTGACCCCAATGCTGAGATGGATTAATTAAGACTGAATCCATGGGATTTCCTGCTTTCATCAGCCACTGATTGTTATAGCCATACGGCGATTTTAGAAGGGTAAGAGCTGGACCTTTCGAATGGATTTTGTTTTACTTTGTGTTAAAGACTTTTCTTTCAACAATAATTGTAGACTTTGTATTTTTAGTAAAACAATGATTAATCAATATATTTAAAATTAAAGGCTAACGATGCTGATTTTATTGATTAGTATTTGAAGCTTATTACAATTAGCAGATAAATAAAATAAGTAGAGAAATAAAACAAATGATGAATATTTATGATTGTATGGACAAACAATCAAGGCGGATGGTCAACAAGATGTGATTGGGGTGTGATCTTCCAAGTAATGACTCATTTGATTGGGGATCCGATAATGGTGGGTTGTGGATATTTATATTAATCTTAAGTGTACTACAATTATGGTACTGGACAATAGCGATCTAAGCTAATTTAAACTCTCGATATTCTGTAGCGTGACTGGATAGAAGTGGATGAATTAAAAACTAAGGATAAACAACGTTGTGCCATGTATATTGATTATGTTTGGCATGGGCCTCGAGCTCTTCATCGTTGCTCCTTATATAACTTTGGGAGGAGGCAAACCTACGTTGGGTTTACTTGTTGGTCCAGGATCCTGTTGTCAGAGAAGTGATGTCTTCACATCATCAACGCCTTGCTCGACCGGTCAAGGGTTAGGCTCGACCGGTCAAGGGTCCACTCGACCGGTCGAGGCCTACTCGACTCAAAGTCCAGAGACTATTGATTTTGCTATTTCGTACTGCTCGACCGGTCGAGACCCTCCTTCGACTAGTCGAGAGTTATGCAGATTTCGCGCGGGTTACGTAAATTTGAGGTGGTTTCGCAGAGGTGCGGAAGGAGAGTTTTCTAAACTATAAATAGGCGTCCCTAAGGCTATTCTAATGTATGTTAAGGCATTCTAAAGGGGTTCAAAGGATTCCTAAAAGGGTTTTAGGGTTTCTAAATGATGTAGCAAGGGTGAGATTCGAGGTTGTTCGAATTGAGTAAGTCATTTCTCTTTCTACTTTCTATTTTCATAGTGGAATTTTGCTGTTGTGTGCCATGGTTTTTTCCCGCAAGGGTTTTCTACGTTAAATCTTTGTATTCTCTTGTTTTTGTTTGGTACTCTTGGATTGTTATCCTAGATCCATATCTGTGTGATTCCGCAGCACGAATTTCTAACAGATCCTTGACAATCCGATGCACAGTTGTTTTCTGATCTTTCTTGCCTAGCTAAAGAGATCTTTGCGGGTCACAGTATCAAATTGTTTTCAAACCTCTTTGCTAATGTAACTGCAAAGATTCGTAGTCGTTATGGGATCGGTCTTACTAGACCAGGATTCATCATGATATCCTTGGTTCCCATCAATTATGAGAAGAATCCGCTTCTTGAACCTTCGTAATCACCACGAGAGCACTGATCATCTCTAGGAGGATCTCCTATCTTTGTAGGATTGTACGAGATGCCTTACAAAGTATATGCAAATTTGCGATAAGATCCCTATTTTGATGGATTTTTTATAAACTTATTAAGCACACTGCTTTAGCCGCACATGTCACACGTGTTAGGGCTACGTATCATTCGTCACAATGTCTTATCTCTAGACAACATGTGGCTTTGTGTTGTTCTGCTTTTGACATATAACATGTCACCGAAAGATGTGGGCATCGATATGTGAGTAGAATTTCATCCATCATTAAGTGTGTAATGTTGATACATGGCAGCATCTTATTGGTCTACGTGACGGCTGAATGAGGTAAACAAATACGAAAGAAAGCATCGCAAGGGCTCATATGGATTACACCAATGGAATATAATATAAAGTTGCTCTCAAATCTACTATGTTTGCACAGTGTGGCCTACGTGAGTTTTGCATCAGGATGATTTTTAGCTCCACTTTGTCTTGATGAGTTACACCTGGTTATTGGGTTTGATGAAAGATAAACACCTCAATGGCCCCAAATAGGAGCCCATATAAAATGGCATCACATCCCCATTGTTCCATGTAGCGTGGCTCATTTGAATTGTGGATCTTGTTGGGGATTTGTGTTGCGGAATCACACAAATCTAGATCTAGGATAGTAATTCAATAGTAAAAAGCAATCACAAGAGAACACAAAGTTTTAACGTGGAAAACCCTCGCGGGAAAAAACCATGGCACAAAGTGACAGAAATCCACCTTGAAAAGAAAATTACAAGAGAGAGTACTTACCCGATTCGAAAAAACCTCGAATCTCACCCTTACTACACCTTTGAATAACCCTAGAACCCTTTAGAATGCTTTAGAATAATTTCTCATACCCTAGAAAAGCCGTAGGGATACCTATTTATAGTTTAGACAACTTCCTTTTCGCACCCTTGCGAAAACCGACTCAACTTTCCACAGTCCGCATTAAATTTGGAAACGAATCTACGTAACCTCGACTGATCATGTAGATTGCTCGACCGGTCGAGAGGACCCTTCAACCCCTCGGCCGGTCGAGCACCACGAACCTCAGAAACATGTGCTCGCTGGACTTCGAGTCGAGCAGCTCTCTCGATCGGTCGATTATGGACCACGACCGGTTGAGCAACAGAAAAATCTGATGATTGAAGGCTTTCTCTACCCAATTTTTGGCCATAAGGCACAGGATTTATGATAAAACCTGATAGAGGGAACGGATTTTACATACAAAGGCTGGTGTTTTCCACAAGTGCGATAAAAAATTCCAGTCCTGTCTCCTTTGCTCGAAACACGATAGTTGACCACCCTAATCACACATGTGAAACATCAGGACCATTGATACACGGGGCTACAACAATAAGAGCGGACGCTATCAGTAGCAACTCGCTACGAGACGGTGTTGCGTGGGCCCACCATGATGTATGTGTTTTATTCAAACGTTCCGTCATTTTTTATCATTTCATTTTTTGGCTCATCAAACCAAAGTCTCGGTTGTAGCACATCACAGGAAATATCAGTGATGACGCCTACCATTCAACTTCTCAGGGGTTACAGGAGTTTTGACTCAAGCTAATTTTGTGGTTTCCCTTGATCGGGTCTTTGTTATCTAATCAACAGGTTGGATGTTAAGAAATATTATAGTGGTTTCGGTCTCACCGAAGTTACGCACTTCAGAAGTTGTACACGTGGCATACATTAACTCAAGATGAGCGACAGCGGGTTTCACCGTTTAGTTGCCAGGCGGGTTTCTTTTTTACTATAGACGCTACCTTGTATCCACTTGTTTTTTTATGACGTAAACAAAACCTATATTACCAAGCTAAACTATATTCGGACGAACCAATAAAGATGAAATTACCTTTACCTATTTTACTTGCTTTTATTTAAAATTAAGGGTATTTTTATCCAAAACCAAATGCACTTTCATTGCATAAGTTTTCGGCCGTTCATGAAAAAAGGCATAAAGGCTGAGTGTCTACAGTGCTAATCCAGGCCAAAATCAGATTGGCCGTCGGATTCATGATACTCGCTTGTGGAAGTTGGACCGTTGGATATTTTTTATTTTTAATTGTCCAATAAATGGCCACTAATCCGATGCTCAGGTAATCAAATGAGTGTAACCTTTTATCCATAACACATCCCGGAAACATAATTTTTACAGATTCGTTTGACTTAATTGTCTGCCACGCATGCAATTTCTAAGTAATTTCCAAGTGCCTGAGTATCAACCATCACACTCTGCCACAGTATCAAATGGCGGTTTTTCTAAATTAGATAATACAGAAGCACTGCAAGACACAGAAGAAAGGGGGAAAAATGCAACAAACGCTTGTAGACTTTACTAATTTCAATCCTAAAATCCTTCGTTGCTTCTCAAAATCAAAGCTCTCAATCCATCCTCGCTGCAGTAAAATCCGAAATAATTCAAAAAATCCTACTACCATTCGTACAACTGCTACAGTCATTTCCAGCCCTTCGAATTCCTTCATAAAACACTGCCTCAAGCTCCGCCAGAGCTCTTCCTATCGCCATTCGCATGCTTCCGTTCTCGTCGTCGGTTTCACTCCCATAAGGTAATGATTTCTCTCTTTATCTTTGTTGGGCTTTCATTCTGATTCAATTTGGGCGTTGTTTTCTGAAGTATTGGGATTGATTTTGTTAGGAATTGTGTTTTTTGGGTGTTTGGAATCTGTTTTTGTTTTGCTATTGATTGAAAAGAGCTAAATCAGGACAAACTAGAAGTGGGTTTTGGGTCTTGGGGTTGGAATTTGAGATTTTGGAGGTGGATTTTCAGTTTGGTGTGTGTGTGTGTGGGGGGGGGGGGGTGTGAGTAAATGTATGAAGGGCATCCAATCCGTCCATCAGATATGTGAGCTCATGCCACCCCCAGGTAGCAAAAATCAGCCTGATACAACGCTCTGGCGAGCTACAGCTTAGGGAGCATAATGGGAAAGAACTTCCCGCCGTTGATTTATACCGAGGATCACCTGAGTTGCAAAACACTGAATTTGGCCTGACTTGTCATCCAGGTCAGATTAGGGTCTAGATGGTCTGGATTTAAGATAAACTACATGCTGGGTTCGTCATTCAAATGAACAATAAGCATTCACTCTCAACTTTTTCCCTGTGGTGTGGCACACTTGAGTTTTGGATTGGGCTGATTTTTGGATACCGGATGTAACTTGAGGTCACGGATATGATGGACGGGTTGGATTTCATGAATGTTCATCATGTGGAGCTGAGTTCTATCTGGCATCATCACTGCCACCAGAGCAGCCCCTTTCTGGAAAGTGGGTTGTGTTCTTCTTCTTCTTCTTCTCTCTCTCACTCTCTTAAATGGAATTTTACACAGTTGTCTGGCACAGTATGGTGGATTAAATGCACCAAGCTGGCCCACAAACACAGGATGAACATGTACTCAATCCAAAACCTTCCATATTGTGGGCCATGCTGTGGATGGGGCACACCATGGGAAATTATGCTGATTGGAAGCTCATAACTGTCCAATTCACAACCATCAAATTGATGGTTGGAAAGAAAAAGGCATCGATGGTGTGCATTAAGTGGGATGCAATGGGCAAAGGTCCATTGCTTGGACAGTTAGGACTGCTGGATCAGTGTGATTTTTAGACTGTGCCCACTGCCCAGTGAACAAGTGGGCCTCTCAATTTGAATAATTTGGATTGATTATATGCCTGGCATCGGTACTTGTTGGTGTTTTCATCCATGTGATCCACCCTCATTCTAATATGACGTAAATCATTTCCAGTCTATCTGACCATTGAGAGATCAAGTAGTGAACAATATATCGATTGGTGCGTGTTTGTTGATGATTTATACTTGCTCAAGGTTAGCAATTCCATTAGGGCGCGTTTGGGTGCGTCATAAAATTGAATTGCAATCGTGACTTATTAAATGTGGACCATCGGCTAGTTCCTTTAAACTGTCCATCCTTTCCGTTTAGGGGCATCCCACCTGATGTGTAGGTAGGGCCATCAACAGGTTGGGTTCGGGTTGGGTCCTAGTATACCCATGCCTGGCCAGCTGGGTTCATGTCTTGCTGCGTCTGGGTCTCGTTCTTGAAGACCCGGACCCTGATCCGCTTGGTTCTAGGTACCCATCGGGTCTTTGGATCTAGGTTTCTAGGTAGTTTTCAACTAAGAGCATTTGCATGGTCGGGCCAATTGATGGATCATGGATGGCTTTAGATCACACATGCATGCGCGACTTTGACACATGTGTGGTGTGTAAATGGGCTCCCTTGCATGCCTATGGCTTGGGAAACCTTATTCCATTGCTAGAATAAACTAACTGGCTTGGTCTGGACCTTGCTTGAACGAACCCAACCTAATTTTAACTGGGTTCTGGTCGATGGACCCAAATTTAACCGGGTCTCGAAAGCTGAGATCAGAACCCCACCCAATTACTTGATGGGTCCAAAAAATTGGACTTAGACCTGTTAAAATTGGGTTGGGTAACCCAACGAGGTTTGGGCGAATGGTCTTCACCGTAGGTTTGCTCCCTATAGGTGAGGGTTGTTGGACCTAGGCTAGTGGGCCCACTGGTGAGCAATCACTAGTGGGTGGGTCCTGCAAGTTTAGGCTTCTTCCGGCTTCTTCCGTTATGAGAAAGGATTTCAAATTCAACTTTGAATTTGATTTTTGATGGAAGTTAGGGATATGATCGGATGAGACTCTCTCTCTCGTAAGATCGATTATTAGAAATACCATGGGTATACAAAGATATATAGTGTGCACTATAATTTGTCCATTTTGGCTTGTCCTTGGGACGATTTAATCCATAGATCGTGATCCGGGGCCATCTATACTGTAGGATTAGAGGTGTGAATAGATCCATCTACTCCAGTAGTAGATAGGTGGGCAGTTGGAGCATTAATCTTTTGCTTTGTAAGGGTTTCAAAACTCATGTAGACTGTCAGATCTTGAGGGCTCACCTTCCGCGCTTCCCTACAGTGGTATCAGAGCATTCAATGGCGGATCTCCGATTATTTTCATCTAAAAAGGTAAGTGGCCCTCTTTTTTTTATTTAGATTGGAATCCTGATCATGGCTTTTGAATGGTATCAGATCAATATGCGCACTATGATTCTCACTGTGCACATATGCACCAAATTTGGGCCCACGTGAATGTATGTGCACGTGTAAAATTTAGTGGGCAATACCCACTACCATGGCCTATCAATTTGAATGATCTTGATTCCATACATGTAAAGCCATGTGTACGGTGGATTAGATTTTGTATACACGTATGCCATGTGCATGTAAGCCTGATTATGATACATCAAGGTGATCATGTAGACCTTTATGTTTCCATACATGTAAAGATGATGGTTACCTTTACGTGCACGCCAGGTTCTTTGTAGATCACAGTGATTTCCATTACAAGGAATCATGTGATAAGTAGACCATATCTTTGGGCCGTGTACATGCATTCTTATTCTGATAAGTGGGTCCGTAGATGTTTAAATCCAGACCGTTAATCCGTTGCATCCCATTGATGATTACCGTGCGGTGGGACCCAATTGTCAGAATCCACAACCCACGTGGGAACGTATACAGATAACCTCATTTTTGCATTTGTTTTGACATTACATCCCTGGTCTGCATGTATATCTCATGTGTATCTCTTCCACGTTATGTACACCTTTTTGTTGGGTTGTGGATTGGTCCACGTGATGTACCCCATGCATGTACATCACAACACCTATATACCCCATGCGTGTACATCACACAGCTACTGTGAATGTGAGAAGCGGATTAGCTGATGTATACCAGCAATATAGTTGTTGTATTGAAATACACTACTAAAATATAGCTGCCGTATTAGAGAAGCGGATTGGCTGATGTTCATCACACCAGCTATATTGAGGTTAGCAAATCATGTGGGTCCGATCACATGTATGAGTTGTATCCAAACCGTCCATCCATCAGGCGAGCTCAGATATAGGCTTTAAAAAAAAAAAAAGACTGATTCAAAATTCAGGTGGGCCACACCATTCTAGCTTAGATCTCTTAGGACCATCTTAAAAAAAAAAAAATGGTGGTCCGCCCCATTCAAAGCTGCTGGGCGAATTGGGCTTGAGTCAGCACTGACCCATAGCCCAGGCTAACGTAGTACCCTCCACTCTAGGAACCAAGTAGCCTAGGCTTTCACCCAAGTTACATGATTCAACCGCTCATCTTAGAACAGCCAAGCCAGCAACACCGACAGGACCCTATCCTACAGACCCAAGCCAGTCGCCCTCATCACCTCAATGGTAGATGTTCATTCCTTACTGCATTGTACAATGTGGCCCATTTGATAATTAAATCCGTCTTCTTTTTTGTAAACTGTTGATGAAAAGAAGCCAGATCCTTTATTCAGGTTGATTACACCAAAAGGACAATATGGGTAGGATAACAACCATAGATTTTAGTGGGTTCATCATGCATTTATTTTTGATCAATTCCAAAAAGCAGGTATAAAGTAGCAGCATGAAATAAAAATACTAAAATACTAACATTTTATTCACTATTGATCAAGAGATCGTTAGTAATCGAAAGGATCATCAACCATGATGATCAATGTTGATGAAAGGATCCATCATCAACAATGATCATTAACGGTGATGATCGGATTTATCGCTAATGGACATGATCACTAGTGAAAATAGAAACTCTCTACAGATCTTAGCACTTTTTCTTTTTTTTTCTTTCTTTCTTTCTTTCTGATGTTTATATGTGTGATATAATTTGGCTTAATGTGATTAAATATAAGCCCTTTTTTTATTAGCAAATAATAATAATAAAAAAATAGTGCTAGAATGCTCCCTACACATTTAAATAGGTTGTGCATAACCTGAGTGGGAGTTAATTCTCCTCCACTAAATGATGCATGCAACCTGTAATGGAAGGTTGCACGTTATACAAATATAATTTTATAAAAGCATCAATTTCATCTTAAAAGGAGAACTTGATTGTTCTACACCTCCCATTCGGGTATGTGGACTTTCAGATCTCGTTAAAATGTGTTGACTATTTTTATACTTTGAAAATTTGAATAACACGTAGAAGTGTTGATGATGAGAATCAATACCTTAGATCATAGCTAAGTAGTGATACTTATACAATGTAGAGATGGCCGCCAAAGCATTAATCGCTGAACAGCTAACAGGACAACATTTCGACGGTAACAACTACGAAGACTGGTCCCGTGCAGTGCGAAGCCTTTTGGACGAGGACGACATATTGCATACACTCGATGAAGTTCAAGAGGAACCCATATTGATTGAAAATCAAAAGATTATAGCCATGCACCGTTCCTTGCCTGAATCTTGGGCCCCGATTAAAAGAATTCTGAACCATACTGATTCTATCACTACGTTCAGAGACTTTTGTGGCCACTTGGTACGTGAGGTTGAAATGAATGCAATTCAGTCAGGTTGGGCCAAAGCCTTTGTAGCAGAGACCCATAAGCGGAAAGCTAACAAGAAACGGTTCAAAGCTCGCAAGAAGACGAAAAAGAATAACCAAGAACAGAAGACCACAACACCTCCCCCAAATCTCAAGAAAGGGAATGGAAAGAAGCGGCAGAAAAAGACAAATATGGTTTGTTTTATCTACGAAAATTCCGGCCATTATGCTCGGCAGTGTGCCTATAAAAAGACGGTAATTCCTAAATTACTAGATACTTTGTATGTAGGCATTTGTTCTGAAATCCTTTCCGTTGATACTATATCTAACGAGTGGATTTTGGATTCAGGCGCAATAAAGCACGTGACATGGAGTCGTCGAGGACTCAAGGAATTCCGGCCTGTAGCCAAGGGAAGTTATAAGGTGTATATGAGAAATAATGATGTCGAAGACGTACTAGGGATTGGCGTTTCCCATCTCCGTACGCGTATAGGGCGAACAATAATCCTCCATAATACTCTTTATGCATCAGGGATGCGTCGGAATTTAATTTCTGTTTCTAGGTTATTATTTTTGATGGTTATGATATTTGATTTTCCGGGACAAGAGTTTCTTTGAGACTAAATAACCTCATCTTTGCATGGAAAAATTTATTTTTAGATTTATTTATTCTGGACGTAGATTGTGATAATGCACCTCTAGCTTTATTTGCTATGTCGAATAAAACTGTAGTATCTGAATCTCAAAAATGGCACGCGAGGTTAGGTCACATCGGAAAGGATCCTATGATAAGACTAGTACATTCTGGTTTATTAGACTCCTTATCCAAAGTTGATTTGTCATTTTGTGAACATTGTGTGTTCGGAAAGACTTCTAAGAAACCATTTCCTAAAGCGGCTAGGTCTAAGGGCACACTAGAGATAATCCATTCAGATATCTGTGGACCCTTTAATGTACATGCCAGAAATGGATCTCAATACTTTATCACTTTCGTTGACGATTACTCGCACTATGGAGATGTGTATTCCATCTCACACAAATCTGAGGCTTTTGATTGTTTTCTTAAATATAAAGCTGAGTTGGAAAATCAGCTTGAGAAAAAGATAAATCCTTCGATCTGATAGAGGTGGCGAGTATACATCTGAAACGTTTAAATCATATTGTGAAAACGTTGGCATTGTTCGGCAGTACACAATGGCTTACACTCCACAACAAAATGGTGTTGCAGAGAGAAGAAATAAGACACTATTGGACATGGTTATATTGATGATGGCACAAGCCAATCTCTCTACCACATTCTGGGGAGACGCACTGTTAACAGCCGTCTGTCCTTAATAGAGTCTCATCCAAATCCATTCCTAAAACCACATATGAGATGTGGTCTCGGAGGATTCCTTCTCTAGCCAACCTACGCCCTTAGGGATCTTTGAGATATGTTTTGCTACCTACTCCGCACAGAGGTAAACTTGATAGTAAAATTATTGAATGCGTGTTCATAAGGTACCCCATGCATTCAAAGGGATACGTGCTAGTTTATGAAGATCATGGATGTTGGATTGAAATAGAATCTCGGGACGTGATCTTCGTCGAAGATAGATACCCTAGCCGAATGAAGCAAAAGGTTCCAATAAAACTCTTTGAAATACCCGATGTATCTCACGAGAATGGGAGTTCTGCTTCTTAAAATGATGATGCTCCTGTAGTTCGTCAGGACAGTGGGAGGACATCTCAGTAGGCTCTTGAGTTACGTCAAAGCGAAAAAGGATTAATTCCCCGAAGATACTTCGATATTGAGAGACAAATATTCTCTTGCGTTGCAGTTGATGATGAAGAACCTGATTCATATCAGGATGCATTATTGTCTTTTAACTCGGCCGATTGGGTGAATGCTATGGACGAAGAGATCGCTTCCATAAAGGAGAATAAAGTCTGGGAACTTGTTGATCTGCCTTCCAATCGCAAAGCGATAGGTAATAAATGGGTACTAAAGATCAAAAGAAAGGCAGATGGTACAATGGACAAGTATAAAACAAGATTAGTTGCTAAAGGTTTTTCACAAAAGGAAGACATTGATTAGGAGGAGACCTTTTCACCTGTTGCAAAGTTTTCCTCAATCCGCATAATCTTGTCCATTGTCGTAAGTTTAAACTTAGAGTTATATCAGATAGATGTAAAGACCGCATTTTTAAATGGTGACTTAGATGAAGAAATATACATGCAACAGCCCATGGGATATGTGGACAAAAAACATCCAAAGAAAGTCTGCAAGTTGTTGAAATCTATCAACGCAAGTTGTTGAAATCTATCTATGGGTTGAAGCAATCTTCAAGACAGTGGTACATGAGGTTTTACTTAGCCATCACCATTTTTGGATTCACGATGAGTGAAGAAGATCATTGTGTATATATGAAACGGTCTGGAAGATCTTTTCTGATATTATCTCTATATGTAGACGATATCCTGCTAGCTGGTAATGACATACAATTGTTGATATTGACTAAAGATTGGCTATTCTCGAACTTTGAGATGAAAGACTTCGGTGAAACCAACTTTATTCTTGGAGTAAAAATCATCAAGGATCGCCCTAAGAAATTTTTAGACTTGTCTCAAGCCACCTATATACAAAAGATCTTAGAGCAATTCAGGATGGAAAATTCAAAAGCTGTTGAAACCCTTATGGATAAAGTTACCAAGCTAGACAAAAAATCGTGTCCCCAGACTGAAGCCGAGAAATTGACTATGTCATTAGTACCTTATGCAAGTGCAGTGGGGAGCTTAATGTATGCTATGCTTTGCACCAGACTAGATATTAGCTATGCAGTTGACATAGTCAGGCGTTATCAGAGTAACCCGGGACAGTTTCATTGGCAAGCCGTCAAATGTATATTCCGCTATCTCAAAGGAACAAAAGACCTAATGTTGTGTTATGAAGGCACAAGCCTCGAGCTCAAAGGATATTCTGATGCTGCTTGGGGTAATGACGCCAACGAGGGAAAGTCTGCTTCAGGATATATATTCTTACTCGGAGGAGGAGCTATCTCATGGTCGATTAAGAAACAAACATCCACAACTCTTTCATTTATGGAGGCCGAGTACATTGCATGTTGTGCTGCAGTTCAGGAGTGTGTATGGATTCACAGATTTCTATTGGGTCTGGGTGTTGTATCGAGTGTTCGTCAGCCTATATCGCTGAAGATAGACAATACTTTTGCCATTGACTTGGCAAAGGACCCTAAACACTACCAGAAATCTAAGCACATTGAGATCAAGTATCATTACGTCCGTGATCAAGTGAGAGATAAGAAGGTCACCCTCAACTACATTCTTACTAAGGAGATGATGGCTGATCCCATGACGAAACCTATAGCTAGAGATCTATTTCAGGTTCACGTCAGGTAGATGGGATTGAGGAAAGCTTGACTGATGTACTTGTTTTGTAGTACCTTTAATCTTTCATTAATGAATAACACATTTCATTTATTCAGTATTGAACACTAATATAAACTAGGTAAGTAGATCATCAGCATTTACCTTAAGATCATGTAGGATTTCTATTTTTGTCGGCAGGCCGGTCACTCACTCGCATGGGTTGACCAACCTTAAATGTATAAGAGAGGTACATTTGGGGTCATGTTCATACACTGAGGCATGAACTTCTCTTTATTTTGAATAATAAAGGATGGGGATATGAGTGAGTCGTATCTGCCTACAATCTTATAAAGATAGAAGATGAGACTGATAAAGTCGAATAACATAATTGCACCATTCTTTTACACGCGATAAATGTTATGGCCTGAATTTAAAGCCAGTTTATGAGGTTATGAGATGAGTCATACCTCATGTAGAATGGCCTGCGTATTGTAGACCCAACATTCACCTAGTATTGTCTACTTTACGACGTAGATTGTAGTCATGTGTTGGGACCTTTTTACCTACAAATTGCTTTGATTCGATCCAATCATTGCAACGTGCTAGTAGCTAGTCCCGTAGGTGACTCTTTGTGTCCTTAGCTACCCTCCTCTTGTGTATATGAGGATGAGATTGAGTGTCGCTACTTTAGTGTACTATGAAGAAAGGTCCTTGATTGCCCAGACTCGGTTACGCTAGGAAAACTGCTTGATTAATTCAAAATTACACATCTGCGTGGGGAAGATCTCGTGACAGCTACACCAAGTTTCTAGAACTGTAAATACGCACTTGAAGACTTATCCGCTAACAGTATCGAGTTGTTTTTATTAGACTTTTGCAAACAATATTTTTCTTTAAAAACATATATATATATATATATATATATATATATATATATATATATATATATATATATATATAGTATTGCTTTAAATTGGTTTTAGTCGAAGTTTGTAAAAAATCAAGTTTTTAGAATAACTCGATAAGTTGGATAAGTTCGTATGTTGGCCGAGTATTCCAGATTGGGAGTTAACTCCATCCGGTGTGGTTATGCGGACTAGGACAGGCATTGCAAAGCTTGGGTTATTGAGTATTAGTTAGGTAGTCACTTAGTACTTAAGCACCTGTGAGAAGATTACGGTGATCCAGCTGGTCCCACGCCTCTGATTCTTTTGATCGCGATGTTAGGTCTTTGATTGTTATTAGGCAAGTTAGATGGACAAATCTTTTGTGCCTATCCCACAATGTGATTGAGTGGGAGATGTTGGACCTAGGCCAGTGGGGCCCATTGGTGAGCAATCACTAGTGGGTGGGTCCTGCAAGTTTAGGCTTCTTCCGGCTTCTTCCGTTATGAGAAAGGATTTCAAATTCAACTTTGAATTTGATTTTTGATGGGAGATAGGGATATGACCGGATGATATGGTCTCATACAGACTCTCATCCCTTCCTATATAAAGGATGAGACTCTATCTCGTAAGATCAATTATTAGAAGTACCGTGGGTATACAGAGATATATAGTGTGCAATATAATTTGTCCATTTTGGCTTGTCCTTGGGACGATCTAATCCATAGATCGTGATCCAAGGCCATCTATACCTTAGGATCAGAGGTGTGAATAGATCCATCTGCTCTAGTAGTAGATAGGCGGGCAGTTGGAGCGTTAATCTTTTGCTTCGTGAGGGTTTCAAAACTCGTGTAGACCGTCAGATCTTGAGGGCTCACCTTCCACGCTTCCCTACAAGGGTTCGATTCCCCTCCTCGGCTTTACTCGCTACACGTGGTTGTGGATGCTCAAGTTCCTATATATCTAATGCATTGATTTGTATGAAAAAAAAAAAAAAAAGAGGGAAGAAGAAGAAGAGAGATCCATGCAATATGGAAAAATCCAATTAATTTTCTTATTCACATGCAGGGAGATATCCAGATTTCAAGAATTACAGGGAGAGGGCCCCACCATTTTGGATTCTTTACTTCTACTCAATGATGCTGAAGTTCCCAAAGGATTATATGACCCACCTGTTCGCATTGTGCGTGTGAGCTCTATTGTGATGAAAAAACTTTCTGGGCTGCAATCAATAGATTCCGTTGAAGCAATCGCCCTTATGAGAATTCCCAGTAGCTTCCGCAACATGGATGGTGACCAAGAGGAAGATTGTGAGAGTTGGTTTCCTTCTCCACATCGAATATTAGTCCTGGACGGAATTCAGGTATTTTTATACTTAGTGTTTGGTTTTCAAATAGAAGTTGTGGATTCGAGCTTTGGTGGATATGGTGGCTTTTATTTTTACAAAACAGTCATCCTCATAACTGACCAGGTTTTAAGGTGACCCGGCCTGTTTTGGTGGCTGGTTCTTGTCCAGACCAGCTCGACCTCTCTGGTCCAATGTTTTAACTGCTGCCTATATCCATCTAATGTGTTTTTGAGCTTTGCTAGGCCCACACATGTGTGAGTCAGCTAATGCACCCTACACCACATATACCAGCGTGGCAGACAGGTGAACTAATCGAAGCCAGCCATCGGGTGGACCTCACCGTGCAGATGTTACTGCCCAAAGATGCGGTCCATTCAGTAGGTGTGCCGTTATATTAGAAATAAATTGATGGATAAGAAAATTTCGGCTGATTTTTTCACAACCATACATTTGTTCAGTTAATTGTGGCCCACTTGAGGAGTGGTCTAGCCTGATTCTTGGGATAGGGAATCTACAGAAGGGTACCCTTTTGATGGATGGCTTGGATATTGCACCTGCATGTTGGCACATGTGATAGCGTCTGCATCATGTGTGGGCTTAGCAAGGCTTTGTAGTTCTAATCAAAGGTAATTCAGAAGGATGTATTGTACAATGCTCTATCCAAGTGTGGTTCATGGTTCAATGCCCCACATGTTGATAATATGGGCCCCACATTCTTGATGACCCACGTGACAAAAAGTCACACGGACCAGACAGGGAGGTCAGGCTGGTTTGGGCAAGAAAATAGATGGTTCAGAAGAAAATACAGGAGCGGTCCATATTCAAACCGAAAAGGTCCAAAGATTCAATGGCTATGATCTTCTAAGTAGTGCATAGGCATCTATTCTAGGGCCTATCATAGCAGTGTTTTGGATCACTTGAACATGGCCTCACTTGCAAAAACTGAAAACGCGAGTGGCATGTAGACATTCTCCATTTGAGCATTGTATAATCTCTTCACAGAGTTTCTTATGTTTGAGCACTGGGATAATCTCCACATCGATTCTTGTTCCTGTCCACGTGGGATCACCTTATCTAATGCTTGTCATTGTTCTAAAACTCAGTGACTTGACCCAAAAAAATTGAGTCGAGTCACTATGAAACTCCATGGCATTCTCAACTTGGTTCAGACACGACACGACTCATTGAGTCGGTCGCCTACTCGGTCAACACGACACTACTGGGCATGACTTGAACCGATACACTTGCCGAGATTATTCATTTTTAAATAAAGAATGGTAGTGGTTAGTGGCTATTCAAGCTCATGACCAAGGTATTCGATAATGGTTCATTACCTTACGATACGCGTACATATCGGCCGTTACAGCCTTTAAAAAAAATTGTAACAGCCTCGTAATGGCTATTATGGCACTCATAAGGGACCGATACAGGGCCGTTACGGCCCCATAACGCATAATGGTACCTACCGTTACCATCACCTAATGTAACCGTTTTTTAATACCATGCTCGTGACCTCATGTGGTTAGGGCAACAGTGTTAACCAGCAGGCCAGGTAACGATATTGTCATTTAGTTCGCCTATTTTTATATGCATAGTTTTCAAAGTACCTTGTATTATCAAAATATTATTTGTAGTTTAATTATTAAATATCGAGTTGAGTCAAATTGAGTCTTTGAGTCGATCCGACTTAACCGGATATCTGGAGTTGACTTTTTAAACTATGGTTGATCTTGGTATTGCTTGTGCATATGAGAATCCGCCTTTCCTTCAAATGATCTAGTGAACTTTTTCTAGCACACAGTATGCTTCTAATGCATCGAACCCGATCGCTGCAGGACCCCGGCAACCTTGGTACATTACTAAGATCCGCGATGGCATTTAGATGGGTATGATTTTTGTTCTTGAATATGATATGTAATTTTCTTCTAGATCCCCACCAATTTTACTATCGCATGTAAAGAAAATCATACCCTTGTGGACATTGATTGGTTCGTAAAAGTGGTCAACCCAAATAGAGAAAAGGTGTGATTACTTGGATGTATGGGTCCTACCACCTATGCAAACCAATCAGAGCACGCAAGGGAAACTTTTCCTCACATGCGCAAGTAAAATTAGCATTTTCATTTAAAATGCTTCCTTTTTCTTTTTTCTTTGGAGAAAAACTTTGATGCTGTGGCAGAGTGTGATGGATGATACACAGGAACTTATGCGACATACAAGTCAAATTAAACTGTCCAAAATTGTGGGTCCCGGTTTAGATGTATCACAAACCAATAATTATCCTTATCTGATCATTTTACCATCGGACTGATGGACAGTTATTGGATGGTTATATCTAATGGTCTTATTTCAAGGGATGTAATTTGCACTTTATAGGAGTGTAGCTGTCCCACTACCTCAGCGGTTCAGATCTCTCTCTGTTCTCCTTTTTATAATTTGTGACCTTTCAAAAAAAAAAAAAAGGCCTTATTTCAAGAAACAAGAGTCCATGATTGTAGGTTTGGATTCTTCAACCAATCTGATTTTGGGACTGAGAGCGTATTTGGCAATTTAGTCGGTTTTGGTTTGAGTTAATATATGCCATGTATAAAATTTCTGAGTGCATGTGTATCAAGCATTACACTCTGCCAGAGTATCAACTCCCCTCGATCAGGGGGATTCTGTCCAAAAATAATAATCAAGGCCATTCCAATCATGTTGTTTGAAAATGGGCTAAAGATTATAGTATGTGTAGTGTGTTTTACTGAATTGTGGCAAGTCATCCATGGTACACGTGGCATGCATGTGTGCCAATCCAGACCGACCAAGTTGCCCCCTTGGGATGGAGCATAGACCAAAATCGCTCTGATTGGTGTCCATCAAATGTACGGTGAAAAGGAATTTGGTCACAGCCCCAAATTCAACAGGCCAAGTCAGATGGTTATGATTATCCGGTCAGTGTGATTTTTGAGCTATGATTTATCACGACATGGCCCACAATTTGTGCTGTCAGATTGAAGCAGCATTCCAAATTCAACAGGTGAAATTACATTGTTATGATCATATATGATTAGTGTGATTTTCAGGCCATGTTCCATCTGCGGTTGGGCCCTCAATTTCAGTGGTCGGATCGATGCACTTGTTTGTAGTGTGTCATGGCCCACCCAAATAACAAGGATGTTTATTAGTCTTCTATGTTTTTCATCTGGCCGATTCTCTTCCGTCTCTTGAAATGACTGGTTTGTGCTGATTACTGACAGGATGGAGTTTTTCTACTCCCTAATTGCTGTGATCCTTTCAATGACAAAGCACTTAGGGCGGCCCGTGGAGCTTCCTTTCAGCTCCCCATTGTTTCTGGTAAGTGGGCCCACTTAAAATCTTTAAAACACAAATTCCAAATGAAGATGTTGGCTGGCCATCCAGATGATGATGAAGAACAAAATGGCCCTCTTTTGCTCTCTCGGGAGCTCGCGGATGCATTAGCTGGTGGGCCTCTTTGCTTGGTCTTGGGCAGCGAAGGCCGTGGCCTTTCGGAGGAATCCAAGCAGGCCTGTGATCTTGTAAGCATTCCGATGGCTGGTGAGTTTGAGTCTCTCAACGTATCGGTTGCCGGCGGGATTTTCTTGTTTATGCTGCAGCCTGAGTACCAGAGAGTAGTTATCTGATTATCCAATCTGCTGTTTTGCACGGATTCTGATTTCTCTTTATTTCATTCTCCATTGAGGGAAGGAACTGGTCTGAAACAACCACAACCCAGTACCACCATACTGGGAAAATGTGGAGCCCACCTGATGCATTCGTAAAATCCAACCCGTCCATCATATGCATCAGAACATGTTACCTTACGGTTCCTACAATCAGGCTGATCAGTGAATCAGGTAGGCCACACCACAGGGAACAAGTTGGGAGGGAATCTCCACCCTTGATTTTCGTGGGTCCACTCGCGCTGTTTATGAAATATATGCATTCAGACCCTTCATGCGGTCTGGATGAAAGGTCTCAGCCCCTAAAATTCAGGTAAACCCATGTGGAAATCAAGGGTCCGCGTCACCTCTCACACTGTTCCCTGTGTTTTAGCCCACTTGAGTGTTCTGATTAGACTGAGTTTTGGAACATGGAGGTTATACGGTGGATCGTGCTGGACGGGCTTCATCCATCATGTGGGCCCCACATCTGCCTGGTACCACTCGAGCAGGTGCTATCATTAAGGTGGGCCCTATATCTCATAGATTGGACTGTGATGAGATTTTCTTTCTTTCTTTCTTTCTACTATTTACCATCAATATGATAGTGCAGGCCTGCCAGACCGTTGATCAGGACCACGGAAGGGGCCAGTCCGAGGTAGAGGTGGAAGGCCAATTGCGTCCTACCCTTCCCACAAGACCACCGTGATGTATGGGTCTAATCCACCCCGTCCATCCATTTTTTTCCTATCATTTTAGGTACAAGCCCAAAAAATGAGGCAGATCTAATACTCAGGTGGACCACACCACAGGAAGCAGCAGTGGTAATGATTCTCACCGTTGAAACTTTTCTAAGGACCCACCGTGATGTTTATTTGCCATCCAACCTATTCATAAAGTTACATAGAATTGGATGAAGGGAAAACACAAATATCAGCTCCATCCAAAAAACTTCTGTGGCCCCCAAGAAATTTTCAACGTTAAGAGTTTAATCCCCGTTGTGTAGTCCATTTAAGCCTTGGATCTGCCTCATTTTTGGGCCTATGCCCTAAAATGATACGAAAAAAAACAGAAAGAAAAGGATGGACGGTATGGATAAGACACATACATCACGATGGCCACTCAAAGCTTCTGCCCGTTCCCAGCTGGAGATGGTTGGGGGTAGGAGGCAATCCGCGTCCGTAGAGGTGGGCAAGGTTTAAGTATTTTTATCAGCTCAGGCTCTATGCATTCTCACCAGGCCTATGGTTTTGCGAGGCCCAGTGCATTGCAATTGGCGTTTCTTCTTGTGGGGAGCGGATTAGGTGCTACCCTTACGTGGGGCCCACCTTGATGACTTGTTGTATATCCGTGCCGTCCATTTTAGGACGTTGTCCCAAAAATTAAGCAGATCTAAATCTCAGGTGGACCACACCACAGGAAACAGTGGTGATTGAATGCCCACCATTAAAAAAAAATCATATGGACCACGGTAAGCAAATCAGTAATGTTTATTTGCCATCCAACCCGTTGATAAGGTCAACCAGACATTGGTTAAGGGAAAAATAAAAAAATAAAAATACAAAGATCAGCTTGATCCAAAACTGTTGTGGTGTACAAAGAGCTTTTAATGATCATTCACCACATTTTCCAGTGGTGTGGTCCACTGGAGATTTGGATCTTCTTAATTTCTCGGATAACGTCCTAAAATGAGCTGAAAAAACGGATGTGCGGTGTGGATATACAACACATTTATCAAAATGGGCCCAACAAGGTAAGGGTAGCACCCACTAAGGTGTTGTCCGGGTAATACCTAATCCGCTCAGTAAGAGTTAATTGGCCCAAGCCCAGTCCAAAGCTAGGCTGAGAGCTCCAGGTCCCATGAACGGCCCAACCTGTTGCTGAAGATCTCAGGCCGTTGGATGTGGCCATACCATTTCTTCCCTCCCACATGCCATGATTACCATCAAAACGATAGGCCCCACCATCAAGATCACCCTTCCCGAAAATCAATCCAATCCGCTCATTAGGCCGTTGGGCCAGGCCCGTATGTTGAGTCAGACTTGTATATTTTATTCGAGAACGGTGGCCAGTGTGGCCCATCTGATGAGCGAACCGGTGTGATTTCCATTCTAGGCGATCTTCATGGACGTGGGGCCCACCATTTTCATGACACTAATGTCCTACGCAAGTGGTATGTTGTGGTACATGCGTGTGGTAGATCATCTCTCTTAACGCGTGGAGTGCTTAGAAAGCAAAGTTAAAGTCGTCCACATATCATATATTATAAATCTCCAAAGTCAACCAATAAAAAAATAATATGAAGATGCATGGGAGCACCCAAGTAGGAATAAAAAAAAGCTTGTGAAGATGCATGGAAATCGCCACATGCATACGTTACGTGCACGTATTGTTCATGTAGTATTGGCAAGAACATTCCGACTAGGGGTGTACATCGAGTCGGCCACTGGCTGACCTCAGCTCGAACTAGGCTCGGCTCAGTCCTTGAGTCTGACTGGCCAGCTCGGCTCGATTCGGTCAGCAGCGCAGGCCAGCTCGGGCTGAGTTCGCCATTGAGGCATTTCCACAAATACCTGAACTGCAACTTCAAAATCCCACTATTTTACGGACAGGGGCAATGATTTTACAGGTATCTTATCAAACACCTTCTAAGCAACATAAAAATCAAGAAAAACAAAGAGAAAAATGATATTTGTTTTATGTACATGCCTGCCTTGCCACCAGCCACATTTCGTTGAGTCATTTTATCAAACAGTTGGTGAGCAACATCAATGGCAAAGTAACCAAGTTACCAAACTGGTTCATTCGAGCTGGATTTGACCCAAGTCGAGTCGAGCTGGGTCTGCTCGAACTTGGATTGAACTCATTTTCGAGCTCAAAAAACCAACTCGACTCGGCTCGAACTCAACATTGAACCAAGTCGAACCGAGCTTTTTCAAGTCGAGTCGAGCTAGCTAACCAAGCTAGCTCGGTTCGTGTACACCCCTAATTACGACCAACAAACCCAAAAGCACATGTGCTAGGGTGATGCATCCACCGGGGCCATTCATCTAGTGGGCCCTTTCATGGATGACCCATGTTTAAAAATCCGTCACTTACTTTTCTACCGTAGCTTTCATGTGCACCGATCACGGTCACTGATCAGGAGGCTTGGACCATTGAGCTGTGTGGGGCCCATTAGTGATGTTTATGAGGAATCCAAACCGTGTATCTGGCTCATCAAGTTATGTTCACTGTACATTCCAAGAATCACTCTGGTCAAAAATTCAGGTGGGGAACCTCAATGGAAGCAATATAGAATCACACGTACAACCCGTATATTCGTGGTGTGTGGCCTATCTGAGTTTTGAATGACCTGTTTTTTCTTGTATAACTTCATCCTGGTGGGTTACACCTGATGAATGGTTTGGATGGCAAGGTGGACACTGAAGTTTCTATGGTATGCGTCACCTTACCTAGTGTCCCACATTTTTCACTTTCGTGTGGCTCACCTGAGTTGTGAATCAAGATGGAATTTAGGCTCAAGGCCTAAATTGAGGTAGTACATCTAATGGACGGTTCGATGGAATTCACACATACACTACATGCTATGTTTCAGTGATTCATGACCATGAGCGTCAATGTCATGGGCCCACAGTGGATGAGTTTTGACTCGAAATTTTCCAAGATTGGACTACCATAACTCCTCATCAGGGGTCTACACAAAGTGACATTAAAGGAAATGAACAAAAACCATCTGGAAGAAAAGCCCAACTATTTAAATGGCTAGGATCTTCTTACCTATAAATTTTTGGGAATCCCAATCTACTATAAGTGCTCCATTACATCAACGGCCTAGATCACTAAACAATGGCCCCCACCTGTATAATCTGGGTCATCAAGGCACTAATGATGTCATGTACTTCAGGACACTATAATACTTGTGGCATGAGTCCGCTTGGGGAATAAGCTTATTCTACGACGCGGTGTGTGGGGCCCACTTTTCTGTAGGGCTCACATCTGATCCATCCGTGACGTGCGTTCCTTAAGTTTCACATTATGTTCCAAAAATCAGCTCATTTCAAAGGAAAGGTAGGTCACACCACAGGGAACAGATGGGATGGAATGCCTACCGTTAAAAGCCTTCAGATTCTATATGGGACCAACCGTGTTTTTCATGTGTCATCCAATCCATTCAGAAGATGTGCCCCACCAAGATGAACGTACAAACTAAAAATCAGGTCATCCCAGAAGCTCAGATAGGCTACATCACGTGATTTAGGCATGATTTTACATGATGTGGCCCCCAGGAATTTTTCGATCTGTCAATTTCTTGGTTATGATGAAAACATAAGGGGCCACAGTTCATGGACGGATTGGATGTCATGCATATACATAACAGTAGGCCCCACATGACGTTGTAGAATAAGCTTATTCTACAAACAGTGCAGCGAAACCAGTTCCCTAGGGCTGTTCACGACTCTAGCTGGCTCGAAAAACTCGCTCGACTCAGCTCGGATTGACTCGGCTTGAATGGCCGATTGAGGCTAAGTCAAGCTAATTATTTGAAGCTTGAGTTGAGTTCAAGTTGAGTTCAACTAAGGGGCATTTCAACTCGACTTGATTTGAAGCTCAAACTCGAGCTCGACTTGGCTCGATTAATAAATATATTAAAGTTGCGGGGAATTCGGAGAAAGTTGAAGTGAGATTTCTTTGCTTTCACCCCAACAATGAAGAGTTTGAGGTTAGTGTTGACGATCTCTTGAATCCAAAATGGTATATTGTATGGAGCACTCACATGAATAGACATATCATTCCTGAATATGTTGTGAGGTACAAGTCCTCAAATCATCTGCAAGGTAACGGAAACTACGTTTTTGTTTGAGCGGCAACAATACAAGTGGGTCTCACTTTTTTTGTGGTCCCAAGTTTGTTCAAAATCCTATCCATTGGAAAGTATGGCCTTGATGATGGATAATTCAGAACATATAATTGAGGATGCTTTTGGCCCATGGTTCTTCTATCATAGGGCCCACATAGATGGATTTTTTGGACTGTTGAAAGATGGACTACACCCAATTTCGATTGCCGGGTTAAACCAAAAATGAATTTCGCTTGGTGGAGCGCCATGTAAAATGCATCTTTAAAATTTTTTTATTTAGCTTTTCTTTTGAATTAATAGAGGAAGATCAAGAAAAGAATCCATTACTTTCTCACCCAACAAGCTCGAGCTCGACTCGAGGTAAACTTGACTCGACTTGAACCATTAGCTCGAATCGATAGCTTTGGTTAGGGCTGGTCACGAGTCAAGCTAGCTCGAAAAACTCGCTCGACTCGACTCGAGTCCGCTCGGATTGACTCGGCTTGAATGGTCTATTCGAGCCGAGTCAAGCTAATTATTTGGAGCTCGAGTTGAGTTCAAGCTGAGATCAAGCTGGGCGGACATTTCAACTAGACTCGACTCGAAGCTCAAACTCGAGCTCGACTTGGCTCGATTAATAAATATATTAAATATTATATATATTATATATTATATTAATATAAGTTTTAAGTTTTAACATTTTTTTAAAAAAAATTAAAAAGAAGAAAACAAACCCTAGAGTCTCTACCTGACCACACGCATCCCCTTTCCCTTTCCCTTACCCTTTCTTCTCTTTCTCTACTTATTGCCAACCGCACGTTCGCCTAGGGCCACACATTTCGGTTCACAATAGTATGATTTCAATCTCTTGAGATCTATTTCTTGCACGAGAAACTCAAGAAATCCGAGATGAGTTCTTCTCAAATTTGTTAGAGCTTCAAGGAAATCCAATGATCTGATTGGCTAGAACTTTTTACTTGGATTTCTGATATGTGTTCTATTCTGTTTCTTTTTTAGTACTTGGATTTCTGCTGGTGGAAGATGATCAAGAACAGATCGGTTCTTATAGGTTTCCTCATCCGATTAAAAGCTTTGTTTAATTTTTTCATCGGATTTTGCTTTGATTCTTCTAAGATTTTTGAATTTTTCATCAATGGAGGAGGATCAAGAACAGAATCCATTACTCTCTCACCCAACAAGCTCGAGCTCGACTCGACTCGAACCACTAGATCGACTCGAACTCGACTCGACAGCTTTGGCAAACAAGCCAAGCTTCAATGTTGAGCTTGAGGCCGAGCTCGAGCTCGAGCTCGAACTCGAGTATAGTATGGACAAGCCGAGCCGAGCTTGGCCCACCTCGACTCGACTCGGCTCGATGCCCACCTCTAGCTTTGGTAAACAAGCCAAGCTACAATGTTGAGCTCGAGGCCAAGCTCGAGCTCGAACTCGAGTATAGTATGGACAAGCCGATCCGAGCTTGGCCCACCCCGACTCGACTCAGCTTGATGCCCACCCCTACTGTTCCCATTGAAATTGTCACTGAAACTTTGAATATTGATGTCTTACATCCTACTAATTTCCAACGTACATCACAAGTGGCTTAGAAGGTGCGTTTGCACATCACGGTGGGCCCCATAAACCCTTTCTTTCCTGCCAACATGACGCATGGGCAGATCATCGGATCCGTTCAAAAGGTGGACCGCATATAAAGGACAACCGGGGCGATGATTTGAGTAATCCACTTACTGGGTGGGCCATATCTGCATGTTGAATTAGATCATCGGCTGTCCATTGATTTCAGTGACACTGACCGCGAGAGGAATTGAACATCCTACTTTTTGACCGGGGTCTTTGTGATGCAGCCAACCTTTTGAACGGCTCAGATATTCTACACGTGTGACAATTTGCCTTAAAAGAAAGCATTGAAATGTGGAACATTCACGTTTCTCCTTTAAAAAAATTCTAGCCTCTAGTCTCTTTTCGTCAAACAAGGGCTACTTCATGAACTTCGTTAAGCCCACCCGCGTGTGAAACAAGCTCATGTGCACGCACGTGTCAGAAAGGCACCATGGGTATGAGATCCAATCCATCCATCAAAACAGTAACACTAGATTGATTTCTTATTCCAAGAATCAGTTTCATCCATTAGACAGGTGGGCCAGATTTTGAAAAAAAAATGTACGTCTCTGAACAAACTTGGCTGAGGTTTTCGAACACATCCACCTGTTTCCAGTATTTTGGTCCACTTGCTATGATATTTTAATATTGGGAAAATATGTAGAAGTTCGGACCAACCTGATGGATGGATTAGATCTTGCACGTACATGCCATGTTGGCACATGTGTGACACGTGTACACGAGCTTTATTACACCCGCGTATGGACTAAGCAATGCCGGGACTTCATAGGCCGGAATGTAGACGCTTGAGACCTACCTTTTTGTTAGGCCAACCACCAAAATGTTTTGTCCAGATATCAATGGATGGCTGAGACTTTGTACACGTGGCATCTTCAAATCGGGACTAGATTTTTTTTGCCCTGATTTGAAAGTTTCAGACCACATGGGTCCATTTAAAATTGTGATATTGAATTACTGCCAAAGTCACGTGCAGAAAATACAAGCCGTGCAAAAGGTAGGCCCATCATAAAGATTAACCGTAGATCCACTCAGGTGTGCCAAACGTGTGTGTTGGGTTATATAGTCAGCCATCCATTTCGTTGAGTCATTTGATCTGAGTTCGAAATGAGTTGAGGTTCGATCTGAGTTGATTCGAGCTCAAACAAGCTCGAACTTAGTCGGGTCCTACTTTTGCTCGGATGGTAGACTCTAAGGAGTTTCAACTCCCGGTCAAGGGTTGGAGTACCCATAGGTGGTGAAATTCCACTAGCGTGAGTGTGTAGGGTGTGTGTGAGTGTGTTAAAAAAATTTTAAAATAATTAAAAGACAAAACCCGAAGTCTGTCAACATTTTTTTGAGCTCTAGAATTCAGCTCGACTCGGCTGGAACTCAGCTCCAAACCAAGTCTAATCAAGCTTTTCCGAGTCGAGCAGGGCGAGTTAACTGAGCTAACTGGATTCGTGTACACCTCTTTCGACGGTCCGTTTTACCAAGTCATACTAGGACATTGGTTCAAAAATAAGGTATATGGAAAACTCAAAGGGGCTGCATGATAGGAAATAGTGAGGATTGAACATCAACCGTTGAAACATGCATGGGTCATAGAAGTTTTGGATCAGGCTAATATTTCTGTATTGTCAGTTCATCTAAGTAGGAATGTCTTTATAAATGGTACGGATGACATATAAACATCAATGGACCTAGGAGATTTCAGCTGTAGGCGTTTCCCTTACCACATTTTCCTGTTGTGTAGCCCACTTGAGTTTCCGATCTGTCTCTTGTTTTGATGCGGTAAAATGGACACGAAGAATTTCTCACAAACATGAAGGTGAATTCTATGTTTTTTTAAGTTATCTATGTTATGGGTTTTTGAATTTAAGAAAGAGAGAGAGTGTGTCTTTGCAAATAGCTCCTGTGGGCCCCACATATTGTGTTTTTAACATCCACCCCGTCCATCCAGTGAGACTCTTTATTTTCACGGTACATCGCAAAACTTAGGTTGATCCAAAAAGTAGGGTGGGCCACACACAGCATTGGAAAAGTTAATGTAGCCTGTGCCCTCATTCCTTTCTTACCTCTGATGCGACCTACCTGGTTTTTGAGCCCCAGGACCTTACATAAATTGTCAAATTTGATAGACTGAGCGGATATTACCCACACATTATAGTGGGCCCCACATATATCAGAAGTTGCAACACCATGTTATATCTATTTCATGAGTGCGGATCCTCTGTTTTGTGGAAACAGTGAGCAGCTGAATCCAGCTTTATTATTGGCCCACGTCACTGTAAGTGCCACATCACTAGTTTTTTAAATATATTTTAAAAAATTACATTTAACCTCTCATTGTACTATGTAAACCCAGTTGGGCCACCTGGTATGTATGTGGTTTATCCACGCCATCCACTTTCATCTAATTTAAGGAGTTGAACTCAAAATTAAAGTATATCCAAATATCAAGTAGATCATACCAGAGTAAACAGTGGGGATAATGATTTCCACCATTGAAACCTTGCTATGCCCCACATTGATGTTTATTTTTCATCCAAACCTGTTCATAAGATCATACTGACATGGATGAAAGGTCTCAGGACCTAAAATTATCTGGTAAATTTGATGGACAGAGCAGATAAAATACATAAATCATGGTGGATTCTATAGAGTTTACTTAGTATGCTAAGTGTAACTTACTACCCAATCCGTTTCCTTCCATCTGGGGATTCTGGGCACTGGTTGAGTAGAGACTCGCTACTAAAGTGATGTCACCTGATTATGTGGGTCCCACCATAATATATGTTTTGTATCCACACCATCCATCCATTTGTAGAGATCATTTTAGGGCATGAGCCAAAGAATGAATCAGATCCAAAACTCGAGTGTACCCCACCACAGTAAACAATGGAGAGAGTCACGCCCACCATTAAAAACTTCTAAGGGACACAAAAGTTTTTGATCAAGCTGATATTTGTGTTTCCGCTTCTTTAATATCTATGTTAACTTATGAACAGGTTGAATCTCAAATAAAAATCACGGTGGACCTTAGGAAGGCTTCAACGGTGCACATCACTCTCCTCACTGTTTTCCATGGTGGGGTTCACTCCAGATTTGGATATGCCTCATTCTTTTGATTATGCCCTAAAATGATCTCTCCAAATGGATGGACAGTGTGGATACAACACATACATCATGGTGGGCCCCACAGAACTTGGTGGTGTCACTTTAGTAGCGAGTCTAGCTACTCAACCTATCGGTAGCTAATCCGCCTCCAATTTCTTTCTTTTAAAATTTAATTAGCCTATGTCATCTCATGACAATTTTATAAGATAAAATAAAAATATTTACGAAATCTGCTTGATTAGCAAGGAATATTAGCTATAACCCACGATGAGTAATGTCCGTAGGATCCTCACCGTGCGCCCACCTTGATCCACGCGCTGTATATCTACTCCATCCATCCATTTTCTCATATTATTTTAAGACTCGACCCGAATTGGTACTTGTGATCGGGTGAGACTCAGTCCAATGTAATGTTTATTTTTCATCCAACCAACTGATAACGTCATGGAGACATGGATGAAGAGAAAACACAAATATCAGCTTGATCCAAATCTTTTATAACTCCCAATAAGTTTTTAATCTTCTAATCATCCATATTTCTTGTGATGTGGTCCACCTAATATTTGGATCTTCCTCAATTTTGTGCTCATAAACTACAATTATTTGTAAAAATGGATGGATGGCGTGGATAAAATACATACATAATGGTGGAGCCAATAGAGTTTTTCCAATAACACACACTATTGCAGTTGGTGGTATATACTAGCAGTGTCCCCTTTGCCAAAGCCACTTGTATCAGCAAATAGTCAGTGGCTCAGGTGGGCCATACTGTGATGTTTTCTAGAAAATCAACCTGGACCACAAGGTGCGTCACCCAATTTTAGGCCATAGGTCAAAAAAATCAGCTCTATCTATAATTCAGGTTGACCACATGATTGTAAACAGTTTATAAACAATCATCACCTTCCAAATTGTTTCCATTAGTCTGGCCCAAGTGATTCATGTATTGGAATGATTTTTAGCAAAATATATATATTTTTAATAATCTAATTGTTGAAGTGGATTTTGATGTAAGTATAATGTTTGATCCTTTAAAATAAAAGGTGGACATCTCTCTCCCAACTATTTCCTTTAGTGCGTATCTCTAGGCTCAATATGAGACTTAATAACCATTGGTTATAGTTGATATTACATAAACATTGCAATGGGCCCCAGAAAAATCAAGAGTCATGCCCCATATATATATATATATATATATATATATATATATATATATATATATATATATATATATAAATCTCTTTACAATTAGAGAAGTATGGGGGATTGAATTTTTAGCAGGGGCTCATCATGATGTGTATGCTAAATCCATTCTGACAATTAGATGTGTAATCATTTAGGCTTGAATCCAAAAAAATTAGGTTAACATGAGATTCAAGTCAACCACACTAAAAAAAATATTTGGAAGAGAGACATCCACTCATGAAATCTATAGGACCCACCATGATGATTATATAAAATGGACACGTTAGTTTATCTAAGGAACCCCATCATTTTGTTTAATGGAACCCTATCACTTTGTCAAATGAACCCATCAAAGCCGCTACTTTATCCAGTGAAATTCTGTCACTTTGCACAATAGCATCGTCACTTATCTAATAGAACCAAGTCACTTTATTCAAAAACTCGTCATTTTATCAAGTAAAACCCTATCAATTTGTTTGGTAACCCCATCACTTTATCTAATGTAACATCGTCACTTTGTCTAATGAAACCTGTTACATTGTCCAATAATTATGTTACTTGCCTAATAGAACCTTGTCACTTTGTTTAGCACTCCTTTCACTTTATTTAGTGAAATCCTGTCACTTTGTCCGGTAACCTCGTCACTCTCTGTTTAGTAGAATCCCGTCACTTGATATAGTAAAACTTTGTCACTTTGTCCTACTACATAGTCTCTTTATTTAGTAGAACCTCATCACTTTGTCCAGCAACCCAATCACTTCGTCCAACAACCTCGTCGCTTTGTCCAACAACCTCATCCCTTTGTCCAACAACCTCGTCGCTTTATCCAACAACTTCATCACTTTGTCTATGGAACCCAGTTACTTTGTCTTCCAGCCTCGTCACTTTGTTTAGTGGAACCAGGTCACTTTGTCTATCGACCTATCACTTTTTTCGACAATCTATAACTTTGTCTAATGAAACCCTATTTGTTTTGTCTCGTTTAACCTTATTACTTTGTTTAGTGGAATTATGTTGCTTTGTCGGGTAACCTCGTCACTTTGTCTAGTATAAATCTGTCACTTTGTCTAGTATAAATCTGTCACTTTGTCTAATAATCATGTTACTTTGTCCAATGAACCCTGTCACTTTTTCTAATGACTAAGAAAAAAATTATTGGCAATGAGTCTTACATGCCTAACCTGATCCGAGTCCAGGTCTGGCTTGGACTAATCCGGACTGAGTTAGACCCGATCACAAGTACCGATTCGGGTCGAGTCGAACCGAGTTGGGTCGAGTGCAGTGGGTATCCATGAGCTGAAATCACAACTCAAAATCGAGATTCACTTGCTAAAATTGCAGCCTCTCCATAGCTACACATCATCTCAGATATGAAACATCATATCTAACTTATATATATATATATATATATATATATATATATATATATATATATATATATATATATATATATATATACGAGTCGAGTTTCAGATTAAGTTGAGTGAGTACCGAGTTGGATTTCGGGTTGAGTCGAGTTGAGTTACTAAGTGACCTGAACTCAACTCGTTTTGAGTTCAGATTGGATGAAGTCAGCTTGAAAATGATCGACTCACCCACTTCGTTGGTATCGAGTCAAACAAGTCAAGTTTACCGAGTCATCACTTACCCAGCCCTAACCATAGTGAAGCCCACAAAGGTTTTTTATTTTTAGTAGCACACAATACCAATATTGATGTTGCGTACTATGCTATGTGATCTGAGTGTAAAAGAAAGAACCCGACAACTCCGAATCCCCTAATGTGAGTAAGACTCATCTAATTGTATACATTGAATATCTATGTCTTCTATCCATTTTGCGAGCTCATTTTACAGAGTAGGCCAAAAAGTGAAGCCTGTCCAAATCTCAAGTTGACCACACTACAAGAAATCATAGTCATTGATTACCAAAACCTTTTTGTGGGTTACAGATGGTTTTAGATTAAGCTTATATTTGTGTTTTTTCTTCGTCCAGGCTGTGTGACCTTATCAACAATGGATTGGATGGCAAATAAACATTACAGTGGACAGTAAAGTTTTCAATGGTCGGCATTTAATGACCACTGCTTCCTGTAGTGTGGTCCACCTGAGAGTTGTATCTGCTTCATTTTTGTACAATTCTCTAAAATAATATGAGAAAACGGATGGATGGGGTAGATATACAATGCATAGATCAAGGTGGGCCCACGATAAGGATCTTACGGACATCACTAATCCTGGGTCGCAACTAATATTCCTTACTAATCAGTCAGATTTTGTAATTAAAAAAAAAAATATATATATATATATATATATATAAATTTATTGTGAGATGACGTGACCTAATTAAATTTTAGAAGAAAGAAATTAGAGGGGGATTAGTTACCGACATGAGGTTGAGTAGCTAGACTCATTACTGAAGTGACGTTTCCAAGTTATGTGGGGCCCACCATGATGTATGCGGTGTATCCACACTGTCCATCCATTTGGAGAGATCATTTTAGGGCATGATCAAAAGAATGAGGTAGATCCAAATCTGGAGTGAACCCCACCACAGAAAACAGTGAGGCAAGTGATGTCCACCGTTGAAGCCTTCCTAAGGTCCACCATGATTTTTATTTGAGATCCAACCTGTTCATAAGTTAACATAGACATTAAAGAAGGGAAAACACAAATATCAGCTTGATCGGAAACCTTTGTGACCCTTAGAAGTTTTTTATGATGGAAGTGACTCTCTCCACCGTTTTCTATAGTGGGGTCCACTCGAATTTTGAATTTGATTCATCCTTTGGCTCATGCCCTAAAATGATCTCTCCAAATATATAGACAGTGTGGATACAAAACATACATCATGGTGGGATCCACATAATTAGGTGATATCACTTTAGCAGCGAGTCTTGCTACTCAACCGGTGAGCGGAATCTCAGATGAAAGGAAGCGGATTGCTTAGTAACTCACTACGCTCAATGTACTGACTAAACTCTGTGGGGTACACCATGATTTATGTCTTTTACTTGCTCAGTCCATCAATTTTACCAGATAATTTTAGGTCTTAAGACAAAAAATGAAGCATATACAATGTTCAAATGGGCCACACCATAGGAAACAGTTGAATTGAACATTTATACGGTTGAAAACTTCTTGGGGACTATAAAAGTTTTGAATCAATCTTATCTTTGTGTTTTTCCTTCATCCATGTCAGTATGATCTTATGAACAGGTTGGATGACAAATAAACATCATTGTGGGGCCTAGCAAGGCTTCAACAGTGGAAATCATTATCCTACTCTGGTTTGATCCACTTGATATTTGGATATACTTCAATTTGGACTCAACCCCTTGAATTAGATGAAAAAAACGGATAGACACATACATACGAGGTGAGCCCAACTGAGTTTACTTAGTACGATAAGATAAGAGCGTACCGTACTTAGTAGGCAATCCAATTTCCAAATGGAAACCGTCTAAACTTTCCGTTAAATGTAATTTTTTAAAATATATTTAAAAACTGTGACGTGGCACTTACAGTGACGTGGATCAATGATAAAGCTGGATTCAGCTTCTCACTGTTTCCACGAAACAGAGGATCCGCACTCCATCACATGGCTACCCTCTCGTATTTGACTAAAAACAATGGAAAGAATTTAATACTTGTCAGTCTATCATAAAACTAGGGACGTGCCTTTGGTGGATCTCCGGACCCTGTGGGTTCACCCTTGATGTATGTATTATATATCTATATTGTCCATTTGTTTTGCCATATCATTTTAGGACATGGTCCAAAAAATGAAGCAGATCCAAATCTCATGTGGACCACACCATAGAAAAGAGTGGTGATCAACCGTTAAAAACCTCCTGTGAGCCTCGTGGTCCACGAGTTTTTGATCGAGCTGATATTTATATTTTTTTTCTTCATCCAAGTTTGTATGACCTTATCAACATGTTGGATGAAAAATAAACATTATGGTGAGCCCTACAAAGTTTTTACCGATGGCCATTTAATTACCATTATTTCCTATAGTGTGGTCCACTGGATATTTGCATCTACTTTATTTTTATGCGCATACTCTAAAATAATCAAGAAAAATAGATAGATGACATGGATATAAAATACATAAATTAAGGTGAGCCGATCCACTGAATCTATACCCATACACTTATGATAAAAATAAAATAAAATAAAATTTTCTGTCACCTTTTTTTTTGAAGTGATTTTTTTTTTTTTTTTAATAATAGAGTTCTGACACATGCACATATAACACATTATTATTAAACCACGTGGAAAAAAAAGTTGTAATCTGACAGCCCAAGCGGTAATGGACACAAACAAATTGCGATCGAGAGGCTTCCAATTCTTTAAAAAATTCTAAGTCCTGATTCCAGTTCATGCCTATAAAGTAAGATTTATGAATTATCTATTCCAATTCAATACTATTTTCTTCTCTACTTGAAATTGCATTGTATGGAAACCGATTCCAACACCATAGCACGTCCAAAGTCAGCTTATTAGAATATATTGAGGAGATGAACCATTTCAAACTAATAAACGGTTGAAATCAATCTATATGCAAGATAGCTTGCAATCTTTGGAAGAGAAAGTCTTTGAGACTCTGGAAAATGGCATGGATGATACACTGTCGCTTTGAGATTGCCTAGAAATTTTGTATGTGGTGTACAGCAATTCAAATTCAACTGTCGAAATTATGGGTGGTTTAAATGCACCGTGAACCAAAATTTGATTATTTGATTGTTGGATTTGTGGACATTTATTGGACGGTCGAGAATGAAACATATACATGGTTTGATTTGGAAGAACAATTGTCTGCAAAGCAGAGGTTAGGATTGTGTAACCAATCTGTTTTTTAAATTAATATTTGCCATTTGTATAATTTTTTAGTGCCTGCATATGCAGTGTCTATTCTTCAAGAGTAAAAAATCACTCACCACCATAGAACCATGATCATGTTGTTTTCATTGGTGGATGGCAAGCTAAGAATTGAGGAATTGAAGAGAATTTGATACTCTGGAAGAGTGTGTTAGATTATACGCTGGCACTGATAAATGGTGCACATATCCCTGACCGTGAGACCCACCATGATGTATGTTCCTTACATCCATACTGTCCATCAATTGAAAATCAGTGGTTTTTCAAAATAATAAAATGAAAATTCGAATTTTTGAAAATTTCAAGAATTTTTTGTCAAAACATTTTTTGAATTTTTTGAATTAAAAAGTGCAGTGTGTGTGATTTGTCTCACATCAGAAATGCAAAGAATGGTTTTGTGGTTTATATGAGATGTTATGAAGAATATTCTTACTTGAAGTTTTTGGAGGAGGTGATACTTGGGTTGTGTGTTCCAGTGCGTACGCACACGCACGCTCGCTCTCGGGCACGGGCAGTGAGGCTGTAATGGTACTAGATGGCGCACTTTGCACTTTGACCTCAGTGCGATAGGTCTAGTCAGAGCCTTAGGGCGGTGGATCTGAAAATTTGAAATGAGCCTGGATTTTATAGGTGACTGAGAACGGTCGGATCTTAATTCTGAAACGTCCAGCCGTTTCTAAAAATGGATAGCTACCTCGAAAGCCACAACGATCCGAAAACGGACGGGCCAAGATGATCCAATGGTCAGATCTTCTGATCTGACGACTAGAAACGTCTGGGATTAATTGACAACGGCCAGAAATGTTTTCAAACGTTCTCGACCATTGAATACTACACAACAATGGTGCTATACCTGATGCTTATATAAACTGGACCATTCCAGTCCGATTTCATCATCTCAACACACCATCTTTCCCATCAAATCAAATACGATCAATATCTCCATCATAGAATACTTTGATCATCTCTACCGTCTAAGTCTGTCAGAAGAGATATGCTACATTAAAATTGTACCACAGTGGACCTATCATGATTGCTGCACGCTGGATCCTGATAAGGTTTGTCTTATCCTGGAAGCAATTCGCCTGTAACCCATCAGGAGTTGATAAGGGAGCGAATCACGCTTTAAGGACAACGTATTTTATAGGTGATTCAGCCTAGTGAAATATTTTATTTTCAATTTATCTTTGATATTTTCAGTGTATCCAAACGTAAATTCCTAACACCATCTATCTCGAAAGCTCATTTTAGGGTACGGTCCCAAAAACGAAGCAGATCTAAATCTCGGTGAACCACACTGCAAGAAACAGTGGTGATTGGGATCAACATGATATTTGTGTGGTCTCTTCATCCAGGCTTTTGTATCCTTATCAATAGGTTGGATGGAAAATAAACATTCCGGTGGCCCCTAAGAAGTTTTTAATGGTGGGTATTCAATCACCATTGTTTCCTGTGGTGTGGTCCACCTGAGATTTGGATCTGCTTCATTATGGGGCCCATGTCCTCAAATGAGCTTTCAAAACGGATGGACAGCGTGGATGTAATACACATACATCATGGTGGGTCCACAGCAGGGATCCCTCACGCCCCAAGTAATTAAACTGTCCAAATTATGGTCCCAGTTTAGATGTGTCACAAATACTTATTGGATTATATAGATATCAGATTGGTGGACACTCATCGAACGGTTAAAATGAAACGATTTCAACGGTCCAATTCAATCAAACAAATGTCCACGAGTGAGGGTTAGGACAACGAAAGGAAAACAAATGCGCAACTCCCCCAGGTACTTACCGGGGAAACTTTCCCTACGTTAGAGAAACGACCTAACGTGGATAAAATCCATACCGTCCATCAGGTACGGCCCTCCTTGCTTGCCCTCAGGTGGACCACCCTATCAAATTATACCTAAAACCTTTAAATTCAAGTGTCATGGCCCACCTGATTTTTGGAATAGTGTGATTTTTCGGTAATTCTTTTATCCTGATGAAGCACGTCACATAAACGGATTGGATTCCATATAAACACTATGGTGGTCTCTACACCAAACTAATGGTAGGCGTCCAACCTCAACAATATTCTGCCCTACCTGAGCTTTGGCGGTCGTAATTTTTTGGTGATAGGGTTAATACGGCCCATTCCACCTGATGGACGGTGTAGATGTCATGAAAATTACACCCACATAGCTCTCTGTTAGCGAAAGTGACGTACGTAAGGTAGGGCAGCGTATCTCCTCGTTCACATGGGCTTTTTTTCCATCCGAATCGTTCGCCGGACAGGGGATATTACATGCTCCTTAGCACGTGATCCACGAGACTGGATCCATCGATACGGCCAGAAAAGGCCCATAACTTTCCCCCATATTACAATCATGCCATTCAGTTGAGGCAATCACAGATTCATATTCTCCTGTTACATCCTAATTCCAGTCCCCACGTTTGATACTCTGGCAGTGCATGATATTTCATATGCGTGCACCCAGAAACTGTACACGTGGCCCACATATATTACTTCTTACAGTCAAAACTTTGGGCCACAGTTTCAATGAGTCCTAAATCAACAATTAATAAGTCTTTTCACTGGAAAATTGGAATTAAATATTTGGATTGTTTGCTAAAATTAACGAACGGTCTGCATTCAACGAATAAATATTTTCGAGATATTGCCTGTCTAACGTGGGTCCCACAGCTTTTACGGTATGATTTTAAATGCATATATGCCACGTGTACTATTTCTTTTGGTGCCTGCGTGTTAAACATTATACTTTGACAGACATTGCCCTAAAAGCTTGTATACGCTGAGTGTACACCGTTCACATTAATCTCCCACCATGAGCGCATGCGTTCCAGGGCACAGTAACTAACATACGTTCTAGCCGTGCAAGGCTCAACTGTGATGTTTATATAGAATCTAAACCGTCCATATGGTGAGCCTCCATATGGATACCGTAAATTTTAAGAATCATCTCTATATAAAACTAGTGTTGGACACACCATTGGAATGACGCTTAAAACCTCTATATCCACTTTTAGCATCCCACCTAAATGTTGAAATACTTTAATTTATATATATCCGTTTATGCTGGTGGAGTACACCTGATGAATGACTTGGATGACATAAACACAGCACGATAGATCCCACATTATATCCTGAAGTTTCTATTGTGCGTGTACCCTCCACAATCCCTCCTTTTTTCTCCTTGGTGTGGCCCATATGATTCATAAATCAAGCTTTACTTTAGTATCTAGGCCTATCATTTAGGGACACGTATAAGTAACAGGTTAGATGGTACAAAAACATATCCATGGGCCCCACACAACTCAGACGTATGGAGATTATGATGCGTTCGGAGGCATGTGTTCCCTTGAGACGGCGAGACGGAAACGGATTGGCTACTCCCCCTGACACCAGCCAATGGCTGGTGGCCGGTGCTCTGTGGGCCCCAGAATGATGTATGTGTTTCATCCATGCCGTCCATATATTTTTACAGATAATTTGATGATATGAGACCAAAAATTAGGTATATGCCAATCTCAATTGGACCACATTACAGGAAATAGTTTTGAATGAGCGTCGGCCATTAAAAACATTTTGAGGCCCATAAAAGCTTTTGTTCAAGATGATTTTTGTTTTTTCCCTCTTCATCTGGGCCTGTATGACCTAATCAACAGATTGGATGTCAAATAAACAGTACACTGGGCCTTAGAAGGATTTTAATGGTGGATATCCAATCACTATTGTTTTCATGTGTTGTGGTCCACCTGAGATTTATATACCTCTAATTTTTTGGATCAAGCCTAAAATGGTCTTTAAAAATGGATGAAACACACACATCATGGTGGGTCCCACAGAGCACCGACCATCAGCCCCAGGGCTGATGTCAGGGGGAGTAGCCAATCCGTAGCCAATCCGTTTCCCGGCGAGACGTCTTTCAAATGGACTTTCCGAAATTCAAAATTTGAAGTGGTTGTAGATTCCCACCAGCTCTTTTAAACAGTGGAAGATAATGTGCGCACTAACGCTCCATTCATCCATTGCACATTGAAGTCGTGTTCTATCAAAGGACTTTCTAGCCGTTTGTGTAGGTGGCAATTGTCCACCCTGCGCATGCTAGCATTATAGAAGGAAAACGACAATGAACCACCATTTAATTAACAAAGGACGAGAAATAAAGCACGACATTTACGCAACATAAAAAGCTACTTTTTTTCATGTCTGCATGAAATCCCGACCGTTAATCTGACAAAGAACATCTTGGATGGGCCATATACCAAAATTCGCAATCTTTCGAGGATCCTAGCGTCTGATCTTAGGAATTTTGGGAACCCCAAATGGAAGGTTGACAGAGTTTCAGGTGGTCTATGGCTATGATTATCTTAGCATTGCAAATATTCTCGTGCTGCATTTCAGTGGTGGCCCACTGTATAGACAGCCCCAATCACATGGTGAGTGCCACGTGTGACGCATTAGAGACATTGATGTATGACATGGGACACTCTCCCAAACGACAATGCAATACGACACGTGGTGTCCATGAAACTACAGAAGTCTAAAAATCCCAGTCAGATCCCACCTTTAGATGCTTCTGTAATCTCTATTACGAATGGCTGATAATCAAGAGAGGCCCATTTGGATTAATCGCGATGGACCCGTCCTAGTTCTTTGTCATAGAGTATCAGTAAATCCAAGTCGTTGATTTTCTTTGCCCTATTGTGGATTGCGCTTGGGAGAAGATCCACACCGGTAACGCAATCCAATCCATCTGATATAGGGTCTTCAAATAGACGAAATTTCCATTGATCAAAGGATAGGATCATCCAATGAGTGTAATTTTTGTGCCATGTCTCATGTGAACTGTGTCCCACGAGATGGAAGGTATGGATTCTATGACCGTACATACACGTGTAATGAGGTGAGTAGCAACGAACCAAGACAATTTATCTAGACGAACAAGGAATCTGAGAACTTTACGTGAGATGCAAGCTTATTCGCGCGAGTATCAAATTCTTTTTCCCCAATGAGAAAAGAAGAGCACTGAGGGGTGTGTGGTCCACCTACGCTGCCACTGCAAGTGGGTGGTCGCGTACGACTCACGAGCTTACATTGAATTTCAGATCCAACGGACGTAACTGTACCTAAACAGACAACAAACAACAAGGAAAAAAAGCCTCTCTATCTTGCTGTGATCTAACCCAGCATGCCACCCTGTATTTATACTCATGTGTACGTGTGTAGGAGATGAGGAGATCTGACACGTGCAAAACGTTGGTTGCCACCATGAATGTTCACCTGTAATCCACTCATTAGGTGGGCCACACCTGTATTTGGAGCGTGATCCTTGTCCGTCCATTTGTTTCCATCATGTTGTCCGTATAATAAGTGGGAGCAATCCGAATTTTGCTTCGTGGTGGGGCCCACCACTTGCATGTTTGGGATGTCCAACGGAAATTACGCGTTTTTGTTAAAGATGGGCTGCATGCTAAGTTAACATGCAGCTGGCTGTACGTGATTAGAAATACCCAAATGCATTCCATGCAACGCTTGCATGTTAACATACAACATTTTATTTCCAGCTACATCTTAACCGTGAAAAAAATGGGTCATACCATGAAGATAAACTGCGGTGAAAATTGGAGCAATCCAACTCGTCAGGTAGGCTACACACATACTTTTAAAATCAGACCATTGGCTTAACATAGATTTCAACGGTGTAGAATGGACCGTCCTAATTTTCGTCCCAAGTGATATTTATGATACATATGACCTATTTCACAGATCAGATGTTACACACAAGTGACACGTCACGAAAATAAAGACGTTGTATCTAACGTTAACATCCAACGTCGTATATGATCATTTATCCTTCTCCAAAGGATTGCCGAGTGTGGTGTTTAATACACGTACTCAGAAAATGTACACGTGGCATACAAGCTAAGTATCTAATCTGATTAAATCGTGGGCCCCACTTTTGATGGCCCATAAACCAACAAATTGCGCTGAACTGATATGCCAACTGGCCGATTGGTTGGTCTCTAATGGACGGTTAAAATGAAAAATAATCAATGGTCCCAGTTCAAACAACATATGTTCGATAGTCATTGAAAGCTAGGATCTTCCACTCATGTGCCATGTCTGCACGTGTACTGGCGTGTAGATGAGCAGGGATATACGCCCTCCTGGGCTTACCAGACCTCAGAGAGACAGACAACGTCTACACGTGTGAATGAGCGTATCTCATCTACACGCAGAAACGTGTGCAGTAAACGAGTTTGTGATCCAAGCCGTCCATCCGGTAGGATCTATCATTTTATATAAAAATGGCCGGTAATACTCATATAAAAGAAACAGATGGACAAAAAAACTTTGGACTAGTTGTTTCAAAGCCGTCCATCTATTTCTATCATTGCGGCCCACCTGACCAGATGACCAGGTGATCCTTATCTACACGGTGGGGCCCAATAGATGGACGGCTTGGATCTCATGTCCGTGTCCGACGATGTAGGATATGTGATGTGGTGTCGTGTACGTTAACAACTTTATATGTGCGTGTGAGCTAGCAAACCTCAATGCACATCTGTGTAACGAGTTTTCGCCGTACTATCTACTATCTAGTCTTAAATTTTTACAAGTGGGGCCATGGTCAGTAATCCAAACCGTTGATACGGTGGGCCTCACCATGGATAGCTCATGCACCTAAAATCCTCTAGACATAAAAAACATAGGTACAAAATATTTAACTTTTCACGAATGAATGGACACAAATTGAAGGATTAGCATTTTGCCACGTGGAGGAATTCGGGTTCATCAACGGTTCCGGGTACACACTAAAACACGAGCGTACGGTACACATTCTCGGCCAATGATCGAGTACTATGCCTACGTACCGTGCTTTCTTTTCATGCGTAGGACATCTGGGCCGTCAAAAAGGTATGATCCATCAAGAAGGTCACCTGGGGAGAAAATCAAGCTGTTCCACAGATCAAGGAATCCAACCCATCAAAATCGATGGATGGACGATGATCACGTGATGAACGGATCCAGGGCATCCAAATAGATGGATGGATGATGATATGACCCACCATACATGTTTGGGCCACGAGATGAGCAGATCTGCCTGATTTTCAGACCAGTCTACCTCCATACCAGTGGGGAAAAGTTTACACGGCTCGGCCGTACTACACTTGTGATGAATATAGACCGTTCATGATTGAAGGGTTAGGATTTTCCTATCCGGGAGGAGGTTAATGTACGGTTGGGGCCCACCGTGATGTTTGTGAGAAATCCATCCCGTCCATCCGTTTTACGAGCTCATTTTAATACATTTGACTAGAAACGAGCCGAATCCAAGACTCAAGTGGGACACACAAGAGGAAACAGTGGGGATTGCACGGCCACAGTTAAAACATTCATATGACCACAAACATTTTATAGCAGGCTTGGTTTTTTGTGTTTTCAGTTCATCCCAATGAGAATGACTTTATAAACGGTTCGGATGGTATATAAGCATCAAGGTGTAGCCTTGGATTATTTCAACGGTAGGCATTTCTTTCTCCATTTTTCCTCTCGTGTGGTCCAATTGATTCGTGGATATGGCTCATTTTTTATCAAATGTCCTAAAATGATCTTGAAAAACGGATGGACGGGGTGGATTTCTCACAAACATCATGGTGGGCCCCAACTAACTTCCCAAGAACTTTATGGGAAAGGCTTTCCTAAGAAATCCGTCCATGGAAAATTGTTAAATGGTCAAAGGAGTGAATTATGCTTATTGAGATATTTTTCTTTTAAAACCCCATCCATGGTGAGGCCATTATATCATGTCAACGGTCTAGATTATAAAACATGACTATAATAATTATACATTCTATATTCTACGGTAGATATCCTACATGAAATAGAAAATCTACACCGTTTAATCTGAACCAGCAGGTGAAGCTGGTTCTAAGAACACCTAAATACAATACCACTCAACTTGGGAAAAACTACCAACTTAGGATTAGAATTAGAAGACTGGTGGAAATATAATTTCTTCTAACTAAGCCAACTCAACTATTAGTGAAAATCTTATTACCACTCATGGTAATTGAATTTCCATTTAAATTTAGAATATTGAAGAGAGGCATTCGAGAGAGCAATTAACATTTCTGACTGTTTGATAGTTCAAATTACGCAGAGTAAAGGTGAATTTCGAGATATCTAATCATTTCTAGTACATAGATTGCCGAGTTTCTTGATTATTTCCTCGTGCATCCAGGCACCCTATGATCCATTTCAAATTCTAGATGCAATTATGTTCTTATTGCATTACTTTTCTTTGTTTTTCTTATAATAATTGAATCTTTGGTAATAAATAATCTCTTCTTTGTTTTTCTTATAATTATTGTCTCTTTGATCATAAATAATATCAAACACTCCACCATAATCGTAGCCGTAGTTGAATTGTTTTAGTTTATTTTATCTTTAACTTATTCAAAATTGAATAATTTTAATTTTTATATATATATATCCTACAGAGTAGAGACCATACATTAATATAGGTGAAGAACAGTGCCTAACTTCTCTCTCACTAAGGTCCCTTACTTGAAATCAATTGTCATAAACTAATTACAGGAGTCACTCAAGTCAAAAAGTCTTTGATATCCTAATTTCTTGTAGGCCTGTAGCATTTAGCCGACAATAGATGATAAAATTATTGGCTAGTGGCGACTCCAAGTCAAGTTATATCATTCTTAACCCGTCCACGGATGACAATGCCTTGCAATAAGCATCTCCCCACGCATGCATCCACACTTAATAAGTATGCACAGCAACCTCCACCTCTAAAAGCCTGAAAGGCCCGGCTCGGTCATCAAAAGACAATCAATGGTTGAGAAGATTTTGATTTAGGAAAACGCAAGTGGACTATTATGATAACTTGATACTATTTCTAAAATGATAATGACACTTCACCATACACAAAAGAAGAACCGCACCAACCAAATCGATGACTCATTTGCTAATGAAGCATGATCTGAAACTTGCACTACAAAAATGATAGTGATTGACAACTAATTTTGAGCTAAGAATTCGGTCCGCTTACTATCATATTTTCAACCATCCATTTAATATCCATCAATAAATGATTATATTTTAGCGATGCCCTATCTACAATTGTGCTTCATAATTTAGATGGTGTCACTAGATTCATACGATGAGTTACCACAACCTCCAAAATGATGGTGAATTACTAAGGATTCTCCTTCATCGAAGGATGACTCTTCGACCATACACATGGCATAATTATAAGGATATTCAAGCCGTCCAACTCAATGAGTAAATTTTCAATGAAGCATGATCTGAAGCTTGCACTATTAAATGACAGAATCATTTGATTTTGAGCTAGGAATTTGGTCTACCATCTTATTTTCGGCCATCCATTTAATAGCCATCAATGAATAATAATATCGCTTCATCAACGCAGTTTTAGAAATGTCTCATCCATAATGTGGCTTATAATTTTAATGGTGTTGATAGATTAATTGATATGTAGGCCACGTGTGAGTAAGATGAGTCACCACCACTTCCAAAATGATGGTGAATTATCAGTCCCCTATATTGACAGGTGACTCCTCAACCATACACATGGCATAGCCTTATAAGGAGATTCAAGCCATCCAACTCGATGACCGAATCCTCAATGAAGCATGACTTGAAACTTGCACTGTAAAAATGATAAAAACATTTGATTTTGAGCCAAGAATTCTGTTGACTTACTATCTTATTTTCTACCATTCATTTAATAGCCATCAATGAATGGTTATATCACTTCATAGATGCAATTTTAGAAATACCTCATCCATAATGTCCCCATAATTTGGATGGTGCTGATATATAGATTTTTATGTACCGTACATGTGAGTAAGATGAGTCACCACCACTTTCAAAATGATGGTTAATTATCAAAGGAGTCTCCTATGTTGATGTGTGACTCTTCAACCATACACATGGCATATCCGTGAGGAGATTCAAGCCATCCAACTACATGACTCAATCGTCAGTGAAGCATCACTTGAAACTTGTACTGTGGGTTCCTTATGGCTCAATGGTAGACCATGTGGGTTTCAACATTGAGGTCATGAGTTCAAGTATCATGTGGTGTGTGTGAGTGTGATGGTGTGTGTGTAAAAAAAAAAAAAATCACAATAAAATTGATAAAAACATCTGATTTTGAGCTAAGAATTTAGTCCGCTCACTTTATTTTCAATCGTCTATTTAATAGCCATCAACAAATAGTTACATTGCTTTATGGATGTAATTTTAAAAGTATTTCATTCACAATATGCCTGATAATTTGAACGGTGTTGATATATTTATATGTGCGCCACATGTGAATAAAATGAGTGACCACTACCTCAAAAATGGCAGTGAATTATCAAAGGAGACTCTACATTGATAAGCAATTCTTCAACTATACACATGGCATAGCCATAAGGAGATTTAAGTCATCCAACTCAATTGTCAACGAAGCATTGATGTAGAGTTGGTCGTGGAAACTTTCATGTCCAAGATGAACCATAAAACATGCATATCTCGCGAAATGGAATGAGTTACTCAACGTAATTTTGGAGTAGGAGCCCGATCAAAGGCATAAGCCATCAAGATCGTCGAAACCTTAAAACAGGCATATCTCGTGAAACGGAATGAGTTACTCAACATACCATATATGATTTTGGAGTAGGACTAGCTACTTTAGCCAACCAACCCGGCTATGTAAGGTTGCCTATGCATAATTTGCGAGATTCCATCATCCCAACGTGGGAGTGAGTAGCAATCTCAATTCGAAGTTGGAACAATAAAGCATAAGTTAAGATGTTATCAATACGATCAATTCCATAATATGCGTTTTTCGCCAAGAATTCAGTGATGGATGCCCTACTACATACTTTATCTTCGTTCCGGCATTTTCCCCCTCGGTGCTCCACATATAAATAGTAAGTTTTAGTTTGATTATAACTCTTCATCCGTTGGGCTTTAGGAGTTATATACAACATAAAAAGTGCTTAGAATAATTAGGAGAATAACATGGTTAAGCCACATAGGATACTATAAAAGTAAATTTATTATTTATAGTAAGTTTCAAATTTTTAGGAGTTTTAGTTATGGTTTGCTTCTGATTTCTCTCATATTGCTTGCTATTCCTATTTAAATGGTTGTGAACTCATTTAATTCATTAATCAATTAAAATTTGAATTTATTAAAATTAATTTCTATTTTCTTCCTTTCTTTTCTCATGGATTCGAAGTGTTCTATAAAGAGTTGTAAAGAGTCTAGAGTAAGCTCAACCCCATAGGATTCGAGTAGTTATCCCTTGAGGAAGATCGGTGATCAACCTCATCAACATACTTAGTGTATGTTAACAAACATGCATCCTTTAATCATGGCAAACACATCTCTAAATTATACGTCAAGCATGACTTGGAACTTGCAATGTAAAAATGATATTAAAAAAATGGTTTTGAGCTAGGAATTTATATTATTTAATGCAAGCAAGTGATGCTACGCTCCATTAATGAATGCCATCATACGAATACTGATTAATGAAACTATTCATTCAAAGCTGTGACTCGACAAACTATATGAGTTTTGCGTGGATCAAATAGCATTCTTGTATCCAACCCATCTCTTTCTTATTTTCAACCATCCATGTAATAGCCATCAATATATGGTTAGATGATTTCATAGACACTATTTTACTATTTTAGAGATGGCCCCACCACCATGTGCACATTATTTGGATGGTGGTCAATTTTATATGAGTGCCACATGTTAGTAAGATGAGGCAACATGACCTCCAAAATGATGGTCAATTTATCATGGGAATGTCCTATTTTGAAAGTGACTCTTCGTTCGTGCACATGGCATAGTTACAAGGGAGGTGGATTCTCAGCAAAAGGCTTTCTTAGCAAGTTCCTTCCTAGCAAAAGTTAGTAGGATTTCACAAGAAAGTTCCTGTACAGGGAAGTTAGTAACACTTGTTGTGATGTTTGTGATAATCCATCCATTTTGTCCTATCAACTTAAGATATGATACAAAAAATGAGGTGGATTCAAAACTCCAGCAAGCATATGAGAGGAAAAAGTGGAGAAAAAAATGCCTAGGTTGAAACCTTCTTGATGTTTATATGCTATTCAAATGGTGTATAATTTCATTCCCACTGTGATGAATATAAAACATAAAAAACTTAGCCTAATGCAAAACTTATGTCACCATAGAAATGTTTCAATGGTGGTCATTTGCGTGGCCCACTTGAGTTTTGGATCCACCTTTTTTTTTTTTCGTCTCATGTCTTAAAATGAGTTGGTAAAATGGATGGACAGGGTGGATTTATCACAAACATCATGGTGGGGCCCACCAAGTGCAAAAAGTTCCCACAAAGGCCTTTCAGTACAGACTCTCTGCATCCACTATAAGGCTGGCCGACAAAACTGATAGTAACATCTGATTTTGAGCTAGGAATTCTGTCCACTTACTTTCTTATTTCCAACCATCCATTTAATAGCCATCAATGAATCGTTGTATTGCTTCATATGCAATTTTAGAAATGCCCCATCCACTATGGACGGTGTCCATGGACTTACATAAGTGCCACATGTGAGTAAGATGAGTCACACAGCCTCTAAAATGGTGGTGAATCAACAGAGGAGTCTCATATGTTTATATGTGACTCTTCACACGGCATAGCTATGAGATCCAAGCCGTCCAAGTTGATGACTCAATCGTCAATGGAGCGTGACCCGAAGCTTGCACTATAAAAAGTGATAGTAACATTTTTATTTTACTTTAGAAATTTCGTCCACTTAACATTTTTATTTTACTTCAGGAATTTCGTCCACTTGCTATCTTATTTTCAACCATTCATTTAAATGGTCAAATCACTTCATTGATGTAATCTTAGAGATGTCCCGTCCATGACATGCCCCATTTTTTGGATGGTGTCCATAGACTTATATGAGGGCTGCATGTGAGTAAGATGTATGAGTCACCAACACCTCCAAAATGGTGGTGAATTACCACAGGAATCTCCTACTTTAGTAAAATTCTTTAGAAGTATCTGATTTTACCAAGTAATTCTAGACTTCTTTCAAAATTATCAAGAACTGTATTTTACCTGAGATGATGTAATTACCTTCCATACTTTTTCTTCTACAAGGTAGAGTATTGTGGGGCCCACATGGTCTCTGTCTTTGTATGACATCCAACCATCCAACAGGTATACCTGATGATGATGATCATATATAAAAAGTAAACAAGAAATTGCATCCGTTCATCAGGTGGATTGAACGTATATTTGAGGGATATGGAAGACAGTGTTTTTTGTGGTGTGGCCCACCTGGTGATTTGATCTTCCTGATCATTGGTTCATCCAATCATCAAGGTAGAGTGCACTGTTCTAAGGGCCCATTTGGCCGGGTGGATTGAAAGGGATTGAATGGTATTAGGGTGGATGGCATGGATTCCTAGGTAATGATGGTGTTGTCAGTGGATTGTCTCGAGATACATGGAATTGTTGTATCCCTGGTTTGCTATATCCAGTCTGTTTGGCATGACCGGCCAATCCCGGATTAAACCTTCCCGTCCCTTCCAATCCTTCAAACCAAACACGTCTCAGGCAAATTTGAATGGATTAAGGTCGATTGGATGGGATTTAAAGGTAACGATGGTGTTGTCAGTGGATTGTCTTAAGACCCATGGGATTGGGATCAGCTCTGTTTGGCATGCCCGCGGGATTTAACTTCCTATCCCTTCCAAGCTGACCGGCCAAACGGGCTCTAAAGGGACGGAGATTGGATACTAGCTCACCTGTCCCGAGCTCGGCACAGGTAGGGGCTACGATGGGCCACCATGATGTATGGGCTTTATCCACACCATTCATCCATTTTGCCTTGTCATTTTAGAGTATAAGCCTAAAAATTAGACAGATCCAAGGCTCAAGTGGACCGCACCACAGGAAGTAGCAGGGACAGGGCAAAATGGATGGATGTGCCTCATTTTCAAATCTCAGGTGGACCACACCACTGGAAACCGTGGGGCCGACCATCCTTTTGGGGCCTCAAAAGTTTTAGATGAAGCTTATATTTGTGTTTTCCCTTCATCCAGGTCTATGTACATAGTTCATTCATATATATGTTTACACAAAGTCACACGACTAGTAAGTGATATTTACATAGAATCTAGGTTCCATTCATATTCATTTCAATCATTTATTATTAATTCAACTAAAGACCCTTTCATTAAGAGTCTTAAACAATTAAAATTTAAATAATTAATCGAATCAACAAATTAAATCATGTTTAACAAAATTCAAAGAATCAAATAACATCCTAAAATATCAGATAGAATTAAAAATAATAATCATGACTGGACTAAAGCAACAACTTCTTCCACTGACAAGTAGGGTCACGTGTCCTATATGCCATTTTTTAACTCGACCACGTCCTCATGTTCTTGAGCTAATAGCTTATTCTTAGTTACATTTGTACTGTTTTACATCAATATAAAATGAGTTAGCCAAGTTTAATGAAAAGTTCCAACATGATTCTTCGCATCAATTTAAAATAGAGTAACAAGCAATCATGTAACAATATAAATGCAGAATATAAATGATATTTAATTGTATGAATAGGTGAATGCATCAAGTAAAAATATGTTCACTTACTTAAGTTGAAAACCCGCCAACACGCCTCTGACCATTGGTAGGCTACTATTTGATAGGTGGTGAGTTGGACCCTTAACTATGGGGCTCATAGTGATGTATGTGCCTTAAATCCACATTGTCCAACCATTTTAAAAGCTCATTTTAAGGCGTGATCCAAAAAATAAAGCAGATCCAAATTTTACATGGACCATACCACAAGAAATCGAAGTGATTGAATCCCCACCATTAAAAACTTCATGAGAGTTGCCAAAATGTTTATTTGTCATGCAACCAGTAGATAAGGTTACAAATGTCCGAATGAAGAGACCACACAAACATAAGCTTGATCCAAAACTTTTGTAGCCCACGAAAAGTTTTAAATAGTTTATTACCATGGTTTCTTGTACTATGGTCCGCCTAAAATTTAGATATGCTTAATTTTTTGGATCAGGCACTACAATAAGCTTTTAATACCGATGGATAACATGAATGTAGTCACATACATCATAGTGGGCCCCACAGCAAGGGTCCCACTCACCTCAGATCAATCTCACCTATCTATGTCAGATAAACTAAGGTGGGTGAGACCCTTAACTATGGGGCTCACGGTTATATATGTGCCTTAAATCCACACCGTCCAACCATCTTGAAAGCTCATTTTAGGGCATGATCTCAAAAATGAAGCAAATCCTAATTTTACATGGACCATACCACAAGAAACATGAATGATTGAATCCCCACCATTAAAAACTTCACGAGGGTCACCGAAATGTTTATTTGCCATCCAACCCGTTGATAAGGTTACAAAGATACGGATGAATATCTTTGTGGCCCACGGGAAGGTTTTATGGTCGATTAGCATGGTTTCTTATATTATAATCTACCTTAGTTTGGATTTGCTTCTTTTTTTTTGGATCATACTCTAAAACAAGCTTTAAACAAGTGAAAGTAGTCATATACACCACAGCGGGCCCACAGTCATGGTGCCACCCATCTGGGTGGACCCCGAGTCTCACTTAATCCGCTCCCACCAAGGCGAGATGAAGTTACCAATATGGAAAAAGCAAACAAAAAAAACAATATATATATATATATATATATATATTAGTGGTATTTTATTCATTTCTCCTCAAAAAGACATGCTATAATTTTCAAAAGTCTAGTTACTTGTTACAAAATCAAATGAAATAATAAGGCGAACGGACGAGTCCGTACGTATGCCTTTAGGTTCAGTTTGGGCGGTGGAGTTAGATGAATTAGGTGGGATGGGATTCAAAAAAACATAATTATTGTTCATGGCGGGGGTTGTCCCCTATTACCATGGGATAAAATTAATGCCCTGCTTTGTTGATAATATGGTGGTACATTAAATGAATATACTCACCATCATTTGAAATTATTGAGAATAACACATGGCGTTATATCTAGCTATTGTTTCATAAGCGGCTTAAATTTATGTAGAAAGAATCGGCTTTATTATTTTTAATCAAAAATACCCACATGGCTACACAACTTTCCAAACATTGGTGAAATTGCACCTATTGATTTAATGTAATTCCAAGCATTTCCGTTCTTCCCAAACATGAAGTGGAATTGGCACAGGACAGATGAATCCTATCCCCACCTAATCCCTTCTAATCCCACTGCCCATACTGACCCTAAGGTTTTTCGCCAGCTGCTATTTTTATAAAAATACCCCCAGACGGTTAAGGTAAGTAGCTATAGGAGGAGGATTTTTTAGTCTTTTTGGGTCGCACAAACCTAGGTCTAGTTTGCAAATTAAGGCTTCGCTGCAGCGAATAAACTTGCTGGCTGAAACCTGAGGTCTATACGTCTCAAGAGCCCATATCGAATTAATGTAAGGTCAATTTAGTAATTTCAGAAAATCACTTGAAAGTGTTTATGTAAATGAACCCAAAAACATGGGTATTTCCCAACCCGGCCTTCTATATAGTAGCAAACATCGTAGCAACGTCGCAGAGAGACATATTTGGGTTTTTGGATTTGGGTTTCCAGAGTGAGATTTGCTTTTTTGGATTTGGGTTTTCAGAGTGAGATTTGGGTTTGGAGAGAGAGAGAATGGAGAAGAAGAAGCGATTCGCAGTACTTGTCTGCGCAGAAGATTCCGACTACGTGAAGAAGAAATACGGAGGGTATTTTGGAGTCTTCGTATCAATGCTGGGAGAAGAAGGAGAGTCGTGGGACGTTTATCGCGTCTTCCTTGGGGAGTTTCCGGAGGACGGAGAGATAGAGGGCTACGATGGATTCGTTGTCACTGGAAGCTGCCACGATGCCCACAGCAACGACAGCTGGATCTGCAAGCTCGTGAATCTGTTGAAGAGATTGGATTCAATGCAGAAGAAAGTGCTGGGCATTTGTTTTGGACATCAGGTATGGAATTTCAGCTCATCCCATGGTCCTTTTTTTTTACAAAACAGCCCCTTTTTTTTAGCTTATTGGGGTGATTTTGATTGGTTTTTTGTGGTTTTGAAAGGAGGGAAAAATACCCATATGGGCATTTGAAGGAATTCAGTAGTCGAGAAGAAGAGACTTGTTTTGACGAAAATGTCCCTGGCTTTGGCCCCTGAAGTCTAAATCAGAAAGGGTATAATGGTCTTTTTGACCGGCCGTAAGCTCCGTGGTCGTCGGGTTTATGGCCTCCTGGTGCTGGACTGAGACATTTCTGTAATTTGGAATCATGAATATGTAGAGGAGAATGGGCATTTTTTGTCATTTAGAACCATGTCTGACGGGAAGGGGCATTTCTGTCATTTGGAATCATTCGTAGAGGACAAGGGGCATTTCTGTCATTTCGAATCATACAGAAAGGAGAAGTGGCATTTCTGTCATTTGGAATATAGATAAGTACAGCAGGTGGACGTGGATTACGTGGTGACCCTAACACCACGTTGCGCGCCATAGCGGGTTTTTTCCCTGATGTGGGGCCCACCTTGATGAGTGTTGTATATCCACGCCGTCCATCAGTTTTTTCACCTCATTTTAAGGTTATGTACCAAAAATGAATTAGATCCAAATCTGAAGTGGACCACACCATAGGAAACAGTGGCCATTGAACATTTACCATTAAAACCTTCATATGGCCCCACCGTAATGATTATTTCCCATCCAACCTGTTGATAAGGTCACACGGACCTAGATGAACGGGAAACACAAATATCAGTTCCATCCAAAACTAAGTTTTTAATGGTGGACATTCAATCCCTACCATGTGGTCCACTTGACATTTTGTCATTTTGATCTGGTTGGTTTTTTGGACCATGCCCTAAAATTAGCTATAAAATTTGATGGACGGCGTGGATATACAACGATTCATCAAGGTGGGCCCCACGCTCAGGGGAAAACCCAGTGACGTGTTGCCCAGGTAACACCGAATCCGCCGGCGTGAATAAAACGCATACATCATGGTGGGCCCCACAGTCTGACACCACGTAGCTAGTCGGTGGTGTTGTGCTCACCATGCAATCCGCGTCACTGGCCACAGTTGGCAGTCTTCATTCTGAGGGAATGTATCTCTTTCATCTGTGAATGGTTGAGATGCCCCCTTTTGTTTTGATCTATACTATCCAAAACAAAGAAAAATAAAGCAATGGTCCATATTCAACTAAAAAAGAAAATACCAAGATTGTTGGCTAGGATCTTGCAATCTGGGAGATTTTTTGTACATGTCCACCCGCCGTAGGATGCTAAAAACCGATGGTCCGGATTGTACTGGACCATGGCCCATTTCTTAGAACTCAAATCCCACGTACGACAATCCCACGACGGCTTGAAATATACAGTCAACACAAAATCAACAAAAGATTCGCAATGTCCACTACCAACCAGCAAAAAATGGACGCGGTTTGGCTAGTGATGCTAACACTAGCCAGGTGGCTAGTGTCGGTGCTCTGTGGGTCCCACCATGATATATGTCTTCTATCCACACCGTCCATCCATTTTTACGCATCATTTTAATACTTTATCTCATAAATGAGGCATATCAAAGTCTCAGGTGGACCACACCATAGGAAAACAGTAGTGATTGAATGTATACCATTAAAAACCTCCTAGGGCCCACTATAATGTTAATTTGACATCCAACCAGTAGATTAGGTCATACAGACCTGGATGATGGTAAAAAAATAAATATCAGCTTGATTCAAAACTTTCGTAGCCTCAAGAAGTTTTTAACGGTGCGAGTTCAATCAACACTGTGTGGCCTATTTGAGATTTTGATCTACCTCAGTTTTGGATTCATACAATAAAATTATCTGTAAAAATGGATGGACGGCATGGATGAGACACATACATCATGTTGGGGCCCACAGAGTATCGACCACTAGCCATTGGCTAGTGGCAGGGTGAGTAGAATTGCCATTGCATTGTTCAGCTATGGCCCACACTCATGGTGGGGCCCACCAGATCAACGGTCATGATTACTATAAACAATCTTCATTAAGCTGAGAATGCTCTTAATTTGTGATTAAATGTCCTTATCTTGATGATAAATGTGTATCCGTTTACAGATTTTGAGCCGTGCATTAGGTGGAAAGACGGGCCGAGCAGCCAACGGATGGGATATCGGTCTGAGGACCGTTGATCTCCTGCCCTCTAAATCACTATCATCTCTGCAAATCCCTTCTCTACTGACTGTAATCGAGTGTCATCGAGACGAGGTTCGTAATAAATGAAAATCAATTCATGATCACATACGTTTGAATGTTCAAGCTTTGTGGGCCATCCGTGAGTGTATATGGAATCCGAACCATGCATCTGGTGTGCACCCACATTTTCACCGTATATCCTAAGAATTTTCCTGATCCAAAACACAGGTGGGACACACCCAAGGATCAATGTACAAAAACACTTAAGGCTTTGTGGCCAGCCTAAGTTTTGGAATCGCTCTAGTTTAATCGTGTCCCTTCATCCTTGCGGTTCTCACCTGATGAATGGATCAGATGATGTATATAAAATGCAGTGGAACCCACATTATGTATGGAAGTTCCTGCGGTGGGCGCCATTGTTCTCTTTTATGTGGCCCACCTGAGTAATGCATTAGGCTGAATTTCGGGGTCAAGGCCTAACATGAAGGGCCACATCTAGTGAACAGGTTGGATGGTACTAGCACAACATGGTGGGCCTCACACAGCTTGAATGTATGGTAATTGCCATGCAATTGGAATTATGTGATCATCCCCCATTAGGCTAAAATTATTTCTCATGAAAACTATACACCAAAACTCAGTGTATAGTTGATCGTACATCTAGTTGGTGCAAGTGGTCCCTCCAATCAATGGTCCACAGCCTTTAAATGGGCCAAATCGGGCGTTCCTAACCTTCCATCGGCAACATTGAAGAACTGTTTATCGATGTAAATGGCTATCTCTGTCTCATTGTAGCCTGAATACCCGTCAAGGAAACAGTAATGGAAATGATCCGCTAATCTTTCCAAAATCTAATCAATAAAAGGCAAAGGAAAGTGGTCCTTATTCGTAACAGGATTCAATTTTCAGTAGTCAATGCACATTTTTCAACCAATAGTGACTCTAATTGGCAGGAGTTCATTATCCGCATTGGCTATGATGGTAATCTCGGACTTCTTGGGTACCAACTGAGTTGAGCTCACTCATTGGCTACCGGATATATAATATATTGTTGAGTGTGAAATATTATATATTTTCTCCTTATTATTCATTGGTTTTATAAACATAAATGCACTTAATCAATCTACATTAGGATCATCTAAATGACGATATTGTGAACCATGAAGATCAAGGAAATGGACATGAGTTGGATAGTTCAAATTCAATGAACACATGAAGCTTTGGTGCAGTTTACATCTTTTTTTCAACACAAACACCTCAATGTTGTGTGATCAATGAGCTCAAATGACCCATATGCAGGTATGGGAGCTGCCTCCATCGGCGGAGGTGATGGCCCGCTCCAAGAAGACGGGCGTCGAGATGTTCAGGTGTGGGGACCACATCATGGGCATCCAAGGCCATCCCGAGTACACGAAAGACATTCTCATTCACCTCATCGATCGACTCCTCCAACGCAATCTGATACAGGTCTGCATCCTATAATCCATTCTATATGTTCATTTTTCAATGTGCCCAAAATCATAAATGTCAGCAACTGTTTGGATGCCACATAAATAGTATAAGATTGTGAATTCCATATCAGATTAGTCAGCCATCTACGGAATAAGCAGTACAGATGAAGTAGCAATGTGAACTATATTAGATGGGGCACTACATATAGGTTACATTTTGCAATATCAACCCATGTGGTAGGAAAGAGCACCCATCTTTCCAATACAACATGAAAAGCCCCATTTATGAATTTTGAAATAAATTCCGAAATGGGATATTTTTTTTATAAATGCAATCCTAAAGGTGTGTTTGGCTGCCACCCAAAAATGGGGAAGTTTAATTTCAGTCTTCCCCTTGTTTTTTAACCAAAAAATTAAAACCTCATAAGCATGCACCACATGGGCAAGATTCAAACTACCTACAAGTCACTGCAATCACTAGAAGGGGCCTTTCCTAGAAAATTGTTCATGTCAGATAGAACAAAGGGGCCATAGTCGGATAAAATCTTAGCCATTAGTAAAAGTTCTCTAACTTTTCATTAAGCTAATTCTTTAGGTTAGTCTATAGTAGGAATGGGGTCGGTTCCATTAACCTGTCTCTGATACCATGATAACTCAAGATCATTTAGAGAATTCTCCTATGATTTCTTGTACATTACTTTAGTTCTAACCCGGCTTTTATAAAAATGTATAGCGTATATGTGGAAAAGAATCAACTCTATACATGAAAATAAATTCCTTCTACATATATGAAAAGAAAATAAATACAAAATCTATATACATGAAAGATAATGATTTGCTATCAGTAACGTCCCACATGTAGGAGAAGAATTCATTAAATCCATTTTTGAGTGGCATACAAACGAGTGAAATCGACAAAATGGAATATATAAAATATTTTTTTTTTTTAAATCATTGAGCTCATTTTAGCTCATTTATTGCGCATATAGGAAAAGAATTCATTAAATCCATTTTTGGTGTCACACGAATGTGTGAAATCGATAAAATAGAATAGGAAAAAAAAAACACTCATTATGCTCATTTTAGCTCGTTTATTGCACATAGAGGAGAAGAATTCATTAAATCCATTTTTGGGTGGCACACAAACATGTGAAATCAATAAAATGGATTTTTTATTTTTAGAAAAAAAAAAAAAAAAAAACTCATTATGCTCATTTTAGCTCATTTATCGCGCATATAGGAGAGAATTCATTAAATCCATTTTTGGGTGGCACACAAACATGTGAAATCAATAAAATAGAATTTTTTTTAAAAAAAGAACAAATTAAGCTCATTTTATCTCATTTATCACTCGTATAGGAGAAGAATTCACTAAATCCATTTTTGGATGTCGCACAAACATGTAAAATTTATAAAATGAAATGGAAATGCAATAGCTTTTCTATTTTTTTACAAGCACTCTCACCACAGTAGTATTTCACCACAATCTATGAGTCTACCACCGAGGCCTGAGTAAGGACCCTATAAATGCAAGATTTTGCTGGCTAACAAGAACTTCTGCAGGATTGTCATGCTGCGGAGGCTAAGGCGACATTGGAGGCATGCGAGCCTGATCAAGAGCCATGGAAGAAACTATGCAAGGACTTTCTCAAGGCATGATTATTGTTATAAATAATAAAATTCATGGGATGATTCTCTTCCAAAATAATACAAAGGAACCTGTTTCACTCCAAGCAAATGTTGGGCTTTTTGGGTTAGCATATATCACTGATTTCTTGCATATGGCATCCCACTGGCGGGACCCATCATCATTAAATGTGGCATTTTTTAGGCAATCCAGACCATCCAAATAGCAGTGTCTGTTCTGGATCATTCCCGTGGCTTTAAATGGAAACTAGTTAGACAGTTATGATCGTTCACTCCATTTGATTTTTGCTACTGTCCACACTAGAAATCTATCTCAGGTTCTTCCCGAAATGGTTTTATATGGATTTTGAGCTATTGTTCTTGAACATTGCTTGATCATGATTTCTTGAGATCCCAAGGTGACCCACTATCATTTGACAGAGATATAAATATATTGGTTTTTTTTTTTTTTTTTTCTGGGTTTGAGGAGAACAAGGCCAGCCACATCCCAAACCAGTCCCACAATTTGGACGGTCCAGATTACCGCGACGGCCATGGTCTAGCCATCATAAGACATGGGTGGAGGTCAAATCAAATTCTGTAGATGGGTGAGATGCGGATGAAACAGCAGCAAGCAATAAGATAACAGCAACTGATAATAACAAGCATATGAGAAAGAATTATAGAATTCTCTGCTCATTAGCCCACATTCACTTCATGTGGTCGACTTGTCCCTGCGACGACCTTAGCTGGCTCATTAGCTCACGTTTACTTCATGTGGTCTAGTTGTCCAAACCCACTTGCCAGCTATGGGAGAGGATTAGGTGTTACCTTGACCGTGTGGGGCCCACCTTGATGAATTTTATGTATATACATGCTTTCTATACCAAATCTTAAGCAGATCCAAATCTCAGGTGGACCACACCACTGGAAATAGTGGTTAATGACCGTTAAAAAAATGTTGTGGGCCACAAAAGGTTCAGGTCAAGCTGATCTTTGTATTTTCCCTCCATCTATGTCTGCTTGACCTTATCAACAGTTCAGATGGAAAATCAACATCACGGCGGGCCATAGGAAGTTTTTAATGGTGGGTGTTCAATCACCACTGTTTCCTGTGGTGTGGTCCATCTGATATTTGGATTTTCTTAATTTTTGGGACCACATCCTAAAATGGGCTGAAAAAACAGATGAACAGCGTGGATATATAATCCAACATTAAGGTAGGCCCCACTGTACGGATAACACCCACAAATGTATTACCCGGGTAACACCTAATCCGCTTCCGCCTGCCATAACCTTACCTGGCAAATACAATAATATTAAAAAGGTTCAGGTACATATAACTATCATTATCTATAAAAATGAAAACCAGATGAGCTGCAAGTGGGTGCCACATGTGTATATGGCATCCAAACCGTCCAGCAGATTAAAGCAACGATGAAGATGGGACACCCCAAAAATGAGGCATGTGCAATCAACAGATAGTCATACATCAGAAAAGAAAAGAGTATAAAAAAATCTAAAACTTTAGATAAGGTCCACATGATGGTTTGGATGATAGAAGCTTGCACTCCAAGTAAGGTGAACAGTTTGAATAACAGAAGAAGAATAGGCCACTCTGAAAGTGGTCCATCAACATCAACCACAACAACCTCCATTGACTAATGGTCATTAGTCACCAAACAGCATTACGGATAAAGGCAATGCGGTTTACAATCAGTCTGCAGACTCAGGGCTATACCATATTAAAGAAAGCAACTTCGACAGCCCATGTTCGCCTTCCGATTTTATAGAGCTTAAAAAAGCACAGCACACCGCAAACAAAACGATAAGCATTGGAGTTAGGACCATGTTTGGATACATGAACTTCATTTTAATTCCATGAATCACAATTTTATATATATATATATATATATATATATATATATATAGAAACAGTCTCCTGCGCACCAGGCCGCACCGACTTTAAATGAGAACTCCACCTTCCGCCGTTAGATCCCCTCATCGGCTGGGATTTAACGGACGTGCGCAAGAGAGACTCTCCTTCAAGATGACTCACATCGCACTTTTTCCGGCAAGACACGAGACTTCTCCAAGTTTTGTCGGCCACATTATGATGTATGTTTCGTATCTGCACCGTCCATCCATTTGAAGAGATCATAGTAGGGCATGATCGGAAAAATGAATCAGATCCAAAGGTCATAGTAGCTCTCATTTAAGGTCGGTGCGGCCTGGTGCGCAGGAGACCGGGACTCATATATATATATATATGTGTGTGTGTGTGTGTGTGTGTGTGTGTGTGTGTGTGGAAAATGGTTCTATGAGGTCGAGGTTGACCCATGGGATTTTATATATATATATATATATATATATATGAACTTTCCATGAGGATGAGCTGTGTGGGCCCCACCATGATCTGTGTCGAACATCAACACCATGTAAAGACATAGCTAAAATATATTAAAGCACTTGGTGGGGCCTACCTGAGTTTTGGATGCAGCTTAAACTTGGTCTGACCCCTCATCCAAGTGGGACACACACAATGGATGGGCTGGATTTGTGAACCATATTTCATTGGGCCCAATAAATAATTATGAATGTTTTAACAGGAGAGTAACCCTCTCAACTGTTATATGTGATGTGGCCCACCCAATTCATGAATTGACTTGATTTTTAAGCCTGTGGCCCACCATGAAAAGGTGTGTCTGACTGATGGTGTTGTATTTTCATGGTGGACCACGGGCTTAAAAATCAAGTCAATCAATGACTTGGGTGGGCCACACTACATACAACAGTTGAGACGAGTTAAAACATTTATTGGGCCCATCGAGATGTGGTTCACAAATCCAGCCCATCCATTGTGTGACCCACTTGGATGAGGGGTCAGACCAATTTTAAGCCGCATCCAAAAGTCAAGTGGGCCCCACCAAGTGCTTTTATATGTTTTACACATGTCTTCACATGGTTTTAGATGGTATGGCCCACCTGAGTTCTATATGCAGTTGATTTTGGGGGGGACCCATCAAATGCACGGTGTTGATGTTCGACACACATCACAGTGGGGCCCACACAGCTCGACCTCATGGGAACTTCCCATGAGGTCAACCTTATAGTACCATTTCATACTATTTATTTATTTATTTATTTATATAAAATATGTTTGTACAAATTGTGTATCTATTATCCATGCAGTCCATTTTTTTTTCCAGATCATTTTAAGTATATTATCCCAAAATTGAAGTAGATCCAATTGTCAGGTGGTCCATACCATAGGAAACAGTGGTAATTGACAAATAACGGACTAGAAAAGTTTTGGATAAAGCGATATTTGTTTGTGCACTTCATCCTGGTTATGTGACCTTAACAACAGATTGGATGGCAAATAAACACTATAGAACATTGAGGTGCGCCCTACGAAGTTTTTAATGGTTAATGGGAGGGCGTCCAATCAACCATTATTTCTTGAAGTATGGTCAACCTGAGATTTGGATCTTCATTTTTGGGATCATGCCTTGAAATGATTTGGAAAAACGGACAATGATACATCAAGGAGGGCCCCCACTATGAGGGCCGGTGCGTCTTTGGTGAGGACTGGGTCTTCACCTAATCCTGAGGCCGAATGAAAATCCGCACAGCCAAACAGTCATGTTAGTGGAAGAAAATGTTCCTTTATGCATGGATTGCGCATCCAAACATGCCCAATAGCAAATTCCATCAAATCTGAGCTTGGATGCAACTAGTGAAAAATAGTGAAACACAGATGATGTTTCATTGTGCCCATGAATGGGAGTACGCCTTCAAAGTTACAGTCTCCCTCTGCTTCAGGTCCAACCACCTGATTGCAATTTGAAGCCCTATAAATCTTTTCCAAAAATTGACGATTCAAAATGAGAAAAGATTTGATAATCTGGCAATGTAATGGATGATACACAGGTACACAATATTTCAAAACTGCATGTGCATGAAATAATTCAAATTACACTAGCCAAACTATAACTCCCAATTTAGAGGGAGTAAAAAAAAAAAAAAAACACACTTGATTATCTGACAATGAGGAATCTCTGAATGCCTGCATATCAAGCATCTTACTTGGCCAGAGAATAATATAAAAATAAAAATAAAAAACCATTCAGTTTTCTTTACAATACCTATAGAGGTGTAGCACTAATACAATGACAACCATAGTGACAAATCTCCTCTTAGCAACACTCTGATCCATAGCTCAAGTGGTAGACTGAGTGAAAGATACATCATTTCAACAATGAGGTCATGGCATCGATTCCCTAGTGGGGGTGGCTAACAGTGAAGTGTGAACTGACAAAGGGTGTACTAACAAGCTAAAAATAAATAAAATCTCCTCTTACCAAATTTTCAAATGTCGAGGTTTTACTTGGGCTATGGTTGGGAAATTTTCACAGAAAAGTATATGAATTTAAATTTTAAAATATATTTATATAACAAGTTAAATATTATTCTACTATTTTTCAAGTTAATACTAACAAAAATGTAATATTATAGAATATACTGAGATTTTATATTACTATGGCAACTTTAGGGCTCGTTTAAATTTATAAAAAGCATGGGTAAGGATTGCATCTCTCGAGAACCCTTATTTTCAAGAAACTATGAGAAAAGGAACATAATTTTTTTCTTAGCCATCTTTCTTTAGATTTTTTAAGAAAATTTGAACCTTTTTTTATTTTTTATTTTGAGAAAAGAAAATTTTTCTTGATTAAAAAAAAAAAATCACATCAAAATTTTCAAGAATAGTGCTTCTCAAGAAATGGTGAAAGTTTTCAAGAAGTGTGTTTCTCAAGAAATGGTGAAAGGGGAAATATATTTCCCCTAGCTATTTTTCACAAGATTTTTTAAGAAAATTTGGACTTATTCTTAGAATAAAAAATTTACACACACCACATCGGTTCTCGAACCCATGACCTCATAGTACAAATACAGTGTCCACCACTGAGCCATGCGAATAGAGACCCCCATTTTTTTCAAGAATAGTATTTCTCAATAAACCTTATTTTCAATAAAGGGTGAAAGGGGAATATAGTTTTTTCTTAGCTATTTTTCATCAAAATTTTGAAGAAAATTTGAACCAATTTTCGAATTTTTTATTTGACAAAAAGAAGAGTTCTTGAAAAAAATTTAGATCAAATCAACGCATTTAACACGTAAGCAATGTTAGAAAATTACAAAATGACCAACTGCATGCATGTAAAGCATACAAAAAATATGTAGAACACTTGGAGTTGATTTGTAACACGTAAGGTGAATTGTAAATATGTGAGGTGCTTGAGGTTATATGGTAGTAGGGTTGAAAGTTGGGTGGGTTCAACCTGACTGACCCAACAATGGGTTGGGCTTGAGCAGGATGTATCGGGTTCGGTCTCAAGCTTGGGATATACAAACACCAACCTGATAAAACTTGAGTTGGGCTCGAGTTGAGGTCTCAGGTTGCCTGACCCAACCCAATCGATATAGAAGTTACTTATAAATTATAATCGAGTGTGGATAGTCCTTGATATACATGTTACTTATAAATTATAATTGAGTGTGGATAGTCTATGTTGAATGCATAAGAAATTCCAGTGCAATCAAGTTTCATTGGTCCATGTCATTTCCAATGACACAAGTTAACAAGACACAGATTTCTCTCCCAAATAGATTGCATGCTACACAATACAACTTTTTAAGGAATAGTTTAGAATAAGTGAAGTTGTTTACGATAAATAACTACATATATAATTAATAAAATCATAAGTACAACAAATAAGATGTGTATTGAAAATATAATAGACTAATGTAATAACGAAAATATTAGTATGTATCAACCCGACCGAGCCTACTTGGGTTGAGAATTCCTAACTTGAGGCTGGGTTGGGTTAGGGTTGAGCACCAACCGCCTCGACTTTCAACCCTGTATGGTAGCACATACGACATAAGAGATAGGGATGCATCCACACGTTTACATGTAAGCACTGAACTAAGAACATGGATACTTGCTACGGGGTAGCATTTGTGCATATTGGCGCACATAAAGCAATTGAAGATGGACAAAGGAACAGATACCACATTGGTATATGTATTCGAAAGATGCAAGGGACACGAATTACCCTCAAAAGAGATCTCTTAGAATTCCAAACATGGCCCAATGAAAGAGCTGTCTTAGAATTCCAAACATGGCCCAATGAAAGCGCTCTCGGCCTCGGCCAGTGAAAGGGCATCGCCTATGCATTAGATATGAAGCCCAAGGGCCTGTTTGGTTTTCCATAATACAGGTAAATTATTGTAAATCACTGTAAAAAAGTAATTACTACATTCTTTCACGAGTGAGTAATTTCACTTGATAAACCAGTCCAAAAATGTTGACTTAAATTCGTGGGCCCACCATAATGTATATAATATATCCTATCGTACAATTAAAATATTTCGAGGCTTTATCCGAAAAAATTAAGAAGATCTAACGTTCATCCGAAAAAATTAAGAAGATCTAACGTTCAATTGGCCCACGTGAAAGGAAACAATGGATTTAATTTGTCCACTGTTGAAAGTTGATTCTTTTACTAGGCCCACGTTGAGGTTTATTCACCATCCACCATCTAACCCGTTCATAGGGTCATATAGACATGGATAAGTGAAAAATATAAGCCTGTTCTAAAATTTCTAAGGTCCTCAACAAGTTTTTAATGGTAGGCATTTAATTCTCATAATTTTGCATGGTATGGTCCACTTGACCGTCGGATTTGCCTAATTTTTGCGCTCATGCCTTAAATTCAATTGGCATAATAAATGGGCAGTGTGGATAAGCAACACATAAGCAACACACATTATGGTGGGCCCCATATTTATTTTACAAATTCCTCGATTCAAGTGCTTAAAAGTATCCCGTCAAGTCAGCATTGGGAAAGATGAAGGTAGATGAAGGTAATTACCTTGGTAAATAATGATTACTCATTTACAACGTAATTACACTTAGAGCCAGAAAACCAAACAGGCCCTAATATGAAAAGCGAAACATTGTCATGTGCAAAATGACAATATACCGTTTTCATTATAAGTCTTGCAAAAACAGACCTTTCTAGCAAATATTATTTGGCATGATATTTGCTACTGTTAATTCAACCAAAACCTAAATCTTGGCAAGATATTATTGCAAATCTCCCAAGATCTTGATATTCCAACAACAAAATCCAACCACCCGCATCTGTTAATTCCACAATATGCGCAGCTTAAAAAGAGTCCCACTTCCAAAAGTAGGCCAATTTTTTTCAAAGTTCACAAATGAAAGATTATTGATATAAATCAGTTAATAGCAGCATCATGGATTGCAGGTCATGCGGATGTCTAGAGTTCCAAAGTTTCTCAATGTCTAGAGTTCCAAAGTTTCTCAAAATATGAGAGCATAATATCTGAAAACCAGATAGGAGGGAGAACAAATTTCCACCACCAAGTGTGTGGGAAGATGCTTAGGCACCCAGAACACCACCAGAGTTCCTGCGGCATTCTTGCAGCATGTCGAGATAGAACTGGCACTTGCTGATCTCGCTCCCATAGCTGTTCAGGCACTGCAAGGTTTAAAACATCATCAATACACACAATAACCTTATTTTAGAGTAATAAAGTAACAACAGCAGGAGAATTTTACAATATATATACCTACTTTCCTGTGCCTTTTACCAAAAAGGTTTTCCAGGAGCAACACCATTTATATGAGTGATTATCATTAGAATACCTTTCATTGGAAGGGGTGTAGCTCGAGTGAGAAATCAACTATGTTTACATGAAATCCACCCCATCTGTGCCGGTGTTTGTTTAGGCCCAGGTACCAAAAATCAGCACCATCCACTATTGGAGAAGTGTACAGGGCAACGCTCACCCTCCATAACTGTTTTCCTTCGGTGGGTCACCTTCAACGCAGATGGGCCTATTTTTGAACCACAAGCCTAAATTTTGGTGTGGCATCTGGTTGGAGTAGATCTCACACAATCATCACTCTCTCTCTCCATATTGTTTCCTTTGTTGTGACAGACCTGAATCAAAGTTCAGCCTATGTTTTGGCCCAAGCCTTTAGATGGGATCTTACCCACTAGTGGTTGGAGTGGATTCCAAACAAGGGTGGGCATCCCTCTCCCAAATGTTCCCAGATTTCCACTAACATACTTAAGGGAATCTTAAGGGGACACTCACCCTTGATTTTTCTTACTTTTTGCAGGGCTCACAGAGATCCACACAGGCAATTAGACTTGTAATCCCAAATTAGGCCCAGGGCCAAAAAAAAAAAAACTCATAAGGCTGATACGCAATTCATGTGGGCCACACTAAAGGAAACAGTTTGACAGAGAGTGTCCACCCTTGATTTTTTACAAGTCCCACCAGGATGATTATATGAAATCGAACCCAACCATTTGATGCCACACCAAAATGTAGGCCCGCAGCCCAAAAATAGGCCCCATCCGTAATTTAGGTGGACCACACAAAGGGGAACAGTTTAGAGTGTGAGAGTTGCCCCATACACTGATTCCAATCGTGGGGCCCACCTGAACCAAATGGGGCTGATGTTTGATCCCTGTGCCTAGAATCAGGTATTGCACCTCCACTTTGCTCCCACGGCCAACACCAATAGAAGGCACCACAGTGATAACTACTTAAATTAATCAGGTAGCTTATCGAAAACCTTTTTGCTATAGGTACCAGAATGTAAATTCTATATTAAGGAGGTAGTTTTTTTTGTAAATTTCCCTAATAGAAAATACCTAGAGAGCCTGCTTGGATTGAGGGAGGAATCCCCATTTCCTTGGGATCCGTCATCCACAAGGGAGATTTGAATGCAAGGAAGTTGGACACTTTGAGAGTCCAAAATGAAGTTAGTGGGGGCTCTACCATTGAATCCAATTGGATCCAGCCCCCATGCAAGCAGGCCCTAGTAAGATGACAATAAATTATTTTACATACATCTTGGAAGGCCCTGGAGTGGATGTTGCAAGCATCAGACCCGCCAACACTGCTCATGGCAGGTGCTGGGGCCCCAGCAGCTTCAGTGGCCACGGTCTCGTGTTGGATGGTACGAGGACCCACTATCGCATCAACAGCCCTGTGTGCCACTGCACTTCCAGTGCCAAACGCCATGCCTGTGACAAGAAAAACATGAAATGTCAAAAAACTGGATGTTGATGCATCCATGCTTGCGAACACGTAGGAATTATATCATACTTATTTAGCTTAAAAAATCATGTATAATTCACCTACCTTGAGCTATGGTAGAACCGATTCCACTGAGCATAGATCCACCGCCACCCTGGGCAGGTGCTGGAGGAGGGGCACGACTGGCTGCAACAACAAATCAATAAAACAACATGAGAAAGAAACCGTATGCAACTCGGAAATCAGACATGCATCATCATCATCTTATCATTCTCCCAGCAAACAGAATGTCATGTTTGACAAGACAGTTAGTCCCCGAGAGCACGAAGAAAACACCGAAGTTGCAAGCTCAAAACTAGTTTCACCAAAGCCAATAAGAGAACAAGGAGAAAAAAGAAAACACTGCAACTCAAAAGAGTTCAGGCATAACAAATTTGAGGGAAATATTCCCACCAGTAGGGACTTGCTGGGAGAGTACAAGTGGGACACCCATCTTACCTGGTTGAGGGGGGTTGCGTACTGGAGCAGGACGAGGAGCCGCACGAGGGGCAGACCTTCCTGCAAATGTGATGTTCAATCAAAACCATTCATCATCGTAACTCAAAATACGCTTATAGGAGCCACACCACAACAGTATGAAGAATATAAACAGTAAAAAGAGATACTAATAAATGAAAAGTGACAGGTTACAAATCAAGAAGCCAATAGGGAATCAGGGGATATTCACGTTGCCTTTCTTGATTCTCAGAAGCACATTATTTTGGGCAAAAGGAAAACATGAAATTATGGTGCAGGATAAGTTATGGTGCAAGAAAAACCCCTATAAAAATAAATAAATTAAAAAGAATATGCAAGTATAAAGATTAGGGCCCCATCCAATAGTTTTGGTCATTGCACTACCTTAAAATCTAAAACTCTCAAACTAGGTACTGAATTATACACTGGAAATTTTAAAAAAAAAAAATTTAAAAAAAAAAAAAGAAAAAAAAGTAACTAGATAGCCACTGAAGTACATTAATATGAAAAAGGAGGTCAGTGTGACCTGAAAAGATGAGTAATTGAACGATTTTCCCTGTTTTGTTGACTGTTTGTATTTTAGAACTATTACTCATTGACCATGATCCATAGCAGGCGAAAACAAGAGGATCCAAAGATCAAGGTCCGCTTCAAAATATCGGATAGAACATTTTTTTTTTTTTTTTTTGTAATGGGGGGGGGGGGACAGCTTGTCCCCTGCCCAATTCCAATATGATGTGGAAACAGCTAACTAGGGCTGAAAGTAAGGTGGGTTGGTGCTCAACCCTAGCCCAACCCAAGGTTCCTATACCTCGACCCTAACCCAATCCAACCCAACCTAGGGTTGGGAATTCTCAACCCAAGCCCAACCCAAGCGGGCTTGGTCGGGCGGATACATGCTAATATTTTTGTTATTACATTAGTCTATTATATTTCAATACAGGTCTTATTGTTTGTACCTTTGATTTTATTAATTATATATGTAATTATTTATTGTAAAGAACTTCATTTTTTCTAAATAAACCAGCTAAAATATAGGACAACCACTCCTTTAAAAGTCGTGTTGTGTAGCACACAATCTATTTGGGACACAATCTATTTGGGATAGAGAAATTCGGCATATCTTGTTAGATTGGGTCATCGGAAATAACGTGGACTAATGAGACCCGACAACACTAGAATTTCTCGTGCCTTCAACCTAGACGATCCACACTCAATTATATATCGATCAGGTTCGGGTTGGGTCAAGCAACTCGAGACCTCAACCCAAACCCGACCCAAGATTTATCAGGTTGGTGTTTGTATTTTTTTTTTAAAGCAACTGATTCATTAAACTAAAAGAAAGAGAACAAAGGGAAGAGAAAAAAAAAAAAAAGTAGATCCGCTGAAAAGCTGCTAGCGCCCAAGAAAAGTAAGGTCACAAATATGATGATTCCTAACATTAGAAGCCCATTCGATCAACATTCTCTTAGCCCTGGACCCCACAGCTGAGACTGAAGACGAAGAATCATTAAAGCATCTAGTGTTTCTCTCTTCCCAGACTGACCACTAGATCGCAAGGATGGCCATGCGACAGACAGTAGATCTCTTCTTTTCCACCTTGATGCCATGTCAGGAAGATAGAAGACTAGAAGCCGTCTTCAGAACACACCAACTGATCGAAAATATCTGGCACAATTCCGCTCAAATGTGGGAAATAAAGGAGCAGTGGACGAACAAGTGATTCACAGTTTCTGCTTCCCGCATGCAGCATAGGCAGATATTAACGATCTGCATACCCCTCTTAGAAAGATTATCAATGGTAAGGATTCTATTACGGCCCACCAGCCAGGCGAAGCATATGAACTTAGGGGGGGCTGGGTATTTCCAAATGAAAGGGGAACTGGCCTGAGAAGACATCAACCTAGGATAGATGTGGAAGTAGAGAGATATGACCGAGAAGGTTCCAGCTTTGTGTAGCTTCCATATGATATTGTCTTGTTGGTTGGGGAGGGGTTTGATCTTGGATAAACAGTCCTGAAGCTCCATAAATTCCGAGGCTTCGCTATCAAAAAGATTCCTAGAGCATCTGATATCCCAGACAACTTGAGTAGGTGTGATTGTGAAACAACTATTAACAAATATATTCTTATCGGGAGCCAGCCTGTAAATATTAGGAAATCTATGTTTGAGAATATCATTTCCAACCCAAGGATCTTCCCAGAAACGAATAGATGACCCGTTGCCCAACTCAAAATAGCAATTCTGAAAAATCGAAGGCTTAGCCCGGAGAATTCCTTTCCAAATGTGAGAAGCCTTGTAATAGGAAGAATCTTTAGTCATCCAATCTCCTGGAGATGAGCCATATTTGCCTTTAATAATAGAGGACCAGAGAGCTGCTTTTTCTGTGGCTAGCCTCCAAGACCACTTACCTAGTAAGGCCTTGTTCATGAGTTTCAGATTTTTGACATTGGCACCACCTTCCCTGTACAGTTTGCAAACTTCCTTCCATTCCAAAAAATGGAATTTTCTCTGGTTTTCCTTTCCAAACCACTTACCTAGTATGGCCAAATCTAAGCTGCTTGGGATCAATATTAGTCCTGAAACTCTTTAGTCTTTTGCCAACATCCTTGGATGTTAGATTCAATCGTTCCCTACTTCGTTCGTCGGTTTGCCTCTCTCAGTGGGGACCCCTCCTAAATCTATGTGGGACAAGGTGATCAGCAAGTTCCATAAATATCTGGCCACGTGGAAATGCCGCTATCTCTCCTTGGGAGGTCGACTTACTCCGATTAAAGCTGCCCTCACAAACCTTCCTCTGTACTTTATGTCGTTGTTTGAATGTCCGGCCTCAGTTCTTCAATCTACGGGTTGGTGTTTGTATAACCAAAGCCCGAGACTGAACCCAATACATCCTGCCCGAGCCCAACCCAATGTCTGGTCGGTCACGGGTCGGTCAGGTTGAACCTGCCCAACTTTCAGCCGTACAGCTAACCTATCAGAACAGCTTGTTTCTATCCCAAAACATCCCCCAAACGCAGATGTACAGATCCGTGCATCTGGAATCCTCAATTTGGGAACATCCAAAGAAGATCTCTGATATTAAATATTGATTTATACAGCACATCCAAGGCTGACTTTGGATTTCCTAGTTCAATGAAGTGGAAAATGTGTAAATTGTATTAATTTCCTAGCATTCACATTGAGTTGTGCTAATTACATGTGGAACATAAAATGAAACTGCAATCTGATGGCTACTTCTTAATTGTGAATACTAACTACTAAGAAACACCCATTTCCTCTGATCGATTGAAAACTGAGCAACAATATGCTCCCCAATCTGAGGATGCATAGTGCGGTTGAGCATTAAATTTTCTACAAGTTCACTCAGGACTCAGTGACCAGAGTCATGGCAGCGTAGTAAACCAACTGTTGTGAGATGGATGGTCTTGCCCTGAAGAAGACCATCTTTTTTTCTTAGTGATATGGCCCAAACATTAAACTCCATGACACATCCTCAACACTTTGCCCAGCTGCATGCAAAGCTACAGTAACGCATGAGCAAAACATCCATGTTCAATGGAGACAAGTCGGATCATCGGACAGCTAGGATCTTCCAACATAGGATACTTTTGGGCATATAATATCAACAGAGAGAACCGTTATTTCACATCTAGCTCAGATGACCATGGTTCCACTTGAAAATACAAAAAACCAAATAGTTTATGCTCACAATTCAAGTTTTGCAGCCCAAACACAGCAGAAAGATTGGGTTGCAGCTGCATTGCTATATCAAACTATTTTGACTCAAAAGCCAAAATATTGCACTTCTCAATTTCCCTTTCCCATGTACAAAACCAAGAGAAAACCTAACTTGTTCCCTCGTTCCTTTTTTCCAACTCATCAATGAATCCATCCAACCATGCCCGTCAGACATACAAACAGGACTAAACTTGATTCCACAGGACTGACCAATCATGGGCCATATGGCAAAATCCAACCCATTTGACAAATAGAATTTCAGAGAAACGAGAAGAAAAATCAATTGAAACTCAGTAGGAAACCCACTCCTCAGAATTTATCCAATGAATGATGAAGGATAAGTATTGCCCAATCCGAGCAACTTTGAGCTCCTTCACAACCTATGGTGTGATCATCAGACAATCAGCCTGGATATCGCACCTGCATGATCCGTGTGCACCACCGATTAACCTGTAAGCATGCATTTAGAATAGAAGTTTGCCATACGGGTCACATGTACCAGATCAAAGGCGGCTGTGCTGCTTTGATCTCCTAGTCCAGAAATCAGGCAGTGCCACTAGTCATGCAGCCACATTGTACAAAACAACCATGTGGCTGGAAAAGAAATGTATTTTTCCATATTTTCTTTGTAAATTATTGCTCACTCGAGACTGAGTCTCGACCATAACTCTGTGTGTGTGTTTTTTGGGAAGGATGTAATGAATTGAGTTTTGAGGCAGATGTAAAGTGTGCAGCCAGGTTTAAAAAGATTGTGCGACAAATGTAATAAGCCTATTACATTGCAACTGTGGTCTGCATCCAAATGGAGGGTTGTGTCAGGTTGAGAGCCATCGACAAACTTATGCCATAACTTTCATCCTGAATACAAACGACAGCATAATAGGATTCACATAGCCGACCCCAATTAATTGGGATAAGGCTTAGATGAAGATGATGGTGATCTAACAGCCCACCTGATGGAAAGCTTGTACACCACAACAATGCACATATTGTCACGAGTGCTTCTGTGTAAATGGGAAGGGCGCTACAGTCATCTGGGCTCATCAAACCTTCTCTAGAAGGTATCTTCAAGACACGTCACGCAACCTCGCATCTTTTCCATACACTAGGTTTCCACTTCTCACAACTGGGACTGATCTTTTGATAATCAACTGAAACAATCAGTTGCTTGTTTGCATATATGGTTAGGACTCTACAGGCACGTAGACTTAGCAAACCTCCGAAACATGCAGGAACAAAACATAGCATTTTTCCAACCCGCATCCCAACCTGTGGTGCCCATACTGATTCCTTTATACCTCCGGTCAATAAAGACCGATATATCACAACATAGCAACTACCATTTAGTGAATCATTGAAATATTTTAATTAACTGAACTAAATGAAATAATAATTAAAATTAAAACTTTACACTTTAAAAAAATATTATGGTATGACAAGCTATAAGCAAGAAAATGGTGCAACTGGTTGCTCTCTAGGGCTCACATAGTCTTCACATGGCAACCAACATGTCCAAGCAGGTTCGCGCCACCTTCTGGAAACCAAAAAATACGCATATCCAACATCATGAGAGCCCCAGTCATGTTTGGAGGATTTTGGACCCTTTTCCATTGTTTTCTACACATGACTCACCCGATCATCCTGATTTTTTAGGCATCCAATTTTCATGGCAGGGACACACTGATTGACGGGTTGGATGCCATAAAAGCAAACTGAAAATCCCATTCAACGAAAAGGTCAACTCTGAATTGGATGCCATACACACACCACAGTGCTCCCACACAGAACTTGTTAAGCGTACTTCTATCATGACATACATATATATAAACATTTCAAAGATATTGTTTCAAAACAGCTATGATGCTGTTGTAATAGCCAATATCTCTGTTATCACAACTATTATAATAGATTTACATTTATAAATAAAAAACAAAACCAATATAGCAGCTGGCCCATAATTTTTGAGGTATCCAATTTTCATGGTGAGGCCACACTGATTGACGGGTTGGATAAACACAAACTGAACCCCATTCAATGGAAAAAAAAAAAAAAATCAATTCTTGACAGACATGTTGGATGCCATACACACACCACAGTGGGCCCACATGCAACTTGCTTCACAGACTAATATTTACAACTAGTTGCAGAGATGTTCTCTTATGATATGTATAATGCGCACGCGCACAAACCACACACACATCACAGTGGTCCCAATATACAAGTAGTCGCATTAAGCGATACACACACACACACACATCAGGTATACACGCGCGCAAGCTAAACACACACCAACACGCAGCTTGCTATGCTACACGGGCTTCTCATCTACAATTAGTTGCACAGATGTTCTCTCTACAACTAGTTGCAGATATGTGCCGTTATGATATATCACACAGATAGATATATAAACATTTCAAAGATATCGTTCCATAACAGCTATTATATATTAAGGGGTTATTTGGATGCCTGTAAATGGGCCAGGTTGTAAATGATTTACAGGTAAATAATTTACACTCGTTGTCTGGATGGCCTCTTTTGCCTTGAAATCATTTAGGGCGTGTTTGGACGGGCCCATCCCATGGGATTGGATTGTATTAGGGTGGATGGCAAGTAATGATGGCTGTGTCAGTGGATTGCTGGCAATCCCATGGGATTGCTATATCCAGGGAATTCACCACCGAGTATGTTCGGCTCGCCTTGCCAATCCAGGGATTACGTCAGCTAATCCCGGGATTGCTCCGTCTAACCAAACATGTCCCAAGCAAAATAGATGGGATTAAGAGGGATTGGGTGGATTTCAAGGTAATGATGGTGATGTTAGTGGATTGCTGGCAATCCCATGGGATTGCTATATCCAACTTCTGCCTGTTTGGCACGCCCGGCCAAATCCCGGGATTGCTCCTTCCGATCCATCCTAATACAACCTAATCCCATCCACCCTGCCCGGCCAAACAGGCCCTTATGATTTACAGCATTTACCCCTATCTCATTTAGAGGCAAAAAGTTCGGATTTCATTTACGTGCTCTCCATTTACAGCCTAACCGCTATAAATGGAAGGATTGGCTCCCCATTCACAGGAGGCCATCCAGACAAACAATCATTTTACCTGTAAATCATTTACAGCTTAAAGCCAAACAGGACAAGCGGTAGATAATTTACACATGTAAATCATATGCAACCTAAAAGCATTTACAGGCATCCAAACGACCCCTAAAGTTAAATATGTAAATAAATAAATTTAATAGATATACCAGGAGTCCCATTCCAACCCATTAAAATGGGAGTTTAAACCATGTATAACAATTTCTATAAGAAGAGATCTAAAACAAGAACAGAAAGATTTTATAATAAAAAAATCTGCGAAACAACGATAAATCTACAACAAAAATGATAAAAATCTATAAATCGATCACAAAGAGTGAGAAATCGAGCCCGGCGAGCAGATATTGTACTCTAATCAGCAAGTAATACGATCTAGACAGAACATCAGAAATATATACATGGATTCGGGAAGGGGAGAGAGAGAGAGAGAGAGAGAGAGAGAGAGAGAGAGAGAGAGAGATTGTACTCAAACCCGGAAAACCCTAATAGAGAGAGGGGGGAGAGAGAGAGGGGAGACAGACCCTAATAAGGAGACGGGAGAGAGAGGGGGAAGAGAGAGAGAGGAGAGAGACGTACCTCCAGAGCTACGGCGAGGCATGATTGATGAGAGATGAGAATGAAAAAACCAAAGCTTTGAAAACCCTAATGACGAAGCAATTGACTGATGAAGAGAGGGGTTTGGGGTATTTATCGCGAGGAGTTAGTTTTCCCTTTGTCGCGACACATATTGCCCCCATGTGTCACCCACATTCGGGCCCACAATTGAACTACATGGCGTCGATCAGAACCGTTCATGCTCGCAGTAAGAAACTTACTCTGAACTAGTGATTCTGACAATCATTACATTTAACTTAAATCCGACCATTCAAAAGCATGTTTCAACGGCTCAAGTTCCACCTCCAAATATACGGTGAGAATATCTTTTACGTGGTTGTGATAGATATGGGCCGCTCGAAGCTTCACGGTGGCAATGATGGGAATCTGTTGTACCTGTTTCAGAATTCGCATCAGGACCACTCATCAGGCGGGTTGCACTGTAGTCATGCTGTGGCCCGAAAGTCGAGCTGGTCTACTAATCATGGACCGTTCATTTTTCATGTGCGGGTGTGATCCGCCTGATGGGTAGATGAGCCTGTCATTTAAGTGAATGCATATTCGCTGTTATTCTTACATTATGAACGGCCAGATCTCTTAAAAAGATGTTATAATAGCACGTGTAGGGTGACGCCCACCGTTCATCTCACACGAACGAATAGGACTAGCAGGTTCTATGGAAGTCCAGTGCGACGAACCAAAATCGGCATTTTCCGAATATTCTGGAAGCGATGGATTAAGCCAAACGCACCCAACTTCGGCGGGGACGCGGATTGTGCAGCAAGGCATCGCCTTTTGCCGTGGTGCGAAGAGCCTGTGGGGCCCACCATGAAGTATGTGTTTTATCCCAACCCTTTATTCATTTTTCAGCCCGTTTCAGGGCTTGTTATTAAAATTGAAGTATATCCAAAGCTCAAGTGGACCACGCCACAGGAAACAGTAGGAACAATGGAGCTCAGACATGGCCATGCAAAAGCATCTTTGAAAAGGGAGCAGATTTGCTGACCCTTACCGTCAGGCCCACATTGATGATGCGATGTATATCCACGCCGTTTATTCATTTTTTCAGCCCATTTTAGAATGCGAACCCAAAAATTAAGCAGATCAAAATATCCGGTGGACCACACCACAGGGACAGTATTGATTGAGCTCCGCCATTAAACATTTCCTACGGAACATCTATGGTTTTCGTAATTTTTATTTGCCATCATGGATGAATGAAAAATACAAATATCAGATTGAGCTAAAACTTCTGTAGCCCGCAGAAAGTTTTTAACGATTATTCACCACTTTTTCAAGTGGTGTGGTCCATTTAAGATGTGAATCTATTTAAGGTTTGGGCTAGGTTCCTAAAATATGATGGAAAAACAGATGAACGGCGCTGATATAAACAAATTTATCAGGGTGAGACTCAACTGGCCAGGATAACACCCACTAATGTGTTTTAATCCAATCCCACCGCAGGCGTACCTAATCCTTGTCTCCGCCTGGACTAGTCAGATAGCTGCACGTATTTTAAACCATCCATGAAGTGGGTCCCACCATGTGTATGACTTAGTCCAGGAATAAGTGCGCATAACTCGTCTCGACGAAATTAGCCATGGGTCCCACCATGTGTATGACTTAGTCCAGGAATAAGTGCGCATAACTCATCTCGACGAAATTAGCCGTGCGTGTGGCCAAAAATGGATGGCTTGGATTTGCCCATGGTCCATTTTCAAGCGAACCACCTTGCCGCAGCGGAAACGAATTGGCTACTCCCCTACCACCTGCCAATGGCTGTAATCGGTGCTCTATGGGACCCACCATGATGTATGTGCTTCATCCATGCCGTCCATCCATTTTTATATATCATTTTATAGTATTAGACCAGAGATTAGGTATATCTCAATCTCAAATGGACCACATCACAGGAAACAGTGTTGAATGAAATTCAACCATTAAAAACTTTTTGGGGGTCATAAAAGTTTTGGATCAAGATGATATTGGTTTTTTCCCTTCATCTGGGTCTGTGTGACCTAATCAACGGATTGGATGTCAAATAAAAGTACAGCCGGCCTTACGAGGATTTTAATGGTGGATAACCAATCCCTATCTGTTCTTGTGGTGTGATCCACATAAGATTTCTATCTCTCTATCTCTGGGGTCAAGCCTTAAAATGATCTTAAAAAATCCATGAAACACGTACATCATGTGGGTCCAAAGAGCATCAACCATCAGCCACCGGGCCGGTGGCAAGGGAGTAGCCAATCCGTTTCCTGCTGCAGCGGCAGCGCACACGAAAAATGATCCGAATACAACTGCTGTACCATAAGTTCTGATGCAACTAACCTTTGTCCTGAAAAAAAAAAAGTCACATGTGTAGAATATCCAACTCTTCTAAATGGTGGGCCGCATGATGATGATCACCTCGTGTGAAAGTCAGACGGATCCGCTCATCAATCCGGACAGAATATCAAAATCAGTTAATGATAAGAAAAAGTGTACTGGCGTGGCCCACCTAATGAACGGTCCACTGAGAAACTGATAGTTTCTCAGTGGACCGTTCTGATTTTTTTCAGACAAGTCGTCTATTTGGGTTCATATGCATGTTGTCAAAAGTTACAGAGGCTATACATGTCAGTCAATTTAAGCCGTCCATGTTGTGAGCCCAGTTCTTAACTAGCTGATTGGTGGAGATCTGATGCACGTTTATGAGCCAGGAGGAAAATATCAATGAACTTGAGGCCAGAATTAGTTAATGGACTGATTTAGGGGCTACCACGTGTCTAAGTTGTCATCCGCAATTCAAATTATTTAACATGAGTCACATGTATTCCATGCAAAATTTGTGAATTATTCCTCCCCTGCCAGAGTATCAAAGCACGGCACTATTTGAGACTTGAGCCCCGTTTGTCAAATCTAAAGTCTAAAGGCCGAATTTGAAATCGAAGCCCGAATTCAAATTTCAAGTAAAAAAACTTGTTTAATAATTATGGACATTTGCACCTACCTCTTTTCTGGAAATGTTTTACATTATAAATAAATTATTTTTTATTAAATAAAAATAAAATCATTACATTTAATTCAAATAAACTAAAATACTTAATAAAAAACTAAAATACCATCGTAATGCCCTCTAATACTCGTGTTGTAAAGGATTGAACCCCAGTAGCAACAAAACCTTCAAATAAAGCCCGCCTTATATTTATATGCTATCTAAGCAGTTTATAAGGCTATTCTCAATTGGATGAAGTGAAAACACCTAAAATATTTATATGTTATCCAAATCATTTATTAGGTCATTCCCAAATACATGAAGTGAAAACACCTAAAATATAGCTTGATACAAAACTTTTGTAGCTTGTATAAGTTTATTTTCCATCCAATATGTTCATAAGGTCACAAATACTTGTACGAAGAGGGAAAAAAAAATCATATTGATCCAAAACTTTTGTGACCCCAAAAAGGATTTCAATGGTAGACAATTCAATCTCCGCTGTTTTTTTCAACTTATTTTTCATCTCAAGCTTTAATACGAGCTCACCAAATGGATGGACAGCTTGGATATAACACATACCTTATGATGGGACCCATAGAACTTGTTAACGTCAATACAACAGCTATATAACTAGTGTGAGGTACACCAACAAATCCGCATCCTACTTGGACAAGGATTAGCTACTGACAGGTTGAATCGCGAGATTCGCTACCGAAGTCACGCCATCAAGTTTCGTGGCCCACTATGATGTATGTGGGCCCACTATTATGTATGTGTTTTATCTACACCGTCCATCTATCTGGAGATTTAATTTTAGAGCATGACTTAGAGAATGAGGAATATCCAAATATGTAGTTGACCACACCACAAAAAAATAGTGGGGAGATTGATGCCTACCGTTGAAACCTCTCTAAGGTTTGCCGTGATTTTTATTTAAAATCCAACTTGTTCACAAGTTAACATAGATATGAAAGAAGGGAAAAAACAAATATCAACTTGATCAAAAACTTTTTTGGCCTATTTATGTTTTAAATGGTGGGCGTCACTCTCCCCACTGTTTTCTGTGGTGGGGTCCACTGGAGCTTTGGATTTGACTCATTCTTTGGATCTTTACCTAAAATTATATTTCCAAATGGATGGACGGCGTGGATACAAAACATACATCATGATAGGGCCCACATAACTTCAGCAGCGAGTATCACTACTCAACCGATCAGTATCCAATCCGCCTCGAAAAAGCAGTTGTTATCTCACATGCCTGACCAATGGCCAATGGTACATGGTGATGCCCATATGGGGGGGGCACCATGATGTATGTGTTTCATCCATGTTGCCGTCCATCTATGTTTCTAGATCACTTTATGGTATGAGACCAAAAATGAGGTATATCCCAATCTCAAGTGGACCACATTACAGGAAAACAATGTTGAATGAACGTCGACCATTAAAAACTTTTTGGGGGCCATAAAAGTTTTGGATCAGGCTGATCTTTGTTTTTTTCCATTCATCTAGGTCTATATGACCTAATCAACAGATTGGATGTCAAATAAACGGTACATTGAGCCTTATGAGAATTTTAATGGTGGATATCCAATCACTATTGTTTTCCTGTGGTGTGGTCCACCTGAGATTTATATTCCTCTCGTTTTTTGACATCAAGCCCTAAAATGATCTTTTAAGAATGGATAAAACACATACATCATGGTGAGCTTAAAGAAGTGCCCCATGTTAAGAGTTGGGATGTGTATAACGCAGGGGAGAAAATCTCTCTCGCAAAGGGTAAGTTTGGATTAAAAAAATATTAATCACAAAGCGCATTCTTCATTCTGCATTAAGCTAGACTCCCATCACGGAAAAATTTCAACGCAAATGACTCCCATCACGGAAAAATTTCAACATAAAAATCGTGGAGCGCTTTCCTTCTCATGCGTTAACAAACACCACTGAACATGGAAAATTTTCCAAATTCTGTGTTAAGTACTAAAATTTAGCATTAACAAACATGCCGTTAAAGTTAGTGACTCTCTGCTGCTGCCAGAAATGCGATAGCCCATTTTGAGCTTCAATTTGGAATGTGTTGGAATCCAAATCTTAATTACATTAAAATCAAGTGATATGAATTCTAAGTTGTGCTTGGTTGAAACACATTGAGCTTCAAATCTTATATTTGAGAGCTTATATTAGGAATGCATTGAAATTATTCATTACATTCACAATATCTGAAATTTATAACTAAATTACCATTCATATCCCTATATATATATATATATATATATATATATATATATATATATATATATATATATATAATAAGCACATTAAGATATATACTTTGACAAAAAATGGATCACAAACATATTTAACCATCCATTTATATGTCCCACGTTTGAATGATTCTGATTTGATTTTGTTGTTGCAGACAATAATGGGATTGTTTTGGGTATCAGTGGCATGCAACATATACAGTGATTTAATAGTCTAGTAACTCTTTTATTATAAGTGCGACTCCCCCACCTTTTAAAAGATAGCAAAATAAGGATCCCGATATTTTGCTGAGATTTCAAAATACATCAAAAAGTGTATTTGAAATGCCCCCAATTATATTTACCCCCAAATATGGGGCTCGAACTCTCTAAAAAAAAAAAAAAAAAAAAAAAAAAAAAGGGTGTCTACTTGAATTTGAAATTCACCTATTTGCCTCTAAATCCAAGGTGTCAAACAAGTCATAATAGCAAAATTTTATACCCAGGTAGTGTCATGGATGATATGCAAGAACTTAAATTTTACGCAAACATTTCACGTGTAATATATAATCAGTTAAATTAAATTGTTCAAGCTATGGCACGTTATGTAGATGTTGTTAATGCATTTATTTATACACCTTAATTGTTAATCACATGCGTCGGTGTGTTAGGGAGTCGGTTGAGCTCTTGGAAGTTGAAGACCGAAGACACAAAAATACTAAAACACAAAATAAGTAAAGAACACATGTATGAGATGCCTTGGTGACCTTAACCTTATCCCAAAACAAACCAAACATCTAGATGATTATAATCTTAATAGGTAAACATTATTTGATCATACATAGGCTTATAAACCTCAATTAGAATATGATAAGTTAAGTTATAAGAGGTGTTAAGCTGTTGTAAGTTATTATGCCCAAAACACAATAGCTTTCGAGTGGTTCTCGATCCCATCGAGCAGTTCTCGAGGGGTCTTTGATAGCATTAAAAATCACTCGATGCATCAAGGACCCATTTGATCGAGGACTCATTCAATAGCATTGGAAGGTCCCCTTGAAACCTTCGGAGGGTACCCTCGATGGCATCGAGTAAAAGTGCATGAACTGTCCAATAACATTTCAGCTGTAAAATTGAGTTTATCGATGCCATCAATAGAACAATTTTCTACCCTTTTTTGTTTAACTTTAGAGCTCGAACTCTTTGTATAGGGCATTCGATATTTAGGCATTTAAAGGAGTTTTCGGTGTAATATAATGTTAGATGATTGCATATTAATATCACACATTATAGACCTCTATTCCCATGAGTTTCAAGTCATCTTTATGAGTTTTGATAATTTAACGGAGGTTCCGACCTTCAATGAAAATATGAACTTAAATTCTACAATTTTATAGAGATTATATCCAATCTTATTAGTATAGGAGAATTTCATGGGATTTCAACTATCCCATCAGTTATAGAAGATTCCATTACCCTCTCGTCAAGATAATGCTGGAACTCACTAATCTCACTTCCATAACTATTCAGACATCACAAAGTTTTAAACATCATCAGCATACACAAGAACCCTTACTTTCAATTAATAAAGTGATGATAGAAGGGAACTTTATATAGAGTTGTACATGAGCAGAGTTAGCTCGGTAGCTCACTCAACTCGACTCGAAAAATCTCAACTCGACTCGGATCAAAGCTGAGTTCGAACCGAGTCGAGCTGATTTTTTTTGCTTGAAACGAGTTCGATCTTGCCTCTGCTCGAATCGACTCGACTCGAATACTGCTCGAACTCGAACTCGACTCGGTACAAGGTATATATACCTTTTAAAAATTAAAACCCTAGCTCCCATCCGGCCATCCCATTCCCAGGCGCTTGTTCCCCTTCAAAGAAAAAAAAAAACCCTCTCTCTCAAGTACTTCTTCCCCTTTAAAAAATCCTAGCCTACATGGCCATTACCCTTCTTCCCTCTCTCTCTCAAGTCCCAGCCGCTCAACTCGCCTCACTATTCTTCTTCCATCGCTTTCTCAGGCCCTCGATTGCCCTGTCCGACGACCTTTTTGGTGGCCACAACGACCATCCGACGGTCCTTACCCTGCCCGGTCGCCATTTCTCTTACCCTTCTTCTTCCCCCCTCTCTCTCAGGCGCTCACATTGCCCTGTCCGGTAGCCACAACGACTGTCTGGCGTCCCTGCCCTGCCCGGTCCCTTTCCCTACCCTACCCGCTCACCTCGCCCTGTCCGAACTCGGCTGAGTCGAGTACGAGTTGCTGTTCCGAGCTCGAAGGCCGAGCCGAGCCGAGTACGCGCTGGGACTCGAGCAGTCCGAGTCAAGCACGAGCTAGGCAGAGCTCGACTCGACTCGACTTGTGTATACCTCTTACTTTATATATATTAAAAAGAGCCTACATTCTCATGCCTTCTGAAAATTGAATCGAAGCAGATTGGATCATACCCCGTGAGTCTCTAACCACCAATAAGCATATTTGTGTTGGGCCACTGTAATGTATCTTTTTATCCCTTGATGCCCATCCATTTTCTCATATCATTTTAAGGCATGAGCCCAGAAGTAGATCCAACCCTCAAGTGAACTACACCACGGATAACTCTCGCATTTAGTGCGATGTTATCTTGCATTTAATGCAACCCCGAGCTTATTATTTTGTGTGGTCTACGATGGAAACCATTATAAAGCCACAATGACATTTCTTTGTCATCCAACCTGTTCATAAGATCACACATACATGGATGAAGAAAAAAAATACAACTATTAACTGGATCCAAAACTTTTGTGGCCTACGAATTTTTCAGCAATAGACAATCAATTCACACAATTTCATATGGTGTGGTCCACTCAAGCTTTGGATATTCTTCATTTATGGGCTTAGAGTTTACTCGGTATGCTTCACATACACAATTTGCTTCTCGAAAGATTACACGGGACTTTAATTTCATAGTAATAAATTAATAACAAAATGGATATTTTTTAATAAAACTATTCACTTCCCCGTGCCTTTTATAAAAATTGTTGGGGAACCTATAAATGGAGGTAAATGAAAAATGAAATCAGAGGTAAATAATTTTGGAGTAGATGGCTCAATCATTGTGTATTTGGATAGGAATAATGAAATGCATTTAAAATCTAAATATTTTGTTTGGATAGGAGTGAATGAGATGATTTGGAATACATTAGAAATTTTCGATATATTCACAGTAACATATATAATATTCCAAATCATCTTTAATAGATTGATTGTAATAAGTTCCTCGAAATATATAATTTAGTAAAAAATAAGCCTATTGAAATAGATAATTAGTGTACATATGTGATGTTTAATAGATTGACTGTAATAAGCCCATTAAAATATATAATTTAGCTAAAAATTAAATAAACGTTGGCCACAAAATATAAGAATCACGAATAAGCAACTTACCAATGCTTTTTAAGCATCAATTTAGATGGCCTAACCTTTACACATTTTATATCATTTTATTGGTGTGATTTTAGTGATGTAGCTAGTATTCGAATGGTTTTGGAGCATCACTAGCATGTCATGTGTATGGTGCACATGTGCATAACATCATCTTTGCTTTCTCGCGGGACTCTCCAACCGATCTTAAAAAGGCATTTTATCCCCATTTACTTGTGATTAGAGTTGGGCATTTTACATCCGATCCGGTGGATCCAACCCGATTCGAACAGAACCGATGGTCTGGATCGGTCAAGATCGAGTAGCCCCATTCAGATCCGAAACATTTTCAGGTCAGTTACAGATAGCACCTGTTCTGAACCGACCCGATCTAATTGGATCCGGACCGTATTTATTAAGTTATATATATTTGTTTTTTTTTTTTTTTTACTTTTAAGTTTTACCCGACCCATTTTTTTACCCTACCCTAACCACATCGGAAGAACGCTTGCCGCCTACCCGTACCTGTAGATCTCGAACCCTCCTTTGTAACCTATTTTTTACCCTACCCGCACCTGAAGAATGCTCGCCGCGCTGGATTTGGAATCCCCAAATCTTCCCAATCCCAATCTCCACCGGCCGAGGTAAATCTCTCTCTCTATATATCTTTCTTTCTCTCTCTCTCTATAATTCTCTCTCTCTAATCGAGCACGGATTAGCTACTGACAAGTAACCAGAGTCGCTACCAAAGTGATGTCACTAAGTTTCGTGGGCCCCACCATGATGTATGTTTTGTATCCACGCCATCCATCTATTTGGAGAGATCATTTTAGGGCAAGATCCAAAGAATGAGTTAAATCCAAAGCTCCAGTGGACCCCAGCAGAGAAAACTGTGGGGCAATGATGCCCACCATTAAAAACTTCTAAAAGCCACAAGAGTTGGAAGGGGATTGCGTACTGAGTAAACGCTGTGGGGCCCACCGTCATTCATGCATTGTATCAACTCCATCCATCCGTTTTATCATATAAATTTATAGATTTAACCCAGAGATTAAGCATATCCAAATCTTAAGTGGACCACATCACCCGAAATGGTGTGAATTGAAGTCTACCGTTGAAAAGTTCTTAGGGGGGCCACAAAAGTTTTAGATCAAGCTGATATTTCTGATTTCCCTTCATCCATGTCTGTGTGATCTTATGATAAGTTTGGATGACAAGTAAACATCACTGGGGCCTTAGAAAGGTTTCAACGGTGGAAGTCAATACTTACACTGTTTCCTGTGGTATGGTCTACTTGAGCTTTATACTTCAATTTTAAGCTCAACCCCTGAAATAATCTGGAAAAACGGATGGACGGCGTGGATAAACCACGTGAATTCACAATGGGGCCAATGGAGTTTACTCAGTACGATAAGAGCATACTGAGTAACTCAGTACGCAATCCGATTTCACAAGAGTTTTAGATCAACCTAATATTTGTGTTTTCCCTTCTTTCATGTCCTTTTAAACTTTTGAACAGGTTGGATTTCAAATAAACATTATGGTGGGCCGTAGGATAGTTTCGACGGTGGGAATCACTCTCCCCACTGTTTTCTGTGGTGGGGTCCACTACAAATTTTTATCTGCTTCATTCTTTGGTTCATATTCTAAAATGATATCTCAAAATGGATGGACGGTATGGATACAACACATACATCATAGTGGGGCCCAGAAAACTAGGTGACGTCACTTCAGTAGCCTAATCTGCGGCCCATTGGTTCTTACAACTCGGAGCTTGAGGAGCGTCAATGCTCGTCTTCACATGACACATACCTAGAGCTGCTATAGCCGGTGTCGGCTATTATTTTCAAAGAGAAATGTTGCGGTGCCCTTGGGTATATAAGATATCATGCTCCTAGTTGCATATGGACACTTAGACAGTCCAGTCCGTTAATCTAAACCGTTCATTAGGTGTGATGCTAATTTCAATGGCTCTCATGCAAATATCATGCCAATATAACAAGCTCTATTATTTCAATCAATGGCCTTTTAAATGGACGGTCAAGACTAACTTCACAAAAATAGGTCTAATCGTAAATATAATCTGTCTATTCATTAAGACTATCATGGATTGCTTATGATTATAAAGAATCATTATTGTTTATGCAATCCTAACTAATGATGATTGGATCATATGATTAGTTCCATTTTTACATGATAGCCCATGAATTGTCCTGGACTTAATGGACAATTTAGATTAATCGATTAGACGGTCCAAGTAAACTGATACAAACAGGAGCACTATAAGTTAACAATGCACCCAAAAGCACCGGAACATCTCTTCTTTAAAAATAATTTCGTTTTTGCCTCTGCTACCAGGCTACTGTACGATTTTTTCCCCCTCTCTTGTTAGCTTGTTAGTACACCCTATCCCTAGCATTGTACTTGAAGCTTCTTTAGGAAGCTACGCGACTTGAAGCTTCTTCAGGAAGTTATAAGCTGGTGTGAGTTTGTGTGGGACCTATCTTGAATTTTTTGGTTTATCCACACCGTCCATCAGTTTTTCCATATCATTTTAGGGATTGATATTAAATTTAAAGTATATTCAATAATCAAGTACATTGCACCATAGGAAACAATGAGAATAATGATTCTTATACCGTTGAAAAAATAAACGATCCCAACTTTGCCCAATCCGATTCGACTCGAATCGGTTCTAAGTCAGTAGAGTTCGGATCTATTCGAGTCCGATGGCCCGGATCTGGCATCGGATCCCGAATCTGATCGAGTTCGGATCACACCCTGCAAATTTCGAACCAAGTCGAGTTGGACCGAATCTGTTCCGACTCGATTCGATGCCCAACTCTACTTGTGATGATCTCATTTACAAGGTTGTTTACTTCAATTTCATTTCATTTGCATGCATTTACTTTCATGCAAACAACATCAAATATCGTTCACCTTCATCTACTCCAAATTTCCACCATTTACCTCCATTTACTTTTATCAAAATGTACCAAAATGTTTTTAATAAGCAAACACCATTTAAGTAATCATTGTTGGAGCATCTTCCATTGGGAAATTATTCAATCACATCACCTATACTAGCCTCAATTGGACCTAGCTAAAGATGGATGGTCTAGATAGGGGCTTTGTGGGGCCCACCTATATGTATGTGTTTCATCCATGCTGTTCCCATTTTGACAAATCATTTTAAGATAGGAGGTGGCAAACCTAAGGCTCAAGTGGACTACACCACATAAGACAACGAGGACAAAATGCCCACGGATGTAAAACCTTTGGGATATATGGAAGTTTTGAATTAAGGTGATATGTATGTTTTCCCTTTGTCTAGGTCTCTCTAACCTTACGAATAAGTCAATTGATAGATAAACATCACAGTAGACGCTAGGAAGGTTTCAATAGTGGCCATCATTATCATCACTGCTTCCCGTGGTATGCTCCACTCAAGCCTTCGATTCGCTTTCTTTTTGACCCACACCCTAAAATGCAATGTCAGAATGGATGGACAGTGTGGATAAAACAATATGCATCATGGTAGACACCACAAAACATTGCCAAGATCATCTGCCTCTAGCTAGGTACGGGTGGAGGTAGTACCTAATTTGGACCCTATTTCCTTTTTGAGTGGTTCACCTGGGATTTGAATCAGCTTCAGTGTGTTAGGCTTAAGGTGGGCCCACAGCTACGACCTAACTGAATTTAGGCTTTTTATTGTTGAGAACTTTTTTGGTTAAAATAAATGGTAGATTTTGAAATTTTAAAATTAAAATATTTATAAATTTTCATTTCCTTCTGCATCAAATTTGAAAATGTATAAAAAAATGAATTTCGTTTAATCCTACGTCGCTCAGAAGTACCAATGGGGGACAATCAGGCCTAAAAATTAGAATTTTAAATAGAGCCGGACGAGACCTACCCCGGCCCAGCCCGTTGACAGCCCTAAATTATACCGTTTTCCTGTTAGAAATGATGACGTATAATAAGATATGATTCATATCCGGACGAAAGAGCATGCAGAACATGAAGATCGAGTGTCACACAAAAATCCATTCACATGTGTGGACCTCCCTTTTTTCACATCAGATGATTATCATGGCGTGGCCCACTATTTGTACGGACACGATATTCTGCGTGCATGACATGCTGGCGGATAAAAGACCGTACGATATGATATAGCCACCGTTATCCCATGATTTATCTTCTATCTGTGGCATCTGGAGGTTCGTAGGTTTACATCAGGTGGGAAAGATCTAGGCCGTTCATCAGGTAGCACGCAACATGAATGGTCCTATGATAAACTGCAGAAAATATCCGTGCAGGCAAATTGGACGCTTAGAGAAGATGATGGCCATCCATGACGAATGTTCAGATGCGGCCCACACGATGATGCACCAGATGCACCTTTCAAATGAAGCAATCCTCTGTTTCGGTATTTTTCCCAGGATTGGATGACTGGGTCCATCATATATATATATATATATATATATATATATATATATATATATATATATATATATATATATATATATATATATATATATATATATATTTGATAGGACAATCATAGCCTTTCAATTTTGGTCGAAGAACAGATGGCTAGGATTAGACATACAATATAGCAGTGGATATTCAACTGAAAAAAATCAAAACACTGGTGACTCAGATCTTCTAATCTGGATTTTTTTTCGTAGGATGATCCATCCAAGGTGGGCCACATCACAATAATGGCCTGGATCGTTTTTTCCTGGGAGTGGCCCTTCAGATCAACGTTCTTGATAGACAAACGTAGGGCCAGACCCGCACAAAATGGAGGGTGGAGACGACAGCTAATATCCATATATTTCCTCCGCATGAAAAGGAGAAGAAACTTTGATACTCCGGTGGAGTGTGACGCTGATACTCAGATACCAGGAAGTTGCATATCCTCCTTACAGATGACTAAATAAAACCGTCCAAATAGTGGATTTTAAATTAGATGGATCGTAAACCGAAAATTAAAGTTTAATTACGTCAAAGATGGATGATCTTGGTGGACAATTAATGAACGACCAGGATGAAAAGTTACAATGGTCTGAATTCAACATACGGATGAGCTTTAATTCCTGGGGGCATGCGTATCAATCTCACATCCTGCCAGAGTAACAAATAAAAGTCCAGGAGATCGTTGCCACGCGCACAGGGCAATCCGAACCGTTGGTAATGTGGGCCACCAGGTGTAGAGCGAGATAAGTTAACGGTGATTTAGTGATCATAGCCTTCGCTTGCTGTCAGTTTTACGCATTGATTGTCGACCCTCCAATTTCCCAGTGCAGTCCTAATTTTAGTTTACAGCCCCTTCGCAAAGGTGCCCCACCATATCAACGGTGCATATTGCCTTAGAAGAGATGATATTGGACTAGCGAACTTCCATCTCCGAGAGTATGGGACGCGGATTTCCTGCAAAAGCCTCATCCATCTGTTTTGGAAACTTTTAGGTGCTCAAGTGAGCTGTAATGAAGCCTGTTTGATGTTATCATTGAAAAAGGTTAGTAATCATTCCCATTTGATATTAAAGCATTTTTTTATGAAATTGTTCAAAAAGTTTTAAGACTTACTTTGATGTGCATGTTGTCTAAAATGTACCGTATTCAAAGCTTAAGTTAGCCGTACTAAAGAAAAATGTGATTAGGAAAATTTCTGCCATTACAACCTTTCTAGTTTCAACAGTAATGTTTAGATGCCATTCATACTGTTAATAATGTCATTTCTATTGGATGGACTGAAAAAAAAATATATTAGCAGAATCAAAACTTCTGTGACCCCGTAAATATTTCAACCGTAGACATCTAATTATCAAATTTTAAGCTCACTTGATATTTGAATTCGGTTTCCTTACTTTCGGGATGAATAAAAAAAACATAAAATCGAACTCAAAAATATTTCGCATGGATGTGTAATTACCATGTTTTAGAAAATGATTTTTTTGGCACTGTAAACATACAAAAAGCGCATGATTTTTCACATGACAGTGGGCCCACCTGTTCCCAGAGCTTCCTGCGAAAAGCTTTCCAACTTCCGACATCTGACCAGAGGTCACGTGCTTAATGAAATTGCAACGAATCAATACCTGTTCATCGCGCGATGAAGAAAAAGTTTGTTTTACCTCCGTCACGACTCAGATACCCAGCATATGTCGCACTACTGGTACCCACGCGTCGTTGCTCTGTACTTTATAAGGATCATCAGACCTTCCACTGAACGGATGATTATAAACATCTCATGCGGAGATTTAGAACATTGAAAGAAAGATTTCAAAGGCAAACATTGGAAGTTGACTTCATAAATCGACGGTCAGGATCATCACTGATGGGGAGTAATGATTTTTAATATATGATAGTAGCGAGAAGATGGAGGGTTCTGATCATGGGATCATCTCAGCATGTGGGCCCCGTAGGGCGACAGCTCCTGGCAATCCTGAGTCGCAAGAGACGCAAAACGAGCTTACGAAGAAAGGACGCGGATTGCGTCCTACCCCGGGCAGGGCTGTGGGGCCACTGTGATGTAAGTGTTTTATCCACGCCGTTCATCGTTTTTCTCAGATCGTTTTAATGTAAGATCTTTAAAATGTGGTAAGTTTAAGTCTTAATTGTACCATAGAGTGGGGATTGAACTTCCACCATTAAAAAGTTCTTGGGAGCCGGAGAAGTTTCGGTTCAAGCTTATATTTATGTTTTCACTTCATCCGCGTCTACACGACCTTATTAATAGGTTGGATGGTAAAAAAACATCACAGTGGCCTTTAGAAAGATTTCAACGGTGGATGTCATATCACTGCAGCTTTCTTTGGTGTGGTCTACCAGAGCTGTGGACCTGCTTCATTTTTAGTATCTCCTCATAAAATGGTTTAATAAAAGTGATTAACGGCGTGGATAAAATACTTACATCACTGTGGGCCCCACAGATCCCTGCCCGGACGAATTACTGTCCGGGCGGGGTAGGACGCAATCCGCGCCCCTGAAGAAAAGCCCTCCTCTCATTTCTCCGCCCACGACCGGAATGCTAATTACAGACGCCCCATCTTCAAGCGCCATATTTAAACGTACCAAACGCACCGCATACCACGTGTGAAGCATCTGAGACGTTTATAGAGTGAACGCCACACCGAATTTTCCTTAGTCCGAAAATTCTGACCATTCATCAGGTGAGCCGCACACGCACAACGAAATGGACCGTTGAGAAAACTACAATCGATGTATATCAAACTCGCACGTGAGGATCACCATTTCAATCTGAGAACAATAGACGTGCACTGAGGGATTCTTTGATGGACGTCCTGGATCGTTCACACATGTGAAAACTCGTGCGTGTGGTGCGTTTCCATTTGTCGCTTGAAAATTGGGGCGTCTGGAAGTAGTATTTCTTATTGCCCAAGATCGTCTCCCTCCCTCAGTCGCCTCTGCTCTCCTGCTTAAAAGATCGCTTGCAGCAGAAAACACCACCGTCTCCCTCCTCTTCTAAAACCCTAGATCTCTTGATCTATGCAGAAATCAATGGCGGACGATCCGATCACCTCCTCCGCATCTGTTCCTCCTTCAAATCCGCTCGGCCATGCCGTGATTCCGATCGTCAACAAGCTCCAAGACATCTTCTCCCAGCTTGGCAGCTCGTCGACGATCGATCTGCCGCAGGTGGCGGTCGTTGGTAGCCAGAGCAGCGGGAAATCCAGCGTTTTAGAAGCTCTGGTGGGGAGAGATTTCCTGCCAAGGGGCTCCGACATCTGCACACGGCGTCCGCTCGTGCTGCAGCTCGTGAACGCGCCTTCGAGTGGGGCGGAAGAGGGCGATGAGTGGGGGGAGTTCTTGCACCTTCCCGGGAAGAAATTCTTTGATTTCGCCGCGATTCGTAGGGAGATTCAGGTTAGGATTCTAGAAGTACTGATTTTCCGTTTCTTTCTTCGTTGAAAAGGTAAAAAAAATAATATCATCTGGTGGGGCCCACCTTTCGATTATCCGAACTGAGCATCTGGCTGGCATATCTTACCTCTGAGATTGCTGGACTCGAAGTGGATGTTCATTAATCAACTTAATGCCCGCGAAAAAGAATCCATTGATTGTATGGGTGGTATGTTCCAATTGTGGAGTTTTTTTGCACGACTGGTGTGGATCACATGAATGTCTGGCCTGCCTGTTCAATCGATAAAAATGGTGTTTTACCTGGTTGAGGATTGTATATTTCCTAATACCATTAAAAATAGTGTCTCGTTTGGTCCTTTTCATACCGTCAAAAGCTGTAGCTTGTGGTCGGAAGATATGCATGAAGAGAGTGCAGGTTTATCAATCACAGAGCAATTAGGGGGGGGGGGGGGGTGGTCAGGGTTTTGGTAGGAGGTACACATTGAGGAGAATGAAGGTTTCTCAACCAAAGAGCAGTGAAAATGTAGGAGAGGAGAGATTGCTAGAAGATTGACATGAAAAGGTTTATCAACCAAAGAGCCGTGGAAAAGCAAGAGGGAGGGAGCTGCTGATATAGTCCATGAACTCTTAAAACCCTAGTTCTGGCCTAACAAGAAATGGGAAGAAACATTAATTTTATGTAGGACCTCTAAATAGAAGTCCCCTCTATCAAACAATGCATGCGATAAATTTCTTGATTTTTTTTTTTTTTTTTTTCCTTTTTTGCATGCAGAAGCATCTAGGCTTTTAATTTGGAACGGGTAAAGAAGCAAGTCTAGATGAGGAATTCATCATCATCACTGTCCTACTCTTTTTTTTTTTTTTTTTGGAAAGGTATTCAATAAAACGCAAAATACAAATAAATCCTATAGGGGGAGGACGTTAAGGGGTCATCTGATACCCGAAGCCCAAGAAATTATATCACGTTAAACCACTCACCTATAAGATCTTCCCTATCACAAACCTGCAGAAATATTAATCCCTATAGAGGAAAATTCATCTTGTCATGTGGAACGTGGGAATTTTATTAGGCATGTGTATGGAGTTTGAATTCAATGAAAGGGGAGGGCTAATATAGCATGTGCTTACAAGATATGAAATGGAAATGAGAGAGAGGACATTGCCAATGGCTAAAAATTGTTGGATACATGGTATCATCCAAAAACAGCAAAAATGCTGGATATACGAGAAGAGTATACAAGGAATGGGGTAGAGATCGTCTTAGATAAAGATTTAAAGGTAGAATAGTGGAGGTCAAGAGAATGGCAAAGAGACCCGTGGTAGTTAACCTGAATTTTGATAAATCAACACCCTTTCTTTGTGATAAAACAATATCATAAATTAAATGAAAAACTAAATTGTATGAAAGAGTAAAATGAAATTTAAGCATAAAATGCCAAACTGGTTACATTCAACCTTGTCATTTAGAAGCTTGTCTGCCTTAAAGCTTTCTTCTTGTGCAAGGTACAAACCCCCACAATCAGACTGTGTGCGATAAATTTCTCAAATTTTTATGGACTAGCTGCTAGAGAAAAATCCAAGGAGATTGGACACAAATACAAGTTGTATGTGGGTAAGGACAATATTAGGATTGGGGTAGTGTGTGTTTGTTTGTTTTTTTTTTTTTTGTTTTTTTTTTGTTTTTTGCTTTTTGTTTTTAATTTTTTATTTATAATAATAAAGATAAATGCTCAAAGGATAGAATACTGGATGTTATCAGCATGGATGATGTAGGGTGTCGGTGTGTGATGGATATGGGACTTGACATGTCCCTCCTCTTCCAGGTCCGTCACAAGGGAAACGAAAACCAAGATTTGCTTTATCAGGTATCAAACGTGAGCTACGAGCAAATAGAACACCTTTAAGTAGTATCAATACGGTCACATGGATCGTAAATGCATGAATGTGATGTACCAAAAAATCTGCGGTTCCTAATGGAATAGGTAACAAAGCGACTTTGCCGCCTACTGCTACTAAATCACTACCCCCCCAAGTCAAGCTGGTGCTTGTTGTTGCACCAGGAGCTGTTGCACCAGGTGCTAAAGCATGGGTGTTTTGTACGCCTATGTTGGTGAGACGCTGAGCTAGATGGATGCAAATGCAACTTCACACACCAGGTCATCTCTGTATTCAAGATGATTTTCTTCTCTTCATGTGTCTTTTCCTGTTTTACTCAATAACATTTCTGTACATATCCAAACAAAAAAAAAAAAGAACAAAAGAAAAAAGAACATACTTTGAACAATTAGTCTCAGATCCTCGGTGAAAAAAAGTGTCCATTGTCCACTTAATTTACTATCAGATTCTTTAATTTTCTTCTTCTTTTTCTTTTTTGATCTTTCTGGTGCGCCATGTATTACTGTGATTTGATAATTTTTGTTTTTGCATTTTCATAGACTCGTGCATAATTGAATGTTATAATTTCCTTTGGACTTCCACCCTCAACCTATTGTTTTGAAAATGCAGGCTGAAACGGACAGGGAAGCAGGAGGAAACAAGGGAGTCTCGGATAAGCAGATTCGTTTAAAGGTGTTCTCTCCAAATGTTCTCAACATTACATTGGTGGATTTGCCTGGAATTACGAAGGTTCCAGTTGGTGATCAGCCAACGGATATTGAGCTGCGAATCAGAAATATGATATTGTCATATATCAAGCACGCGACTTGTGTTATTTTAGCTGTTACACCTGCGAATTCAGATTTGGCCAATTCAGATGCACTTTCGATGGCAAGGGTGGCTGATCCTGATGGTAAATTCTGCAACTATGCTTTTATGAGATGGTGATGTACGTTCACATAACTTTAAAATTGGGCACAATAATTTTCTTTTGCAGCTGTTGGAGTGGATTTGCCCACATGATTCTAAAATTTTCTTATGCTACTTTTCTTGACAGGTTCTCGGACAATTGGTGTAATCACAAAGGTCAGACACCTCTCTGTGCAGTTCTTAGTTTATTCTAAATTTCTAATACTTCGGTAACGTTTGCATGCTGAAATCTGCAGTTATCTTGAGACATGGAAATGATATCTTGTTTTGTGTTCAGTTGGATATCATGGATAGAGGTACTGATGCTCGCAATTTTTTGCTTGGAAAAGTGATCCCTCTTCGACTTGGTTATGTCGGTATTGTGAATCGTAGTCAGGAGGTAATCCCTTTATGAAACACTGGATGTTCGTTATGACCTTTTCCTATATTCACACCATCTGTTGTAAGCTTATAATATTATAAACTCTTGCGTCATGCTTCATCCATAGGTATAATAGACCATCCATACATATTTACAGATAATGTGAATTTCATTTCATTGGTGACAATCAATCTAGCTACTCATGCTTCTAGACCAGATATGTGACCTTGGATGTGTACTTGCGCCTTGGTGTTTGAATTTCACTCCTTTGACTTTATGAACCAACTTCATTCATGTATGATATTGGATGTTGTCTTGGAAATGCCTCATATGAAATGAATTCTACTGACATGTTTCCTTCTTGGTGGGGATCGAGGACCTATATTTGTATAAATTTCAAAATTGCTTGTATTGAGATGATATCAAAATTCTGGAAATTGGTGAATGATTTGTTGCCAATAGAATACTGGTGCATTTCTTGGCTGATGCATGTTCTTTTTAAAGAAGCTTCTGAAATATTTTACTTTTTTAATTTTCAACAGGATATTATTTACAACCGCAGTATTAAGGAAGCACTTGCTTATGAAGAGGACTTCTTCCGCAGAAAAGCTGTATAACCCATACCATTTTCAAGTTATTATGGCTTACGTCTACATTAAGTTTGCAACTTGTTGATTTAGTTTTGATACTGATTACAGGTATACCATGGCCTTTCAGATCGTTGTGGCATCCCCCAGTTAGCAAAGAAGTTGAATCAGGTAGGATCATTGGTGGCAATATTATTCACTGTCAAGCATTACAGTATTTAGTGGAAGTTTTTAACCTAAAATGGATGTCTCAATCTGCACCTGCAGTAGGTGTTGGTGATCTCTCTGCTGCAACCCATTACTGTGCTGCTACTTTATGCTTCTTTCGTAGATCTCTCTTTATCCTTTTGTTGGATTATCTCATATGCATTGGCATTTCCTTAAATTAATTGGTGAAACCATTTAAGTAATTCCGTAGCAACGGTTGTGCTTACTTCTGAACATTCACACGAATCTGTTACTCTGTTTCAAACTACCTTACACTTCTAATTTTATTTGCAGATTTTGGTACAGCACATCAGGGCAGTTCTTCCAGGATTAAAAGCCCGCATAAGTGCTCAATTGGTTGCTGTAGCAAAGGAGCATGCTGCCTATGGTGAAATCACAGAATCAAAGGTATCTTTTTCATAATGATTCCGAGAGTATGGCTGGATCATTTGCACAAGATTATGAAAGTTTAAATTATTCTTTCCTTATTTGATAAGTTTACACTTTCTTTCTTCCGAATAGGTGTTCAATATGAGTTGGTGGATACGCTTGATCCTAATGTATGATAATTTTTCTTTTTGTTTAAGTTCATAGATTAATAAACATTTCGTACTATATTTCCATCATTTAAAAAAAAATAATTTGTACTTCGATAATTTCCTTTTGCCAGTTGAGGGAGGGAAATTTTTGACATGAAAGAAAGATGAAAAACATAAGGGTGCATTTGCTGGCCGCAAATATCATGATATTTGGTGCGCTGCTATCAATATGTGCAAAATTTTATTGCCGATAAAAAAATAATGTAGAATTTCATGATATTTCGTGGTATTTGGTGCAACCAGATCCATCGTAAGTAATGAAACTGTAGACACCCCACCTAAAATGAGGATAAGCCACTCTTTGAGCTTTAGTTTAACTTCAATAAAATTATCTCATACGGACTTAGAAATCATTGAAAATCCAAAAATCCAAATGAGTCGAACATGGAACATACTCGGCACGTCACGGAGACAACCAATGGACTCGATCGGCTATTGCCAAATCCAATAACAATCTGGTCATGGCCGTGCATCCGAACTCCAAAATCTTATTAACTCTCTGTACATAGCAACTGATGTGCGAAAAAAAGGATAAAATGAACTGTCTCTACCCAAGGATCACTCTCTTTATTACTTAGTCTTCTCGGAAAATGTTGTGTTGAGGCTTGAAATGTCACATCTTCAAGATTGAGAAAAGTATGGTCGTTCTTGTACACAAAATGACCATGGTGTTATTGAAAGCAAATTTTGACCGATCGAGATGATTTATGGTTCATTGGAAAGGTGATCAAATGGTCTTCTTAACGAACTTAAGTTTCTTCCAATCCGGGTTATGATGAGGAAGATTCGGCCCGTTTACTAAAACCACGCATTGCCAAGTGCCCAAAGGCGTAAAAACTCTGGTTGCGCTTTAGATTAGTTAAACGAGATTCAATTGAAATAATTTTAGTTCCATTGAAAAACTTATCGGACGACATTTCCAATGAGCCCAAGATCATAGAAAAGGGACAATTGGTCAAATTGCAGACAACTAATTTCATATACTGAACGGTCATACTTTTGATAGGTCAAACGGGCTTCGATCGAAGTAATTATAGTCTTGTTAGGAAGCTTATCTAATTATCTTTCCAATGAGACTAAGATTATCGAAAACGGACGAGATAGTTGATGTACTTTGAATGTGTAGAATGGAAAGAGATAGAAGGAAAGTTGATCCATTTAAGTCGCATTCCATTCTACACATTCAAAGTGCATCAACTATATCCACATTTCCTCATATTTCATTCTACATTATTCCCTTTCTTTCATTTTCTTTTACTTTATTTGCCTGCTCATGATCTTAAATTGTGCGAAGCAAGGCTAGTTTGTATTTCATCTTATTTACTGCAATTTTATTTTATTTACCTACCTGGTGTTATTTAGCTCCACGAAGTAAGGCTTGTTTGCATTCCATTTTACTTCATTTGCCTACCCGGGGTTACTTGGCTCTGTGATGTAAGGCTAGATAGTTTCCTTTTTCTTATTTTTGCCTACCCAACCCTTGGGTTATGCGAAGCGCGGTCAAATATAAAAATGCCGAAATTCTACTGAATCACCCAAAAAACTGTAAAATCTTGTGAAGTAGAGACCGCACATTGTGCGGGCGAAAAAGGGTGCCTAATCCCTTCCTTTTTCATTACCACAATTTGGTTAGGCGTGACTCTGAATCAAATGCATTTTTACATCTGAGTCAATAATATACTCTGTTTACACCAATAAATTAATACCAAAGCCAAGGAAGTGAGGGCACTGCTGCGCTCGTGTAGGAGGTGGCATTCACAGAAACATAAATACAATTTCGTTTACTAATATATAAAAATTGACCCTTAAATAAAAAAAAATGTATGAAATTCAATAAAACATGATTTTTCAACCACGTAACATGCAAAGAGTAATATACAAGTTGAAAAGACGTAGAAATCATCATCGTCGTTGTCATCTTCATAGCCTTGTCCTCGTTATTTGAGGTTAGCTATATGAATCCTACTCTGCCAATCATTGCTATCTAAGGCCCTGTCATTGTTAAGTGTACAAGCCTTCATGCTGCTTGTTGCCACCTTGGACCAAGTTCTTTTAGGTCTTCACTCATCCTCCTTTTAGGCCCTTCTAGCTCTAAGCAGAGCTCCCTGCTTTATCGGGTTGTCTCTGACTTCTGTAGTGCATGGCTGAACCACCCACTATTTTAGCTCATAATGTAGATACTCGTAGGCTGCTTTGCACATCCTTTTCTTGGTTATATTCTTCTTCCTAGTCTTTCCAAACGACCATCTTAACATTCCCCCCCCCACCCCACCCCATACAACACATTCGGTCAAATAGCAGAATCTCCTTGAGTTTTCACTTTCTTCGGAAGCGAAACAGTCGATCATCTCCTTTTCCATTGCCCCCTCTCTTCGTTGATCTAGTCCAACTATGGCGGAGGTGTCTTGGGTTGTGCCCTACTTCATCGAGGGTCCCTTTCAGTCTTGGCATGTTGGAGGTGGCAGGAAGCTAGGGAAGAAAAGATAGAAGTTTGCTCTGCTTGCCGTGCTTTGGGCTATCCGGGGCAAAATAAATGCTTGTTGTTTCTATAATAAAAGCGTTTCTTCTGTAGGGGTTTTTAGAGGGGCCCTGCCCCTCCTTACAAAGTGGGTTCCTTAGTTTTCGTTGGGTGGGTTTTGCCAGCTGCAGGCCTGTGCTTGTTGTTTGGGTCTCGTTTCGTTCTCTTCCTTTTGTTTTGCCTAGCTTTCCGTTGTTTCGTTTTGCTTTCTTTTCAGCCTTCATAAATTTCATCTCTCTTTCAAAAAAAAAAAAAAAAAACTGCTTGTGAGTTTCATTGGCAATGTGTTGATCACACACCACTCCATTGGGGCACAAGTCCAGTTCATCCACCAAGCACTAAGTTTGAATGTCCTCTTTGAACTCTCCATCCTTTTGAATTACAGAGCCAAGGTCAATGCATTGTTTTGAGAAATTTCCTGGCTATTAATTTGATTGAAGCCTCGCCTCTATAACTGTTCCTACTAAAGTTGCATTCCAAATACTGTTTCTTGGTTTTGTTAATCTTTATACCTTTAGATTCTAGAGACTTCGTCCACATCTCTAATGTAGTATCAACCCCTCCCTAGTTTCATCAACTGTCACTGCATTCTCCATTAGCAACATACAACAAGGGGCCTCTTCCGGATACTGGTGATTAATTCATCATAAAAATCGTAAAAATATAAGAGCTTAACGACAACCCCTGACGAAGACCCACTACTACAGGGAACTCATCAGTTCTTCCACAACCCCTTCCCACTTTGGTAACAATACTTTATACATGATATTTAATGATGTCAATATATCCTCCCAGGGCCCTTTTCCTAGACACCCACCGCATAACCTCCTTGGGCTCCATTATTTGCTTTCTATAGATCTATAAAAATCACGTGTACCGTTTTTCTAAGAAAATATATGTTGTAATTCATGGGGATTGAATGTGATTTGAGTCACAGCTCAATGGTACATGGCCTATATTTCAACATTGAGTTCTCGGTTTTAAGTTCAGCTTATCTATCAAAAAGAAATCATGGGGGCTGTCGTCTTTGCTGTGGGTTGGTTGCCTTGGCCCTTAGTGCTGGCTGTGCAACTGGGTGCTCATCCAGTTAGATACCTGTAACCATCAGTTTCCAAACAGCCTAAGTGGCTATATTGTTGGTGTCAAAACCTGTTTTAGGCCCCGAGGCATGTGCATGTTTGGATGATATAGAGCATGATGACAGTGGTTATAGCCATGGCATCAAACCTTGTTCTGCCGTGATGTTGAACCCTGTTCTACACCCCCTAGGATGGCAGCTTTGCCACAACCCCCCCCCCACCCCCCCACACACACACACACACACACCCCCAAAAAGAAGAAGAAGAAGAAGAAAGATCATAGCAATAGGTGTCTGAGTTTCGTTTATCATATCTACCTGTACTTGATGCTTTTATAATTTTCACTTTCATAATTTTTCTGTAATTTGTTCTGTATTTGATAATTGCAGGCTGGTCAGGGAGCTCTTCTCTTGAACATTCTTGCCAAATATTCTGAAGGTAAAAGCTTGCTGCTAATATGTTGATTGCCTTTAGCATCTTCAAATTTAAGATACATTCCACGCTCTTGAGTTTAATGTCTATCTTCAATATTTGCAATGCCACTCTTGAGTTTAATGTCTATCTTCAATATTTGCAATGCCACCTGTGACTACCTATCTAAGCAGTTTCTTAGAATTTGCTTTTGAATCTTGGAATTCAGATTGTCTTTGGCATGCATGAAGGTTACACAGGCCCACGTACTCTGTTAATTAACAAAGAAACAGTACATCTATAGACTGCTTGAACACACTAGTGGCACAAATAAGTGCAATGTATGACATTTGCTAAAGATCTACTTAAACACAAAGCTGAAGGCGATTTGTTATCATTTCATACCAGTTATTTGCATCATGGGTTGAATGCTCAGATGGGAACTCATTAAATAATCTGTTTTTGACAGCTTTTTCTTCGATGGTGGAGGGGAAAAACGAGGAAATGTCAACAGCAGAGCTTTCTGGTGGAGCACGAGTCCACTATATTTTTCAATCAATCTTTGTGAAGAGTTTGGAGGTTTGCATCACACTACTTTATGATCTTATCTCCAAGTAATCATTCAAATTTAAAATGTTCCTTTCTACTGCCCTGCTTTACTATTGCAACCATGTTGAATTTATGGCTACTTGTGTTAATATATAGTTTCATTGTCAATCTAGCGTAATGAAGTTTTCTCTGCTGGTAACTGTTATTGAACTCCCTTTCTTATCTTTGCACTTGTATGGTAATGTGGCATGCTAGGGAATTTGTCCTGACTTTTACATTGCTACTAGTCCTGGCCTCATTTAATTTGGAACCTCTTTCAGGAAGTGGATCCATGTGATGACTTGACTGATGATGACATCCGCACTGCTATTCAAAATGCTACTGGCCCTAAAAGTGCTTTATTTGTACCAGAGGTGAGTGTTGTAATGCTTCTTGATTTCTGGGAGTGGACTTTCAAATGATTTGGAGAAATCATTCATTTGTTTTGAAATTCCCGGTTGTTTGGTTTCCTGTGTTCTGATAGTTAATAATTAACCAAATCTTTAGGTGCCATTTGAAGTTCTGGTCCGAAGGCAGATAGCTCGTTTGTTAGATCCAAGCCTTCAATGTGCAAGGTTCATCTATGATGAATTAATTAAGGTTGGCTGGTCTGGACATGCCCATCCTTTTTTATTTTTATTTTTTGTTTCAAAGGATAACAAAAAATGCCTGATGTTTGTTGTTTATGTAAATTTTAAGTTGTACATGTAGCACTGGTTTATACATTTATATACTAGAGCATATATTGTAACGCCCTGAAAATCGGGGGTCGAACATAAACTCAACTCCCGAGTTCCAGAACATCACTTATGCAACAAAATGAATGATGATTGAATGTTGACTGTATTCGTGCATTGAACATGAGTGAGATTAAGCCAAAACAGTATATCATACTCCGTGAGACGCAGTTAAATTTGCAAGCGGAAGACTGTGATAGATAGATAAAATATATAACTTATGATGAGTCTCCAGAGTGTGATAACATTACCAGTTAAATAAATACAAGTGCGGTTCTAAAATGTACCAAATGTGAGGAAGTGTAATGCCTCCTATCCCATGTACCATAGCCCGTCAAGACAATATCGTCTTCATTGACTGCCGCCAGAGAATACAAATAGGAGAATTCCTCCTATCATCATAAAGTAGTCCCATTGCTGCTACAAGCATCGCCACCACCAAACTCAACAAATCTGGTTGGTGTGTACAACACCGTCCGTAACGTGGGAGTGAGTGATCAACTCGGTGGAACAATGAAAGCATAGGTTACATGTTATCAATTCAATCAAGCGTAATGATAAAGCGGTACAAATCAAACATTTCTAACTACTCTTGTTAAGTGCGAAATGAAATGACATGATGTTTGTATGCCCTTGCCAAACCACCCTCAAGCGACATCATCTTACGTTCGCGAATGCTAACTCCCTCAAGTCGCCACATCTACAAAGCACATGCGGTGCGATGATGCTCATGATTACCAAGTTTTTATTAGTCCATTTCAAACAGCCAGATTGGGAAACTAAGGTACCCCCCTCAGTATAATTCCCAAACATGATCCATTCTAGGGTCGTCAATCCTAGCTAATCTCATACGATATTATGGTTTGAGAAGCGTAGTGAAGGCATCGCAAAGGGCTCGTCACCGTCAATACGGATACTGATTTCACCGTATGCGGCTCAATTGCTTGGCCGTCACTCAAGTACATATCTCACCATACTGCTCAATCACTAGCCGTCGGCTCAAGTACGGTCTCACCGTGCTCGGCTCAACTCATACTCTGATTCTTTGTGAAAGACTCGTCGCCAATCACAGACACTTGGAGTATACTCGAAGATACTACGGAGGACTCGTCGCCGTCGGCACGAGACGGGTCTCACACGTGCTCACTCGGCTCTCGCCGTAAGTATCGACAAATCGAATATAGTGTCCCATACCACCATAATCGGCTCACGAGGTTGGTTGCGCAATGGTCACTACGGGAGGCACATGACCCCAGCGAGTCGACAACGGCTTACGACCACGGTGTCCCATACCACCATGCCCGGCTCATGCGTCTTAGCGGATCGAGGTACCATGGTTAAAAGGGATTTCACTGGTAAGTTTGGTACCCTAGGTTCAAGCAGAGGCGACCAAACATGGTGAACATACATTAGACAAATCGGGTTACTTGACGAGCTCGACTAGCTCGAGCGCACAACAAGTTGAACGACATGAAGTGCATAAGCACTTCGCGTGGCCGACCACTATCGCCAACCGAAGTACGACTCGGGTTCGTCGAACACATCTCACGTGGCAAATGAATCGCAACCACGAATTCAATTCTGGTACCGATTGTCTGGACTATAATCATAGCCCCAAACACAATCAAGTGCAGATAGATAAAGCAATAGTGAATCAAGATTTTCACTCATACAATCAAGGTATGGTATTTTCCGTTTAGGTCGCTGTGGTCATTGCCAGACGCACTGTTGCTCCGCTCCCCATCACCCATGACGGATCATACAACGTAAATATAAATTTAAGCATATGCATTACATAGTTAAAATCATAAAGCGATTGAGCATGTTATGAATCACAACACAAGCATGAGTTTATACATGTTCAATTCCTAATTACACAACAATCCGAGGAGATCATACACATAATTAAAAGAGGTTGAGAATCATATCTCAACACCCTTATACATTACACTTTGCTAACTACTACTCATTCAGACATTTCAAGAAACACTTAAGCAACATACATCGACATACATGACGTATGTCGATCACATAGCATTAGGCCAAATCCTTTCACTAGGGAGTTGCCCCAATCATAACACGCGTACACCCACGACGGATAGTCATGGCAAGCATGAATCCAAGTTCCATATTCATTCAGTCATTCCCACAAACACTTGGGCCACACATTTTAGCATATATGGTGTATATTGGCCGTGGCGTGATTTAGGAAAAATCCTTTCGTCAAAAGGGTATCGCCAATACAACAATCATGAATCCATGACAATTAGTCATGGCGAGCACGAATGAGGATTCTATACTCATTCACCATTTTCACAAACACTTAGAATACACTATTCCAACATACATAACGTATGTTAGCAAAATACGTGTTAGGGTTGTCCCTTCGCCACGTGAGTATTTTACCCATGTATATCATAATCATACAAAAATAATCATTACAATTGTATTTCCAAAATTCACACATATGCGGTATTTCTAGAATACACAATTTCAACATACTTGACATTTACAAGGAACATGTATTTTGGCGATTCCTTTCGCCAAACTAGTATTTTATACATATATTGTATAATCATACATTAAATTTACATGTTATACATTTTCCCAAGAAAAATACATATACGGTATTTCTAGAATATACAATTTCAACATACGTAGCATTTACACACGAACATGTATTTCAATTTCTTTCACCAAATTAGTATTTTATCCATATAACACATAATAATACATTAAATAAACATGTCAAACGTTTTTCCAAAAAAATACGTATACGGTATTTCTACGTATACCTAGAGTATGTGAAATTCCAATTTCTACAACGTTAATCGAAACAGGAAACGGAAAGCACTTTGTACATGTGCATTTACAAGCAGATCATGAATCTACCATTATCTGACATTGAAAGCGTTGAAAACCGTAACTTATACACTTAAAGTCCTCACCTTTGCCTTTTGAAACTCAACGAATCGGCAAGGGTAGAAGAACTTCCGTATACGGAGATTTCTAGCCTAAAGAGCGGAATCGGTTAGTCGTTACATAGCCTACGACGATTCTACCACAAATCGACCTAGGGTTAGGGTTTCTTACCTTAAAACGGAGTTGATATCGGCGGAAAGCGCTGAAAAGAGCGATGGCCCGTGGGGTGATTTGCAACGTAGGAGAGAAGATCCTCCCACTTCTCCCTCACTTTCTCTCTTTTTCTCTCTCCCAAAACTCAAATTCGTATGGTCATGAGAGAGGGTGCTCTAAGGCCCTTATATAGCCTAAAACATTCCCAAAATAGACTCGTGTTCAAGGGTTACTGCTAATATAGGATATTCGTCACTTTTCCAGCTCAAAAGAGAGGTTCTGGTAGCCCTCCTTGAGCCAAACGTCAAACTTAAGCTCACCACCTATGGATCTACGTGGGATTACGTTTTTGACTCGTTCGGATACCCAGATCGCACGTGGCGGACCACTTTCGCCGACGGTCGGTGGGCCACGATCGAAATTCCAAGTACATGTAAATGTTCTCAAATTTTTCTTAATCCGAGGGTGTAATTTGGCTTTGATTCGACCTGGTCGGGTTGCTTATCACCGACGACGCGTCAACGAACGATGCCGATCACTATTCCGGATATTTATTTTGGCATGTGAATAGTGTTTTTCACACTACCTCGCTCCGATTCGAAACGAATGACCGTGGGACATCGGATAAAGGCGATTTTTGAGATGATTGTTAAGTCCAGCTGGGCGGTCCTAGTTCCTTAGCTTCGGATAATCGGACTCGATGTGCGATCTAGACCTAATACTGAAGTTTCGTTTCATTCCCGAGAGCAGACGGGAAATGAGTTTGGTTCTAAACTTTAGGGTAACCTAATACGTCACTTGTTCTCAAGTTTTGGGTCTTAGATCGTATTTAAAGCGATTCAAATGGATGTCATGGCTAATCTAGTTTAGCACCTAGTTCACTTTGTCAAATTTCTAAAGGATTTAATCCTAAGTGATTTTCGTCTGAGGTGGAACTTAGTCCATTGTAGTTTGTATATAAAGTGGTCCAAGTTATACTACTTAGCTAGTTTAAGATAGTGTCTAGGGCGAAGGTGCTTTGAAAAATTGAAAGCACAAGGTAGTGAAGGGTGGGATTTGTGAAGGAAATGGGTTAAGGCGCGATTTAGACTGTGGGATTGAGTTTTGACAAGTTGGTAAGGTCTTAGGATCGACCCATTGCCTAAGGACGTCTAATCCCAGGTTGGCAAAAATCCGGGGCGTTACAATCTACCCCCCTTAAAACAAAATTTCGTCCCCGAAATTGTCTAAGGGTAATAAGGAAAGATTTCTATTATTTCATTTGCCTAAGACTTATTGATTTTGAGTTCCTACGCGTGGTAGGGTATATACCAGCTGGTTCATTTTAGTCTACCCCCCTTAAAACTTAATTCTTTATCCATTTCTCATACCCTGATGGTTTGCTACCATTCATTTCTTTACCTATTTGGAGTCTCGACGACAATTCCCACAATTTAGAGTAAGATAGTTGTTTTCATTGTTTGACCAACACGGAGAGAGACGGTAATAGTGGGCTCGATCCCGATACATCGATCATCTACCGGGCCAGGGCAGGAAGCTCATCGTATCCCTTCCGAATCCTGGTGGATCCTGGTCGTCCGCTCGTCAGCAGAGAGTCCATCGGTAGTCACCCAGGATTGGGAATTGGGTCAAGCCGCAAATGCTTCGCAGTTGTATATTTCAGTAACTCCGTAGTACGATCACTCTAAAGACGCAGGGAATGTCCATCATTGAAAAGTTCAAATTGTCTATGTCTAAGGTTACCCTTTAGGTCTTAGTCTAAGCGAGTCCTCGATATTATCTACGTCCCAGGGAAGGGTGAATCAAATCTTACTAGATCATCCTAAAACATTTTCATAATAAAACTTGTTAGGGCTTCTATAACGTACGTATGTTAACGAGCACCGTTTCGATCCTGGGCCAGTGGAGTAGGGTCCACCATGCTTTCGCTGTGCCACCCAGATCAAGAGATGCAATAGGTAACCTAACTAGATTGGGCTCATAACGTTCTACCCCCCTTAAAACTTATTTTCACCCTCAAGGCTTAAGATTTATGTCCTGCTCCGTACATCTAACAAGGAGTAATTTACAACCTATCCTTGACATGAAATGAGATGCGGTCTCCCACTACACCCGTCTTGGTACCTAGGATTATAAAAGGGGCTATCACGAATGGGTGTGAGTTTGAGGGAAGATGCCTAATTCTACGAAGGAATTTTGTCGCGGTCCCGGACTTATCCTATTGAATCATGTCTAGCTTAATAGGCGTGCTATCTTTTTACGTTCATAAGCACAATATGTATGCCGACATGGCATGTGATTTAGGACCCGATTCTTAACTGTCATTGCTCACTTGGGAAATTCCTTAGGCCTAAAAGGAAATATTTCTATTGGTTATATATTCTCACACTTCTCAAAGACAAAGTTATAAACTTTTGGTTGTAAGTGGTCAAGCCAACACGGAAGAAAGTTGCGTAGTGGGTCTCGAGTCGGATACATAGACCTTCGCCTCGCGAAGACGAAAATCATCGTATCGGGTCCTTAATCCTAGGCCATCCCGACCTTCCGCTTGATCGAGCATAGGGTTCATTGGTCACTACCAGATTGAGGATTCGATTCAAACCGCGAATACCTCGCTTTTATATAGTTTCTCTACTCCGTGTTCCCAGTACTAAGTCCTTGAGAAGGAAATTCTAAGGGATGTATTGATTGGACCTAACATTGAATCCAAGGGATATATAGGTTTCCTCTAATCGTGAATAGTTTCTACGTCAAACAAGCTCCCTGAGAGTTACTAAGGAAGCCTAAAGTATTAAGGGGATCCAACAACGGAACGGGGTCTCGCTCCAACCTATTCAAGCCAATTAACTACGTCTATCACTCAATTATCTTAACATTGTTAGTCGTTTACATTTCTTAGTCTAATCAATGACTGTAGGCTCAACTTATGAGCAAATGATAATCCACTAGTTGTAATCTAAAGTCTATGCTTATACACCAGATGATTTTATACCCTTCCTGAATAAAGAAATTATTTTATCGCCTAGGGTCAAAGTTGTCTGATTAGAATTGAGTTGTCTGTACTTGACGCACGAGCATTTCACACATGCTCACACCAGCTAAGAAGATCCTGGGGTTTGTATTATTAATTTGTTGGATTTCCTATATGGTCAGGTCTGTCAAAAACTAGGAGTATCGCTCTAGGTCCAAAACTGTAAGGCCTAGTTGTCAAACAACCATTTACTCCAAAAGCTTAGGCTATCAGAGTGCGGTGGGTTAATGTATATCAAGGGACTTTATCACTTCAACACAATTTGGCCAGTGGCCTTAAGTTGTATTAAATGGGACCGCATTACTAATTCTACCTTGGGATTGGGTGTGACATGGTTGGTAGGAGGGTGGGAGGGGATTAAATTTTATAGGCCTTGGGAAATGAGCATGGTGTTGGAAAAAAAACATGAGATGGGATTTCCAAATCCCAGGATAATGAATTTCTAAGTGAAATTTGGAAGGACAACTCAGAGTTACGTTTAATTGCATACATTCCAAACCTAGTATCGGAAACCATGGGATACACTCAATCTAGGGACCATACCTTACATATACATTTATTATGACTTTTACAATTCTATCCACCGTAAACTTACCTAATGTAATTTGGCCGAACGGACCCTAAACGTTCACAAATACCTAAAACATTCTACCAACTACTACACCTATCATCAGGAAAACATAACCACCCTAAGATAGTAGCCCATGCAAACTACAAGACAACATATGGATGAGCTTGGATAGAGCCATGGAAAATGAGGATAAGGGGAAATGGAGGGCTGGAGTTTTTGGTTCTCCACGGATTGGAGTCTCAACAGACGTCGTAGAGGCCCAATAGATAGGGTTTGAAGAAGGAAAATGAATAGATGGGATGGGTTGAGAGCTTACCCGAATTTGAGCTCCAAATGGGGCATGTAAGTGATCAAAAGAAAGAGAATGGAGAGGGTAGGAAGTAGGTTATGTTGTAAACGTTGGAAGAGGATGAGTTGGGCAGGAAATGATGAAATGAGCGATTAGAGGGAAGGTTTGAGAGGTAAAACAGCAAGTCGAAAGAGAAAGGTGGGCTTGGAGGGGCGTTTGAGAGAGAGGGGGCAAAAACGACGTGAAAAGGGGTCCCCGAGAAATTTGGTAGGCACCATACGGGCCTAGGGAAGTTCTACGCCTTTTCTCGGTATTTCTAGTTGGTCTATTATTTTAATTATTTTTTTAGTAGTTCATCATCAAGTATACTTCATCTCTACCAAATTTCATTATATTTTGTCTTGTAGAAAAATTCTAAAAATTCTAGAAGCAAAGAATTTCATCCAAACTAATAACTTTCGGACAGTTGACACAACGATCCATATTTAACTATATTAAATATTTTATTATATTTTTTACTTATTTTTATATGAAACTATACTTATCAAGCTTAAATCGGCTTTTGAATCACCTAAATCGGAGTTATAACGAGGAGATATGACTTTTGAAATCGGACCAAAATCGCAGAAAAATAAGTGGCAAAAGACGGGCCAAGAATTTAATCAGGTCCATCGGACCGCGGATCTGCGTCTACGGCATCACAGCGGTGGAAACGCTGCGGTCCGCCTTGTCCGACAAGCACCGCCGTTGCTCGGTGGTGTTCTCCACCCTCCCAAGAGGCCAATGGTACCGGGTCCCCCGGATTGATCGTGTGGCCCACGACTCCGTTTCGAGTCGTTTCGGGTCAAATTGGGCGATCTTGCAATCTGGAATGAGTTATCTGATATATAATATATGATTTTGGGGTAGAACCAGCTAATCTATCCAAATAACCTATTTAATTGGTTAGATTCCAAAGTTTGAATGGTCAAAAGTCCAATTTATACATATATTTACTATTTATAATAACTTTTTGTTTCAAAGATATTCTTCATCATTTATATGTTAGAATTTATATCTGGTATGAAAGGATTTAGAAAAAAATTGAAGAATGAAGTGGTGCAAGGAGAGGTTTTGAATGAATTGGGTAAAAAAGGGGTTTTAAGCTTTGGTGTTGTGGTTGACCCACAACCTAAGAACATGTATTTCTAGGGAATGACTCAAACCTATCAACTGATGACCTAGAGGCAATTCGAAATCGTTTCGTGCAATCATTGAGGCCTACGGGTCCAATCTCTACGGTTGGTCTCAACCAATTGTGTTATTTGACGAAATTAGAGAACCTAAGTCTGTTTCTACATTCCGTTGCTCCCTCCTAAGTCAGAGTGCGTCATAGTGCGTCGTGTGACCATAACCCAGGTCCAGTTTAATCCAAATCATGCTCTGATACCATCTTGTAACGCCCTGAAAATCGGGGGTCGAACATAAACTCAACTCCCGAGTTCCAGAACATCACTTATGCAACAAAATGAATGATGATTGAATGTTGACTGTATTCGTGCATTGAACATGAGTGAGATTAAGCCAAAACAGTATATCATACTCCAGAGACGGTTAAATTTGCAAGCGGAAGACTGTGATAGATAGATAAAATATATAACTTATGATGAGTCTCCAGAGTGTGATAACATTACCAGGTTAAATAAATACAAGTGCAGTTCTAAAATGTACCAAATGTGAGGAAGTGTAATGCCTCCTATCCCATGTACCATAGCCCCGTCAATACAATATCAGGTCTTCATTGACCTGCCAGAGAGATACAGATAGGAGAATTCCTCCTATCATCATAGAAGTAGTCCGGCTCTGCTTCACAAGCATCGCCACCACCTGAAACTCAACAAATCTGGTTGGTGTGTACAACACCGTCCCGTAACGTGGGAGTGAGTGATCAACTCAGTGGAACAGTAAAGCATAGGTTACATGTTATCAATTCAATCAAGCAGTAATGATAAAGCAGTACAAATCAAACATTTCTAACTACTCTTGTTAAGTGCGGAAATGAAATGACATGATGCTGTATGCCCTTGCCAAACCACCCTCAAGCGACATCATCTTACGTTCGCGAATGCTAACTCCCTCAGTGCGCCACATCTACAAAGCACATGCGGTGCGATGATGCTCATGATTACCAAGTTTTTATTAGTCCATTTCAAACAAAGATTATTGGGAAACTAAGGTACCCCCTTTGTATAATTCCCAAACATGATCCATTCTAGGGTCGTCAATCCTAGCTAATCTCATACGATATTATGGTTTGAGAAGCGTAGTGAAGGCATCGCAAAGGGCTCGTCACCGTCGGCGCGGATACTGATCTCACCAGTATGCGGCTCAATTGTCACGTCGATCGGCTCAAGTACATATCTCACCATACCTGGCTCAATCACTAGCCGTCACTCAAGTACGGTCTCACCGTACTCGGCTCAACTCATACTCTAGTTCTTTGTGAAAGACTCGTCGCCAATCACGACACTTGGAGTATACTCGAAGATACTACGGAGGACCGTCACAAGACGAGCACACGGTCTCACTCCGTACTCGGCTCTCGCCGTAGTATCGACAAATTTCGAATATAGTGTCCCATACCACCATAATCGGCTCACGAGGTTGGTTGCGCAATGGTCACTACGGGAGGCACATGACCCCGGCCAGTAGGCGACACAAACGGCTCGACCACGGTGTCCCATACCACCATGCCCGGCTCATGCGTCTTAGCGGATCGAGGTACCATGGTTAAAGGGATTTCACTGGTAAGTTTGGTACCCTAGGTTCAAGCGAGGCGACCAAACATGGTGAACATACATTAGACAAATCGGGTTACTTGACGAGCTCGACTAGCTCGAGCGCACAACAAGTTGAACGACATGAAGTGCATAAGCACTTCGCGTGGCCGACCACTATCGCCAACCGAAGTACGACTCGGTTCGTCGAACACATCTCACGTGGCAAATGAATCGCAACCACGAATTCACTCTGTACGATTGTCCGGACTATAATCATAGCCCCAAACACAATCAAGTGCGTATAGATAAAGCAATAGTGAATCAAGATTTTCACTCATACAATCAAGGTATGGTATTTTCCGTTTAGGGTCGCTGTGGTCATTGCCGCACGCACTCGTTGCTCCGCTCCCCATCACCCATGACGGATCATACAACGTAAATATAAATTTAAGCATATGCATTACATAGTTAAAATCATAAAGCGATTGAGCATGTTATGAATCACAACACAAGCATGAGTTTATACATGTTCAATTCCTAATTACACAACAATCCGAGGAGATCATACACATAATTAAAAGAGGTTGAGAATCATATCTCAACACCCTTATACATTACACTTTGCTAACTACTACTCATTCAGACATTTCAAGAAACACTTAAGCAAACATACATCGACATACATGACGTATGTCGATCACATAGGCATTAGGCCAAATCCTTTCACTAGGGAGTTGCCCCAATCATAACACGCGTACACCCACGACGGATAGTCATGGCAAGCGAAATCCAAGTTCCATATTCATTCACCATTCCCACAAACACTTGGGCCACACATTTTAGCATATATGGTGTATATTGGCCGTGGCGTGATTTAGGGAAAATCCTTTCGTCAAAAGGGTATCGCCAATACAACAATCATGAATCCATGACAATTAGTCATGGCGAGCACGAATGAGGATTCTATACTCATTCACCATTTTCACAAACACTTAGAATACACTATTCCAACATACATAACGTATGTTAGCAAAATACGTGTTAGGGTTGTCCCTTACCACGTGAGTATTTTACCCATGTATATCATAATCATACAAAGAAATAATCATTACAATTGTATTTCCAAAATTCACACATATGCGGTATTTCTAGAATACACAATTTCAACATACTTGACATTTACAAGGGAACATGTATTTTGGCGATTCCTTTCAAACTAGTATTTTATACATATATTGTATAATCATACATTAAATTTACATGTTATACATTTTCCCAAGAAAAATACATATACGGTATTTCTAGAATATACAATTTCAACATACGTAGCATTTACACACGAACATGTATTTCAAAGCAATTTCTTTCACCAAATTAGTATTTTATCCATATAACACATAATAATACATTAAATAAACATGTCAAACGTTTTTCCAAAAAAATACGTATACGGTATTTCTACGTATACCTAGAGTATGTGAAATTCCAATTTCTACAACGTTAATCGAAACAGAAACGGAAAGCACTTTGTACATGTGCATTTACAAGCGATCATGAATCTACCATTATCGACATTGAAAGCGTTGAAAACCGTAACTTATACACTTAAAGTCCTCACCTTTGCCTTTTGAAACTCAACGAATCGGCAAGGGTAGAAGAACTTCCGTATACGGAGATTTCTAGCCTAAAGAGCGGAATCGGTTAGTCGTTACATAGCCTACGACGATTCTACCACAAATCGGACCTAGGGTTAGGGTTTCCTACCTTAAAACGAGTTGATATCGGCGAGAAAGCGCTGAAAAAAGAGGCGATGCAGCCCGTGGGGTGATTTGCAACAGTAGGAGGAAGATCCTCCCACTTCTCCCTCACTTTCTCTCTCTTTTCTCTCTCCCAAAACTCAAATTCGTATGGCTGTGAGAGAGGGTGCTCTAAGGCCCTTATATAGCCTAAAACATTCCCAAAATAGACTCAGGTTCAAGGGTTACTGCTAATATAGGATATTCGTCACTTTTCCAGCTCAAAAGAGAGGTTCTGGTAGCCCTCCTTGAGCCAAACGTCAAACTTAAGCTCACCACCTATGGATCTACGTGGGATTACGTTTTTGACTCGTTCGGATACCCAGATCGCACGTGGCGGACCACTTTCAGTTCGACGGTCAGTGGGCCACGATCAGAAATTCCAAGTACATGTAAATGTTCCTGAAATTTTTCTTAATCCGAGGGTGTAATTTGGCCTGATTCTGACGGTCAGGTTGCTTATCTTGACGCGTCAACGAACGATGCCATGATCACTATTCCGATATTTATTTTGGCATGTGAATAGTGTTTTTCACACTACCTCGCTCCGATTCGAAACGAATGACCGTGGGACATCGGATAAAGCGATTTTTGAGATGATTGTTAAGTCCGTGGGGCGGTCCTAGTTCCTTAGCCGGGATAATCGGACTCCGATGTGCGATCTAGACCTAATACTGAAGTTTCGTTTCATTCAGAGAGCAGACGGGAAATGAGTTTGGTTCTAAACTTTAGGGTAACCTAAACGTCACTTGTTCTCAAGTTTTGGGTCTTGCGGATCGTATTTAAAGCGATTCAAATGGATGTCATGGCTAATCTAGTTTAGCACCTAGTTCACTTTGTCAAATTTCTAAAGGATTTAATCCTAAGTGATTTTAAATCGAGGTGGAACTTAGTCCATTGTAGTTTGTATATAAAGTGGTCCAAGTTATACTACTTAGCTAGTTTAAGATAGTGTCTAGGGCGAAGGTGCTTTGAAAAATTGAAAGCACAAGGTAGTGAAGGGTGGGATTTGTGAAGGAAATGGGTTAAGGCGCGATTTAGACTGTGGGATTGAGTTTTGACAAGTTGGTAAGGTCTTAGGATCGACCCATTGCCTAAGGACGTCTAATCCCAGGTTGGCAAAATCCGGGCGTTACAATCTACCCCCCTTAAAACAAAATTTCGTCCCCGAAATTGTCTAAGGGTAATAAGGAAAGATTTCTATTATTTCATTTGCCTAAGACTTATTGATTTTGAGTTCCTACGCGTGGTAGGGTATATACCAGCTGGTTCATTTTAGTCTACCCCCCTTAAAACTTAATTCTTTATCCATTTCTCATACCCTGATGGTTTGCTACCATTCATTTCTTTACCTATTTGGAGTCTCGACGACAATTCCCACAATTTAGAGTAAGATAGTTGTTTTCATTGTTTGACCAACACGGAGAGACGGTAATAGTGGGCTCGATCCCGATACATCGATCATCTACCGGGCCAGGGCAGGAAGCTCATCGTATCCCTTCCGAATCCTGGTGGATCCTGGTCGTCCGCTCGTCAGCAGAGAGTCCATCGGTAGTCACCCAGGATTGGGAATTGGGTCAAGCCGCAAATGCTTCGCAGTTGTATATTTCAGTAACTCCGTAGTACGATCACTCTAAAGACGCAGGGAATGTCCATCATTGAAAAGTTCAAATTGTCTATGTCTAAGGTTACCCTTTAGGTCTTAGTCTAAGCGAGTCCTCGATATTATCTACGTCCCAGGGAAGGGTGAATCAAATCTTACTAGATCATCCTAAAACATTTTCATAATAAAACTTGTTAGGGCTTCTATAACGTACGTATGTTAACGAGCACCGTTTCGATCCTGGGCCAGTGGAGTAGGGTCCACCATGCTTTCGCTGTGCCACCCAGATCAAGAGATGCAATAGGTAACCTAACTAGATTGGGCTCATAACGTTCTACCCCCCTTAAAACTTATTTTCACCCTCAAGGCTTAAGATTTATGTCCTGCTCCGTACATCGGAACAAGGAGTAATTTACAACCTATCCTTGACATGAAATGAGATGCGGTCTCCCACTACACCAGTCTTGGTACCTAGGATTATAAAAGGGGCTATCACGAATGGGTGTGAGTTTGAGGGAAGATGCCTAATTCTACGAAGGAATTTTTGTCGCGGTCCAGACTTATCCTATTGAATCATGTCTAGCTTAATAGGCAGGCTATCTTTTTACGTTCATAAGCACAATATGTATGCCGACATGGCATGTGATTTAGGACCTGATTCTTAACTGTCTGTTGCTCACTTGGGAAATTCCTTAGGCCTAAAAGGAAATATTTCTATTGGTTATATATTCTCACACTTCTCAAAGACAAAGTTATAAACTTTTGGTTGTAAGTGGTCAAGCCAACACGGAAGAAAGTTGCGTAGTGGGTCTGAGCCGGATACATAGACCTTCTGCCTCGCGAAGACAGAAAATCATCGTATCAGTCCTTAATCCTAGCTGATCCCGACCTTCTGCTTGATCAGAGCATAGGGTTCATTGGTCACTACCAGGATTGAGGATTCGATTCAAACCGCGAATACCTCGCTTTTATATAGTTTCTCTACTCCGTGTTCCCGGTTGTACTAAGTCCTTGAGAAGGAAATTCTAAGGGATGTATTGATTGGACCTAACATTGAATCCAAGGGATATATAGGTTTCCTCTAATCGTGAATAGTTTCTACGTCAAACAAGCTCCCTGAGAGTTACTAAGGAAGCCTAAAGTATTAAGGGGATCCAACAACGGAACGGGGTCTCGCTCCAACCTATTCAAGCCAATTAACTACGTCTATCACTCAATTATCTTAACATTGTTAGTCGTTTACATTTCTTAGTCTAATCAACAGCTTAGGCTCAACTTATGAGCTGACGATAATCCACTAGTTGTAATCTAAAGTCTATGCTTATACACCAGATGATTTTATACCCTTCCTGAATAAAGAAATTATTTTATCGCCTAGGGTCAAAGTTGTCTGATTAGAATTGAGTTGTCTGTACTTGACGCACGAGCATTTCACACATGCTCACACCAGCTAAGAAGATCCTGGGGTTTGTATTATTAATTTGTTGGATTTCCTATATGGTCATGTCTCATCAAAACTAGGAGTATCGCTCTAGGTCCAAAACTGTAAGGCCTAGTTGTCAAACAACCATTTACTCCAAAAGCTTAGGCTATCAGAGTGCGGTGGGTTAATGTATATCAAGGGACTTTATCACTTCAACACAATTTGGCCAGTGGCCTTAAGTTGTATTAAATGGGACCGCATTACTAATTCTACCTTGGGATTGGGTGTGACATGGTTGGTAGGAGGGTGGGAGGGGATTAAATTTTATAGGCCTTGGGAAATGAGCATGGTGTTGGAAAAAAAACATGAGATGGGATTTCCAAATCCCAGGATAATGAATTTCTAAGTGAAATTTGGAAGGACAACTCAGAGTTACGTTTAATTGCATACATTCCAAACCTAGTATCGGAAACCATGGGATACACTCAATCTAGGGACCATACCTTACATATACATTTATTATGACTTTTACAATTCTATCCACCGTAAACTTACCTAATGTAATTTGGCCGAACGGACCCTAAACGTTCACAAATACCTAAAACATTCTACCAACTACTACACCTATCATCAGGAAAACATAACCACCCTAAGATAGTAGCCCATGCAAACTACAAGACAACATATGGATGAGCTCGGATAGAGCCATGGAAAATGAGGATAAGGGGAAATGGAGGGCTGGAGTTTTTGGTTCTCCACGGATTGGAGTCTCAACAGACGTCGTAGAGGCCCAATAGATAGGGTTTGAAGAAGGAAAATGAATAGATGGGATGGGTTGAGAGCTTACACCGAATTTGAGCTCCAAATGGGGCATGTAAGTGATCAAAAGAAAGAGAATGGAGAGGGTAGGAAGTAGGTTATGTTGTAAACGTTGGAAGAGGATGAGTTGGGCGGAAATGATGAAATGAGCGATTAGAGGGAAGGTTTGAGAGGTAAAACAAAGAAGTCGAAAGAGAAAGGTGGGCTTGGAGGGGCGTTTGAGAGAGAGGGGGCAAAAACGACGTGAAAAGGGGTCCCCGAGAAAATTTGGTAGGCACCATACGGGCCTAGGGAAGTTCTACGCCTTTTCGGTATTTCTAGTTGGTCTATTATTTTAATTATTTTTTTAGTAGTTCATCATCAAGTATACTTCATCTCTACCAAATTTCATTATATTTTGTCTTGTAGAAAAATTCTAAAAATTCTAGAAAGCAAATATGTCCAAACTAATAACTTTCGGACAGTTGACACAACGATCCATATTTAACTATATTAAATATTTTATTATATTTTTTACTTATTTTTATATGAAACTATACTTATCAAGCTTAAATCTGGCTTTTGAATCACCTAAATCGGAGTTATAACGAGGGAGATATGACTTTTTGAAATCGAGACCAAAATCGCGAGAAAATAAGTGGCCGCAAACGGGCAAGAACGAATCAGGGCCTCGACGGACCATTTGGACCGCATGGTCTACCATGCATGGTAACATGCGTGGAACCGCGGTCCGCCTTGTCCGACAAGCCGCGCCGCCGTTGCTCGGTGGTGTTCTCCACCCTCCCAAGAGGCCAATGGTACCCGGGTCCCCCGGATTGACGCGTGGGCCCACGACTCCGTTTCGAGTCGTTTCGGGTCAAATTAGGCGTATCTTGCAATGGAATGAGTTATCTGATATATAATATATGATTTTGGGGTAGAACGAGCTAATCTATCCAAATAACCTATTTAATTGGTTAGATTCCAAAGTTTGAATGGTCAAAAGTCCAATTTATACATATATTTACTATTTATAATAACTTTTTGTTTCAGTATTATTCTTCATCATTTATATGTTGAATTTATATCGGTATGAAAGGATTTAGAAAAAATTGAAGAATGAAGTGGTGCAAGGAGAGGTTTTGAATGAATTGGGTAAAAAAGGGGTTTTAAGCTTTGGTGTTGTGGTTGACCCACAACCTAAGAACATGTATTTCTAGGGAATGACTCAAACCTATCAACTGATGACCTAGAGGCAATTCGAAATCGTTTCGTGCAATCATTGAGGCCTACGGGTCCAATCTCTACGGTTGGTCTCAACCAATTGTGTTATTTGACGAAATTAGAGAACCTAAGTCTGTTTCTACATTCCGTTGCTCCCTCCTAAGTCAGAGTGCGTCATAGTGCGTCGTGTGACCATAACCCAGGTCCAGTTTAATCCAAATCATGCTCTGATACCATCTTGTAACGCTTACCGAAAATCGGGGTCGAACATAAACTCAACTCCCGAGTTCCGAACATCACTTATGCAACAAAATGAATGATGATTGAATGTTGATTTGTATTCGTGCATTGAACATGAGTGAGATTAAGCCAAAACAAGATATCATACTCCGAGAGACAAGTTAAATTTGCAAGCGGAAGACTATGATAGATAGATAAAATATATAACTTATGATGAGTCTCCGTAGAGTGTGATAACATTACCAGGTTAAATAAATACAAGTGCGGTTCTAAATGTACCAAATGTGAGGAAGTGTAATGCCTCCTATCCCATGTACCATAGCCCCACAAGACAATATCGGTCTTCATTGACTGCCAGAGAGATACAAATAGGAGAATTCCTCCTATCATCATAGAAGTAGTCGGCCGCTTCATAAGCATCGCCACCACCTGAAACTCAACAAATCTGGTTGGTGTGTACAACACCGTCCCGTAACGTGGGAGTGAGTGATCAACTCAGTGGAACAGTAAAGCATAGGTTACATGTTATCAATTCAATCAAGCAGTAATGATAAAGCAGTACAAATCAAACATTTCTAACTACTCTTGTTAAGTGCGGAAATGAAATGACATGATGCTGTATGCCCTTGCCAAACCACCCTCAAGCGACATCATCTTACGTTCGCGAATGCTAACTCCCTCAGTGCGCCACATCTACAAAGCACATGCGGTGCGATGATGCTCATGATTACCAAGTTTTTATTAGTCCATTTCAAACAAAGAGATTGGGAAACTAAGGTACCCCCTTGTATAATTCCCAAACATGATCCATTCTAGGGTCGTCAATCCTAGCTAATCTCATACGATATTATGGTTTGAGAAGCGTAGTGAAGGCATCGCAAAGGGCTCGTCACCGTCACATGGATACTAGATCTCACCGTATGCGGCTCAATTGCCGGCCGTCATTAAGTACATATCTCACCATACTCGGCTCAATCACTAGCCGTCGGCCAAGTACAGGTCTCACCGTACTCGGCTCAACTCATACTCTAGTTGCTTTGTGAAAAGACTCGTCGCCAATCACAGACACTTGGAGTATACTCGAAGATACTACGGAGGACTCGTCGCCCGTCAGCACGAGCACAGGTCTCACCGTACTCGACTCTCGCCGTAAGTATCGACAGCTCGAATATAGTGTCCCATACCACCATAATCGGCTCACGAGGTTGGTTGCGCAATGGTCACTACGGGGAGGCACATGACCCCAGCGTAGGCCGACAGCTCGACCACGGTGTCCCATACCACCATGCCCGGCTCATGCGTCTTAGCGGATCGAGGTACCATGGTTAAAAGGGATTTCACTGGTAAGTTTGGTACCCTAGGTTCAAGCAGAGGCGACCAAACATGGTGAACATACATTAGACAAATCGGGTTACTTGACGAGCTCGACTAGCTCGAGCGCACAACAAGTTGAACGACATGAAGTGCATAAGCACTTCGCGTGGCCGACCACTATCGCCAACCGAAGTACGACTCGGGTTCGTCGAACACATCTCACGTGGCAAATGAATCGCAACCACGAATTCAATTCTGGTACCGATTGTCGGACTATAATCATAGCCCCAAACACAATCAAGTGCGGATATAGATAAAGCAATAGTGAATCAAGATTTCCACTCATACAATCAAGGTATGGTATTTTCCGTTTAGTAAAGGTTCATGTTGACGCACTCGTTGCTCCGCTCCCCCATCACCCATGACGGATCATACAACGTAAATATAAATTTAAGCATATGCATTACATAGTTAAAATCATAAAGCAATTGAGCATGTTATGAATCACAACACAAGCATGAGTTTATACATGTTCAATTCCTAATTACACAACAATCCAAGGAGATCATACACATAATTAAAAGAGGTTGAGAATCATATCTCAACACCCTTATACATTACACTTTGCTAACTACTACTCATTCAGACATTTCAAGAAACACTTAAGCAAACATACATCGACATACATGACGTATGTCGATCACATGAAACATTAGGCCAAATCCTTTCACTAGGGAGTTGCCCCAATCATAACACGCGTACACCCACGACGGATAGTCATGGCAAGCAGGAATCCAAGTTCCATATTCATTCAGTCATTCCCACAAATACTTGGGCCACACATTTTAGCATATATGGTGTATATTGGCCGTGGCGTGATTTAGGGAAAATCCTTTCGTCAAAAGGGTATCGCCAATACAACAATCATGAATCCATGACAATTAGTCATGGCGAAACACGAATGAGGATTCTATACTCATTCACCATTTTCACAAACACTTAGAATACACTATTCCAACATACATAACGTGTATGTTAGCAAAATACGTGTTAGGGTTGTCCCTTCGCCACGTGAGTATTTTACCCATGTATATCATAATCATACAGCAAATAATCATTACAATTGTATTTCCAAAATTCACACATATGCGGTATTTCTAGAATACACAATTTCAACATACTTGACATTTACAAGGGAACATGTATTTTGGCGATTCCTTTCGCCAAACTAGTATTTTATACATATATTGTATAATCATACATTAAATTTACATGTTATACATTTTCCCAAGAAAAATACATATACGGTATTTCTAGAATATACAATTTCAACATACGTAGCATTTACACACGAACATGTATTTCAAAGAATTTCTTTCACCAAATTAGTATTTTATCCATATAACACATAATAATACATTAAATAAACATGTCAAACGTTTTTCCAAAAAAAATACGTATACGGTATTTCTACGTATACCTAGAGTATGTGAAATTCCAATTTCTACAACGTTAATCGAAACAGGAAACGGAAAGCACTTTGTACATGTGCATTTACAAGCAGATCATGAATCTACCATTATCTGACATTGAAAGCGTTGAAAACCGTAACTTATACACTTAAAGTCCTCACCTTTGCCTTTTGAAACTCAACGAATCAGCAAGGGTAGAAGAACTTCCGTATACGGGAGATTTCTAGCCTAAAGAGCGGAATCGGTTAGTCGTTACATAGCCTACGACGATTCTACCACAAATCAGACCTAGGGTTAGGGTTTCCTACCTTAAAACGGAGTTGATATCGGCGGGAAAGCGCCTGAAAAGAGGCGATGCAGCCCGTGGGGTGATTTGCAACAGTAGGAGGAAGATCCTCCCACTTCTCCCTCACTTTCTCTCTCTTTTCTCTCTCCCAAAACTCAAATTCGTATGGCTGTGAGAGAGTGCTCTAAGGCCCTTATATAGCCTAAAACATTCCCAAAATAGACTCAGGTTCAAGGGTTACTGCTAATATAGGATATTCGTCACTTTTCCAGCTCAAAAGAGAGGTTCTGGTAGCCCTCCTTGAGCCAAACGTCAAACTTAAGCTCACCACCTATGGATCTACGTGGGATTACGTTTTTGACTCGTTCGGATACCCAGATCGCACGTGGCGGACCACTTTCAGTTCGACGGTCAGTGGGCCACGATCAGAAATTCCAAGTACATGTAAATGTTCCTGAAATTTTTCTTAATCCGAGGGTGTAATTTGGCCTGATTCTGACGGTCAGGTTGCTTAATACTGACGCTCGTCAACGAACGATGCCGATCACTATTCCGATATTTATTTTGGCATGTGAATAGTGTTTTTCACACTACCTCGCTCCGATTCGAAACGAATGACCGTGGGACATCGGATAAAGCTGATTTTTGAGATGATTGTTAAGTCCAGTGGGGCGGTCCTAGTTCCTTAGCTTCGGGATAATCGGACTCCCGATGTGCGATCTAGACCTAATACGAAGTTTCGTTTCATTCCCGAGAGCGGACGGGAAATGAGTTTGGTTCTAAACTTTAGGGTAACCTAGCGTCACTTGTTCTGCAAGTTTTGGGTCTTGCAGATCGTATTTAAAGCGATTCAAATGGATGTCATGGCTAATCTAGTTTAGCACCTAGTTCACTTTGTCAAATTTCTAAAGGATTTAATCCTAAGTGATTTTCGTCTGAGGTGGAACTTAGTCCATTGTAGTTTGTATATAAAGTGGTCCAAGTTATACTACTTAGCTAGTTTAAGATAGTGTCAGGGTGAAGGTGCTTTGAAAAATTGAAAGCACAAGGTAGTGAAGGGTGGGATTTGTGAAGGAAATGGGTTAAGGCGCGATTTAGACTTTGGGATTGAGTTTTGACAAGTTGGTAAGGTCTTAGGATCGACCCATTGCCTAAGGACGTCTAATCCCAGTTGGCAAAATCCGGGCGTTACAATCTACCCCCCCTTAAAACAAAATTTCGTCCCAGAAATTGTCTAAGGGTAATAAGGAAAGATTTCTATTATTTCATTTGCCTAAGACTTATTGATTTTGAGTTCTACGCGTGGTAGGGTATATACCACTGGTTCATTTTAGTCTACCCCCTTAAAACTTAATTCTTTATCCATTTCTCATACCCGATGGTTTCTACCATTCATTTCTTTACCTATTTGGAGTCTCGACGACAATTCCCACAATTTAGAGTAAGATAGTTGTTTTCATTGTTTGACCAACACGGAGAGACGGTAATAGTGGGCTCGATCCCGATACATCGATCATCTACCGGCCGGGCGGGGAAGCTCATCGTATCCCTTCCGAATCCCGGTGGATCTGGTCGTCCGCTCGTCGGCGAGAGAGAGTCCATCGGTAGTCACCCAGGATTGGGAATTGGGTCAAGCCGCAAATGCTTCGCAGTTGTATATTTCAGTAACTCCGTAGTACGATCACTCTAAAGACGCAGGGAATGTCCATCATTGAAAAGTTCAAATTGTCTATGTCTAAGGTTACCCTTTAGGTCTTAGTCTAAGCGAGTCCTCGATATTATCTACGTCCCAGGGAAGGGTGAATCAAATCTTACTAGATCATCCTAAAACATTTTCATAATAAAACTTGTTAGGGCTTCTATAACGTACGTATGTTAACGAGCACCGTTTCGATCCTGGGCCAGTGGAGTAGGGTCCACCATGCTTTCGCTGTGCCACCCAGATCAAGAGATGCAATAGGTAACCTAACTAGATTGGGCTCATAACGTTCTACCCCCCTTAAAACTTATTTTCACCCTCAAGGCTTAAGATTTATGTCCTGCTCCGTACATCGGAACAAGGAGTAATTTACAACCTATCCTTGACATGAAATGAGATGCGGTCTCCCACTACACCAGTCTTGGTACCTAGGATTATAAAAGGGGCTATCACGGATGGGTGTGAGTTTGAGGGAAGATGCCTAATTCTACGAAGGAATTTTTGTCGCGGTCCAGACTTATCCTATTGAATCATGTCTAGCTTAATAGGCAGGCTATCTTTTTACGTCCATAAGCACAATATGTATGCCGACATGGCATGTGATTTAGGACCTGATTCTTAACTGTCTGTTGCTCACTTGGGAAATTCCTTAGGCCTAAAAGGAAATATTTCTATTGGTTATATATTCTCACACTTCTCAAAGACAAAGTTATAAACTTTTGGTTGTAAGTGGTCAAGCCAACACGGAAGAAAGTTGCGTAGTGGGTCAGTCGGATACTCATAGACCTTCTACCTCGCGAAGACAGAAAATCATCGTATCAGTCCTTAATCCTAGCTGATCCCGACCTTCTGCTTGATCAGAGCATAGGGTTCATTGGTCACTACCAGGATTGAGGATTCGATTCAAACCGCGAATACCTCGCTTTTATATAGTTTCTCTACTCCGTGTTCCCGGTTGTACTAAGTCCTTGAGAAGGAAATTCTAAGGGATGTATTGATTGGACCTAACATTGAATCCAAGGGATATATAGGTTTCCTCTAATCGTGAATAGTTTCTACGTCAAACAAGCTCCCTGAGAGTTACTAAGGAAGCCTAAAGTATTAAGGGGATTCAACAACGGAACGGGTCTCGCTCCAACCTATTCAAGCCAATTAACTACGTCTATCACTCAATTATCTTAACATTGTTAGTCGTTTACATTTCTTAGTCTAATCAGCAGCCTAGGCTCAACTTATGAGCAGCGATAATCCACTAGTTGTAATCTAAAGTCTATGCTTATACACCAGATGATTTTATACCCTTCCTGAATAAAGAAATTATTTTATCGCCTAGGGTCAAAGTTGTCTGATTAGAATTGAGTTGTCTGTACTTGACGCACGAGCATTTCACACATGCTCACACCAGCTAAGAAGATCCTGGGGTTTGTATTATTAATTTGTTGGATTTCCTATATGGTCAGGTCTGTCAAAAACTAGGAGTATCGCTCTAGGTCCAAAACTGTAAGGCCTAGTTGTCAAACAACCATTTACTCCAAAAGCTTAGGCTATCAGAGTGCGGTGGGTTAATGTATATCAAGGGACTTTATCACTTCAACACAATTTGGCCAGTGGCCTTAAGTTGTATTAAATGGGACCGCATTACTAATTCTACCTTGGGATTGGGTGTGACATGGTTGGTAGGAGGGTGGGAGGGGATTAAATTTTATAGGCCTTGGGAAATGAGCATGGTGTTGGAAAAAAAACATGAGATGGGATTTCCAAATCCCAGGATAATGAATTTCTAAGTGAAATTTGGAAGGACAACTCAGAGTTACGTTTAATTGCATACATTCCAAACCTAGTATCGGAAACCATGGGATACACTCAATCTAGGGACCATACCTTACATATACATTTATTATGACTTTTACAATTCTATCCACATAGTAAACTTACCTAATGTAATTTGGCCGAACGGACCCTAAACGTTCACAAATACCTAAAACATTCTACCAACTACTACACCTATCATCAGGAAAACATAACCACCCTAAGATAGTAGCCCACGCAAACTACAAGACAACATATGGATGAGCTCGGATAGAGCCATGGAAAATGAGGATAAGGGGAAATGGAGGGCTGGAGTTTTTGGTTCTCCACGGATTGGAGTCTCAACAGACGTCGTAGAGGCCCAATAGATAGGGTTTGAAGAAGGAAAATGAATAGATGGGATGGGTTGAGAGCTTACCCGAATTTGAGCTCCAAATGGGGCATGTAAGTGATCAAAAGAAAGAGAATGGAGAGGGTAGGAAGTAGGTTATGTTGTAAACGTTGGAAGAGGATGAGTTGGGCAGGAAATGATGAAATGAGCGATTAGAGGGAAGGTTTGAGAGGTAAAACAGCAAGTCGAAAGAGAAAGGTGGGCTTGGAGGGGCGTTTGAGAGAGAGGGGCAAAAACGACGTGAAAAGGGGTCCCCGAGAAAATTTGGTAGGCACCATACGGGCCTAGGGAAGTTCTACGCCTTTTCTCGGTATTTCTAGTTGGTCTATTATTTTAATTATTTTTTTAGTAGTTCATCATCAAGTATACTTCATCTCTACCAAATTTCATTATATTTTGTCTTGTAGAAAAATTCTAAAAATTCTAGAAGCAAGCAACTGTCCAAACTAATAACTTTCGGACAGTTGACACAACGATCCATATTTAACTATATTAAATATTTTATTATATTTTTACTTATTTTTATATGAAACTATACTTATCAAGCTTAAATCGGCTTTTGAATCACCTAAATCGGAGTTATAACGAGGGAGATATGACTTTTGAAATCGGACCAAAATCGCAGAAAATAAGTGGCCGAAAACGGGCCAAGACGAATCAGTGGCCGACCGGCCCGGACCCATGGACCATGGTCTACCGCGGTAACCGCGGTGGAACCGCGGTCCGCCTTGTCCGGCACCGCGCCGCCGTTGCTCGGTGGTGTTCTCCACCCTCCCAAGAGGCCAATGGTACCCCGGGTCCCCCCGGATTGACGCGTGTGGCCCACGACTCCGTTTCGAGTCGTTTCGGGTCAAATTGGGCGTATCTTGCAATCTGGAATGAGTTATCTGATATATAATATATGATTTTGGGGTAGAACGAGCTAATCTATCCAAATAACCTATTTAATTGGTTAGATTCCAAAGTTTGAATGGTCAAAAGTCCAATTTATACATATATTTACTATTTATAATAACTTTTTGTTTCAGTATTATTCTTCATCATTTATATGTTAGAATTTATATCTGGTATGAAAGGATTTAGAAAAAAATTGAAGAATGAAGTGGTGCAAGGAGAGGTTTTGAATGAATTGGGTAAAAAGGGTTTTAAGCTTTGGTGTTGTGGTTGACCCACAACCTAAGAACATGTATTTCTAGGAATGACTCAAACCTATCAACTGATGACCTAGAGGCAATTCAAATCGTTTCGTGCAATCATTGAGGCCTACGGGTCCAATCTCTACGGTTGGTCTCAACCAATTGTGTTATTTGACGAAATTAGAGAACCTAAGTCTGTTTCTACATTCCGTTGCTCCCTCCTAAGTCAGAGTGCGTCATAGTGCGTCGTGTGACCATAACCCAGGTCCAGTTTAATCCAAATCATGCTCTGATACCATCTTGTAACGCCCTGAAAATCGGGGGTCGAGCATAAACTCAACTCCCGAGTTCCAGAACATCACTTATGCAACAAAATGAATGATGATTGAATGTTGACTGTATTCGTGCATTGAACATGAGTGAGATTAAGCCAAAACAGCATATCATACTCCAGAGACAGTTAAATTTGCAAGCGGAAGACTGTGATAGATAGATAAAATATATAACTTATGATGAGTCTCCAGAGTGTGATAACATTACCAGGTTAAATAAATACAAGTGCAGTTCTAAAATGTACCAAATGTGAGGAAGTGTAATGCCTCCTATCCCATGTACCATAGCCCCTCGATGCATACAATATCAGGTCTTCATTGACCTGCCAGAGAGATACAGATAGGAGAATTCCTCCTATCATCATAGAAGTAGTCCGGCTCTGCTTCACAAGCATCGCCACCACCTGAAACTCAACAAATCTGGTTGGTGTGTACAACACCGTCCCGTAACGTGGGAGTGAGTGATCAACTCAGTGGAACAGTAAAGCATAGGTTACATGTTATCAATTCAATCAAGCAGTAATGATAAAGCAGTACAAATCAAACATTTCTAACTACTCTTGTTAAGTGCGGAAATGAAATGACATGATGCTGTATGCCCTTGCCAAACCACCCTCAAGCGACATCATCTTACGTTCGCGAATGCTAACTCCCTCAGTGCGCCACATCTACAAAGCACATGCGGTGCGATGATGCTCATGATTACCAAGTTTTTATTAGTCCATTTCAAACAGCAGTATTGGGAAACTAAGGTACCCCCCTTGTATAATTCCCAAACATGATCCATTCTAGGGTCGTCAATCCTAGCTAATCTCATACGATATTATGGTTTGAGAAGCGTAGTGAAGGCATCGCAAAGGGCTCGTCACCCGTCAGCGCGGATACAGATCTCACCGTATGCGGCTCAATTGTCTTGGCCGTCAGCTCAAGTACATATCTCACCATACCTGCTCAATCACTAGCCGTCGGCTCAAGTACGGGTCTCACCGTGCTCGGCTCAACTCATACTCTAGTTCTTTGTGAAAGACTCGTCGCCAATCACAGACACTTGGAGTATACTCGAAGATACTACGGAGGACCGTCGGACGAGCACGGTCTCACCGTGCACTCGGCTCTCGCCGTAGTAAGTATCGACAAATTCGAATATAGTGTCCCATACCACCATAATCGGCTCACGAGGTTGGTTGCGCAATGGTCACTACGGGAGGCACATGACCCCAGGCGTAGGCGACAGCTCGACCACGGTGTCCCATACCACCATGCCGGCTCATGCGTCTTAGCGGATCGAGGTACCATGGTTAAAAGGGATTTCACTGGTAAGTTTGGTACCCTAGGTTCAAGCAGAGGCGACCAAACATGGTGAACATACATTAGACAAATCGGGTTACTTGACGAGCTCGACTAGCTCGAGCGCACAACAAGTTGAACGACATGAAGTGCATAAGCACTTCGCGTGGCCGACCACTATCGCCAACCGAAGTACGACTCGGGTTCGTCGAACACATCTCACGTGGCAAATGAATCGCAACCACGAATTCAATTCTGGTACCGATTGTCTGGACTATAATCATAGCCCCAAACACAATCAAGTGCAGATAGATAAAGCAATAGTGAATCAAGATTTTCACTCATACAATCAAGGTATGGTATTTTCCGTTTAGAGGTCGCTGTGGTCATTGCAGACGCACTCGTTGCTCCGCTCCCCCATCACCCATGACGGATCATACAACGTAAATATAAATTTAAGCATATGCATTACATAGTTAAAATCATAAAGCAGTTGAGCATGTTATGAATCACAACACAAGCATGAGTTTATACATGTTCAATTCCTAATTACACAACAATCCGAGGAGATCATACACATAATTAAAAGAGGTTGAGAATCATATCTCAACACCCTTATACATTACACTTTGCTAACTACTACTCATTCGGACATTTCAAGAAACACTTAAGAAACATACATCGACATACATGACGTATGTCGATCACATAGTGCATTAGGCCAAATCCTTTCACTAGGGAGTTGCCCCAATCATAACACGCGTACACCCACGACGGATAGTCATGGCAAGCAGAATCCAAGTTCCATATTCATTCAGGTCATTCCCACAAACACTTGGGCCACACATTTTAGCATATATGGTGTATATTGGCCGTGGCGTGATTTAGGGAAAATCCTTTCGTCAAAAGGGTATCGCCAATACAACAATCATGAATCCATGACAATTAGTCATGGCGAGCACGAATGAGGATTCTATACTCATTCAGTCATTTTCACAAACACTTAGAATACACTATTCCAACATACATAACGTATGTTAGCAAAATACGTGTTAGGGTTGTCCCTTCGCCACGTGAGTATTTTACCCATGTATATCATAATCATACAGCAAATAATCATTACAATTGTATTTCCAAAATTCACACATATGCGGTATTTCTAGAATACACAATTTCAACATACTTGACATTTACAAGGGAACATGTATTTTGGCGATTCCTTTCGCCAAACTAGTATTTTATACATATATTGTATAATCATACATTAAATTTACATGTTATACATTTTCCCAAGAAAAATACATATACGGTATTTCTAGAATATACAATTTCAACATACGTAGCATTTACACACGAACATGTATTTCAGCAATTTCTTTCACCAAATTAGTATTTTATCCATATAACACATAATAATACATTAAATAAACATGTCAAACGTTTTTCCAAAAAAATACGTATACGGTATTTCTACGTATACCTAGAGTATGTGAAATTCCAATTTCTACAACGTTAATCGAAACAGGAAACGGAAAGCACTTTGTACATGTGCATTTACAAGCAGATCATGAATCTACCATTATCTGACATTGAAAGCGTTGAAAACCGTAACTTATACACTTAAAGTCCTCACCTTTGCCTTTTGAAACTCAACGAATCAGCAAGGGTAGAAGAACTTCCGTATACGGGAGATTTTTAGCCTAAAGAGCGGAATCGGTTAGTCGTTACATAGCCTACGACGATTCTACCACAAATCAGACCTAGGGTTAGGGTTTCCTACCTTAAAACGGAGTTGATATCGGCGGGAAAGCGCCTGAAAAGAGGCGGTGCAGCCCGTGGGGTGATTTGCAACAGTAGGAGGAAGATCCTCCCACTTCTCCCTCACTTTCTCTCTTTTCTCTCTCCCAAAACTCAAATTCGTATGGCTGTGAGAGAGGGTGCTCTAAGGCCCTTATATAGCCTAAAACATTCCCAAAATAGACTCAGGTTCAAGGGTTACTGCTAATATAGGATATTCGTCACTTTTCCAGCTCAAAAGAGAGGTTCTGGTAGCCCTCCTTGAGCCAAACGTCAAACTTAAGCTCACCACCTATGGATCTACGTGGGATTACGTTTTTGACTCGTTCGGATACCCAGATCGCACGTGGCGGACCACTTTCAGTTCGACGGTCAGTGGGCCACGATCAGAAATTCCAAGTACATGTAAATGTTCCTGAAATTTTTCTTAATCCGAGGGTGTAATTTGGCCTGATTCTGACGGTCAGGTTGCTTAATACTGACGCGTCAACGAACGATGCCAGATCACTATTCCAGATATTTATTTTGGCATGTGAATAGTGTTTTTCACACTACCTCGCTCCGATTCGAAACGAATGACCGTGGGACATCGGATAAAGCTGATTTTTGAGATGATTGTTAAGTCCAGTGGGGCGGTCCTAGTTCCTTAGCTTCGGGATAATCGGACTCCCGATGTGCGATCTAGACCTAATACGAAGTTTCGTTTCATTCCCGAGAGCAGACGGGAAATGAGTTTGGTTCTAAACTTTAGGGTAACCTAGCGTCACTTGTTCTGCAAGTTTTGGGTCTTGCAGATCGTATTTAAAGCGATTCAAATGGATGTCATGGCTAATCTAGTTTAGCACCTAGTTCACTTTGTCAAATTTCTAAAGGATTTAATCCTAAGTGATTTTCGTCTGAGGTGGAACTTAGTCCATTGTAGTTTGTATATAAAGTGATCCAAGTTATACTACTTAGCTAGTTTAAGATAGTGTCTAGGGCGAAGGTGCTTTGAAAAATTGAAAGCACAAGGTAGTGAAGGGTGGGATTTGTGAAGGAAATGGGTTAAGGAGCGATTTTAGACTGTGGGATTGAGTTTTGACAAGTTGGTAAGGTCTTAGGATCGACCCATTGCCTAAGGACGTCTAATCCCAGGTTGGCAAAAATCCGGGGCGTTACATATATACATCACTCAGTTGCATCCATAAATATGTGCCTGTGTTTGTGTGCATTTCTGGTGCGCTAAAATGTTTGGATTCTATTTCAGATGAGCCACTGCTGTCTGGCTGGTGAACTGCAACGATTTCCTGTTCTTAGGAAGCGCATGGATGAAGTTGTTGGAAATTTTCTGCGAGAAGGCCTGGAACCTTCAGAGACAATGATAGGCCACATTATTGAAATGGAGGTATAATGAAGTTCAAATGCTTGAAACTGTATTTCCATTGACTAGACATGATTTTCTGAACCACTACCAGAACCATAGAAACTGTATCATGAACTGGGTGATACTTCCGTTTACCAGGATCAGGAACAAGATTATGCCTCATTTCTGTCAAGCTAGTTTTTTTTTTTTTTTTTTTTAAAAAATAAAAAAATCAATAAGCTTGCCTTCTCTATACAACTTATCGTCAAGAAATGGATTCTTTGGTCTGGACATGTATTATTTTGATGGGGCAGAGACCTTGAGGGCATGCCTTTGAAAATTTGTGGCTGGAAGAGTTTGGTGATGTCACGTCTCACTATGACTAGCATCATTTATACAGTTCATGCTACTTTTTATATAGTTCTTATGTCAATCTTTTGGAAACAAAGTTAAAACGAAAAATCTTATGTTTTCAATGGATTTAATTGAAAGGAAAAAGTGGAAAGTTGAAATTGCACATGTTGCGCATGCTCATGGTCCATTTAAAAAACCACATGGTTCTTCCAATTATTATTCAATTGCCACAGGCATGGTTGAGGCCATGATTTTATGCCATTCCAATACTTCTCTTGCTTTTCCACCTTTCAGCAACTCCATAACCAATTAACCATAAACTTGTAACTTCGGATTTGCTAGTGTTGTCAAAGTCCTAAGCTTTGTATTTTTTCCATGCACTGATTTAAGTTACTTGATTTGTAGATAGATTACATAAACACTTCACACCCGAATTTTATCGGTGGGAGTAAAGCTGTAGAGCTTGCATTGCAGCAAGTTAAGTCTTCTAGGTTACCTGTATCTCTGCCCAAACTGAAGGTATGCTATCCAGTATTTGTGGCATTGCTAAAAGATTTGTTATAGTTTGAATGTGTACCAGGCATAATGATGCTGCATTCTGTCTATTAATGTAACTGGTTCCTTGCATTGTGGATCCAGGACGGGGTAGATTCTGATAAAATACAAGCATCTGAAAAAAGTCTGAAATCTCGAGCTCTTTTTTCTAGGTCTGGTGCAAATGGAATTGTTGCCGACCAGGTATGTGATAGATTCTTATAAACTATAGACATTTTGTGTTTTGTTTATTGTCCAGATTTCATGTTTAGGGATTTAGGATGCTAGGCCCATAGAATATTTAGAGAGGCATTTCTTATGTTAGGGCACCATTTTATTGGTTCAGCTTACATTTTTCTTTTCTTATGCTTTCATATGGACGACAAATAGGGAGTTCGACCTGTTGCAGATGCAGAGAGACCTGGATCAGCTGGTAATGTTTTACCTCGAAAGAATGACTTTTTTTTTAACAGACAACATTCAATATTAATATCTTAAATGAACTTCCCATGCTTGTTAGTAAGCGATGTAATTTTTCAGAACTATGATGTTCATATGGCTTGAGAACCTTCATTCTGCATATCAATCATCCAGGCCTTCAGCAATAATCTTTACTTCTTTAGCTGTATTGTTGTCAATGAAGATTCCAAGCCCCCTCCCCATGTAAAAAAAAAAATTTTAAAATTTAAAAAAAGGTTTTATGATGTTTAGATCCTACAAATTCCTCAGGGTATCCATGTTGGATATGATATGCCTCAGCCCTACCCAAAATTTTTTTTGTTCAAGATTTAGCAAAGCATGCTAAAAATATTCGAAATTTAGAACTCCAAATAGTTGTCCTCTTCTCGAGTGAGATTGAAAAAGAGAAAGAAAGGGAATATGAGAAGCAATATGGGAAACTGAGATAAAGGACTCAATAGATGGCAATGCGCCTAGCCTCTCCTCATTTTATTATTAGGGATTCCATAGTAAATGTGAAAGCATAAAAATACCCCATCATACTTAAGTTATTATATAGAACAAAGCCCGTGTACTTATACTCTATTCTACCCATTGTTCGGAGTAGTGTTCGAAATATTGGTGTCGCGTTATGTATCGTACCCTTGGGATATAGATACGTAACAGTTATCGCAAGAGATATATCATTTGTATCAGGTAATTTATCGCACTTTTAGGGAAACATGGGGAAACATTGGGAAAATGGTTGAATTTTTCAAGGAAACTTTAGGGATTGTTAAAAAATACTTTAATACACATTTTTAAATCATAACATTTCAAAAAAGAAGTTCACATAATATGTTTCCTTTGTATAGGGTCCTAACCTATGCACCGTCTGATTGAACTAATGGAACTATATTCAAAGTGAATGCATAACATTTAGAGTGTATGCGATGATCATTTCATCAAACACTCCTAAATACTTCGAAATTAGTCTCAATTAACTGCCGGTTGAAGGAAAATTTTGAAAAAAACATGGAGAACATGAACCAATGGATATCGAAATCGAAGCTCCAACTCCATGTTTTGTCATGCAAAACATGAAGAACCAATGAATTTGTAACCATTTGACACTGGTTTAATATAATTTCAACCAAAAAAGGGATAAAAAATTGGAAATGTTCACTGGATCGAACATGTGGGATATATCGGCACTACTGATTTTGTATCTATCTATATCTGGGATATATTGGCCAATATTGTCGATATTTAAAACATTGGTTCAGAGTATCCATAATATTATTAAAATATCCTCGATACTATCTATATCTCTAGTATGGTGATACCGATAACATTGATAGTAACAGCGATGTATCGCTAAGTATTGCCAATGTATCGATATCACCAAAGTATTGCCAATATTTTCGACCATGTAAATTTTATCTTTTGTATTGCCAATGTATCGACGTCACTAATATTTTTGACTTTGTAAATTCTAGGTGTCGATTGTATCGTTAGTGTATCAGCGATATTTTAATAATATCGATATCACCAATGCGTTGCCAATATTTTCGATTGTGTAAATTTCAAGTATCGTTTATATTGCTGATGTATTGATATCACCAATATTTTCGACTATGTAAATTCTAGGTGTTGATTGTATCGTCAGTGTATCAACGATATTTCGATAATATCGCTAATGTATCAATATCGGCAAAAATCCGCTTACTTAAAAAAATTCATTTCAAAATTTTTATGGGTGCATGGTTGTATGCCAATGTATCTTTTGTATTGCCAATGTATCGATATCACTAATATTTTTGACTGTGTAAATTCTAGGTGTTGATTGTATCGTCAGTGTATCAGCAATATTTCGATAATATTGCTAAGTATTGCCAATGTATCAATATCACCAATGCATTGCCAATATTTTCAACCATGTAATTTCAGGTATCGCTTGTATTGCCAATGTATTGATATCATCAATATTTTCGACTATGTAAATTCTAGGTGTTGATTGTATCGTCAGTGTATCAGCGATATTTCGATAATATCGCTAATGTATCAATATCGGCAAAAATCTGCTTATTAAAAAAAAAAATCATTTCAAATTTTTTTATGGGCGCATGGTTGTATGCAGTGTTCAAATTGCCGACGATATTATCAATCATATCGCGATATTATCGTTATCACAACACAGGTGATATCGAGACCACAATCTTTCATTTCATTTCCAGTTGTCGACGATTTTTCAGTGAAATATCGTGTGTTGTTGATATTTTGAAATATCGATGGATGTTTGGATGTGAGGTTAGATGGGATGGTTGTACTGATTTCTTTTGACAGCACATGCTTTTAGGTCCCCATTAAATGGAAACTTATTAAGTATGCATTATTTTTGCAAAATTTTCATTCTTAAATATGCAAGTGTGTATTTTAGCATCACATGAAGTTTCACTGAAAAATTTCCACTGTTTTCCCCATGTTTCCCTAATGGTTCCCCGCATTTCTAGTTATCGACAATATTATCGGTGACTTGTTTCTATATCCCCAACTAGTGAAACTTGTAGCGACTTTGATACTTTGCACACTGATTCTAACACATCACCTTAAGGACTAAAAGGAAAAATGATAGTGTAAAACAATAGAAACCATAATTTCCATGTAAAGTGGGCCACAAATGGCCACATGTAAGATTATCACGGCCTGTCAACATTTCTCCCCAAACTGGAGCATATATATTATGAATGCATAGCTTGATGAAGAGATGATCTAAATGAATTGTGACTAAAGCCTTAGTAAACGCACCCGTCGACTAATATTGAGATGATGAAATGACATGCAAATTTCCTTACTCGCAACTCCCTCTGATGAAGTCACAATCAACTTCGATGTGCTTTTTTCTCTTGTGATAAACTAGATTGTTGAGGCAGTTTGATTATTATAATATAGCTTCACGAGAACATCAATCATAAACTCCAATTCACATATTAATGTCTTCAACGAAACAGACTTGCATGTAGCATGAGCCATTGCCTTGTACTCTACCTCTACACTCGAATAGGCTACCATGCTTTACTTTGTACTTCTCTACGCAACCAGTTTACTCTTACAAAGGTACAATAGTCTGTAGTAAATTGTCTCTTAGATGAAGAACCGGCTTAGTTTGCATCTGAATACCCTTCTACTTGAAGATGACCATTGCGCTTATACAAAATACCACGACTAAGAGCTCCCTTCAAGTACCCGAGTATATGAAACATGGCTTTCATATGAGGAATACGAGAAGCTTGCATAAATTGATTAACCACACTTATAGGAAAAGTAATATAGGTTGAGTAATTGATAAATAATATAATTTTCCAACGAGTTGATATCTTCTTAGATCATTAGTGAATTCTTTCTGATCTACACTAAGCTTCTAATTTGGGTCCAAGGAGTTTTGATGAGATTAACTCCAGAAGACCATGTCTCGGCCAATAAATCCATCAGATTTTTTCATTGTAATGATTAATGCCCATGTTAGATCTTGCTACCTCAATATCCTAGAAGTATCAAAGACGGCTCAAGTTCGCTGTATAAAAGTGTTGACCGTTGTAAAAATGTCTTCAACTTGTTAATGCCTATACTGTCATTGTTGGTGACAATGATATCATCCACATACATGACGAACACAATGACACTTACCTCACGTTGAGTCGTTGACTCATAAAGACAAAGTGGTGAACCTGACTACGTTTCATCTCATATTCAAATAACACTTTATTGAATTTGTCGTACTAAGCTCTTAGAGATTATTTTAGGCCATAAATTGACTTATTAAGATGACACACTTTGTTTGACTCCCCCCTGGGCAACAAAGCCATGCAGTGTTTGCATGGCTAGTTGGCCGGAACAAGGTTCTTATGGTGGACAATCTTTGCAAGTGTCAAATGATTCTTCCAAATGTATGTTTGTTGTGTATGCAGAATGAGGAATCAATAGATCACTTATTTATCCGTTGTGAGTTCACAAGGGGAATTTGGGAGTCTTTCCTTAAGTTATTCGGAATTGCTTGGTTCATGCCCAATTTGATTGGGCATTTCTTCTTTATGTGGCATGAAGGAATTCATGGAAAGAGAGCTTTGAAAGTGTGGCGGCTATGTTTACTGAGGGGAATTTGGTCGATATGGTCAGAGAGGAACAACTGATGTTTTCGGAATCGGTCGGGGCATCTTTCAGATGTGTTCAGTAGAGCCAAAGGAAATGTTATGGAGTGGGCATTGGTGGCCTAGGTGGTGGATCGTTTTCCGGTGTGTTGGTCACCCTTGTAATTTGATGATTATTCATCTTTCCGGGTGTAATATTTGAGCAGTTTTTCTTTTGTTTCAATTCTCTTGTAAAGTTCTGGCTTAGATGTCTTTGTTAATATATACCCTTTTTTTTTTTGAAAAAAAGAAGCCAGGCTGCTGCTCCATATAGACTTCTTCAGTAAGATCCCCATGTAGAAATGCTTTCTTCACATCAAGTTGACATAAATGCCAATCCAAATTTGCGGCAACAGAAACAACCTGCACAGAGTTAAGCTTTGCCACATGAGAAAATGTCTTTGATTAGTCAACTCGTAAGGTTTGAGAGTGCCCTTTAGCGACTAAGCGAGCATTTAAATGTTCAACTAAACCATCGTGGTTGTACTTAATTGTGTATACCCATCGACACCTAACCGCACGTTTTCTAGTAGGTAAGTCAGGTAAATTCCAAGTTTGATTAATGATGGAGAGCAACCATCTCATCTTCTATAGCTTGTTTCCATCCATCACTACTGATAGCTTCGTGGAAATGAGGAACAAACATATAGATGACAAGGAAACAGTAAAATTGCATCGGGAATGAGATAAACCGACAAAGGAACCAAAATGAGAAATAGGATGCTGAGTGCAAGAACGTATAGCCTTGTGAAGAGCGATGGGTAAGTCGCCTTCATTAGATGCTAAAGAAGGAAATTTGGGAGGATGATGATCTTTGGATGAAGGAGGAGGATTGGTGGGAGCCACAATTTTATGAGTTTCATTACCATGCTTGGAACATTTGGAGTATACTTGGAACGACGGAGCTAAATGTTGTACCTACATTCCATTCAATGAAAGTTGTGTCAGGCATAATGGGAAGATTAGCAGACTTCTCCAACCTGCAAGGTCTTAGCATTTAAAAAAATAAGGAATGCATTTAAAAGAATGTGACATCAACTGATACATAATGTTTGTGAGAGATGATTGTAGCATTCATATCCTCGTTGGGTACGCGAGTATTCAAGAAAGATGCACTTGATGGCCTTTGGTTTGAACTTGTGAAGAATATGATCCAACTGATGTACGAAATGCACACTCAAACACTTTAGGAGGAATGGAAAATGTAGGAATACCAGGACATAAAACCAAAAGTGGATTTTTCATCTAAAATAGATGAAGGCATTTGATTTATTTAATGGTATATACTTAAAACTGCATCACTCTAAAACATTTTCTGAACTTTCACGTTAAAGAATAGCACCCTTGCAACCTTAAGTGTTGGTTCTTATGTTTAGCTACACCATTTTGTTGTGGCGTGTGACGTGTGTGCACATGAGAATAATGCCATGAGATTTGAGAGATGAAATAAATTCACTAGATATATGTTTCTTAGTATTATCTAAATATAAGATACACTCCTTAGCGTTGAATTGTGTTTGTACTTCCATATAAAATTCCTTAAAGTAAGAAAACACTTCAGAGCAAACTTTCATTATAACTAAGTATTACGAGAATAATTGTCTGTAAAGATAATAAAGCACTTGAAATCAAATACACTCGTAGTATGAACTGGACCTTAAGCATCAATATGTACTAAAGAGAAATGACTCACTCTTTTTGTCCGCATGAGGACGAAACGGGACTCCAAGATGCTTGCTTAACTCGTAAGCTCCACTCTTTAACTTAGACACATTAGATGGTGATAGAACAAAATTCTTTAAACTACTCAATGAAGGATGACCAAGCCTGCAATGGCACTAATGAGGTGAAATATCTGTCTGTAGTGCAGGTGTGATTGTTTCACTGTCAATATAATAATGACTAGTCGCTTCATGTCCTCCACCAATTGTTCTCCCTGACTTTAGATCTTGAAATTCACAATTGAAATGATAATGTGTAACAGAACAAATCAAAGATTTGGTTAACTACCTATCTACAAACTCAAAGGAAAATTTAACACTAATGACAATGGAAGAGATGGAGTAGGATAAGCAATACTCAGTCCAAACATGGGTTATAGTGTCTCCAATTAATGTTACAGAGGAAATAGGAATAGACTTATCTAATTGAGACAAAACACCATGCTTGCCAATCATATGGTTTGAAGCTCCAAAATCAATAACCAAAGGAACACTTTCAAAGAAAACAAGACATCATACCTAATTAAGCAAGAGTGGCAGTGGAGGACACGTGTGTGGAACTATCTTTTAGCAATTTGATGTAGTCATCCTTGGACAACGTAACTGTATTACCTGCACTGCTTGATTTGGAATGGGCTGAGACAGGCTTTGGTGACATAGCCTTCAGAACCGTCATCAAAAGATTGAACCTGATTTTTGCCCAAGCTGGCCTACCAGTGAGGTCCCAACATGTGTCCATAGTGTGATTAGGAAGATCACAATGAGAGCACTGCTTTTCCATAATCCTGACCATGGCTTCTGCCAAAGTATATACTATGACCTCTCCAAGTATTCCTACCTCTAGAATGACTCCCCCCTGCATCTCTATCACTAAATTGTTAGCCATGATTATGACCACCATGATTTTCTCCATCTCACCTACTAGATGAAGAAATAAATGCTGAGTGATTAGATTTAGACGAACCCGGGGTATTTTACTAACTGCACGCTGAACACGAGCAAACACCTTTGTCATAGATAGAATTTCACTACCTTTAAGAATCTAAGCTCACGCATGTTCGAACTCAGGACGAAGACCATAGAGGAATTTGCCGACAAGAAATTCCTCTCTTGTGCCATTTCATAGTGTTTTTTTAATAAAAATGGGAGTGTTGTGACTATGCCAGTCTTATAATCAGTCGATGCCAGTCTTATAATCAGTTGACAGGGGCTGACGTATGTTTAGTTCTCCCCACATACCCTGCAACACCGAATAACATTCGCTTTCACTCTTATCCTCCTGTTGAAACACAAAGATGTTTTGAAGCAACTTGTATATGCAAGTTAAATTCTTCTCACTTGAATACATCTCTTTCAAAATTTTCCCAACTAATTTTGCCGTTTTAAAAAAAGATAACGTTTGCATTGATATGTGGTTCCATGCTATTCTATAATAGGCTCTAATCAGAGCATCTTCTACCACCCAATCTTTATAATCTGTTGAACTTTAGCAGGCTTAGGGGATGTCAGATACTACAAATTTCTTCTTCCTTTGAAAAAAACACTCCTACCGATGTGGCCCATTGTAAATAATTTGCATTGTTAAGTTTGGTCAATGTAATTTGAAGATTCATTTATTTAAATGGAGGCAGAAGACCATTATTAGTTTCATTCTTGACATCCATATTTAAGGGCCTGTTTGTTTTTTCAAAGAGATGGTAAATACACGGTAAATGGTAATTCCCCCTATTTCACATGTTTGAAAATTCATAGGAATTCATGTCTTTGAAATTGGTTCAAAAGAGGGAACTTTAATTTTTGAACCGCATGATAATGCATATGATATATCCATTCCGTCCATCTGTTTTACTACAATATTTTGAAGCATGAGACAAAAAATGAAGTAGATCCAATACTCAAGTGGCCCACGCCAAAAGAAACAGTGGCCTCACAAAGTTTTTAATGGTCAGTATTCAATTTCCTTTTTTGTATGACGTGGTCCACTTGAGTTTTAGATATGCCTCATTTTTTTACTCATGCTATAAATTCAACTGGAATAATGGATGAATGGTGTGGATAAGCAAAATGCATCATAGTGGGACCCACAGGTATTTTGCAATATTCTTGGTTTTTGTGTCAAAAAGTAAGCAGTCAAATCAGGTATGATATAAATGCTCAGGGAAATAATTATTATTTTTTTACACGGTATTTACCATTTCACCCAGAAATCAAACATGCCCTAGGGAAGAGAAGAAATCTAACAGACATGGAAGAACTTGAATTCACCCAAGACTTGCTTCAAGAGAGAATTGATCAATGATTACTACCACACATGTACGAATCGATTGACTATGAATATGAAAAACTGTTCAATCACTTTCATTCACGACCTCTGCACTTGCACCTGATCTTCAAATCTAGCCGTCGCCCACTTTGAACTGTCATGATTGGTTACATATGGAAGTGGGCCTCATGTACACTCACAAGGCACAACTACACGACCCATCATATGGTGATTGAACAAAGAATGAACGTGATTTTTGTAAATCAACATCCAAATGATTTAGGGCCTCGCCTTGTAGAAAAGGAAAAAGGGAAGAGAAAAAGGTGAAAGAAAGGGAATATGACAAGAAGCAAGAGAAACAGAGAGAAGGGCTCAATTGATAGTGACACCCTTAGCCTCTCCTCATCTTATTATTAGGGTTTTCATAATAAATGTGAAAGTAGAAAAATACCCCCTTGTACTTAAGTTATTGCATAAAACAAAGCCCATGTACTTAAACTCTATTCTAAGTTTCTAATACATTTTTTTTTGAAAAAAAAAAAGTTCCTAACACATCATCTTAAGGAAAATAATATTGTGAAACAATAGAAACTATAATCTCCATGTAAAGTGGGCCACGTGAGATCAACATGATCGGTCAACACGTCCGATGCCCGAGAATTGGCAACCATGTGCGTTTGACACCCAAACCTGAGTAACATAGGTGGAAACGTGTCATTCTGGTTATGTGCTAACTTGAAGTTTAATCAGGAAGTAGCTCTCTATCAAATTGGGGTATTCCGTCGATTTTCAGCAGTAGTGAAAGCCGTGCTCCCACCAGAGAGAGCTCAGTGAGCAAGCCACATAGTGAACCAGTTCCCAGCATGGAGCGGACTCCCTCTATGATCCAATTGAAAGAGGTATGTGCACTCGGCATGCATTCTATATTGGATTGGGCTATCTTGCTATGTTGCATATGATGTGTGTCTAATTGATATCCTGTATACCACAGCCCCCTACTGTTTTGAGGTCCTCAGAAACTCACACAGAGCAGGAGGCGGTTGAAATAACAGTCACAAAGTTGCTGTTGAGATCATATTATGACATTGTCAGAAAGAATATTGAGGACTCTGTGCCTAAAGCAATTATGCACTTCCTGGTAAGTGTTTGCATTGCTTTTTGCTAACCGAATTGTTATTACTTCTAGCATTTACTATTTATGCGAATCTTCCTTGGTCACATGAATTGAGATTTCCTAATGCATCATGGAACAGTCAGTTCAGAAAATTTTAACTTTAAATTCAATCGGCCAAAACACTTGGAAGTTTTATAAATAGTACTGGATGTTTGCAATAGAGCTACTGATGATATATATATATATATATATATATATATATATATATATATATATATATATATATATATATATATATATATATATATATATAAAGAAAAGAAAGAAAAAGAAAAAGGAAAAAAGTTTGTGATAGTCCCAGGCCTCCTTGGAGATGGACGCTTTCTGTCTCTAGCAGCTCTACAGGACTTGTGATATCATTCGAGGGTAGTTGGAATCATTGATTTGGTACAATGTTGTCATAATTGTTATCGTATCGTAAATCATACAGGGGTCTGAATCGTATCGTATTGTAAATCGTAAGATTTTTTCAGATTTTCATAAAACATGTCATAAAAAATATATAAAATGTATATAAATAAAAAAATAAAAAACACATCAATCATTCATTTTGTCATGAATATGCAAAAAACAAAAAAAGATGTATTATGTATATATCATTATGTCATAATCAAGTTCAAACAATAATCCCTTTTCCCATACCACGTACATGTAAGTTTTCTATATAATTTAAAAAATAACATTTTCCCATCCCCATTTATATATATAATGCTCTATTCACTTGTTCCTACAATTCAAAAAGTAAATAAAAAGTCCAAACAAAATCTATTCTTCCTCGGCTGCGCCCTCATCATCTTCCCAATGGGGTTAACATTATCAACATAATCTTCATGTTCAGAATTCGATATCAAAATAAACTCATCTTCCTCTTCTACTTCTACCAATTTCGCTTTTCCTGTTGCCTTGCTTCGAATAGTAAGTTTTCTATGACCCACAAAATAGTTATTGCGAAATTCATTATAATATAAGCTATTAAATTATTAAATAATAATTATAAGACTACGCTACAAGATTAAACAATAAGAATACGAGTCATACCACATCGCTCATCTGATTTTGATGTGGATCCGCCTACACCTTGCACATCCTCCATGCCTTTAGCAAAGCATTCACCTATGTCTATCCAGGTGTTATTTGTAGGAAGTGTGGGATCCTGTTTCTCCATAATCCATTCATCATCAGATTCCATATATGATAAACATATAGGATCAAACCCTTGGTTTCTCTCTCTTTGCATGACGGACTTCGAGCTGGAGATTATATTTTACAAAGACGCGTTCAATCTTTGTTGCTCAAGTCTATTCCTCTTCTTGGAATGTATCTGCAAGCCCATGAACGTAATAATATAAGGCTATTCGTCATTACTCACTAGTGAATTTATAAGTTAATTAATGAATTCAATAATGTCTCACTTGCTCAAAATTGCTCCAGTTGCGCTCACAACCAGTAGCACTATATGTCAAAACTTAAAATACGAATAGCTAGCTTTTGCAATTCTGGACACGTCTCTGTAACTCTCCCACCATAGACCTAAAACACAATCATATATAGTTTATATAAATAATAGGCACATAATCAAACTCAAAGAAGCAAAATTTTTGCAAGTAAAATTACCTGGTTGCTTTGTCGTTCTGGTTAATTTTGCCATCTCTCTTCCAAAAAATCATAGGCATTTTTGAACTTATCCATTTACTCATCATTGATGACCCTCTGCCTTGAATCAGGGACCATTCTTTCAATACAGTCATATAGGCTGATTTTAATCACTAAATCTGGATGAGAATTGTTATCATACCGAAATCTCGGATTTAAGAAATAAGCCGCCGCATGTAAGGGCCTATGCAATTGAAGATTCCATCGTTGGTCTATTATTTCTCATATAGCCGAACATTGTTTTTTCACATCTCTCAAGTTTTTTGCTATGGTCTCTTTCACCTAATCCATTGTTTCGTAAATATATCTGATGGCCGGCCTCGCATTTGAATCAACTAGCCGTAGCACCTTGACCAATGGGAGAGTGGTCTTTAGGCAAAACTTGATAGATGGCCAAAAATCTACATCAGCCAAAACTATGTCTTCAACGTGCTTCCCCTTTGGGTTTTGGAGAAGTTGCTGCCTTCCCATTCTTTGGAGGTAAAAATTGATCTTAGGCCAATTCTATTTTCACGAATGCTTTTTTAAGTTAGTAAAACGTAGTAAACCGTGTTACGGCCGATCGAGTCAACTCCCCCTTTGCGTGCTTCCTCATCAAATTCAAGACTCAACAATGTTTGTAAATATAGACCGTTATGGCCCTTGCTTTCGCCACGGTCTTTGAATGAACTTGTAGCTTTTCAATGTCTGCAAGCATTAGATCTATGCAATGGGCCGCACATGGAGACAAAAACAACGTCTTCCTCTTCTCCATTAACAACTGACTCGCCTTGACATAAGCAGATGCACTATTTGTAACTACGTGCACAACATTTTCTTCACCAAATCAAGTGACCCTAACAAATTGTCTGCATTTTTTGAAATATCGGACGTATCAAGTATCAACAAATCTTGAAAATACCGTCCTAGGACTATTAACCAAAAAAATTGTAATCAACCGATTCACTCCATCAGTCCACCCATCCGACATAATCGTGCATCCGATCTTCCCCCATTACTTCTTATATACATCAATAGATTTCTCTATCGACTCGACCTCCATTTTTAAAAATTTATTTCTCATTTTATGATACGACGGAAGCTTCAATCCCGGCCCAAATGCAGCAACCACTTCCATCATTGGTGTGAAGAATGGGCTCTTTACAAGATTGAATGGTAGAGCATTCGCATATAGGAAACGCGAAATAAATAGGCACACACTTTCTCTATCTCCCTTCTTCTAGATTTTGTTCAGAGTGGCTTGTTTTTCTTTTGGTCCACTCTTTCTCATAAAGTCATCGATTGTTCTCTTTCTTTTTCCACCACCTATTTCATTGACATCATCAATTATAGGAACCCTTCCAACATCATATGCCATTTTTTCTTGTTGTCTCTTCTTGCTAGCATTAATATCCAATAATTTCTTGAATTTTTTTGCTACCTCATCACCTACTTGGGGACATGCCGCAACATTCTTATTCGTTCGGGCTAGGTGATGTTTCATTGGAAACATACCTCCCCAATATGCCTTCCCACAAAAATTACATCTTAGGTGGAGATTACTGTTCTCATCAATCTTTGAACAATACTCCCATGTAAGATCATTGTCCTTCTTCGATTTCTTTCTCATTTTCAATGCTCGAAATGAACCAACACAGCAAGTCGGCAACACATTAGTAACAAGCCAAGCCTACATACATATTAAGAAAAAAATTATTTAGGCGGCCTTCCACAAACATAGAAGATTACAAATTTATTAAAAATGAGAGAACTAATTTACATTTGAAATAAATGAGAAAACTTTTGAAAAATAACTATTTAGGGCTCACATAAACTCCAATCTCTCAAAAGTTGCTACATACACACACACACTTTAAAACAGAAATTCCTTTTTTTTTTTTTTTTTGCAAAAAACAAAAAAGGGGACAAAAATCGATTTTTTGGTCATGCATTGCCGGTTTTGAAGACCGATTATCGAATCGTACGATTCAGATTGGAATAGTATGATTCAGATTGGAATTGCGATTCGTATGCTCGATCCATATCATATGACCATATGATACGATATGAAGTGTATGATCGTAAATCGTACGATAATGACAACGCTGATCTGGTAGGCTACTTTTTAGGGTTTATAGCTAGAAAAATTGAGAGAGAGAGAGAGAGAGAGAGAGAGAGAGAGAGAGAGAGAGAGAGAGAGAGAGAGAGAGATAATGGGACAACCGTACAGGACTCTTCAAGTGCTTTAGTTCTAGAGCTGTTTAGGTGGTTAGTAAGGCCATAAAGTAAGTAATGTATTTCAATATCGTGCATCGTCCACATTGAGCAACAACTAACTAAAGAATTCATCCAAAAACAACTACTAAGGAATCACAGAGGGAGATTGGAGACTGGTGGTAAATCGGAGAGGGAGATTGAGATGCAAAGATGAAGGCAGACTCCAAAATTCTACCACTGGCTCTCTGACTCTCTTTGTTGGAAACTTCTGGGAAGAATAGGCAGAGGTGAATTTTTTCAGGGCAGAGTTTGATTGGGGCCTTCTTACTAGCAGTTCTCTGTTCTATTTGGGTGGAGAGTCATGGTTGTTGTTTTCAGAATTGGCTTAGGTTGCCAGATGAGGTGTTCAGAAAGGCAAAGCTGGATGTAATGGCATGAGCCTATTCTAAAAGGGCCCTTAGTTCATTTGTGCTTTAGCCTCTTGAACTCTTGGTCTTCTGTTTTTATTTGTTGTTTACCGAGAGAGTTGTTGCTGACCCCATCATATGAGGTTAATTCATCGTTAAAATCCATCTATTACTTAACATTACTCTTGGTCTTCTGTTTTTATTTGTTGTTTACCGAGAGAGTTGTTGCTGACCCCATCATATGAGGTTAATTCATCGTTAAAATCCATCTATTACTTATCATTACACTGCTAATACTATACCCCACTATATTTGTTCGTGAGCAGGTCAACCATACAAAACGAGAGCTGCACAATGTCTTCATTAGAGAATTGTACAGGTGCCATGATAAACTAGCCCATTTCATTGATTTCTTGCTATTTCTCCATGCAATGCTTTTGGCTGGTTTGCCAGTCAGCAGTCTAGCTTGTCACTATCAGAGTCTGGTTTTCATCTGATAAGATGCATGACCAGTTTTTGTTGTGTCCAAATAGAGAGAACCTTTTCGAAGAGATGCTGCAAGAACCGGAAGAAATAGCAACAAAAAGGAAGCGTACTCGAGAAACACTCCGAGTCTTGCAACAGGCTTTCCGGGTGAGTGCACGTGCGGATTGCACATATGTTTATGATAATGTCAATTGAAGTTATCTTCTTTCACTGTCTTATGTTGTGAGGAATCAAGTAGAGTGCAGGGCACCAATTTCCTTATTTGGTGCTCTGCCCTCAAATTTGAGACATGGCACAATGGTCTGTGATCTGAACTGCTCATCAGGTGGGTCCTCAGATGATTAGCCTTGGTAGAAAAATGTCACTGATCAGACACTCTCACACTGACAACCTACAAATGGACAGTCTAGAGCGTATTTTCAGTGATGGAACTTGATGTGTAAAGACCCATTTGGAATTTGGGCAGCTATAAGTGTTGAACTGTGTAGTTTGTGGAAGATTCCACTGATCGGACAATCTTTTAGTATCAGACAGGTCAAGTGGACGTTAGAGAATGTCAGTGGTGGAATCGAATGGTGATAAGCCCACCAACTAAACCTCCGTGATCATCCAATCCATTGTGATTATGGAATTTAAGGTGGGTCCGACCTGATGAACACTTTGGATCATGGACCCTTATGCTATTTGGTGCAGGCATCAAGGAAATCTGTGGCTGAAATCTGCCCCAAAATTTCCCATGAATTGTGGTTATATGCTAAAAATACCTAACATCACCTAGACTGGTTTCTTTGAAAAACTTCGCCATATTTGGCTTGCAAGAAAAATGATTTGCAAATTTTGGAATTACTCGGTAGAATTTAAAAAATCATGAAACGATACACGTGTATACAAATGAATATTCCTAATACAACACAAAGGAGCTACATTTTGTGATTTTTGGAAATTCTACCTAGTAGAGATTCCGGAATAAATCTGCACCGGAAATGACTCTGAGACAAACACCACATTAACTTTTGGTATTTTTACTGATTTGTTATTTCTCACCAGACGCTGGATGAATTACCACTCGAAGCTGAAACTGCAGCAAAAGGTTACAGCCTCAGCTCTGATCCAACTGGGTTGCCAAGGATGCACGGGTTCCCTTCTTCGTCTCTTCACACGACAAACACATCAGACTACAACCCGTCCTACTCAGCTTCGCCTAAGAACCCAAAATCCCGGAAATCCCACTCAGGGGAGCAAACGTCGCCGTTGCGATCAAACTTGGATTCCAATGGTGGTGGACATCACTTCTGACTCTCATCCATAATCCAATGGTAGATACTGTAAGCATTCAAAGTCCTCTTCGGTACTCAAAATTATTTTGTTCGAGTATTAAAGCATTTTTTTTCCTCGCCATCTGAAAAAAAGAAGTCTGGTTTTTCTTTTTTCATATATACCTTCTGAGCTGGTTCGACGAGTTAAAATGAAAGTCGGACATCAGCTGCATTTGTATAATAATAATAGTATAATTCATTTGTTTCTTCGTGACATGGTGTCCTGTTCAAGGCCCACTGAATGATTGGAGTTAAGAGTTCTGCTACGATGAGCTTTGCTGTTGATTATATCTTTTCAATCTGATGGTGATGATTTTTTATGCAATTAGGTTGTTGAATCTGATTCATGCATTGCCAGGTTAAGAAGGGAGTTTCTGATTTGCAAGTGGGAAGTGCAGAGGGCACTTGAGCTCTGCTGTTGATTTGATCTTTTAAATCTGATGGTCAGGATTTCTGCTACAATTTGGTCATTGAATCTGATTCATTCATCGCCAGGCAAAGAAAAGAGACACTGATATGCAAGAGCACTTGCTGGCCTCTTATGGCCCCCTTTTTATGAGTGCTAATTCATGGGAAAATGGAGTCCACTTTCACTTCTTTTTCCATGGATCCTTACTCTTGCTCAGGTGGTAGATTCTCGGGAGTTTCAACAGCCAGTCAAGGGTTCGAGTATCCATAGGTGGTGAAATTCCACCAGCGTGAGTGTGTGGGGTGTGTGCGCGTAACCAAAAAAAAAAAAAGGCCCCTTATAACACACCCAGATCCATAGCTCAACTGGCAGACTGAGGGGAGATTCCTCGTTTCAACACTTAGAGGTCTTGGTATTGATCCCTAGTGCGGGTGGCTAACATGGAGTGTGTGTACTGACATGCATGGGTGTGTACTAACAAGCTAACTCAAAAAAAAAAAAAACAGGCCCTTATAACAAAACATTGTGCACGCTTGAGACATCCAAACTGCTTTTTAGTCTCGGCTTGAAAATGGGTCTGAATATCTCACATGGGATCCATGGACGTTCTCGGGAGAGTGCACCCTTGGATTCCTGAATATGCTATTGGGAAGAGGTGCAGCACCACTAGCCTCATCTGATGTGGTTTAATCCGGTTTGCAGTTAGCGAATGGTTGGGATCATTCACTTAGTGTTAATTTTGGAGATGATCAATCAGCAGTAGGGCCCACTGGCTGAATAGGATGGATATTGAATACAACATGGGTCAGGTGATCCCGGGCCTATCAATGTCTAGGAGTAAAAAAAAAAAAAAAGCCTAGAAGGGGAGATTTGGGAAAATTTGTTGAGATGTTAAACGACAGAGTGAGGCAATTTTTTTCTCTTGGAAAAAAAAAATCGGAATGTTTCAATTTAGTTATTTATTTTCGAGGACAGAAATCAAGGTCTTTAAATTTTTTTTTTTTTTTTTTTAAATATATACTTTCAGGCGACTATAAATGGTAATTATTTGGGAATAATAGTATCTGTGAAATCTCCTGAATAAATCCTTGTTTTTATCTAAGGAGGGGAGCTATTATGTGATCACCAGATACGGTTAGAGATGTACATGAGCCAAGTTAGCTCGGTTTACTTGCTTGACTTGACTCGGCTTGAAACCTTGAGCTGATTTTTTGAGCTCAAAAAATTTCGAGCCGAGTCTGAGCTATACCGAACTCAACTCGACTCAGCTTGGAACTTGACTTGGTTTGACTCCGATTGGGTTCACTTAGTATAAATATTTTGTATATATTTAAATAAATTATATATTATATATTATATATATTAAAAACTATAAAACCTAAACTGGAACTCGGCTGGAAAGATTGAGCTTGAACTGACCCGAGCTGCTGACTGAGCCAAGCCGAGCTACCCAGTCAAGCTTGAGGACTGAGCCGAGCTCGAGCTGGGGTAGCCTGCTGGCCGAGCCAAGCTGAGCTGGGCCAAGCTCGACTCAGTTCGACTTGTGTACAGCTCCAGCTACAGTAGTTCATCCCATGCGCCTTGAGTTGGTAAGGTGTGCAAAGGTTTGATGATCCAGATCACTGATCTGATGTCCCTAACTTGGATGGACCATGACCCAGGAAAATTCCCAGATTATAAAATCCTACCCATCCATGTCTTTTGCCCATTGCAGTTTTGCTTAAGTTTTACATTCAGGCCGCAGATTGAATCGTTAGGGTCTTCATATGTGCTGGAGATGTGGCACATGTTTCCCTTCATGGCAAGTAGGACTGTCTCAGTGGGCCGAGGTGAGAGAGAGAGAGAGAGAGAGAGAGAGAGAGAGAGAGTTCATTGGGAGAGAATGAAAGATGGTTTGAACTTCGTTTTTTTGAGGGGTGATAGAGGGTTTGTATTAATGCTTGCAAATTGGGGGTGGGGGAAACATCAAATGACAAAAAACATATTATTACAAAATGGGAAAGATAACCAATGGCTTGAGCAAAGTGATTGTAATGGGGCGGTTAAACTCACCTCTCAAATCCTCAAGGTAGAAAATGGCATGCACTGTGCAACTCTGGCAGTAGACAATTCTCAATTAATCCCATCTGTACATCATACAAGGACCAAGTCCCTAGTGCTGATTCTTTACTACTAGCACCAACAGTCCCACTACAGCCACCAGTAACGCCGTGCTAACAACTTCGATGTTCTCACTGATTCTGTAAAACCCAACATATGATTTTGCTGCCGCAACGGACAGAGCATTGTGCCAATGAACTGCATTGCTTGTTACTGGCAGTAGCTACTCCATGACTTCTTGCACAACACCATGTATGGACTCTGAAATAGAACTGAAAAAAAAAACTTTTCAGACATCACTACAGGAACCAAGTTTCTGTGTAGTGCAGCCGCTTGGGGAGTCCATCTTTGGCATATTTGACATGAATGATTTCCAGAATATATGTACATTGCTTCCTGCTACTAAGAATCAGGCCTTTCTATTGTAGAGGACAGACTTAGAAATTCCTTGGTAGCAATGGCTCTGGATAACAATTGCAAAAAAAAAAAAAAAAGAACAAAAAAGAAAAAGAAAAATTAGTTTTCAGCAACATAATCTTTTGCATTTTAATGGACCCCAGACACTATTACATTCTAGAGGTTTGCTAAGCCCATGTGTACAAGGCAATTCACTTACACACCACTGTATGTTCCAGAGTGGCACATGGTCATAAAAGATCAAGCCTTCCGTCATGCGGACCCCACGATGTAAATTCCCGTACCAGAAATTACACCCATAACCTGTTCACTTGTGAGGGGCTCCAGAATGTTAGAAATACTTTAGCTGCTCAGAAAAAACTTGCCGGTAGTGTTTTCATCCATCCATTTCTTTTGTAAATTGTTGCATACCTTTTGATCCAACCTGCCCAAGCTTTGGGTTAAAAAGATGTGATTGGATCTCATGCCACATGCGCCATACTGGTACATGTGGCAGCATGTGGGCTTAGCAAGGTTCTACATTCTAATTGTAGAAAAAATGAATGAATCAACAGAAGTTGGTGATAAACCTGCAAGCTAGATTAATACATTCTCTGTCCAGAAGACCAACCAGGTGTCCTCCCTTACAGTCCTCAACATGTTCCAATACGACCGGAAGTTGATTCACACTATATCTAGTCATAATCCTTTCTGCGAAAAGAAGACTCATGCTAGGTGTTATAGTCCGGACTTCTCTACATCCTTCACCATCCAAGTTGCACATTTCAGAAATCATAAGCTTCCGTACCTGCCTGACATTCCCGGAGTTTAGAATACTTCCAATAAATGAGAAATATGTTACTTCTTCTTAAGGAATACACAACATTAATGTTACTAGGCCAGCTATTATACAAAATACTATAAAAAATGCACGCTCTTATCCACACTATATACAACGTGAGCAACTTTTGGATGGTTTTGCCCGTGTAATTAGTAGTGGGGAGAGAAAAATCCACAGCCCTTCAACCAGCGGGCATTTTTGTCCTTTCAACTCCTTCATAGGAGTAGCCCACATCAACTTCTTCTCTTCTTTGTGTGCAACCCATACGGAAGACATAGTGTTAGGTAGCTAGTACAACAAAGCCTTTGTGGGCCCATTGGGATGAATCTGCAACATCCACACCTTACATTTGTCATGCTGGCTCGTGTTAGGATGTCAGCCCAAAAATGAAGTGGATCTAAAGCTCGAGGGGGTAACAACACCACAAAAAGTGGGCATGGGCCACTCACCATCGCCACCATTGAAACCTTTTTTTTTTTTTCTCTCTCTCTTTGCACAGCCCACAATGGGTGTAGCCACACCCTTTCTCTCACTCTCCCCCACTCTCTCCACACGTAACAGCACGCCTCCCAATCCATATAAAAGAACAAATAGACACTAGACTCGTTCAGAACTTTGCCTATGAATTGGTTTGGCCACGTTCTGATCTCCAAGTCCAAAAAAATGTCACAATCATGGCCCAAGAGGATGACCAACTTGCCAATCCTTTCATAAGAAGCAGATGCTTCTGATTAATTTTTATATTTGTTTCATGTTTGCTATTGGGCAGGTTGGGATGTTGTAGCAATTTTCAGATTTTTCATCTGAACCGCCGTTCACTTGAAGAAAATCATCCTTATCAATCCATAATAGCCTAAAGAATCAGTTCATTAGTACATTCCTGGTTCTCCCTGAACTTAACCCTAACGCACCTACCTGAACTTTACATGGAAGCTCCCTATGGCCTTCTTCTTTTCAGCATTTCCCCCTGAATTTCTTGTTTCTAATTCCATTTCTCTCTTGATTTTTACCATTTTTCAAGAACTCAGCTGAGTTAATCTTTCGTTTACTCAACTGAGTTACCAAGGTTGACTGATTTCCAGGCTGATTTAAATTTCTTTAGGACCTGTTTGGGTGCCACTTAGAAATGAGTTCATTGCAATCATGTTACCAAAAAAAGAAAAGAGAGAAATCTACTATGTAATTATGATAAACTAAAATGAGATGAACAAATTATTAAGTGGCGTCCAAACAGGCCCTTAGACATTGGATGCAGTACTGATGAAGGAGGGGTGAATCTTCAAAAAAAAAAAAAAAAACCAATCATGAGAAAGCTGACTGAAGTACTGATGATGATTGGATCCAAGGTGGTTTTACCTCAGGGTTCTTGGACCTGGATCTTGCCACTTTGCTGAACTCTTGAACATCTCCAAGTGTCACCAATCCTATCACGAAGTTGTCACCGTCAACTATCACTGCACACGACTGCTTCTCTGCAAACATGAGAGTCACTGCTTCCGTTAAAGAAGTGCCCCTCAAGACAGTAACATATCTTGTTCGCATAGCTTGTGAAACAAGAATCCTTTCTTCCAACTTTTTTGTTTCAGTTCTGTAGTCAACCACACAGAGTGAACTCTCCAGTTCACACAGCTCATTCATATAGGCTCCACTTGCAGAAACAGAAGATATCTGACTTGAAAACAATGAAGATGTTTCAGGTTTCTGTATGGTGCTGGTCTTTGCTTCCAAAGATGACATTCTATCTCTGGCTTCCTTATTTCTTGTTTGGGTTGACGCAATCCATGAGGATAATCCCACAGCCCCCAGTAGTGGTAGAACTATGCGGTAGTCCTGTGTCAGCTCAAAAAGGAGCAAAACTGATGTCAAAGGTACTTGACACACACCTGCAAGAGTAGCAGCCATCCCCACCTGCAAATGGAAACCATCGAGTATAAATGCATGCCTAGATACATGAATGAAGGGTTTCATTAAAGATAGAACCCCAAAACCATCCATACACTAAACCATATCTCAGTATCAACATTAGGATGGAGCCTATCTGATTTCCAAATGCCGCAGCAGTTCATTCACGCACAACAGGATTTCAAATTGGTTACATATAAAAGGTAAACATGGCTAGGAAGTTCAAAAGTTTAGGGGGGCTTTCTACCAGTTGATTGATTGCCTTGAAAAGGAAGAATCCTATATAACAAGGATAGCATTAAAAAAAATTGCTGTGTTAACCACACATTTTGGACATGTAGATATTTGTATCGGGAAAACTTTAATTCATCTTATATTCTAGTATTTTAGCGGCATGCATCCACTTTTTACTTACATCTCACTGTATTTTCTTATGCAGACACATTTCTCTACATCTACTGCTTTTATGAAATTAATATAATAATACATTTTTCAAAGTCATAATATGTACAGGCAAGTTGGCTGTTGGGTTTTTCAAGGACCCAATGCCTGACACCGAGAAAAATGCATATCCAAGTTACATGGCAATAAACAAAAAGAACCATAGTGAAAAGGAAGGAAATCCAAAAAGCATGTCACTAATTTTGTACATAAATTAGTATGCACCATATAACATTATCTAATACACACATCCGAAATGGAGTGGAGGGAGAAAAGAGAGGGGAGAGGGAGGGACCCAATATCGGAGGATGGGCAGTTTGAATGGCAGACGATTACAACAAAAAAGATGATGCAACGGGGAGGTGGGCGAGGAGGGAAGCTTCCTCTATCGGAATACCCGACCCTTTTGTGGAATATTTCCCGGAGGGTAGGTCTCCGGTTAATTTTGAAAGGGTGTTTGGAGGTTTTGGGGTGGTAATGGAAGTTGTGGTCCCGAAAGATAGATACTCAAACGCTCCAAGAGGTTTTGCGTTTGTGAGAATGAACACAATGGAGGAGTGACGCAAGACCGATGCATGGACTAAAATGTGAGATCAAGTAGCAGAATTAAGATAATTAACAAAAAACACAAGCATTGCCATAATAATCACGAATCCCGTGAAAACCAAAAGAACATCATGCATGATCCTAGCGTAGGTTACTAACATCATCACACAAGATCATTAAATAAAATGAAACTAGAATCTAATGGACGTAGGGACATCCAATTAGCATAGGATATAATCTATCTCAAAGTAGAAGGCCTAATACAACCTAGGGTAAAAATTAGGGTTTGGGTAATTTGGGAAAGTAGGAAAATTAGAGATTTTAGGTTTAGGGTTAGAGTTTTGGGAATAGAGGAAAGGGGTTTTGATATAAGGATGATGGAAAGCCAAAAAGGGGGCAATGTGTGGTTGTACGGCCAACCCGAAGGATTCACAAGTGTGGCCGTACAGTCACATGTGTGGCGTGGGATGGACGGGTTAGGTTGGTTAGGGTTTGGGACTGTGGATATGTAAATGAAATATGGGTTCATGAAAGAATGAATGCTTAGGATGGGAGAATCGAAGAATTCGAAGAAAATACGTTGATGGAGGAGAAGAGAGAAGATGGTGTGAGGATGGATGGAGACCTCGCAACTCCGTTAATGAAGATTAGCCTCGCACCAATCTTTCTTCCAAATCGCATAGAAGTATCTTCAAACTGCATGAAGATGGAAGAAGAAAGCAAGAGCTTCTCTCTCTCTCTCTCTCTCTCTCTCCTTTTTTTTTTAAATCACAAAATTCAATGAGGGAGAGGGTCACATGCCCACCCTCTTTTATAGCTTCAAGAAAGTTCAAAAATTACAATAAACACCCTATTTTGTGAAATTTAACGAAAATAGCCCCAATCTAACTAAAATCAACTACAAACACTCATAATGGTGTCCAAACATAAAATAAACAAAACCAAATCCTATAAGCTAATAAAATCTAAGAAAAACTAGTGTGGATGCTCCACGATCAATGGCTTGATCACGTGATCCAACGGCCCGATCATCACGTCCCTTCGATCCAACGGTCTAGATTACTCCATAAAGCAGCCCATGTGCATCGTCCCAGTGTGGGGTCTTTAGCACGATCACGGATACTCGCCTAGCCACAGGGAAATCGGTGTACCCGGCCTCCTCTGATACGTACGCAACGGTGTACGTGAAGTGATGTCCTCATCAAGGAGGTTAACAATGTTGTCTACCATTTGAATGGGGACAGCTTTGGGGGATGAAGATTAAAGTGCAACAGCAAAGTATGGCTCGGAAAGGAAGAATAAAGAACAGAAGATGGATTTCAATGCAGGAACTTCATCAGAAAGAAGGAGGATTAGATTGGGGAATGGAGAGAAAGAGGCATAGGCAGGGGGCTCAAGTTCAGAATGAATATTGCCTCTTATGGAAGGTAAAACCTATAAGGAGGGACAAAATACTGAGGAAGTGGTAAGTCTTGGAGAAAATGGATGTGGAGGGATTTGTCTGATGAAATTCCAGTTGTGAGGATTTATAACAAGGTTTTAGAGAATTCTCTCAGGTCCTTTCAGTTTAGCTTCATTGTTTCAGTGGAGATGGGGGTCTCCAAACAAAGGGTGGTGGAACTAATGGGTTCCGAAACAGTAACGGTGGTCGTAATGGCCACCACCGTTACCATTATGATATGGGTCATAACGGCCATTACGACCCTTTTTTATTTTTTGAAAAAACTGTTACAAGATCGTTACGAGGCCATAACAAGGCTAACGGTCGTTATGGCCATTTCGACCCCGTAACGCGTAACGGTTATGACCGTTACTGTTACGTAATGGCCATTATGTAATTGATTTTGAATACATTTGGTTGGAATGGATCATCGGATATGTAGTGCAATAGAAGAAGATGATGTGATTGTCAAACGAATACAATCAAATAAACTACTTCTTTCATTGGGCAACAAAGATTAGGCAGGGGAGGTATACGGGGCTTCTAAGGGCCTCTGCAACAATCTCATAAAAGACGTTCTTAGATGGGGGGACTGGTCATCTTTGGGTGGGAAGAGCACTTGTATCAGATTTCGAAGATTCCGTTGGAGCTTTGGATGGAGGATACCTTTAAAGAACCTAGAGCTCGTTTCGGGGAGTTAATGGAGATTGATACAAAATCAGAGATCAGTTGTGACTTTTGAAATGCGTTTTGCCCGTTTAAAGATTAAGAAGAAGAAGAAGACAACTCGGCCTCTGACTCGAATTCATTTAAAGATCGGAGATGCGGTTATCGTAATGTTGGTAGTGCAGGAAAAGGAGAGCGATCTTGCTTTCGAGTCAAGAATTTTGTTGCTAGAGGCTGAGGACGATGATGACGATGGTAGAACTCTGCTCGGGTGCTCCCGCGGGACTTTGGAATGAGATTCTAAGTGTTGTCGACTTGGGATTGGTTTGAAAAAAGGCAGTGCAAAGGTCTTCTCTTGGGGATCGAGCGTGTTCAGATAGAGGAGCTTCTGATTTAAGTCGTTAGTAGGGGTGATCGGATTTTCTCTTTTGGAGAGAATGCGTCATGTGTCTCCCCATATCAAGAGATTTCTCAAGGGACGAGAAATTTGGAAAATGGGCTGAGTTCCCTAGTTGGTGCTTGATCGAATAGGGTTAGTTGTCGCCCGCATGTGTGGCCTGCATGTCAGGGGGATAACTTAAAGTCACAGCACGTGTGGGATACACTCCCCTTCTAAACCTAATTCCAATGCTTTCTGGGCGCTGCGTGACATCCCTCAAAGTGCGGAGCGGTTGGAGAAGGAACCTGAGCAAGCAAATCTTCCTCCTAACGTCGTGGTTTCTTCGATCTCGATAGCGATTTAGCTTCTTCAATTTCTTTTCTTTTTCCTGAATTGGTGGAGAATAGCTTTGGATCTAAGTGGTGCAATGGTAGACAAGCTTCCTTTGCTCAAGTCAGAGTAGGAGGTGTATGTGATCAGAGAGAATCAATATTTTCTAACATTTCAGTCATTGGTAAGCACTGCGATTGTTGATTTTGGGCAAAATGATTTACCAAAAGTGTCTGTCTTTCTAGATAATCAAATAGCTCTTAGTGAAGAACATAGAACTTACCAGGTTCCTTCCCCTTCTGCTAGTGAGTGAGAAGTTAATTTCGAGGAAGAATGGCCCTTTTTGGGTGAGGTGAGGACTCCAGAGGAAGAAGAAGGGCAAAACGTTTCAATTCGAGTCTCTGATTTTCCTGTTTCCGATCGTTAGATAATTATTTGTGAAGAACATGGGATTTCAGGTTCTCTCCTCCTCCGCTGACCATCAACAAACCGATCTTATTCCAAGTGTGACAAGGACGTCAGAGGAAGTAGGTTCTCATATCCTAATTCTTTGTGCTTCGCTAGTGATCGATTGTTCTTCTCGAGGTGTAGAAAGTTTGGGGAACTTGGCAATGGGTCAGGCACGGTTTCTTGTCATTGGGAACCTATTCCCCCTTATAGAACTAGAGGATTTCTATGGCGCAAGGAATGAGGATAATTAAATTGGTCACAATGGAGGTGGCTCGATCAGTGGGGGTCAGATTTGAGGACGGGCCATAGGATTACATAGCTTACTTTGAATTTGTTGAGGAAAGGGGGAGGCCATTAATTCCTAAACAGGTCCATTTCAGTTTGATGAATACGACGATATTAGAAGACAACAATCTTATTGGTGGAGATGGAATTGAGATTAGAAAGAGTGGGTGTAATAAGGGTTCAACTAGTTCCAGATGAAGATAATGTCTTGGAATGTTAAGGGGGATGGGTTGTGCCCAAAAGTGGGCTCAAATAAAAGATGTTTCGGAATTTCAAGATTCAGATAGCAGCTTTCCAGGAAACTAAGTTGGAAAAGGTAGATATGAGGGTGATTAATTTTGTATGGTGGGGAAAACAGAATGATTGGGTAGTGCTAGATGCGATAGGTTCAACGGGAGGTATTTTGGTGATATGGAATTCGCGGTGTAACAGAAAGAGGACAGTTAGGTAGGGGAATATTCAGTGTCAGTGGTCTTAAAAGATAGTGTCGAGATTTGTCTGGATGTTCACAACAGTATATAGGCCGTGTAAACCAACATTTCGTGGTGAGCTATGGGACGAGTTGGATAGGTGGAGTAGATGGCCTATTCCTTGGTGCTTGGGAGGGGACTTTAATGTAATTTAGTTTACTTATGAGAAGTTTAATGAGGGGAGGTTGTCTAAAAGTATGGAAAAAAAATCTACACGGATCTTACAAAATGAGCTTGCGGGGGGGGGTGTAAAATTCACATGTTCAAATGGTCGAGCTGATCCAATCATGTCCAGATTAGATAGGTTCCTCATATCAACGGAATGGGTGGAGAAATTCCCTCTGATACCCTAGAGCGGAATGCCCAAACCTTTTTCCAACATTGCTCGGTGTTGCTCAATGTAGATGAAGAGAAATGGGGTCCTCGCCTTTTTAGATTTGAGCTAGCTTGGTTATAGGTTCAAGGGTTTGCGAAGAAGATAGTAGAATGGTGGGCTTCTTTTCCGTTTTATGGGAGGCGGGCTTTTCTTTATTTCGAAAGCTCAAATTACTAAAGAAGAAGATTTGTGATTGGAAAAAAGAGACCTTGCTAGGTCCGGAGGAGGAAACGTCATTGTGGCTTCAGGAATTGTAGAGGTTGGATATAAAAGAAGATTCGGGGTAACTGTCAGAGGAGGAGAAAGCATGGCAAGAGGTCTATTGTGCGAAATATGGCGCTAGACTTTGGGAGGAAGAGATTCAATGGCATCAATGACCGAGGGCCCTGTGGCTCAAAGAAGGCGATAAAAATACATAGTTCTTTCATGCAATTGCCAGTGCTAGAGCTCGCACTAACAAGATTAAAGTTCTTCGGGAAGATGGTGAGAGGTTAGAGGGGAAAGAAAAAATATGTGGTGCTATAGTGGAGTTATATAAAAATCTTTTGTCAAAAGACTCTTGGCGTCAGCCCCCATTAGATAATTTGTGCTTTGATGCTCCAAAAAATGAGTTTCGGGCAAATGGAGATCCTGGATAAGGAATTGTGTTTCCTTTCCTAAATTTTCTATTCTTAATAATGGATCTCCCTTCAGCCTTTTCAAGTCCTCTCGTGGCCTGAGACAAGGAGACCCCCTCTCCCCTTGTTATTTCTCCTTGTTTTTGAAGCTCTTAGTGGTTTACTCTCTAGGGGGTAAGACTTGGGTCTCTATAAAGGTTTCAGCATACCCAATCTTAACTCCCCGTTTCACATATGCAGTTTGCCGACGACATGCTTGTCTTTTGTGAGGCAGATGATAGGATGATCTCCTCTTTGGGTATGATCTTGGTGTGGTTCGAGGTCATTTCAGGGCTAAAGATCAACCTTCGGAAGTTTGAGTTGTTTGGGATTAATATTAGTCTGTAGGTTTGCTCATCTTTTGCTGATTTTTTGGGTTGCAAGGTAAGTGAGCTCCATGTTCTTTACTTGGGGTTCCCACTCTGTATAGGTAAACCTCCCCTAGCTCTTTGGAATAGGATTGTTGAAAGAACGGAATTTAAATTGTCTTCCTGAAGTATGAATGCCCTCTCCTTGGGTGGGAGAATTAACCTCATTAAAGCTTCGCTTTCGAACCTACCCATCTACTACCTCTTCCTCTTTAGATGTCTAAGATCGATCATTGTTAGGATTGACAAGTTACGGAGGAATTTCATGTGGCAAGGTAGTTCTGAAGGAAAGAAATTTCCTTTGCTAAAGTGGAAAGAGGTTTGCTTATCTGTTGAGGAAGGGAGGGCTAACATCAAGGATCTCTCCCTTGTGAACGAAGCCTTGTTAGGCAAATGGGTTTGGAGATTTGGTTTGGAATCTTATTGCCTCTGGCATCAAGTCATTTCAGCTAAATACGGTACTTCCCCTCTAAGGTGGTGGAATAAGCCTTCATCACTCTATAGAGCTTTGTTTTTTTTTTTTAAAAAAAAAAAAAAAGATAACTGCAATTTATTGAAAAAAAGGGGAAGCAAACAAAAGAGGAAAAAAGAAAAAACTACCAAGAAACAGACTGCTGAGATAGCAGCGAGATCCTAACCACCAAGAAACGACATATCTACCCTCTTTAAAGCATTTACATTAATGGCCCATTCGATCACCAATTTTTTAGCCTTAGCCCCCACTACCCTGACTGAGGACGATCGATCATTGAAACACCTTTCATTCCTTTCTTCCCAGACAACCCACCATATGGCAAGGATAGCCATGCGCCAGATTATAGAATTAGTTTTACCAAGTTTAAACCCATGCCAGTTAGACAACATCTTCGCCGTAGATTCTGGAGCACACCAACTGACCGAAAAATGCTGACAGAAGTCGTCAAGAATAGAGGTGATGAAAGGGTAGTGAACCAGTAAATGATTAACGGATTTGGCTTTGTTTATTTGGAAAGGTATAACCAGAAGTGCCCCCTGGTCTTTGAAAGAATCTCCCACTCTGTTGGGAATGGATGCAAAATTAAATTTTGGATCGACTTCTGGTGTGGTAACCAAATTTTGGTGGAATCCTTTCCATCTCTTTTTGCGATTTGTGTGAGTAAGGATATTCTTGTCAAGGATTGTTTCACCTTCTGGGAGGTATCTAGCTCCCCCCTTTTCGTAGGAACTTGCTTGATTCAGAAGTCGAGGACCTTACTAGTCTACTTTCTCGCCTGCAAGATATCCAGCTCGTTGTTGGGGTGGAAGATTAGATGAGATGGAGTAATTCAACATCGAATGTCTTCTCTGTTCGATCTTTTTACAAATCTCTTACTGTAGGCTCCTTTGTCTTGCCTTCGCATATAGCTCCCTTGTGGAAATATGGAGTCCCTCCCAAAGTTGCTGCTTTTGGTTGGTTGCTGAGAAGAAACATAGTTCTCACTGTCGATAACCTCCAAAAACATGGAATGTGCATCCCGAATGTCTGTCTCCTTTGCCTTCGTTCTAAAGAAACAGTGGATCATTTCTTTATCCATTGTCCCTTCTCGACAAACATTTGGTCGAGCATCTTGAGACTCTTTGGGGCCTCTTGGGTGCGGTGTTGGGGAAAAGAAAATGGAGGATCCTTATGGTTGTGATGTGGGCTATCTGATCTAAAAGAAACAATCATTGTTTTACGAATATTTCGGTTGCAGCGGCATGGGTTTTTTCTCCGGTCCTAGTCATGTTTAGGGATTGGGCTCCCTAATTTGTGGGTGTTCGTGGGTCTTTGCTATCCTGGGGACAGTTGATGTATAGGTTTAGGCTCTGTTCTTCTCCTTTTGCTCTTGTTTTTGTCTTGTTTGTTTGATGCTTCTCTGTTTTGTCTGTTTCCTTGGTCAATAAAATCCTTACCTATAAAAAAAAAGGTCTCTCATCTAAGGAGGCATATTCTTTAGAAAGACCTTTCTTGAAAGAAGTAAAGAAAGTGGTGGCACATTTGGGAGGTGATAAAGCTCCGGGTCCCAATGGTTTTCCATTAGCATTTTATAAAAAATTCTGGGGGGTCGTCAACAACTTTTATTTGGCAGTACGGTGCTCTGTTGAAGGTTGCGGTTTTCGGTTGGTTAGTAGGTAGGAATAAGGTTCTTACTATTGATAACCTTTCGAAGAGGAGTATGGTTCTCCTTAATGCTTGCTCGTCATGTTTGCAAGATGCCAAGTCAGTGAATCATATGTTTCTTCATTGTTGTTTTGCAAGAGAGGTGTAGGATTTCTTCTTCCAATTGTTCAGGGTTCTATAGGTGACTCTGGGTTCAATTGAGGATTTTCTCCTATCTTGACATGGAGGGGGTGCAGGGAAATCAAAGAAAAAGTTATGGAGGCTTAGTGGGCTAGCGGTGTTGTCGGCTCTTTGGTTAGAAAGAAATAGTCGAGTATTCAAAAATAAGAGCAATGAAGTGGAATATGTGTTCAGGAGGACTAAATCTTTATTCATAGATTGGAGAAAAAACCTTATCAGTGTCCGTATAACGCTGACGTCAGCAAAGTGACGTGTCGCCTCTCAATCTGTTGGATGCGGAATGCCTGGATCTATGCTTTGATACCAAGTAGAGAGATTTGATGATGATAATGTGAAGAAGAGAGGAAAATATTGAGAGAGAAGAAGAAGAAGGAGAGTTTTGGAGCAAGGTATGCCAAAACGGTTACGTATCGGCCGACACGTAACGTTCGCTGAACCGATCTGGATACGGTCGATCGGCCGATCGATTTTTTTTGCACCAGTATCGGGCCGATCTGGGCGTAATCGGTCGATCCGTAACGGGCTGACCAGAACGGTCGAAAAACGCCATTTTTTTTTTTTTTTCCATTTTAATCTACTTTTTGTCGCTTTTTTTCAAATTTCTTGCTTCCAAAGTACTTCTCACCCCTTCTCGCCAATTTCGACCAACCTTGGTTGGGTTTTTGTGATAAAAACGCATTGTATTGCCGCTTTTGTTGAATCGAAGCTCGGGGGCCATTTTTCAAATTCAATTGGTCCAAAAAATAGGTATTTACACTTTTTTTAACATGTTTTGTTGTTTTAATCATGCCATATAATGTTTTAATCATAGTAGAACATATTAATGTGCATTTTGCAGATTTGGGGTGCCATTTAATATTTTTTTAATATTTTTTTCTCTTTACGCATGTATTTTTACCCTTTTTAAAAAATTCGAAAAATCAAATTTTAATGGTTGTTTTATGTTTTAATCATGCCATATGATGTGTTAATCATATTAGAACATATTAATGTGCATTTTACAGATTTGGAGTGCCATTTAATATTTATTATTATTTTTTCTATTTACGCATGTATTTTTACTCCTTTTTTTAAAATTCGAAAAATCAAATTTTAATGATTGTTTTGCTGTTTTAATCATGCCATATGATGTGTTAATCATAGTAGAACATATTAATGTGCGTTTTACAGATTTGGGGTGCCATTTAATATTTTTTTAATATTTTTTTCTATTTACGCATGTATTTTTACCCTTTTTTTTAAAATTCGAAAAATCAAATTTTAATGGTTGTTTTACTGTTTTAATCATGCCATATGATGTGTTAATCATATTAGAACATATTAATGTGCATTTTACAGATTTGGGGTGTCATTTAATATTTTTTATTATTTTTTTCTATTTACGCATGTATTTTTACCCTTTTTTTTTAAATTCGAAAAATCAAATTTTAATGATTGTTTTGCTGTTTTAATCATGCCATATGATGTGTTAATCATAGTAGAACATATTAATGTGCGTTTTACAGATTTGGGGTGCCATTTAATATTTTTTTCTATTTACGCATGTATTTTTACCCTTTTTTTTTTAAATTCGAAAAATCAATTTTTAATGGTTGTTTTGCTGTTTTAATCATACCATATGATGTGATAATCATAGTAGAACATATTAATGTGCATTTTACAGTTTTGGGGTGCCATTTAATATTTTTTAAATATTTTTTTTCTATTTACGCATGAATTTTGACTCTTTTTTTTTAAATTCGAAAAATCAATTTTTAATGGTTATTTTGCTGTTTTAATCATGCCATGTGATATGTTAATCATAGTAAAAAATGTTAATGTGCAGCACAGGTATGTTCGAGAAATTCCTCAAAAATAGTTGCAAACACCTAATGTAAGATATTTTCATATTACATTCATTCTAATATATCTATCATTGATAGTAGATAGTTAGAAAATTAAATATATGAATTTTGTAGTCAAATTTAGGTTATCTGGTTCATAAATTCATCGACAAATCCGATACAACTTCTCACCAAAGAGTGGACCATTACACCACCATAACCATGTTCCAATTTATAAATGAATGCATATTTGGAATGCTTAGAATATTCCGGATTTAATCCATATTTTTTCATATTTTTTTGGCAAAAATTTTTTTTCATACCAAGTTACGGGCATACGCCCAGATCCGTATCGGTTTTGGAGGTCACCGTTACGCCAACCGATACCGATACGGGACACTTTGTTTTGGAGAGATGTTGTGTTAGGCTTGCTTGCCCTAACACATAATATTTTATTATAATAAAGCATATAGTACACCACAAGAGAAAAGGGAAGAGTGCACATGCACTTACACTAACCACCAAACCACATACACAATACATAGCATTCTATAGGCTAGCGCTGGTCATGACCAATGAGCTCCTTAATGGAAGAGAGGTCGGTCACCTACTACATATGAAGGCAGGTCGACAGGTCGGCATACTCCTCAATGACCAGTGATAAGGGGAGGCTCAAAGCTCATCCGAGTACCCAGGTCATGTCAACCTACTACCGCCAGGTTAGGTCGGCATACTACCCCCAGATCAGGTCAGCCTACTACCCCCAGGTCAGGTCGGCCAAGACCACATCGGCCTCGGCAGGTCAGGTCAGCCATAGACCTTAGCCTCGACCATCTGCCTCAAATTTCTCAGGTTTCGACCACTTGATCTTATCTTCACCAAAAATCTCGTGTAACGGCTGAGAAAGTTACGCAAAGATTACGCCTAAGATCAAGAACCGTCTCTAGCCCACCTACACTATAAATACGGGGCCCATCTACATGAAAAAGGAATGCAAAATCTCTCACCCAAAACTCCACGATACTTCCAAACCTAGATTCCTAGCCTGACTTTGGCATCGGAGGGTCCCCTGCTCTAGCCAGGGTTTCCTTTGTCTTCTTCCTGTGTAGGTGTTTGAAGGTCCAACAACTCATCGAGGGTGAACCAAATTTTTGCATCAACAATAATAATCTACAACAGTCACGCATATAGTTAAAAATTTACAATCAATATACCTGTAGAAATTGCCTAATGGGCCACGCATAGGCTTACTGGATCGGGTTGAGGACTGATAAGTTCGAACCTTTATGGCTGTGTCAGGCTCAAACTAGGACCTCATATTTTTGGGCTGAGCATGGGTGACCCGGAGTAGGCCCATACCTGACATATGTTGACACCCATATGAAGCATATAATGATATAGGGAACATATCGCTTGGTTTATATTATATCCTATCAAATAGTTTAATTTTAGATCACCTACCGAAAAAAAAAGTTTAACATAGGTCGTAGATCAAGATGTATAAATTGATTTGCATCAATAGACCTAGACGGTAATAAATTGATGGAAGAAGGAAGGCTGAATGGTGGGGAAGAAGTTAATGTTTTGTATGATGAGATCAAGGTATTCAATAACGGAATTATGATTTGGGCTGTTACGGCCTTGCAATGTCAATTATTTTTATTTATTTTTTTATTTTTTTTCCTTTCAAATGAAGAAAATGTATTGGCCCCATATCAGCCCATTACAGCCATTAGAGGGCCATTACGGGCCTTTGTTTGTTTGTTTGTTTTTTTTTTTTTTTTAGTTTTTTCAAAATTGTTGTTACAGCCTCGTATCGCATAACGGCCCCCACCGTTACCATTACATCTTTGTTTTTGAATACCATGAATGAGATGGTTGAATGCATTGGGAAAGTGGTGAAAGATGTTTTATGAGTAACTAGAGGTAAAAACCACTCGTATAAGGAAACTTGGGTGGTGGAATGACAAGGTACAAAAGGTTATTAGTGAGAAACAATCATCTTTTAGAGCTTGGCAAGGGACTAGAACTGAGGAGAATTTAGAAGAATATCAAAACACAAAAAAGAATGCGGGTAAGTAGTAGGTGAAACTAAAAGTTATGGCGTATGATGTGTTTTACAATTGATTGGGAACAAGAGAAGGTGAGAAAGATGTCTTTGAACTTGCAAAATTGAGAGAGGGGAATGGTAGGGACTTTGATCAAGTTAAATGCATTGAGAGCAGTGATTAAGGATGATGAGACCAATGGGATTTGGATAAGCTATTCTGGAGCTTGTTAAATGATGACCATTCTAAGAGTTTAGGGATGGAAGGAATCATAAACTCAAAATGAGGCTGGAGGCTAGATACTTTCATCGGATTAGGATACCCACAGTAAAAGAAGATTTGAGAAAGATGAAGACGGCAAAGGGGTCTACTAGTGGAGATTTGGAAGTGCATGGGAGACATTAGTTTTTGGGTAAAAGAGTTGTTCAACAAGATTGTAAGGTCAGAGAAAATGTAGACAAATGGAGGGAAAGTACCATGGTACTTATAATAATAAACTAGACATACAGAGCTGCACTAGCTATCCTAGGATTAAAATCATGAGTTGTACTACGAAACTTTGGGGAGAGTAATTGAGCAAGACTAGTTTTTTTTTTTTTTTTTTTTTTTTTTTTTTTTTTTAAAAAATTTATTAGCAATGATTAAGGCATGAGACAAATGTATCAGAAAATCAGTTTGGATTCATGCTAGGAAGGTTCACCATTGAGACTAATTTCATGCTTAGACTACTTATGGAGAAATATAAGGAGAGGAGAGGATCTCCACATGGTCTTTATTGACATAGAGAAAGAGAGTTAATTTAGTGGTGTTGGGAAAGCAAGGAGTCTCAAGACGATATATTGACATCATTAAGGATATATGAGGGATTGGCAACAAATGTGAGGACCACTAATGGAGAGAGAAGTGAGTGTCCAATTATTGTAGGCTTATAGAAGGGGTTAGCTTGAACTTGTATCTTTTTGCAATGGTTATGGACAAGTTAATGAGGCATTTAAAAAGAGGTCACATGGTGTATGTTATTGGCAGATGACATAGTTTTGGTTGATGAGATGAGGGAGGGGTAAATGCAAAGCTAGAACTATAAGCGAGGTGCTTTAGAATCGAAGAGTTTTAATATTACTCTCAAGGACGTGAAATCCAACCAGAATAATTAGAGGCTAATAAAGAAAAACCTCTAATCATTTCCTCCTTAACTTTCATTCCAATGTCTGGCCTTAATCTTCTCATCTTTTGCTTGACTGGTTTGACCCATTCAGCCAAAAACTAAAACAGTATATGAAATGCAATTTTAGTAGCAATAGGAGTGGAAACAAAGAATTAATTAAGATTGTTGACTAAGAAGTACCCTAAAATAACTGCTTTTTATATCTTGTGTCGATAATTCAGGAAAGTGGTGAGATTAAGAAGGATGTTGCTCATAGAATTAGAGCTGGGTAGATGAAGTGAAGATGCGCCTCTGGAGTTCTTTGTGGTCACTGCATACCAATGAAACTGAAGGCGAAATTTTATACAATAGCTATAAGACCAGCCATACTTTATGCAATAGAATGTTGGGTAGTCAAGGAACAACATGTTCACAGGATTGACATAACTGAAATGAGGATGTTGAAATAGACAAGTGGCAAGACAAGTATAGAATTAGAAATTAATGCATTTGAGAGAACTGAGTAGTAGCACCGTTAGGTAAGAAGATGAGGCCACAACCAATGCATACAAAAGAATAGAAGACCAAAAGACCAACTACTGCCAGCCCAAAGGAAAAGGAAAAGAGCTATTCAAAACCGAAATCCAATCTATTGTGTCGAGATTTGTCTGGAAGTTCACAACAGTATATAGGCCGTGTAAACCAACATTTCGTGGTGAGCTATGGGATGAGTTGGATAGGTGGAGTAGATGGCCTATTCCTTGGTGCTTGGGAGGGGACTTTAATGTAATTCGGTTTACTTATGAGAAGTTTAATGAGGGGAGGTTGTCTAAAAGTATGGAAAATCTACATGGATCTTAAAAAATGAGCTGGGGGGGGGGGGGGGGGTGGTAAGATTCACATATTCAAATGGTCAAGCTGATCCAATCATGTCCAGATTAGATAGGTTCCTTATATCAACGGAATGGACGGAGAAATTCCCGTTGATACCCCAGAGTGGAATGCCCAAACCTTTTTCTAACATTGCTTGGTGTTGCTCGAGGTAGATGAAGAGAAATGGGGTCCTCACCTTTTTAGATTTGAGCTAGCTTGGTTACAGGTTTAAGGGTTTGCGAAGAAGATAGTAGAAAGGTGGGCTTCTTTTCCGTTTTATGGGGGGCGGGCTTTTCTTTATTTCGAAAGCTCAAATTACTAAAGAAGAAGATTTGTGATTGGAAAAAAGAGACCTTGCTAGGTCGGGAGGAGGAAACATCATTGTGGCTTTAGGAATTGTAGAGGTTGGACATAAAAGAAGAATCGGGGTAACTGTCAGAGGAGGAGAAAGCATGGCAAGAGGTCTATTGTGCGAAATATGGCGCTAGACTTTGGGAGGAAGAGATTCAATGGCATCAATGACCAAGGGCCCTGTGGCTCAAAGAAGGCGATAAAAATACATAGTTCTTTCATGCAATTGCCAGTGCTAGAGCTCGCACTAACAAGATTAAAGTTCTTCGGGAAGATGGTGAGAGGTTAGAGGGGAAAGAAAAAATATTTGGTGCTATAGTGGATTTCTATAGGAATCTTTTGTCAAAAGACTCTTGGCGTCAGCCCCCATTAGATAATTTGTGCTTTGATGCTCCAAAAAATGAGTTTTGGGCAAATGGAGATCCTAGATAAGGAATTGTGTTTCCTTTACTAAATTTTCTATTCTTAATAATGGATCTCCCTTCGGCTTTTTCAAGTCCTCTCGTGGCCTGAGACAAGGAGACCCCCTCTCCCCTTGTTATTTCTCTTTGTTTCTGAAGCTCTTAGTGGTTTACTCTCTAGGGGGCAAGACTTGGGTCTCTATAAAGGTTTCAGCATACCCAATCTTAACTCCCCGATTTCACATATGCAGTTTGCTGACGACACGCTTGTCTTTTGTGAGGCAAATGATAGGATGATCTCCTCTTTGGGTATGATCTTGGTGTGGTTCGAGGTCATTTCAGGGCTAAAGATCAACCTTCGGAAGTTTGAGTTGTTGGGGATTAATATTAGTCCGCAGGTTTGCTCGTCTTTTGCTGATTTTTTAGGTTGAAAGGTAAGTGAGCTCCGTGTTCTTTACTTGGGGTTCCCACTCTGTATAGGTAAACCTCCCCTAGCTCTTTGGAATAGGATTGTTGAAAGAACGGAATTTAAATTGTCTTCCTGAAGTATGAATGCCCTCTCCTTGGGTGGGAGAATTAACCTCATTAAAGCTTCCCTTTCGAACCTTCCATCTACTACCTCTCCCTCTTTAGATGTCCAAGATCGATCATTGTTAGGATTGACAAGTTACGGAGGAATTTCATGTGACACATGGACTTCATTTAAGCTAAAAGTTTAGGAGTTTGATAGATCTTGATTTTAGAAGATTTGTCATGATTTTTTTAGAATTTATTGGATCTCCTTTCATGGTATTTTGGGCGAAATAGAGAAATTCGAAAATTGGCCCCATCTTCCGTTTTTATTCGATCTACCTCAAATCGGTAAGCTTTTCTTTGGTTTCTTTGCTCAAGATGGACCGAAATCTTCCTCCCAAGCTACCCATGATGGATTTTTTACTTAAGATCACTGTTTGAGAGGTTTTTAACCTCAAACGGACGTGCAGTTGGGCCATTTTCACTCAGTTAGGGCTTTTTTTACCGTGTTTCATGGTATTTTTGGATGATTGATATTTGTGTGAGGTTTATCTCTTATTATCTTGAAGGATTGAGTGAGATAGAGTTGTTTGAATCAATCTTACTTGGCGTCGGAGCTCTCTTGGCATAGATTTATCTCTCTTGGACTATCCTATGGCTGACAAAGAGCTCTCATCTCTTGGCATAGGGTCTCTTGAATCCAACCCCTTGCAGATTACTTCCACTAAGTTGAATGGTGACAACTATCTTCAATAGGCACAATCTGTCAAAGTATTTTTAGGAGCCCGTGATAAGTTGTCGTCTATTTTGGATGATCCCCCAAGCTCTACAAATGTTACTTACAAGTCTTGGACAAAGGAGAACTATCAAGTTATTGCATGGTTGTTGAATAGTATGGATTCCTCAATTAGCCACTCAGTGATATTTTTATCCTCGGCTAAAGGCATTTGGGATACGGTTCATGATATGTTCTCGGAATCTCAGAATTTTTCATGGGTATTCCAGCTTATTCAAGAAATTGGTCGGTTCCAACAAAACTCAAGATCCTTAAAAGATTACTATTCAACGGTTCGGGGTATGTCGGATGAGTTGGATATGTATCAACCTCTTCCTTCCAAATGTAAGGAGGATCATGACCTTGCTCATAAGCAGCGGGATGATACTCGTATCAGCAATTCCTAACTGGGTTGAGTTCTGATTATCTTCATGTTCGAGATCAGGTTGTTATGCAAGATCCTCTTCCCCCATTGACGACAATCTATGCCATGTGTTAGCGTGCTACTGTCTCTACTCTTCCTTCTTATTCATTTGTGCCACCCAAGCGTTCGACACATCTTACTGGCGATGAGTCCTCTCTTGGTCTTCGGGTACCATCCTTGAGTTTAGGGCGCATTTCTGGTTTTGGTGGTCGTGGTAGAGGCCGCGAGGGAGATCGCAGTCGTGGCGGCCGTAGTCTTCGTGGTCGTGGTGGACATGGACGAGGACGTGATGGCCGTAGTCTTCGTTATTTACAAATTGCCACCTAGGAGTGTACCAATGAAAGCGACTTTTCGAATGTGGATTGGTATGATGGTTTCGGACTTGGTTGTCATCTTTCTTTCCTTTGGCGTTAACGTCAGATGGCTCCCCTCTTTCCCTTCACTTCATATCCTTAGTCGAGTTATTTCTTCTGCGAGCAGCTCTTCGTGAATTAAAGAGTTCATCAACATTGGAATATTAACTCGGTTAAGTCGGCGATGGTAGTTGGGGGGTTTCTTACTAATAGAGAAGAGGAAGTTCCCTTGTTTAAGGCCGGCTACTATGGCGGTCAGAGCTATCTAGTCGGAATAATCGTCGACCTGGACAACTTTAGCGTTGAAATGAATGAGGTAGTCTCTTAACAGCTCGTCCTCCCTCTGCTTGATCGTGAGAAGATGAGCTTATGGCTTTCTTCTGTCTCTCCCACCGATGAACTGTGTGAGGAAGGCTTTGTTGAGCTACGAGAAGGAACTGATGGACCTCGGCTTCAGCTGCCTGAACCACCACCAAGCAGCTCCTGATAAGGTCAGGGAGCATGCTCGGCATATTACGGGGCCCGAGACTCCATGAGGCTCCATCCAGGCTTTGAAGGACTCGAGGTGCTCGGCCGGATCGGTGGTTCCAGAGTGGGGGTCATTTGCGGCGTCTGGAACTTGGGCGGAAGCGGAGAAGCCATAGTGTCATCGGTGAATAGTGGTTTAGTTTCTCCTAACATGGCCTCTACTGAGGTCGGTACTCGGACACGGTAGGCTTGTTTGATGTCGCTAATCTGCCCTCAAATTTTCCTGAGCTCTGCCTTCCAAGGGCCCCCGTTCTCGGCCACTACTTCAGGGGCTTTTCCACAACTCTTCCTCTCTAGCGTGGGGCGCAGGTCGGATTCTGCAAGCGTGGCTGCTCTCAAAGTATGGGAAAGAGCCTGGGTTGGTAGTTCAGGAGGTTGCTTGTTTCTCTATGAGTTGACCGGTGCTTGAGGTGATGCAGTGGTAGCACCATCCTCTGCATTGCGACTAAGGGGTGGATTCTGTCTCTCCAGGAGTTGCACGAGTCAATCCATGCTTTTATTCAGGGCTTCGACTCAGTTCTCCAAGGAAACTAATCGACTACCTCGGGTGTGGGATCGAGGAGCGGGTGCTGCGGGAGTAGAGTAGGCCCGTTGCTGGTAGGGCTGGGCACCCTGCTCGGCTGATAATTCAGGAAGAGTTGGGATGGCTGTAACAATGGCAGCTAGAGCTTTCTTCTTTCCTTTCACCATTGTAGTTTTCTGGTAAAGCAGGAATGGCTTTGATGTCGTTCCCACAGACGGCGCCAAACTATTGATGCAAAAATCTAGTTCACCCTCGCTGAGCTGCTAGACCTTCAAACACCTGCATAGGAAGAAGACAAAGGAGACCCTGGCTAGAGCAGGGGATCCTCCGATGCCAAAGTCGAGCTAGGAATCTGGGTCTGTAAGTATCGAGGAGTTTTGGGTGAGAGATTTTGCGTACCTTTTCATGTAGATGGGCCTCTTATTTATAGTGTAGGTCGGCTGGAGACGGTTCTTGATCTTAGGCGTAATCTTCATGCAAGTTTCTCAATCGTTATGCGAGATTTCTGGTGAAGATAAGATCAAGTGGTCAAACCCTGAGAAATTTAAGGCAAATGGCTGAGGCTGAGGTCTATGGCCGACCTGCTGAGGCCGAGGTGGTCTTGGCCGACCTGACCTGGGGATAGTATGTCGACCTGGATGAGCTTTGAGCTTCCCCTTATCATTGGCCATTGAGGAGTATGTCGACCTGACGACCTGCCAACCACCCTTCATATGTAGTAGGCGACCGACCACTCTTCCATTGAGGAGCTCATTGGTCATGACCAGCGCTGGCCGACCTTGTGTCCCGCAGAGATGTCCGAGCTAACCTCTTCTCTTTAGCCAGTCCATTTTTACCCGTAACAATTATAATGGCATGGGTTGGTGCAGTCCAATTTGGTCCAATGGATCAATTCACATGAGTGAGCCCAACCCAGTTATTAATTAACCCTAAACTTTTAGACCCAACCCAACGGGCTAGGAGTTAAGCCCAAGCATGAACCAACAGACTGGCCCACGCTGTATGCTTTATCCAAACTTTTCCACCTAACAAATAAGCAAATTGTTTATTTAAGTAATGCAAATTACAGCGGGAAATGTGTCTGTGATGGATGCTGAAATGTGTCAAACACGGGAGCAAGGTATTCAAAATCAGTTACATAACAGCTGTTATGTAACGGTAACGGTCATAACCATTACACGTTACGGGTCGAAATGGCTGTAACGGCCATTATGGAAAAAACAGGCCGTAAAGGCCCTGCAATGGTCCCATAACGGTCTGTAAGGGCCCATAATGGACTCTTAACGAACCGTAATGGTCCCATAACAGTTTTTTCAAAAAATAAAAAAATGGTCGTAGCGGCCATCGCGGCCCGTATCATAACAGTAACGATGGTGGCCGTTGTGGGCATTGTTACCGTTTTGGAACACCTTGCATGGGAGACTAACGAATCTACTAAAGTGATTGCAGAAATTTGAATCTTACATCAGAATGATGCTTGAAATCACCAAGAAAGTCCAAGAAAAATCCACATGCAGTAAGCTGATATAAATAAAGGCTGTGAACAAGTTGTTCAACAGTCTACTAACCTAAAGCTTGTAATCACCACAAAGAAATCGTGAAAAAACTGTTTTAAACTTATTCCATATTTATAAATGCCCACACAGTTTCCTGTTTTGAGTTCCAACACTGTTTTTCTATGCACAGTTCGAAGACTGTTTCTAATTGCATACAATCTGGAAAGCTCCTAATACGGCACACACCCAACTCAGTAGCAAAGTTGACAGCGTACCCGCTCTCCTGAGGAATGGCCTGGGGTTAAAGTCTCCTTACCATGGCACTTGGAGAGGCAGTGGCCCAGACGCCCTACCAAAAAAGCTTCTAATATGACTAAACCTTGAGAGAAGATCATGCGTAAGATGAATGGGGCAGTATACACAGCCATGTGGTTGTGTACATGCATGTCGGATATGAATACATGCTATTTTGGGTCATACACAAGTACACAACCAGTGTTCCATGCATAAAGCATGTACAAATCTGAAACTTTATGCACATTGTTTTATAGCTGCTTTAAATAACATACGATGCACAGCGTGTAGCTTACTATGTAGTGCAGCTTAGCCTTCATGCTGCATAGCTCATGAAAAATAACTTTTAAGTCACAAGTAGCCTACGTTACAAGCTAATTAGCATATGCCATATGCTACATGCCACATAGCCCATGCTAACACGCTGCATAACTTACACCCCCAACGTCTCCCCTTCCTTTAAGAGCATTGCAAGCAAGAGAATTAATTATTGGTGTTTTTCCCCTTTTGTGAGATATCTTGATCATTGACAATGAGTGAGTCATCTTGTATTTGGGTGAGTGGATCCCCAAACCATCTATAGTGTACTGTCATATCCATTTTCAATTAAAGCAATTAATCTTCCTTTTTTTTTCTCTATTTCTTGCTTTTCTCCATTTTTCCCTTTCGTGTGTTGGATCGGCATCAATGATTTTAGTAAAATAATATAAGCAACAGTATTAAACCAGTTCCATGGCTATTGCTGTCTTTATACTTCATCTTTGCCCTATTTTTCATATAATTTTAGGTTGTGTTTGGTTGCGCTAGATATCATGAAATTTTAATGAAAATATTATGATATTTGGTGCAACCAAGCGCTGCCTTAATTAAAAATCTAGAAGTAGCACTAGCGTGTATCTTAAGCTACATTCCATAGGGGTGAAGAATAAGCTGCATGTTATTCACTATTCAAAACACTGGTTGTATTTCCTGCTACTTGTATATAACTGTCTGTAGGGGCTGAATTTTCAGGAATTATTTTCCATGTGTAATGAGGTAGTATGCTTTGGGTCTCCTTACACACAAGTAAGAAGGGTTATGTTTGCATCAGGGACTGAAAAAGCATGGTAGGCTAACACATGCATAGTCCTTATAGTCACATGATAATGTTGATGAGTGCATCATTACATGCATACAAGTTCAGAAAAGCATAAGATATAGAAACATGTATCCAGATGAAATGATGAATACAAATACACCAAAACTATATTTAATAGTATACAAATGTTAAATTTTGATATAACCATGTCAACATTACCAGGCCATATGCTTGAGGTGATGCCACTTCCAAGATAGAGAGATGAAAGATAGGATCTGACTGAGAAATAGCATAGCTAGCAAATTTTCCATATGCCATGCCTGTTGCTGCGCCTATGAAGAGAGATGGTGCATAGTAGCCTCCTACCAATCCAGAAGCTCGGCACAATGAAGTTGTGAGTATCTTTACCCCCACTAGCTGAAGTAATAGATCAGCAGGGAGGCCTTTCACGAATGGTCGTGATTCCAGCAAAATGTCAACATTCTCAAAACCCCAATAAAGAATCTCCGGATATGCTAAAGCTATTAGCCCAACAGCCAAGCCACCCAGCACAGGAAATGCAGCCTTTGGCATTCCTGTAGCCTTCTGTGCATTGTCAACAGCCTTCACCGCATATGATGTGCACTTAGATAAGGTTAGTGAAACCAACCCACAGAGGACACCCAGCAAAAGATACAATGGAAGTTCTGGAGATGTACCGAATCACATACACACCATCAGAATATATTTTTTTCAAGCTCTGGGAACACATGAAGAAAAGTAGCGCTTTAAAACAAGAAAAGTATGTGTGTGTGTGTGTGTGTGTGTATAAAACCAAACTTATAGAGATATATCACTGAAATGGGAATTTCAAGATTCATTCAAACACTAGAAAGCAGGTTTACTCAACTAGATCAAGGCTCAGCTTTTGAAAGCCCAGAACAGGTTGATCAATTTATCATCAACAAAAAAGATTAGAGTAAAGCATAAGCTTTTGAAAATTGATGAACTCGATCGAGCACTCGACCTGGTTCCAAGTTGACTTCAGCTTTGACAATCATTCACTCCAGGCCAAGTTTCGATCTTTCTTTAACCTTGCTTAAAAACTACAGAGTAAAAATGTACCGCTTGGAGAACGGAAATCATATTCTGGAACTGTGAAAGCTGGATCTGAACCAAGACCAACTTCAGAAACCACGGATGCTATCACAGCACTGAGTATCACCATAGAGGTTGTATTTGCAAGGGATGAGGATGAATCTACTGGGGATGGCCATAAGACAGATTCCACAGCAAAAAAGCATCCAGCAACCGCAGCATTGAACCCTACAAGAGAAGAATAATAACTACAAATGTAATGTAAAACAATCATACTGGATTACAGAAATAAGGACGTAAGAATCTAAAAGATTCTGTTCAGAGAGCAAGTCCAGACCATAGAGTATTGCAATTCATTGAGCGGTCAGACATGTTTGCAGTATGCATTGAGATTATTAAGAAATGTAAAGTTTATCTATTTGAAAGGCAAAAGGGCAAAGTCATTGCCAAGGGTCAAATCCAGATCATGCATGACAGCCAGGAAGCCAGGAATACCAGATAATATTAAAAAACATGATATTATAACAATAGAAATGAAAGATCGTTTCAAAAAAAAAAAAAAAAAAGACAATACAAATGAATGATCATTTACAAGTGAAGGAAGGTTTCCAGCAAGGACTCCTAAATAGTATCCTGCCCAATCTCCATGCCAAGGTGGAGGCTCATTGTAACCAATCACCTTGAGGACCCAACTATGTATGGGCCAAAAATGAATGAATTGCAATGGTTGGACAGCCATAGCTGTCTGACTGGTAAACCTAAACCAGATGGTTAAAACATAAGAAGCCAGTTTTATTTCCCACTGCTCTTTCACAGGCCATCATAGGATGGGTAGAGTCTGTAGACATAAAATCATTTCAATGTTGTAAGTTCAGAAGCTTTGCTCATCTACAGTACAGCACACTGGAGGGATAGTCCATATAATCCGAATGTCATGCTAAATGTATGGAGGTGGTTGGGAATACCATTTGAACATCATGCCTAAACCGTACCTTAGAAGTCAACAAGTGTTCATCCAAAAAAAAATCTTTTTTTTTTCCTTCTTATTTTTTTCTTTCTTTCATTCTTTTTCATTCTCTTTTAAGGATGGAAGTCCTAAAAAGTATTTCAGAAACTCAGATATGACTAAAAACCATTGGTCTTTCTTCCAATTTTGACTTCATTAAATCAACTTGCCTATTGGATAAAAAACTGGCTGACTATTTCTGTTCTTTACAAAACTGGCTTTTGGAATCAGTTCTTGAAACATGTTCAAGCATACATTTATGTGAGTGCACCAGCACGTAAGCTATGAATACAACTTGTCTCTAGCTATGAACAGACAGTAACCTCCATACAGAAAGTGTCTCCGTAGGACATGGACACAGGTATGGACTATCAGACCATAGCTACCAGAAGAAGAAGAGAAAAATCTAGGGATGAAATCACACACCTTCGTGACATTGTAGCGTGTCACACCTTTTTACAAAAGAGGCCTTATACAATGCTCAGGGCAAACGTTTGTACAAAATACGATTCCACCTTTCAGTTTGTACAAGTGGGCCCATGGTTAAGTGATTCAAACCACTGATATCATGGGTCTCACCATGGATGGCCCATGTACCAAAAGTCCCAGATGGAAAATTGCTAATAGTTCAATGGGTGGCGAAGAAAAATATGGTCAAGAAGGAAGACACAACAACAGTTCACATCAATTAAGGAGAGGCTAAACTTTCCTTGGCTAGGATCTTTCAATTTGGGGGATTTTGGTGCATGAGCCATCCAAACTGAGTCCCATCGTATCAACGGATTGGATCATTGAACTACAGGACCCAGTTGTACAAACTGAAAGCTCAAGTGTCTGGTGCAAACCTTCAACTCAAGCATTATGTAATACCGTTCATAGAAAGACTTAAAAGAAAGCTACTTTTTGTTTTGAAGGATTAAAAGAAAGCTACTAAAACTGTCAAAAACTGTAAGCCCCTTTCTAGGACCTCATCCAATGCTCGTGGGGCCACCCCGTAGAACCAACAGGTTAGGCCTTCGGACCTGCATCTTTATCGCACACTTCTTGTGATCAGCTTGGCTTGTATTAACATGCATCTTTGTTTTGCATTAACATGCATCTGTGTTAATATTACCAGCAAGGGTGAAAAATACCTAAAAGTTCTGTGTCCTTGTTACATAGTGAAAATGTTAACTAATTAACCAGTTTTCTGTACCTGTTCAAGAAAGACTTATCTCTAACAATAGAAAGACAGACTCATGATTTAGCAAGGAACTACCATAAGTACAGTCTGAAGAATATGGTTTGGGGGGAAGTACCAACCTGATGAAATTCCAGCTGCTGATCCTGCAGCCACAAGAGACAGCCTTCTTTCACCACTTCTCTCAAATAAATTACCTACTCCCTTGGCTATGGAAGCACCTATTTCAACACTGGGACCTTCAGGCCCCAATGAATTCCCTGTCCCAAGGGTGATGGAAGCAGCCAATGCCTTGAAAAATGGTTTCAATGCAGCTTTCAAGTTAGATGACAGGATACCTCCTGATGTGTCAAGAGCACTCCGTATGCTGTTCAGCATGCCTACGATCACACCCCCACAAACAGGAACTAATATTACTCGTTGCCAAATTTCTTCAATGGGCTCCTCTCTCAACCATGAAGCTCCTCGGGCAGGAATTCCATCCCAGAAAAAATCACGTATTTCATGCACCTATAAAATTTGAGTGGAGAAGGGCTCTGAGAGATTTCCTTGTATCATGAGAACAATGGTGTGCTCATATTAAGGTAGAGTACCAAATATAAATGAAAGTGTTGTGAGATCTAGCAAAAGATCAATAAATAACAAATTAACAATTGATAATAATAATAATAATAATAATAATAATAAAAGACCAAATAACAGAAAATTGTGATTTTTGAACTATCCAATATGAATGGGTAATTTATCACCATTTCATGTATGGTGAGGTTTGGAATTTTCTTTTTGTATTCTTTTGGAGGAAGGATAAAATTAGAAATGATTGCATTCGAGGGAACTTAGGAGCAGCACCAATAGGTAATAAGATGAGGGAAAGCAGACTTAGATGGTTTGGTCATGTACAACGGAGACTAAGAATTGCGCTGGTTAGAAGTTGTGAGCTAAAACCATTGTTCGGAGTATCCCCGATATTATCCGTATCTCCAACTCAGCGATACCGATAACAAATAACACTTGTAGTAAAAAAATTCTAAGTATCAACAATATATCGCTAAGTATCGCCAATGAATCGCCAATATTTTCGACTATGTATATTCCAGGTGTCACTTGTATTGCCAATATTTTTTACTGAAAATTCCAAATGTCACTTGTATCACCAATGCATTGGTGATATTTCGATATTATCGCCAATGTATCAATATCACCAAAAATTTGTTCATTAAAAAATTTCCCACTTCAATTTTTTTATGGGTACATGGTTGTGTGATGAAATGCATGTTTGTACATGTAGATATGTATGCATGCATGGATGGATGGATGGATCATGGATGGATGCATGGTGGATGGATGGTTGGATGGTTGGTTGGTTGGTTGGATGGTTGGTTGGTTGGATGGATGGTTGGATGGATATGTGTGTGTTTACATGTTTGTGTGTACGTGTGTATGTCACATGCATGGATGGATGGATGGATCATGCACATGTGTTTGTATGCATGTATGTGCATGCATGGATGAATGATTGGTTGGACGGATGGATGGATGGATCCACCATTTTCCCCACATTCCTCTAACATTTCCCTGAGTCAGCAATACATGCTTTTAGAACCCCATTAAAGAGAAACTTATTATGTATGCATCTTTTTTGCAATTATTTGATTCTTAAATATGCAAATATGTGTATTTTAGCATTTCTTGAAGTTTCATTGAGAAATTACACCATTTCCTTGTGTTTCCCCAATGTTTTCCTCAATTAGTGATACATTTCCAGATATCAACAATAACGATACATGTTTCCGTATCCCCAGCTAGTGATACATGTAACGATACTAATACTACGAACATTAGTTGGAACAAGTTAAAGGCACTAAAAAGGCAAGGGAGAGCTCAAAAGGACGTGGGTGGAGGTAGTAAGAAATAGACCTGAAGACCTACAGTATAACTGAAGTTATGGCCCTTGATAGATTGGAATGGCAAAAAGGATTCATGTAGCCAACCTCAGTTAGTTGGGATAAGGCTTAAAAGATGATGATGATGCTTTTGGAGCGAAGAAACATTAAAAAATATTCTATAACTTATTATAGTCAATGACTCAAATAGTATATAACTTTCATTGCTAAAATTTTCTTTCTCTAACCAGTAGTAAAACAAACTACCAAATGACTCCTCGTAGTTCTGGAGTGTCTAAGATATATCAATAAGCAAACTTAGAAGAGGGCAGTGTATTCTAGCTTCTTAAACATTGATCCCAGCAGGTTAGCCATATCCCTTTCTTCTTTTGGAACCGTGATGAATTTATTGAGATAAGGCAAAAGCCTAAAGAATTACGCAAAACAAAATTACCAAAGCTAAAAGGGGGAAAAGGAACCTATTTACAACTCAAACCATAAATCAGGGAAATGGACAAAGCTTATAGATTTTTATGCTTTTGCCCATTCCATTACATTCCTTTTAGCCCTATTGACGACCTTAGAAATCTGCCCCTTCCAATTCCTGAAGCAACAATTGTTCCTCTCTAACCAGATGCACCATAACCCAGCTAGTAAACTAAACCTCTAAACTTTCTTCCCAATTTTTCCAACGCCTCATCGTGCTAGGCCAATATAAGAGAGTCGAAAAATTCGGCAAAACCCATACTATTTTTTGCAAAAACACAATGTATAAAAAGATGATCTACCAATTCCTCATTCTGATAGCACATCAAGCGCACATTCAGTAAAACCATCTTCCTCTTGTGCAGATTGTCAATCATAAGAACCTTGTTTCACCCCACTAACCAAGCTAGAGCTGCCACCTTTGAAGAAACACATATCGCCACATGTAAGTTGTATGACTCACTGCCCGCACCAAACCGCCCACCGATCATTCTATTGAAAGAATTTACCTTATTTTTCTTATAACCATACCATCAAATCTTTTTCTGACCTTGAAGGATGCACTTTACTCAACATCTCAGGCAGTTTAAGCAACTCTTCTACCTCTTCATCATTCAAATTCCTTCTACATGGAGGAGCCCAAATAATTTCCCCACTGAAATAAGAAAGGCAACGATCAATCGAAAAATTCACATCTTCGGGGATACCAGCTAAACAGGGAAACATATCACTCAGCTTATGATCGCCTAACCAAACATCCACCCAAAACCTAATGTCTTGCCCATTACCTTTATTAAAAAAAAAATTTAAAAAAAAAAAAAAAAAAAACATCCCCTTCCCAACACTCCTGTTTTAATGATGCTATCGATTTCCAAAAAAACGAAGCTCTATGCATCGATGAAGACTTGAACCATCTACCCCCTTCCACTAGCCCATATTTCCTACTCACCACCTCTCTCCAAAGACTACCTTCTTCCATTCCCAATCTCCGAATCCACTTTCCCAAGAGTGTCGAATTCATTATCTCCAAACTTCTTAAACCACCCCCTTCATCCATCTATTGGCATACTTATCCTATTTCATTAGGTGAAATTTAAGCTTTTCTTCCACATAATTCTCCTATTTCATTAGGTGAAATTTATGCTTTTCTTTCGTCCCTCACCACAAGAAATCCCTCCTAATCTTCTCTAGCTTATCCAAAACAAACTTTAGGCACTTAAAAGAAGACGTGCAATAAATTGGTAAATTGGAGATGGCCGCCTCAATTAACGTTAACCTTCCTCCCAAAGAAAGATGTATACCCTTTCACGATGCAAGTTTTCTTTCAAATCTTTCTATGACTGTCCCACAAGTGTTTAGCCGGTTTCCTGATGCATAGATAAAGACCAAGATATGAAGACAGAAAAGAACCCACCCTACATCCAAATAGCGAAGCAAAACCGTCAACTTCTTCCTTCAAGAGATCCGCCCCCAATAACTCACTTTTGATAATTTTGACTTTCAACCCCAACACCACCTCAAAACATGTAATAATTTTTCGGAAGTTGTCCACTTTCGCCATATCCATATTATAGAAACTAAAAAGCAAAAACATGGAAAGTTAGAGAGGGAGAAGCGTGATAGACTGACCTCTATCTTTATGCATAATTTATTTAAAAGTTTTTATATGTTTGCCTCACAAACTATAGAGGTGCTAACCATCAGTAATGTGTAACAAAAAATACAGACAATGTACATGCTTCAGATTCCCGTAGTAGAAACTGACAAGCTGCTTATTTGGCATCTAACTTGCCTTTGAGTTCTCAAATCTATTGGGATCTGGAAATGTAGTGATATTCTTCCAATAAATGCAATTAAATTTTTTATTTTGAAAGATATCCAGCTACTACATTATTTTAAATGAATGCAAGTTTCTTTGATGATGAATTCTATTAGGAGCTAAAATTACACTAAAAAATATCATAAATTTCATCAAGTAGAGAATAAAAGTCCAATCGGAGAGCCAATAAAATTTCATCTAGTAGAGAAGAGAAGTCCAATAGGAGAAAAGATGAGTTAGAGCGGATCATGGTTAGGTCATGTGCAATGAAGACAAGAGACAGCTCCTGTAAGGAGGGGAACATCGACAAGGGTTGAAAGGCCTGAAAGAGGATGAGAGAGACCTTTTTTTTTGTTTTTTGTACACACGCACACACACCCCACACACTCACGCTAGTGGAATTTTACCACCTATGGGTACTCGAACCCTTGACCGGGTGTTGAAACTCCTGAGAGTCTACCACCCGAGCAAGAGAGGATGAGAGAGACCTTATGTTGAGGTATTGAGAAGGGATATGAAGGCTTCACTTAACAGGGAAAGGACCTTAGATGCGATCAACAGGCAAATATCCTGTTCTAATTCCTCTCACTTTTCAAATTTTCAATAGCCAAGGCAACAAAATTTGAGTTGCTCAAGAGGAATTTTCTTTGGAAAGGAAATGAACCAACACACAAGTTTCATCTCATAAACTGGAATCAGGTGAAAGAGCCGGTGAGTGGAGGTCTTAGGATTGGAAATGTTAGAGAGAAGAATCTGGTGCTCCTGGGTAAGTGGTGGTGAAGATTTAGTTAGGGTTGCTATCACTAGGAAATATGGCGAATCTGATGATGGTCGGTTCTCGAGAACTGTCACAAAGTCAAGAGGATCAAAGATCTAGAAAGCAATTAGTAAATTAGGAATGGAATCAGAGGGACAAGTAGAGATATCTTGGGCCGAATTGGGTCAAAATGTAGTAATGGCGCCCGTTTCTTGGTTAGAAAGGGCAATGAAATCCTTTTTTGGCTGGATTAGGTTCTGATCAGGTCCTATTCTTGCTTGTGCTTTAGGAGGAGGAGACGGCATAGGACTGCTATGAATTAGTGGGGTATCGCATGGTGCAGAATTTTATTATTTTTTTTTAAGAAGAAATTTATTAAGAACCCCAAGAAACACACAACAACAGCTATATATATATATATATATATATATATATATATATATATATATATATATATATATATATAGGGAAAAGGTACTATGCGCTCGAGCGTAAAGCGGTCGTCCGTGAGGTCGAGCCGGGTGGGCCCCACCGTGATGCCTTTCGAACATCAACACCTTCCACCAGATGCACCATTCCATGGTGGGCCTGGACGGCCCAAAATGAAGTCAATCCGTGACTTTAGTGGGCCACACCACACACAAAAGTGCAGAGGAGCCGTGCACCATTAAAACATTCGTAACCATTTTTGAGGGCCCACCGAGATGTGTTTTGCAAATCCAGCCCATCCATTATGTGTGTCCCACTTGAATGAGAGTTCAGACCAAGTTTCAGGCGCATGGAAAACTTAGGTGGGTCCCACCGTGCTTTTATATGTTTTTGGCATGTATACTTATGGTTTTAGATGGTGTGGCCCACCTGAGTCACGGATTGACCTAATTTTGGGCCGTCTAGGCCCACTATGGAAGGGTGCATCTGGTGGAAGGTGTTGATGTTCGAAAGGCATCACGGTGGGGCCCACCCAGCTCGACCTCACGGACGACCGCTTTACTTTAGCGCATAGTACCCCATATATATATATATATATTATATATATATATATATATATAAAAGAAGGTGAAGAAGAAGAAGAAAAGAAAAACGAAAAACGAAAAAGAAAACAAGACAATACCACCCCCAGCCCCCTAGCTGAAAATCCACTAAAAACCCCAAAGACAAATCCCAGTTAAGGGGCCCAATCCCTAAACAAGATCAGAACTGTGTTGAAAACCCCAGACTCAGAGCTACTCGAGTTGTTAAAACACCGGCTATTTCTCTCAAGCCAGATCAACCACAGGACAGCTAGCATCAAGATCCACAGGACAGCTAGCATCTTCCTACCCAGGAGGCCTCCATCTTCACTATGCCACAAAGAGAAAAGATCTCCGACATATACCGGCATGACCCAACTAATCCCAGTCAATTGCAAGGCACGAGACCAGATATTCAAAGAGAAATTGCAGTGGATGAAGAGACTATTAGTAGATTCTTCCTGATGAAGGCAGAGGCAGCAAGCGTTGGGCAGAATCATACCCCTTTTTGGAGGTTATCAATAGTAAGGATACAATTTCTTCCTAAAAACCATCCAAAGGCCGCCACCTTGAGAGGGGCTCCATACAGTCAGATACTCCCCGTGTGGACAATGGAACCTAAAGAGTTTTCCGAGGCCAAACGATTGTAAAAGGATTTGACTGAGAAGGCACCCAAGCTTGAGAGATTCCAGGAGATGGAATCCTCATCATCAGAGAGAGATATTCCCATGCAAAGGGGAAAGAATAGACATACGATCTTGGAATTCCTCGTCAGTAAGGTTCCTCCGCAACAGAGGGGTCCAAAAACCCAAATCTTCAAACCTCGAAAAACAATTCGACACCAAATATGTCCTTAACTAGCCTAAGAAGGGCAAGGGAAGGAAAAGAATCCTTTAGGGGGGAAGGCCCACACCAAGGATCTTCCCAAAATCTAATACGATCACCCTTCCTAAGGACAAACCTGATGTTAGAAAACACTTTAGGAGAAAGCATAACTATACCTTCCTACAATGACGAGGAACGATAAAGAGGAGAGGACTTGGTTCTCCAACCCCAGCCCAAAGGCTGTGTTTAGTAGCTATGACAGATCTCCAAAGACTAGAATTTTCAAAAGCAAACCTCCAGGACCACTTACCTAACAAAGCTTCATTAACCAATTCGAGGCATCTAATCCCAGCTCCACCCGCTGAATAGGGTGTGCAAACCTCCTCCCAATCGAGAGGAGGGAATTTCTTCGAGGTAGATCCCCCTTGGCCATAAATAGGATCTACACAATTTGTCCATCCTGACAATAACCAACTTAGGGCAAGAAAATAGGGACATGTAGTATTGAGGCCAGTTGGACAGAGAAGATTTAATAAAAAATAATTCTACCTCTCAAAGAAAGAAGATTACGCAAGTTGGACAGAGAAGATTTAATGAGAGTAATTCTATCACCCAAAGAAAGAAGATTACATTTCCAATGGGGGTAACTTTCTCTCAGACCGCTCAAATCACGAGGAATGGAAACTTTTTGCTAGCCTACAAGGTATATTGTGGATTGTTCACAGCAACAATGATAGGGAAGTCTGGAATGGTTAGAAAATTCTCCTTGAAGTCCCTGTCATTTATGTCAACTCAAGATAGTGCTTTGTATCCGTCTGCTAGATTATGGAAGGCTCATGTGACTTGTCCAGCCTAGGATAAAAGCCTTAGCATGGGTTTCTATAAATACAAAATCCTAACATTGGATAACTTAAAGAACTGCAATATATCCTTCCCCAATATGTGCATCATGTGTAGAAATGAGGAGACTAGTTCACCATCTCTTCATCCATTGTACTTCAACGGGAGAGGTGTGGAACATTGTCCTTGCTCTTTTGGGTGTGAGTTGGACATTTAATGGGTCCATTATTGGCATGATGGTGAGTTGGTTATTTGGCCCATTTAAAGGTCGTAAGGAATGGAAGGCCATTTGGAGCTTGTGGAAATAGAGAAATGGAACAATCTCCAAGGATAAAGGTGTGAAGGGGTTACTTTTGAAGAGAAGAATTATTTGCACAATAATCAACTAGGTTTTGTTGAGAAAGGAATTCATGGGTTACTCTAAGGAGGATCTGCTAGGTGTTGATCTTGGGAGTTGAACCCAAATGGGAGTATAATTCAAGTAGGGCCAAGCTTCGATGTTGTTCAAATGAGGAGCTTTGCATTGATCTATTTTTAAAAAAATATATATTATTCTATATATTTATGATGACTGGCATGTGGAGTGATGCGTGGGTTACTTGTTAGCTAATAGTTCGGTTGTTTTGTTTCATTTTCTCCCTCTTCTAATGAAATTTGTGTCATACAAAGAACAAAACAAAATGACCAAAATTTAAAGGGCTATGATTGTGACTTCTGCATGATATCATGCCAAATTGGTATGGAATGAAAGGAAAGTAAAGATTCACACGTACCAAGCATTTGACACAACAATAATGTGCCCATGAAGATGTGTATATGTGATACAGGACAATTAACCATTTACTCTAAAAGCTCGAACTGATTGAGCATGGTGAATTAATCCCTTTATCTCATAGCCTAGGCCCCATATCACATGGGTTAGGACCTCGGCCGAACCCTCGTGGGCCCCACATCACATGGGTATCGCCTCACACAAGCCACCCGCCTCACATGGGTGGGGCCCGCCTCACATGAGCCAACCGCCTCAAACGGGCCACCCACCCCGAGTGTGTCCCCACATCCCACAGGTACCCCCCTTGAGTCCAGTGTGAAAATGCCCTTGCATTAATCACCCCCGGTGAGGAGTCTCGAACACGAGACATCTCGCTCTGATACCACTTTGATGCAAGACAATTAACCACTTGCTCTAAGAGCTCGAACTGATAGAGCATGGCGAATTAATCCCTTTATCTCATAGCCCAAGCCTAATGCAGGGGCATTTTCACACTGGGCTCGAGTGGGGTCGCCTGTTGGACGCAGGGGCACACTCGGGGTGGGTGACCCATGCGATTTGGGGTCCACAGGGGAGGTCTCGTGTTCGAGACTCCTTACCAGGGGTGAGTAATGCACATTTCACACCGGGCTCGAGTGGAGTAGCCCGTGGGATGCGGGGACACTCGGGGTGGGCAGCCTATGTGATTTGGGGCCCACGAAGGAGGTTCGGCCAAGGTCCTAACCCATGAGATGTGGGGCCTGGGCTATAAGATAAAGGAATTAATTCGCCATACTCTAACAGTTCGAGCTTTTAGAGCAAGTGGTTAATTGTCCTGCATCAAATTGGTATCAGAGCGGGAGATCTCGTGTTCGAGACTCCTCACCGGGGGTGATTAATGCAGGGGCATTTTCACATTGGGCTCGAGTGGGGTCGCCTGTTGGACGCAGGGGCACACTCAGGGTGGGTGTCCCATGCGATTTGGGGTCCACGGGGGAGGTCTCGTGTTCGAGACTCCTTACCAGGGGTGAGTAATGCGCATTTCACACCGAGCTCGAGTGGAGTAGCCCATGGGATGCGGGGACACTCGGGGTGGGCGACCCATGTGATTTGGGGCCCACGAAGGGGGTTCAGCCAAGGTCCTAACCCATGAGACGTGGGGCCTGGGCTATGAGATAAAGGGATTAATTCGCCATACTCTAACAGTTCGAGCTTTTAGAGCAAGTGGTTAATTGTCCTGCATCAAAGGCCCACATCTCATGGGTTAGGACCTTGGCCGAACCCTCCTCGTGGGCCCCACATCACATGGGTACCGCCTCACACGAGCTACCTACCTCACATGGGTGGGGCCCGCCTCACACAGGCCGCCCACCCCGAGTGTGTCCCCGCATCCCACAAGCTACCCCACTCGAGTCCAATGTGAAAATGTCCCTGCATTAATATGTGTGTAAAGGGGGTTGTGTTTTGGCTCTGAAATATGATGCGTTTGACTTGGAGTCGTTTGACTTGGAGTCGCTACTAGCCAATTATCTCATAATTCCATAGTCGGCTAGACCCTAAAGAATCTATAAAAATTAGATAGTCTAGGGACTCCCCGCTTTGTAATAATTCCTAATTGGTGACTAGAATTCTAGGGGACCTTAGTAACGAATAAGGAAGGCGTTAGGCACCTTCTCCACCCGCACTTGAGTGTTCTCTACTTTGTGGGATTAATGGGGTTTTAGGAGATTAAGTGTGGTTCTAGCATCAGTTTACTTGCTAATGCTAGAAGGGAAAGAGATTATTACTAGGTGACCACAAGCAAGCACTTTGTAACTACTAGAGCCCAACTTGGAGATGGAAGTAGTAGAACACAATAGCGCTCTCGTCGCGACCAGTATCCAAGAAGAGCTAAAAGAAAATGAAAATTGACATAATCTTCTATTAGTCAGCCATGTGCAAGCATTTCGTAAGTTCTAGAGTGCGACCTCTCTCTCTCTCTCTCTCTCTCTCTCTCTCTCTCTCTCTCTCTCTCTCTGTGGGAGCTCACCTCTCCCTTAAGATGGGTTGTTGGTCTTGTTGAAAATGAAGGGGTGAGAGGGGTATTTAAAAGTGGAGGGAGTGGCATAAGTGTGATTTTAGTAAAGTTGGAAGGTGAAAGATGAGGTGAATGATGGTGATTGGTGGAGAGGAGAGGAGTGTCAAGTGTCACTCCCCTATATGTGTATGGGGTGGTATGAGGGGCAAAATGAAAGAAGAGGTGAGGGCATATCGCGAATTTCAAAGACCAGGCACCCAAATCGAGAGGGGCACTACCTATCTCATCCCCATAAAAACTCCCACCCCGAATTTGGAGCCGAGCCAGCTGGCAAGTGGCACATGATGTGCTGCTTGCCACGTGGCTTGACCCCAGATTTCAAGGGTTGCCTTGGTGGGACTAGTGGAGGCTCTGGGTTTTTATGTCTCCGGCTAAATGTGGGTTTTGTAGGGTCTAGGCTTGGATTTTGGGCTTGAATTTGGCTTCAATTTGATTTTTATTTGACTTGCATCTGGCTCAAAATTGGATTGCATTCAGCTCTAAGTTTTGGGGGCTTGGCTTTGGCTTTAGGTTCAACTTGGGTTTGGCTCAGGCTTGGGATTTAGCTTGAGTTTAGGCTAGGCTTGGGTTTTTGGTTAGGATTAGAGGTTGGATTAGGCTTTGGTTTGGTGGGTATGGGAGTCGGAACCGTTTGCATCTCAAGCATCATAATGACCAAGCTACTTGTCCTGGGTGGGGTGTCTACAATGTGTTAATTTACCACCATTTTAAAAATAGTGGTAAACTGGTTATTCATTCTCTTCAAAAGTGGCACCCACACACCCTCCAAATTGGCCACATTATGGATGGAGCATATCTATAAAATTGCACTAACCACGCAATATTCAAGTGTCATTTAAAAGCATTTGGCACAGTAATCATGCCCCCATCAGGGGAGGGGGGTGAAGGGGTATGCCTGCACGTGTGTGTGTGTGTGTGTGTGTGTGTGTGTTTGCCAAAATTTTGAAAATGGCGATAACGCATCCTCTTCACAAGCAGCACTCACGTACCCTCCAAATTGTGGGGCACATTATGGGCAGAGGAGTGGAGCAACCTGTTGATTGTACTCAACCTATGTAATAAGACTATTAGATAGCACTAGATTGTAATCAACCTATGCAATAGTCTATTACACTAAGCCTGTGGGAGTTTTGTACTCTTATTGCTGGTCCCCAGCCTGGATAAAGGAGGGTCACCTCGGGTTGGCAACTGGCTTCAAACTTATGCCATAACTTTCACCATGAATGTTCCCAATTTCAAGGGCAAATTCAGATGTTACAATCATCTCGTCAATGTGATCTTTGGGAAATTCTCCATCCACAATTGAGTCAGTGCAATGGACTGTCTGGATTAATATGTGTTAAATCAATTCGCTCATAGAGAAATCAAATTCGAACCTTTATAACAGTATTTAAAAGAAACAAAGAAAAGGGGAGGATGAAAAAAACAGAGGCGTACAGTGTTATTGAAGAGCACAACGCCCATGCCGGTGAGGAGCCCCACTAAACAAGCGCTGATGACCATGAAACCGTCAGGGGAGATAGCTTCTTCTATCATCGCCGTCGATAATGCTATCCCTCTCGGCTCTTTACCCAGCTCTCTTCTATCACCTGTTTGATCTTTTTCCTCCTCCTCAACTCCTCCTTCTCCTCCTCTTACTTCAGGCAGACTGGCAGGGGGTGGCAGCACCATGCCCTGATTAGATTTGCCATGACGGCAATGGAATCGAAGCAAATCATAGCAGCGGGCCGCATTTGAACGCTGCTTGGCAAGATGAGGAGGGGGAGATCTGTTGACAGCAGAAGAACCCAAGCGAAGAAGCGAGTAGGAAATCGGGTTTGGAAAATTCCATATGCAGTATGCTAAAGCCATGACGACGCCCAATTACATGGCACGTATCAACGCCCGAGTCACCATTAAGATATAGCTTGCATATAGAAGAAGAACAAGAGACGAACGAGATTTTCTGCTCGCTAGATGTTCAACCAAATGAAAACGGATAAGGAGCGGGAGCGAGATAACTGAAAGCTAAAAGACTGCGTGGCTCTTCCAACTTCGAACCGTCAAGCAGCAAATATCAACGCACGTCATGACACGTAGAGTACTTTAACATATGCCTCCCTCTCTTTCTACTAAACTAGAAAAACCCCTCCAATCTATATTTTTAACTAAATCCCTACCTCTTTTTGTGGGTTACAAGGCAAGCAAGGTGTTATGATCCCAAAGGTTTAAAGAACCTAGTTTGACAGGTTCATCAGTTCTAAAACTTTTTATTTATTTATAAAGCTTCTAACAATTAATATTAGAGGCAGCACCACATTTTATGCTGGAGTCACAAAAAGTGTGACCTATGAAAAGAATAACTTGAATTAGAGTAAAAATTGTCTTGACATGAAAAGAGCTATTTGAGCAATCAAAGTGTAGAAATGGTTACCTAAATAAACAAGTTGCAACCACTGTGCCTTGAAAAGAGTTACCTAAACATGATACTGAAGTGAGTACTACCACAGGGTGAGCCATCATTGATATTGGCTGCGGAGTTTAGTAGAATATTACAGTATCAATGGTTTAAAGAGCCTAACTTGACGTGTTTCTTTAGTCCTCGAGCTTTGGGAATATTGGTTAGGTCCTTAACATAGGGTTGATACCTTGATCAACCTTCCTACTTAAAAAGTTGAGTTTCCTTTAACAATAAGTTAAAAATGAAAATTTATAATATTATCATGGTACCAAAACTAACCTTAAACTCTCTCTTCCTCTCTTTTTTTAAGGTACAAAAACTAACCTTTAGGACATCTCCTCTCTTCTCTTCTCTTTCCTCCTTCATCAATGACCATTTCCCCTCCTGTTTGGACCCCAATTCCTCCATTATCAAAGAGCTTTCTCTCTTAGTGAAACCCTAGCTCAACCCATTGCAACCCTGGCCCATGTGAAAAAGCAAAACCATTTAACTTGTCATAAAAAGTAACTTGGTGGCCTAGTTAACAACATTTGACAAAAGAGAGGGATCTTTTACAAATACAGCTATCTTACTTTGGGTTATGCTCACAGGTTTGGATGGAAATGGATTGTGAGGTGTGCCTGATGCATGCCTGACGCAGCAAAGTTTTGTGAGCCTCACCATGTTGTATGTGTATATCAGCTTAATCCAAAACTACAGGGCCCTGGAAAATTTTTAATGGTAGGTGTTCAATTCCCACTCTTTCTAATTGCGTGGTCCACTTGAGCTTTGGATATGCTTCAATTTTAGGATTATGCCTTAAAATGAGCTACTAAAATGAATGGGGCAATATTTAGACTACATCATGGTGGGCCCCACAAAGTTTACTCATTACACCATCCGTGTTCGACGTGACTGAATCGGCACCCAAAAGTAAGTTGGAAGTGTAATTTGCAATATGTAGAAAAGGGAGGGATCTTTTACAAATACAGCAAAAAGGGAAGGGCACAGTCAGCAGGTGAGTACTCTCTTTATCAATTCATATTTTGGGTTATTCTCAATCCACGATTCAGTCACAGGTTTGGACGGATGCGGTCCATGCGGATGGCATACTGACACGGCAAGTAACAACGTGGCTAATGGAGAGTGCTCCGTTGGCCCTTGGCCCCACAGTGATAAATGTATGGATAGTTTAATGCATGCTGTCCATCCATTTTGGATCATATTTTAGGGCGCGAGCCCAAAAATAAGCAGATCCAAATCTTAGGTGGACCACACCACAGATAATAGTGGTGATTGAATGCAGCTATTAAAATTTTATAGGGCCCACTGTAATGTTTATTTGTCATCTAACCTGCTGATTATGTTGCACAGGCCCGGATGAAGGGAGAAGACAAATATAAGCTTGATCCAAAACTTGTGGGCCTCAAGAAGCTTTTAATGGTGGGCATTTAATCACCACTGTTTCCTGTGTTGTGATCCACCTGAGATATTGATCTGCCTCATTTTTGGGTTCATGCCCTGAAAAGAGCTGGAAAAATGGATGGACGGATTTGATAAAACGGATAAATCATTGTGGGGCCCATAAAGCACCGTCCAGTATCTGCTGGCAGTGTCAGTATGCAATCCCGTCCGCTTGGTTGCCGTACAACTCTGCCATGCCAGTTTTATACATGGGGCTGGACTGACAATCTATCCCATACAGGATTCGGTTAGTACAATTTTTGGGACCCACCTTTGATAGGTCATCGTTCAAAGTTTGGACTCGGATAGGTACCGTGTGCTGCTGAAAAAAGCTCTGTGGGCCCCACCACGATGTGTGTGTTTTATCTGCACCGTACATTCATTTTACCAGCTCATTTTTGGGCATTAACCCAAGAAATAAGGCAGATCCAAATCTCATGTGGACCGCATCATAGGAAACAGCTTCTTGGAGGCTACGAAAGTTTTGGATCAAGCTTACATGTTTTTTTTTTTACAAAACTGTGTCCAATCCTAATAAACAGGTTGAATGGCAAACAAACATCACACTAGACCACAGTTTCCTGTAGTGTGGTCCACCTTAGATTTGGATCTGCCTTAAATGAGTTGGCTAAATGAATGGCGTGGATAAGACACAGACATCATAGGGAGACCCACAGACTTTTCCAGCAGCACACGGAACCGACTGCTACACTACGCAATCGGAGTGAATGTTTAGATTGGTTGAGCGATCCCAGCCTATGGGCTTATTTTTGTTGAATTCAGACGGTTGGCTATCTTTTCTTCACAGTTCATTGAATGTCTACAAATTGAACATTCAAGAATCGGGAGTGTTTTCAGACATGTAAAGTATGCTATTTCCTACCGCTCGCGTATGGACCATCGTACTCTGCTAGAGCATCGAAATCTAGTCTCGGTAAAGTGCTACGCATGGATATTGTCGCAGAATCAGAACCGTCTAGCTGCTCAAAGGGATAAATCTTATCATGTATGGGTGCAGTAGAGCATGAGCTCTTTGAAATTGTCATTTGTCAACATACCTTTGTACAATTGATTGAACGTACATTTGCCAAGTAGCATGGAATCTCATGCATTTGCTATGTTAGCAAGTACTTAGCAGGCCCGGGTGGTAGACTCTCGGGAGTTTCAACTCCCGGACAAGGGATCGAGTGCCCATAGGTGGTGAAATTCCACTAGCGTGAGGGCGTGGGGGTGTGTGTGCGTGTGTTAAAAATTTTTTTTTTTATTTTTTTTATTTTTAAAAAGTACTTAACAGGCCCGGATACCATATCGGAGGCATCTGACCTGATTCAGATGAGGCTCAGTACCAGCTCATGTTCCTGTGAAAGTCTCTTTCATAGATGCATCTTGCAACTGTGAAAGTCTCTTTCATAGATGCATCTTGCAACTCAACAACCAAATGGTTAAAAGAGTCTCCAAATCGGTGATATTTTCTTACCGTGGCTGATCCAAAGTGGGACACACATGATGAACGGGCTGGACCATGGATCAGACTGTTCAATCCATAAATGTTCATCAGCCCAAATCGCCTTCACCCATCAGCCCAAGACCTTCCAAAATGTTTTCAAACCAGGAGTTTGTAACAATGCTCATCATGCACTTGGGGTTGCTTGGACTCGGCGGAGCATCTGCTGTTGCAACAGTCATGGAACCGAACCGGCCTGGCCCAACCAACCAACCCCCCCCCAACACACAGTCATTGCCCCACCCTGTCAAGTGCCTCAACAAAGCATATCATCAGACCAATCAGTGGTCCTTAATGGGCCCCACATGCTTCCTAGTAATCGTCACATGCCAAACCACACTAGTTTCTTCTTCAAATAAATAGTTATATTGTACAATCCGTCCTCCCCCCCTGACTTCTCACATGTTTTAGTCATAAACTCCTAACCAGTGAACAAATTGAGAAATGATATCAATACAACCCAACGAAAGCTGGGTCAGATGATTTCATGACATTTACACCCTTTATATAAAAAAATTCAACAAAGTTATAAACAAGAAAACCTACTTCGAGAACCCAATGTAGAATGCAACCCCTGCAGTGAGTTGGCTATCACAATGCAACCTGGAAACCCCTTTTACCTTTGCGCCGTCATGACTGAAGTGTTGCCAGTTGAAGCGACGGGTGCCCTGCTGTTCTTCCGTTTGCTGGAATTGCTAGCACCACTCTGTAAGAAACCAGTATTTTCAGATGATAGATGTGCTAGCTTCCCAGCCATTCGGTCCATTGCTGGTTTGGAAAACTATTGGACCGACTGGTTTTCTGCATCAGGCCTGCCATTCAGTTATGATTCCTACCAGCAGACATCCTCGTGGACCTTTCTGATGACCTAACATTTTCGGCTAGCAACCTTAAATGCTAAAAGAATCAGAACCACAGCCACCACCATCTTAGCCTCCCCATGCAATTTTGGGTTGGCTCTAAAATGGTAAAAGTTCCACAATTGGCTGCCCACCAGAAATGAACTTTTGCCTCGGAACCATTGTGACAAATATTTCAAAATATCTCAATATTTTTGCAGAAAATTGATTGCATGATATTATCATGATAATGTAGCCATATTTTCAAAATCTCAGCAGTTAGTTTTTGCAATTTTATCCAGAATAACTGCAATTTTAACACACAAAAAGTATTCAAAAGTTAAAAATAATCCATTTATATACATTTAAGTTTTAAATTTACTTAATAATTATGATATATCTTTTTTAATATTTCATTTTATATTATTTTTTATCAGCATAAATATTCAAATTATTTAATAATTTATTTCAGCGAGATTTTCCCGATAACATCGCAAAAAAATAACAAAAATGGAAAAATTCCCAAGAAATTCCCAAGCTGGGAAATTGCCTAGAACAAGATTTGCTTAGAAAGCACATAACTAGTTAGATGGCAAGGCATTTGGCCACCATAATTTATAATTTCTCCTGATATTTACCCAAAATTTTATCGAGAAAAAGGAACATTGAGGGAGGGAAGAAAAAAGACGAGTATACTTTTCTTAAAGCTTTAAGGTATCTATTCCTTCATCTGTGACTATCAAAATCATTTTATATTTGACATGCTACGATGTTTCGTTTCCAAAGCCCTCAACCAATCGACAATTTGTGGGTTGGTACTATTTATTAACTAATTGCCAATTGGTAATTTATGTACACCATCTAGATTATTATAGGATGTCAGATATACGATGACATTGATAGTCTCCAATAAAAGAAATAAGGTTTGTGATTCAGTGAGGGGGTGGAATATGCATAAGAGATTTGTGCGTATAGATGTCAAAGATCCAGGCCATTCATCGGGTAGGACAATCTGTGAACATCCTAGGGACAAAAAATAATGTTGGTCTCTCTGATCAAACAGGTCAAACTTTCAAGACAAAAAATGGGCAGTTAGGAAAAAAGTGGTCCAGCAGTAAAATCCAACATAAATATGTGACTCACTTGATGAGTGTACTACCCTAATTTTTGGTATATGGCATATTCGCATCTACACCTGACCTAGTGAATGGCACAGATCTCTGACATGTATTTCCACTCCTGACATAAGGGACCGCTTGCTCAATCATGAGGCAAGGAATAAATACATTGAAGCTACAAGAAAAGCATACTTGGCAGCATTCATTTTGCCTGTAAAACTTCAAACAGGAGTAAAAGTAACTAGAACTCTCATAGGGAAACCAAATGTGTTGCTAATAATTAATGAAGCGCACAAATTTGAGCCTGCCGCTGCAATAGCTGGTTCCAAGAGGGGGTAAAAGAGAAAGCTTGATGTTTGGTGTTCAGCCCAATCATAAAACATTTGGTATATCTACCACTTCAAAGACAACCCGAAACTGTTGGAAGAAATGCTAAGAGGATGACAATGATGATGTTTGGTTTCTGCATTGATGCCACAAGCTCAGATTGGCATATATGGTGTGGATCCAAACCATTCAATCAAGTGGCCACCTCTTTGGTGAACCAGTTCATAGACAAAAGTTGAGTCACTTGTTTTTGGATGGTCCAAAAACTTAACAGAAACATTGAAGGAAAGAAGGTCCATCATAAAATGGTTAAAACAATCACTTCAATCTTTGGCATTGACCCGTTAAAGTCGCTCTGGACTGGCCATCTAGATTGATCAACAGATGCACCAGTCTTACGATCTTTGACTTTTTTATCGGTATATAAATTTTGAGTTTTCCATCATTTAGTCTCTTTTTCTTGATCAACTTGTCCAATTTCAACTCTGATTCTATTTGTTCAATGAGTTCAGTTCAGGCCAGCAGACCTAACAAGCCACCTCATCAGTCCGATGTTGGTCTGGTTTCAAAAATACTGGTAGTTGCAAATAAATCATACCTGCCCAATAGGATTTGGGTTCTGAATTTCCACAGTTGAGGCCTTAGAAAGATCTGGTGAAGTTTCCTGCAGATCCATATATAAGGTGAACAACTCAACAAACAATGCCCCAAAGATTTCCTTTCTGTGAGGTAGGACATTTTCTACATTAGCAATTGCGCCAACAGATCAAACCTAATGGCCATTCAATGCCAGTAGATTCTTAAAATCCCAAAAATGTTATTACATGAAGCAGTACATTGTTGATTGATTGAGCAATTAAACATCGGTTAGCGCATTGCATAGAAATCATACCTGCTCATTTGGCTTGACAAGACCCCGCAAAAGTCCCTGCAAATCCCATAAACTCCGTGAAAAACTCAACATGGGATGCCAGGAGTTCTTTTCTATCAGGGATTTGAATAATTTTCACATTGTCAAGAGAACCAACAATCAAAGACGAGCCCCTCTAAAGCATTCAATTTTAAAATTATCAAACATGTCATCTTCCCTTAATGAACCACTGTATCCAAAAGAAAGATGACAAAAGTTGCAATTGATAATTGAGACTACCACAGGATGAAGCCATATCAAGTAAATACAGAATCTCAGGGGAGAAGGGTGGTACCCCGGACTGTTGAATAGCATAGTAGGTTCAAACATGTGTAAGTCTATCAGTTCGATTGGCAGGGAATCTATCCAGGAAGAGCAGTCTATTCCAGGCAAAGTGGGGAGGTGTTTGACAAGGGGATCCAGTATGGTGTGGGTAGCAGAAATAGGATCCGGTTTTGGAAGTATGTGTGGGTTGGGGTTATGAATCTGGAAACCCCATTCCCTTCCATTTTATCATTAGAAGTAAACAAAGAAGCCAAGGAAGCAGATTGCTATGAATTCTTAGGAGGATCTTTTGCATAAAATGTTTTCCTTCAAAGAAATCTTAACAATGCTGACTCAAGGGAATTCTCTATTCTCACACGTGCTCTCCACGAGGTAGCATTGTGTCTAAAGAGAAGATAGAAAGAAATGAAGGTGGTCAGCTAGTGTAGGTTTTAACTTCCAGATCTGTCATGTTGAAGGGTGCAACTGGCAGCCCTCGCTCTCCCGTGTGCATGTGTAGAAAACCCCTATCCTACCTGGAGTCCAAGCCCTCATCTGGACCATTGTACTGAATAAAATCCCCACCGTCTATAACCTGAAAAAGAGGAATATGGTGATGCCTAATGTGTTTCATGTGTGGAAAAAATGAAGAATCTGTCAGTCACTGATTCCTTCATTGCTAGTTGGTGTGGGAAATTTGGGGAGAGACTTGGATTTTCTAGAATCCAGTGGGCAGTGTAGAACCGTATACGATGTTATTGTTGGATGGTCCATTGGCCTTTCCCTGCAAGAGGTAGGATTATCTGGAAATTGCTTCCCTTTTCTATCCTCTGGGGTATTTGGAGAGGAATGATAGGATATTCAACGTTAAAGCACCCCCCATTGCCTATGTTAACAGAGCGTTGGGTATATGGTATTAGGGTGTTCGAGTGGACCTTGACGCTGTTCAAAGAGACTTCTTTTGAGTCACAGCAAAGGGATTGGTACTCAATTGTTTTTGGAGAATATTTCTTTGGCCTCCCAGGCCCTAGATGATTGTGGGAAAAGATGCTTTTGATTCTTTTTCTTTTTTCGGGCTAGTGTGCCTGGTGTCCTTCTGTGTATTTTTTGGCTCTTAGCTAGGTGATGAGAGCACCACCTGTGCTGCTGTGTCTTGTGTAGTTTGTTTTGGAGTGTTTAATGATTTGGTTTCCTTCTCAAGAAAAAAATCAGGTGGTCTGCATGTCAGTCAAATATAAAGCATTGGCTTTTTCCCATCCATTCATTTTGCCCGTACCCGTGTGGCCCACTCGATGAGTAAACCAACCTACTTGGGACCAGGGCATGTTCATGAGGGCCCAACGTGATAAAAGGCCAGGATCTTCCGTCCACACACCATGCAACACAAATCAACAATCTCTCCTCATATCAATCACCTTGGCATTTCTCTGCGTGTTAGACTAAGCTAGACAGTCCGATAGAAACTCTAAACATGATACGCACCCAAACTCATTCCCATTGTGCCAATGAAGCCAGTGTTTTCAGATTAAGCAGTCAAACAGACAAAAGTGAAACTAGAAGAACCAGAGTAGCTTTCTAATGAGCAAAGTAAAAACATGAGAAAGACGAGACAGGAAGCAAATTACAAAGGAGGTAATCAGGTGCCCATAACTATTGCCGCTCTCATCGCTCCGTCCCTAGCAAAGGAATTGGCAACCTCATTAGCCTCTTAAAAATTGAGAAAAAAATTATATCCAAGAAACAAGCAATGATCCATAGGAATAGAATAGAGCCACATGCATGCTTAGGTTATTCTGTATTCAAAACTTAAACCAACCTTGTTAGACCATTTCAGTCCACATGCATTGCATAGAGTCCTTGGGCCAGCTGGACCTCGGCGCATCATAGGAGTGGATTTTGCACTAGTGCCACATTGGTGACATCTGCACATGCCATACAATTATTATGAGCAAAAGAATAAAGAATAAAAATAAAAAAGCAACAGCATAAAATAGATTTGCAAAGTTCTGTTTGTGCAACTTTTATCAGAAATTACTCTGTAGAAACTATGAATACCAGCATAGCAAAATAATGGTTTGGAACTCACGCAGTTGCTTCATGACCATCATCTTGTGAAGAGCTTTGTGCAGGATCCAAGCCTGAAGAAGCCGACACTCCTTCCTCGGAAGTGTCATCCTTGGATGCAAACTGACCTTTTTTACGCCGCATCCTGAAGTGGTCATAACATAAACAATGTATATCAAAATGGAAGCTCACATTCTAGAAACAAATATGATCCAAGAAAATGTAAGAAGAGGGAAAAAAAAAAAAAAAAGCCTTTATCCTTCTTTCTTGTTCTTTTCTAAAACTTTCTGATCTATCAAGTGGCCTAATTTAGTGGTCTAAGGTTCGACTCCAAGGACCCTAGTTTAAGCTATGACTCAGTCCGCTATCCTTCTTGTTCTTGTCTTTTCTTTAACTTTCTGATCTATCAACCAGCACCTAAATCACTGTTCACTCTTGTTTGACCATCCCTAGACATCACCTAACCCAAAACCAAAACTTCCAACTACCACCTTTAATCTGTCACGCACCAAAGAAAATCATGTTGAGAACAAAAGGTCATGCAAGATTTATATCATTTACTTGTAACTGTTTCAATCAGCATGATAAGGATTTCAACACAGATAGCATCTATATGATGATCTGAACCATTCACGTTCTCATTACTAGAAAACTACAATATTATATTAATGCTTCATTGACGATCCTGACTTTTGACTCTTGGATTTGAATATGAGCTATTAAAAATGTACTTTTCAATGTTCCACATTTATCTTCATATGCAATCATCCTTTCAACCAATCTTTCTTAGGATGGCCCCTATAGCATATAATCCAGAGTATGAAGGGTTCAGATAATCATCTAAGAGACAATCTAGGGGAGAAAATCACCCCACAGGCCACGCTAGCCGTTATAAAGTGGGCACCGTATCCTATCAAAACCTGACAAAGAGGGACTGTGCAGGCTCCACTCGAGAGCAGGTTGGTATGCTCTCTTTTTGGGGGGGAAAATATAAGCCATTAACTGGTTTTTGTGGGTAAAATATTAACCATACATTGGTCAGCAGCCACACCTCTAAATTAGCAAAATAGTAGTCTTTTCACCAATTGGCTTCCCATGGCCAATGAATATTTAATGTTCTGCACTCATGGAAAATAATTGCAGGTGTAAAATTGTCCCCAGCTAGTCTGCTACTCACATGATATATAGAATAGATAAACATGAGTAATCGGTATCTTGTGACTTAATCAAATAGTTCTCCCACACATGGTATTAGGCACATTGAATTTTTGCTTCTTTTTTTTCTTTGATTCAAGGTAGTAAAGTTGACTTTTGAGGGCTTCAAAGGATTTGTATTTTTTTTTTGTCATGCCTTTTTATTGTTGAATCGATGTCTTAAAACCCAGAGTGGACCTCAATCCGTTGTGGGTGGTTCAGTCAAACCACCGGCCCAGCCGGTTTTGTTAGCTCAGTGGTTAGATTGTCTAGAAATTGTGGGTTCGAACTTTGATTGATGTAGTTGCTTTCTTTTCTTCTTTTACAAAATGGCTATCCACTTAACCAACTGTGTTTTAAGATCAACAAGCCAATTTTGGTGGCTGGTTCACCCATCCAGTCCAGTCAGTGTTTCAAAACACTGGCTAAGGTCACGTAGGAGAATGGATAAAGGTAGGGGTGTCAATGGGCCGGGTCAGGCCGGGCTTAGGCCTGCAAAAATCAGATTTTTTTTTTTTAAGGCAACGGAATTTTATTAAGAGAAAAACCAGAAAAAGAAAAGGCAAAGCACTGTTGAGATAGCAGAAACAGAAAAAGAAAAACTACAAGCCTAAAAACAACAGATTAAACTCCTTCAGCCCCACAACGTTAGCCGCCCATTCGATGAACAGATTTTTAGCTCGAGAGACCACAACTTGAACTGAAGCATGGATGTCATTAAAGCACCTGTTGTTCCTCTCCTCCCAGACTGCCCACCAGATGGCCAGGATACACATTCTCTAGATCCGGGTCTTAGATTTTTCCGTCTTGAAGGCCAAGATGCTAGCATGGACGAAGCAGAGGGCAGGAGGCACACGCTGAAATTAAACCTATTGAAGAAGTCCAACCAAATTTGGCCGATGAACGGGCAATGGACCAATAAATGATAAATAGTTTCACCATCTTTCATACAGCAGAGGCAGATATTAACGAGTTGCATACCACGCTTCCTGAGATTATCTACTGTGAGGATCCTGTTTTTCCCAACCAGCCATCCGAAACAAATATATTTAGGGGGAGCTGAGTATTTCCAGATGAAAGGGGAGGCAATGCCCGCTAAAGTGGTAGTGGGGAGGAGGTAAAGAGTAAAGGGATTTAACCGAGAACACGTTGGATTTATCCCTATTCCAAATCAACTTATCTGGAGTGGATGGATCAGGAACCATAGTAGTGATACAGTTCAGCAGCCCCACGAACTCGTTAATCTCCCAGTCATGAAGGTTCCGAGTACACTTTATATCCCACACAAATCCGGCATCAGTCTGCGCATAGCATCTATTGATCGGGATCTTCCTGTCAGTGGCCAGGCTATATAAATTCGGAAATTTGTATTTCAGCGGCGCGTCTCCTACCCACAGGTCTTCCCAGAAACAAATAGCTGATCCCGCTCCCATTTCGAAACCTATATTATCAACCACAGCTTGTTTGGAGCCCAAGATCCCTTTCCAAATGAAAGAGGCTCTGTAGGCTGAGGAGTCTTTGGTCCACCAACCACCTGGAGAAGTTCCGTATTTCCTTTAATGATGTTATTCCACAGTGCATCTTCCTCAGTACCCAATCTCCAAGTCCATTTGCCTAGGAGAGCTTTGTTCATGATTTTCAATTTTTTAATGCTTGCTCCCCCTTCCTGAAAATGTAGCTTCTTCTGGTTCTCTTTACCGCACCAGAGGAAGTCTCTTCTTAGCTTGTTGATACGATCCAAAACCGACGCCGAGCATCTGAATAAAGACATGAAGTACGTTGGAAGGTTTGAGAGAGCAGCTTTGATGAGTGTGAGTCTCCCTCCCATAGATAAGTATTGGCACTTCCATCTGGCGAGTAATTTTTGAAATTTATTGACGATCGTGTCCCACATCGAAATCGGGGGAGGCCCTAAGGCCAGGGGCAGACCTACAAAGGTTGTGGGGAAGGAAGCAGGAAACCCTAATAAATTGGCATACGTAGCCAGATCAGCATCATCTACGTTTACCCCAAATATTTTTGATTTAGCCATGTTGATTCTCAGCCCCAAAACCGCTTCGAAGCATCGAAGAGTCGTATGTAGGTTCTCAATGAGAATCGGATCCGCTTCAGATAAAATGATGGTGTTGTTCGCAAATTGAATGTGAGATACCGGGGTGGAGACACCGGGCATTGTGATTCCTTTCAGAATCCCTGAGTTCTAGCCATTTATCAGCATCTGAGAGAGAGCTTCGCCCACTACAAGGAATAGGAGAGCGGAAAGAGGGTCTCCTTGATGGATGCCCCTTGAGCTGGCAAAGAAACCTTTGAGGGCGCCATTGATAAGGACCGAAAAGTGAGCTGATTCCACGCACACCTTGATCCACCTTCTCTACTTCTCACCAAACCCCATTCGGGATAGCATGTACTATAAAAACCCCCAGTCGACGTGATCGTATGCCTTCTCGATATCAATCTTAAAGAAGATACACTTCGCCCCCATCTTGTGGCTCGAATGGAGACATTCATTAGCAATCAGGGCACAATCAATAATCTGCCTGCCCTTGATGAAAGCGTTCTGGTATTTTGAAATTAGTTTCCCCATGATTTTCAACAGCCTGGAAGACAGGATTTTCACCAATATTTTGTAAGGACCTCCGATCAGGTTGATGGGTCTAAATTCAGAGAAAGAACTCGCGCCCGCAACTTTGGGGATTACCGAAATGAAGGAAGCTCCAATGCCTTTGAATAATTTGCCCCTCAGAAATTCCATGACAACGTTATGTATGGTGTTCCAGAAAACTTGGAAGAACAGCATCGGGAAACCGTCCGGACCTGGAGACTTGTCTCCTCCCAGAGAATTTATAGCAGCTTTGACTTCTTCTTCTGTAAACTTAGCCTCAAGGAGATCAGCCTCAGCTTGATCAAGAGAGTTAAATGAGAGGCCATCAAGGCGAGGTCTGGACCAATCATCAAAAGAAAGCAGGGATTTGAAATGAGAGATTGCGTGCTCTGCTATTTCTTGTTTATCGTTGATCTGCCTTCCTTCCACAGTTATACTCCGAATGGCTTTGACACGTGCTCGCGTATTGGCCACACTGTGGAAATATTTAGTGTTTTTATCTACCTCTGAAATCCACCTAGCCCTCGATTTCAGACTCCATGATAATTCATCTTCGAACGCTCTGGAAGAGATGGATTGTATGATCTGGATACGTCTGGATAGCGTCTCTAAGGATATGGATTTACCCTCAGCGTCAGAGTCGAGTTGCGGCATTCTGCGAATAAGGCTTCAAATTCGATTTCACGCTTACAAAATTCGCCTTCCTTCCATTCTTTGATCTTCCCCTTGAGCAGTCGTAGCTTACATAGCAGTCTATGACCGAAAAATCCGTCAGTCTGAAATGTGGGCCACCATCTCTCTATCTATTGGCTGAAACCGCTAATTTGGAGCCACACTACATTGAATTTGAAGGGTTTAGGACCCCAATTTTCATCTTCCACAGATAGGAGGATCGGACAATGATCATACGTAATTCTGGGCAGAGCTCTCTGGCAGGTTAAACGGAAAGCCTCCAACCAGTCAGTGGATAAGAGAAATCTGTCCAATCGAGATTGGATTTGCGCCTGCGGCCATTGGACCATGTGAATTTTGCTCCTGACATTGAAAGGTCTACCAGCTCCTGGGTCTGGATCCAGTCAGAAAAAGCTTCCATAGCAGGGAATGCTCTACGTTGTCTGGAATGCTCAGCAGCGAAACGAACAACATTGAAGTCACCGACAAAACAACACGGCCCTGAGAATGACTGTCTAACAGAAGATAATTCATCCCAAAATAATGATCTGAAAGAATCCTCATTAGGACCATAAACAACAACAACGATGCAAGAAAAGTTAGATAACTTATCTTGAAGAGTAACTGTCACCGAGAAGGCACCTGAAGAGGAGGATAGCAGGTCCCATTTGGAGGACTTCCATGCAATAAGGATGCCTCCCGACGAGCCATCCGCGTCGAGTGTGACGAACGTAGCATCCTTGGCTGTCCAAAGAGTAGCCAGCAGATTATCCGGGAACCGAGAAACTTTGGTTTCCTGAAGGCATATGACCTCCGGGCCTTTCCTCCCAATGGGCTCCTTAATCAGACGACGTTTTTGCTTGGAGCCCAGCCCCCTCACATTCCAAGAAAGAATATTCATTGGGGCACCGAGATGCCCCGATATGCCTTGCGTCCGCGCCTAGCACTAGACGGAGTTAGCAGTCCTGGACTTGGCTACAAACTCTACAGTTTGCGATTGCTGGATGATCTGGGGACCCGTCTAGGAGGCATTCTGTTAGGAGGAAAGGGGGGGGGAGGGGTCTTCCCCTATTTTCGATCCATTGAAATAGAGCGGTGTACTCCTCTGATCTATTCCCAAATGACAATCCGAGGGATCGTCCTATACGACCGACCGCATCTCTGATCCATTTCTTGTTCTGGATCTCATCGAATATTTCCTCTCTACTCTTTCCTTCTGTTAAGATCATAGCACTATTCGCCTGGTGCTGATGAGGAGATTCAGCACGCGTCTAAAGGGGCTCTGCAACTATCACATCTCTGGCAGTGTTCTCTTGGAACAATGTAATGGGACCCATATCCGTCCAGTCCCTTGAGCGAGGAACAGAGAAGGCTGGGGAAGCAAGGAGGGGTAGGACTGCACTTATGACAGACGGCTCTCAGAATCTTCCCCTCTAGAGAGCATGTCCCCCGTGTCAGTTGGAGAGAGGTTTTGAACTGAGGAGGAAGGGGATGGGAGCTATGGGTAGGTAGATTTGAGGATTTGAGTAAGGGTGTTTTCAAGTGTAGGATGTGGATGAATCAGGGGAACGGATGAAGGGATAGGGTTAGATTTAGCTGACTCAAGTTCAGTTTCGGTTAAGGTAAATGGGGCCCACGCAATCGAATCGCATCGGGTACGGGTTGATAGTGGATCCGGAGCCCTAGACTCGAGCACTAATCTAGGGAAAGAGTCTCATGGAGCCACGTGTAGGGATAGGGCTGCCTCGGGGGAAGAAGAGGACACGCGGCATGATCCAGGTAATACAACTTTGCTGACGTTTGCGTGTTTGGAAAGCTCCTACACCGTATTGTGACGTGGCCGAATCGTCGTCGCACACATCTCCTACTAGCACGATGTGATTGTGATGATCCTTCTCCCGATATCCTGTTACGTCAAGCGAGCCACGTGGCGAACGCTCCCGCGCCCTTAATCGCTTCTCGCATAATGAAATGATCGCGCCGGTGTGAAACAACTCGGGAGCTTCTGCATAGCTGCCACATAGCCTCCCAAAAGACTGGTGACTGGCGTTCTGTACGATGGAGGCAGGATGGCTGGCAGGGGTCGCACTCGGTGCTCCGCTGGAGTGTGGACGGCGAGTTCCTTCTTCTGTCGTCTTCTCCGGCTCCAGCTCCAGCTCCAACCCCTAAGAAGGCGGCTCCCTTGTTCTCCATGTCTCCCCATCTAGGATAAGCAAAGTCTGGGGTCTCCTTCTGCACTGGGAGCAAAATCAACTGATCCTCAACTTTCACCTGTAGATGAGGAGGCATCGGAGTACCTTTCTTCCTCCTCACCCTAGCTCTGATGACCCCTAACTCCACACTGAGCTTAGTTTTGGGATCCATTTCCAGCAAGAACCCCAGCCTCGAAGTAGCCAATATGAGGAACTCATCATACCAACATTCCAATGGGATGTCCCATATGAGAATCCAGATGTTCTCCATTCCGAAAATGGAATATTCTTCCCATGATATAACTTTGACGATTGGGTCGTAAGAATGAAAATGGCCCACCATCGTAAGCATCTCAGGGTTCAAACCCGCCATCGTAAGCATCTCAAGGTGCAAAAATCAAATTTTTGAATAAGGCCTGTCCTAAAACAGTTCAAAATCCAGGCCGAGACCAACCCCAGGCCCGTCCCATTGACAGCCCTAGATAAAGGTAACCAAGAAGTGGGTGAATGGACAGACATCATTACGAAGAGGAAAGATGGCGGGCTAAAGGCAGGGCTTTGCCCATCTAGTTTTTCTATTCCTGAACAACCTCCCTTTCGGCTCTTCCACAGATGACGTAAAGGAGCATTTCAATGACTGTTGCATCATAAAGGATGTTTTGTTCTGAGAAACAAGGTATCTTTCTACCGAAGGTCTCACTTTATTAATAAAGGGCAAAGAGTGATGCTAATCAGGCGATACCAAAGGAAGGGTGGAGTCCAAATTCCGAAGAAAGTCTGGGGTTGATAATGGCCACTGGGCGTCCAGAGCAGCAGGAAGCATTCCTATTTCAAAGGAGAGGTTCGGTTCTTGTCTTGGAGAGTTGCTGGAAATTGACACACCTACCATCACAATTCATAGGAGCGGTCCTAAAATATGCCGAGAAACAATTTATTTTAGCCTGAGCTCTACTCAATCCCCTGAAGTTGGAGGACTGTAAAAATCTTTAAGCCCCTTTTGGAGGATTTGTACAGACTTTTCAGTCCAATGGTTGGCTGCCAAGTAGTTGGGATAAGGCTTAGACGATGATGATGTACAGTCCAATGGTCAAAAAGCTCATGTATAAAGAGTTCTGGATAACTAGAATCTTGATGTAGGTTTCGGTTATCATATTTAAGTGTACCATTTATTACAAGTTTTTTTTTTCCTTTTTTTTCTTTTTCTTTTTCTTTTTCTTTTTTGAAGATTTCCCTTTATTATAAGTTTTAAGGATAAGGCAATTATTATCATGGAACAATGGGGGGAAAAGCAAAAAAAAAAAATCTAGAGATTTCAGATTTTTTTCTAGATTATTCTAGGAAGGCAGTAGGCCATATGTATGAGACAATGAAATGAAAGGTTGAATGTTTTGAGTATTGATTGAATGGAAGTTATTTCTTTCGGTTTCCTGCAATGGCTTCTAGTCTAGGAGAGAGACTCTTCAAGACACTAGTGGTGCGATGCCTCTAGATGTTTTTGGTGTGATTCCACAGGCTCTCTCCTGTGGTGTGATTAACCAAGCATGTCCTTTTTCTTTCCTTTTTGTCTGTTCTTTTTCTGATGTAAGCGAATATATCATCAATTTTGTGGCATAATACTGGAGGCTATTTCCCCTAATATGTGAAGCAATCTGTCCTAGTTCAATGCGTGAAGTTGTGGTACATCAAGAGGCTAACTTTATAGCCAATATACTTGCTAAAGATGGTATTAGTTGCAATTCGCAAAGCTCTTTGTATTTCCTTTCCCTCTTTGATTTCTTAGCAATAAAACTCCATTACTTCAGGCTTTCTTATGCGGTGCAATTACACATGCTTATCCTTTTGTTTGATTTCTTAGCAAACTTCATTCCTTTTGTTTGTTCTTTGTTCTGTTGCAAGTAAATCATCAATTTTGTGGCACAATACTAAAGGCTAAATTCTTCTAATTTGGAAAGTAATCCATCCTAGTTCAATTCTTGAAGTTGTACATCAAGAGGCTAACTTTTTAGCCAATATACTTGCCAAAGATTATATTAGTTTTAAAGATCTTCATAATTCATTTCCCTCGTCGATTTCTTAGCAATAAAATTTTGTTACTTCTCAAATAAAAGATCAAACACTTTGCAGTTGCAAACTTTAGTCATGGCTAGACGGCATTCATGACTTCATCAAAAGATTTATTTTTTTATTTAAGGAATGACTTCATCAGATGATACCAGTCAACTTTCTTTCTTTCTTTTTTTTGGCAACATAGCATTCTTCCAGAGAGAATTTTGATGCAAAACATTAACAATAGTCCCCACCCAAAGCAATTTAAACAAACTTCCACTCATTTACAACATTTGATGAAATGGTGCAATTCATGACAAGAATTATATTGTTAAGGACATCCACCAATTTACCTCAGAGCAACCTCTTTGCGGACAGTGTACCGGATTTTCTTGTCATAACATCTCTCTTTTCGTTTTTCACGGAACCTAATTAGAGAAGCAAGTCTTTGTGGAAGATTTGAACGCCGTGGGAAGCCACCAACCTACAGAAGATGCACAAAATACAGTTATGTAACATTGAAACTAGAACCACAATAAAAGAATGTGCATCGTTGTTGACAGACCTTGTTATCCTGAGGACCACATCCTGCCAAAGGTACCTCACGTCCTCCCAAAAGTAATAGTACTGCCTGCACCTGCATTACACACATACCAACATGGATCAGACCTGGCTTTGCATACATATTAGGCAAACAGCAGTTAGATTTGAACCCTAATAAGAGAAGGGAAATGACATGACACAGTTATCCAAGTTATTTTCAATCAATAGCAACTTTATTTCAAACATAAACAAACAACAGAAGTTACTTAAATTATTAAAGACAAGGATTGCCCAATACATAGCAATATTCTAGCCACTCCCTCTTTTGCAAAACTACCGACTGCATCATTGGACTAGGGAAACGTGGTGAAACTCCACCTTACCATCATCCAAAATTCACAAGTAACCTCCGTGCTTCCTCATTGTTGAGCATGAAAGGGCACTGACCGTGTCCCATTTAACAAAGAGATACACTAAGAAAGAAGGATTAAGAATATTTAAGGGTGCACTTGGGCTCAAATATTTTTGGCAGAGTGAATGGTTATTCATTCCACGGCATCTTGGAAAACAAATTGGGTGTCATATTGCTTTGCCAATTTTTCCACCCTAAATATTGGCAGCACAATATTAATCTGTGGTAGAGAATCCAGAAAAATAGTATCACACACACCATATGTAGTTTTTTATTTTGTCCATTGGCCTGTGTAGCAGAACCGATAACAATCCATTATGCCAAAATAATCAAATCAGTTGGATTCAAGGCACATCAAAATGCACCGTAAACCTTCTAGGAGAGATTTTTCTTCAGCTTAGATGAGTTGTTCTTACATAATAGACCCAAATAAGCTACTTTGACAACCTAGGCCTGTTTGGTTTTGCTTGGAGAAGCAGTTTAGGGAGATTCTAATTCCCAAAACCATTTAATTAATTGCACACACATGGTTAGGAGCCGCATTAATTGCTTATTAAAAAATATATTTATAAAAAATAACTCCCATTTTCCTCATACAAGTTTGACCTACTTAATCGGCAAACTAACATCATTTGTAGCCCATGGCATGTCCAAAGTATACCATACCTGACGAATTTCCTGGATCTCTGACACATATATTGCCCGCCCAATCTCAGACATGTGTTTCGTCCCCTCACATGAGGGCCCCTCTTCGAAAGATGACCTCTTTGTATGCTGTTATTTTATATGGGGAGTTATTTGATACTCTAGAAAGGTAGCACGCTTGATATTCAGACACTCAGAAATTGCACAAGTGGCATACATTAACTTTATTTTTAGAATTCAAGTGGCACACATTAACTCAAACAAAACTGATCAAATTGTGGAATCCGTTGTAACCAAGTCACAGCCCCAAAATCAAATTGGTTGAACAATCCTAACCTCTGATTTGTGAATGCTTGCTTATTGGAAAAGGGCCATAGGATAATTTTCACATTCATATGGAAGTACACGGTCCCCCCCAAAAATCAGTGCCTTTGGATGGTTGGCAGGTAATAAAAAGATTCTGATGATGGATAATTTGAGGAAAAGAGGGATGATTCTGACTAACGCATGTTTGTGCTGCATGAGAAACGACTAACGAGGAATCAATTAACCATCTCCTGATCCACTGCCCGTTCACTTTCCCCATCTGGTCTGAGTTTTGCTCCCGGTTCAGCCTCAGTTGGTGTTTCCCGGAATCGGTTGATAGTCTCCTTCAAGCTTGGCATGGAGTCCGGATCGATAAGCGTAGAACTAGATTGTGGCAGATGGTGATTCTAGCTGTTTGGTGGTCTATCTGGGAAGAGAGGAACAACAGATGTTTTCGGGATGCTTCTTCCCTACCCCCCGCTGTTGCCTCAAAGGCCAAACGCCGAGTTATTGAATGGGTGGCCCAGTCGAAAGTGCTAAAGTGCTATGATCTTAATTTTCTAGGTGTCTAGTCCGGGTTGCCTCCTTGGCAGCCCCTCTAGCCCTCTTTTGTATTTTCTTTCTGTTTTAATATAATCATCATCTTTCAAAAAAAAAAAAAGAAATCATTTTTTAACCATCCAATAAATGTCCACCAACACAATGGTCAAATTATCAAACCAACATAACTTTTGTTACATGGTATATCCAAATAGGACCATAATTTGGACAGCTTAATGCTAGTTATGTGTATGCAATTTCTAAGTAATTTCCTGGAGCTCTTGTATAATATTCATACATCACACTTTGCCATAGTATTCCTTTTGTACAAATCTATCCAGATCCAATCTCTTAATCCATATGGCAAACTCCTATAAGTTCACAAAGCCCACATGCGTACTAAGGCATACACAGAATCACATGTGCCACTGTGGCAGACAGTGCAATGTCAGAGTTGCCAATTAGGTGGTCCAACTGCCAAGATATTCTCACCCAAAAATCAGGCCAGTGTACTCATCGGGTGGGCCATGATGTTAGAAACAAGTGGAGGGCTTAAAAAACTTCAAGGAATTTTTAAAGCCATGCACTTGTTTCATAAACAATGGCCAACCTCATTAGTTTACCAACCTAATTCTTGAGCCAATGCATCAACATAGTGTGCCAATTGTTCTTTCATGTATGCTTATCAAACATATTTACTTTTACATAAGCATTTCTCAATAAACAATTTCAATAATCAATCCTGCAAAGGAAGCAACCACAAAAAGACCCCTAATATCATCTCTAAAGATACTTCTATTCTAGCCCTAGATCACCAGTTGAACTACCATAAACGGTTCAATTATTTCCATGGCACCTGTTAGTGGTCCTATCAATGAACCTGATCTTCTCTACTGCAGCAAGAAGGCCACGGAAACTATGTCCGACCAAACAACCGACAAATCCAACCGAAAATCTGACAAATACAACCGTTCAGATTGTTTTTATTATCAATATGGACCAAACCCATGGTCCGATGATAAACCCAATAAGATCAACAATCAGATTACGCTATGGGGCCCATGGGACCAATCACATGATCCTCAACTTCATAGGATTTATTCACGACTTGTTCAACAAGTTCCCTCTGCATTTTGGCACTTTTTTGATGGGGCCACTTTTCAAGAATCAAATGCGCACTAGGGGGCCCATGGGACCAATCACATGATCCTCAACTTCATAGGATTTATTCCTGATTTGTTCAACAAGTTCCCTCTACATTTTGGCACTTTTTTGGTGGGGCCACTTTTCAAGCATCAAACGCTGTCAGAATGACAGAAAATTCATCCGTTTGACAGCCCTGTTGAGTTAGCTTTTAAGTGAGCCTAGCATCTTGCAATTCCAATACCGTTTGAATAACCTTGCTACATATAGGGACATTTCTGTGCTATGATGCTTCTCTGCCTCCAGGAGTACTGTTGTCTAGTTCCCTCCTTGTAGGAGGAACCTAATGGATGAGGAAGCGGAGGAGTTCATTCAGATCTTAGAGTGGCTCCATTGTGTCAAGCCGTCTTTGAGCATGGGTGATTCAATGGTGTGGTCAAAGGTCTAGTCCGACCCATTCTCAATTCGTTCCTTCTACAATTTGTTGACTGCAGCTCTTCGAATGTAACGTGCGATGATACATCTCATGTGTGGTCCAAAGGGCCCCTCCCAAGGTGGCGGTCGTTGCTTGGTTAGGGGGAAGGAACAGGGTACTCACAATAGACAGCTTGCAAAAGAGATCATTGGCAATTCCCAATTGTTGCATCATGTGTATAAAAGATGCAATAATATGAATGAAAGTAGACTTAGATGGTTTGGTCATGTGCAACAAAGACCAAGAACCGCGCCAGTTAGAAAAAGTGAGTTTGTACAAGTTGAAAGATCTAGAAGGGCATGGAGAAGGACCAAAAGGATGTGGCTTGAGGTAATAAGAAAAGACTTGATGACCTATGGTCTAACTGAAGGTTTGGTTCCTAACATAGTGGAATGGTAGAACAAGATTCATGTAGCCGACCCTAATTAATTGGGATAGGGCTTAGATGATGATGTTGAGTTCCCACTGTTGCCAAATACTCAACATGGATGATTAAATTGCTCATCCAAATCCACTATATAGACTTCCCAATGAATCACCCTCCAAAGGATATCCCATTCTCCAAATGCACTGCACATCCAACCATTGAGCGTTTTTCCATCGATGTTGGTATAAAAAAAAGAAAACACTAAACCTCAAACAAAATAGTAAAGAAACTGAATATCTGCCGTGCTGTCAAGCATATGAATTAATAGAGGGCTCGCCATTTGCTCCTTAGAAATGAAGCACATTCCTGCAAGAAAAATCTTCCAATTCTACACCAAATCTGCCATGACACCAATTAAATTAATGGATAGATAACTCGTTACTCTTCCTCTCCCAGACATGGAGCACATGCTTGCAAGACAAGTCTTCCTATTTCTAAAGTGACCATACATGAGGATCCCAATCTTGTCCACCTATGACATTTTAATGGAATGCTTCGACTCTTGATCGAACAGGGGCACCCCACATCTCAGACCTACCTTCTGGTCAATTCCTGTTTACTTAAAAACCTTCAGAAATGACCTCAAAAAACAGACACCCAGATTATTGCATGTTTTCAGAAGCACAGCCGAGGACGTATGCATATCCTCTAGCAAACCTACAAACGCCAAATTTCTTCATCCTTCAGGGTTAATTTGGATGACACTCCAAATCTAATTTAGATTCAGCAATTCCCTACATCAGAATGTGAAAATTTGGCCATTTAAGAGAGATGTCCTTGAGTGGGCAGTGGTTCTTGTGAATATCGATTTGAATGTAGCTCACTCTATCTTATTTTCTTGATCTTCTGCACTTTTTCGGCTGGCGGTTGCTGGGCCACTTTTTAATAAAATTCTATTCATAGCTCTTCCAAAAAAAAATATATAGATTCAGCAATTCCCTACATCAGAATGTGAAAATTTGGCCATTTAAGAGAGATGTCCTTGAGTGGGCAGTGGTTCTTGTGAATATCGATTTGAATGTAGCTCACTCTATCTTATTTTCTTAATCTTCTGCACTTTTTCGGCTGGCAGTTGATTGAGCGTTTACTAAACGCCGGAATGAAGCCAGAACAGCAAGAATGATAGTACGCTGGAATGAAGCCAACGACTGAAATCGACCGACAATGAGAGACTGGAATTCAACCTGGGAGGTAATGGAAGATCGGGACTACCGGAAGAACGCCGGAACTGCAGATTCAGATCGGGAAACAGAAGGAGCAATAGTTACAGATGCTGGTCTCGAACCCATCGACCGTGACACACAAAGGGGGAAACAGAAGGAAGAATGGATTCAGGTCGGGAGGAAAAATCGGGCCCGCGGGGTACATTTGAAGAAATATAATACCCTACCAACCTTGTTCGTTAAAGGTTACCCAGAGGGATGGTTTCCCTTAAATCTGGAAAGGGTTTTTGGTAGAGCTGGGGCAGTTATAGATGTGATCATGCCCAGAGATAAAGCCAGCGGGCAGTATCGAGGTTTTGCTCTCATCAGAATGAGCTCGGAGGAGGAATTATCCCAGGGCAGTCTCGATGTTACATGGTCAGAGCTTTGAGGGGAAGAAACTATTGGTGCAAAGAGTGAGATTCAGGCCTGACAGGGTCGTTTCTAAAGGCCCTCTTTCGAACAAACCAGCGAATCGAGATGCCACGAAGACAAACAGCGCAGATCGAACAACCTGTTCTTACCAGGACGCCTTGGTCCATCCAACTCTATCTCCGCGCCACACAAAAGAGTCGGAAGAGCCACCCGTCATCTCGGAGTCAAATCCTTCTTATCCAACTAAGGAAGACCCATTTTCTGTGAGGATAGGGATGGATGTTCTTCTTAAAGCGAAAGAGGCATTGGAAGACACCGTGGTGCTGTTGACTCGTGATGACGCTACCCTCTCTCAAATCAGGAACTGGATCGACGAGGTCTCAAGAATCCGACCAGATATGTATTCGTTGCGACCAATAGGCTATAATGAAATTTGGGTAAAGGGCAAAAACGGCATGAGGCTTGACTCCCTTATCATGGCGGGAGCGATTCACAGGGAAGGCCCCATATGGAGTGTTATTTCTTGGAATGAGTTTTCTTCCTTCAGCATGGAAGACTCATGGTTTCTCATTTGGGGAGTCCTGCTTGAATGCTGGAATGACGAGTTCTTTCAACAGGTCTCAAATCTTCTTGGTTCCTATGTTCAGCTCGGCCCCAAGACGAAGGTGGCTGAAGAAATGGTGGTTATCCGAGTTTGCATTCGAAGAAGAAAGGGCTCTACCATTCCTCCTCACATTCAAATCCAAGTTGACGATAGATCTATCTATCTACCTATTCAAAAAGACAAGAAGAACACCCCGCTACCTCACTGGGGAGATTGCTGGAGGTCCAAGGAGCCAGATCTTTCGTCCTCTCTACCGGTCGGCCAGATTCACGACGGAACTCGCCCAGGCTGCTCCCGCGGCGCACCGGACATGCAAGCTCCTCCCTTATCTCAAACGCGCAAAGATGAGACCTTCCAGCGCTCTCACTGTCACCCGCTTACTTCGGTAAGACGTTTTCAGTCCTTAAGCCTCGAGACAGTGCAGACGCGTGGTAAGTTGGCTTCGCCATGTGCCTCTGAGACGCGTGAAGATCTAGCATCGACACGCGGAGAATCGTCAGCTTTGCGTGCGTTGAATTCGCATCCCAGCCCTACACGTGCTCAGCTAGAGTGTTCGCTGGGTCCAACACGTGTCCTTGACATGTCTACCCCGCCCGCGGAGCATTTACGATCAACGTATAGGCACAGCACTCAAGTTACTCCTCCACCGCAGGATACAAGTGAAGTCTCCCTTATCGAGCCGTGTGGCGATCTTTTACCCCACTCCGACCCTCATATCTCCCTTTCTAAATCCGCGCCTACAGTTAAGGGGATAATCAATCTCCTTTCCCTTCCCGATCATTCCTCAAACCAGCAAATCCTTCACCATTTCCACTCAAACATCCTACGGCTCGAGCTGGTGGGCCCTCACCTCGGTTTCGATCATGACTCGCTCCTCTCAGATAACCCTCCCTCGCCTACCTCAACAGCTTCCACCCCTTTTTCCTCTATCACTAACAGATCTGACCAAGGCCTTCTCACCTTATTTCAGGAACTCCCAGATACAGAGGTCATTGACGCAAAACCGCTTCAGATTCGTGAAGCTTCAGAATCAGATCCTATCCTAGACGATACGACCAATAGCATGGTCAATGCAGATCGAGCAAAGTTATTTCGGAAGATTCAAAACAAAAAATGGATTAGGGATGCGGTGGGCCACGTTAGCAGAGCGCTGGGCCTATCCTTTGGGGACTGTTCAGAGGACTACTTGGCCATTTTTCATTGTGTGGAAGCTCGGGGTCGCCCTCTCTCGTTCTCTAAATCTCCTCATCCCCGCCGATCCAGATCTTCCAACAGCAACGACTCCCAATAGTTGGCGATGCTTTCTGACCTTCTTGCCAAGGCAAAGGGTACCCGGGGAAGGCTTGTTTCTCAATGAAAGTTTTATCATGAAACGTGAGAGGCGTTGGGTCCAAGCAAAAGAGATGCCTCATAAAAGACTCATGTGACCGTCATCATCCTCAAATCATCTGTCTTCAGGAAATAAAGGTTGCTAAGTTTGATGATAAATTGCTGGCTACTCTCTGGGGGGCTTCTGATGCCAAATGGATTATTCTAAATGCTCAAGGTAGCGCTGGTGGCATCTTGCTCGCTTGGCGCTCGTCTTTTTGGTCGCTGCAAAATAGTTGGGTAGGCTAATATTCTATGTCTGCTCAGTTGATTCAAGTCTCTTCTGGTACTCGGATTCTCATGTCCTCTATCTACGGGCCTACTGACAATGCCAAAAAACAAGACTTTTGGGACGAGTTAAGCAACATCAGAAGCGAATTCGAAGGTCCTGTGTGCCTTGCTGGAGATTTCAACGCAACTAGATCCCCCTCAGAAAAATCGCATGGTAATAGGTACTCTCCTTTAATGGCTGCTTTCTCTAACTGGATCGACGAACATGAGATGGTGGACCTTCCCCTCCTGGGATCTAAGTTTACCTGGACCAACGGTAGAACCACCCCCGTCCTCTCCAGACTCGATAGATTTCTTCTATCTTCCGATTGGATGGCTCACTTCTCCTACTCATCCCAAATTGCGCTTCCAAGAACCACCTCTGATCATAGGCCTATCGAGCTTACTCTCGAGGGTGCAAACTGGGGACCCAAACCTTTTAGATTCTATCTCTCGTGGCTTAAGATTGAGGGTTTTCACCAGAAAATCTTGGATTGGTGGGATGAACTCCAAGTAAAGGGCTTTGCTGGTTTTAGACTTTTTGAAAAGTTAAAACATCTAAAAAGCAAGTTGAAAGAGTGACATCAGCAGGAATTTCTTATCAGAGAACAGGAGTTGGACAAGATCCTCAAGGAATTGCAAAGAATTGATGAGAATGCAGAACTCCAGCCAATGCCCCCGAACATTTTGGCCCGTAGAATCTCTCTTATCCAATCTCTCTCTGTCAGGGCGCTAGAAAAAGAAATTTCTTGGAAACAAAAGTCTAGGGTCCAATGGATCAAGGAAGGGGATAAAAACACAGCTTATTTTCACAGCATTACCAATATGCGGGACCGATGTAACCAGATTACCAACAATATTGTAAACAGGAAGAGAACGGAAGACCAAGAAGCTATCACGATGGAAGCTGTATCCCATTTCAGAGATCGAATGCAGGGAGAATACTAGAACAGACCTCACTTGGATGGGCTGCCCATGGCTACTCTCTCTACTGCCAAAGCAACGTCCCTTGAATCCCCTTTCTCGATTGATAAGGTGAAGCTTGCCATCGACTCCATGGAGGGAGACAATGCGCCTGGTCCCGATGGATTCCCAATCAAATTTTTCCAGGTATTTTGGGATCTTATTCACAAGGACCTTATGGAATTTTTTACTGAATTTTTCAGCCGTGGCAAATTATCCAGGAGCTTGGGGGCTACCTTCATAGCCCTTATTTCAAAGGTTTCTGGGGCTGCAGCGATCCAAGACTTCAAACCGATCAGTCTTGTGGGGAGTTTATATAAAATTCTCGCGAAGGTCTTGTCTATTAGACTAAGGAAGATCATGGGAAGCATCATTTCCGCAAACCAGCATGCGTACATAGCCAAAAGACAAATCATCGATTGTTCCTTGATAGCTAATGAATGCCTTCATTCCATCAATAGATCTGGACAGAAGAGCGTGATGTGTAAATTGGACATCGAAAAAGCCTATGACCATGTCGATTGGAATTTTCTACACTACATGATGAAGAAAATGGGTTTTAGCAGTAAATGGTGTGCGTGGATGCTTGAATGTTTGAAATCGGCTCATTACTCTGTCCTCCTGAATGGTTCCCTAAAAGGATTCTTTAAGGGATCCCGTGGTTTGCGGCAAGGAGATCCCCTTTCTCCTTTTCTTTTTCTCATCATTGGGGAGGCCCTCTCTCAAATGCTTTTAAGAGGTCAGCAGGAAGGTATCCTTAAGGGTATTCCCATGGAAGGTCTCCATTTGCCTATCACCCATCTCCAGTTCACCGACGACATTCTCATATTCTCTGAAGCCAATGCTGAAAACATTTTCAACCTCCGCACCACTATTCGTTGCTTCGAAGTTGTGTCGGGTATGCGCGTTAATCTCGCCAAATCAAAGTTTATTGGCGTCAATCTGGACAACGAAGATTCGACTTCTTTGGCAGGAATTCTGGATTGTGCAGCCGGCTCGCTTCCTTCGTCTTTCATGGGTCTCCCATTATGCACTGGTCCGCCTCCTCAGGCTCTATGGAGTGAGATCGTATCCAGATTTCAATCCTTCCTAGCTCGATGGAGATGTAGGTACTTGACTTTCGTTAGCAGGCTGACCCTCATTAAGTCAGCCCTGTTATTTCATGTCTCTCTTCAAATGTCCGCCTGCAGTGTTGTCTTCGTTAGAGAAGATTAGGAGGGATTTCCTGTGGCATGGAAAGAAGGACAAGAAGCAATTTCACCTCATCAATTGGAAGGAAGTGTGCAGCCAGACTCGTATGGGAGGGGTTGGGATCAAAGATCTAAAAGTTATGAATCAAGCTCTCCTCGGTAAGTGGATATAGAGACTTGGATCGGAAAGCGGGAATATGTGGAATCGTATTATCAAGGGCAAATACGGCAGTTCGCAAAATGGTTGGTGGACTAAAGACGAAGCCACGGGTACTGATTCAAGCATTTGGAAAGGCATATCGAAAATGAAAAAGACCGTTATTGGTAATATCGGTTTCGCGTTGGGCAACGGGAAGAGAATCCGTTTCTGGTTGGATCCTTGGTTAGGAAGGCAGTCGTTGAAAGACAAGTTCCCTCACATTTTCAGCCTCTCGCCTGTCAAAGATATTTTGGTAGCTAACAGTTGCACTATCACCGAAGGTAAAGCTGTTTGGAATATTAAATGTTGACACAATCTGAACGATTGGGAAATCGACGAGTATTCAAAGATGATGCTATTCAGCTTCTGTCCCGGTGCATTCTGAAACTGACTCCATTATTTGGAATGTAGAAAAATCCAGCAACTTCTCAGTTCGATCCCTGTACAATTTTCTTATCAATAGCAATTCTGACATTGCCAAGGATCATTGTTATCAAATGCGATCGCATATGCGCATACTTTTGATCGCATCGCATATGCCATGATGGCATATGCGATCTGGCAAGTATGCCATGGCATACTTTTGTATGCGATAAATATGAGATCGCATATGCGAGTATGCGATCGATACCATATGCGATGGCATATTTCCCAATAGCCAAGAGTGAAAGATTTTTATTTTATTTTTATTTTTTATTTTTTCAAATTGGATAACTTTTGCCTATAATTAGGCTCTCATATCCCCTCCATTTTCATTATTCTTTACTCCAAAGCTCTAAATCTCTTACTCTTTCTCTCTTACACTTCTTTCTTTCTTACTCTAATCTCTACAATTATTTCAATTATGTTTATTTTTTGTATTTTATAAGTTGTCTTTGTTGTAAGTTATAACTTGTATGTTGTTTCAAGTTATCCATTTATCATTAAAATTTCTTTCTTCGAAGTTTATAATAATTAGTTATCTTTTAATGTAGCTTGTTAATTGTTTTGTTAAAATTTATATAATATAAGTAATTAAATATATCACTTAATGAAACACACAAACTATAATGAAATAAGTAAAATAACCCAATCCAATCATGTGTACTAATTAGATGAGTTTTCCCCTCTTTTTTTTTTTTTAGAATTTTTAGGTTTTTTTTGGAAAAAAAAAAATATGCCATGGCATATGCGATTGTGCGATCGCATATGCGAACAGCATATGCGGATCGCATGCGATGGCATATGCGATTTGACAACATTGCCAAGGATACTCTTCATTTTTGTTGGAAATATCCCGTGCCTCCTAAGTTGTCGGCTTTTGCTTGGCTTGTCTGCAAAAAGAAGATTCTTACTGTTGACAACCTCAGGAAAAGAGGTATGGCTTTAACAAACATCTGCCTATGTTGTATGCGGGACGAGGAATCTGTCAACCACCTGTTGCTTCACTGCCCCTTCATCTCAGAAATCTAGTCGGATCTCCTTTCGCGTTTCAACATGTCTTGGGTTTTTCCCAATTCGGTCGATATGCTGCTCCTTGCGTGGAACAGGGTGGAATGCGGTAACTATCTTACTCATCTTTGGAGGATGGCTATTCTAGCAATCCGGTGGACTGTGGTTAGTTTGGGAAGAAAGAAACGGGAGATGCTTTACAGATTTTTCCAATTCGGCTCAGGTGGTTGCTTTCAGGGCCAAGTGCAACATAAGTTACATAAGTGAGTGGGCCTCCATTGATGACAAACTAAAAGATTGCAATCTTCTATTCTTGGGGACTTAGCCCTTTCTGGGTTCCCTTTGTTTCCGCCCCTCTCTGTCTTGGTCATTGTGGTTTTTGAGGCTGCTCTATTTTTCTGTTTTTGTTTCTTTCCTGTTCTCTTTTCTTTGTCGCTGTCTGCTACCTCGGCAGACTTTTTGTTTCCCTTTTTTTCTGCTCTTTCTTTTCGTTTTTAATGGAAATGCATTATCTCTCCAAAAAAAAAAAATTTGCCATTTAGGCACACTCCTTTGAAATTGAGACAACATGGCATTTTCTCTCCAAACCACAAGCCCTAATTATGAGCACGTTTGGATGCCATTTGAAATCATGGTTCAGATAGATTCATCATTTTACTCAAAATGGGAATGTAATAATTGGCCATTTGACCCATGCCCATTCTTATTTGAAGCCAAGAAAGCCGCTTCTCTGCTCCAAAGCACAGGAAATATCGTTTCTCATATGACTAGAATGATGGTGATCTTGATTTCGACAGAAAATATCCTTTATGCACATCATTTCAGGCAAGCCCAGATATGCTCTATGGTTCCTCCAATAAATTAACTTCCATATAAACCGATTAATCCAGATTCTGAAAGGGGACATCTGGATGCCTGTAAGCTCTGTAAGTAGGAAGTGACTTACATGTAAGTCACTTACAGGTGGTGTTTAGGGAGAAAATTCACCTGTAAGAGCACTTAAAAAAACCGCCAGGAAACTTCACGGGCCGGCAGTGAGAAGTCACTTCCCTGTAAGTGACTTACAAATGAAAGTCATTTTAACTTAAAAACTTGCAGAATCCAAACGACCCCAAAGCAAGACCCTATTATTAACCCTAGAATCTGATCAGGACAGTAAGTTCATGAATCTGATTTAAAAAAATCCCTGTGATGGATATCAACCTCTATGAGAATTTTATAAATTACAAAATAAATCAACAATTTACAGACCTTTTCAGGCGAGACAGCGTGGAAAACGTAGACTTCGTCCTGGAATGAGAGCATCAGCTGATTCATATCCTGGGTCCTCAATGCCCCGGCGAGACTGGGATCGGAAACGTTCTCCCCAACCATTGTCTTGTCGTCGCCGCCATCCATCATCTCATCAACTCCACTGCCTCCACCACCGCCACCTCCATCTTCATAATGGACGCCCGAGGGGTCAGCAGAATCGCCGTTATCGCCGTCGATCTGGATGGGGAGGTGCACACCGTCCATGTGATGGGCATCTCCATCTTCATAGCCATACATGGCATGATGATCAGGATACTGACGATGGTCCTGAGGTGGGGAACCCGGTTCCGAATCATTTGCCTCAGACATGTTGAAGAAACCCTAGCCCTAGGAGTCTAAAACCCTAGCCCTAGGAATCTAAAACCCTAGCCCTAGAATCTGAAACTCTGCGTCGGAAGCATCCTCTGTTAGAGAAATGCCCAACCTTGAAATGAAAACGAAACGGGGAAAGAAAACACCTTTTAGGTGGAAGAGGAAACAAGCCTTGGAATTGAAAGGATTTACGATTATGCCACTCTATGACAATAACAGGATGGCTCCTGTTGAGCTTTCGGAGACTTTTCGCAAACGGAGTTTTGGATTGCGGGGGAGAGACGAGGGTAAAGCGCAAAAAATATAATTTGATACTTTGGCTGACCATGATGAATGATACGCAGGCAGCTAGAAATAACCTTGAAAATGCATACTTCGAATATAAATAATTGAAATTGAACCGTCTAAAATATGGTTCCTAGTTTAGATGTATGGTGACCCAAAAATTAAGGTCATTTGATTACCATACTACCAGATTAGTGGAGAATCATTGCACGGCTGAGAATGAAAAATTTCCATCATCCTATTTCCACATACAAGCGTCTACGAATGATTCCCATCATCCCATTTCAACAAAGAAGCGTCAATGAATGAGATGTCAGGAGATCGCGACCGTTCATCGGGTGGGCACGCATCCTCACGTGACGATCTCAACATATATTAAGTATTGCTGCCAGCGTCAACATCCCTTTTAATAAGAATTGATGAAATTTGACTGAATACATGGTTTTTGTAGGATAAATGACTTCAAAGTATACTCAACAATAGCTTAATTTTTGCTGTTGCATGATAAATGACTCTAAAGTATACTCAACAATAGCTTAATTTTTGCAGCTATGTATCATATCATTATATTCTGCCACATCATGTTAAGAGGAAGGTATATTGACAATAACAATACTTAATTTATATCCTAATAGTCTTAGGGGGCGTTTGGCGCATGACATTAGATGGGATTAGGTGAGATGGAATTACATTTGGTCCCCTGCTAATTCCACTCAATGTTTAGGAAGACAGTAAAAGCTTGGATTTAGATTAGATGGAATTACATTAGGTCTCGTGTCAATTCCACTCAATGTTAGCAAGTTGTGTAGGTTCCACAATGATGTGTGGGCTATATCCACACCGTCCACCCATTTTTTGAGATCATTTTAAAACATGGGCCAAAAAATTAGGCAAATCTAAAGCCAAGTGGACTCCACCGTAGAAAGCAACGGGGATTGAATACCTACCGTTGAAAACTTCTTTGGGGCCACATAAGTTTTGGATTTGCCTCATTTTTAGGCCCATGATATAAAATGAGGTAACAAAATAGATGAACAGTTTTGGATATAATACATATGTGTTATTCTCAACAATTTCAAATGATGATGGGTATATCCCTTCAATGTATCACCGTGTTACAAGCATAGCGTGGAATTAAGCTTATCCCACAGTAACAGGGGACAATCCCTCCCCTATATAATTATGTTTTTTGAATACCATCCCACCTAATCCTTCACAATACCATGCGCCAAATGGACGGTGGGAATAGATGGCATTAGGTGGGATGGGTTTTAAAAAATGTAATGATGGACTTTATTAGGGAATTGTCTTACAATGCCATGGGTTTTGTAAGTCTATGGGATCCTATGTCATGGTGTTTTGATGGCATGGGATGGAAGGGTTTCAACAACTCCTAATTAGTGCTCTGCGGGCCCTACCATAATGTATGTGTTTCATCCATGCCGTCCACCCATTCTTCCATATCATTTTATGGTATAAGCTCAAAAATGAATTTGATCCAAATCTCAAGTGGACCACATAGTTGGCCTTAGGAGGTTTTTAATGGTGTAATTCAATCACTACTGTTTTCCAATGGTGCGGTCCACCTGAGATTTGTATCTACCTCATTTTTTGGATCAAGCCCTAATACTATATTTCAAAATGGATGGACGGCATAGATAAAACACATATATTATGGTGGGGTTCACCTAGCACCAACCACTAGCCACAGGAAACCCAAAGTAGATCAGCGCTGCTTCCAAGAAGATCTTGCAAACCCACTTCCAACATCAGTCTCAAAAGGGCCCAAGCTAAAATTCATGGGTTTCACAAAGCCACTCCCACCTACTTTCATCTATTCCCACCGGCCAAACACTCCCTTAAGGCCTGTTTAGCCGGACGGATCCCATGGGATTAGGAGGGACGGGATGGTAAAATCCCCAGATATGCCAAACGAGCCAAACGGACCGGTGAACTTGTCCCGGGATATAGCAAACCCATGGACCTTAACCCATTCCACTGACACCACCTTCACTATCTTAAAACCCATCCCTCCTAATCCCACTCGATTGTGCCTGGGGTGTGTTTGGATAGATGGATTGGAAGGGATTGGAAGGTAAAATCCTAAGATATGCCACATGTGCCAAACAGACTCGGTGAACTTGACCCGGATACAACAATCCCATGGATCTTAAACCAATCCACTGACACCACCATCATTGCCTTAAAATCCATCCCATCCCTCCTAATCCCATGGGATCCGTCCGGCCAAACAGGCCCTTAGTCTATCCCATGGTCACTGGCCTATTCTTCTTTTTTGTCCCCCATATAACTAGACTAAGTTCATTTTACTTTCATGTCACGTAGATGTGAGGCCCACCTCACAGATGACGGGGCCTTGGATACAGTGAATATGAGCTCCTATTATAGCAAGTGGATGCAAGTTACCTGCAATATGAATCCCATGGAACCATTGAGATGTACGTGCACAATTCACTTCATCAATTTTGCCACCTGATGTTGGGATGAGAAAATTTTGAAGACCTAAGTGGATCATGTCAAAAGAAAAAGTAGAGATTGAATACCAAACATTGAAAGCTTATGAGGGCTTATATAAGTTTTGGATAAGGTGGATATATGTATTTTTCCCTTCATCCACATGGGAATCACCTCAGGCACATAAAAAACACGATGAGCACCAGCAAGATTTCAATGGTGGGGATTGTCCTCCCAATTGTTTCTAGTGATAGGCTCACTTGGGTCTTGGATCTATCTTATTTGAGGCTCTTCATTATAACATGAGATAGAGAAATTGATTTGCAGAGTGGATTTTACATGGATGTCTGGTTAGACCACGTAAAGAGTTTGGTGTTGCAGACTCTATATTAAGCTAAACATCATCAAAAGTTGGAAAGTAAGGCCCCGTTTGTTAAATCTGAAGTATAAAGCCCGAATATGAAATCTGAAGCTGAATCTGAAATTTGAAGCCTGAATCTGAAATCTGAAGTAAATAAACTTGTTTGGTAATTACGACTGAAGTTTGAAAATTGAGTATTAAATTTGAGATAATTTGTTTGTTAACAGACATCTAAAATGTTTAAAATATGTTAATTTGACACATTTGCCCCTATCTCCTGTTTCGAAATATTTTACGGTATAAAGAAATTATTTTTTATTAAATGAAAATATAATTATTCTATTTAATTCAAATAAACTATAAAGTACTTAATAAAAAATTAAAATATCATTATTCACAAAAGTCAGGGTGGGCCTATATAGGTTTTCGGCACAGGAACTTCCTGCAAAAGGCTTTCTCAGGGAATCAACATCCATGGGCTAGTGTACCACACGGAAAATGGATTGGCTACTCCCACTGCCACACGAAACAGTGGGGATAATAATTTCCACTGTTGAAACCTTTCTAGGCCCCACAGTGATGTCTATTTAATTCAAATAAACTATCAAGTACTTAATAAAAAATTAAAATATCATTATTCACAAAAGTCAGGGTGGGCCCATATAGGTTTCCAGCACAGGAACTTCCTGTAAAAGGCTTTCTCACGGAATCCACATCCATGGGCTAGTGTACCACACGGAAAATGGATTGGCTACTCCCACTGCAACACGAAACAGTGGGGATAATGATTTCCACCGTTGAAACCTTTCTAGGCCCACAGTGATGTTTATTTGTCATCCAACCTGTTCATTATATCATAAGGGCGTGGATGAAGGGAAAACAAAAATATAGCCCACTATAACGTTTCTGTACCACACACCAGCTATATAGCTGGTGTAAATATCTGTCGTGCAAAAGATAAGTGCCGACGCTTCTCCATGTCCGAGTTGTACGAACGGTTCGAAGGAGATCAAGGTTACATGGCCCTACAATAACGTATTTATTATATCCACACTGTTCATCAAATTTTTTTTTACATCATTTTAGAGCATTATCCAAAAAATAAATCATATCCAAAACTCAAATGGACCACACCAAAAATAGCAACAGGATAATGATTCGCATCCGGTCCAAGACGAAAACGGATTGGCTACTCCCCCAGCCACCGTGATCGGTGCTTTGTTAGCCCCTCCATGATGTATGTGTTTCATCCATTCTGTTCATCCATTTTTACAAATCATTCTAGTGCTTCACCCCAAATTTTAGAGGGATATAAATCTCGGATGGACCACACCATAGGAAAATAATAATGATTGGATATGCATCATTAAAATCCTCCTAAGTCCCACTGTACTGTTTATTTGACATCCATCTTTTTATTAGGTCATAAAGGCCCAGATGAAGGGAAAAAACAAAGATCAGCTTGATCCAATACTTTTATGGTCCCCAAAAGGTTTTTAATGGTCGACGCTATTCAACACTGTTTCCTGTAATGTGGCCCATTTGAGATTTTGATATACCTAATTTTTTGTCCCATACCATAAAATGATCTGAAAAAATAGATGAATGGCATGGATGAAACACATACATCATGGTAGGGCCCACAAAGCACCGACCATTAACCACTGGCCGGTGGCAGTGGGAGTAGCCAGTCTGTTCCCGTCTTGTATCCAAGATGAGAGGCGTGTTTAACGAGGACACGGATTGCGTACTAACCCCGCCCGTCCCTAGCTCCGAACGGGCAATTCTGTGGGCGGGCCCACCGTGATGTATATGTAAATCCAAACCGTCAATCCCTTTTCTCGGATTATTTTAAGGCATGAACACAAAAATGAGGCAGATCCAACGCTCAAGTGGACCACACCAAATAATGATATTGGTTGCATTAAAATGCACCAGTTACATTAAATGCAAGAGTCATCTATGATGTGGTCCATCTGATCGTTGGATCTGACTCATTTTTGTTTTGATACCTTAAAATAATATGAGAAAAGGGATAGAGAGTTTGGATGTACAAATACATCACAGTGGGCCCACCCACATAACTACCTGTTTGAAGCTAGGGACGGGCGGGGGTAGTACGCAATCCGCGTCTGTTGTACGAACGGTTCAAAGAGATCAAAGTTACATGGGCCACTATGATGTTTTTTTACCATCCAACCTATTCATTAGGTCATGTAGACGTGGATGAAGTGAAAACACAAATATCAGCTTGATCTGAAACTTCTCCGGCTTTCAAGAAGTTTTTAACATTGGACGTTCAATCCCCGCCTTATGGTCCAATTAATCATTGGACTTGCTTCTTTTATTGGATCACACCTTAAATCATTTGAAAAAGTTGATGGACAGTGTGGATCAAACACATAAATCATGGTGGGGCATAAAGAAGTTTCACATGTTAAATGTTGATTTTGTATTGCGCAAAGAGTTGAAAAGAAAAAATTTCCGTAATAACTTGAAAAGGGGTACTTTCGGAAGCAAAAAATTTTTGTTTAATGAAAAATCATGGAGCGCATTCTGCGTTCACCATTAAGCCAGACTCCTATCACGGAAAGAATTCAGTGAAAACCCACTTACCACTTTCCATCTTCCACATTAACAACGCATTAACAAAACACCACTAAACACGTAAAATTTTTCATATTCCGCATTAAGTGCAAAAATTCAGCATTAACAAACACGGCCTAAATATTAGTTTTGGAGGAAGACCCAATAAGGCCACAATGACATGCCTATTTTATCCATGCCTTCCATCCATTTCTCAGCTCTTAGGGCATGAACCAAAAATGAAGCAAATCCAATGGTCAAGTGGGCTTATAGAAGTTTTGGATCCCGCTCATATTTGCATTCTCCCTTCACCCGTAATCTTATGAACAGGTTGAATGGTAAATAAACATTACGGCGAGCCCTGTGAAAGTTTCAGTGGTGGGTGTCATTGTCTCCACATTTTCGTGTGGTGTGGCCCACTTGAGCTTTAGATTTGCATTTTTTTTAGCTCATCTTAAAATGCTCCGAGAAAACATATGGATGGCATTGATATAAAATACATGTATCATCGTGGCCCTACATGCCTATCTCATCCTTACATCGTTGGCTGGGGTTACGAAACCATATATTTATATCTCTAAATTGGTGGATACCAAAAAATGTAGTTCTTGTTAAGGGATACCCCAGCGAAACACGAGAACTTTGTGAAATTTTTCAATGAAACTTTTAAGTGTGCATAAATACACCTATTTACATGTTTAAGAATTAAATAATTGCAAATAAAAAATACACACATAAGCCCTTGTAATAAGCTTTTATTTGAATTTTTTTACAAAACATGATTATTTCGAATATGAGCTTTTTTTACTTTAAAAAGATAGAGATAAATAATAAATAAATAAAAAACCAAACAAGCTTATTGTACATAAGAGCTTTTTCAATAAAAGCTTGGTAGGACAACTTTTGGATAAGAGACACCAAACATATTTTGAGTTTCTCTTTAATAGAGGTTATGAAATCGTATAGAGTTGATGAATGGAAACATTATAAACTGCTGGAAAAATATGTTTCAAATACCGAAAAATAAAAAAATAAAATAAGGTTAATTATTTTCATTTCATTAGGCTGAATCACGTAAAATATACGTCGTCCTTAAAACGTGATTTGTCCCATTATCAATTGCTGATGGGTTACAGGCGAATTGCTTCCAAGATAAGACAAGCCTATCTGGATCCCGCGTGCAGCAATCACGAAGAGACCACTTAGGAACAATTCAACCCAGTAGATATTCAGGCAAACTTAAACAGATGAAGTGTTTACAATATTCTGTGATGGAGTTGTTATCTGGAGGATCTGATGGATGAGAAGAGATGTGTTGGAGTTGATTAAAATTTGGACAGGAATGGTCCAACTTATATAGGCACCAGGAAATGGACCATTGTTAGGTGGCCATCAATGGTTCAGAACGTTTGAAAAACGTTTCTAACCATTGATCATTAATTTGAGTCGTTTTTGGTCGTCGAATCAAAAGATATGACCGTTACATCATCATGGCCCGTCCGTCTTTGGACCGTTGTGGCTTTCAAGACTGTTAGCCGTTTAAAAAAATGGTTGACCGTTTCGGATTAATAATCCAACTGTTCTCAGCCACCTATAAAACCTCGACTCACTTCAAACCCATTGCACCTGAGCTTATACCAGACCAGTTGCGCAACGATCGCACCATCTCGCGATGGTTCACGTAAGGTCGTGAGGGAAAGACCACTCTGCGCATGTACGAAGTGCGCCAACAAATGCCACTACAGTCACACTGCCCTCGCCTGTGTCCTTGCCCAAGCGTGCATGCGTGCGTTCCAGTGCTATGCACTTGAACATGCAACCCGAGCGTCTCAATCTCCAAAGCTAGAAGTAAGAATACTACATACCTCCATCCATAAACCATGATTTTTCTCTTTTCATTTCCGATGTGGGATAAAAGCACACACCGCACTTTTCAATTTAAAATTTATAAAAAGCGTTTTGGCTGTGAAACGAAAGTTTCAAAAATTGTGAATATTTTTATTTTTTCAAAACCATAAATTTCTACAATCCCTCATTAGTTTATTTTTTTCAACAATAGAAAATTTATGTCAGAGATAAATAACAGTTATTATGCATATATAAAGATATCTTACGATTTGAATCTTTCATCAGTGTAAGTATTTTAAAGTTATGTCAAAAATTTTGTTTGCCGCAACATTGAACCAGTTATTTCTAAATGACATAAACGAAAATACTACACACACAATAACATATGCGTTATGTGAGTTCTTTTATATTTCTTGCTTATCACTTTAAATGGCCATGTGCTTATCTTGTTTTATGAACGATCCCAAGAGAACTCTAACTTTTATGAGAAGCGGCACCACTTTTATGTTCACATAGATGAAATCATTCCAATGTTTTCGTTACTTAAAACACTTGTTTTATTTGACTGGATTTCATTTAGAGTTCCAAGACCCAACCCTCTTATTGTGGCGGCCAACACTTTCCATCCTAAATGAGGTTATTATTATATTTAATGTTGAAACTTTTCACATATTAGTAATTTATTATTACCCATTAAACTCAATCTTTATAGATTTTCTAAGTTTGGGTTAAATTTTTATCACTGGTGGAACTTTGATTAAAGAGTTTCAACCTCATCTCTCTAGATGTTGTCCTTACTACCTCTCTCGTTAGATGTTTAGTAAAAGGATCAGTCAAGTTATTACTTGACTTTACAAATGAAATCGCAATGATTCCATCCTGAATCAACTGCCTTATATAATCATATATCAATCTTATATGTATGGACTTCCCATTATAGGTACCACCGTAGGCCCTCATCATAATGGCTTCATTGTCGTAATGAAGTGAGACAGCTGGTATAAACTTTGCATATAATGTGATTTTTAATAGAAGATCCATTAACCACTCAACCACTTTGCCTGTTGCAGCCAATGCTATAAACTCATATTCCATTGTTGAATGCGTTATGCAAGTTTGTTTCTTGGATCCCTGAGATACAGTTGTACCTCTTAAGATGAATATCCACCCTATAGTGGACTTGTTATCTCTTGCACTCCATATCCAACTTGTATCGGTATATCCTTCTAACATTGCTGGAAACCCTAAGTAAAATAACGCTAGTTCTTTGGTTTCTTCTAGATAACTTATAACTCTATTAATAGCTTTCCAGTGTTCAACACTTGGTTTACTAGTAAACATACCTAGTTTACTCACAACATATGTTGTATTCGGTCTTGTGCATTACATAACATGCATAAGACTAGCTATAGCACCAGCATACTTTAGTTATACAACTGTTCTTTCACTATTTTTCTTCAACTTGATACTTATATCAAATATAGTTTTTGTCTCTTTGATTTTCAAGTGGTTAAATTTGTTTAATATTTTCTCAATATAATGAGACTAGTACAATGCATAATGCCCACTATATATATATATATATATATATATATATATATATATATATATATATAGTCATGCTCACCTGTGCACCCACACACATGTGCACCTTTGCACACGTGTCATGGGTGTCTAATACGAATGGTCCATGTGATGCGAAATCCCATGAAACCCCATGTGACAAATTTTCACCCTTATCTAAAATTTTGGTGGGTCATAGCTAAGAGAAATGCAAATTAAGGGAGGAAACTGTTTTCATTTTTTATGACCCATCGAAGTTTTAGATCAAAGTAAAACTTGGGCCCGGGGGGTTTCATAAGGTGCTGCTTCACATGAACGGTTCAAATTTTGGATCCACATTACGTGTGATGGGTTCTCAAAAAAGTTTGCACCGGTTCCGTGCGAACTGGTGCGCAGGTAAGCATTTCCATATATATATATATATATATATATATATTTGATACCTGATATAGTATCCACTTGTCCAAGATCATTCATTTTGAAAACATAAAAGATAAACTTATTTGCTTAAGTTACACATTTCATTTAGTTATTGATTATTAACATATCATCTATATACAATCATATAATTACAACATAATCATTACAAACTCTTGAGTATACACATTTATCAGCAATGTTATATGTTTGTTTTAATTCGTACAAAGACTTAACAAGTCTACACACTTTCCTTTCATTGCTTGGTATAACAAATCCTTCCGGTTGCTCCATGTATACCTCTTCGTCGAGGTCACTATTTAGAAATGTTATCTTCACGTCCATTTGATGAATATGAATATGATGTATGGATGCTATAGCAAATAAAATCCCAATCAATGTTATTATAGCCACTGGTGAATATGTGTCAAAATAATCGATTCCGTCTTTCTGTTGGAAACCCTTAATAACTAATACTGCCTTAAAAGTTTGAATTGTACCATTGATGTGATATTTTTTTTAAAATACTCACTCACATCCTATCGGTTTGTAACTTGGAGGTAGATTCACCAGTTCCCATGTTTGATTTAATATAATCGAATCCATTTCATCATTGATGACCTCTTTCCAAAAAACGGAGTCTCTTGAAGTCATAACTTCATTAAAGGTTTTAGGTTAATCTTCTATAGTTAAAAACTATACGTATTTTCTAAATGACCTCCTCTCTATCACCCTTTACCATATAAAAAGAGAGACGCTAATAGCGTACTTAATCAGGATCAAGACTCTTATCTATTCTTGTCATTTGATTCCTATGAGGTTCACTTGATGTTTCAATTTATTGTTGTGTTTCTTCTATAGTTTCATAGGAGATTGAATCTCAGTACTCATTTTCTCTACGAATAAAGAGTTATCAAATAACTTTACATCCATGGACCCTGTGATTACACTGGAGTCTAAGTCTAAAAGTTTACAGGCCATATTATTATGCATATATCCTATAAAGACGCACTTGGTAGCTCTTGGTCCTAACTTAATTCCTTTAAGTTCAAGAATTATGCGATATGCGAGACACCCCCACACTCTAAGATACCCTATGTTTGGTTTCCTTCATTTCCATATTCCATATGGAGAAGTCTTGGTTTTCTAATGGGATTCTATTTAGAACGTGACACGCATCTAACATCGCTTCTTCCCATAGGTTTAATGGCGACTTTGCTTGTATTAGCATTTAGTTGACCATTTCTACTTAAGTCATATTTATTCACTCTGTTACACCATTTTGTCATATTTATTCACGCTCTTCATAATAGGTGAAAAAATCATTAGAAAAGTATTATCCTCCTCTGCCACTATGAAGGATTTTAATCATTTTAACTAATTGAGTTTCTACTTCGGGTTTATAGATCTTAAATGCACTAAAACTTTATCTTTTGATTTTAACAGGTATACATACACATATCTTGAATAGTCATCTATAAATCCTATGAAGTACATCTTCCCTCATCGGATAAGAACGCCATTTAGTTCACATATGTCAAAACACACTAGGTCTAATATTTGAAATGATCTCTCGACACTTTAGAATGGTTTCTTAGTTATTTTAGATCGTATGCATACTTCACATTTATCGTTGCCACTATCAGTGTATGATATTAAGTTGTTTTTAGCCATGAATTTTATGATACTATATCCTATATGTCCTATTCTATCATGCCACAACATTACAACTTCAATCAAGTATGCAGAAGAATTCTTTTCATTTAAATTAATTTTAATCATCCAATTACAAGCATAACCCTTACACACAAAGTTCCTATTTATAGACAGGATTAGCTTGCTAGACTCAAACATAACCCTTATCCCAGGTTTGTTAAAGAGATCCCCTAAAACTAAGTTTCTCCTTATGTGTGGGACATGCAATACGTTGGTCAAGATTACCTTCTTTACATAGGTAAAGAGTAATTCCATGGTTTATTTGCCTATGAGTTTCAATTGACCTTCATTTCTCATTTGAACCTCTTGACCTTCATAGGTTTTGAAGGTAGATCTATTATTGCATACATGGATTGTGGCACTTGTATTATACCACTAACCGAGAACTTTCTTTTGAACTAAGTTCACTTTTGTGGCTATTGCTACAATATCATCGTCTACTACATTGGCCTCTTTCTTAGACTTTTTGTAGTTTCTACAAACTCGGGCGAAATGTCCGGTCTTGCTGCAGACATAACAAGGACCCTTGGGTTTACTGTTGTCATTCTTTTGAATTTTCTTGAATTTCCTTTGATCTTTGTTAAGTTGTAGGGAATCATTTTTCTCATAGTTATTGTTCCAAGATGGTCTTTCTATTTGCATTTACCTTGGATGAGAATGCACCATTTGCATCATCCTTCTTGTCTCAATTATGATATTCTTTTTCAATATGAAGATGCTCTTGGATTTATTACAAATTGAATTCTTTAGATTTATGCGGTAGCTTATTCCTAAATACTTTCCAGCTCATAGACAATGTGGCGATAATAACTTCGACTTGAAATGATTTAGGCATGTTTGTTTTTTAAGTCTTTATCCTGTTTACAATTAATTATAATTCATGGATTTGAGCCAGCAATGATTTATTGTCTATCATCATGAAATTGAAGTACCTAGCGATTGAAAATTTTTTATGTACCTTATTCTTCAGCCTTGTGCTTGTATTCCAGTGCACTATAAAATTTTGTTGCTGATATTGTCACGCCTCAAACTCGGAAATCGGATTCACCGGGATCCCGACCGTCAAATCTGGTGCCGACAGCCTTCGCAGTACCCCATTCTCGGCTCCCAACGCCCATATGCCAGGTTTCGATACTGGGATCATACAATGAGGATTTTTCAACATACATTTATCTTGTAAGGAGCATAACCACAAGTATACCCAAATCACAAAAAAAAAAAAAATAACATTATCATCATATATCCACAAATATAAACTTTGAATACAATACTGAAAGGGAAATACATATGACAAAATAAAATCAAAACTCTAGAAGACAGTTGCACGCTCCATGCTCAACGCCGCTGCTGCAACCTAACATTACCTGCACGCATCTATGTGCATAAGCTTATAGAAAGCTTAGAAGGTGGTGTAAGTGTGTGTACAAGATAAGTGTCAAGTATTCAATACAATGTCATAATCATACACTATCGAAAATACTGGTAAGATCATGAATCATACGATATCAAAGTAAGCGAAAATACTGACAAGTCCATGAGTTAATTAGTATTAGAATACAGAATACAGATCTAGCTATGCAAATGAGGAGTCATAAAGAGCCAAATATTAGATGTCGAGGATGCAATGCAATATACAATTCCTGATGAGTTTACGAATAGCGTCAGCCGTACCTAGAACACATATAAATGAAGGAACACAGTAACCCAAAATGTCATATGCCGCAGATGTAATGCAATATGCGGTGCGAATGGAATGACCATGCTGGAGTGTGAAGTCGGGATGATAGTATGTAGTATCGCAAGCTACGGGGTCCATCACAAGGGACTTCTATCTAAACTAGTCTCATACCTATTTTGGATAATCAGACACAATATGGTAAACTCTTGGTCTCAGGTTAGTCGCATGCCCCAACTGAAATCCTGACCATTGCGAAAGTACACGTAACAAATAGTTGCGCACCACCAGCCTGAGTGGATAGTGAATGAATAAATGAGTATGCAACTCCTGCTCCACAAATCAGTACTGTACATCTTTAGGATCATCACCGGGGTCTAGTATACTCTACATGCAAATCGCCGCCCACTGACGTGCGACCATGTAAGTGGAAGAGACCTCATTATCCGCCTGACAAGTAGTCAGCCAATATCTACCCGACACATCGATAGCGGAACCATTCACGAGCTGGTCAAACTCAGCCTAGCTATGCCCCCTACTCTCGCTCGGGTAAGGCCACACCCCCTCCCAACCGACGACGACATAGTAGGAGACGCGACCTCCTAGTATTCGGCACTCGGGCGCTCATGTATCCACTCAGTCTCGATGTTAGGGCGTTTTCTGGTACTAAGAGGGTTTATAGATTTTCACTCAGGGCCATTTATGACAGCCTGATGCTAATAACAGAATTCCGGTGTCCCATCTGGCCATCCACGATATGCCTGTGGAGGCTACGACCCTAATGTCGCTGGGGCGTACAGAAATCAAAACACGCAATGCAAGATGCATAAGTCATACAATCCAGTTATGTATCAATCCTGCGCATACCGTGCGCTCATGTGAGATGACCTCCGCCTATCAGGGAGTCTCATAACAACTTGCCCAATGACATATGCAATGGTTAATCACATTTCATAACAAACATGCAGATGATGCGTATGGGCATGTATCATGATGTTATGCTGTCACATACTCATAATTGGTACCAATAACCGGCCTCGATAATCAGCATCGATAGTCGGCCTTGACAATACCACGGGCCTCACTCAAGAGCTTAATACACATTACGATGGGCCTCTCACATGGGACGAATATATATCACAATGGGCTCCATCACCTGGCCTTCAATTGCATCACAATGGGCCTCATCACATAGGCCTCATATACATTACATTGGACCTTAAGCAAGGGCTGAATATACATCACAATAGATCTCAAATATGGGCTGTATTTAAATCACATCAGGCCTCGACAATCAGAATCAGCCTTGATATTTCGAATTTAACAATTGGAATCGACCTCTATAATCGGAATCGGCCTCAATAATCGGAATCGGCCTCGATAAATGGAATCGACCTCAATAATTGGAATCGGCCTCGACAATCGAAATTAGCCTCGACAATCAGTCAATAATCGGAACTGGCCTTGACAATCGGTCAATAATCAGAATCGGCCTCGACAATTGGAATCAGCCTCGATAATCGGCCTCAACAATCAGGATCAGCCTCGATAATTGGAATCGACCTCGATAATCAGAATCGGCCTCGATAATCGGAATCGGCCTAACAAGGGCCTAAGGGAAGGTCACAATGTGGACATTTAACCATCTTCGCCCATCAATGTGGACATTTAACCATCATTGCTCCCAAGGAGTGACCTTTATAGGGCCAAAAATATATATGTGTGTGTAGCGAGCCCATGACCTCACATAAAGGCCTAATATACATCGTAATGGGCCTCAAATATACATCACAAGCGGGCCTTGCTAAATGGGTCATAAATATATCGTAATAGGCCGCATCACATGGACCTCATATATATCATAATGAGCCACATCATATGTGTCGTACCAATATGCCTCATATACAACAAGTGGGCCGCATCAATGAGCCGCACCAATGTGCCTCATATACAATAAGTGGGCCGCATCAATGGGTCACACACACATCACATCGGGCCTTGCATATGGGCTGGAAATATATCACAATGGGCCACGTCATATGGGCCGAGAATACATCACAATGGGCTACATCCATGGGCTTCAAATACACAATAGGTGGGCCCTACACATGGGCCTCATATACATCAAACGGGCCACGTATCTGGGCCTCGAATGGGCTTGGACCACACCAAAAATTATTTCAATAGTTGTAGGTGTAACATGTGTATCACTGTACACTATCATTCCATGGGGTACATGGCCCACTAATGATGATCAACACTGTCCAAACATTGCCTATATAAATCAGCACTGTCCAAACATTGGACAAGTAAATCTGCACCATTCAAACGTTGGACAACACCATCCAACACAATCTGGACGGTGTGGATGAATTAAATACATTAGTTGGGTTCCACTGAAATTTATATCTATCTCATTTTCTTTGTAGCGCCATAAAACGATCTCTATAGATGGTATGGATACAATACATGCCTCAAGATCAGGCCCTCGGAGCTCATTGTCGTCCACACGGCAAAGAAAAACGGTGGTCCCCACTGTCCAGATGGATGGTGGGATGAAGTACATAAATCATGGTGGTCCACAGATGAACAGTCAATGATAAAACACATGCATCATTGCCAGGGCCCACCATCCAGTCCCTGTTGGACGGTGCAGGTAAAATACATAAATCATGGTGGGTTCCACCATCTAGACAGCCAGATGGATGGATAGTTTGGATGTATCACATACGTCTGGGAGGTGGGTCCCACAAAACTTGGGAAGTCAAGACAGCAGCTAGTGTGAGGTACCCAACCATTCCATCCAGCAGGTAAGTCTCCCATGGGGCCCACCACAAACAGACATGCACATACATATGTATGTTTATACCATATATGTATATACAATATAATATTATATTATTAATATATATATATATATATATATATATCTTATATATATGCAGGAGGATGCAGGGTGCAACATCTAGCGTCCAAATCTTCTGGACGTGCAGGATTAACGGTGTGGATATAAAATATAAACATCAAGGTGGGTCCCACATGCGTGGCCCACCAGGGATGTGGATCTGCCTCACGTCCAGATGGACGGTGAGGAGAATGCATATATCAAGGTGGGTCCCACACTCGTGTCCCACCAAAGATTTGAATCTGCTTCATGGAGTAGATGACGTGGATCAGACCACCCATCATGATTCAGGCCCACATAAATGCATGCATCAATACAACAACTATCCAGTTGCTGGACTGTTGGGCTGCTGGCCCAGCATCTAGCAGATGAACAGCTCAGATAAAACACATTCATCATGGTCAAGGGTCCCATAGACTTGCTGGCGTCAATACACAGCTATGCAGTTGGTGAGGTGGCCAGGCCCACCGTCCAATGGATGGTCTAGACAGTAGAGGTGGGTACCACTAGATGAATAGATGGCACGGCATAAACAAATACATAAATGGTGGCCCCTGCACAGCACCGTCCTAATGGACGGGCAAATAGAATACATACATCACAATGGCCTTCACAGCAGGTGGGCGGTTGAGATCCAACACATACATTCACGTGGGACCCACAGAACTTGCTGACGACGGTCAGCAGATGGGTCCCACCATATGGACGGTTTAAATATAACACATATATCACGTGGGATCCACAAAACTTATTGACGTCAGTCAGCCGGTTGGGGTCCCACCGTTGGATGGTTTGGACGCAACACATGCATCATGGTGGGCTCCACGGTGAGGGATGGCATAGATATGTCACACGCATCGGGTGGCCCGCGCATCAAGAGGGAGAGGGAGAGAGAGAGAGACAATCGTGAGAGGGGTGGGACCCCGCCACTATGGGCCCTCCCTATACATACATACATCAAGATGAGTCCCACCATACGTGGGCCCTCAAATCATCAAAATCCATAAATAAAATCACCCACCTTCAAAACTACTCCTTCTACGCTAGGGTGATCTAGCTCCAAGGAGAAAGAATCAATGGTTGAGATTGGATTTTAGAGGTTGGCTGATGGGGTATGAAGCTTCATGGTGGGTGGAAAAATGAAGGAAAGCTTGGACGTTGGGAGTTCTTGGGATTGCTTGGAGAATGAGGGAGAGAGAGGAATGGGTGAGTGATGGGTGAGAGACGGGTGATGGATGATGGACGTGTACTTAGTTGTAAGAGAGAGTTGACTTTAGGTGAGAGAGAGATGAGTGTTAGTACTTGACATGATGTGATATGGTACTTGATTGATTAATGTGATTGATGAGACATTTATCTTGGTTTTGCAATACGCGACGTTTTCCTCAAACTGAACGCGGGCCCACATCTCCTGGCCTGGGTATCTGATTGGCGTGCGAGACGGGGCGATGGCGCGGTCACAAGGGTATAAGTTTCGAGTCGAGCCAATTCTGATATACGGGACAAATCTCAAGATCGCGCGCAAATGCCGATAACAGATCGCGGGTCGCCAGAATTCGACCGGGAGGACCACGGCGGCATATGGAATTGTACGTGCTAGGATACGGGTCTCATAGATATAGCCTCTATGTACAGATCATACAACCGATCAGAGAGGGGTGTTGAGAATATGGCCACGACCAAGTAGCTTGTCTTCTTATCACTTGATTCTTGCAGTGATCTATTCTGGAGTGTCAGTATCCGTCGCTTCTGGTAGAGGCTGAAGATTCAGATCCTGGATGTAGAAAATCTTCATAGCAGTTAGTAGAAATTTCAACTTGTCTTTCCACCTAGTGAAATTTGTACTATCGAACCGATCCAATCAGATCAGATCATGGTTCATCAGTTTGACTGATGTAACACTTTCGGTATCTATAATCACGCTTTAAAATTGTTGAAAGTTGTGTTGGAAATATCGAAAAATTTAAAATAAAATAAGGTTAATTATTTTCATTTCACGAGGCTGAATTGCATAAAATATACGTTGTCCTTAAAGTATGATTCACCCCCTTATCAATTGTTGATGAGTTACAGTCGAATTGCTTATAGGATAAGACAAGCTTGTCTGGATCATGCGTGCAGCAATCATGAATGGTCCACTCAAGAACAATTCAATGCAATAGATCTTCTAATAGACTTAAACAGAGGATGTGTTTATATTATTCTATGATGGAGTTGTTATCTGGAGGATATGATGGATGAGAAGAGATGTGTTGGAGTTAATTGGAATTTGGACTGAAATGGTCCAGTTTATACAGACACTAGGAAGTGGACCATTGCTAGGTGGCCACCATTGGTTCAAAATATTTGAAAAAAGTTTCTGACCGTTGATCATTAATTCGAGTCGTTTATGGTCGTCGGATCGAAAGATCTGACCGTTGGATCATCATGGCCCATTTATTTATGACCATTAGATCATCATAGCCTATCCATTTTTTTACCGTTGTGGCTTTCAAGGTTGCTATCTATTTAAAAAAACGGTTGACTGTTTCGAATTAATAATCCAACCGCTCTTAGCCGCATATAAAACCTCAACTTACTTCATACCCATCGCACCTAGGCTCATACCAGACCACTTGCACCGCGATCACATTATCTCACGGCAGTTTGCGTAAGGTCACGAGGGAGCGACCACTCTGCGACACGATGCGTACGTGCGAAGTGCGCCAACTAGTGCCACTATAGCCACACTGCCCTTGCCCGAGCCCGAGCGTGCATACGTTCACGCAACTTAAGCGTCTCAATCTCCAAAGCTCCAAGTAAGAATACTATACAAACCATGATTTTCCTCTTTTCATTTTCAATGTGGGACAAAAGCACAACTACACTTTTCAATTTGAAATGTCCAAAAAACGTTTTGGCAGCAAAACAAAAATCCCAAAACTTTCGAATATTTTGCTTTTTTTCAAAACCAAAAATTTCAACATAAACAAACAGGGGAGATTTGTGAAAAAATAACAATGATACTTCATGAGATATTAAAATATACGTATTTACATATTTAAGAATTAAATAATAGTGAAAAAAGATACATATTTACATATTTACGAATCAAATAAGAAATTTTCCATTAGCAAGGCCTAAAAGCATTATCGTTGACTTCAAGAAACATATAAAACTTTGTAGATCCATCCATCTAATCACCCATCGATACATACTCATACAAACATGTAGACACGAATGCATGATCTATCCATCCACACATTTGTGTATAGACACACGTGCGCGCGCACACACATACACATATATCCATCCATTCATCCATCCGTAATCCCTCCATCCATCTATCCATATACATGCAAACATGTAAACATGCATTTCATCATATAACCATGCACTCATTAAAAAAAGAAAAATATATAAATTTAATTTTATTCATAAATAAATTTTTTATGATATTGATACACTGACGATATTATTAAAATATCGCTGATACACACTGGTGATACAAGTGACACCTGAAATTTTACACAGTTAAAAATATCGTTTTGAGTATCCCCAATATTATTGAAATATCTTTGGTAGTCCAACTTGATGATACTAATAACACTAATAGCATAAAAAACTATAGGTATTGTCGATATATCGCCAATGCATCGATGTCACCAATGCCTACATATGTGTGCGTGTGTGTGTGAATTATAGGCGTTGCTTGTGTCATTAGTGTGTCAATGTTGCCAATGTTTTCGACTATGTTTTCACTAATGTATTGATATCGCCAAAAATTTAAAAAAATTATTTTATTTTTTATGATTGTATGATGAAATGTTTGTGTGTGTGCATGCATATGCATGGATAGACATGGATCATGGATGGATGGATGTGTATATGTATGCATTGATGGATGGATGAATGGTTGGGTGGTTAGGTTGATGGATGGATGAATGCGTGTGTGTGCATGCATGCATGGATGGATGGATAGATCCAATACTTTTCTCATGTTTCCCCAAGGGCCTGAATGGTTTTTCAACTTACAATGAAATGTAGTGTAAATTAGCTATCATTATTATTTGCATGTGTTTGTTTTGAAAGAAATTATGAGCAAAATACACTTGTGGGAGTGTTTAATTTTTCAATTTATCGATAAATACCGATAAATAGTTGTAAATAGCTCATTATTGTTTATATTCGTTTAATTTTTAGGAGGTATTTTCACCTTCAAACTTAGTAAAAAAATGATTGATTTAAATTTGTGGGGTCCACCGTAATGTATGCGACATATCCATTTTATCCATATCTTTTACTTAAGCATGTAAAGATATTGATACTACCAACACTCGAAAATATTGGCGATACATTGACAATATTGATACATCAGCAATACAAGCGACATATGGAATTAACACAATAAAAAATGTTAGAGATACATTGGCGATATTGATACATTGGCGATACTTATTAATATATCCATAATGCCTATATTTTTTCTATATTACAAGTGTTATCGATATCATCGAGCTAGAGATATGGATAATATCAGGGATACTCTGAAAAATACTGCCACTCGCCATGAATTGCCTATGCCCCCTTGTAGACGGAAGCTACCGGGGACCACTACAATATCCATGTGATATTCACTTCGTCCATCCTCTTTTACATGATTCATGTCATGATATGAGCTCAAAAATGAGGCGGATCCAAAACTTAAGTGGGCCACTCGACGGAAAACAAAATGAATGGAGACGCTCACCGTTCAAACCATTAAGGGGCGTCCATCTATTTTTAAAGATCATGTTAGGACATGAGATAAAAAATGAGGTAAATCTAAAACCCATGTGAAACCACTTGATGAAAAACAATTGTGATGGAAATGCTCGTCATTCAAACCATCAAAGGGCCCATCGTGATATTTTTATGCCATCCAAAATGGTTGCAAGATTATTCCCATGAGGAATGATTTAATCCATAACTTTTGTAGCCCAACGAAAGGTTTTAAAGGAGGGTGTTCTATCACCATTGTTTTTTGTGGCATAGCCCACTTTAGTTTTGGATCTGCCTCGATTTTTTTACTCATGTCTTAACATGAGTTGGCAAACACAATGGGCTCAATTAGTGTCCACCTATAGGAACTTCTTGCTGGCAGAGGGCACATGCAACTTATCCCCTTATCAATGCGAAACCCACTTCCCAAAAGTCTAGGGCAACTAGCTCGATAAGTGTTGTGCACCAGACTAGCCGTCACTGGTAGATGAACGACCTTTATGACTGGGTCATATTGTAGTTGAATGAGCACATCTCTTGTATGGAAGTTTATGCCTATCCCCTCACTGGTTGGCTGTAAATTTACATTGGATACAAATCGCCACTGACTTTCTTTAAACCGTTCATCTTTTTCCGTACGAGTGCATCTCAACCAATGAGTGGATTATCGTGAATAATTCAATGTATATATTTTTAGACACCCGACTTATCACAGACATATCAAATGGTTCAGAAAATGCCACGTGGCCATCATACAAACACGTAGAGTATATGAACTTCAAATATAGTAAGGTAGAGGCGTGTGCATACAAGAGTATTAAATGCTAGAGTTCTAACAAAAGTAACCATATGCAAAATAGATTTATAACAAAAGCAACTTTCTAGCATGTATTAAATGCTAAAGGCTAACAAAAACAACTCTCTACAAAGGGAAGAGCCTAACAATGGGAAGACTCTTGCAAATCTTCATATGCACTTGATCGGAACATTAGGAGGAAAACATATGCATTCATTGAATTTCTCGTGTACATGTGGCCTAATGTAGTAGGCTACATTCATGTGAAAGGTCGAGAGGATTTGCACGGTTAGTTGACTCGATCTCTCAAAATGTCATGCACTACGCAAGGCAATCGCCTCTCCGAGTCCATGAAAGTCAAATAAAAAGAAGGGCTCAAGACTTCATGTCAATACAATCACACACAAAACCTTTTAGCCATGTGTTATTTATCCCTCGTCCCTTCCAAGCACATAATCCAAATGATTTAATTTTAGTTTCACCCACTTTTAAAAAGAAGGGCTTGAAGTCTTTAGTTTAATCTCAGTTTCTGCTTCTGCCTAGTGTATTGTTGCAATAAACTAGCTAGTTTAGTATAAATATCCACGATCCGATCCCTCAAATTGTTGAGTTCTTACCTAGTAATTATCCGGTCATGACCTACTAACCACACACTCCACCACTGTCTCACGACCGTCTAGTATTTCTCATGACCACCCATGTCTAAAAAGAGTGTTAAGACTAGGCATTCCACCAGCATAAACCGCCTTCAACAATTTCTTTCACTTATTTTTCTTATGACGATAGTACTTTATCCTGCTTCTATATTAATAAAATTGATAATCAATCTTTCTTCTTTTTTAAAATATCTTTATTGCTTTTTATTAAGGAACACATCAAGCTATAAATGTTGTAAGAAAAGTCCTTTTTTTGAAGGAAAAAATGATTCATCACAAGGACCAACCCCCCTTTTATAAATCACCTGATTATTTTAACAATTGCTGGTTGAATAGTTAGGTCAATTTTTATATATTCAGTCTTAATTCGGCTCATTCAACACATGGGGTCACAAGGTGTTCAGTTTATTTAGAGTTAAATACAACTCTTGCACAGCCAATACTTAACATACCCTCATACATTTAATCAAAATCGGGCCATATATTATATGTTGGGCGTGTGTCCGAATTGAACAGTAACAACATCCAAGGCTAGAACCACACGTTGATTGGCTTAAACCCAAGGCAAGTGGGGTGCACTTTTAGATCTTACGTCTTATAAAACGAGGTCGTTACACTCCTTAGGTGGTCCACATTGTATAATAGTGCAAATGGATGGATGGCAAAAAAGAGAGAGAGAGAGAGAGAGAGAGAGAGAGAGAGAGAGAGAGAGAGAGAGAGAGACTTAATTGTCCATTTGTTTGACCTCACTTGAAGAGTGTCTCAATATGATTTTCAAGCCAATAGTTTTAAAGAACGTCTCTTATCCGTGGTTGACAAGATTATGTTTTAAGTTGTATATTTTTTTAAGAAAAAAAAAAAACTCTTATGATGGACTATAAATTGAGAACTCCATCCCTTAAGAAGATCAACAAAAATCTCTTTTTTAGTACGATCAAAATTAAATATGAAAATGAAATATTTTACTCAAAAGAATCTGAAGACACGTTAAAATAAGAATTTGACTATTATTGCTATTAGTAAGATGTTTTTTGTAAAAGTAAATATTGTTTTATTTGTACGAGGAATGCTTGAAAATAACAAATTTAAGATAAGCAAATAATAATATTAACTTATTATTTGACTATATATATATACATATATAATTATACTCATGTATATAGAGATTTTAATTGCTTCAATTGACGTTTTTTTTATACTTTACATGGGAAGTGACATTGCAAGGCATGTGGAGAGAGGATGGGAGAGAAAAATCAGAGAGAATTTTAACGATATATATATATATATATATATATATATATATATTGTCACACCCCAAACTCGGAAACCGGGCTCACAAAATTTTCGATCACCGAATCTGGTGCCGACAACCTCTGTATTACCCCATTCTCGACTCCCAACGCCCATACATCAAATTCCGATCCTGGGATCCTACAAAGAGGATTTTCCAACATACATTTAACTCGTAATAAGCATAACCACAAGTTTACCCAAATCATAAAGGCAACATCATCATCACATATCCACTAATATAAACAGTTGAATATAGTACTGAAAGGAAAATACATATATCAAAAGTCAAAGCTCCAAAAACGCTCTAAGCTCAATGCTGTTGCGACCTAACGCCACCTGCACGCATCTATCGTGCATAGGCTTATAAAAAGCTTAGAGGTGGAGTAAGTGTGTGCGCAAGGTAAGTGTCAATTATGCAATATCAAAACAATGCGGAAACATGCTGGTAAGTCCATAAATACCATCAGCCTTATCCAGGCTATGCGATGTAAAAATATAATAAGTTAATATCATATACTGAGGAAGCAATGCAATATGCAAATCCTAATGAGTCCATGAGTATCGTTAACCTCATCTAGGCCATATAAATGCAGAAACATAGCAACTCAAAATGTCATATGCTATGGATGTAATGCAATATACAGTGCGAATGAAATGACCAAGTTGGAGTGTGAAGTCGGGATAATAGTATATTGTATTGTAGGCTATGGGGTCCATCATAAGGGACTTCTATCCAAACTAGCCCCATACCTAAATTTGGATAGATATACTCAATGTGGTAAACTCCTTATCTCAGGTTAGTAGTACACCCCAACCGAAATTCTGACCTTTGCGAAAGTACACATAACAATTAGTTGCACACCACCAACCCTAGTTGATAGTGAATGAATGAGTAATATATTGAGTATGCAACTCCTGCTTAATAAGCTCACATATCAGTACCGTACATCTTTGGAACCATCACCGGGGTCTAGTACACTCTACGCCAGCTTCTCGCCCCTATCCGAGCGCACAACTGGGTAAGTAGAAGAAACATCACTATCTACCTGCCAATATCGGGTCCGGCTCATCGATAGCAGACTCATTCCTCAAGTTGGTCAAACTCAACCTATATATTACCCCCTCACTCAGGTGAGTATGGTCACACCCTTTCCAACTGACCACGACACAGTGGGAGACGCGGCCTACTGGTATATGGCCCTCGTGCACTCATCTATCCACTCGGTCTCGACGTTGAAGCGTCTCCTGGCCTCAGGGGTTTAGGAATTTTTACCCATAGACATTTATGGCACTCGGATGCTAGAACCAAACATTTCGGGTGTCCCATCTAACCATCTATGACATGCCTGTGGAGGCCACAGCCCTGATGTCGCTAGGGCGTACGGTGGTAATATCACAAAATACGAGATGCATGGGTCATACCATCCAGTCATGCATCAAACTTGCGCGCATCACGCGCTCATGCGGGGCAACTCCATCTCTCAGGGAGTCCCATAATAATCCACCCAATGACATGTGTTATGATCAATCACTCCTCATATCAAGCATACATATGACGCGTATGGGCATAGATCGTGGAGCTATACTAAGAATGTTATATGATGATGATGTACTCTCCTCATGTTATGGATAGGCCTAAATGACCTACTCACATCAAGAATGGGCCTAACGAGGCCTAAGGGAAGGTCACAATGTGGACATTTAACCATCATTGCCATCAATGTGGACATTTAACCAACATTGCTCCCAAGGAGTGGCCCACATAGAGCCAAACATATAATGGGGGCCCATGGCCTCACACAAGGGCCTAATATACTTCACAACGGGCCTCACACATAGGCCTAATATACATCACAATGGGCCTCACCAAATGGGGCTACTAATACATCACAATGGGCCACATCCCATGGGCCACACATACATCACATTGGGCCTCACTCATGGGCTACATAAACATCACATTAGGCCTGACTCATGGGCCACATAAACATCACATTGGGCCTCACCACATGGGCCATATGAACATCACATTGGGCCCCACTCATGGCCACATAAATATCACATTGGGCCTCACCACATGGGCCATATAAACATCAAGTGGGCTGCATCACATGGGTCTCATATACATAAAGTGGCCGCATCACATGGGTCTCATATACATCGCATTGGGCCTCATACTCGGGCCTCATATTCATTGCATTGGGCCTCATACTCGGGCCTCATATACATCACAATAGGCCGCTCACACGGGCCTAATATACATCACAATGGGCCATATCACATGGGCTTGATATACATCACAATGGGCCTCTCACACGGGCCTAATATACATCACAATGGGCCACATCCACGGGCCTCAAATACATCATAATGGGCCTTATGACTGGGCCTCAAACACATCACAATGGGCCTCATATACATCAAGTAGGCCCATCGTCCTAATTGGACTATCTGCACCACTCATCTATATTTAGAGATTATTTTAGAGCATTACCCAAAAATGAATCATATTGGAAGATCATCTGGACCATACCATAATTAGCAGTGGAGATAATGATTTCCATCGTTGAAATATACAGGGCCTACCATAACGTTTATTTTCCATCCAATCTGTTCATAAGGCCACAAAGACCTGAATTAAGAGGAAAATCAGATTTCATATTGATCCAAAACTTCTGTGCTTCCAAAAGGATTTTAATGGTGGACGTTCAATCCCTCACTGGTTTGTAGTGTGGTCCACCCGATAAATGGTTGGGATAAAGTACATACATCAGAGGTGGGTCCCACCAGATGGATGGACGGCGTGGATATTTCTCACATACATCACGCGGGACCCACAAAACTTGCTGACGTTGCTACAACAACTATATAGGTGGTCCCCACCATCTAGATGGACGGTGGGATAAAGTACATAAATCATGGTGATTCCACAGATGAACGACATCGATGAAGCACCCACAGAACTTACTGACGTTGGACTGCGTGGATATACATGCATCACGGTGGCATCCCACCGTCCCAATCAAGTGGACAGTGAGATATAGAATATATTCATCAAGGTGGGCCCCATCTCACACATGCAGCAAGTGAGAGATGGCCCCACACATGCCAAATCAATGGACGGATAGGATAAAACACATACCTCATGATAAGATCTACGGAACTTACTGAAGTCAATACAACAGCTAGGTAGCCGCTGTAAGGTACTCCAACCAATCCTCTATCTCATCAGGTGGGTCCCACATGGGGCCCACCACATATGATATATTATATTATAATATATATATATATATTATTAAATTATAAAATAATAGATAACGTTGCTGCTAACGTCCAGGCCCTGGACGACCTGGATATGAAACACGTACACCACGTGTGACTGTCACGGATGGACGACGTGGATTCACACGTGCATCATGGTGGCCCACAGAGCTTGATAATGTCACTACAACGACTAGTTTGTTGGGTGAGATACATTAGCTAATCGTCCCACTATCCAGGGATCTAACAATGTGGATATACCAGCAATCAAGGTGGGCCCCACCTACCCACACGTGTGGGTGGGTCCCACGTCCAAAAAAATGGATGGATAGCATGGATAAATCATATGCAACACGGTGCGTCCCACCGTCCAACAACTGGATGGTGAGGATGGCATGTAAACATCATAGTGGGCTCCATCATCTTGGACAACAAGGTGGATGGACGGTATGAAAGCCATATACATCAGGTGGGGTCCACATTAGCGTGGCCCACCAGCCTTGAAGCAGGCTGATATTTATGTTTTTCCTTCAATCAGGTCCGTCCCAACGGACTGTCGGGTGGGCTCACTCGGTGGACGGCATGGATAACATACATGTATCATTAGGTGGGCCACACATAAAGAGAGAGATAGAGATAGCGAGAGAGAAAGAGAGAGAGAGAGAGAGAGAGAGAGAGAGAGAGAGAGAGAGAGAGAGACATGTGTGTGAGGGAGGAGCTCCGCCACTATGAGCCCCTCTCCGAGTGTTGAAACACATACATTAAATGGGTCCCACCATAAGTGGGCTCTCAAATAAAATCAACTGTGAAAATTCTAGGATCACCCACAAATTACAAATCTTCTAGGCTCCTTGGGATGCTAAGCTCTTAAGCTCCCTCTTTGATGGAAGATGGTGATGATTGAAGGGATAGGATGAAAGATCTTGGGGTAGAAAGTGGGCCACACTAGGCTCTCCTTAGAGCTTGGACGGTTCTCTCTCTTGGGAATTGCTTGGAATGGAGAGAGAAAATGAGAGAGAGGGAGGGTGATGTAAGGAGAGAGGGATGGGTGTGATGGGTGAGTGATGGGTGTACTTGACTTGAGAGTTAACTTTGGTTGAGAGAGGGATAGGTGAGTGATGGATGTGTAATTGACTTGTACATTGATTGATTGATTTGATGGGTTGTAGAAATTCTCTCAGAATTGGCAACGCGCGGCGTTTCTTTGAAATATATGCGGGCCAACAACTCTTGGCCTACGTATCGCATCGGTGTGAAAGACGTGGCATTGAAACTGCGGCCACGGCGTGGTCGCAATGGTACAAGTCTCAGGTCTAGTCGACTTAGATATACGGGATGTGACTTAGGGTCGTGTGAAAATACCGGTTACAAGTCGTGGTTGGCCGAAATTCGACAGGGAGGATCGCGGAAGTCTACGATACGGTCTAGGATACGGGTCTTACATATATATTGTTGAAGGAATGCGTCCAACAGCCAGCTCATCTGCAGAAATCTCTCTGCGTCCAGCAGCCAGCACATCTGTAGAAATCTCTTCGCGTCCAGCAGCCAGCTCATCTGCAGAAATCTCTCCTCCATCATCTTTGTAATCTCTCCTCTGTAAATCTCTGTAGATCCTTCTTCTTCACTGTTTTCTATATTTGTCTTCCTCCATTCTTGTATAAATACTGGTTGTATATATCTCTAAGAAATCAAGTCTCTTCTTTCCCAAATCATGTCATGGTATCAGAGCAATTTTCGACCTGGGCCACTGATATGATTTTCGATGGTCAGATCTAGCTTCATAAGCCCAGAGCATAAGGGCACCCCAATATTTCCATCTTCTCTGTCTACCAGATCCCTCATGTCACATCTATGTTCTTCTCTGTCTACCAGATCCTTCATATCACATCTTATCTTTAGGCTTCTGTTCTTTCATCCATGAACAATCTGTCATCAGTATTTCTGAAGGGGATCCAACAACGAGTAGATACAGTGCATGGTAATTCATTATTTAAGTGTCACGGAACCAACAGATGAGTTTGCTCCTCAGTGAAACTGGGACCTTTACCAGTGATTTGACTGCATCAAAGTTCTAACATAGAATGTCAATGCATACCCCTTCCAACAATGAACCGATGGCATCAGATGCATAACAACAATGCCCTACTTTTTCTTCTTTGCTGAATTGTCTTCTGCCAAGAGCCATATCACTACCATCGATGATTGTTCATCACATCTTCCATTGAATCCAGTAGCCACCAGAACCCCCGCAAGCACACCATCAGATTATTTACAACGATCAGGCCTACGTTGTGAGAGCCCTTGATTTGGCCATGATCTATAGTGGGCCTGTTGTTGGTATTATCCATCACCGTTGATCAAGCTATTCAGGGCCCACCATCAAAATTATGGCCATTTGCCATTGTTGCTAGAGATGTGGTGATCCACTGCCTTCTTGTATCATTTGACATATGCACCATGTAACAAAGTGAGGCCCATCTACCTCATTTTCTAGGCCATCTCTGTAGCCCAGATATAACTGGGCCATTCTACTTCAGTTGACGTAGTGGCCCTTGCTAATCATCCATACTGCCATGGGCCGTGGTCGGTCCATCTAATTGTTGTTTGCACGTGTATTACTGAGCGACGATTGCTGGCTCGTCTCGTTAAAGTCCTGTGGCCCTTGCTCGCTTTGTGGTCCAGTTCGCTGTTAGATCTGTACAACTTACTTCATCCTCTCATTGACATTCGCCATTAAGCTTGAAGCTCATATTATTATTGGTTCTTGCTCACTGTTTGTGGGCTGTTAAACTTCTTTTCCAAAAAAGGAAAAAAAAGAAAGATATTCCCCTCAACCTTGATATTTCTCCATGGCATCATCCAAGGTCTTTGACGATATTCCATCCTCTCATGATGAGGATTTTAAACAGTCTGAAACTCTAGGACTGAAGATCACACCATATCCTCTCACAGAGCCCAATTTTCTTAAGTGGCAATAGGCTGTCTGCATCTTTATTGACGGCAAACGGAAACTTGGCCACATCACTGGGACCCTTTCTTGTCCAGTCGATGGAGACTCCGAGAAAGCAGAATGGGAATCCGATGACAAAATTATCATATCATGGTTATGGAACTCTATGGCCGATAATGTCCGAAGTGGCCTTCTTTTCTTAAAAACGGCGAAAGAAATATGAGACACGGTCCACGAACTCTATAGTGATGAGTACAACATGTCACGCATCTTTCAATTAGAGAAGGAGATCGCCTCTCTCCAACAAAACGACAAAATCCTCACAGAGTACTATGCTAAACTTCGGAGTTTATGGGAGGAGCTTGCCTATCATGATGAGGAAGATACCTATTATTCTCGGGATATGATTCTTATCAAGAAACATCAGGAGTGACGCCGCATATTCAAGTTTTTAGATGGCCTTCATAATGAGAACGAGATACTTCGACAACAAATCATCTATAACGCTGAGACGATGATCTTGAATCAAGTTTATGCTCAGCTTGTAAGAGAAGAAAAATGAGAGCATGTTATGATTCCACATGTCTCGACCACACAGTCTGCCTTACAGACTGATGCTCCTTTTTCTGGTAATAAGGGTCGAGGTCGTGGTCGTGGTTCTATTTTTTACACTCATTGCAAACATACCAACTATATGGTTGAAAATTGTTGGATCAAACATGGTAGACCTCCCATGCGGGGAGACTTCGCTCGTGGATGTGGTCGTTTGTCAGGTGGTCAATGGGCCAACTTGTCTGTTACTGAATCCGATGAGACACCATCTGCTTCCTCCACTCCTATGGTCCAGATTTCCCGAGAAGAATATGATAACCTGATCGCCCAGTAGGCTGGCCTTTCAGTCTCAAAATCCATGGCTACTTCCAGTTCCCCAATGTCCAGTACATCCGCTCCTGCCTCCTCTTGCCAACTTGGGTCATGGACACCAGAGCCACAGATCATATGCCTGGTATGTCTTACCTTTTTTCATCTTTTCATCCCAATTCTACTTTAGGATCAATAAAGTTAGCAAATGGAAACCTTACTCCTATTACGGGGTCAGGAACTGTTCATCTAACCTTTACTGTCTCCCTTGACAAGACCCTTCTTGCCCCAGGTCTTGACTCCAACTTGCTTTTCGTTAGTGCACTCACTAAACAATTTAATTGCGATGCCATTTTTCTTCCATCTCATTGTCTGTTTCAGGATCTCAAGACGCAGAAGATGATTGGTGGTGGGTGTGAATGTGTCGGTCTTTACCAATTCGATGTTGATGTTCAACCTCGCACAACAGCTCGTCTTCTTTCAGTCACTCATGAGGATTTTTTTCGATAGCACTGTCGATATGGTCATCCATCTTTTTTCATTTTACATAATTTATTTCCTACTTTAGCTTCCCACCAAGATGTTAAGGCCTTTTCAGTGTAGTACTTGTGCTTTATCCAAGCAGAAACGTGTTTCATTTCCTTTAGTCTTAAATAAAGACTCTAATCCTATGTTTTCTGTCATTCAATCTAATGTTTGGGGACCTGCTCCTATTCCCTCCTCTATGGGATTTCGGTATTTTGTGTCTTTTATATATTATACTACTAAGATGACTTGGATCTATCTTCTTAAAAGCAAAAGTGACGTGTTTGAAACTTTTAAATTTCTTCATGTTTGGTTGATTAATCAGTTTGATGCCAAAGTCAAGGTCCTTCACTGTGATGATGGTGGCGAATACCTCTCCACTGTTTTTCTTTCCTACCTTCATCATCACGACATTGAGTCAAACATCACTTGTGCTTCCACTCTTGTAACGTCTCGGAAAAATCCGTATAAAGACCCGAGTACCACCTCAGGTAGAAATCACTCAGGACCAAATCCTTTAGAAATTAGACGAAATTAACTAAGTATTAAACTAGATTAGCTGTGAAATCCGCTTAAACCACTTTAAATACGAACTGCAAGACCCAAAACTTACAGAATCATCGACGCTACATTACCCTATAATATAAAATCAATCTCATTACCCAGTTGCTCTCGGGAGCATTATGAAACTCCGTATCGGACCTGGACTGCACGTTGAAAGTCCGATAACCACGAAACTAAACTCTTATGACCGCCTTGTTATGCTTGACAACCATCTCGGAAATCAAATTCAGATAGTATCCAGAAACGCACAACTTGAGCCCAGAACGAAGTATGTGAGAAACTCGAATATCTTTAAAAATTGAATTCAGATTTAAGTGATTTGGATCGTTCGCTTGTGGGCCAAATTCTAAGGTTTCATACCGTCGGGATTTGACCAAATTACACCATCGGATCAAGAAAAATTTCATACACATGTCAGTGTACTTGTGGCCCTGATCGAGTGGCGATGACCGTAGAATTGAAACTGGTCCGTCGCGGTCGATCTGTAAATCCGATCAGAACGAAAACTCAGCCTGACCTAGATCCAATGTCAGGGAGCTTAAGTCCGACTGCACGCAGAAAAGGGGCCTCCAGAAGTGCTCCGTTGGATCGGAACAACTGATCTTTGGCTATAACCAAAGTATACTTTAGCCCTGGGGCTATTCCCATCAGTTCTGGGCCTATATAAGGGCCTTAAACCCTCACTCTCTCATCCCATATGAAATTGGAAAACCCCTATGAGAGAGAAGAGAGAAAAGAGAAGGAAAGAGAGGGAAAGTGAGGGAGTGAACCGGTGTTTGTACTTAGGATTTAATCCCGCTGCTCCGCACATCTAACTACCACCTCTGTGTCGCAAATCCAACGATTTCGACTCCGTACTTGGGTAAGAAATCCTAACCCTAACCTGTTTTATGGTTTCCAACGAGTGTAATAGATGGATTAGCTAACCCATTCCCTATTATATATAGGTTATTGTGGTGCCATAAACAAAGACTTAGCATTTAAACTGATTTGGTTTCACGTCTACCAGCGAAAGGTGCAGACTATAAATGTTTAGGTTATGGTTTTCAAGGTTTTCAATGTCAGTTAATGATGTATGACTGGCTTGAATGTTATCACATGCTTAGATACGATGTTTCCCGTGCTTTACACATACATATGAACTATGTTGAATATAGTGAAATCCATGTGTTTGTCGATATGCCTGATTGAATATGGAATTATGAATCATGCTTGCCATGATTATTGTTTGTGAATGCCGGATCTTTGTATACGTGGCATCTCCTTTGTGTAAGGATTTGCTTTAATATATGTTTTAATTAAGTTATTACATGTATGTAATGTGTGTAGTTAAAGTGTTTGATAAAATGACTCAATGAGGAAATACTTGTTGAAATGCATGTAAAGAGGGTGCTGAGATAGGATTCTCAATTCCCTTAACTATGGCTATAGTTCCTTTATGTAACCTATATCACTACTACGTGCTTTATGGTTGAAATGCTTATGTATACTAACATGTACCCTATGTGTTTGTAGAAATGCTCATGTGAGATTTGTAAGTGATTTCAGTTGCCACATGCTATCTTAGCTTACTATATGTGAATGCTAATGTTGGAATGTGATTGGCGCTACGAGGTAGTCCAGGCAATCGGTAATAGTTTATGATAGGTGGTCGTACTACTTAGTCGCGACAGACGTGCCCGATGAATCCGAGTCGTACACTGCTTATCGGTAGTGGTTAAGCCACAAGGAGTGCTTACGCACTCCATGTCGATCGGCTCGATGTATGCTCGTACCAGTCGAGTTCATCAAGTAACCCGATTGGCCTTATATATGTTCACCATGTATGGACGCTACTGCTTGAACATAAGGTACTAAACTCACCAGTGAATCCCGTTAACCTTGGTACCTCGATCCGCTAAGACTCATGAGTTGGACATGGTGGTATGGGACATTGTGGTCGAGCTGTTGGCCTACGCTGGGGCGACGAGCCTCCCCGTAGTGTCTAATGAGCAACCTAGACTCGTGAGCTGAATACGGTGGTATGGGACACTGTATTCGAGCTGTCGGCCTACACTGATTAGGTAACGAGCCCTTTGTAGTGACCTCGAACATATTCTGAGATTGCGTTGAGGCGACGATCCTTTCCGTAGTAACTAGAGTATAAATTAGGCCTGCATTGATTAGGTGATGAGCCCTTTGCAGTGACCTAGAACCGCAACTTCTTATGAGATTTACTAGGACTGACGACGCTAGAATGGATCATTGTTTGGGTATTGATATAAGGGAGGTACCTTAGTTTTCAAATCTTGTTATATGAAAAAGACTAATAAGAAATTGGTAATCACACTCATGCACCGTACTGCATGTGCCGTTTGGCGTTGAGTAGAGAGCACTGAGGAAGTGACTGACATGCGCGACCGTTAGATGAAGATCGCAGAGAGAGTGTAGGCGAGGGCATGCATCATTTATACATACCATTCCTGCATTAATCAGAGTACTTAGGGATGTTTGATTGTATTGTTTTATCATTAATTGATAACATGTTAACCTTTGCTTTATTGTTCCACTGAGTTGATCACTTACTCCCACGTTACAGGTCGGTGTTGTACACACCAACCAGACCCTGTCTTAATTGCAGGTGGAGACGATGCCTACGAGGTGGAGCCGGACTATGAGGATGACGAGGAGGCATTCTCTTTCATGCAGTATTCAGGCGGGTTCATGTGAATCGTGGCCTGATCGATGGGGACTTCTAGGATGCTGACTAGATGCCCTTACACTTGCTATTTCGTTTTTTAGAATCACACATGGATATTCATTTTTGGTCTATTTTGGGAAGTATACATGTATATATTTAACATGGTAATATGTTCACACTCTGGAGACTTACGACAGTTTATCTACTTTATATATTTATCACAGTTCTTTTGCTTGCGTAATTTAATTGTCTCTGGAGTATGATATGCTATTTTGGTGTAATCCCACTCATGTTTAATGCACTAACACAGACAATATTTAATCATAATTTTCTATATTGCATAAGTGATGCGTTGGAACTCGGGAGTGGAGCTTATACTTGACCCCCGATTTTCAGGTCGTTACAACTCCTCAACAAAATGGGATGGCAGAAAGAAAAAACCAACAATTATTGAATATCACTCGTTGTGTCCTCATTGAGATGCATATCCCCAAATGTTATTGGGGAGATGCAATTCTCATTGCATGCTACTTGGCCAAGCAACTGCCTCATTATGCTTTGAACTTTCAGAGTCCGATTTCTTTGTTTAAGAAAGTTCACCATGTCACTGATATTTCTCTTCGAGTTTTCGACTGCACTGCTTATGTGCATGACTTCTCTATATCTCGAATAAAGTTATCTGATAAATTTATCTCTTGCATGTTTGTTGGGTATTCATCTACCCAAAAGGTTATAAATTTGTGGATCCGCATATAGGTCATCACTATGTCACTCTAGATGCGACATTTTTTGAGTCTCTCAGTTTTTTTCTCCAAAGACTTCATCTCCTCTCTTATCCCCACATGTTACTCCTATCGCTTTTCTAAACTCACCGTCCCCTACCTCACCTTCTCCGCCATCACTTTCCACAACTTCTACCACCGCCACCACGCCGCTCCACTCGCCCCAACACTCGACCTCTCCATTTATAGGACTATGTCTGCACTCAAGCCTCATCTATCTTGCAACACAAAAGGACGACCCACCACATCACTGCCTCCACCATCATCCGACGCTCCGAGATCTGCTCCTGACTCGGCTCTTTTCGCTTCTCCTAGGAAATGTATTGTACTTGCACGTTTCATCATATTCAATATTTTGTTTATTATCAGTCATTATCTCCATCATACAAAACTTTTCTTGCCAATGTTGATTTTGAATATATTCCTACACGAGTGGATGTAGCTTCGGCAAGCCCTCATGCTTGAGGAGATGAATGCCTTAGGAAAAAATCATACTTGAGAGCTTGTTGATTTACCGGTCGGTAAACATGTTGTGGGCTATAAGTGGGTTTACATTGTCAAGAATAAATTTGATGGATACAAAGCATACCTTGTTGCAAAAGGCTTCACACAGACTTATGACATTGACTACATAGAAACTTTTACTCTAATTGCCAAAATGAATTCTATTCGGGTTCTCTTATTTATGCCTGCAAATTTAGATTGGCCATTGCATCAACTTGATGTTAAGAATGCTTTTTTACATGGTGACCTTCATGAAGAAGTGTATGTCCTTACCTCATGGGTTTCGTTGTAAGGGAGAGGAACATGAAGTTTGTCGCCTTTGCAAGTCCATCTATGACCTTAAGCAGTCACCATGGGCGTGGTTCGACAAACTCACTCGTGCTATGCAGGCTGCCCATTTTTACTCGTGTGGCTCTGATCATTCTGTTTTTTTGGAAGCGCGCCACTAAAGGGCTCATAGTGGTCTCGGTCTACGTTGATGACATCATTGTTACGGGCAATGATTCTACTACTATATCCAACATTAAGTCCCATCTTGCTAGTACCTTTGAGGTAAAAGATTTGGGATCCTTGCATTACTTCATTGGCATTGAGATTGCTCGTTCTCACTCTAGTATGTCCTTATGTCAAAGGAAATATACATTGGATTTACTCAATGAGACGGGTATGCTGAGCTGTAAGCCTGTTGCTACTTCCCTTGAAATCAATCATCAACTCACCTCTCTCCTCGGTGAGTCTCTCTCAGATCCTGGTCCGTATTAGTGACTCATTGGCCGTCTTATTTACTTAACTATTACAAGACCCGATATTATTTACTTAACTATTATAAGACCCGATATCTCTCATGTTGTGAGTGTGCTTAGTCGGTTTATGCACTCACCACGGCTGCCCATTTAGATGTTGTCTATCGTGTTTTCCATTATCTTAAAGGTTCTCCCGATATGGGCCTTCTTTATTCCAGGCATGGACACCTGTCTATTTCTGCTCTTTCTGATGCAAACTAGGCCGGTGCCAAAGATGACCGGAAATCTACAATCGGTTATTACTCGTTTAGGGGGGGGGGGAATTTGGTTACTTGGAAAAGTAAGAAGCAACCGGCTGTTGGTCGATCCAGTGCTAAGGCCGAATATAGGGTTATGGCCCATACAACTTGTCAGTTACTTTGGCATAAGAAAATTTTGACCGAGCTTGACTTCTCTCCATCTAACCCTATGTTGATGATGTGTGATAATAGGCTGCCATTCACATTTTTAACAATCTGGTTTTTCATGAGCGCACAAAGCATATTGAGGTGGATTGCCATTTTATTCGAGAGAAAATTAAATCCCATGAAATTATAACTCTACATGTTCGCATTGGGGACCAACTGACAAATATTTTTACTAAACCTCTTTTACGTGACTAGCATGATGCAATCATTTCCAAGCTTGGCCTTTCGAATATCTTTAGACCCAGCTTGAGGGGGAGTGTTGAAGGAACGCGTCCAGCAACCAACTCATCTGCAGAAATCTCTCCGCATCCAGCAGCCAACTCATCTGTAGAAATCTCCCCTCCACCATCTCTGTAATCTCTCTTCTGTAAATCTTTGTGGATCCTCCTTCTTCATTGTTTTCTATATTTGTCTTCCTCTATTCTTGTATAAATACTAGTTGTATACGGCTCTAAGAAATCAAGCATCTTCTTTTCCAAATCATGTTTTCCAACACACACACACACACACACACACACGAATGACGAGTTATTCCCACATATAACAACTTTAGCAACTTTTTTTTCTTCATATATATGTGTGTGTATGTGTGTGTGTGTGTGTGTGTGTGTGTGTGTGTGTGTGTAAAGAGTAAAAGAAAAATGGATCAAATCCAAACTTAATCATATGATCATGGTTTAGGCTAATGAGCCTTCAAAATATCAATTTGGACTCGACTTCAAATGCAAATGGTGTGTTTAGTCCGTGGGATTAAATATTACGGAATTATATTAGATATGATTAACACCATTTATTGCACAATGATTGCATCTATAGAAATGCCATAGTATTTGGGTCATTTAATCTTTGTGTTTGGGATAAAATTCTTGCTATAGAAAAAATGCTGGATTAAGCAAAATTCCATTTGGTAGACCATGGAATTCTAATCAATGAACCAATTTCATAATGGATGTCAGTCACATGTACATATGTATAACTAGAATGTCATGTGTAAATGGCGTGTATAGATGGATGGCATGGATAAAACATATGCGTCAATGTGGGGGCCCACATGTGTAGTGGATTTCAAAATTTATGGGAATCTTACGTGGAAACAAATGCAATTCCATCCCACTTAATCCCAACCTTTCCTGTCCTCTCTAAATGATAGATGAAATTTGTACGGGACCAAATGCAATTCCATCCTACTTAATTCCATGTAATATGGGCATTTGACGCATGGTATTAGATGGGATGGAATTGCATTTGATCAGCCAATTCCACTCAATGTTTGGAAAGAAGGGAAAAGCTTGGAGTTAGATTAGATGGAATTGCATTGGTCCTGTGCCAATTCCATTTAATGTTAGCAAGTTGTGTAGGTCCCACCAAGATGTGTGGGCTATATCCACACTGTCCACCCATTTTTCGAGATCATTTTAGAGCACGGGCCAAAAAATCAGGTAGATCTAAAGCTCAAGTGGGCCTTACCATAAAAAGCAGCAGGGATTGAATACCTACCGTTGAAAACTTCTTTGGGGCACATAAGTTTTGGATCTACCTCATTTTTAGGCCCATGCCATAAAATGAGGTTACAAAATAGATAAATGGCTTGGATGTAACATATATGTTATTGTCAATAGTTTCAAATGATGGTGGGTATATCCATTCAATGAACCACTATATTACAAACATAACATGGAATTAAGTTTATCATCTAATAATCAGGGATAGGGACAATTTCTGCCATGTGTAATAATTACATTTTTAAAATTCCATCCTACCTAATCCTTCCCAATGACACGTGCCAAACACAATGTGCGAAATGCATCCTATTGGGATTGTACATTTCAAAACCACAGAATCCTATATCCTGGCTAATTTATGCTCGCATATGAGACAAATACACCATCGACACCGAGTGGATTCTCGGTGGTGGAGACCTTTAAAGACTCAACTCAACCTCGAAAAAGGCAATTGAACATTTCAAAACGTGATATCCACGTACATGTCACAAGCATCTTTCCCGGTCATGGCTCATCGGAATATCAAGATATACTGAACAAAACTTTTCATAATGCCTGATCGATATATCTTGTAGGCTGAATTTTGATATCTGTCCTTGTATTACCGGATCTTACCTAATGGATGCATTAAATTGAGTTTGCACAATACAATGGGCCCCACAGAGGCCTATATGGTTGGACGCCGATTGCTCCTACCCCGGGCTTTTTGGGCCCACCGTGATGTAATTGTTTTATCCACGAGTCATTTTAATGTATGCTTCTAAAAATGAAGTAGGTCCATGGCTCTAGTGGACCACACTAAAGGAAGTTACAGTGATAATGACACCCACGGTTAAAACCTTTCTAAGGGATACCTTGATGTGTTTTTACCATCCAACCTATTAATAAGGTCATGTAGATGTGGATGAATTGAAAAAACAAATATCAGCTTGATCTGAAACTTCTCCAGCTCCCAAGAAGTTTTTAATGGTGGACATTCAATCCCCACTTTGTGGGCCACTTAAGCCATGTACCTGCTTCATTTTTTAACTCATAGCTTAAAATGTTCCGATAAAAACTACTAACCGCGTGGATAAAACATTTACATCACGTTATCACGTTGGGACCCACATAGCCCTGCCTGGAGCGATTTTGCGTCCTATATGGCTGTTCTCACCCGATTGGGTCCTACGAAGGTCTGTCTCTGTTCTCATCTGCATCATTCCAGACCACGTGTCCCAGATGAAACGGGGTCGGGCCCTAAGAGAGGCGTGCAACTGACACGTTACACAAACCGAACGAAGAGCTCATGTGCTGCTGGATGCTGCTCATGATGCAGAGGATTCCTGACATGAATTTGATACTATCCAAATAACTACACAGTTAGGAAAAAAAACCAGCTGGAATAGCCCACCATTGGAATAAATTTTGACCCTCAATGGTTAACAGGTTAGAGTAACGAGACTCGCTGATGTCACTAAGTTTTGTGGGCCCACTATAATGTAGGCATTGTACCTATACTGTCCATCTATTTTGAGAGATCTTATTAGGACATGATACAAATAATGAGGCGGATCGAAAGCTCTAGTAGATCCCACCATAGAAAACAGTGGGGAGAGTGATGCCTACCCTTAAAAACTTCGAAGGGCCAAAAAAGTTTTAGATTAAGCTGATATTAGTGTTTTCCCTTCTTTCATTTTTGGATTAACACATGAACAGGTTAGATCTCAAATAAACATCATGGCGGACCTTAAGAAGGTCCCAATGGTGGGCATCACTCTCCCCACTATTTTCTGTGGTGGGGTCCACTCCATCATTGGATCCTTCTCATTCTTTGGATCATTCCCTAAAATGATCTCTTCAATGGATGGATTACTGTCCGGGCGGGGGGAAGACGCAATCCACGTCCTACATGGCTGTCCTCATCCAATGGGACTTACAAAGGTCTGTCCCCATTCTTATCTGCATCATTCCAAACCAAGTGTCCCAGATGAAATGGGGCCAGCCCCTAAAGGGAGGCGTGCAACTGACACGTTACACAAACAAAACGGCAAGCCCATGGGGTCAATGTGCTGCTGGATGCTGTTCATGATGCAGAGGATCCCTGACATGATTTCGATACGATCCAAATAACTGAAGCAGCACAATTAGGAAAAGAAAAAAGAAAACAGCTAGAACAGGAACACCCACCAGTAGATAGAATTTTGGCCGCCAGTGGTTATATGCCATCTTACCCCTTTACAAGGTGGGTCCCACAAGAATAAAGTTAAATAAAAACCAGACTAATCCAAAACATCAACAAGCCTAGTAATATTCCAGTTGGGGGCATCCTATCCACTGTTTCCTGTAAGCATGGCTCACTTCTGCTTTGAATCTGCCTTTATTTACAAGAAATATCATACTGAGTCTCTCCGGGGTCTGATGTGATGTATGTGTCTTATCCACCCTGTTCATCCATTTTGTTAGTATTTTACTGCATGAGACCACAATTTCAGCTGAATAGGAACACCCACCATTAGAATGAATTTTGGCCGCTAATGATTATATGCCATCTTACCCCCTATAAGGTGGGTCCCACAAGAATAAAGTTAAAAAAAAATCAGACTAATCCGGAACTTCAACAAGCGCAGTAACATTTTAGTTGGGAGAGTCCCATTGACACTGTTTCCTATAAGCATGGCTCAATTCTGTTTTGAATCTGCCTTTATTTACAGGAAATAGCATACTGTGTTGCTATGTAGGGTCTACTGTGATGCCGTTCATCCATTTTGTTAGCATTTTACTGCATGAGACCACAATTTCAGCTCGTCAGCGGATGAAACCTCCCCAGGCCCACAGTGATATTTATTTATCATCCAACCTGTTTATGAGATCAAACAAACATGAGTGAAGGAAAAATGCAAATACCAGCTTGATCCAAAACTTCCGTGCTCTTAAGAAGTTTTCAAAAGTAGGCATTCAATTCACAATGTTTCCCGTAGCCTGGTCCACTTGAGCTTTGGATATACTTAAAATTTCATCTCGTGCCCTCAATTGAACTGATAAAACGGATGAACGGAGTGGATAAGACACGTACTATCAAAGTAGCCCCACGGTTTTTACTCAGTACGTGAGGTCTTCCGATTTCTGGCTTCGCGTCGGTGAAACCGACGGCGTGGATGCAACACAGGCATTACGGTGCGTCGGCATTTTTCTTGCGCGCGCTCTCAAGCAACTTGCGTAACCACGGGTACAGGAATCACCTGTAGCCCCAAGTTCTGTGGTCCCTTTGTGATGTATGCGTTGGATCGCTCATTTTCGGACATGGCATAAAAAATGAGGGAGATTCAAACTCAAGTGCGCCACGCCATACAAAATAGTCGTCGAAAACTACAAAGGTATCCCATTGATGCTCAAGTACTACTATCCACCCGTTCATGGGAGCGGATTGCTGTGAAATCTGTGCCCGGGCCTCTGTGGGGTCCGCAGGTGTGTAACAAATCCACTCCGTCCATTTGTTTTGAAAGACCACGATAAGGTAGGATTCTAAAAATGAGGTGGATACAAAAATCATACGGGCCATGCCAGCAAAACAGTGGGAACAATAATGTCCACCGTTGAAACCTTCCTAGAGCTGACCAGGCTGTATGTCATCCAAACCGTTCATAATATTATCAACGCTGGGATAAACTACAGGAACAAATATCATCCTGGTATAAAACTTCTGTCACCGCGCCAGGTATTCAATCCCCCTGTTTAGTGTGGTATAGTTGGATCCGACTCATGTTTAGAATACTGTCATACTTTAGCTTTTGAGAAATTTGCGAGAATACGACCCATTTATGGCCCATTTAGGAGGCTAAGCCCACCTCATTTTACTTTGCGAGAATACGACCCGGCTGTACGGACGCCTGTCCAAAGGTCGAAAGTGCCCCTGCTTTTTCCTTCAGGCGGGAAGACGAGCGCTGACGCTCGTCGTACTCCGAGTTGTACGAACGGTTCAAAATAGATGAACGTTACATGGGCCCCACAGTTATGTATTTATTATATCCACAACATTCATCCGTATTTCGAGATCATTTCGGAGCATTATCCCAAAAAAAAAATCATATCCAAAGATCAACTGGACCACACCACAGAGCAGCACAAAATTGATTTTCACCGTTGAAACTTTTGTAGGGCCCACCGTAACATTTACTTTTCCATCCAATATATGCATAAGGTCACAAAGACCTGGATGAAGAGGAAAAACAAATTTCATAATGATCCAAAACCTCTGTGACCCCTAAAAGGGTTTCAATGGTAGACGTTCAATTCCCCACTGCCTTTTAAAGTGTGGTCCACTTGACAGTTAGATCTATCTTATTTTCCGTCTCAAGCCTTATTATGAGGTCGCCAAATAGATGTACAGTTTGGATATAACATAGACCTTATGATGGGACCCAAAAAACAACAAAGATTTTATGTTAAAAAGGAAAAAAAAAACAGATTTTTATTAACCAGGATGCAGATATTTGGCTACGTATTATAACCGTAGCCATATTTACCACAATCCGTAGCTAAAAGGGTTTTACTGGGGTGGGCGCGCCGAATTAAGATACCCGCGCCACTCGCTGACCTATCCGGCGGGGGCGCGCCAATCTGGCGTGGCCGCGCCCATTTGATGACTACTATAGCTACGGATTATAACCGTAGCCAAAACTGTAGTCTGTGCCAATCTATGAAAAAAAAAAAAAAATTATTTTTTTTTATTTTTTTTTTATTTTTTTACATGGAGAACTTCATTCTACCTACAATTTTCTCTAATACATATTTATATAAATATGTATACATAAGCATATAAAAAAAAAATTCTCACATTTTTTTCATTTCTTTCTTTTTTCATTTAATAAGAATATCTTCTAAACCAAAATTAGTTACTTGACGTACCATATATGATTTTGGGGTAGGAGAAGCTAATTTAGCCAACCAACCCAGTTATTTTTCAAGATTCCATCAGGTCGATGGTTGAAAATTCATTTCATTCACTTAACATCAATTTCAATCAGTTCGCAATTTCGCTCATTTCATTTACTTTCGATCAATTACATGCATTTCACGGTCAATCCCGATGATTCCATTTTGATTCACGGTCATTTTCATGCATTTCACGGTCAATTCTCTTCACTTCATGATCATTTCCATGCATTTTACGGTCAATGCGCTTCACTTCACAGTCATTTTCATGCATTTCACGGTCAATCCCGGCTGATTACGTTTTGATTCACGGTCATTTCCATGCATTTCACGATCAATTCACTTCACTTCATAGTCATTTTCATGTATTTTACGATCAATCTCGGCGATTCTGTTTTGATTCACGGTCTTTTCCATGCATTTCACGGTCAATTCCCTTCACTTCACGGTCACTTCCACACATTTCACGGTCAATTCGCTTCACTTCACGGTCATTTCCATGCATTTTACGGTCATTCCCGCTTATTTCGTGTTGATTCACGGTCATTTTGACGCATTTCACGGTGAAGTGTAGCGATTGACCGTGAAATGCGCTGAATGATCAGTAAAGTGAAGGGGCATGACCGTGAAATGCGACGAAATGACCGCGGAATCAACACGAGAATAGGTGAATGACCGTGATATGCATGGAAATGACCATGAAGTGAAGCGAATTGACGAAATGCATGGAAATGACCGTGAAGTGAAGGAAATTGATCGCAGAAATGCGCTAAATATTTGTGAATCAACACGAAATAGACGGGAGTGACCATGATTTCCATGCATATCACAATCATTACCGCTTTATTCGTGTTGATTCACGGTAATTTCGGCGCATTTCACGGTCATGCCCCTTCACTTCACTGGTCATTTTCGCGCATTTCACGGTCAATTTGCTTCACTTCACGGCCATTTTCATGCATTTCACGGTCATTCCCACCTATTCCGTGTTGATTCACGGTCATTTCGACGCATTTCATGGTGAAGTGTAGCGATTGGGCCGCGGAAATACGCGAAAATGACCTCAAGTGAAATGGTATGACCGTGAAATCGTCGAAATGACCGTGAATCAACACTTTTAATAGGTGGGAATGACCGTGATATGCATGGAAATGACCGTGAAGTGAAGCAAATTAACCGTAAAATGCATGGAAATGACCGTAAGTGAAAGGGTATATGGCAGTGAAATCGTCGAAATGACCGTGTGAATCAACACGAAATAAAGCGGGATATCAGATATGCACGGAAATCACGGTCATTCCCGCTCATTCCGTGTTGATTCACGGTCATTTCGATGCATTTCACGGTCCATGCCCCTTCACTTCACGATCATTTTCACATTTTCACGGTCAATTAATTCTTCGCTTCACTTCACGGCCATTTCCATGCATTTATGGTCATTCTCGCTTTATTCGTGTTGATTCACGGTCATTTCGACGCATTTCACGGTGAAGTGTAGCGATTGGGCCGTGAAATGCACGAAAATGACCGTGAAGTGAAGGGCATGACCATGAAATGCGACGAAATGATCGGTGAATCAACACGGAATAGGTGGGAATGACCGTGATATGCATGGAAATGGGGGTGAAGTGAACCGATTGGATTGCGAAATGTGCGAAAATGACGGTGAAGTGAAGACCGAAATTGAAATTCGTCAAATGATCAGAATCAACACGGAATATGGGAGAATGATTGTGATATGCATGGAAATGGGGGTGAAGTGAAGCGATTGGACCACGAAATGCATGCGGCCAATATACGGTCATTTACTGTGCATTTCACTTCACAATCACTTGTGTATTTTGTAATCCAATTGCTTCACTTCACCCCATTTCCATGCATACCATGGTCATTCCCGCATATTCTGTGTTGATTCACGATCATTTCGACACACTTCACGGTCCCGCGTCTTCACTTCACGGTCACTTTCGCGTATTTTGCAGTCCAATCGCTTCACTTCACCCCCATTTCCATGCATATCACGGTCATTCCCAGCATATTCCGTGTTGATTCACGGTCATTTCGACGCACTTCACGGTCCGCGCTTCACTTCACCGTCACTTCAGCGCATTTTACGGTCCCAATCGCTTCACTTCACCCTCATTTTCATGCATATCACGGTTATTCCCAGTATATTCCGTGTTGATTCACCGGTCATTTCGACGCACTTCACGGTCCCGCCTTCACTTCACGGCCACTTCAGCGTATTTTCGGGTCCAATCGCTTCACTTCACCCCCATTTCCATGCATATCACGATCATTCCCGCATATTCCGTGTTGATTCACGGTCGGTCATTTCGACGCACTTCACGGTCCCGTCTTCACTTCACGGTCACCTCCAGCGCATTTTACTTCGGCCCAATCACTTCACTTCACCCCATTTCTATGCATATCACGGTCATTCCCGCATATTCTCGTGTTGATTCACGGTCATTTCGACGCACTTCACGGTCCCGTCTTCACTTCACGATTATTTCGCCTGCAAGCATTTTACAAATCTAATCGCTTCACTTCACCCTCATTTTCATGCATATCACGGTCATTCCCATATATCCGTGGTTGATTCACGGTCATTTCGGGACGCACTTCACGGTCCCCGCAGCGTTCACTTCACTTCTCACTCACAGCATTTTACTTCGGTCCAATCGCTTCACTTCACCCTCATTTTCATGCATATCACGGTTATTCCCGCATATTCCGTGTTGATTCACGGTCATTTCGACGCACTTCACGGTCTCGCGTCTTCACTTCACGGTCACTTCCGCACATTTTGCGGTTCAATCTCTTCACTTCACCCCATTTCCATGTATATCACAAGTCATTCCCGCATATTCTCGTGTTGATTCACGGTCATTTCGACGCGCTTCACGGTCCCGTCTTCACTTCAAGGTCATTTTCGTGCATATTTTGCGGTCCAATTGCTTTCACTTCACCCTCATTTCCATGCAAATCACGGTCATTCCCGCATATTCCGTGTTGATTCACTTGGTCATTTCGACGCATTTCACGGCTCTCGCGTCTTCACTTCACGATCACTTCCACGCATTTCGCGGTCCCATCGCTTCACTTCGCCCCATTTTCATGCTTATCACGGTCATTCCCGCATATTCGTGGTTGATTCACGGTCATTTTGACGCATTTCACGGTCCCACGTCTTCACTTCACGGTCACTTCCGTGCATTTCGCGGTCCAATCGATTCACTTCACCCCATTTTCATGCATATCACGATCATTCCCGCATATTCCGTCCTGATTCACGGTGATTTCGACGCATTTCGCGGTTCCGCGTCTTCACTTCATGGTCAGTTCCGCATATTTCGCGGTCCAATCGCCTCACTTCACAATTATTTCCATGCATATCACGGTCATTCCCGCTTTATTCCGTGTTGATTCACGGTCATGCCTCTTCACTTCACTTCACGGTCATTTCCTAAACCTTAATCTACACCCTAACCTAAACCCATACTTATAACCTAAACCTATTCTCAAATCCCAAAATCTATAACCTAAACCTAAACCTTAACATAAACCTATAACCTATAGCCTAAATCCGAACATAAACCCGAACCCGAACCCGAATTCCTAAACCTAAACCTATACTTATAACCTAAATCTATTCTCAAATCCCAAAACCTATAACTACAACCTAAACCTATAACCTATAACCTAAACATATCACCGAAACTCAATTCCCTAAACCTTAACCTACAACCTAACCTAAACCTATACTTATAACCTAAACCTATTCTCAAATCTAAACCTATAACCTAAACCTAAACCTAAACCTATAACATTAACCTAAACCTTTAACCTAAACTTATAACCTTAACCTAAACCTATTCTCAAATCCCTAAACCTAAACCTTTAACCTATAACCTAAACGTATAACCTATAACCTAAACCCAAACCTAAACCTATACCCTGTAACCTATAACCTAAACCTAAACCTTAACTTATTTTCAATTGCCTAAATCTATAACCTATAATCTATAACCTAAACCTTAGCCTAAACCTAAACCTAAACATAAACCTTAACCTATAACCTAAAGCTATAACCTATAACCTAAAACGTGAACGTATTCTCAAATCCCTAAACCTAAACTTACACCTAATCTTAATCTCAACTCCCTAACCTATACGTAAACCTAAACTTGAAAACCCAAACCTAAACCCAATCCTCGATCCCGCCTTTATTCCATATTGATTCACGGTCCATTTCGATGCATTTCACGGTCGCGCCCCTTCACTTCACGGTCATTTCCATGCATTTCTCGGTCCAATCACTACACCCACGGCCATTTCCATGCATATCACGGTCATTGTCGTTGCCTCTTCCGTGTTGATTCACGGCCATTTCGGCGCATTTCACGGTCATGCCCTTCACTTCATGGTCATTTCCGCACATTTCGCAAGGTCTAATTGCTTCACTTCACGGTCATTTCCCTTCACTTCCGCATTTCGCGAAATGTGCGGAAGTGACCATGAAGTGAAGACATAGGACCGTGAAATGCGTCAAATCACCGTGAATCAAGACGGAATATGTGAGAATGATCGTGATATGCATGGAAATAGAGGTGAAGTGAAGCGATTGGACCACGAAATGCACGGAAGTGACCATGAAGTGAAGACGCGGGACCGTGAAATGCGTCGAAATCACCGTGAACCAACACGAAATATGCGGGAATGATCGTGGTATACATGGAAATAGGGGTGAAGTGAAGTGATTGGACCGCGAAATGCACGCGAAGTGACCGTGAAGTGAAGACGCTGGGGTGAAATGCGTCGAAATGACCGTGAATCAACACGAATATACGGGAATGACCGTGATATGCATGAAAATGGGGGTGAAGTGAACCGATTAGGACCGCAAAAATGCGCGGAAGTGACCGTGAAGTGAAGATGCGGGGCCGTGAAGTGCGTCAAAATGACCGTGAATCAACACGAATATCACGGGAATGACCGTGATATGAATGAAAATGATTGTGAAGTGAGGCGATTGATGCAAAATGCTTGAAGTGACCGTGAAGTGAAGATGTGGGACCGTGAAGTGCGTCGAAATGACCGTGAATCAATACGGAATATGGGGAATGACCATTATATGCATGAAAATGAGGGTGAAGTGAAGCGATTGGATCGTAAAATGCAATGAAATAACCGTGAAGTGAAGATCTGGGACCGTGAAGTGTGTCGAAATGACCGTGAATCAACACGGAATATGCGGGAATGATCATGATATACATGGAAATAGGGGTGAAGTGAAGCGATTGGATCACGAAATGCACGGAAGTGACCGGAAATGAAGACGGGATCAAGTGAAATGCGTCGAAATGACCATGGTGAATCAACATTTGAATATGCGGAATGATCGTGATATGCATGAAAATGGGGGTGAAGTGAACCGATTGACCAGTAAAATGCGCGAAAGTGACCGTGGAAGTGAAGATGCGGGGCCAGAAGTGCGTCAAAATGACCGACCGTGAATCAACACGGAATATCACGGAATGACCGTGATGTGCATGAAAATGGGGTGAAGTAAAGCGATTAGGCCGAAGTAAAATCGCTGAAAATGTAGTGAAGTGAAGATGCTGGGGCCGTGAAGTGCGTCGAAATGACCGTGAATCAACACGGAATATGCGGGAATGATCGTGATATGCATGGAAATGGGGGTGAAGTGAAGTGATTGGACCGCGAAATGCATGCGGCCAATACACGGTCATTTCTGTGCATTTCACTTCACGGTCACTTCCGCGCATTTCGTGGCCTAATCGCTTCACTTCACCCTCATTTTTATGCATATCACGGTATTCCCGCATATTCTGTGTTGATTCACGGTCCATTTCACGCACTTCACGGTCCCGCGTCTTCACTTCACGGCCACTTCCACGTATTTTGCGGTCCAATCGCTTCACTTCACCCCCATTTCCATGCATATCACGGTCATTCCCGCATATTCCGTGTTGATTCACGGTCATTTCGACGCACTTCACGGTCCGCGTCTTCACTTCACTTCTCATTCGCTTCACGTATTTTGCGGTCCAATCGCTTCACTTCACCCCCATTTCCATGCATATCACGGTCATTCCCGCATATTCAGTGTTAATTCACGGTCATTTCGACGACTTCACTGGTCCCGCGTCTTCACTTCACGGTCACTTCCGCATTTTACGGTCCAATCGCTTCACTTCACCCCCATTTCCATATCACTTCATTCCCCCATATTCCGTGTTGATTCACGGTCATTTCGACGCACTTCACGGTCCCCGCATCTTCACTTCACGGTCACTCACGCATTTGGTCCCAATCGGTTCACTTCACCCCATTTTCATGCATATCCATCATTCCCGCATATTCCGTGTTGATTCACGGTCATTTCGACGCATTTCACGGTCCCGCGTCTTCATTTCACGGTCACCTGTGCATTTCGCGGTCCAATCGCTTCACTTCACCCCTATTTCCATGTATATCATGATCATTCCCGCATATTCCGTGTTGATTCACGGTCATTTCGACACACTTCACGGTCCCGCATCTTCACTTCACGGTTACTTTCGTGCATTTTACGGTCCAATCGCTTCACTTCACCCTCATTTTCATGCATATAATGGTCATTCCCATATTCCGTGTTGATTCACGGTCATTTCGACGCACTTCACGGTCCCACATCTTCACTTCACGGTCACTTCCGCGCATTTTGCGGTCCAATCGCCTCACTTCACAATCATTTTCATTCATATCACGGTCATTCTCGCATATTCCGTGTTGATTCACGGTCATTTCGACGCATTTCACGGTCCCGTCTTCACTTCACGGTCACCTTCCGTGCATTTCGTGGTCCAATCGCTTCACTTCACCCTATTCCATGTATATCACGGTCATTCCCGCATATTCCGTGTTGATTCACGGTCATTTCGACGCATTTTGAGGTCCCACGTCTTCACTTTATGGTCACTTCCGTGTATTTCGCGATCTAATCGCTTCATTTCACCCCCATTTCCATGCATATCACGGTCATTCCTGCCTTTTCTGTGTTGATTTACGGTCATTTACGCATTTCTCGGTGACACGTCTTCACTTCAAGGTCGGTCTCGTGCATTTCGCAATCCATTCGCTTCACTTCACCCCCATTTCCATGCATTTCACGGTCATTCCCTTTATTCCGTGTTGATTCACGGTCATTTCGATATTTTACGGTCATGTCCCTTCACTTCACGGTCATTTTTGCACATTTCAATCTGTCTAATTACCTCACTTCAGCGGTCATTTTCATGCATACCATCATCATTCCGCGTATTCGTGTTGATTCACGGTCATTTCAATAAGATTTTACGGTCATGCCCCTTCACTTCACTTGCGAATCGCCTCACTTCATTCTCATTTCTATTTATATCACGGTTATTCTACTTTCTCGTGTTGATTCACAGTCATTTTGGCGCATTTCACGCAGTCATGTCCCTTTACTTCACGGTCATTTCCACGCATTTCATGGTCCAATCGCGCACTTCACGGTCATTTCCATGCATATCACGATCATTCCCGCTTTATTCCGTGTTGATTCACGGTCATTTCTACGCATTCACGGTCACGCCTCTTCACTTGACGGTCATTTCTACGCATTTCAAGGTCCAACCGCCTCACTTCGTGATCATTTCCATGCATCCTACGGTCATTCCGCCTATTCCGTATTGATTCATGGTCATTTCGCGCATTTCACTGGTCATTTCGCGCATTTCAAGAGTCCATCGCTCACTTCATGGGTCATTTCCATGCATACCACAACGCTTACTATTCCGTGTTGATTCACGGTCATTTCGACGTATTTCACTCATTCCCCTTCACTTCACTTGGTCATTTCCATGCATTTCACAATCCAATCGCTTCACTTCACAAATCATTTCCGCGCATTTCACTACTGGTCATGTCCCTTCACTTCACTCATGCCCCTTCACTTCACAAATCATGCCCCTCACTTTACGATCATTTTCTAGGCGATTCCGTTTTATTTCACGGTCATTTCCATGCACTTTACAAGAATTTTCATGCATTTCACGGTCATTAACTTTGATGGAATCTTGGAAAATAACTAGGTTGGTTAGTAAAAGTAGCTTCTCCTACCCCAAAATCATATAGGGTTCATCGAGTAACTAATTTTGGTTTAGAAGATATACTTTTAAATGAATAAAGAAATAAATGAAAAAAAGAGAAATTTTTTTTTTATATGCTTATATATGCATATTTATATAAATATGTATTTGAACAAATTGTAGGTAAAATAAAGTTCTCCATGTGTAAAAATAAAAATAAAAATAAAAATAATAAAAAAAAATTGCATAGCCATCTATGGCTACGGTTATAATCCGTAGCCATAGGGGCCTCTAAATGGGCGTGGCCACGCCTGAATCGGCGTGGCCCCGCCAGATGCATCAGCAAGTGGCGCGGGCGCGGCTAGTTCGGCGCGCCCACCCCGGTAGTCATCTATGGCTACGGATTTTTGTAGCTATGGCTACGGTTATAATCCGTAGCCAAATCTCCCAATGTAAAAAAAATAAAAAAATATATAAAAATTTAGTTTTTTTTTTTGTTTTTGTTTTTGTTTTTTGGGTCCCATCATGAGGTCTATGTTATATCTAAACCGTCCGTCTATTTGACGAGCTCATATTAAGGTTTGAGACGGAAAATAAGACAGATCTAACAATCAAGTGGACCACACTGTGAAAGGCAAAGGGGGAATTGAACGTCTACCATTGAAACCCTTTTAGGGGTCACAGAGGTTTTGGATCATTATGAAATTTTTTTTCCTCTTCATCCAGGTCTTTGTGACCCTATGAATAGATTGGATGGAAAATAAATGTTATGGTGGGCCCTTAAAAAGTTTTAACGGTGAAAATCACTTTTCCCGCTCCTCTTTGTGGTGTGGTCCAGTTGATCCTTGGATATGATTTTCTTTTTTTAGATAATGGTCCGAAATGATCTCGAAATATGGATGAACGTTGTGGATATAATAAATACATAACTGTGGGGCCCATGTAACGTTGATCACTTTTGAACCGTTCGTACAACTCGGTGTTCGAGGAGCGTCAGCGCTCGTCTTCCCGCTTGAAGGAAAAGGCAGGGGCATTTTCGACCTTTGGCAAGGCGCCGTACAGCCGGGTCGTATTCTCGCAAAGGAAAATGAGGTGGGCTTACTCTCCTAAATGGGCCATAAATGGGTCGTATTCTCGCAAATTTCTCTTAGCTTTTTAAAAACAGATGGACAGAGCCATTTTTCACAGACATATCTATGGGCCCCACACAGCCCCGGGCGTAGAGATATCACTCTGCTCGGGGTCACACGCATTGCACTTCCCCCGTTCATAGGTTATTCTCACCTGGATTGAAGGGAAACACAAATACCAGCCATCCTTCTGCGGTGACCGTTCAAACCCCTCCGTTTCTGGTAATGGCTCACTTGAGTTCCAAATCTCTATTATCTATAAGTTCATGCACTAAAATGAGCCAGTGAAAAGGATGGACCGAGCGGATATAACACAAAAGTCATGATGGTCCCACAGAGCTTCGGGTTAAGGGGACACGGATGGGGTACTTAACTACTTAGGAATGGACAAGGGCTCCAAGGTCCCATCCTAATATATGGGTTTTATCCGCACCATCTATCCATCATAATATATGCTATACCGAAATTGAGGCATATCCAAGGCTTAAGTGGACCAGGATCCTTACTCTTGCTCTGAGTTTCAACGCCCGATCAAGGGTTCAAGTATCCATAGGTGGTGAAATTCTACTTTGGCGTGAGTGCGTGGGGGTGTGTCTGCCAGTGTTAAAAAAAAAAAAAAGAGCTTAGGTGGGCCACACCACAAGAAGCAATAGTGTTAACTAGGGCCCACTATGACAGTTAATTTCCATCCAACCTCTTTATAAGGTCACGTAAACATGCATGAATGAAAAACACAAATATCAGCTTGATTCAAAACTAATATGGCTTGATTTTTTTTTTTTTTTTTTCAATGGCAAGAGTTTAATCTCCACTGTGTAGTTTACTTGAGCCTTAGAACTACCAAATTTTTGGAAATTTATCCTAAACTGATATGTGAAAATAGATGGACGGTATACGTATAGCATATACATCACGGTGAGCCCTGTCGAGGGGCAGGAGTACCGGGGAGGCGAACTGCCTGGTAAGTAACTTACTACCCTTAGGGTACTGAGTAAACTTTGTGAGGCCCATCATGATTTATGTATCTGGTCTGTTCCTTACCTCAATTTTACCAGATAATTTAGGGCCTGATCTAAAAAAATGAAGCATATATCATATTCAAATGGACCACACCACAGGAAACAGTTGAATTGAACATTTATCGATGTTTGGGGGCCACTGAAGTTTTGGATCAACCTTATATTTATGTTTTCCCTTCATCCATATTTTTATGATCTTATTAACCGGTCGGGTGACAAATAAACATCACCGTAGGGTCTAGAAAGATTTCAGTGGTGAAAATCATTATCCCCGCTGTTTCCTGTGGTATGATCTACTTGATCTTTGGATATGCTTCAATTTTGGGATCAACCCCTTAATTTATATGGAAAAACGGATGGACGGTATAGATAGACCATATACATTCAACGTGGGCCCAACTTAGTTTACTCAGTACGATAAGAGCATGTTATACGTAATCCGATTTGGCACTCGTGTAACACTGCGGCCCGAATTCAAGTCGCGTACCCAGTGTCGTAGGAAGTTCTCGTCCAGCCAACTCCACATCTACCCCCGCGCAGGTTAGCTAAAACCCTTACATCGTTACGTCGTTAGAACGAAAGAGAGTACACACATACCTCGGCCTCCGTCACTCTACTCCGCTCCAGTAGTACAGAGAGAGAGAGAGAGAGAGAGAGAGAGAGGAGCCAAACGCTAAAAAATCGTAATCCAAAAAAATCGCAATCCGAGGGCCGTTTCCTCCTCTCTTCCCCACTCTCTCAACTCCCTCACATCAGTAGACGAGAAAAAAAGTAAAAATCCCCCCAAAACCCGAAAAGATGGAACTCCCGTTCCTGTCCTCCACTCCAGCCAAACGCCCTTTCGAGGCGCACGATAGCATCCCCACTCCCTACGCCCACAGCGCCAACGGCGCATTTAAGCGCCGGCCCAAACCTCCTCCTCCCCCCATCGTCCTCTCCCCGGGCCACGCTGCCTTCCGCCTCCTCTGCCCAATCTCCAAGATCGGCGGCATCATCGGCAAGTCCGGCAGCGTTGTCAATCTCATCCGCAATGAGACCGGCGCCAAGATCCGCGTCGAGGATCCCGTCCCTGCCTGTGATGAGCGCGTCATCCTCGTCGTGGGCCCCACCGCTAAGAAGACAGGCGCAAATGCCCACCCGACTGACGGTGATGGGACGAATGGTGGGGAGGGCGGGCGCTATGCGTCTCCAGCTCAGGAGGCTCTGGTTAGGGTTTTTGACAGGGTTTTGGAGGTCGATGCGGAAATGGAGGTGTCTGCTGGTGGTGGGGCCGTTTCCTGCAGGCTGCTGGTGCCGACGGGGCAGGTGGGGCCGGTCATGGGGAAAGGAGGGAAGGTTATTGAGAAGATTAGGAAGGAGAGTGGCGCCAAGATTAGGGTTCTGCCGAGGGAGCAACTGCCGGCTTGCGCATTGCCATCAGATGAAGTCGTACAGGTGATTTGTTTTCTTTGTTTGATTTCCTATGCTCTTAGAGGAAAAAGGAATTACGGTTTTCATTTTTGGATTGCGAAGTGTTCTAGTTCTTTGATATACAAAATTGGATGAAGAACTCGGTTTTCCTTGATTTTTCTAAGTTTTCAAGTCTGTAGTTTGTCCTGTCAGATGCAAAACACGAAGCACAATGTTTCATTTTCTTGCCTCACCATGAGTGGCATTGTTTATAATTAGGACTTGAAATTACAGAACATGCAGGCTAGGGCTGAAATGAGCCTTTCTGTTTTCAGCTTTGAATTTGGGAAAAATGCAATCTCAAACTGCCTTTTTTTTTTTTCGTTGTTGAATTCTAATTACTAGGAGTGCTGGATTTCTGTCCAAATCGGGATTTCGGCAGACACCCAAACTTGTCCTAAGTTTGTTCCTCATAGGCTCTTTAAAAGCTTGATGTGATGATGACATGCTTTGTATGCAAACGTGAAGCAGGTCTGGAATATCACACTGGCAATATATTATGCCATTTGTTTTTTTGACAAAAAATGACTTGTGACTTTGTGACGCATTGAGTTGTAGGCTTGGAACTGGGTTTCAAAGCTTTCTTTGGTGCGATGGTTTCTTTTAGTGGTTGTTTGGGAGCTTGAATCGGTGTTAATCGGTGCATTTGGGTGGTGTGTATTTGACGTGAATTGGAATCTAATTCACAACAAATACACCAAAAAGTTCTATTTTGAAATCACAACAAAATCGTTCGAGTCCATTTCACATAAATTCTGATTACCACTGATTACCACCGATTTCCAAGTGACAATCATCTCCCTCACACTCTCTCTTCCAAATACAATGTGCCAAGCCCAATTTAGTGATTTCAATTACCGGATTCCAGTGGATTCTGATTATAGGCTGCCAAACATAACTAGTTTTTCCAATTCATATGGATTCTATGGTAATTGTGAATGAATGTCAATGCAAATTAAGTACAAGCTACCAAACGATTCCTTAGGTGGAATTTCGGAATTTCTTGTGAGCAAAGCCCAGGCCGGAAGTTGGTACAATACAAGGTGGCCCATGGCTCAGTGATCCAAGCCATTGTGGATACCCATTCACCAAAAAACCTTGCAAATGGAAAAGTTCCTATCCCTTCGAGAGGTGGCCAACAAGTACGCAATTAAGAAAGGAGATATAACACCATTCACATTCAACAAAGAAAGGCCAAATATTCTTTAGCCAGGATCTTGAAATCTGGGGTACTAGTCGTGCCTGGGCCATCAACACTGAGGTCTATTATATCAGTGGTTTGGACTTTGGATCATTGTACCTTGGGCCTCACTTGTACAACTCGGACATACTTTACAAAATCTCAGCCCATGCATGGTACCTCTAGCTGTGTGCTTGCCTGTGTGGGTGTGTAGGTATTGGCGTGGGAGTGTGCACAAGTTTTTTTTTTTTTTGAGCATCAACTAAGAGAACAAAAATATATGAATCTATAAATGTATGAATGTATTTTTGTTACTAACTGAAATTACAGTCATCCACATTCTTTAGAGAAGCGACTATACAATAGAACGTATGTTATATGATAGTCGACAATTTACAGCCCTCTATAGTTTGATAAAATAACCGCAAAATGGGTCCATGGTGCAATTTGGTTTCAATAGCTGTAACTTGTGTCTTCAGCTTGCATTTTTCGCTTATTATGTAACGTAAGCAGTGACGGTATTCAATTTTTGGCAGACAGTTTGGAATAGCTCTTTTGTGTTTTTAGTGTGTTCTTTTGGAGCTACTTGCTACATCCATCAACTGTTCGTGAATTGCCCTTCTGGGTAGCATGCAATGGTGTTGCTAAGATGCAACATGTGGTGGATCCGTGTTTGCATGCAATGGTGTTGCTAAGATGCAACATGTGGTGGATTCGTGTCTGCATGCAAGTGGTGTTGGTAACCATTTATTGTGCAATGAAGTACTCAAGTGTGATCTTTCATGCTTGGTGCTTTGTTCCCAGCGATTTGCATGGCATTTACCCCTCCATGACCTTACTTTGTTTTCAGGTTTTTTTGGACATGTCTGTAGCCGTATATGCATTTGAATAGTGTTAAGGCAAGCCTTTGCCATCGCCGTATCCAAGAACTCTGGTAAATGAGGAAAGGTGACGTGTGGTGGGTAGTTGATCATAAAGCTTTTGCCAAATGCCCATCTACCACTTAAACACCATTCCCAAGTTGCCAAGAGAAAGGATAAGAAGATATGATGATTACAATCATACCATGATACCATATATAAAAGCACTTAAAAAAAAATATTTTATATGGATTTTGAGATTTTGCAACAGAGGTCCTCCCGTCACTAGGAAGTGCTTGTTTGTGGACACTTTGGTGGCCTGCCTTTTCTCTCGCTATTTAGAGGAAAGGTTGGGGTGTCTTTGCCTTCCCTTTCTATTTTTAGGTCCAGTGCAAAAACAGAAAGCCCTCTTCATTTAAGTCACCCTACTTATTTAGTAGCTAAGGACTTGAAGAAAACAAAATCCCTTTTTTATGTAATAATCTTTTTTGCCAATTTAGATCCAGAGCCATCTAGCGGAGTAAGCTTTGAGGTAACTCGCTTTGCCTCGTAGGCCTTGCTACGGGCGGGCTTGGGATTGTTATAGGCTTGGATGTTGTGTTGGTCTTGCCTGGCAAGTCGGCCTTGTTCAAAAGTTTTTGATTTTTGATTGACGCTCTAAACACCATCCTATATTTCTCCGCCTCTGATCCGACCGCCTAAACCCCACTCTCTCAAATCTCGCCAGCCAATCCTAGCCACTCATTTTTCCCCATGTCTCTTCAGCAAGTTGGAATACAAGTCAAATGACGAACGGTGAATGACGACGAACGGTGAATGACGACGACGACGACGACGACAAGCAGTGAATGACGAAGGCTACGAAAAATGATGTCAGTGCTTGTCAATGGGCGGACTCCACTAACGATTCCGGGAAATCAATCGGTCATGCTCCAGCGTCAGCCAGTATTGGTCGTAATAATGTTCCACTTAGACACTCTGTTCGGGCCGAGGCGGAACCTGTTGCCCAGGTTGATAATGGTTGGATTGTGGTTCATCGTCGGAAAGTTTCTTCCGAACCTCTTTCGCCAAGGAATCGAGTTGACTATCCGACCTTGTTTGTCAAAGGATTTCCGAAGGGGTGGCTCCCGATCAATATAGAACGAGTTTTTGGGCGCGCCACAACGGTAATGGATGTGGTTATGCCGCGCGATCGGGAATCAGGTGCGTTCAGAGGCTTTGCTCTGGTTCGAATGTCATCTGAGGACGAGTTAGCTCGTGCTGTAGGTATGTTGCATGGCATTAAGTTCGCTGGATGCCCTTTACTGGTCCAAAGGGCGAGGTTCGGTCCCACTTTTGCCCAGACCCATAAGTCTCGACCTGCCGCCATTAAAGCCTATCGGCCGAAACCCCAGACCCTCCCTCTGCCTCCCTCACCCTCACCCTCACCCTCACCCTCACCCTCACCTTCCCTTCCTCAATCGTCGGAGGCAACCACATTTAAGGAGGCCCTCCTACATCAAATCCCCAACTCGCCCTCATCGAGCTGTCCTACCTCCCCCGCCGTTTCTCCCATCTTGAACCCCCACCCTATTCCTTCAGTCTCCCCCTCCTCCAAACCGGATGTACCCATTGTGGTCAACATGGCACATTTCCTTCGAGCTAGCGAAAATCTCAAGGATTCCATCGTAATTCTCTGTAAGGAAGGGGCCTCCATCTCTCAAGTGAGGGACTGGATAGCGGAAACCACGGGCTTTTGACTGGGAAACTACCAAATTAAACCTCTGGGCTTCAACAAGTTGTGGGTTAAGGTCAGTTCGGGAGTTAATCCAGAGATGTTGCTGATGGCCGGTCACCTTTATTCAGGAGGACCGGTAGCAAGAGTCATGAAGTGGGAGGACTTTTCCATCTTTGGTATGGAGGACGTCTGGTTCCAGGTTTGGGGCATCCCATTTGAGCTCTGGTTCGACGAATTCTTCATTGCCGTGGCAGGTTATCTCGGCTCCTATCTTGAAGTGGATCCGAAGTCGAAATTGGGGGAGGAGGTCAGGGTCATCAGAATCAGAGTTCGGAGGAAAAAAGGTGCCTTGCAACCCTCCTTGGTGAAGGTCATTATTGATGATCGGCTTCTAGAATTCCCAGTGATCACGGAATCGCTGGACGATCAGTTTCCTAGGTGGGGCGATCTCTAGTGCATAAGAGAAGGCCCTCCGCCAGCACCGTCGGAGACCAACCCGTCTTCCATTAATGAGCGAGCACAAGTCCCATTCTCCCGCGGACCTTCGCTGCGAGAGCTTGTTAGCGGCGTAGTCTAAAAACGTTGTCAGGCCTGCTGTTCTGATCGCTCAGAGACACGTGGAGCGCTGGAACCATCTCGACCGCCTTCTCCTGCTGACGCTTCACATTGAGCACCTCGCTCTCTGACTTCTGCTTCTCATCTGGAGACGCGTGGCAAGGGGGCTCGGGCTTCGGGGTCTACGTACAAAAAAAGACCCGTTTATTCGGGAGAATCATCGGCGTATCCTCTGATCTGAGCAGTCCTACCTCGTCAGAAGCTTTCAATTCTCAGCTGGCGCCTCCCTCTCCCTCACGTCACGTAGGACGCGTGTCATCTCCTGCTGGAAGTCGGGCGTCTCCGTCACGCCATGCTAGACGCGTGTTATCCCCTGAGGGACCACATGTGGGGCATTTAGCTGAGCAGTTGAATACCGTTCCCACGTGTGACCCGAGTTCGGGTTTGGACCCGACCCCGACTACAATACCCTTGACTGTCAATTTTCCTATTCTTATTGATACTCGACCCTCATCCCATTGCCAATCGCTTCCCGCCTTCACTCCCAACATCTCCATCCTTCCCTCTATCCCTATCTACCACTCTGAATCCCCCGCTTCGATCTAGAAAACTCCTAACCTTACCCTATCTCCCTTCCGTTCCTCTCGACCTACTCCCTTCTCGGATTCTGATGATGATTTGGTAGGGAGAGACTCGTCCCTTGGCAATTTATCTGAGTATCAATCTCACCTATCCTCTCCTCCCTCCCTTTTCCTCTCTAGATCCCCTTCTGCCAACGCCATGGAATTGGGTCCCATTGTGTTGTTCGATGATAATATCTCAGGTTAAGTTCTACTGGCGGAACCTCTCCAAATGATAGCTGATCCTCCGCTTCAGGCCTCACCCTTGGGAAGAGAGAGAGCGGATCTAATTTCCAAGTTGCAGAACAAAAAGTGGATTAAAGAGGCTATGGGTAAGGTGGGGAGATCTCTAGGCCTGTCCTTCGGCAATCGGCTGGAAGATTATGTGGCTTTATGTCAGTGCATAAAAAACAGAGGCAGGCCGATAAAAAGGTGCAGATCGCCAGTTAAACACCTATCCAGATTATCCAGTAGTCGCGAACTCCAGCGGCTTAAAGCCAGCCCCGGGTTCATTTCAGCTTCTAAAGTCTCCTCCAGGAGGCAGAGCAACTGGGGAAGCATGGTCGCCCAATGAAGATTATCTCTTGGAATGTTAGGGGGGTCGGCTCCAAACACAAAAGGAGCCTCATCAAAGCGACGATATCTCCAAAGAATCCTGACGTTGTGTGCTTTCAGGAGACTAAGGTCTCTAAATTTAAGGATAGCTTGCTGGCCACTTTGTGGGGTGCGAATGATGCTAGAAATCATCTAAATGGGAGCTCCTAGCATCGTCTAGGGGGTCTTATTTGATCACAGTTAAACTGCAAGATAAGTTTTCTCCTTTTCTATGTCTTATTTCGGTCGTTTATGGGCCTACTACTGACGTTGCCAGATCTCTGTTCTGGGATGAGTTAACTCAGGCTCGCCACGCCTTTTCAGGGCCTTCCTGTGTGGTAGGGGACTTCAATGTCACCTGCTTTGCGGAAGATCACTCCAGAAGAAGAAGACTGCCTCTCGCAATGCTTCAGTTCTCCGAGTGGATCCAACTCCAACAACTCATAGACCTGCTGCTTTCAAGAGCCAGGTTCACCTGGACCAATGGCCGCGCTTCACCCATTCTATCCAGGTTGGATAGATTCCTCCTCTCCCCCGAATGGGTCGAGGTTTTCGATTCCTCCTCTCCCCCGAATGGGTCGAGGTTTTCCCCTCTGTCTAGGAAGTTGCATTGCCGAACTACTTCCGATCATTGCCCGATTTTCCTCTCGGTGGTTGATGATCACTGGGGTCCGAAACCTTTCAGGTTTAATTCTTCGTGGCTTCAGTCTGATGATCTGCGGGAGAAGATTAAGGAGTGGTGGTCTGGCTTCCAGGTAGAGGGCTTCGCTGGCCACAAAATTATGTGTAAACTCAGGTTGCTTAAATCCAAAGTGAAGAAGTGGCGCTAGCAGGAGGTTATGAATAGGGAAGCTGAAGTAGCCGCGCTGCAGGACGAACTCTAGCGTATTGATTCTGCGGCGGAAGTTAGCCCTTTGCCGCTTGAATCTCTCTCCAGGAGGATCGCCATAATTTATCTCCAATATAGCCCTGGAAGAAGCTTTGTGGAAAATTAAATCCAGAGCGAGATGGATTGCAGAGGGCGATAAGAATACTAAGTTCTTTCATAACATGGCCAACATGCACGCTCGATCGAAGGCTATTCTCAACATCTTTGACAACGGGAGTAGAGTTGATGATAAAAGGGAGATCGAGGACCTCGCCATCGACCATTTCAAAAATCTCCTGTCGGCTGAGAATTGGGTGAGATCGCGATTGGACAACGCCCCCTTTTAGACCCTGAATTCAGCCGATCTGGAAGCTCAGTTTACTAAGGAAGAGATCAAAGCCGTGGTCGATGTCTTGGGAGGGGACAAATCTCCAGGCCTATACGGATTTCCGATCAGATTCTTTCAGACCTTCTTGGAGTCGATTCGCCATGACCTCCTCCTTTTTGTCCAGGAGTTCCATTCCACAGGAAAGTTATTGAAGGGACTAGGTGCATCGTTTATCTCTCTCATCCCTAAGGTGGCTGGAGCTTCTTCTTTCTCAGAGTTTAGACCGATCAGTTTGATTGGGAGCTCGTACAAAATTCTGGCCAAAGTTCTTTCATCTCGGCTTTCGAAAGTCATCGGCAAGTTGATCTCGGGTAACGAAAATGCTTTTATAAAGGGTAGACAGATCACGGATGGTGCGCTGATCGCCAATGAAGTCCTCCATTCTTGTCACAGGGCTAAATCTATGGGCATTTTCTGTAAGTTGGATGTGGCCAAGGCATATGATCACATCAACTGGGATTTCTTGCTCTATATGCTTCGTTGGATGGGCTTCGGGGCCAAGTGGAGAAGGTGGATTGAGGCCTGTATCAGTTTCGCTCATTTCTCCGTTATTCTTAATGGATCCCCTAAAGGATTCTTCAAAAGTTCCAGAGGCCTGCGTCAGGGAGATTCGCTCTCCCCTTTCCTATTCCTGATCGTTGCGGAGGCGCTGTCGGTTATGATTTCCAAAGGGCAGGAGCATGGCCTATTGTGTGGAATCGCTATGCCTGGTCTACCCAATCCCCTTCCGCATATCCAGTTTGCGGATGACACTCTCATCTTCTCAGAAGCATCTGCAGATTGCATCGACAACCTCCGTACTACTCTGCGCTGCTTCGAAGCGGTTTCTGGATTGAGGATCAACATGTCCTAATCCAAACTGCTGGGTATCCATGTCCCCTCTCCTTCGTTGCAGGCCTTCGCTGATGCCCTTGGCTATCAGGTCGGTTCTTTCCCCACCTCCTTTGTGGGTCTCCCCCTCGCTGTGGGCTGGCTGCCTAAATTCATGTGGGACATGATCATCTCTAAGTTCCATAAGTCCCTCGCCACTTGGAAATGCCGCTACCTCTCCTTGGGCGGTCGCCTGACGCTCATTAAATCTGCCCTGTTGAGCCTCCCGTTCTATTCTATGTCCCTATTCTGGTGTCCTGGACAAGTCCTCAAGGGTATTGATAAAATTAGAAGAGATTTTCTGTGGTTCGGAACCGAAAACCAGAAGAAATTTCACTTACTAGACTGGTCCGAAGTCTGTAGGAATTTGAAGGAAGGTGGGGCTAATGTCAAGAACCTGAAATTGATGAACTCTGTGTTGTTAGCAAAATGGGTCTGGAGACTGGCTACGGAAAAGGAGGCCCTATGGGTGTTAATTATCAGAGGAAAATATGGTTCGTCTAATGGGGATTGGTGGCCTAAAGATTCGTCTTATTACATGGCTTCCCATATACGGAAAGGAATTCTTAAAGCGAAAGATCCAATCATTCAGAATAGCTGCTTCGAGTTGGGCAATGGCGCCTCAATTCGATTTTGGGAAGACTTATGGATTGGAGAGAGGCCCCTCAAGTTTCAATTTCCGCAGATCTACTGCCTGTCCCCGAACAAAGACATCTCTATCATCAACTGCTATTCCGTCTCGTTGGGCCACATTGTCTGGGACATCAGAACCTTTAGAAATCTAGACGACAGCGAAGCCATGGAGTTTGAAGCCCTCATGGCGTACATCCTTCGAGTGGCTCCCCTTAGTTATCATCCTGATAGGCTTATTTGATAGCTAGAGAAGTCGGGTATTTTCTCTGTTAAGTCTCTATATTCAGCTTTACGCCCTGTGCTTTCTCTCGTGCAAGCGGCCTCTCCATTCATCTGGAAATATCCCATCCCTCCTAAGTTCATATGCTTCGCGTGGCTAGCTGGTCGCAACAGAATCCTAACAGTTGATAATCTGATTAAGAGGGGTATGCAATTAGTGAACATTTGTCTGTGTTGTATTCGGGACGCTGAATCGGCCAACCATCTACTGGTTCATTGCTCTTTTGCGTCTAAGGTTCGGGCCGAGTTCTGTCAGAAGTTTTCGGTGTCCTGGTGCGACCCTGGATCGGCCGCCCCTCTGCTCTCTTCTTGGAATGGGCTCAATATTGGGAAGGCCAAGTCTATCATGTGGCGCATGGCCATCATTGCAATCTGGTGGGCTATCTGGGAGGAAAGGAACAATCGTTGCTTCAATGACGTTTCCTCATCTACTTCGGTGGTCGGTTCTAGGGTTAAGAAGCTGCTGATTGAATGGGCTTCTAATGTAAACGACCTAAGATGTTCTGATTTTACCTTTCTAGGCTCATAGGGGCTGTTTGCCATCTCAGCAGCGTTGCCCCTCTTCCTTTCTTTTCTCCTCTTTTGTTTCCTCTTTTCTCTTTCCTTTTGTTGTTGTCCCTTTTTTTCTCTTAATGAAGTTTCAGTTGCTTAAAAAAAAAAAGAAGCCCAACCCATTGTGAAGCTCATCTGTTGGTTGCGTTTATACTATATTTATGTCTTATGATTGGTGGGTTTGATTACTCACTTAGGAGAAGAAGTGAAGAACAAAAGGTCAATTTGCTGGAATAACTCACATCGTGTTTGACAATGAGAGTGTTTAGGTAGGGAGTAAAGTGAATGACAACATTATATGGAGCTATCAGTATTTCCAATCTGTGCATTAGCTTAAATATTTGATTCATTCAGTCTTGCCTTGTAAGAGATATTTCAATATCCCTACAGATTAATAGGAGTGCCTTCATGGATGAAGTCATTAGGAAGGCCAAGGACGAATTGGTGGGATGTGCTTCCATTGTAGAGACGACAAATGCCATCAATCTTTCTCCTTTTTTGGTCTTTAGTTTTGTTCGTGGGTTGTATTCTTTCCCACCTTGCTTTTGCTTTGCCGGTCTCTCAATAAAGTTTTGTCATCTTTCATAAAAATAAATAAATAGAAGAAATCTTTCAGTTTTTTTGGTGGGGGAAGTCCCTCTTGTTGAGTGCAAGATCTATGACAGAATCATTTGGCAAATTCGGATACGAGTTTGCATGACTTCCTGTTCTTTTTAGAACTCCCTCGCCTTTCTAGTTTATCGCATCTTCTGCTTCTTTTTTTGAATTCATAGTATGATACGTGCTTCTTTTTTTTTTTTTTTTTTTCTAATGTTGTTTTAAGGACCAATATACATTCCTGCATCCACTTTTGTCTTAGCAGTTCACCGATAAAATAAAATCAATTATCCTTCAGAAAAAAAAAAGAAGAAGCACCACCACTATACATGAATATTTGAACATACACAGAATTAGACAAAAAGGGGGATATGTGAATGTTCTTTATAACCTTTTATCAATTCTGTTGTTAATTGGACATTATTTGTTGCACAACAAATGTTTTTCCTTCGTGTTTTACATATCAAGCTTATTCGCTTAAGCCTATAGACCTTCATTGTGTATTTTGGGAAATCTCTGCGTTAGTTTGATGTATTCTTTTTTTACGGTGATAAGATTTGTTACTTATCACTAAATAAGTAAATAAATACAATAAAATAAAAAAATGTCATTTAAAGCAAGAGGTGTAACGGACTTTTCATGTTTTGACACCAGCTCATGTCTTATTTTCTTATGCACTGCTGTAGCATCTTTGCATTGGATGACTAAGGTGAACCATAGGCCAAGGTTGAAAATATTAAGCATTTGATAATGCGGGGATCATATTTTTGGGATTATTGGACAGAAAAGTTGGGCAGCATGGGACGACATTTTGGCAGGATGGGTGTAGCTGAATGTGGATGTTGAGATGGATGATTGGCAAGACGAGGAAGGATATAATTAGAAATGAACGCATTCGAGGGATTTAGGAGTAACACCTATAAGGTAAAAAGATGAGGAAAAAGTAGGCCTAGATGGTTTGGCCATGTGACACGGAGAGCAAGAACTACACTAGTCAGGAGTGAAGTGGTTGAAGTTGAAGGTTGTAAAAGGGCAAGGGGAAGACCCAAGAGGACCGGGGTGGAGGCAGTGAGAAAAGATTTGACGACTATGTTTCGGCTGAGCCTATGGACCTTGATAGAGTGGAATGGTGGATCGGCTTTGTGTCGCCGACCCCAAGTAGTTGGGATAAGGCTTAGATGATGATGATGTATTGGCCGACACTAAAGCCGACACATGCAATGGATAATGGGAAGCGAACGCATGGTACCGGTACCACTACTAATCCACTATTGATGGTGGTATGAGCTGTTGGGTGTACCATGTGCTATGTGGATGACATCCAACCCATTTGACAGGTTCTCCCCACCATGACATGCACCTAGCATAAAAATCAGGTAAAAGCTCGAACCGTTAGAGCATGACGAATCAATCCTTTTATCTCATAGCCTAGGCCCCACATCTTATGGGTTAGGACCTCGGCCGAACCCCCCTGGTGGGCTTCAAATCACATGGGTACCGCCTCACACGAGTCACACGAATCACACGGGCGGGGCCCGCCTCTCACGAGCCACCAACATCATATGGGCCGCCCACCTCAAGTGTGTCCCTCATCCCACAGGCTATCCCACTTGAGCCCGGTGTGAAAATGCCCCAACATTAATCACTCTCGGTGAGGAGTCTCGAACCCGAGAGCTCCCGCTCTGATACCAATTTGATGCATGACAATTAACCACTTGCTCTAAAAGCTCAAACTGTTAGAGCATGGCGATTCAATCCCTTCATCTCATAGTCCAGGCCCCACATCTCATGGGTTAGGATTTAGGGCCTCTGCCGAACCCCCCTTGTGGGCCCCAATTCACACAGGTACCGCCTCACACAAGCCACCCGCCTCACACGAGCCACCCGCCTCACACGGGCTGCCCACCCTGAGTGTGCCCCTGCATCCCACAGGCTACCCCACTCGAGCCCGGTGTGAAAATGCCCCTGCATTAGAGTTCCCCTTGGATAATATCCACTGTAAATTATCCATATTTCTGCAAAATTTTACCCACTTTTGTGTTATTTCAAGAATAAATAAAGTTTTTGTGCTGTTTCAAGAACACATAAAGTTTGTATCGTAAGTTTGAACCATAAAGTTTCAAGAATAGATAAAGTTTGTATCATTTTGGTTGTTCAAGAGTATTGAGTGATAAGTTTGAATCATGCTAAATTAGTACATGCATGTGTTGTCTTCCTTGTTTCCCATATCCATTTATCAAGTTTTATCAATTCCTAATTTGGTATATATATGTAATATGTTTTTTTTTTTTTTTTTTTTTCAGATTACAGGAGATGCTGGGGCTGTTAAAAAAGCACTTCTTGCTGTTTCCCGTTGCATCCAAGAAAATTCACCAACTGACAGAGCACAGCTTGTTGTGAGCCGACCTGTAGCGGCTCCTCATGGGGCTTTTCCCGATGCCCAGGGGGAGCATCACTTGCATAGGGGTTCGTTGCTACCACCTACCTCGGGTGGCTATGTTGATTATGCTGCCAGAGGTCGTCCATTGCCAACCCCAGTTGATGGGTTATCTGTGCTGGACCAAAAAAAGGCGCTGCAAGAAGTTGCATTTAGATTTTTGTGTTCCAATGATAAAGTTGGGGGTGTAATTGGCAAGGGAGGGACCATTGTCAAGGCACTGCAGAATGAAACTGGCGCTTCTATAAGTGTTGGATCTTCAGTAGCTGAGTCAGAGGAGCGTGTCATCACCGTTTCTGCTATGGAGGTTTTTGCTGCTTCTAATATTCTATATTACCATATTTCCACTTCATATTTAGGTTCTTCTATGGCTTGGTCTGTTTCATAACTGTATGTGCTTTTGTAAATTTGTTATTTTCTGGGCATTCATCATTCTTGTGCAGGATCCAGAATCACGATACTCCCCAGCACAAAATGCTGTTGTCCGCGTTTTTGTTAGATCTGTAGAGGCAGGCATGGAAAAAGGGCTTGACTCGGGCTTAGGAAAGGGAGCACATATTTCTGCCCGGCTTCTAGTACCATCAAATCAAATTGGTTGCTTGATGGGCAAAGGAGGCACAGTGATAGCAGAAATGAGGAAGGTGACTGGTGCAGGCATCCGGATAATAGGAGGCGATCAGGTCCCGAAATGTGCTTCTGAAAATGATGAAGTGGTACAGGTGTGCAGGTGTCTTTATTTTTGTTAAGTACAGAAGCACGAGAAAGTATTTACATATCTCCTCCATTTTTTCAATAAAAGATCCTTACAAGTTAATTCTAGTTTAGCAAATTATGTTTATTTCCAAGTTGACAAACAAGCAACTTTTGAGTGAATGTACCCGTTTTCGGATGATGAAGTAACATTCGCCAAATTAATTTTCAAAAAAAAACTTTTGCCAAATGATACTGTTTGCTCTTTTATCTCAACTCTTGAATGTCATGCTTCCTTGCATATGTTGTATTAATTCAATAAAAAGATGGAGGTTCTTGTTGACACCAATCACATGGACATTGTTTTTCATCACTAGTGGTCCGTGCGTTAGAGTTGGCTGCCATTGTTATTGGGATTTTTTTTTTTTTTTAAAATAATTTTTGACACTATGTAGCAGTTCTTTTGGAAGGTTCAGGCAATGAATTTAAATTAAACTGACATGAAATGGGTGGGTTTTACAGATTAATGGCGACTTTGGTAATGTTCAGGATGCTTTATTTCATGTTACTGGTAGATTGCGTGATAATGTTCTTCCCACTAAAGCTATGAATGGTTCTGGAGCTGGTATTTACCCTTCAACCATTCCGGAGACTGCTTCCTATGGAAGAGCAAGGGAACCTACCTCTCCCAGGTTGTATCCATCATTGGGTTTCTCCAACAGGCTTGATTATCATACTACTTTAACCCATGGTATAGATCACCTTGGACTTTCTCGCAACATTGACCGTCCTCCATCCCCAAAGTTATGGCCGTCACAGGTAAGCCTTTTGTTTTCTCATTTTTCCCCCTTTTCATGTTATCATGGGTGTCACTTTCCTGTTTGGGAAGCTGGGGTGAAGGCTGACAGAAAATGTGATGTCTCTACTCTACCAAAAATAGGGTGAGGACATCATTCAAAAAAGAAAAAAAAGAAAAAAGAAGAAGGGTACATTGGCAAATTTTTTACTTGCTTAGTTCTATGAATTGCTAAAAACTATGATTATTGAAGGATATGAAAGGGCATTAAGACTGAGTGGCTGTTTGACATCTCTACAAATAAAGCATATTTACTTATTTGTAAATAAATAAATCGTTTTTCGAAACTAGATTGTTTGGTAATGGTCTAACTTTACATGTACTAATTTTTGACATAAGAGATTTTACCTGTTAATTCATTAGGTATGAAGAGTTTACTTTTAAAAACAGAGCTTATTTTGTTAAAGCGGGTAGACATTTAAAGGTTGTTTTAGGGTCACCACGCTTTCACCACTAGGTTTTCTCCATGTATGCTTGAGGGGTCTCCAAGGCAATTTCTATGGCAATCAACTAGACGACTCGAGAAGTGATTGAAAAGAGAGAGATTGAGAGACGACATTAGAGAGAACTTTTATGAAGATCCAAGGGAGGCTCGGGGGTGTGACTCTAGAGAGAGTGCAGGGGTTGGCTCAAGAGGTTTCTCTAGAGATGATTCGAGGGGCAAGGAGAGAGGGAGTGGTCAAGGTTCCTTTAGAGAACATAGTTGAGCATTTGAGAAGGATTGAGAGAGAAGCCATCGGTCGAGTGGGAATTGTAGGAGATCCTAGCTCCGGAGGAGAGCTTCCTAGTCCAAGGGGAGTGGTTCTAAGTTGGGTAAAAGATTGGTTCTAAGAGAAGTAGGGGATAAGCAAAGGTAGGGATCCATCCAAAGGATAAGAGATAACTTTCGAAGGGCCAAAAGTAACGGTGGTTTTCGACTGGGAAGTTGGTGGAGGACGCTGGATTTCGGTGGGTAAGGGCAGGAAGAGAGATCATGGTAGAATTAGTAGGGTAAGAAGGGTGTCACTTAAGGAATTATCGATTGTCTATGTTGACCGGTTCCTTGAGGAGTGGATGGGGATAAATTTATTTTGGGTTTTTGGGAATGGTAAGGTTGGGAGGTGGTTATATCTAGGTTGAAAGGGTCTTTTTTCATCCGAGGGTTTGCCTTTTTGAGGATGGAAAGCGAAAACGAGCTTCGTAGAGCTATCGAGGGTATTAACGAAAAAAGTTTCCATGGAAAGGAGATTAGAGCTTAGAGAGCTTAGTTTGGTTTGGCGGTAGTGAACTGGGAGAGGAAGGGGGGTAAGGGTATGTTCCAGGGAGGTCGGAGGCCAGGGAGTAGGGCGGTTCCCATTATTTCCACTATCTTGGCAAGATTGATTGCGGAGGGTGGTTTATAGGGTGGGGGTTAGGTATCCTTCAAGGAGGCCCTTGTGGGGGGTTCCTTCCCAGGTGGGTGGTCCGTTCAGTCAGGTTGAAGTTTCGACTGTTATTCTGACTTCTTCCCCGAAGGAGTCTTCTCCAGTCCCAGTTCCAGGTGCTGAGGTCAAAGTCCTTCCTCAAGTCATAGATAAAATTAGGTCAGCTCTTCAACGAAGTTTAGTAGTGAAGATGCAGGTGGGTTCTTCAATCTCTGGCCTAATCTCTTGGTTGATCCAATCTTGTAGTTTATCAAAGGAAGATTTTCTTCTCCGGCAACTGTCTGACTTTGTTTTTTGGGTGTTTCTCCACCCTTTGGAGAATACTGATAGAGTCGTTCCTGCCGGTCAATTCTATTGAAGCGGTTTGGTCATTTCGCTCTGTAGGCGGGAAGATTGGTCGATGTTTGGATGTTTTGATGTCTGGTTTTGTCTCTTTGATGTTCCCTTAGAGCTTTGGTTTGAAAAGGCCTTGGTGGCTATTGGCTATTGTCTCAGGGAAGTGATTGCGATTGACGACATTGACTTGAGGTGGATTAGGATCTGCACGCCATTCTCCCGTGGTGGTCTTGATCATTCAATACACTTGTGTGAGACGGGATTTGTGCTCCCAACTCGTGTCTCCTTTCGACTCGATGGTGAGGCCACATGTGCTCGGAAACATTCCCCTCGAGTGACAGGTGGTTCCTCCTCTCTATCCATCTGCTTGTCATAACATTATGGTTTCTTGCCTTTGGATGGTATCAGAGTTGAGCCTGCTACATGGAGGCTTGAGCCTCCTTCTTAGATGGCCTCGTTTGATGATCGGTCCCAGATGGTGCCACGTGTGCCTAATGGGGTTTTGTTTCTTGGCCTTTGCATATCTTGAGAGGAGAGGATCGGCCACCCGCTCTTCTCTCGGTTGATAAAGTCTCTGATGGGCGATAGCTGGTCGTGAGGTGAGTTCTGTCAGATCCTCAGGCATTAAATAAAGGCAATCGACGCTTCGATGCTTGCCTCGAGCAGTGAAGTGGTTACATGTCGCCTTGAGATGGAGATCTCGATCGATACGTGGTGGCCTTGTTGATGGTATGCTGATGCTGGTGGATCTTTGCTTTTTATGGTTTTGATGATATGACGGTCTGTCCATCGCCTCAAAAGCTGAAGAATGTCCAATTCTAGGCCCATGTTACGTGTGTGTGAAGTGTGTGTGAGGTGTGTGTGTGTGTGGTGGGTCGAGCCCTTAAGAGAGTCCAATGCATTTCTCTCAGGTTTAGAAGGTCGGTACGACTATTAAGACTGGTGGTGGGACTCTTGTCGAGGAGAGATGTTATAAAGTTATAATGACTCAGTACGTTTTAGTGACACATGTTTGGCTTCCTCTAATTCTTTGCCAGCTAGCAAGGGGCCTTGAGAAGCGGAATTATGTGTTAACTGCATCATGTCCATTCGCGAGTCTTTGTTGAATCGTGTGAGTAGCCCAGTTTAACTCGGGTGGGGGAGTCGGTCTTTCTTCCCACTTGTAGTTCTCCTCTTATTTTCCCATATTCAATTGGAATTGTTCCATACCCCACACTGCTCTTCTTGAATCAATGGGTCGGGTCTGTGCTTGTTGAGCGTGAGCCTTCTGATCCTCGAGTATGCGATAACGCTCTGGATATTTCCCCCCTTCAATTGCTCCTTTTAAAAAAAAAAAAAAAAATGTCTAGATGATATCCATATCCCCCTGGTAATATGCTCCCTTCAGTTCTTTCTCTCGAAAATTTGAACAGTCTAATTGCTTTTGTTAAGGGGAAGAGGTGGGTTAGGGAGGCCATTTGTCATGTCGGTAGGATTCTTGGGGTGGTTTTTGGAGAGAGAGATGAGGATTATGTTGCCTTTTTCCAGCTTATGGAATGGAGGGGTACTCGGCTTTTCAGTGGGGAAGTTTAAAGGATATGCTAGATGTCTAGTAAGAGAGCTTATTAATCTTATGGTTGACCGAAAGGGCAGTTTGTTTTTTTCCTTATAGTGAGAGGGGTCAGTATGGTTGTCCAATGAAGATCCTGTCTTGGAATGTCCACGAGCTTGGATGCCCCTAGAAGCGTGTCCTAGTCAAATCTATTTGCAAATGGTTCAAATGCAGTATTGTTGTCATTTAAGAGTCCTGTAGTTTGTCTATAGGGGTATTGTGGAGTCTATTCAGGTTGTAGGTTTGTGGATTGGGTAGTCTAGGGTCTAGTAGGGCGTTGGGGGGTATTATTATTTTGTGGAATCCCTCTCTTCGGTGTAAGAAGGATTGTTGGGGTCCTTTTCTGTCAGTGTAGTTTTCTTGGAGATCTCTTTTGGTTTTAAATGTTTGTTTTTTGGAGTTTATGGTCTGAATTGTCCTTCTCTCCATCCTCTTTTCTGGGAGGAGCTGTCCTTTGTCTCTAAAAGATGGCAGCTCCCTTGGTGTGTTGAGGGGGACTTTTAATGTCATTCATTTTGTTCATGAGAAGCTTCATAGGGGTTGGGTCTCTGCTAGCATGCGCAGTTTTGTTGATTGAGTCCTTAAGCCTAATCTAGTGGACATCCTGATGGGGGGTGTGAGATTCACTTGGTCTAATGGTTAAACTTCACTTGCTATGTCTTTATTGGATAGGTTTTTAGTTTATCTTGAATGGGTGCAAAAGTTTCCCCTTTCTTGTCAGATAGGCTTTTCAAAACTTGTGTCGGACCATTGTCCTGTCTTGTTGGAGGTGGAAGAAATTAATTGGAGACCTAAACCTTTCAAATTTGAGCTGGCCTAGCTGGAGTTTAAGGGTTTCCATACCTTAGTCTCTGACTGGCGGTCTTCCTTTGATGTTGAGGATCATGCAAGTTTCAAGTTATTCAAAAAGTTGAAGTTGTTGAAAGCTATTCCTTGGAAGTGGGAAGTGTTCGATCTTAGGGAGCTCGAGATGGATTCTTTGTTGAATGATATCCATGTGTCGGATATTAAGGAAGAGGGAGGTATGCTTTTTGAAGCCGAGCATGCTACTAAAGATAAGTTATTCGTTGACTATCGGTTTGGGGCCGAAAGAGGGGAAAATCAAGTGGCGCTAATGCTAAGGGTGGGTTGGCTAAAAGAATGTGATAAAAACACGAAATATTTTCATGGGATAGCTAGGGCCAATCGAATCTCCTCTCTTGTGGTTGATGGTATTAGATTGGAAGGTCGTATTTGTGAAACCATTGTTAAGTTTTAGGAATCATTGCTTTTGGATGAAGGGTGTTTGGAACCTAATCTTGATAATCTTGCTTTCGATTCTCTCCCCGGAGGAAGCTGATACTCTTGAGGTTTCTATCTGAATCGAGGAAATTAAGGAAACTGTGTATGATAGGGGGAGGGGTAAAGCCATGGGTTTGGAGACTCTGGACGACTTTCCGTGATCCTTTTTTAATCTTTCAAGGATTTAGTTAAGTCAGATCTATTGGCTTTTGCCAAAGAATTTCTGACTCTGGTCATATTGCAATTGAGTTGGGTTGTGCTTTCTTGGCCTTACTCTTAAGTTGGAAGGTGCAGATAGTCTTAAGAATTTTAGACCCATCAGTCTTCTTAGAGGTCCCTAAACAATTATCACTAAGATTCCAAGTCAAAGAATCAAGGTGGTTTTCCGCAAGTTGATTTCAGCTTTCCAGAGTGTGTTTGTTGCTATGAGGCAAATCCTCAATAATGCTCTGATCGCTCATGAATGTTTGGATTCTTGCCTTAAGGGCGGCATTCAAGGTGTAATTTGTAAATTTGACCTTGAAAAAGCTCATGATCATGTAGATTGGTCCTTTTTGGAATATATGTTGGTTTGTCTGGGTATTGGGGTTAAGTGGAGGAAATGGATCCAATCTCTTGTTTCTTCTGCTGAATTTTCTATGTTGATTGACAGTTCTCCGTTTGTTCTGTGTGTGTGTGTGTGTGTGTGTGTGTGTGTGTGGCTGAAGCCCTTAATAAGATGTTTTCTAAAGGTCAAGCTGACGGTCGAACATGAGATCTCCCCCGTGGGCCCCAAATCACATGGGTCACCCACCCCGAGTGTGTCCCCGCATCCCACGGGCTACCCCACTCGAGACTGGTGTGAAAACGCCACTGCATTAATCACCCTCGGTGAGGAGTCGAACATGAGACCTCCCACCCTGATACCAATTTGATGCAGGACAATTAACCATTTGCTCTAAAAGCTCGAACTGTTAGAGTATGGCGAATTAATCCCTTTATCTCATAGCCCAGACCCCACCTTGCATGGGTTAAGACCTCGGCTGAACCCTTGGGCCTCAAATCACATGGGCCGCCTACCTCGAGTGTGTCCTCGCATCCCACAGGCTACCCCACTCGAGCTCGGTGTGAAATGTGCATTAATCACCCCTGATGAGGAGTCTCGAACACGAGATCTCCCCCGTGGGCCCCAAATCACATGGGTCACCACCCCGAGTGTGTCCCGGCATCCCACTGGCTACCCCACTCAAGCTCGGTGTGAAAATGCCCCTGCATTATTTCATGTTACTAATTTCCCTCAAAGTGGTGTCTGGCCCTTACATGAATATGGCCAAGAGTGAGCTTTCAGGTGTTAATATCTCTTAGGTTTAGGTGTCCTAGTTAGCTGAGGTTTTTGGTTGTCAGGTAGGCTCCTTCCCTTATCCTATTTGGGCCCTCTTGTTTTGTTTTGTATACTTTTTGCTTTTTCTTTGTTTGCCTTTGGTTTCTTTTTTGGCCTTTAGACTTAAAATATTGCATCATCTTTCAAAAAAAAAAAAAGTGGCCCTGAATTTTTTTAAGAATATCTTATATTGCCTCTTCTCCACATCAAACCACATGATGGACGATGGACATAGAAGGTAGGCCCACATGATGGGTGGTTGAGATTGAACGAGGGCCCTCATGATGAACGGTCCATATTGAAGGCGGGGCCCTACACAATAGATGGTTTGCATCAAGGTGGGCTGCCATAATAGACGGTTCATACCAAAGGTGGGGCCCACATGATGGATGGCCCATATCAAAATGTGGCCTTGCATGATGGACATTCCTAAACAAGCGTGCCCCACCTGATGAATGGTTAACATCCAAGGTCTCACATGATGGATGACCCATATCCAAGGGGGCCCAACATGATGGATGGTCCACATCGAAGGTACGCGCTACATGATGGACGGTGGACATCAAAAGTGGGCCTTACATGATGGATGACCTACATCGAAAGTGTCTCCCACCTTTGGTTGCCCATTCCTCTTGATTGGATGATTTTAGCCATCTAATCAATAGCTAGAAAAACAAACAGTCCATGTTGATCAAAATGGAGTTGTTGCAATTTTTAAAAATGACAACAACCACCTTTAGAAAAAGCTCTTATTTGAATGTTTCGCTAAACATGCTTATTTTAAATAAGTACTTTTTTTAGTTCTAAAAAAGTGATTTTACCAAATGTGCTTATTGTAAAAGAAGATGTAGAAGACTAGAACAAAGTCTTAATTCTCTAGCTCTTATTGATTAGGTAAGAGTTATCAAAGGGGGCCCTAAATGTAAGGTGATTTACGCAATTTGGTGAAGCATCTCCTAGCCAATTTTCCTGTTTTCCTTCATGACGAGAAAAACTTTGATACTCTGCCAAACATGGTGATTGATACACAAGCATTAATAAATTGTACATTTGAGATACTATGAACTTAAACTATACAATGCAAAAGATGATCCCTGATTTACATGACTCTTCAACTAAATATTAAATTGATTTGACTTTCTAATTGGCTAATTAGGATAGTTAACTAGTGAATTTTATATGTCGAACTATCTAAAATAATCTTACAAATTGGATAGTTTGATTGAGTTGGTGTATACCATGTGTACTATTTCAAAGTGCCTGAGTATCAAACAACACACTCTACCAGAGTGTTGAACTCCCTTTTAAAACCCCTACTCGGCCCCTATTTTCCACGACCCCCGTCTTGCACCACTTCCTCTCTCTCCGGGCTCTGTCTTTTCTCTATCTATGGAAACCATGGTGGCATTGTATTCAGCCCTTGATTGTGTGAAGTTTACTTTAGTCTTGAACCAAGCTTCTTCTTTTGAATTAGTTCTTGAAAATATTGTGGCAACACCCACAACCATCGAATTGAACCCGAATTTAAAATTTGGAGTCTGCAATTGCTAGATGAAAATGTTGTTTAGAAATGAATTCCAACATTTGGATAGTTTTTTTCAATGGAATTTACAGCATTCTTGTATATTATTTTGTTTCAGTGAGACTCCTTTGAGAGATAATCATGTTGTTAATTCATTGGTGGTTTGTTTGCAGGCAGTTGGGGGTCCGGATCCCAGGAGCATCCCGATTCCGGACATTGGAAGAACATTGCCATCTCTGAGAGGCGGGATGGAACTTGGCAGGTATAAACTCAGTGCACGCTAAGATTGACTTTTTTCCTCAAACGTTCAAAAACATCCAAGTTCCTTGCATAAGCCAAAGGAAATATGAGAAAAAACTGCTAAAAGGGAGGTCTTGGGTTTAGCTTGGGTTCTAATGTTTCCTTTCTAGCCTTGCTAGTTGGTTGGGACAAGGCCTGTTCTCCCCTAAAGGGAAATTTGGTGGAAAATGATGCCCTACAGAATATTATGAGGCATTTGAAAAGAGAGAACCTAAGGATTTTTGAAGAGAATATCACCTCGGTGGCCCTTCTTAGAAAGAATATTCAATCCATGATTTTGGAGTGGGCCTTGCTTAGTCCTGTTGTTAAGGAAGGGAATCATCCTTTGGGTTTGTTTTCTTAAAAGCCTTTTGTATTTCGAGGGTTATCTGTTCAGTTGGGCTGATCCCCCTTCACTTCTTTTTTGGCAAAAAAAATCAGGTATTAAAAAAAAAAGGAAAAAAACTTGCCATCTCTTAATCAACTCTGTTTTAAGTGGTTGATTTTTTATTTTTTATTTTCCCAGAGGTTGCTGGTTCTGCTTTTTCATGGTCCTGTGACTGATCATTTTATTGATGATTGTCACAGTGAGAAGAAATAACTAAGTTTGATTTTGAATTCTTATTTTTGACAAAGGTTTCTACTTTAGATGGTGCCACTTTTTAGATTCAGAAATGGGTTTTGCAGTGACATATAAGATGACAGCAGAAACTGAATCTTTGCATCTATGTTATTGTGGAATCCTACAATTTGTAATATGGTTATCATTCTGCCTATTTCTAACAAGATTGTGTTTACTTTGAACTGTGTCATTTTTCCTAGCGATTAACAAATGGGTGTTTCTTGACTTATTCGTGTTGTATAATATGAAATGGATTCTTTGGAACCATTTGTGTTACTGTGGAGTTTAAGACAATCCTATACTTTCATAGGAGTTAGTTGTTCATCTTGATTTTGAGAAGATACTGAAAATATAATTCCTATTTTCAAATCACCACATACGCCTTTTGCTATATGCATTTCAGCTGATCTGAAACTATTCTTGAAATCTTGTGGTCGCTGATTTGGTTACCATTGCTAATGAAAATCACAATGTGTGTGATGGCATTCTTGCATCCCCGTTTGTGCATTTAGGGGAAGTGGGCAGCTTGTTGCATCTCCCAAAATGCAGCTGGCAGGATTCACTAAACTCTCTTGTCAGCAAAAAGAACCCCAAGATTGGAATTGGATAAGAACTGCTGGGAACCATTACCATTTCTTTATCATTTTGGGCGGCGGCAGCATGCCCAAGAAACATGTGTCCTTGAAAGGAATTTGGCTTTTTATGCAGACATGTCTTAACAATTCACTTTCTTCTTGTATGATACATGGTTGGATTTGCAGCGGAAGTAAATCTGCTATCGTAATGAATACTACTATGGAGATTGTAGTTCCTGAGCATGTTATTGGTGCTGTCTATGGTGAAAATGGCAGTAACCTGAGCCGAATAAGACAGGTGCGTCCACGACCACAGCACTGTCATATTTTTTTTGCTTGTTTCAATCTGAACCAGTATTTTGCTTGGCTTCTTTCATCCAAAAGGTTACTTTCTGCTGTTACAATACCAAATTGACATTGCGTTTTCCATAAGCATATTTAAAATTAAATGCCCATAATAAATAAATAAAAATTGAAAACACTCATTCATGCTTCCAAAAATGCACTACAGCTACAACTAGGGTTCAGGTCAACCCAAACCTGATCGACCCAGCCTGAGTTCGGATAAGGGTTGGGTCAGGCTTGTCAAGGTCCTCGGCAAGGGTTCAAGTTGGAAAGTGCCAGCCTGAATTGAAATCGGGTTGGGTTCGTGTTGAGCAACTTTGGGCCGGGTTAGGTTGGGTTGGGAATAATCACATGTATTTTGGTTGGGTTGGGTTGCGTTGCATATGGAGGAAGTGCAAAGATGGTCAAAAATGGTTTAGGTAATGGAGATATTGACTTTCCCAGGAACCACTAGTGGGTGAACCACGTCGAACCAAGACCGATCAATGCGTGAATGGAATGTGTTCGAACTTCTCCTAGAATAGTTTCCGGTGCAAAATGAAATTCATCGGATATATACTAGTAATTCAAAGGAGACGTTAGGAGCTGTTTCAGGACCATGGAACTTGGTTGGGTTTGGGTCGGTCACCTCGGGTTGGGTCAGTTTGATGATTAGGTCCTCTTAAGGTTGGTTTGGGCATGGGTTGACCCCCAACCTGGCCCAACATGCCTGAGCTGTACCCCTACTTTGCATGCCTGTGGTGGTTTTGTTTGAAGCTGCCTTTTGGAACTGTAGAGTTTATGGCATCAAAGGGAGAAGAATGGGAGAAAGGAGAAGAAGATAAGAAGGGGAAAATGCTGATACCCTATTACACACCCCCTCTCATATTTTATTAACAAGGGATAAACACAAAATGACCAAAATGCCCCCATGCATCCAGGCTATGTTTGTGCGCGTGCGCACACACACACACACACACACACACACTCATCAGATCATTCAGATGGGCCATACTATCGTATGGCCCACAATCTATCAACATAAAACCAACTTGCTTTTATCAGAGCTTGTCTTGCCTCAAGCATGTCACTGAATGCCTTACATGCCATTGGCGGGGAGGTGGATCCAGACCCTGACCATCAGCCTGGTGGGTCCTAGCCTCACATTTCACTGTCGTTTGGAGGCTAAAGATTTTACTGTCCTTTGGAGGCTACATATTGGATAGCTAGGATGTTCTCTCATTGTAGGGCCACCCAAGGATTAGATCCACCAGGTGGACAAGTATCGATTCAGTGCTCCATCAAGCCCAAAGTATAATGGGGCAATAGTCTCACTTGAGGCAAGACAAGCTATTGGCTGAAATACGGTGATATTGCCATAATCTATCAAGCAATTACTTGTCTACACTAAGAAGTTGACTAGTTCTGATGTTAGAGGTTTAATATTCAGTCTCGTCTTTTCCTCATTTCCATGTAAATCAAGATTGTTAGGGGTCGTTTGGATGCCTGTTAATGGTTTAAGTGGTAAAATGATAATCACTGCCCTGTTTGACTGTAAGCTGTAAATGATTGTCTGTGTTTGGATCGCCTGTAAATTGTTTCAGTCCAGTAAATGGAGAGCCAATCTTTCCATTTATAGCCGTTAGGCTGTAAATGGAGAGCCTGTAAATGAAATCACAGCTTTTCACCTGTAAATCATACGAGGGTGAAAGCTGTAAATGATTTAAAGGCATTTTTTCAGCATCCAAACACAGACTGCAAACCATTTACCTGTAAATCATTTACAGTTAGCCCCATTTACAGGATTCCAAATGACCCCTTGGTTTCCTAGCCTGCAAATTCACGCATATTCTGATAATATTTACCCATTCAAGCAACTTCCCATTTCCTCATTTGGCAATGTCATGGCCCCTGTTATCAGATCTCCGGTGCAAAAGTCATAGTGCATGATCCGCGTCCTGGTACAAGAGATGGGATGGTCATCATATCCGGGACACCTGATCAGACGCAAGCAGCACAGAGCCTTCTTCAAGCTTTCATACTAAGCTGACGGTTGTTGCTCCAGGATTCTCATGCCCAGCTGTATGGTCACCTGGATGGGACAGGTGAAGATTTGAACTGCCACTGTTCTATAACTGATCTTGATTTCAACCGGTGAAATGTTTGGTGGGCTTGCTCCGAATGTTGTGTAAAATTAAGGTGGGAGTTTTGGCACCGAACGTCTAGGGCCTGTCAGGATTTGGTGGTAGTTGGTCTATTTGGACTTCTTTGGAAGCTTTAGGAAAGGGAATGGGATATTTGATTTATCTAATAGAGTAACTCAACAGTCAGATGTATTTTTTTTTTTTCCTTTTCATTTGCTGATCTTTTGTTCATCTCTGACACTCCGAAAGCGATCGGCGGGAATCTCCGCAAGCTCTTCAAAATGCGATCATGAAAGTAGGTTTGAATTGTGTTGGGATCTTGGAAATGGGATCTTAGGAGATGCTTATGCACTCATCTGCTTGGAAATGGTTGAATGGTTATAATTCATCCTTTTTTTTTTTTGGGTCATCTTCATCATTATGATTGGATTCCTTGCAGCAACGTATATCCTCAATGGGCCTACCAGATGAAGAATCTGGATCAACTGTAATATTCACCACATGCAATATGCACCACATGCTGTGGCCTGAACAAAATGAAATGCAGGCAGTTTGAGTGAAGCTTCATGTGTTTTGTTCTCTTTCCACGCGAGTAAAACTCCTAGGAGCGGGTGAGATCTCTCTTCCTCTTTGGCAGCTCTTGGAGTTTAGATGATCCCAATTGTCCATCTAGAAATTGGCCCATCAGATAGGATCCACATGGAGAAATCACAATGATAGGAGATCCAGTATCAATGCTAAAGTGAGTTAGAGATTAGGTTCTTCTGGATAATTGTTTCTCACTTTTCATGAATGGTGTGATTGTTGAGAGCGTGGTTTAAAGGCTTTGAAAGAGTCGATTCAGATTCAATTGAACTCATTAAAGGTTGACACCAAGTCTCAACCAATGAGAGTACAAAACTGGGAATCAAGAGATACATGGCCCATTCTCTTTGTGGCTGTTTGTCAGTCAACTGAGTAATCATTAGTTATTATTGTAGATGATATTAATTTCTTCCATTTTATCCTGGCTATTTTCTCTATTTGATATCAAAAATGAATGATGAAATCAGTCATTATTGTTAATTCCCAGTGCTTGATTTTTGATTGAAGGAATAGTGTGCTGTGGACCTTGACACTCATTTGCAATGTGTGGGGCCCACTTTAATGTGTATGGTACATCCAATCTGTCCATCATTCTTTTGCATTTGAATGTGTGGGGCCCACTTTAATGTGTATGGTACAACCAATCTGTCCATCATTCTTTTGCATTTGGGGCCATTATGATTAGGGGTGTACATCGAGTCGAACAGGCCTCAGTTCGACTCGGCTCGGCCACTAGCTGACCTTGGTTCAAACTCGGCTCGACTCAGTCCTCGAGCCTGACTGGCCAGCTTGGCTCGGTTCAGTCAGTAGCTCGGGCCACTTCGAGCCGAGTTCGCCATTGCAGCATTTTCACAAACACCTAGATTGTACATTCAAAATCTCGCTGTATTTGAGGCAATAGCAATGGTTTTACAGGTATTTTATCGAACACCTTCTAAGCAACATAAAAATTAAGAAAAAAAAAGGGTGTTGGTTTCATATGTATACCTTCCTTGCCACCAGCCACACTTCTTTGAGTCATTTCATCAAACACTTGGTGCGCAACATCAATATCAAAGTAACTGAGTCACTTAACTGGTTCGATCCGAGTTCGATTCAAGCTGGGTTCGAGTAGAGTCGATTCGAGCTGGGGCCAGCTCGAACTCGGCTTGAACTCATTTTCGGTCTCCAAAAATCAACTCAGCTTCAAACCGAGTCGAATCGAGCTTTTTCAAGTCGAGTCGAAGGAGCTAGTCAAGTCAAAGGAGCTAACGGAGCTAGCTCGGTTTGTGTACACCTCTAATTATGATGGGTGGAGCCTCCCTCCCAAATAATAATAATAATAATAATAAATCTTTATATGATTTGCGAGTTTAATGGGATTTACCACCCCGAGCAGGGGTGTGAATAACTACTTTATAGATTGTAAATTGCTTAAGTGGTATCAGATTTGTGTGTTCTTGGACTGGTTCAATAGTTGAATTGGTTAGGTTTTCAAATAAAAATCACTTTTATGCTGTTTAGATGCCATTTGATCTTTTAAAAGTGATCTGTGCATGTACTTGGGATCTCTTTAGGGTTGAAATTTGATTCGAAGATGTGTGAGATTGTAGCCCACCATGTGATGATCTCTAATGTCGTTTTTGATAGATGCAAACGAATCAAAACAATGAAGTCATCAAACCGCTTATTGTTATTTAAATCATGAGCTTTTGTTTGGAAGCCTCCTTGCTTGAAGATGATTGAAGATATCTTTGTGGAATGGAATGACTGTCAATTAAAATACACGCTAAATGGGACGGTTCATTAGCCCCCACCATGTGATGATCTCTTTAGGGAAAAGGAACTATGCGCTCGACCTCACAATAAGCTCCCATGAGGTCAAGCTGTGTGGGCCCCACCGTGATGCGTGTCGACCATCAACACCGTGCATTTGATGGGTCCCCTTTAAATTATGGGATATCCCAAAAATCAGCCGTATACGGAACTCAAGTGGGCCATACCATCTAAAATCATGTGAAGACATGCCAAAAACACATAAAAGCACTTGGTGGGGCCCACTTGAGTTTTGAATGCTGCTGAAACTTGGTCCGAACCCTCATCCAAGTGGGACACACAATGGATGGGCTGGATTTGCAAACCACATCTCGGTGGGCCCAAAAAATGATTATGAATGTTTTAATGGTGCACGGCCCCTCTCAACTTCTGTATGTGGTGTGGCCCACACAATTCACGGATTGACTTGATTTTTGAGACCTAGGCCCATGATGGAATGGTGCATTTGACTAATGGGGTAGATGTTCGAAACGCATCACGGTGGGGCCCACACAACTCGACCTCATGGGACGTTCCCATCAGCTCTAGCGCATAGTACCTTTTCCCATATATATATGTGTGTGTGTGTGTGTGTGTGGGAAATGGTACTATGAGGTCGACCTCATGGGAACTTCCCATGAGGTTGAGATGTGTGAGCCCCATCGTGATGTGTCGAACATCAACCTAGTGCATTTGATCGAACATCAACACACTGCATTTGATGGGTACCCTTTAGGTTGCGAGATATCCCCAAAATCACACATATACAGAACTAAGGTGGGCCATACCATCTAAAACCATGCCTAAAACATATAAAAGTACTTCGTGGGGTCACCTAAGTTTCGGATGCACTGAAACTTGGCCTGATCCCTCATCCAAGTGGGACACACAATGGATGGGCCGGATTTGTGAACCACATCTTGGTGGGCAAAATAAATATTTATAAATGTTTTAATGGGAAGGTAACCCCTCTCAACTGTTGTATGTGGTGTGGTCCACCCAAGTCATGGATTAACTTGATTTTTAATGAAACGCCCTGAAAATCGGGGGTCGAGCAGGACCCCAACTCCCGAGTTCCAACACATCACTTATGTAACATAGATAATGATGATTAAATGTTGTCTGTATTAGTGCCTTAAACATGAATGGGTGTAACGCCCTGAAAATCGGGGATCGAGCATAGGCCCAACTCCTGAGTTCCAACACATCACTTATGTAACATAAATAATGATGATTAAATGTTGTCCGTATTAGTGCATTAAACATGAATGAGATTATACCAAACAACATATCATACTCCAGAGACAAGTGAGTTTTGCAAGCGGAAGACGGTAATACATGTGTAAGATATATGAACTGTAGTAGGTCTTCGAAGTGTGATCATATTACCAGGTTAAATATATACATGTATACTCCAAAAATGTACAAAATGAATATACATGTGTGCTAAAAAATACAGGATAACAGTGTAAGGGCATCTAGTCAGTGTCCTTGTGGCCCTGGCGATCAGGACATGGCTCACATGAACCCGCCCGAGAACTACATGTAGGAGAATGCCTCCTTGTCATTCTTGAAGTCTGGCTCCGCCTCGCGGGCATCGCCACCACCTGCAGTTAAGATAGAGTCTGATTGGTGTGTACAACACCGTCCCAGAACGTGGAAATGAGTGATCAACTCAGTGGAGCTATAAGGCAAAGGTTAACATGTTATCAATTCAGTCATGCAGTAATGATAAGGCAATACAATCAAGCATTCCTAAGTATTCTGGTTAATGCAAGGATGATATGTATTAATGATGTATGCTCTTGCCTGCACTCCCTCTGCGAACTTCATCTCACGGTCGCGGCATGCACCCCTTCCACAGTGCTCAACTATAATGCTAAAGGCACATGCGATGCGGTGCATGAACGTGATTATTGAGTTATTATTAAACCTTTTCATACAGCTGGATTGGGAAGCTAAGGTACCTCGCTTATATCATTTCCCAAACAATGATCCATCCTAGGGTCGTCCGCCCTAGTAAATATCATACGATGTTGCGGTTCTAGGTCACTATAAATGGCTTGTCACTTGATCAGTGTAGGCCCGGTTTATACTTTGGTCACTACAGAAAGGCTCGTTGCCTTAACGCAGTCTCAGAGTATGCTCGAGGTTACTACAAAGGGCTCGTCACCTGATCAGTGTAGGTCGACAGCTCGAATATAGTGTCCCATACCACCATATTCGGCTCACGAGGCGGTGTTGCTCACTGGTCACTACGGGGAGGCTCGTCACCCCAGCATAGGCCGACAGCTCGACCACGGTGTCCCATACCACCATGCCCGGCTCATGAGTCTTAGCAGATCGAGGTACCAAAGTTAAACGGGTTCTACACTAGTAAGTTGGTATCTTAGATTCAAACAGTAGCGTCCATTCATGGTGAACATACATCGGGTCAACCGGGTTATTTAAGGAGCTCGACTAGTATAAGCGCACATCGAGTGGATCGACATGAAGTGCGTAAGCACTCCGTGTGGCCTAACCACTGTCGACAACCGAAGTACGACTCGGATTCATCGAACACGTCTTGCGTGGCGAGACAACCTCAGCCACCAAATCAGGGCTTGTTACTTATTGCCTGGACTATACCATAGTCCCAAACACATTCTAATATGAGAAATATATACATATAATAATCATACAGCATTAAATCAACTAATGCAAACATGGAAAGCATTTGAATGTATAATGAAACACATATAACATGCCATTCTACATATACATATTCTACACAAACCACACTATCTAGATTACAGCTACTTGAAGGAATTTATGCATATAACTAAGGTAGTTGGGAATCCTATCTCAACAACCCTATTGAGTACAATTCATCTAACAACTTCTCATACAGACTTTTTTTTATCAAACACTTATACTACACATATCAACATACACAACATATGTTGATTTCAACATGTATTTGGACAAATCCTCACAAAAAGGAGGTGTCACATACACAACAATTCATGTATTAGAATTCCATAGACATGGCAGGCACAGATCATAATTTCATGTTTATTTAGACATTTCAACAAACACCTAGACTACACACTTCAACATGCATGTATTAGACTAGTTATAACATATAACCTAGTAAGCCCTTTTACGAAGGGGTTGCCACATACACAACAAGCATATATTCATAGTTAATAATTATGGCAAGCACAGATTCAAATTCCATATTCATTCAATCATATCAACAAACATATAAAATACACTATATTCAACATAATTCATATATATGTGTAAAGCGCAGGAAACATCGTATCTAAGCATGTGATAGCAATCGAGTCAGTCATAAATCATTAACTAACATTAAAAGCCTTGAAAACCATAGCCTAAACGTTTATAGTCCACACCTTTCGCCGGTAGACTTGTAACGAACTCAGTTTAAACACTAAGCCTTTGTCTACAACATAACGGTAACCTATTGCATGAAATAGGTTAGCTATTTCATCACTTACACTATTGAAAAACCTAAAACAGATTAGGGTTAGGTTTTCTTGCCCAAGTACGGAGTTGGAATCGCCGGAAAAGCGATACAAGTGTGGTGGTTAAGCACGTGAAGTGATGAGATTGAATCCCAGGAAGAAACGCCGACTCTCTCTCTCACTTTCTCTTTCTTTCCTTCCCTTTTCTTTCTTCTCTCTCTTAGGGTTTTCCCAAATTCGTATGGAATGAGAGAGAGAGAGGGTTTAAGGCCCTTATATAGACCCATAACTGATGGGAATAGCCCCAGGGTCATGGTATACTTAGGTTATAGTCAAATAGGGGATGTTTCGATCCAACAAAGCACTTCTGGAGGCCCATTTTCTACGTGCGGTTCAACTTAAGCTCCCTGGCCTTAGATCTAGGTCGAATTAAGTTTTCGGTTCGATTGGGTTTACAGATCGACTATGGGGGACCAGTTTCAGTTCAACAGTTATCGGTATTTGATCAGGGCCACAAGTATACCGACAAGTGTTAGAAATTTTCCTTGATCCGAGGGTGTAATTGGGTCAGATTCTGACGGTTTGAATTTTTATATTTGGCTTGCAAGCTAACGGCCCAAATCACTTAAATCTGAATTCAATTTCTAAGAATATTCGTGTTTCTCACACATTTTGCTCCGGGCTCAAGTTATGCATTTTTGGATACTATTTGGATTTGATTTCTGAGACGGTTATTAAACCCAGTAAAGCGGTCATAAGTGTATAGTTTAGTGGATAACGGACTTTCGACACGTGGTCTAGCTCTGATACGAAGTTTCAAGGTGCTCCCGAGAGCAATCGGGTTTAGAGATTGGTCCTAAGTTTCAAGGTAATGTAGCGTTAATGATTCTACTTGTTTTGGGTCTTACGGATCGTATTTAAAGTGATTAGTGCTAATTTCACAGGTAATCTAGTTTAACACTTAGTTAATTTCGTTTAATTTCTAAAGGATTTGGTTGTGAGTGATTTTTGCCTGAGGTGGTACTCGGGTCTTTGTATGGATTTTTCCGAGACGTTACAATGAGATATACCAAAACAACATATCATACTCCAGAGACAGTTAAATTACGCAAGCGGAAGACTGTGATAGATGTAAAAGTGTCGTAAGTCTTCAGAGTGTGATTGTGTTGCCAGGTTAAATATATACATGTATACTTCAAAATTGAACAAAATGAATATACATGGGTGTTCCAAAAGTATAAATGACAAGTGCAATGACGTCTAATCAGCATCCCTGTAACCCCGCCGATTAGAACGTAGTCTACATAGACCCGCCTGATAGCTACATATAGGAGAACTCCTCCTCATCATCATAAAAGTCCGGCTCCGCTTCTTAAGCATCGCCATCATCTGCAACTACAACAGGGTTTATTTGGTGTTTAAAGCACCATCCCAGAACGTGGGAGTGAGTGATTAACTCAGTGGAGCTATAAAATAAAGGTTAACATGCTATCAATTCAGTTAAGCAGTACAACACTCATGTCTTAAATACTCTTGTTAATGTAAGGATGATATGCGATAATGATGTATGCCCTCGTCTACACTCCTTCTGCGATATCATCTCACGATTGCGGCATGCAACACTCCCGCTGTGCTCAGCTTCAACGCCAAAGGCACATGCAACGTGATTAGTCAAGTTCATAATTAGGCATATTCATACAGCAGGATTGAGAAGCTAAGATACCTTCCTTTTCATCACTTACCCAAATAATGATCCATCTAGGGTTGTCAATCCTAGTTAATCACATACGATAGGCAAGTTCACGAGTTTACACCATAGATCACTACGAGAGGCTCATCACCGTCAGCGCAGGCTTAATTCACACTCGTGGTCACCCCACCAATGCCCTACCAACTGACAGTTTATTTTTGAAGGCTCGTCACCAACCCGATTGCGGACCACAGCCAGGATGCGTCGGGGTAGGCCTATTTTGTACTCGAGGTCACTCCATCAACGCCCTACCAACTGATAGTCTATTTTCGAAGGCTCGTCACTAACCTGACCGGGGACCACATCCAGGTTGCGGCAATGGAGGCCGACAGCTCGAATACAGTGTCCCATACCACTGTATTCGGCTCATGAGTTTGAGTTGCTCATTGGTCACTACGGGGAGGCTCGTCACCCCAGCGTAGGCTGACAGCGGTGTCCCATACCACCATGCCCGGCTCATGAGTCTTAGTGAATCGTGGTACCATGGTTGAACGAGCTTTGCACTGGTAAGTTGGTACCTTAGATTCAAGTAGTAGTGTCCATACATGGTAAACACATAATAGGCCAATTGGGTTACTTGACAAGTCGATTGGTACGAGCATACGCTGAATTGATTGACATGGTACTACTGTCGACAATTATCGTACGACTCGGATTCACCGAATGCATCAAATGTGGAGGAACTAATTCGGCCACTCAAACGGGAATTGTTACCGATTGATTAGACTACGCAGTAGTCCCAATCATACTCAAATACTTTAGACATTCATATGTGATAGTCAAAACAACATATGACAAACCATTCAAATATAAATCTTATTTGAGCATTTTGACAAACACATAGCACACATGTTATCATGCGTAGCATTTCATCCATAAAGTACGTAGTAGTAAGATAGGTTACATGAAAGAAACTATAACTAAAGATAAGGTAATTGAGAATCCTATCTCAATACCCTCCTTAAACACATTTCAGCCAACATTTTCTCATTTAGGCATTTTATCAAACACTTAGACTACACATATAACATACATGTAATATATTAGTTATAACGTACATTATAGCAAATCCTTTTACAAGGGAGTTGTCGCACGTACAACAATCATGTATTTTCAAACATAAATTATGACAAGTACAAATCATAATTTCATATTCATTCAAACATTTCAACAAACACGTGGAATGCATTAAAATCAACATAGCTTACATATATGTGTAATATACGAAAAACAACGTATCTAAGCACATGTGACAGCAATCAAGTCATTCATAAACCATTACTGACATTGAAAGCCTTGAAAACCATAACCTAAACATTTATAGTCCGCACCTTTCACCGGTAGACTCATAACGAACTCAGTTTAAACACTGAGTCTTTGTTTACGGCACAACGACAACTTATAACATGAAATAGGTTAGCTATTCCATCATCTGCTCTATTTGAATCTCTAAAACAGATTAGGGTTAGGATTTCTTACCCGACAATGGAATCGGAATCGTCGGTATAGTGACACGGAAGCGGTGGTTAAGTACGTGGAGTGGTGGGATCGAATCCCAGGAATGATCCCTCACTCTCTCTCACTTTCTCTCTCTTTCCTTCTGTTTCTTCTCTCCTCTCTCTCTCCTAGGGTTTGAAATTCGTATGGAATGAGAGAGGGGTGGGTTAAAGGCCTTTATATAGGCCCAGAACTGATGGAAATGACATCAGGGCCATGGTATACTTAGGTTATAGCCAAACGGTGACCGTTTCGAAACCAACGTGCACATCCGGAGGCCCATTTTTCTCTCATATACGGTCACGGGGGAAGTTTCCTGACATTGGATCTAGGTCAGGCTAAGTTTTCGGTCTGATCGGATTCACGGATCGACCGCAGAGGTCCAGTTTTAGTTCAACAGTCACCGCCACTCGATCAGGGCCACAAGTACATTGATCTATGTTAGGAAATTTCCTTGATCCGAGGGTGTAGTTGGGTTAGATTCTGACGGTCTGAAACCTTAAATTTGGCCTGCAAGCGAACGGTCCAATTCACTTAAATCTGAGTTCATTTTCTAAAGATATTCGCGTTTCTCACACACTTTACTCCAGGCTCAAGTTGTGCGCTTCTGGACACTATTAGGACCTGATTTTTGAGATGGTTGTCAAGCCTAGTATGGTGGTCATAACCGTATAGTTTTGCGGTAATCAGACTTTCGACACGCGGTCCAGGTACGATATGGAGTTTTAGTGTGCTCCCGAGAGCAACTGGGTTGAGATTGATCCTAAGTTTTTAGGCAATGTAGCGTCAACGATTCTACTGGTTTTGGGAATTACAGATCGTATAGAAAACTGTTCAAGCTAATCTAGCTTTTAATTCAGTTTAACACTTAATTAATTTTCGTCTAATTTCTAAAGGATTTGGTCCTTAGTGATTTCTGCCTGAGGCAATACTCGGGTCTCAGTACGGATTTTCCAGGACGTTACATTTATACGGATTTTCCGGGACGTTACATTTAATCCCGTGGCCCACCATGGAATGGTGCATCTGACTGATGGGGTAGATGTTCGACACACATCACGGTGGGGCTCACACAACTTGATCTCATGGTACCATTTCTCATATATATATGTGTGTGTGTGTGTGGGTGGGGTAATATGAGGTCGACCTCATGGCAACTTCTCATGAGGTCGAGCTATGTGGGCCCCACCATGATGCCACCATGATGTGTGACCTCATCATCCAAATGCACCATTCCATGGTGGGCCACAAGCTTAAAATTCAAGTCAATCCATTACTTGGGTGGGCCACATCACATACAACAGTTGAGAGGGGTTACCCTCCCATTAAAACATTCACAATCATTTATTAGGCACATATTGTGGTTCACAAATCCAGCCCATCCATTGCGTGTCACACTTGGATGAGGGGTCAAACCAAGTTTCAATCACATTCAAAATTCAGGTGGGGCCCACTAAGTACTTTTATTTGTTTTAGGCATGTCTTCGTATGATTTTAGATGGTATGGCCGACCTGAGTTTTGCATATAGTTGATTTTTGAAATATCCCATAACGGTGGGGTCCACACATCACGGTGTTGATGTTTAACACACATCACCATGGGGCCCACACAGCTCAACCTCAAGGGAAGTTCCCGTGAGGTTGACCCAACAGTATCATTTCCACACACACACACACACACACACACACACACACACACACACATATCTATATAGGAATGCTCACCAGGCACCTTTGCACACGTGTCATGAGCACAAAATCTAAATGGTCCACGTGATGTAGCATCCCTTGAAACTCTATGGGCCCAATTTCCAGCTTGATCCAAAACTCTAGTGAGCCATCGTAAAGAGAAATGCAAATAAAGGGAGGAAATTGTTTCCTTTTGCCATGAGTTACTAGAGTTTTGTATTGGGCTGAAAGTCAGGCTTATATGGTTTCAAGGGGTGATGCATCATGTGGACTATTTAGATTATGTGCCCATGACATGTATGCAAAAGTGCTCATGGGTGCTTACATAAGAAGGTGCACACATGAGCATTCCGTGATTACCAAGTTTTTATTAGTCCTTTATATATATATATATATATATATATATATATATATATATATATATATATATATATATATATATATAGAGAGAGAGAGAGAGAGAGAGAGAGAGAGAGAGAGAGAGAGAGAGGAGGCTCTCCCTGCGCACCATACCGCATGAGATATTTTATGCACCAACCAACACAAGTAAAAAAGGATGGGTTGAGATTAGGCCCCACGATGATGCATTCATGAAATCCACCCCAATCATTAAGTCTGTGATAGAAATTTAGTAGTATATCTTAAAAATTAGGTAGATTCGTGATTCATATCGGTCACACCAAGTGAAACCGTTTGGATAGTTGGCATTCCGTACACTGTTTTTGCTCATGTGGCCCACCAACATTATAAATGTGGTCGATATTTTATATTTATGACTAAATTATTGTCACACACATTATGGATGGAGCGGATTAAAATAAACATCAAGGTGGGCTAACCTCATTCCATTTCAACATAGAGTGGTTGAGACGAGCCAGAGACGTGGATTGCATGCCGACCTTGTCAGTAACTAACAACCTTGCTAGTTGTTGGTGCTATTGGGCCAAACGATGATGTATATATTTAATCCAAGCTGTCCATCCATTTTTCTAGCTCAATTTATGGTATGATCCCAAAAATGCATAAGATCCAAATTTAAAGTGGACCACACCACATGAAAATAGTGGTGATTAAACGGATTAAACGCCCATCATTAAAAATTTTTAGGTATAGTTTATCTGCCATCCAACCTATTGATTAGGTCATAGAGACTTGGATGAAGGAAAAACACATATATTAGCTTGACCCAAAGCTTACTTTGGCCCAAAGAATTTTTAATGGTGGGCTTTCCAACAATCTTTCTTGTGGCATGATCCACTTAATATTTGGATTTGACTCGTTTTTTTGGAACATGCCATACATTCAGCTGGAAAAATAGATGGACGGCTTGGATTAAACGCATACATCATTGTTGGGCCAACTAGCACCAACCAGTTGTTGGGTGGCTGATGGCCATCACGGCATCTAATCCACAACCTAGGACGTCCCTGGGTCAAATGGAGGTGGGCCCACCTTGACATGTATGTAAAATCCACTCCAACCATAATGGGTCAATATGATAATTTAGGGGTATTGATCCAACGTTAGCCACATCCATAATTCTAGTGGGCCACATGAGTGAAAACCGTGTAAGGAACACCCACTATCAAAATCACTTCACTTGGTGTGATTAACATAAATCAGGTACGGGTCTAATATTTGGTCTCCATGAATTAACCTCTACGAGGCAATTAATGGATGAAATGGATTTCACGTAAATATCATGGTGAGCCCTGTAAAAATTCAAAGGTAGGCTTTTCTTCTCTTACTGTTTTCTATTTTGTGGCTAGTAAGTCACAAATCAGCCATATAGTTTTCACCCTACGGTTCAATTGATATCATGGACTGATTTGTCGGAATGGATCACAAGAAAGCATTATTGTAAGGCTCACTTACAACACAATACAGGAAACAATGGAAATTGAACGCCTACTGTTGATGCAAAATTCCGATTCCACTCCTTAAACCTTCGTATACCTGCACAAAAAGAACAACAAAGGACACCCTGGCTTGAGCATGGGACCCTCCGATGCCAAAGTCAGGCTTGGATTCTGAATCTGAATGTTTCGAGGGGTTTTTGAGAAAGAATTTTTGCGTACCTCCCAAGATGATGGAGGTCCTCCTTTTATAGCTGCTGGAGCGTTTAATCCTAGGAGGATTCTCCTCCCAGTATCGTGCAATCGTAAGAGGATTCTTCTCCTCGTATCGCGGAGACAGGATTGTTCCCGTCTTTTGTCTTTATCCGATCCCGTGAGCTTCGGGATCGGGGATCTTATTCCGAGATATTTGGGATGAGGCCTTGTTTCGCGCTGTCCCTCCTTTATCGGCCGATCCGGTTAGAAGGTCGGCCCGAGGCATGCCTGGACTACTGGTTCGTCGCCTGGACCGACGTATCTTTTGTCTCGGTTTATAGAATCTATGACTTCGCCTCGGCTCTGACGTATCCCTCGGCGACCCGAGGCGGCGACCCGAGGTGCTAAGTCCGAGTCTCGGGACTTGGTATTTTTTGTCCCCAACAGTAAGCCCCCTTACTCCGTGTGTCTCATAAGACACTTAGGAGTAGCGAGTTTTGAGTCGGTTCATACCTTGGCCCGAGACGAATAGGCATTTAATGCACTCTGTGTCGCCTTTGATGGGAGACGGTTCAGCTTCTGACATCGCATGCGCCGGCAACTGTCAAATCGCCCACCCCGCCAATGAGGTTCAGACACGTAGCAAGGGCATTATTATTATCAGTCGACGCGCGCCACGTGTCGAGTGGGGGAGTCGATGCAGGCGTCGAATCATTTCCCCATTTAATTGCCTCCGCCACATGGCAACCTTATAAAAGGGTGGGGGTCCCGCATTTTGAACTTCTATTGTCATTCCCGCTTTGTATTTCCTGTGGAGCTTTTTGATCTTTCCTCTTCTTCCTCTCCTCTTTCTTGACTGTCAGCGGCTCTTTTCGCCATTTCCGCTGTCCTTCCTTCCTCCGGTGAGTCTCTCCTTCCTCTTTATTTAGTGGTAATGGCGACTAGAGGTTCTCAAAGTCCCCGAGAAGGAGTTTCCGGAGATGAAGGCGAAGCGCAACGTTTTTGGAACGTTGCGGAATCGCCTTCTTTACTAACGGAGATAGCAGTTGATGCGAACGCTGCTTTTTTATCTGAGAGGGTTTCTGAAGCTCCGGCGGAGCGTCCTGCTTCCGTTGATCCTTCTCGGGGTGGGTCGTCTTTGATAACTCGCCCGGGAAGGCCTAATCTTCCAAGGGATATGGAAGAAGAAGAAGAGGAGGAGGAAGAGGAAATATTAATTGCTGAAGGAACCTCTGGGTCGGTTCCTGTTGATAAGTCGGCACATGCCGAGTCTGAAGGAGAAGGATCGGGGGATGACCTAAGCGGCCCGGTTCCTTCGGTCTTAACTGAGGCGGATTTGGACAGAATCCGAATCGGGTACCACATCCCCGAATCGGTTATCACTTATCTCCCCCGTCCGAAAGACTTGCCGGATCATCCTCCTGCTGGGGCGGTCGCGATCTACCAAGTCTCGATGCAATGCGGCTTGCGTCTGCCCCTTCAGCCCATTGTCCGGGGAGTTTTGTCTCGTATTCGGATTGCACCGGGGCAAATAGTTCCGAATGGGTGGAGGAACTTACTCGGGTGTGCGGTACGTGGGGCCGAGATGGAACAAATGCCGCCGATAGTCGACGAATTTCTTCACTTATACCAAGTGCGCGTGAATCCGAACTACCCCGGCTTTTATGTCTTCGCTGCTTGGCGGGGCGGGCGGCTCCTAATAACCCGACCCTCCCACTTCCAACAAACATTGGAGAGAGCGTTGGTTTTGGGCCTGTGGCCGTTGGGAGACGGCTGAGTCCGGGTCCTACGAGGCTCGTGTTCCTCGGGCGTTTCAGAGAGCAGGTGACTTGGCTCTTCTCTCTTGCCTTTCTTTATTTTTGTAGTATTCTGAGTCTAATGGGCTTGTGTCTGGCAGACATCCCAAAGAAGCGGCAGAAGCTCGGCTCTAGTGCTTCGGCTCGGATCAAAGAGTTGAGGACGTTGGATCCGGCAGATAGGTCTTGGAAGGTGCTCTTACAACCGGAGCGTCTACATCTCGCAGGTCTAGACTCGGCCGTCACAGGTAATTGGAATTGTATTTTCACGTGCCTTTTGAACCTTTCCTGATTTACTTCGTCTCCTCTTTTTTTTTTTTTATAGATCTGCCCGAAGCTCGTCCCCATCTAAGGACTGTCCCCGAATCAGCCCCCTCGGAGATGACTGGAACTCGTCCTCCTCTTAGGGCGGTTTCGAAGCTAAAGGCTCCCCCGCAATCAGTCCTTTTGTCGGAGCCTCGGCCGCCGAAGAGACAAAGAGCAGCGCCGAAGGAGAAGGAGCCTGCGAGTTCTTCTGCTCCTCCTGTCGTCGTAATTCCGGATCCTGATCCGGAAGAAAGGGTGGAAGTGACAGCGGCCACTACTTCGGAACCTCAGGTGGCACCTGACTCGGGACATATTGCGACGGATGTCTCAAGACAGGAGGAAGAGACAAGGGCTGCGTCTTCCAGAGGGGAAGAAGAGGCGAGGACTGCATCCTCCAGAGGGGAGGAAACGAACCAGGAGGGACCGTCCATCTTGCAGAAGATGGTGTCGGGGATGGTTCCCTGGACCTTAGCCCATGGGAGCGAAAAGGAGTTCGTCAGTCTCTACAATGCTCCTTCGTCGCAAACCGTCGGCCATGCAGCAAGGGTGCTTTTTGAACTTGCCCCCTGCTTGGTTAAGGCCTGTAAAGAGTTATCCTCGGCCCATCGACTGCAGACCCTTCTGTCGGAAGCTGAAGGGCGACGTGAGAATGCCGAGATACATGTCGGCGTTCTGATGGGTGAGGCGGCCCTTGCCCGGAAAGCTGTCGAAGACGCAAAAGCAGAGGTGACTTTTTCCAAGAGAGCCCTTGATGAAGCGCGTGCCGAGGTTACTCGAGTGTCAGCTCTCCTCTCCAGAGCTGAAGAAGAGAACCGACGAATCCTTACAACCCATGCTTCCTGTGCAGATGACTTGGCTCGGGCTAAGCTTGAGGCGGCGGGGCTTATCCAACAGGCCAACGATAAGACTCGGGAGGCGAGAGAGGCTAGGGACCAAGCCGTCCAAGCATTCCTTGAGTCAGCGGAGTTCGAGGATGAGAGGGATCGCTTGTTCCAAAGCGAATTTCTGGAATGTGTCAAAGACATAAAGAAATCTTTTCCTGACCTTGATCTCTCAGAAATCGAGGGTGGAGGAGCCTCGGAATCCGAGAATTCGGACGCCGCTGCTGGAGTTACTGCTGGGAATGAGGCCGGTACATGCGAGAATGCTTTAAGTACTGCTCCCTTTGGAGGGCAGTAAGAAGGGTGTTTTATTTTATATATATATTTATTTTTTTTGTAAGGACAGTTTGAAGATGAATGAAAGATAGCATTTTTATTCGTAGAATTTGGCTTTAAATCTTTCTTAGTTCGGATTCATTGAATCCTAAGAGCTGAGCTAAGGATAGTAAATTTTTAAATGCTCAGCGTTCCAAGGATGAGGCAGCGATTGTCCGTTTAGATCTTCTAATCGGTATGTTCCTGGCCGGATGGTACCCGAGACAATGTAAGGTCCTTCCCAGTTTGGTCCTAATGTACCCGATCCAATTTCCTTGGTATTGGAAAATACTTTTCGGAGAACCATATCTCCCATCCGAAACCGTCTGATCTTAACTCGGGCATTATAGAACCGAGCCACTTGTTGTTGCCGGGCTTCTGTACGTAGCCGTGCTACTTCCCTTTGTTCGTCCAGGAGATCGAGTCCGAGTGTGAGGAGTTTTTCATTTTCTTCCGCGTCGAACGACGTGACCCTAGCCGAAGGTAAGCCGATTTCAACGGGAGTGACAGCTTCCGAGCCGTAAGCGAGTGAGAAGGGAGTTTCTCCTGTGGCGGTTCGAACCGTGGTTCGGTAAGCCCAAAGAATTTTAGGGAGTTCTTCGGTCCACACTCCTTTGGCTCGGTCAAGCTTGGTCCGGAGATGTTGCTTGATAATCTTGTTAACCGCCTCGACTTGCCCATTAGTTTGTGGATGATGGGGCGAAGAATAAACGTTCCTGATTCCGAGGTTGCCGCACATCTCGCGAAAGCTTCTGTTATCGAATTGCCTTCCATTGTCCGTAATAATGATGCGGGGTACTCCGAATCGGCAGATAATGCTTTTCCATACGAAATCGGTGATCTTCTGTTCGGTTATCTTAGCTAATGGCTCTGCCTCGGCCCATTTCGTGAAATAATCCACTCTACCACAGCAAACTTGGTCTGACCTTTTCCCATAGGGAGTGGACCGATAATATCGACACCCCACTGCGCGAAGGGCCAAGGACCGGTCATTGACGTCAATGCCTCGGGAGCTTGTCTCGGAATCGCTGCGAACCTTTGACATTTGTCGCATTTTTGGACGAGTTGCGGCGTCGTTTTGGATAGTGGGCCGCAATATCCTGTCGTAGGACCTTGTGGGCGAGAGACCGCCCTCCGGAGTGGTTTCCTGCATTCCTTCATGGATTTCACGTAATACATAGTTTGCCTCACTGGGTTTGAGGCACCGCAACAACGGAGCGTAGTAACCTTTCTTATAGAGAGTATCGTTGAGTATGGTGTAACGGGAGGCACGGAACCGCACTCGTCGAGCCTCGGTACGATCTTCAGGCAGTTTTCCCTCGTCAAGGTATTGGCGGATTGGATCGATCCAGGATGGTTCCGAGTCGATTGCATTGACGGCCTTGCTAGCTGGTTCATTTATGCTCGGTTTATCGACGTATTCGACAGGGACGGACCTGGGTATATCATCTTCATCGGCGGAGGCTAGCTTTGCTAATAAGTCGGCTTTGCCGTTTCGCTACGTACGAGGATCCGAGTGACATGACAGAGTTGAAATCCATTGATAAGTTCTTTCGCTTTCTCCATGTATGCTCTTAATTGGTCTTTCCGTGTCTGGTATACACCGGTGACTTGATTTACAACCAACTGAGAATCGCTGAAAACACTTAGGTGTGTGACTCCCATGCTGGCGGCGAGTCGGAGGCCGAGTAACAATGCTTCATATTCCGCCGTGTTGTTCGACCCTTGGAATCCAAGTCGTAAGGCATACTGTATATAGGTATGATCGGGGGTTTCCAGCACAATCCCAGCCCCACTTGCCTTCGAGTTGGAAGAACCGTCGACAAACAGTTTCCACGGAATGGGGCAGGGTAGGGTCGGTGTAGCGGTATTGTTGGAACTGCAACATCCTTTGGCATATCGTTGACCGGGAGATCGGTTGGTGGGGTTCCTTCGGCAATAAAATCAGCTACGGCTTGCCCTTTGATTGCCGCCTTCGGTTTGTATTGAATATCAAACTCACTCAGTTCGATAGCCCATTTCGTGAGTCGGCCGGAAGCTTCTGGTTTCTGCAAAACTTGGCGAAGCGGAAGGTCGGTCATCACGATGATGGTATGGGCATGAAAATACGGCCTGAGTCGGCGAGAAGAAGTTATTAGTGCCAAGGCTACTTTTTCCAAGCTTGGGTATCTCGTTTCTGCTGGCAATAATGCTTTGCTGACGTAATATACGGGCAGCTGCTTTCCTTCGGATTCTCGTATCAAAGCCGAGCTAACCGCTGCCTCGGATACTGCTAAATACAGCAGTAGGGATTCGCCTGATTCGGGCTTTGATAAGAGAGGTGGAGAGCCGAGATATGATTTTAATTGTTGGAATGCCGCTTCACATTCTTCCGTCCAATCCATTGTTTGTTGTCCTTTCAACTGTTTGAAGAAAGGGAGACATTTATCCGTGGCTCTGGATAAGAACCGGTTAAGTGCAGCGACTCGCCCAGTCAACCTTTGGATGTCCTTAATGGTTTTAGGGGGTTCCATATCAATCAAAGCCTTTATCTTCTCAGGGTTTGCCTCTATTCCTCGCTGACTAACCAGGAAACCGAGAATTTTCCAGAGCCCACCCCAAAAGCGCATTTACTCGGATTTAGCTTCATCCGAAACTTCCGTAGGATGAGGAACATTTCTTCCAGATCATTCACATGATCTGCTGCGTGTATGCTTTTGACGAGCATGTCATCGATGTATACTTCCATGGTTCGGCCTATGAGCCGGGCAAAGATCTTGTTAACTAATCTTTGGTAAGTTGCGCCGGCATTCTTTAAACCAAATGGCATCACTCGGTAACAATAAAGGCCTTTGTCGGTGACAAAGGTAGTTTTTGATTTATCTTTTTGATGCATTACAATTTGATTATACCCTGAATATGCATCCATGAAGCTAAGGAGCTCATGTCCGGCGGTACTATCTACTAGCTGGTCTATCCTTGGAAGCGGAAAGCTATCCTTCGGGCAGGCTTTATTTAAGTCAGTATAGTCAATACAGACTCGCCACTTCCCGTTGGATTTCTTTACGAGCACGACATTTGCGACCCATTCTGGGTAGTGTATTTCTTCTATGAAATTAGCCTGGAGGAGTTTGCTGACTTCTTCTTCAATGATGGCGTATCGTTCAGGGCCGAGCGGTCGTCGCTTCTGTCGGATTGGTCGGTATGACGGATCGATGTTGAGTCGGTGAGTCATCACTGATGGGTCGATCCCGGGCATATCGTCATGGCACCAGGCAAATACGTCGACATACCTTCGGAGCAGGGCTATCAGGTTTTCTTTCAAGGGGGACTGTAAAGACGAGCCAATTCGTACCGTTTTGGATCCATCTGTTTCATCCAGGGGGACTGAGATAAGATCTTCAACCGGCTGCCCTCGTTCATGACTCTCGCCCCGAGGGTCCAATGATTCAATCGTTGATATGTTGATCGGACTTTTGTCGGCGGTCCCTTTTACAGCTATCATGTAACAGCGCCTCGCATCTTGCTGGTCTCCTTTGACAATTCCTACTCCCGACTCAGTCGAGAATTTCAATGAAAGATGGTATGTGGATACCACGGCCTGGAGGAGACTTAAAGAAGGTCGGCCGAGTATTGCGTTGTATACTGAGGGTTGATCGACGACCAAGAATTCCACCATCATCGTCGTCTGATGTGGGGCATTGCCGGCAGTGAGTGGCAAGGAGACAATTCCTTCGGGCAGTACTTGTCCCCCAGAAAATCCGATTAACGGGGTCCGAACTGGACGTAGCATGGATCGTTCGATTCCCATTTTATCGAACGCCTGAGTAAATAATACGTCTGCAGATGATCCCGTATCGACGAGTATCCGGAACACTTTCCGATTAGCGATAGTCAGGGTGACAATTAATGCGTCATCGTGGGGGTGATAGATACCTCGGGCGTCTTCCTCTGTGAACGAAATGCAATATCTTTCCCTTTTCTTCTCCTTTGGTGGCCGATCTATAATCATAAGCTCGGACTCAGGCTGATTAAGTTTTCTCGCATGGTTCCTTCGAGCATTGTTTGAGTCGCCCCCACCTCGCGGACCGTCGATAATTGTCCGGATTTCTTCCATTGGCTGACTTTCGGTCGGACGTCTCTCAGTTACTTCAGCTTTGACTATATATTCTTTGAGTCGGCCGTCCTTTATGAGTCGTTCGATCTCTTCCTTTAGGTGACGACAATCACTTGTGTTATGCCCGTGATCACGGTGATAATGGCAGTATTTATCCTTGTCCCGCCGATTAGGATTACTTTTGAGCTTATTGGGCCAGTTGACAAAGCCTTCACTCTTGATTTCCATCAATACCTGTTCCTGAGTTTTGTTCAGGGGGGTATACGTGGACGCCTCGGGTCGCCGAGGGATACGTCAGAGCCGAGGCGAAGTCATAGATTCTATAAACCGAGACAAAAGATACGTCGGTCCAGGCGACGAACCAGTAGTCCAGGCATGCCTCGGGCCGACCTTCTAACCGGATCGGCCGATAAAGGAGGGACAGCGCGAAACAAGGCCTCATCCCAAATATCTCGGAATAAGATCCCCGATCCCGAAGCTCACGGGATCGGATAAAGACAAAAGACGGGAACAATCCTGTCTCCGCGATACGAGGAGAAGAATCCTCTTACGATTGCACGATACTGGGAGGAGAATCCTCCTAGGATTAAACGCTCCAGCAGCTATAAAAGGAGGACCTCCATCATCTTGGGAGGTACACAAAAATTCTTACTCAAAAACCCCTCGAAATATTCAGATCCAGAATCCAAGCCTGACTTCGGCATCGGAGGGTCCCCTGCTCAAGCCAGGGTGTCCTTTGTTGTTCTTTTTGTGCAGGTATACGAAGGTTTAAGGAGTGGAATCGAAATTTTGCATCAACAGTTTGGCACCGTCTGTGGGAACATACAAAAAGTCATTCCTTATTTCTATCATGGTGATGACTAGAAGAACGGTCCCAGAAGAAGATCTGAACGAGATCGCTTCTGAGGGCCGCAGTGAAAGGTCCCATGAGCCCGTTAACCCACCTAACAACCGCCAACGAGGAGCGACCGAACAAGCAACAATCGGGGACGGGGTCGGAACGGACTGGGCGGATTAGATCATGGTTCAAGAAATCCGATCCGATATGAATGTGATGAAGCGGATTTTGAACGAATGTATCAGCGAAAAATGCACCACTCCCGCCTCCCCAAGGGAAACAATAAGATGTGTGCGATCGCAGCGGTTGATCCTCAACCTTCCGCGCCGCCTTTCCGGCCGAGCCAACCCCAAGGCATCTTCGAACCATCTCCGGCTCGGTCGGCCAACGCATCCTTGCCCTCGAGGTTGACCTTCGACACGAGATAGAGCGAAGGAGGCGCATCCGACCTTCCATAGAAGGCACGACAGAAAGTAGTGAACCTTGGAAAGTCGATATTCAAAAATTTAAAAGAGAAGTACGGGAGGAAATGGCAAAAGAGATGGCGGACATGAGGCATAGCCGAAATATGCATCCAACCAGGTCCGAAGCAAAGGCGTCCCCCTTTGTGGACTCGGTAATGGAGGCTCGGTTGCCCAAGAGGTTTCGCTTACCTCAGATCACTCCTTTCACCGGCAAGACCGACCCGACGGAGCATATCGAATGCTTCAAAACATATATGGAACTCCACGATGCTTCTGATGCGCATGTAGAAATAAGGAATTTTCTCTTACATTGACCGATGTCTCGACCGTGGTTCAAACAGTGAAACCAAAATCCATCGGTTCATTCGTTGAAACCTGAGCGACGCCTTCCTCACCAACTTCATCGGCGGGAAAAAGAAATTGGCCCTCCGCACATCCGAACAACATAGTTCGAAGGGGAGAGCTGTTAAAGATTATATCAAGCGTTTCAATTTCGAATCCCTTCAAGTTCGAAAATACTCAGAAGAAACGGCTCTCAATGCGCTCATGCAAGGAGTTAGAGATAAGCCATTCTTGGCATCTCTAGACAAAACTCCGCCCGATACTCTGGCAGAGTTTATGGCACGGTCGGATAAGTATGCAAACGCCGAAGAAACGCGAATTCTGCGTGAAACTAAAACTTTGGTCAAAGAGTAGGCCAAAAAGGAAGCCGACTCGACCGGAGGGAGGAAACGCAAGGATGATCAGGCGCACGATGAGCGAAGGTCAGGAAAACGCCCGGATCGATGTATCTTTTGTCTCGGTTTATAGAATCTATGACTTCGCCTCGGCTCTGACGTATCCCTCGGCGACCCGAGGTGCTAAGTCCGAGTCTCGGGACTTGGTATTTTTTGTCCCCAACACCTACCATTGAAAGCTTCTCGAGCACTCCAAAAGTTTTGGATCTAACTGATTGTTTTCCCTTTATCCATGACTGTGTGACCTTATGACCAGGTTGGATGACAAATAAACATCAATGTGGGCCGTAGGGAGAAAACAACTTTAAACCATTGACATCTTAATAATCATTGTTCCCTAAGGTGTGGTCCACATGAGCTTTTGATTTTCCTCTTTTTTGGGTTCATGCCTTAAAATATATTTTTTAAAAGGATGGATGGTGTGGATAACTCACATATATCATGGTGGGCCCACATATTTAAATCAGTGATAAAAGGTACTGTCTGGACTGCTTTTCGAAACGTAATTCCCTGCTAATTTCAAACAAGGTGAAGTAAAACGGACGAATCTCCCAGTATTTACCAGGGAAATTAAAAATCAAACAGCCTTGAGACAACAAATTTTTTTTTGTTAGCTTGTTAGTACACCCACCGTTAGATCACACTTCAGCGTTAGCCACCCCCACTAGGGAATCGATGCGAGAAAATGACCACTGTAGACAAAACCTTTTAGCCAGCGGTTTCTATGAAAGAATACAAACTTTAGTTACCAATCTAGACTAGCACGTGCGGACAACGACTTTGAGGACGAAACTACCCCTCCTTTCACGGAAACGGATTGGGTACTCCCCCTGCCACCAGCCAATGGCGGATGGTCGGTGGTCTGTGGGCCCCACCATGATGTATTCTATTCATCCATGCCGTCCATATATTTTTCCATATCATTTTATGGTAGACGACCAACAATGAGGTATATGCAAATCTCAAGTGTACCACATTACAGGAAACAGTGTTGAATGAGCGTCGACCATTAAAAACTTTTTGGGGGCCCACTGTGATGTTTGTGAGAAATCCTCCCCGTCTAAGTTTATTCATAGGTCACAAATATCTGGATGAAGAAGAAAAACAAATTTCATAATGATCCAAAACTTCTATAACCCCTAAAAGAGTTTCAATGGTAGACGTTCAATTCCCCATTGCCTTTTACAGTGTGGTCTACTTGATAGTTAGATCTATCTTATTTTTTGTCTCAAGCCTGAATATGAGCTCGCCAAATAGATGGACGGTTTGGATATAACACAGACCTCATGATGGGACCCACAAAAGGCGGTGGGGATTACAACAGCAAAAGAAAAATAAAAAAACAAAAAAAAAACCAGGAGCTTATGGCTACGGTTTTCATAGCTACAGATTATAACCGTAGCTATAATTGTAGCTACGGATTACTTTCAAAAAAATTCTCTCTTCTTTTTTTTTTTTTTTCATTTATTTCATTATTCATTTAACAGGAATATCTTCTAAACTAAAATTAGTTACTTGACGTATCACATATGATTTTGGGGTAAGAGAAGCTACTTTAGCCAACCAACCTAGTTATTTTCCAAGATTCCATCAGGTCGATGGTTGAAAATACTTTTCATTCACTTCGCTGTCAATTTCAGTCACTTCGCGGTCAAACTAGAAATTGAGCGGGATAAATATGAAATTGAGTAGGCAAATTGAAAATTGAGCGAGGTAAGGTAGGAATTGAGCGAGGGAACCTAGAAATTGAGAGAGGCAAGGTAGGAGTTCAGCGAGGGAACCTAGAAATTGAGCGAGGTAAGCTAGAAATTGAGCGAGACAACGTAGAAAATGAGCGAGGGAACCTACGATTTGAGCTAGGCAACCTAGGAGTTGAGCGAGGGAAGTTAGAAATTGAGCGAGGGAAGCTAGAATTTGAGCGAGGGAACCTAGAAATTCAGCGAGACAACTAGGATTTGAGCAAGGGAAGCTACAAATTGTGCGAGGGAATCTAGAAATTGAGCGAGGCAACCTAGGATTTGAGCGAGGCAACATAGGAATTGAGCGAGGGAACCTAGGAAATGAGCGAGGCAACGTAGAAATTCAGCGAAGAATCCAGGAATTAAGCGAGGAAGCTAGAAATTGCGGGAACCTAGAAATTCAGTGAGACAACCTAGGATTTGAGCGAGGGAAGCTAGAAATTGAGCGAGGAACCTAGAAATTGAGTGAGGCAAGGTAAAAATTCAGCGAGGAAAGCTAGGAATTGAGGCGAGGCAACCTAGGAATTGAGCGAGGGAAGTTAGAAATTGAGCGAGGAAGCTAGAATTTGACGAGGAACCTAGAAATTCAACAGGCAACATAGGATTTGAGCGAGGAAGCTACAAATTGTGAGAGGGAACCTAGAAATTGAGCGAGGCAACCTAAGATTTGAGCGAGGCAACATAGGAATTGAGCGAGGGAACCTAAGAAATGAACGAGGCAACGTAGAAATTCAGCGAGGAATCCTAGGAATTAAGCGAGGGAAGCTAGAAATTAAGCGAGGGAACCTAGAAATTCAGCGAGACAACCTAGGATTGAGCAAGGGAAGCTAGAAATTGAGTGAGGGAACCTAGAAATAGAGTGAGGCAAGGTAGAAATTCAGCGAGGAAAGCTAGGATTTGAGCAAGGCAACCTAGAAATTGAGTGAGGGAAGTTAGAAATTGAGCGAGGGAAGCTAGAATTTGACGAGGGAACCTAGAAATTCAACGAGGCAACCTAGGATTTGAGCGAGGGAAGCTACAAATTGTGCAAGGGAACCTAGAAATTGAGCGAGGCAACCTAGGAATTGAGCGAGGCAACGTAGAAATTGAGCGAGGGAACCTAGGAAATGAACGAGGCAACGTAAAATTTCAACGAGGAATCCTAGGCATTAAGCGAGGGAACCTAGAAATTGAGTGAGGCAAGGTAAGAATTGAGCGAGGCAACATAGGAATTGAGCGAGGGAAGCTAGAAATTGAGCGAGGCAACCTATGAATTAAGCGAGGCAACCTAGCAATTGAGTGAGGGAACCTAGGAATTGAGCAAGGCAACCTAGGATTTATAGGTTCCGTCGCTCAATTTATAGGTTCCTTCGCTCAATTCCTATGTTGGCTCGCTCTAATTTCTACGTTGCCTCACTCAATTCCTAGGTTGCCTCGCTCAATTCCTAGCTTTCCTCGCTTAATTCCTACATTGCCTCGCTCAATTTCTAGGTTCCCTCGCTCAATTTGTAGCTTTCCTCGTCAATTCCTACGTTCCCTTGGTTGCCTCGCTCAAATCCTACGTTGCCTCAATCAATTCCTAGGATTCCTCGCTGAATTTCTACGTTGCCTCGCTCAATTCCTAGTTTCCCTCGCTCAATCCCTACGTTGCCTCGCTCAATTTCTAGGTTGCCTCGCTCAAATCCTAGGTTCCCTTGCTCAATTTCTAGCTTTCCTCACTCAATTCCTAGGATTCCTCGCTGAATTTCTATGCTACCTAGCTCAATTCGTAGGTTCCCTCGCTCAATCCCTATGTTGCCTCGCTCAATTCTTAGGTTGCCTCGTTCAAATCCTAGGTTGCCTCACTCAATTTCTAGGTTCCCTCGCTCAATTCGTAGCTTCCCTCGCACAAATTCTAGGTTGTCTCGCTGAATTTGTAGGTTCCCTCACTAAATTTCTACGTTGCCTAACTCAATTTCTAGATTCTCTCGCTTAAATCCTAGGTTGCCTTGCTGAATTTCTAGCTTCCCTTGCTTAATTTCTACCTTCCCTCGCTGAATTCTTACATTGCCTTGCTCAATTTCTAGGATCCTTCTAGCTTCCCTCGCTCAATTCCTAGGTTACTTCGCTGAATCTCTACATTGCCTCGCTCAATTTCTAGCTTCCCTCGCTCAATTCCTAGGTTACTTCGCTGAATCCCTACGTTGCCTCGCTCAATTTCTAGCTTCCCTCGCTCAATTCCTACGTTGCCTCGCTCAATTTCTAGCTTCCCTCGCTAAATTTCTAGCTTCCCTCGCTGAATTCCTACGTTGCCTCGCTCAATTCCTAGGTTCCCTCTTTCAATTTCTAGCTTCCCTCGCTCATTTCCTAGGTTGCCTCGCTCATTTGATAGGTAGCCGCGTTCAAATTCTAGGTTGCAATGTCGGGTGGGTCACAGTTGGTCTCAGTTGAACCCGCCCAACTTTCAAATTTCTAAAATCATATATGGTACGTCAAGTAACTAATTTTGGTTTAGAAGATATTCTTGTTATATGAATAAAGAAAGGGTTCGAGTACCCACCGGTGGTGAAATCCCACGGCGTGCGTGTGTAAGCATGTGTGTGTGCGTGTAAAAAATAATAATAATAAAGAAAGAAATGAAAAAAGGAGAGAAATTTTTTTTTATATACTTATATATATATATATTTATATAAATATGTGTTAGAGAAAAATGTAGGTAGAATAAAATTCTAAATGTAAAAAAATTTTAAAAAAAATTAAAAAAAATTAAAAAGAAAAGTACACAAGATACGGCTATAGCTACAGTTATAATCCGTAGCCATAGCCTTTTGTTTGAATCAGGGATCAATCGCGGATTCCGCGATCCATCCCCGAATTCTACAGCGAGTTGCGGTGGAATCGCGGAATCCGCGATTGATCCCTGATTTTATTTTTTTGTTTTTTTGTTTTTTTTTTGAAATTTTCGTTGCTTCTATGGCCCCACCATGAGGTCTGTGTTATATCTAAACCGTCCATCTATTTGGCGAGCTCATATTAAGGCTTGAGACGAAAAATAAGACAGAGCTAACTATCAAGTGGACCACACTGTAAAAGATAGTGGGGAATTGAACGTCTACCATTGAAACCCTTTTAGGGGTTACAGAAGTTTTGGATCATTATGAAATTTGTTTTTCCTCTTCATCCATGCCTTTGTGACCTTATGAATAGATTGGATGGAAAATAAATGTTATGGTGGGCCTTACAAAATTTTTAACGGTGAAAATCAAATTTTGATTAGACACATACAAGGGAACCTAGAAATTGAGCGAGGCAACCTAAGATTTGAACGAGGTGAAAGAAGCTACAAATTGTGCGAGGGAACTTAGAAATTGAGTGAGGCAACCTAGGATTTGAGCGAGGCAACCTACGAATTGAGCGAGGCTACTTCGCTGAATCCTAGGTTACTTCGCTCGCTTAATTCTAGCTTCCCTCGCTCAATTCCTAGGTTACTTCACTGAATCCCTACGTTGCCTCACTCAATTTCTAGCTTCCCTCGCTCAATTCCTACGTTGCCTCGCTCAATTTCTAGCTTCCCTCTCTCAATTCCTACGTTGCCTTGCTCAATTCCTAGGTTCCCTCTTCCAATTTCTAGCTTCCCTCGCTGAATTTGTAGGTTCCCTCGCTCAATTCCTAGCTTCCCTCGCTCAATCCCTAGGTTCCCTAGCTCATTTCCTAGGTTCCCTCGCTCAATTTCTAGGTTTCCTCGCTAAATTCGTAGGTTGCCTTGCTCAATTCCTAGCTTCCCTCGCTCAATTCCTAGCTTCCCTCGCTGAATTTGTAGGTTCCCTCGCTCAATTTCCAGTTTGTCCTGCTCAATTTTCAGTAAATTCCCTTCACTTCACAGTCATTTCCATGCATTTCACTTAACTTCACGATCATTTTCGCACATTTCACAGTCATTTTGATGCACTTCACGGTCAATTCCCTTCACTTCATGGTCATTTCCACGCATTTCACGTTCAATTCGCTTCACTTCACGGTCATTTTCATGCATTTCACGGTCAATTCCGACGATTTTGTTTAGATTCATAGTCAATTCCCTTCACTTCATGGTCATTTCCATGCATTTCATGGTCATTTCTCTTCATTTCACGATCATTTCAAGCGATTCCGTTTAGATTCACGGTCATTTTGATGCACTTCACGATCATTTCCATGCATTTGACGGTCAATCCCGGCGATTCCGTTTCCAAGTTTTATCAGGTTGGTGTTTGTATGGCTTAACCCCGAAGACCAAACCCGATACATCCTGCCCAAGCCCAACCCAATGTCAGGTGGGTCACAAGTTGGTCGGGTTGAACCCGCCCAACTTTCAGCCCTAAAATCATATATGTTACGTCAAGTAACTAATTTTGGTTTAGAAGATATTCTTGTTATATGAATAAAGAAAAAAATGAAAAAAAGAGATAATTTTTTTTTGTATGCTTATATATACATATTTATATAAATATGTTTTAGAGAAAAATGTAGGTAGAATATAATTCTAAATGTAAAAAAAAAAAAATTAAAAAAAATTAAAAAAAATTTAAAAAAAAAAAAAAGAAAAGTACACGGGATACGGCTATAGCTACGGTTATAATCCGTAGCCATTTCCTTTTGTTTGAAACGGGGATCAATCGCGGATTCCGCGATCCATCCCCAAATCAGCTGCGGTGGAATCGCAGAGTCGGCGATTCATCCCCAAATTCTGTATTTTTATTTTTTTTAATGAAATTTTCGTTGCTTCTGTGGGCCCCACCATGAGGTCTGTGTTATATCCAAACCGTCCATCTATTTGATGACCTCATATTAAGCCTTGAGACGAAAAATAAGACAAATCTAACTATCAAGTGGACCACATTGTAAAAGACAGTGGGGAATTAAACATCTACCATTGAAACCCTTTTAGGGTTACAGAAGTTTTGGATCATTATGAAATTTGTTTTTCCTCTTCATCCAGGCCTATGTGACATTGTGAATAGATTGGATGGAAAATAAATGTTATGGTGGGCCCTACAAAATTTTTAATGTTGAAAATCAATTTCTCACTTGCTCTTTGTGGTGTGGTCCTGGTTGATCTTTGGATATGATTTTCTTTTTTTGGATAATGCTCCGAAATGATCGAAATATGGATGAATGTTGTGGATATAATAAATATATAGCTGTGGGGCCATGTAACTTTGATCTCTTTTAAGCCGTTGGTACAAATTTAATTTTTTTTAAAATTTTTTTACATTTAGAATTTTATTCTACCTACATTTTTCTCTAACACATATTTATATAAATATATATATATAAGTATATAAAAAAAAATTTCTCTCCTTTTTTCATTTCTTTCTTTATTATTATTATTTTTTTTACATGCACACACACATGCTTACACACGCACGCCGTGGGATTTCACCACCGGTGGGTACTCGAACCATTTCTTTATTCATATAACAAGAATATCTTCTAAACCAAAATTAGTTACTTGACGTACCATATATGATTTTAGGGCTGAAAATTGGGCAGGTTCAACCCGACCAACCTGTGACCCACCCGACATTGCAACCTAGAATTTGAACGCGGCTACCTATCAATTAAGCGAGGCAACCTAGGAAATGAGCGAGGGAAGCTAGAAATTGAAAGAGGGAACCTAGGAATTGAGCGAGGCAACGTAGGAATTCAGCGAGGGAAGCTAGAAATTGAGCGAGGCAACGTAGGAATTGAGGGAGGGAAGCTAGAAATTGAGCGAGGCAACATAGGGATTCAGCGAAGTAACCTAGGAATTGAGCGAGGGAAGCTAGAAATTGAGCGAGGCAACGTAGGGATTCAGCGAAGTAACCTAGGAATTAAGCGAGGCAACGTAGGGATTCAGCGAAGTAACCTAGGTTCCCTCGCTCAATTTCTACGTTGCCTCGCTCAATTCCTAGGTTGCCTCGCTCAATTTCTAGGTTCCTCACTACACTGTTTGTAGCTTCCCTCACTCAAATCCTAGGTTGCCTTGTTGAATTTCTAGGTTCCCTCGTCAAATTCTAGCTTCCCTCGCTCAATTTCTAACTTCCCTCGCTCAATTCCTAGGTTGCCTCGCTCAAATCCTAGCTTTCCTCGCTGAATTTCTACCTTGCCTCACTCAATTTCTAGGTTCCCTCGCTCAATTTCTAGCTTCCCTTGCTCAAATCCTAGGTTGTCTCGCTGAATTTCTAGGTTCCCTCGCTGAATTTCTAGCTTCTCTCGCTCAATTCCTAGGTTGTCTGGCTCAATTCATAGGTTCCCTCGCTGAATTTCTAGCTTCCCTCGCTTAATTCGTAGGTTGCCTCGCTGAATTTGTACGTTGCCTCGCTCAATTACTAGGTTGCCTCGCTCAATTCCTAGGTTCCTTCGCTCAATTTATATATTGCCTCACTGAATTTCTAGGTTCCCTCGCACAATTTGTAGCTTCCCTCGCTTAAATCCTAGGTTGCCTCGTTAAATTTCTAGGTTGCCTCGCTTAAATTCTAGCTTCCCTCGCCCAATTTCTAACTTCTCTCGTTCAATTCCTAGGTTGCCTCACTCAAATCCTAGGTTTCCTCGCTGAATTTCTACCTTCCCTCGCTCAATTTCTAGCTTCCCTCACTCAAATCCTAGGTTGCATCGCTGAATTTCTAGGTTCTCTCGTTTAATTTCTAGCTTCCCTCGCTCAATTCCTAGGATTCCTCGCTGAATTTCTACGTTGCCTCGCTCATTTCCTAGGTTCCCTCACTCAATTCGTACGTTGCTTCGCTCAAATCCTACGATGCCTCGCTCAATTTCTAAGTTCCCTCGCACAATTTGTAGCTTCCCTCGCTCAAATCCTAGGTTGTCTCGCTGAATTTCTAGGTTCCCTCGCTCAAATCCTATGTTCCCTTGCTCAATTTCTAGCTTTTCTCACTCAATTTCTAGCAGCGGAGAAATTGATTTTCACCATTAAAAATTTTGTAGGGCCCACCATAACACTTATTTTCCATTCAATCTATTCATAAGGTCACAGAGGCCTGGATGAAGAGGAAAAACAAATTTCATAATGATCCAAAACTTCTGTAACCCTAAAAGGGTTTCAATGGTAGACGTTCAATTCCCCACTGTCTTTTACAATGTGGTCCACTTGATAGTTAGATCTGTCTTATTTTTTGTCTCAAGGCTTAATATGAGGTCGTCAAATAGATGGACGGTTTGGATATAACACAGACCTCATGGTGTGGCCCACAGAAGCAACGAAAATTTCACTAAAAAAAAAAAACAAAAAAACAGAATTTGGGGATGAATCGCGGACTCTGCGATTCCACCGCAACTGATTTGGGGATGGATCGCGGAATCCGCGATTGATCCCCGTTTCAAACAAAAGGCAATGGCTACGGATTATAACCGTAGCTATAGCCGTATCCCGTGTACTTTTCTTTTTAATTTTTAAAATTTTAATTTTTTAAAAATTTTTTTTAATTTTTTTAATTTTTTTTTTTTTACATTTAGAATTTTATTTTACCTACATTTTTCTCTAAAACATATTTATATAAATATGTATATATAAGCATACAAAAAAAAAAAATTCTCTCCTTTGTTCATTTTTTTCTTTATTCATATAACAAGAATATCTTCTAAACCAAAATTAGTTACTTGACGTAACATATATGATTTTAGGGCTGAAAGTTGGGCGGGTTCAACCTGACCAACTTGTGACCCACCTGACATTGGGTTGGGCTTGGGCAGGATGTATCGGGTTTGGTCTTCGGGGTTGAGCCATACAAACACCAACCCGATAAAACTTAGAAACGGAATCGCCGGGATTGACCGTCAAATGCATGGAAATGACCGTGAAGTGCATCAAAATGACCGTGAATCTAAACGGAATCGCTTGAAATGATCGTGAAATGAAGCGAAATGACCATGAAATGCATGGAAATGACCGTGAAGTGAAGGGAAATGACCGTGAATCTAAACAAAATCGTCGGAATTGACCGTGAAATGCATGAAAATGACTGTGAAGTGAAGCGAATTGAACGTGAAATGCATGGAAATGACCATGAAGTGAAGGGAATTGACCGTGAAGTGCATCGAAATGACCGTGAATCTAAACGGAATCGCTAGAAATGACCATGAAATGTGTGAAAATGACTGTGAAGTTAAGTGAAATGCATGGAAATGACCGTGAAGTGAAGGGAATTTACTGAAAATTGAGTGGGACAAACTGAAAATTGAGCGAGGGAACCTAGGAATTCAGCGAGGAAAGCTAGGAAGTGAGCGAGGGAAGCTAGGAATTGAGCGAGGGAAGCTGGGAATTGAGCGAGGCAACCTACAAATTCAGCGAGGTAACCTATGAATTTAGCAAGGGAAGCTAGAAATTAAGCGAGGGAACCTAGGAAATGAGCGAGGGAACCTAGGGATTGAGCGAGGCAAGCTAGGAATTGAGTGAGGGAACCTACGAATTCAGCAAGGCAAGCTAGGAAGTGAGCGAGGGAAGCTAGGAATTGAGGGAGGGAACCTAGGGATTGAGCGAAGCAAGTTAGGAATTGAGCGAGGGAAGCTAGGAATTGAGCGAGGGAAGCTAGGAAATGAGCGAGGGAACCTAGGGATTGAGCAAGGCAAGCTAGGAATTGAGTGAGGGAACCTACAAATTACGCGAGGTAACCTACGAATTGAGCGAGGGAAGCTAGGAATTGAGCAAGGGAAGCTAGGAATTGAGCGAAGCAAGCTAGGAATTGAGCGAGGGAAGCTAGGAATTTAGTGAGGGAACCTACAAATTCAGCAAGGGAAACTAGGAATTGAGCGAGGGAAGCTAGGAATCGAGCGAGGAACACAGATTTGAGCAAGGAACCTAGGGATTGAGGCGAGGCAAGCTAGAAATTGCGAGGAAGCTAGGAATTGAGCTAGGGAACTTACAAATTCAGCAAGGGAAGCTAGGAATTGAGCGAGGGAAGCTAGGAATTGAGCAAGCGGACCTACAAATTAAGCGAGGCAACCTACGAATTTAGCGAGGGAAGCTAGAAATTGAGCGAGAGAACCTAGGAAATGAACGAGGGAAGCTAGGGATTGAGCGAGCAAGCTAAGAATTGAGCGAGGGAACCATTGCATTGCTTCGGCACAGATTTCATAGATTTGGCGGTCCAAGTCTTCCCTTCAAGCGCGGTGACGTCTCCAGTGGCATGGAAGAGAATCGGGAGCGCCTTCGTGCTCAAATCCTAGGTTGCCTCGCTCAATTTTTAGCTTCCCTCGCTCAATTCCTACGTTGCCTCGCTCAATTCCTACATTGTCTCGCTCAATTTCTAGGTTCCCTCGCTCAATTTTTAGCTTTCTTCGCTCAAATCCTAGGTTGCCTCGCTCAAATCATAAGTTGTCTTGCTCAATTTCTAGCTTCCCTCGCTCAATTCCTATGTTGCCTCGCTCAATTCCTACATTCCCTCGCTCAATTTCTAGCTTTCCTCGCTCAATGTCTATAGTTGTAATGTGAATGTTTTGTATTAAGATCTCGCATGAAGCATTTATATGAAGTGATCTTACCCCTATCAATACAAGTGAGACTGATGGTTCAACAATCCAAACCATTGAGTGAGGTAACCTAGAACTTGAGCGAGAGAAGCTAGGAATTGAGCGAGGCAACGTAGGAATTGAGCGATTCCACCGCAGCTCGCTGTAGGATTTGGGGATGGATAGCGGAATCCGCGATTGATCCCCGATTTTGGGGTAAGAGAAGCTACTTTAGCCAACCAACCTAGTTATTTTCCAAGATTCCATCAGGTCGATGGTTGAAAATACATTTCATTCACTTCGCTGTCAATTTCAGTCACTTTGCGGTCAAACTAGAAATTGAGCGGGACAAATATGAAATTGAGCAGGCAAATTGAAAATTGAGTGAGGCAAGGTAGGAATTGAGCGAGAGAACCTAGAAATTGAGAGAGGCAAGAGTTCAGCGAGGGAATCTAGAAATTGAGCGAGGTAAGCTAGAAATTGAGCGAGGCAACGTAGAAAATGAGTGAGGGAACCTACGATTTGAGCTAGGCAACCTAGGAATTGAGCGAGGGAAGTTAGAAATTGAGCGAGGGAAGCTAGAATTTGAGCGAGAGAACCTAGAAATTCAGCGAGACAACTAGGATTTGAGTGAGGGAAGCTACAAATTGTGCGAGGGAATCTAGAAATTGAGCGAGGCAACCTAGGATTTGAGCGAGGCAACATAGGAATTGAGCGAGGGAACCTAGGAAATGAGCGAGGCAACGTAGAAATTCAGCGAAGAATCCTAGGAATTAAGCGAGGGAAGCTAGAAATTAAGCGAGGGAACCTAGAAATTCAGCGAGACAACCTAGAATTTGAGCGAGGGAAGCTAGAAATTGAGTGAGGGAACCTAGAAATTGAGTGAGGCAAGGTAAAAATTCAGCGAGGAAACTGAGAATTTGAGCGAGGCAACCTAGGAATTGAGCGAGGGAAGTTAGAAATTTAGCGAGGGAAGCTAGAATTTGAACGAGGGAACCTAGAAATTCAGCGAGGCAACCTAGGATTTGAGGGAGGGAAGCTACAAATTGTGCGAGGGAACCTAGAAATTCAGCGAGACAACCTAGGATTTGAGCGAGGCAACGTAGGAATTGAGCGAGGGAACCTAGGAAATGAATGAGGCAACGTAGAAATTCAGCGAGGAATCCTAAGAATTGAGCGAGGGAAGGTAGAAATTAAGCCAGGGAACCTAGAAATTCAGTGAGACAACCTAGGATTTGAGCGAGGGAAGCTAAAAATTGAGCGAGGGAACCTAGAAATTCAGCGAGACAACCTAGGATTTGAGCGAGGGAAGCTAGAAATTGAGCGAGGGAACCTAGAAATTGAGTGAGGCAAGGTAGGAATTCAGCGAGGCAACCTAGGAATTGAGCGAGGCAACATAGGAATTGAGCGAGGGAAGCTAGAAATTGAGTAAGACAACGTAGGAATTGAACGAGGCAACCTAGCAATTGAGTGAGGGAACCTAGGAATTGAGCGAGGCAACCTAGGATTTGAGCGAGGCAACGTAGGAATTCAGCGAGGCAACGTAGGATTTGAGCGAGGCAACCGAGGGAACCTAGGAATTGAGCGAGGAAAGCTACAAATTGAGCGAGGGAACCTAGAAATTGAGCGAGACAACCTATCAATTGAACGAGGTAAGCTAGAAATTGAGCGAGGGAAGGTAGAAATTCAGCGAGAAAACCTAGGATTTGAGTAAGGCAACCTAGGAATTGAGCGAGGGAAGTTAGAAATTGAGCAAGGGAACCTCGAAATTCAGCGAGGCAATGTAGAAATTCAGCGAGGCAACCAATAGATTGAGTGCTAGTTAAATCATCAACAAAGATGAGAACGACTTTTTTTGAGAGACTATCTATCCTCTCATAGATAGAGGAATAGATAGAACAGAGAAGATCTCTATATCTTTCTTCATAGATATAATATAAAAGAGAGATCCCTCTCATTTTTATCAGGAGAGAGATTTTTCTTCTCCGAGGGCTTTGGATTCAATGATTTTTAAGAGCAAGACAGAGAAAAGAAGCGTTGAGATAATACCTTTCATCCTAATCTCATCTACTGGAAAAGGGGGCCCTCTTGATCACCTAAAGAGATTTGTAGGTAGAATTAGCATAATTATGATCGCGAGGATTGAGCTGCCAAATGAGATTATCCTCATTCCTCGGCTGGGGTTCTGGAAGATAAGATTTATGCAGTAAAAAAAAGTCTTCTGAATTGAGCGATGGAAGCTAGAAATTGAGCGAGGCAACCTAGATATTGAGTGAGGGAACCTAGGAATTGAGTAAGGCAATGTATAAATTCAGCGAGGCAACTTAGAAATTGAGCAAGGGAAACATGAATTTGAGCGAGGCAAGCTTGAAATTGAGTGAGGCTAACATGAATTGGAATGAACTTTAAATGTAATTGACCTAGCCTAACAATTTGCTCTTTGGTGAATTTGACCGAGCAGTTACTGAAATTGATCGAGCTTTACATGAAATGCTCTTCAGTGAATTTGACAGAGCAATTAATAAAATTGACCAAGCGGTTCATAAAATTTTTCGTTACATTACATGAATCCGTGGAAGTTCCCCATCATATTTTTATGATATCTCCATCAAATTTATGAATTGCTCCGTTACAATTCCTACGTTGCCTCGCTCAATTCCTAGCTTCCCTCGTTCAATTTATACGTTACCTCGCTGAATTTCTAGCTTCCCTCGCTTAATTGATAGGTCTTCCCTCAATCTATTCCTAAGTTGGCTTGCTCAATTCATAGGTTACCTCGCTAAATATTTACGTTGCCTCGCTCAATTGTTAGGTTCCCTCACTCAATTTATATGTTGCCTTGCTCAATTTCTAGTTTCCCTCGCTCAATTCCTGGGTTGTCTCGCTCAATTCATAGGTTGTCTCGCTGAATTTCTGTGTTGCCTCACTCGATTGCTAGGTTGCCTCGCTCGATTGCTAGGTTGCCTCACTCAATTCCTAGGTTCCTTCCATTTGAATTTCTAGCTTCCTCAACTCATTCCTGGGTTGCCTCGCTCAATTTCTAGCTTCCTTTCTCAATTCCTAGGTTCCTCGCTCAATTCTAGGTTTTCTCGCTCAATTTTTAGGTTGCCTCATTGAATTTCTAGCTTCCCTCGCTCAATTCCTAGGCTGTCTGGCTCAATTCATAGGTTCCCTCGCTGAATTTCTAGCTTCCCTCGCACAATTTCCAGCTTCCCTCGCTCAATTTCTACCTTCCCTCACTCAAATCCTAGGTTCCCTCGCTTAATTTCTAGCTTCCCTCGCTCAATTCCTAGGATTCCTCGCTGAATTTCTACGTTGCCTCGCTCATTTCTTAGGTTCCCTCGCTCATTTCCTATGTTGCCTCGCTCAAATCCTACATTGCCTCTCTCAATTTCTAGGTTCCCTCGCACAATTTGTAGCTTCCCTCGCTCAAATCTTAGGTTGCCTCGCTGAATTTCTAAGTTCCCTCGCTCAAATTCTAGCTTCCCTCGCTTAATTTCTAACTTCTTTCGCTCAAATCCTGGATGCCTTGCTCAAATCTAGGTTTCCTCGCTGAATTTCTACCTTGCCTCGCTCAATTTCTAGGTTCCCTCGCTCAATTTCTAGCTTCCCTCGCTCAAATCCTAGGTTGCCTCGCTGAATTTCTAGGTTCCCTCGCTTAATTTCTAGCTTCCCTCGCTCAATTCCTAGGATTCCTCGCTGAATTTCTACGTTGCCTCGCTCATTTCCTAGGTTCCCTCGCTCAATTCCTATGTTGCCTCGCTCAAATCCTAGGTTGCCTTGCTCAATTTCTACGTTCCCTCGCACAATTTGTAGCTTCCCTCGCTCAAATCCTAGGTTGTCTCGCTGAATTTCTAGGTTCCCTCGCTCAAATTCTAGCTTCCCTCGCTCAATTTCTAACTTCCCTCGCTCAATTCCTAGGTTGCCTAGCTCAAATCGTAGGTTCACTCGCTCAATTTCTAGGTTCCCTCACTCATTTTCTACGTTGCCTCGCTTAATTTTTAGGTTGCCATGCTCGATTGCTAGGTTGCCTTGCTCAATTTCTAGTTTGACCGCGAAGTGAATGAAATGTATTTTTGACCATCGACCTAATGAAATCTTGGAAAATAACTAGGTTGGTTGGCTAAAGTAGCTTCTCCTACCCCAAAATCATATGTGGTATGTCAAGTAACTAATTTTAATTTAAAAGATATTCTTGTTAAATGAATAACGAAAGAAATGAAAAAAAAAATAAAATTATATGCATATTGAGCGATGGACTCGCAAGCTTCCAAGAAATTTCAGAAGCCATGCAGATTAAGTAATGAAAGATAAGCTTCATTATCTCAGTCTTTCACACCTAAATGTAAAATCTTGTTGAAGCTATGAATAAACCAGTTGCTTATCACCGTAGATATAGTGTCCCATGCCGGACTAAATCTTTCGTAAGGATATCTTAGGATCACTGGAAGGACTGGCGTTTTGGATAGAAAACCACCTGTCTTAAACGGAATGAGGAAATCTCCATTTGTAGTTGTGCCCTCTGTAGTTGGAAATGGAAATAATCAACCATGGTCCATAATGATGCAAAGAAGCACACTGGGGTTCAATTTGCTTAACTTCATGGTCATTTCTATGCATTTCACGGTCAATTTCGACGATTCCGTTTAGATTCACGGTCATTTCGATGCACTTCACTGTCAATTCCCTTCACTTTACGGTCATTTCCATGCATTTGACGGTCAATCCTGGCGATTCCGTTTCCAAGTTTTATCAGATTGGTGTTTGTATGGCTCAACCCCAAGACCAAACCCGATACATCCTGCCCAAGCCCAACCTAATGTCGGGTGGGTCACAGGTTGGTCGGGTTGAACCCGCCCGACTTTCAAATTTCAAAATCATATATGTACGTCAAGTAACTAATTTTGGTTTAGAAGATATTCTTGTTATATAAATAAAGAAAGAAATGAAAAAATGAGAGAATTTTTTTTTATATGCTTATATATACATATTTATATAAATGTGTTAGAAAAAAATGTAGGTAGAATAAAATTTTAAATGTAAAAAAAAATAATAATAATAAATAAATAAATAAGTTAAAATTTTTTTTTTAAAAGAAAGAACACAGGATACGGCTATAGCTACGGTTATAATCCGTAGCCATAGCCTTTTGTTTGAATCGGGGATCAATCGCGGATTCCGCGATCCATCCCCAAATCGTACAGCGAGTTGCGGTGGAATCTCGGAATCCGCAATTCATCCCGGATTTTTTTTTTTTTTTTAAATTTTCATTGCTTCTGTGGGCCCCACCATGAGGTCTGTGTTATATCCAAACCGTCCATCTATTTGGCGAGCTCATATTAAGGCTTGAGACGAAAAATAAGACAGATCTAACTATCAAGTGGACCACACTGTGAAAGGCAGTGGGGAATTGAACGTCTACCATTGAAACCCTTTTAGGGTTACAGAAGTTTTGGATCATTATGAAATTTGTTTTTCTTGTTCATACAGGCTTTGTGACCTTATGAATAGATTGGATGGAAAATAAATGTTATGGTGAGCCCTAGAAAATTTTTAACGGTGAAAATCAATTTCCCTGCTGCTCTGTGGTGTGGTCCAGTTGATCTTTGGATATAAATTTTCTTTTTGGATAATGCTCCGAAATGATATCGAAATATGGATGAACGTTGTGGATATAATAAATATATAGCTGTGGGGCCATGTAACTTTGATCTCTTTTAAGCCGTTCGTACACCTCTCAGTTGGCGTAGCGTCAGCGCTCGTCTTCGCAGTGAAAAGGAGGGGTAGTTTCGTCCTCAAAGTCGCTGTCCGCACGTGCTAGTCTAGATTGGTAACTAAAGTTTGTATTCTTTCATAGAAACCGCTGGGTAAAAGGCTTTGTCTACATTGATCATTTTCTCAATCGATGCCATGGCCTTAATGTTGAAACGAGGTATCTTCCACTCAAGTCTACATCAATGGTTTTGAGATAACATCAATAGTTTTACCGGTATTTTATCAAATACCTTCAAAGCAATATAAAAATCAAGAATCGTTTCGTGTACACCTCAAGGCTTAGCTGCCATGTCACAGTGCGAGTACTCTCGAGCTGTGTGGGGCCCAACGCTACTTGTGTTCCACCTAACCTTTCCATTGGATGTGCCTCCATGTTACGAAACGGATTGGCTGCTCCCCCTGCCATCAGCCCGGTGGCTGATGGTCGGTGCTCTGTGGGCCCATCATGATGTATGTGTTTCATCTATGCCGTTCATACATTTTGCAGATCATTTTAGGGCTTGATTAAAAAAACGAGAGGGATATAAATCTCAGGTTGACCACACCACAGGAAAACAATAGTGATTAGATATCCACATTAAAATATTCTTAAGCCCCACTGTACTGTTTATTTGACATCCAATCTGTTGATTATGTCATACAGACCCAAATGAAGGGAAAAACAAAGATCAGCTTGATTCAAAACTTTTATGCCCCAGAAAGTTTTTAATGATTCACTCAAAACCGTTTCCTGTAATGTGGTCCACTTGAGATTGGGATATACCTCATTTTTGGTCTCATATCATAAAATGATTTAGAAAATTAGATGGACGGCATGGATGAAACACATACATCATGGTGGGGTACACAGAGCACCGACTACCAGCCACTGGCTGATGGCAGGGGGAGTAGCCAATCCGTTCCCTTCATGTTAGGCCTAAATTCCAAAATCCATCATGATTCCTAGCTCATCTGGGTCCCCAAAAAAGGGAACGTTGGGATATACTGAGAGGGAGAGTGATGACCACCATAGAAACTTCCAGAGACAGAATGTGGGGTCCACCGTGTTGTTTGCATTCCATCCAACTCAGTCATCACTTGGGCCCATCAAACAAAAAAACTCAGGTGGGCCCAACACGGGAATGCATAGGTATTATAAGTGATTGTACATTGCTTCATTGTGTGGCCCACCTGACTTTTGAATCAAGATGATTCTTGAGATCAACGGTGAAAATGAGGAGTCAGAATAGACTGACGGTCTGGATCCCATGTGCACATCACTGGTGGGCCCCACTCAAAGTGCTCATGTGATCGTTGTCTACCTGCCCCACTGTTGATTGACCTCAAACAAGAATCCAGTTCATTGGAAGATCGTAACCGTCCATATTTGGCCATCGCTGAGTCTTCTCCATTTATAAGGTGGGCCACCAAAAGTATAGAAAAATGGAACATTAAGAGGACTCGATCAGCGAACCACAAACCAACGTACATTTGTGACCCACCTGATGACTTGGCAGGTCCGATTTCCTAATCACCACCCATAAAAAGTGCGATCCACCCGATGAACGGTCTGGATCTCATTCCCTAAACCTCCCCACCATGGATTGGGTACTGGTTTCCTGTGGTGTGGTCCACTTGAGATTTGGATATGCTTCGATTTTTGGGTCATCCACTAAAATTAGCTGATAAAACGGATGGACGGCGTGGATAAAAGAAATAAATCACTGTGGCCCCACAGAATTTACTTACTCAGTACGCAATCCGCTTCCGCCTCCAACGCCACCTGCGCACGTTAGCAAACCCCTACTCCAGCTCTCCCAAAAAACAAGCCACTCCTCCCACCATTTCTCTGCAGCTCCTCCACCTCCTCCCCAAACCACCACATTCATGCATGGATTCCTCCCCAGTGTCCGATCCCCGACAATGATAAGATCGACGGCCACGATTAATCCAGGTCAGCCCATCCTCCTCCTCCTCCTCCATCTCACCCCCTTCAAAGCCCCTTTCCTCCTCCTCTCCCCGAAAAAACCCTCTTCTTCCCTCGCCTCTCTCTCCCAAACCCTAACCATAGATACCAAACCCTCCTCTATAAATAACCAAATCCTCTCCATCCTCTCCCGCCCTGGCTGGCAGAAGAACCCCTCCCTCAGAGAGATCGCCCCTTCTCTAACCCCATCTCTCGTTTCTGCCCTTTTCAATCCTCCTCTTGACGCCAAAACCGCCCTCGATTTCTTCGACTGGATTGGCCGTCGCCCCGGATACCGCCACAACGCCCAGTCCCACGCCTCCCTACTCATTCTCCTCATCCGGTCGCGGTTCCTGTCCGCTGCTGAAAAGATCAGGATCTCTATGATCAAATCCTGCGCGTCCGCCGCTGACATGTGCTTCGTAGTGGATTTCGTCCGGAGGATGAATCGAGAAGGTATTGATGATTTTAAATTCAAATTGACGCTTAGATGCTACAACATGTTGTTGATGTCATTGTCAAGGTTCACGATGATCGATGTGATGAAGGACGTTTTTTCAGAGGTTTTGGCTGAGAAGATTGCTCCGAATATTTATACGTATAATACGATGATTAATGTGCATTGCAAGGAAGCAAATCTTGTTGAGGCGAGGTTGTATTTGAGCTATGTTTTGCGTGATGGTTTGGTGCCGGATACATTTACGTACACGTCTTTCATCTTGGGGCACTGTCGGAGCGGCGATTTGGATGGTGCATATCGGGTCTTTTGGTTGATGCCACAAAAGGGTTGTCGGAGGAATGAGGTTTCATATACGGTGCTTATACATGGGTTGTGTGAGGGCGGGCGGATAGATGACGCTTTTGTTTTGTATTCTCAAATGGGGGATGATGGATGTCGCCCGACTGTCCGCACGTACACTGTTCTTATAGCGGGTCTTTGCGGGCTGGGGAGGCGATGTGAGGCATTTGATTTGTTTCGGGAGATGTTGGATAAGGGTTGTGAGCCGAATGTGCATACGTACACGGTGCTTATCGATAGTTTGTGCAAGGAGAATGAGCTTGAAGATGCTGAGGGAATGTTGAATGAGATGTTGGAGAAGGGTTTGGTCCCCAATGTGGTTACCTACAATGCTTTGATTGATGGGTATTGCAAGGAGGGAAAGTTGGATTATGCATTTGCAGTTTTGGGCTCAATGGAATTGAACGGATGTGAACCTAATGCTCGCACTTATAACGAGTTGATATGTGGGTTTTGTAATGACAGGAAAGTACACAAGGCAATGGGGCTATTGAATAAGATGTTTGAGCGAGGTTTATCACCGAGTTTGGTTACATACAACTCATTAATTCATGGGCAATGTAAGGAGGGTCATATAGGTAGCGCTTTTAGGTTGCTTGATTTGATGGTTGGAAATGGTTTGGTTGCTGACCAATGGACTTACTCTACTTTAATAGATGCCCTTTGCAAAGACGGGAGGATTGAAGAAGCTCATGCTCTCTTTGATTCTCTTACTGAGAAAAAATTGAAGGCAAATGACGTGATATATACTGCTTTGATTGATGGGAACTGCAAGGCTGGGAATATTGATAGAGCTCATTTGCTGTTTGAGAAAATGGCTGATGAGGGTTGCTTGCCAAACTCTCATGCTTACAATGCATTGATGGATGGCCTGTGCAAAGAAAGAAAAATTCATGAAGCTTCAGCTTTGCTAAGCAAAATGGTGGAGATGGGAGTGGAGCCCACCGCTGTCACTTATACGATTCTCATTGATGACATGTTGAAAGGAGGTGATTCTGACCACGCTTATAGAATTTTTGAGCAAATGGTTTCTTCAGGATGTCGGCCTGATGCTCGCACTTACACTGCCTTCATTCGCGCATATTGCAGTGAAGGAAAGTTAGAGGAAGCGGAGAGTTTGATGGTTAAAATGAATACAGAAGGGGTTCACCCAGATTTGGTAACTTATACCACATTGATAGATGGGTGTGGAAATATGGGATTGATTGAACGTGCTTTTGATGTTTTCAAGCGATTAACGGATTCGGGATGTGAGCCTAATCATCAAACATTTTCCATTTTGGTTAAGCATCTCTTCTATGAAAAGGGGTTCAAGAAATCAAGTGATGGGATAAGTGCCGATTCTGCTGCAGATGGCTCCTCTGTAGATACTGTTGATGTGTGGAAGGTTATGAATATAGAGACTGCGTTAAAGCTGTTGGAGAAAATGACTGAACATGGTTGCACTCCTAATGCCAACACTTATGATGCCCTCACAGCAGGACTCTGCAAAGAGGGGAGGTTGGAAGAAGCTCAACTGTTGGTTCGTCATATGAATGAAAAAGGAATATCTCCCAATGAGGATATCTACACCTCACTTGTTAATTGTTGCTGCAAGTTGGGAAAGTATGGGGAAGCATTAGCATTGGTGGATGTAATGTTTGAATGTGGTCATCTGCCACATTTGGAATCATACAGGCTACTTGTCTGTGGATTTTGTGATGAAGGAAACGTTGAAGGGGCTAAAATAGCTTTCTGTAGTTTGCTTCGATGTGGATATAATTGTGATGAAGTAGCATGGACAATTCTTATTGATGGTCTTCTTAAAAAGGGCCATGTTGATAGATGCTCTGAGATGTTAGATATCTTGGAGAAAAAGGGTTGTCAGCCCAGTTCTCAAACATATGATTTGCTGATCAAGGAACTACCTGTTGAAAAGAATTGTTCATAAAACGTACAATAGAGTTGAATAGAGGGCTTCTTATCACTGAATGTGCTTCCTTGCTGCTTTCATCTTTGGCCAAAAGAGATCTCTTCCCTTGGGACAAGTTGAAGATGGAGGTACTGGATGCACTTGCATCATACAAAGGTTCTTTTGTCAAATCTTGTATCTTGCTCTTCTAAGCTTTGCACCATTGCTTCACTTGATCTGCTAAAGGAAATGGCAGACAGTTCAATAATGGGTTTGCTGCCTCAAGTCATCTGGAAAGCATGCTTGCGTTATGGCAGTGGAGATTCTGCAGTAGTTCGGAGGGATGAGTAACTGCAGTGCCCTGAGTATCTGTCATCACATATTTAATAACAGGTGACTTTTTTACCTTCTTAGTTTATGCTTCCATTCAAGTTTCTTCTTCTTCTTCTTCTTCTTTCAATTGATATAAGATTCTTCATCTTTCTGTCTACATAAATAATCAGTTTTCAGTTTCTGCCCTATGTATTATACAATTTGAACCTTAAAAAAAATTTATTCCACAAATTTAATGAGTCCATCACAACTGTTGAAGACTTCAAGTGACCGTGTTATGCCAATGCACACGATGCAGGAGTCCCTTAGTTGCATTATTTGTTGCATTCCATTTACAAAATCATCGACGTTAGATATGGAGTGTGATTGATAAAACAAGAATTTTCCTGCCGTTATTTTTTGATGTAGTGATTTGTTTGGCATGGTATGCTTCTATGAATTCTCTGCTTGTTGTCAGTGCTACATAATTAACTATCTTGTGTAGTTTTATCAATACTACGCTTAGGCATATGGAATGGGTCGATCTGCAGAGGGTAGCAAAGATCAAGCTGTGAAGCCTAGCTTCCAATAAAAACTATAATATTAAATGATAATCCTGCCAGTGACAGTTTTGTGCTTCAATCTCATTGCTGGTCCCAGGCCCAGATAAAGGAGGGTAAAGGAGGGTTACATCAGGTTGGCAGCTGGTGTCAAACTTTGGCCACACCTTTTTCTCATGAATCCTGACAATCTGACATTTCGAGCAATAGCGGAATGGCTGAACAGGATTTGTGTAGCTGGCTCCAATTAATTGGGATAAGGTTTAGATGATGATGGTATACTAAATGATCCTGTGTATGAATCACTGGAAAAAAAAACTGTGTACATGCCCTGTGATTTTGGACTGTGATTAGATGCATGCATCAAATATGAAGAATTGTCGAATATTTTATTGGAAAATTTGGACCATTCATATGGTTTCAATAAAGATCAGAGGAAGAAGGTTTTAGTAAGTGTGTCAGCCTCTGGCTGACCTATTCCTAGTTTGTTTGGATGACCTCGTTCTTAATTTTAACTTTTCTTTCCACACGCCGTTCTCAACATTCTCATCCTCTTCATGTGCTGCCTTCTAACTGCCCAACTACTCTGCCTCATAAATCATGGCCAGTCAATAGCTGTCCTATAACCCTTTCTCTTAAGTTTCATAGGCATGTGGCTCTCACATAACACTCTAGAGGCACATCTCCAATACGTCCACCCAGCTTTAATCCTATTGGAAACATCCTCATTGATCTTTTCATCCTTTTCAATAATAAAGCCAAAACAAAGTTTTATGGAAAATAACAGAACAAATCATTTTGAAGAATGTATTGGCCATTCAAAAGATTAAACATACGTTGGGAAATTTGTGTGTGATACTCCCAAGATATTTTCCAGCACTGGGCTCTTATGCTATAGTGCCCCTCAAATGTATTTGTGTCGCTGATGTAGTGAGTGAAAGTTACTATGGCCGAGATCCTTGATTCATAGGGCGAAGGAAGTGCATGGATTCACACCCGTTTTTATGTGTTTCTAACTAGTTTCATGCATCTGTTAGGTGATGCAAGCTGTGTGTAGTTTCTCAGCTATGCATGCCTAATGTTTAAGGCAACAAGCTTGTGCATTCAAGGGTGTCTATCTAGCAGATGAGTGCTGACTTCTATATTATTTTGTAGAACAAGCTGTTCAAACTACACCAGGATACAATACTCACATGATGCTCCATGAATCCGGAGTGGAAGATTCTGAATAACCATTTGCTCCTATTTGCTGCTGTATGCATATGGGTACCTTCATAATGCTTGTTTACTCTTGGACATTGCTCTCAACTTTGTCTTTGTTGGGTTTGCACTGGTGATTCCTATTCATTCTCTTGATGGATTTTGTATGCTCTTTTTTCTTTTGAACACAATTTCTGCTGCCAACCAAAAAAGACCTGTTAACTCTACCACACAAAAGATCTCCCATAAACCTGGATGAAGAAGAACAGTTCTGTTACTTATCCTGCTACTTGTACTTTTTTGTTGACCATTCTAGCAGGGTATGAACCTCCACTATCTGGAATTTAGTCAAATGTATTGCTTTTTGCTTTAAATGATTGCTACTTACAACCTAAAATTTTATCTTTTCATTTATTTAGGGATCAAGAGAAGAATCTCGTCATTATCGTGTGGGGAGAGATGAAGATGATTGTCTTCTCCTCTTCGTCACCTTACAAAAGGCATGCATACTTGAATTCCTTTCTGTTCATCTATGGACCTCCTATCGGGAATCCAGAAGCAGCTTTACGAGGTGAAGACGAACCCCTCACTACCTGAATGCACGCTGCATTTATAGAGGAAGCTACCATTGCCAATTTAAACTTAAAATAAAAGGTCCACACCGACTTCCAGATACCAGTGGCCGCTGGCTGATAAGTGAAATATCCTGCCTGATTGCATAGAGGCAGTGAACTGGGGTAAAGAGTGACTGTGCCAGTCCGGACACGGCTGCATGTATCCAACATGCATTGCAAAATTAAGGTACATGGATATTAACATATGAAAAAGAAACTCTCTACATTTGAAAATTAGAAAGAGAATGTGGAAATATACCATTTCTTATTAGCAGATTTCCCCCCCTTTCTTTCTTTTTCAAAATATATTGGATAAATTCACATGTCCGTATGATACTGTCTGTTTGGCACATATTATTTATTTGTTTAAAATCAAGATGCATGTAATTATAACCTGGCTTGATTCAGCTTGCATGTAAATGATGACTCGAAAGTATCTCAATCATTCATATCCGTTTGAACTTCGAAATTCAAGCTGTTCTATCGTGTATCTCATTGAAGACCATGTAACTGAGGCATATTTCATCTCTGAATTGCATCATCTTACTGTAACCGCTTGTATATTGTTGATATTTACCACTCTTTAAGGTTGCCTAACCATCTGGTATTTGGAAATGGCAGCAACCATTTAGACCCCACCTGATGATACACACGTCCCTGTTTTTCTACTTCTTCTACTAGGATGGATATGCTGCACACACTTATTTTTCTTCTTCATACTGGAATACTACTTCCGAAAGTTAAAAAGCATCAGAAGGATGGGGTCTGAATCCCATTTTGGTGGAATGACTGAAACATAGATGGAACAGTTTCCAAGGCATCTATTTGATTCAGTTCCTTGATCTATCCTGATCCTTTGGTTTTGCAGAAAGATACTGGCGCTGTAGTGGTCGGAATACTGGATCATTTTTGTGGAAGAAGGAAGCAGAAAAGTTGATGAATGATTCAGATGCTTGCATCCAACTACGGAAAAAAAAAAAGAAAAAAAAGTAACAGAAGTAACCCAAATTCGTCCTTGCAGTTTTCCCCACTGCAAGAAAGATTCCTGTAATATTGTGAGCGTATGATGAGAAATGAGTCTTCTTCTTCTTCTTCTTCTTCTTCTTCTTTTTAAATGGGGTTTCTTGAATTTTGTTATCAGGAAAATCCGTTCGGAGTTCTCTTCAGTGTTTTTTTTTTTCAACTTGAGTTTTTCATTCTTTTAGTTTCAGGTAATAAGTTACATAACTGTAACTGTTAGTGTGTAACATTAGAATTCAGGAAAGAGAAGTAGCTGGTGTAATGCAGTTTTGTTTGAGGAACTTGCAGGAAGCAAAATTTGAATAGTCACTTTTCTGGCAATAAGGATGGTTGGACGTTGATTGTTCGATGAGTACAGTTTTGGCAGCATGGCCCATTCATGATGGGGTGTGCATTTAAGACCACTGTCAATTATAGTGAGAAAACTTGGTATTGGCAGTTTCTTGGGCCTGATATTTCTTGGAGGATTTTCAAATTTTGAAGGTTCTCTCTTGCTATTATTGGGAAATCTCGCCGAAAATAAAATATTTAAAAATATTTCTTGTAAATTAGTAAATAAATTGAAAATTTAAATCTCTCTCTCTCTCTCTCTCTCTCTATATATATATATATATATATATATGTGTGTGTGTGTGTGTGTGTGTGCGCGCGCATGTGTGCGCGCGCGCACGCGCTGTTGATTTGGTGCTGTTTGCTGTATCTCAGGTCCAACCAGCTTGGGTGATGTTGATTTGGGGCTGAATGTTATTGTGTTTAATTTCCAAATAAATATCAGAGGAGTTATTTAATGATGCATTTATTACAAATGTGCTTCAAGGAAGAAGGGAATCCATTGCTTCTATTTTGAAAGAAGGAAAGAAAGGATTCGAAAAATCTCTAGGAAGAGCACATTTAAGGAAATGAAAGGATTCGAAAAGTTCTCTCCAAAGGGCCTTTGACATTTATGGATGCGGCTGATACCTGACTGTGGGGCCACTATGATGGATGTCTATATCCACGCTGCGTTTTGACAGCTCTTTTTAGGGGATGATCCCTAAAATTAAATAGATTCAAATCTCATGTGGACCACACCACAGTAAAGAATGGTGATTGAATGCCCACCATAAAAAACTTCTTGGGGGCCACCAGAATGTTTAGTTGCCATCTATTGATAAGGTCACCCAGACCAGGATGAAGGTACCACACAAATATCAGCTTGATACGAAACTTTCGTGGCCCCCCAAGAAGTTTTTAATGGTGGGCGTTCAGTCACCAATGCTTCCTGATATTTGGATTTGTTGCATTTTTTGGTCTTTCAGTCACCAATGCTACATGAGATTTGGATTTGTTGCATTTTTTGGGCTCATGCCCTAAAATGAGCTGGCGAAACGGAGACATACATCCAGGGGCCTGCTTAAGTATGATCAACAGTTGATATTGCAACCCTATTAGTTATCAATTAGTAGGGCCTTCTCACTTAAGCATAGGTTTATTTTCACGTGTCCACACGACAACGTCGGTGATGGAAATGCTCTCCGTGAGCCCACCATGATGTATGTGTTTTTATTAACACCTTCCATCTATTTTTAAAGCTCATTTTAGAATTATCAGGGTATTTATGCCGGATGCTAGTATGCATCCTATCCTGCGTAAAAAAAACTTTCATGCAGTACCCTCCACGGTAATCATAACCATTGTTCTTGTGGACCATCAATTGGATAGGCCATATACCAAAAATAATGGGGAATAGATATCCATAGCCATCCACTTAGTGAACTACAAAAAGGAAAAGGTCAGTTAGACCAACCAACAGTCCACAGTAAACCATCAAAGCTCACCTCAATTTGCAAATTTTTGATTGGCCCATCATCCACACAGCCAGTCACCATATCAACACTCCAGATCACCACATCCTTGCCATGTATCCCTCACGTCTTCCTGCCCGGTTGGACAACAGTTTTACTGTCCACTAGTGGATAACTACAGCCTGGTAAGTGCATGGGACATCCACATCTGTTCAATAGATTGGCCCCACAATGGGGAACTCCATATCAAAATAAAAAAATTTCAGCTCTATCCACTCATCAAGTGTATAACACTTATATTTTGCTATTTATCAATGGCTATACACCGTTTTCTATGGTATGGCTCACTTGATGAGTGGATGGGGCTGATTTTTTCATATAGAGTTCATCATGGTGGGGCCAATCTATTGAACGGATTAGATGTCACATGCACTTAACAGGTTGTAAGTTGTCCATTGGGTGGACCTTAAACGGTGGTCCAACCAGTTGACTTGGGCTCTCTCTCGGTCGCGATGGTGCCAGTAGGTGTATCTGGGCCAAGTCCAACGTCGTTCCTGTTAGAAAAAGAAAAAAAAAAGGGAGGCAGAAAATGGAACCGCAACCAGACCCTCGTTAGAGTCACCATAATGTCCTTGGGCTGAAATTGAATTTACATGATCAGAAATCCTTCTTTGATTGTATAGCAAACGTCTCAAAATGGATACAAACCCTCTCTTCCCCCCAATAATTTCCAACATAGAAAAACATAGCCTCTTCAATACCAGATATGATACTAAAGATTACTAAGAGCTTTGGTAAGAGCCAGTGTGCAATAAAGCTCATGGGTATGGAACATGTGTGTGGGTGATATATAGGTGCGAGATCCAATCCATCCATCATATTGGTTTAACCTTGTACATGCTTTTCCAAAAATCGTTCTGGTACATTCAGCAAATGGGATAGAAAAATTCGGCTAAGTTTTTCGGAGCCATTCATTTGTTTTGCAAATGTTGGTCCACCTGACGGGTGGGTCAACCTGATTCTTGGCATCAACATAGTGGTGCCAGTCTAACAGATGGACTGATCTCAGACCTATAATGCCATGCTGGCACGAGTGTGGTGTGTACATGAGCTTTATTGCGCATGCGTGTGGGCTTAACAATGCTTGATTACAAAACCCTGAAAATCAGTTTTAGAGGCAAAATCCTGAGAACAGTTAATATTTTTTTTAAAAAAAGAGAGAATGAAATCTGTCTAAATTTCGTAAAAACTGTCCAAGATAGAAATAAATCTTCCCCCATTTCTCAGCCTGTTCTCCACGTAGTTCATCTAGCACCCTAGATGGGCCTTTCGACAGGACCTCTCCGTAAAACCGCCATCATCATAGATATCACCTACGATCTTCAAGACACCACGAAGCAATGCTAGATTATCTTTGATAGAATTCCATCACCATCAATCCACAATTCCGGATTGTCTTCCTGTCATCTTGGTCGAACAAAGTTGCTGCCTCCACAAGCTTATTGTCAGAGAGATTTGCTTAAGCTCCATGTGTGCATGAGGCAGCCCATGTACATTTCACTCATCCCAGCATGATGCAGAGGTGAGAGATTCAATCTGTTCAGCAAGTGATTAAATTTTTTAAAAAAAATCACACTGGTCCACTTGTCAGGCAGGCGGTTGTCTAGAAACAGGCAGGTGGCTTGGAGAAAGGTCGGCCAAGCTTTCTTCATTCGTTCATTTGTTTCATGAATTGTGGCCAACCTGACCAACAGACAAACCGGAATTTTGGGCCAGAACATCTGCATGTGGGGACCCACTTGATGGACATAATGGATCTCACAACAGTATACAATACCAGCACATGTGGGCTTACTAGATCTCTTTAATTCTTTAACACCAAAAAAGAAAAAGAAAAAAAGAAAAAAAGAAGAAGAGAGCATCAATGCATGTAACAATGGATATTTATACATTACTCCTAGATTACAACTCAAGCAGAATAGTCCATTACTACACCTTTTGCATGTATCTTTTTTCTCACCTTACAACCGTAATCCTACTCATGATGGAGGTGGAAAAGCAAGCCCTCTAAATACTATGGAGTGGGCCGTTTTAATCTAAGCCATCAGAAATGAATATATGAAAACAGGAAAATAACTGAAGGGGCAAGGGCATACCCAACTATTTTGAAGGGGAGGTTAACTTGTGCTCCTCCGAATCATGCTTTGACGTTGCATCCCCACCCATCAATTCTTGGAAGCCCTCTACCTTCACTGGTGGTGTCCTCACACTGAACATGCTTCTGTACCAACAATGAAAAGCACCCAACAATCTATCAGAAAATATATTAACTTTTAGAGCCATTAATGAAAGACATTGGATCATGCCTGTGTTAAGCACCATTTAGTAAAATGCCAAAATTGCATCAATCAGGTGGGCCCAACCATGGTGGTTTATGTCGAGCACCATTTAGCAATACCAACAAACAACCAAGTCGAGCACCATTTAGCAATACCAACATACAACCAAGTTGGTAATTGGTAACTAATTAATGGTAATAAATAAAGGGAAGGAAAAAAGGGGTCGAGGCTCGGGTGGGGCCAACCATGGCGGTTTATGTGAAATCCATCCCATTCACTAGGTGCTTCACCTCATGTTAAGCCCAAGACCCAAAAGTCAGCCCCATCTGTGATGACCACATAATTGAAAACAATGTACATGGCAACTCTCAGCCTCTACATTATTTCCCTTGGTGTGGCCCACCTGAATCACAGATGGGCCTGAGTTGTGGGATCCAGGCATATGTTTTGGTGTGGCATCTAATGGTTGGAGTGGATTTCATATAATCATCAAGGTAGGGCCTGTAAAAATTAAGGGTGGACGTCCCTCTCAACTGTTTCCCTGGTTGTGGCCCACTTAAATCACGGATCAACCTGATTTTTAAGCCTTGGGCCTAAAGTGGGATTACATATCTAATGGTTGGAGTAGATCTCACATACACATTGTAGAGGGCCCCGTAAAATACAAGGGCAGGCGTCCCCCTAAAATTCCTTTCTAAGGTGTTACTTAACAGCCGGGTGATGAGACGGGCACCTTTGATTTTTAGGGGGCCCATTGTGATGTGTGTGAAATTCACTCTGACCATTGAATGTGTAATCACACATTATGCCTAAGGCCAAAAAATTAGGCTGACCTTTGCTTCAGGTGGGCCACACCAACAGAAACAACTGGGAGAGAGACATCCACCCTTGATTTTTACAGGGCCCACCACAATGATTATATGAAATCCACTTCAATCATTAGATGCCACACTAAAATATAGGCCTGGAGCCCAAAAATCATGCCCAACTATGATTTAGGTGGGCCACACTAAGGGTTACATTTTGGAGGCTGAGAGTTACCCTGTACACTCTTTCAAATCATGTGGTCGACATGAATCACAGACGGGGCTGATATTTAGGCCTTGGAGCCTAACATGGGGTGGCGCACCTGATGGACAGGGTAGATTTCACATAAACACTGTGGTGGGGCCTACCTGAGCTGCCTACCCTATTTCCTTTCCCTTTGCTTATTCCCAGATTTATTACCAGTAATAACATTAATTAATAATCAATTACCAAAGTGGTTGTATGTCAAACTGGTTCAGTTTGAAAGTCTCTCTCTCTCTCTCTCTCTCTCTCTCTCTCTCTCTCTCTCCACACACACACACGCGCACTATATCAGCATATATAATATTAGCAATTGGCTCTCTAACCATTTCATGCACGGACTTTTTCTTGACCCTTGCTCTTTCCTGACTTAGTAAAAGAATTGATGGATCTGATAAACTTTCCCTTGACGCAATTATTAGGTCATGGCTCATCCAAGAGAGTGGTCCCACTAACCAGATGGTCTAGGTCCATCTCCACAGCATAGTTCTAAAACTCAGTTATCACCCATAACTCAACTAAGTCAACTCAATTTGATGAGATTCCGACCTGAGTCACTTAGAAACTTGTTGGCAAGCTTGACTCAGTCACGACTCAGCAGACTTGTTGAGTCGTCTTGGCACGACTTGAATCGAGTCACTCACTGGGTTATCATTTTTCTAAATAAAAACTAATGTGTTGTGCATGAGATTCGAACCCACAAACTCAACATGAGGAACCAACTGCTACCCACAAGTCTTGAAATTCACTAGCATCCTTGTATTCAAAATTTTATAATCACACATATTCAATATCCATTATCACTGACATATTCTTATTAATTTAATTATTAAATATCGATGTCAAGTTCAGTTGAGCCTCTGGGTCAACCTGATGGCTGGACATCGAGTCAAGTTTTTAGGTTTTTGAACTATGCTCCAAAGTGATCTGGGTTTGTATGGCTGATTATCATTTACTAAGAAAAATGCATACTAAATCTTAAATCTCAACAAAGACTTTGGAGTCTTACTGTGTCTGGAGTTGAGGAATTTGCAGAGATGTCAACTGTTTGAACTGATGGCTAGATTGAGCATGGGAGTTGACCATGGCCATCTGCTGTTGCCTAAGCTGAAATTGTTGTTGTCTATTAATGGCACTGAATGTACCATCTATTGGCAATTCTGATGTGTTTTCAATCTTGACTTCCACCATGGGCCTGTCCTTCTCGGAAGTCAAACCGGCAGCACTTCGAGGAGTGGATGGTTGGCGCCGTTGCAGTTTATTCCACTGCTGCTGCTGCTGCAAAGCCAAGTTCTGGGGATGAAACATATGCAGTTGAGATGACATATGTCTTTGCATCTGAAGGATCCAGCACCAAAAATTAGATTAACAAGTAAAAGATAACAGCGAGAAGCATCAAACATCACACATACATATAATGTAAGTCAACTCTATCTTCAGAACTATATAATTCAGCGCTTGAAAGTACTCGACTCTGTGGAAACAATGTGCAGTTTGGATTTGATATTTATACTGGGGTGCCAAGAAGCATGAGATTTATTTATTTATTTATTTTTCTGAAAAGCAAAAAAATTAGCAATGATGCATTTAGCTTCATTATCATGAAATTTCATGATTAGTCAGTCTAATTTGGTGCAAAATAGTGTTGTATTTCATGAAATTTGGTGCAGCCAACTGCCCACTAAAGGAGAAAGACAACAGGAAATACAAGCAAGCAGGTTGAGTAACCTTCTTGTTACTCAACCCCATTTACAGACCGGAACTAAAACAACCTGACTGACAAATCTAAGAATACAGCAACGATTCCCCAAAAACTCAATCAAGGCAACTACGAAGAGTCCCAGTTCCTTGATTTGTCTTCCAAAGCCAGCTCTCTTAAAGTCCTGTCAAGCTATAGAACCCAACCGATAATCGTGAGAGAGACTCTTCTAATACCATGATATTAATATTGCATATATTAATTAACTAAACCGAGATCTGTAATATGTTATAATAACTTGACAATTAAGATCTAATAAAACCCAGCCTGACCTGAAGCCAGGACCCTAAGAAGGGTACCCCAATCTGATTGGATACGGCTCTGGTACCTCAATGTGGGACCTGGACGACTGAAACAATACATACTCAGGCAAGATCTGTGTACGGGTATGCCAGAAACTGATCTGAACCTGAACTGTTGACATACCTAGTTATATATGTCACGTTCACAAAGAAAATGCAGCTTGACAGGAAAAAGTAGGTAACCTTACTTGCTGGGCTTGTAGGAGTGTATTCTGATGCTGTGATTGAGGTCCCCGTACATGTTGTTGTGTTTGGTGAGAGAAAACCTTGCTACCATCCATCAGTTGATCTGATAAAGCCCCAAGATTCCTGATGAAAGTCAAAAGGAAAAGATTTAGACAATTAGTTCAACTAAATGAAGCATGTGGGACAAATTCGTATTCTAAAAAAGGTAGGCATATTCGGACAACTTAAAAAGAAATATTTTACTCATTTGCAATAGCAGCTTGCAGAGATTGCATGTGCAAGAACCAGATAACTATAAGTGAAACAAGTGAACAAGATCATACCAAAAAAAAAGAAAAAAGAACGACAATAAAACAAAACACATGCTCAATTAACCAAATAAGGGAAGCATCAGCCTAATATCCCACTGCCAATGAAATGGATCCACTGAATTGGTAGTATCAACGAACTAGATAAAATGATTTAACAATCATGTACTGCATCTCACGACAATTCATGGTAGTAGAGTTTCTAATTGTCTCTACATGGATTTTTTTTAAAGGTTTCGTGTAACCATGCTCAGGTCTTCCCTCTGTACTGGGAATTCTTTCCCTCTTTCTCCTAATTTGTGGTCTATTTTAAAATGATCTCCACTAACTCTAAGAAGAAAAAAAACATCCCACTAGAAACTTCCTATTTTTCCAAATATTAACATTTAACATTCAGATCCATCCAAATGGACCATGAAATTTTTTTTTTCTTTCTTTCTTCTTCTTCTTCTTTTCTGAACGGACCTAGGAGTTACCAGCCATTGAGCACTAGCAGCCAACGTGTCATGTGCATGAAACATCTGCACCAGTTAGCCCCACCTTGAAGATCATTATGTGCAGAGCTCAGGCTGTTCTAATCAGGTGGTCCTCATGTGCATTGAGTCAATCCATCGGCCATCCTTTATTTTCTACGGTTTTCCATAGCGTGGGTCACTTGATGAATGGATCAGCCTGATATCTGCGTCTAATGTTTCTTTAAGCTGGCTAACCTTTTCAGTGGGTCTCAATGGATCAGCCTGAAATGTGCGCCCAATGATCTTCAAGTAGGGTTTAACCTTTTCAGTGGTCAGACACTTTGTAAACATGAAAAGTTAGATGCATGCGACTCATTGGACAATAACATTGCTGTCCATTCAGATGGATCTGAACATTTCTCTGTACAATACATAGTTTAAAGACTCGAAAACTCGACTCGATATCTGGTCAGGTTGGGTAAAGACTCGATTCGACTTGACTCAATATTTAATAATTAAATTATCAACAATTTTTTTTTTCTAATAAGTAGTAGTTTGAATAGTAAGATTTTAGAAATAGGCAAACCTAAGCACCAAAGCAGCGTTGGGCCGTTGGCCTGCTGGTAGATGTGGTTTCCTGTGTTTGAGGTCCCAAGTTTGATTCCCACCAGCAAACTATACATTCTTATTTAAAGATGCATCAACTTGGCGAGTGACTTAGTTCGAGTCATGCTGAGTCGTGTCAAGTTAACCGATTAGGTGAGCCGACTCAATGAGTCATGCTGACTCTGAACCAAGTTGAGCTTGTCAGTGAGTTTCATAGAGATGGCCCGATTTCAAGCTGAGTCAAGTTGACTCGACTGAGTTCAAGTCGAGTCACTGAGTTCTAGAACTATGGTAAAAAAATGGATTACAAGAATTGATTCCTGCTGGTATCTGAGAGTGTTGGGAATTCATACTGTATCCATATCTATTACAAAGTTTGTGGTAAACCTGAGAGGCAGCAATAATGCTAGAAGCAGTACAAGTGCATGGAAACTTTAGAAAACTGGGTGTTTTTATGCAGCAATAATGCCAGTAGCAGTAGAGCTATTTTTTATATTCACTTCTTTGGACCACAGTATAAGACTGTACTAGTAGCAAATTTTCTTCCCAAAAGACAAGGTTGCTTTTTATTTTTTGTTTTCTTCTTTTCTTGAGAAATGTGATGGCTACTTTTGTGAGAGTGGGATTCAGAAGACACGTCGATGTAGCACATTGGTGTAGGACGAGGATGTTCATTAAGGTGGCTCCCAAGTTTATGCGCCATGGATAGAAAGATAGGCTGGTTTGGGCATAATGGGGCACATGTACAACAAAGAAGATGAAAAGAAATGACCCAATTAGACGTATCATGTATGCACACCAAATAAGAAAAAAACCAATGCATAAATAACATGCAGATATAGCTGTAGAGCATGTTCAGAATAGAAAGTAATCTCACCCACATCCCACTGTTTGCAGGAACATTTTAATAAGTTCTGTGGCTGAACATTGTTTTCTGTAACTATCAGTGAGGACTTTCAATATTCGGCCTAGTTTACTGATATGACAGCTGAGAAATTGAGAAAGCACTTCCATAGAAACTTCAGTTGCACCTTCGATGCCAACGTTCGCCAGCACACGAGCTAGTACCTTTTGAGTCATCTGAGATGCTTGCTCTTGGCTAAGAGATTTCCTGTTCCCTTCAGGCCCATTCTTTCCTCTGTTACTTCTCCCCACTCCCATCCTAAGGTAATCCGGCATTACACCAAACCTCTCAATCATTGCAGCACTCCGGCTTGTAACATGGGGTAAATTATCAAGAACACTGTAAAACTCTAATTTCTGATTGTCTTCCTGCCTACTTCTGCGAGGGAGCGCGCTATCAGGTATGCAGTCAGATGGGAACATAATTTCTGGGAAGAAAGAAGTTTCATCCTCAATTGCATTATTTGCATCTGAAACAGCATTTGGATGAATATGGGATCCATTTCCCCAACTGGGATTGGCAAATCCCATGTACTGATCATCCTTGAATGCTTGTCGCCTTCTCTTATGTTTCTCAAGAAGTCGAAGGTATGAGGACATTCCCTCAGGTGTCCGCTTGAGTGGTTCTTGGTCCCCAGATGGGAGTCTTTGTTGTCTGCTAGTTCTATGCTTTTCGGCATATTGGTCATACCATGTCACTGGCAATACATTTTCAACCTCAGGTTCACCATATCTAGACCCGACACCAGAAGCTCGATCAAAAGAACGTTCGCTCAGTTTACCAAGACCAAATGTTGCTCTGGATTGTGTCTGCATCACCCGCAAACAATTCCAGTGAAATCGCATATGCAAAATTACGAAATAATAAGCATACATTACTTCTATAGTCATCTGTTATGCATGGAAACCTATCTAAAGAACAGTGGATGAACATTTCATGTCTAGTAGTAATAGAGTGGTGTAGGACATGAAAATTAAATATGATATGCAAGATCTCAGGCTTTAAATCATACTAATTCAAAACAATCACATAATAATTCCACATCCTAAACAAAAGCTCAAGTATTCAAACAAGGGGAATCTGCACGGGTCCAGACCTACACAAGCTAGGACTGGATCTGTAAAAAATTATAAACCAAACGATGCTCAAAGATAAATAATAATCATCCACACATGCATAGCAATCGGTCTCTAATCCAAGGGATTCACTAATTTCAATTCAAGGAACCCTAGAGTGAGAAAATGGGCAAATAAATTACAGATAATGCAATATAGGGTTAGGGTTTATGGAAAACAGATATGAGAGGGTGAAATAAGAAGAAAACCTGAACCAGAAGACAGTTCCCGCGTGCGGACAGCGGGCCAAGCCTGACGCACGTGCGCAGGGGCCTGGCCGCACATGCAAGGGGGTCCCACACCTGTAAACGGACTCCTTGGCTTTGGTCAGCCAGGGGTGGACTCCAAACCCCCCAAGTTTCGGGTTGATTCGAGCTACGGGCTGTGTGTGGTGTTCCGCCGAAGTTTCAGCCCTCCTGCAGGGCCAGATTCTGGAAACTAGCTGTAGGGAGAAGATCTGCTGCAAAAACTGATGGATTCGAGGCGAGGATGGCTGTAGAAGGAGAGAAGTATGGATGATAGGCGATATAAGCGAATTGGAATAGATGTGACTTCGCACCACGGTAGTTAGCCCTTCGATGAAGAGAAGGCTTCGCACCCAATTGAATTTTTCTACAACTCAGGAACTCATAGGAGTAGAAAAAAACTCAGGAATTTTATTTTATTTTATTTTATCTTCAATGAATAAAAAAGCTACAAGGGATGCCTATTTATAAGAAAAAACCTATACCGCAAACTCGCGTCATGTGTGCAACCTATTACTTAGGTGATGAAGTAAACCAAAATAAAAACTAATTAAAGAAATCTAATCCGTCCATGATATTCTAAATAACATTATTAAGCAAAACCTAAAATATGAGATCAATCAAACTAATGGGCCACGATCATGAGATCCCATGATGGGCTTTACTTGACTATCGGGCCCACTCCAACGAACCAAAACTCCGTCTTCTAACTAGGAGGCCTTCCCTGGACGTCGTCATCGATCCAGATCGACGGGGGGGCCCTCCTCCTAGCGTACGTGTGTAGGGGGGGGCGACGTGTGTGTGCGTGTGCGCATGATGTCCCCATCATAGAGGCTTAGGATCAAAGTCATCCTATATTTGCGGATTTCAGATTTACTATACCCATGTGAACCTCTCTACATGGACACCTAATGCAAGAACATATGCCAACATGGGCCACTGTGCAACATAGAAATAACAACCAAGCCACTCATCTGTTGGATTCCACCAACATACGCCAACTTATGCCACTGTGCAACATGCTAACAGCCTAACACCCAAGCCACCCATCTGTGGGATCCCACCATGCAGAAAGTCCTGGCCTACAAATCAGGCTTGTTCACTCATAGGTGGTCCGTACATGTATTGAATATGGGCAATGGGCTCTTTCTCTTTACCCATCCATTTTTCATGCTCGTAGGTGTAGGAGATTGCATGTGCATATGTATGGATGTGGGTGTATGTGCAGAGCATGGGGTTATTATTTTGTGTGGTGTACACTTTTAGGTGTTCCTATAGGATACCGTGTTGTTTTTTCTGGGGCTTTATCAATAAGATGGTTAAGGAGATAATTCTACATCATTTTCTCTCCCACATCTCTCTCTCCCTTCACCCTCTAGCATATAATCTAACATGGAATTGGAGGCAACATCAAGTTTGGTGTTCGAATCATAGAAGTGGCAATCTGTGGAAAGGGAAACTTGGACCAAAGTGAAATGCTTAAGGAGAGAAATAACTAATTTCTCTACATGATTTTCTCTTCCACACCTCTCTCTTTCTCTCTCTTCTCCTTTCTCGTTTCACCCTTTACCATGAAATCTGACATGGAATCAGAGCCAACACCATGTTCATTGTCCAAATCATAGAAGTGGTGAGTCTGGTGACATAGCAGACCATGTTGTTTCTTGTTGTTTCTGCAACAAGAGGAGCGGAGGAAGGGGTTTTCAGTAGGGTTCTTCAGTTTTTGCGAGATTGGGCCCGATAGTGTGGTTTGCGGGTTGATCTAGTGAAGGAGTTGGCTGTTGTTGTATTTTAGTTCCTAGTTTTTCTAGGAACTCTTCTTTTCTGTTTTTCCTTTCTGTTGGTTTTTGGTTGCTTTGTCTGTTTCCTTTTGTCTTTTGCAAAAAAAATAAAAAAACAAAAAATGATAGATAATCTCTCTCTCTCTCTCTCTCTCTCTCTCTCTCTCTCTCTCTCTCTCTCTCTCTCTCTCTCTCTCTCTCTCTCTCTCTCTCTCTCTCTCTCTCTCTCTCTCTCTCTCTCTCTCTCTCTCTCTCTCTCTCTCTCTCTCTCTCTCTCTCTCTCTCTCTCTCTCTCTCTCTCTCTCTCTCTCTCTCTCTCTCTCTCTCTCTCTCTCTCTCTCTCTCTCTCTCTCTCTCTCTCTCTTAACATGTCATCAAACATGGAATTCGAGGCAACATCATGTTCAATGTTCGAATCATAGAAATGGCGATATGTGGAAAGCAAGGTATTCTATAGCGGTAATGATGGCCATAATAGCCAAGGCGTTCCAAAATGGTAACGACTCTTTTTTATTTTTGAAAAAACCATTACAGGACGGTTAAAGGGCCTTTACAACTTTTTTTTTTTCCTATAACGGTTGTTACGGCCATTTCAACGCCATAACATGTAACAGTTATGACTGTTACCGTTACATAACTGATTTTGAATACCTTGATAATGGCCACCGTTGTTACCATTACTATACGGGCCATAACAGTCGTCACATTTTATATAAAAAGAGAGAGAGAGAGAGAGAGAGGAGAGAGAGAGAGAGAGAGAGAGAGAGAGAGAGAGAGAGCCTATCTTGGCCCTGTAACGAACCATTTTGGGACAGTTACAGCCATTATAGGACCATTATGGGGTTGTTATGGGTCAATTTTTTTTGTAATTGCCGTTACAACTATTATGACCCCCTAATGTGTAACAATTACCTTGGTGGAAAGGGAAACCTAAACCAAAGTGAAATGCTTAAGGAGAGAAATAACTAATTTCTGTGCATCATTCTCTCCGACACCTCTCTCTCTCACCCTTTAGCATGAAATCTAACATGGAATTAGAGCCAACAACATGTTCATTGTCTGAATCCTAGAAGTGATGACTTGTGGAAAGGGAAGCCAAGACCAAAGTGAAAGCCACCACAAGTGTAAAGGGCTAGCTGGAAGCAAGAGTGAGATACACCACAAGGTGGAAAGGCTACTTGGATATAGGCTAAAGTGAGTGCCACCATAGAATGGGTTGTTGGATGTCGGTTACGTAGCGTGGTGGTGTGTTATGACCTCTAGTGGTTTAAGGACCTAGCTTGACACCTTCCATCAATCCTGGGGATTTGCCATATTGTGTGGTCGTGTTTTATTATCTCTAGTGATTTGAGACTTGTTTGGGCACTTGCAATATCCATGCTCTAGCTTGGGAGGGTGTAGGAGATTTTATTTTATTTTATTATTATTATTTTTTTTTTTGTGCATGTGAGTGTACTAGTGGAGTATGAGGTTATTATTATTATTATTAGTATGGTGCAATATTTTCCATGTCGGTATCGACAAATGTATCTCACCCTTTGGATATGGAAACATATTGGTTATCACGTGGGAAATATCGGATATATTGTGTAGTGTTTCACCATCTTGGGACACATGGGGAAATTAGTAAAAAATGTCAATGAAATTTTAAGGGATGTTAAAATAAGTGCACATAATAGTTTTACTTTGTATAGAATCCTAAACTATGCACTGTCTGATGGAAGTGATGCAACTATATTTGAAATCAATTCATATAATTTATAAATCTAATAAGACATATATGAAACACAACCAATTAATTATTTTTAAAAGTTGCAAATGTGGTGTACAAATAATTGAAATTAAATTGTCTAAATGATGTCTCATAACTCAAAAATTAGGTTTATTTCCTCATCTAACGACGAGATTGGTGGACATTTATTTCACAACTAAGAAAGAAAAATATCCAATAGTCTTGCTTCAACAAACAAGTCCATGAATCAAAGGTCAGGATCGTTCAAACAATTTGATTTTGGGATTGTGACTTGGTGACAGTGGGTTCTGCAATTAAATTGGTTTACTTTGAGTTAATATGTAACACGTGTACAATTTCTGAGTGCATGCGTATCAAGTATTATGTCTTGCCAGAGTATCATACAATTTCCCTCCTAATCTGGTACCTTTTTCAAAAAAGGTTTAGGGAAGTTGGTGAGCAAAAGGTCAGCAACTCGGCTGGGCCACACTATGATGTTTATGTGAAATCCACCCCACCTGGTGCGTCACCCCATAGTAGGCCCAAGGCCCAAAAATTAGCTCTATCCGTGATTCAAATAGACCACACAATTGAAAACAACGTATAGGGTAATGCTCACCCTCCAAATTGTTTTCCTTGGTGTGGCCCACCTGAATCACAGATGAGCCTGATTTTTGGGTCCCATGCCTAAATTTTAGTGTGACATCTAATGGTTGGAGTGGATTTCATATGATCATCAGTGGGCCCTATAAAAATCAACTGTTGCTATCTCTCTCTAAACTGTTTTCTTTGGTGTGGCCCACCTAAATCACGGGTTAGCCTAATTTTTTAGCCCTACGCCTAACATGGGTTACACATCTAATGGTTAGAGTGGATCTCACATACACATCAAGGTGGGGCCATACAAAATCAAAGGTGCGAGTCATTTTTTTAATATATTAGTTGAATTCTCTAACAGTTGGGAAGAGGGGCGCCCAGTCGCCCACCAGTGATTTTTTATGTGGATGACCATGATGACGTATGTGAAATTCATTTCGAGTTTCGACTATAAGATTTGTAATCTCACATTAGGCCCAAGTCCAAAAAAATAGGGTGACCTATGATTTAGGTGGGCCATACCAAAAGAAACAATTGGGAGAGAGGTCCACCCTTGATTTTTACAGGATCCACCATGATGATTATATGAAATCCACTCCAACCATTAGACACTTTTGTCTTTCTATTGTTTTTCTTGCCTTTTGGCTTCAATAAATTTGGAATCTTAAAAAAAAAAAACCATTAGATGCCACACCAAAATTTAGGCATTCTACCCAAAAATAAGGATCATCCATGATTCAAGTGGGCCACACCAAGGGAAAAAATTTAGACTGTGAGCATTGCCCTGTACACTGTTTCCAATCGTGTGGTCCACCTGATTCATGGATGGGACTGATTTTTAGGCCCTAGGCCTAGCCTGGGGTGATGCACCTAGCAGCCGTGTTGGATTTCAAACAAACATCACGACAGGGCCCGCCTTAGCCGCCAACCCTTAAATAACCCTTTTAAATATGATGGAACACCTGGTAACCTTTTTATTTGAAAAGACGAGGTGCATGAGAGAGAGAGAGAGAGAGAGAGAGAGAGAGAGGAAGAACATGTATGAGGTATGTCCTCTCTCTCTCTCTCTCTCTAATCATTCTCTTCTTCATCTTCTTCTTTTTTTTGAGAAAAATCGAAGCTCCTCTCTCATTATTGATACTAACGAGGACATCAGACCATTTAGAGTGTATCGGAGGAGGAGAAGATGGGCCCAACATTTACTTTGGCTCACTGACTTGTACATGGGCCCAGGTGGACCATACTGAGGCCTTGAAGACCCCACATGCATGATCGTGCATCTTCGAAGACCCTATACTAGGAAGATGCATGTGGGCTGCTTAGTTGAGGAGTCTTGACCATTGGATCGCGAGGACTCGACGATCGGACCGTTGGATCATTGTGATCTTGATCATGAGCATTGGATTAGAATATTTTATGTTTTTGTCAATTATTCATAGCTTAGGATGAGCATGTTTATGTTTTATGGCGTCATAGGACATATTTTAGATATTAGGGTTTTTTTCAAGAAATCTTTCCTGAGAGCGTCCTTTTGTAAAAAGACCTTTCTGAGACTATTCAAGGCCTGAATGTCCAGCCCTAGCCTCATGGCAAGCATATGAAAAATAAAAATAAAAAAATCTCCTCTTACTTTGTGATGAAGTAAAAACATCTTGTGTATGGGTGGATTGATTTGGTGTGAAGCTAAGGAGTGAATCCAAACAATCTTTCTACTCATTTTCTTCCATCAAAGGTATATCTCTCTTTTCTCATTCTCTCTAGCTCTCTCTCTTCTTTTTTCACCAACAATAGACAATTACCATTCCCATCTTTGTTTTTCTTTCTTCTGAACCTTATACCAACGACCTAACCCATCCCAAAACATCCCGTTTAACCCTCCATTTGACCGCACAAGTACTGTTGTATGGCCATACCCGACCGTACGGACTCGCTCGTACTGCTGTCCATACAGTTAGCATTCCCAATCCCTTTCGCCTTTTGTTTTCCCTTTGAAACCCTAATCCTAAATCGCCAAATCCCTAACCCTAAATCCCCAAACCTTATTTCCCCAACTTCCTAACCCTTGAATTGGCCAAATCTGCCCATTGAACCTGAACTATGCCTATGCTAAGTGTGAGTGTTCCAATCTCTCATGGGACCTAAGGTTTTCATGCTTGTGTGGTATTGTGATTTTAACATAAACCTAAATTTTATTGCCTCTTTGGTACTCTTTTTCATCACGGGAGGATAGCATGTTATCTTATTTAATTTGCCTCAATTAATCTGTTAATAATCTTCACATCCAAATAGTTAAATCAAACGTCCTGCATTAGATACTATTGATGATATCAATATGGTATCATCCATACGAACAAGCATATATGGGCGATATTTTCAAAATATCGCATTGTACGGACATATCAACTGATATTCGGAAATCCATAAACTTACAGGCAGTTTCATATCCCCCAACTGCAATACCAATAATATCGACCGATACTATTGATATGACAAACACTGGTGTGTTGAACAATTTTAAGTGCTCTTCTAGGTCATGAACACAGTGGGTCCACTTGATTGGATAATGAGAGGCTCAGATGTCATAATGTAATGGACATAGGTACATGCACTTGATGTAGGTTGGCATGAAGATAGGCGCGTGTGGCACTTGCAAACCTCTTGTTGCTATATAAGCAAAGGAAAGAAGATGTTGCTTCAGATAGTCTCCTTGAAACAAAACAACGTGGATGGATAGAAAGACAAGAAATAAACAGTTACAGGGTAGAGATAAATACAAGATAAAACAAGAACGCAGTTTAAAAAAAAAAAAGCAATATCGTACCATTGTCTGCATGCCAGATCTATTATATGCACGAGATAATAAAATATCTATATCAAGGTTCGAATGAATAGAGATGTTGGCAAATCTGCCTTTGTTGTTGACTTTATTAAAGTGATATACCTCGCAATCAAATCTAAGTGATGTAGGACCAATGCATGAACTCAATTAACATGAGAGATTAATAAGCAAAATTAAAGTAATTCATGAAAATTACAAAGCTTGCTACCATCATCATAAATACCAAGATTCTAAAAAGAGATCATGCATAGTTTAAGCCTAGGTTGCCAAGCATCATCCTACAAGACCATTAAACATGGGAAACTAGGATCTAATGGATATAGAAACATCCAAATAGCATAGGGTTAAGCATATTTTAAAGAAGAAGGTCTAATACTACCTAGGTTGAGATTATGGTTTAGGGAAATTGGGGAAAACTTGGAATTAGGGTAAATTGGGTAAATGGATTAAAGGGTTTAGGTATTAGGAGAAGGGAATTAGGGTTTTGGATGTAGGGGATGTAGGGATTTGGGTTTAATTGAGGGTTTTGAAGATCCAAGGTTTGGTAACTTGGGAGAAATTGGAAGATTTGAGAGTTTTAGGTTTAAGGTTATGGTTTGGACAAGAGAAGATAGGGTTTTGTTGTATGGGTAAAGGAAGGCCAAAGGGACAAGGGTGGGACCGTATGGCCAGCCCTATGGGTTCACAAGTGTGGCCATACAGTCACATGTGTGGGGTAGGTAAGTTGGGTTTTGGGATTTTATCGTTTGGCTTGTTGAAAAGGTATAAAGGAGAAGAATAGGAAGGTTGTTGATGGATTTGGAGAAAGGGAGAAGAAGGAAATAAGAAACTTGAAGAAGTACCTCGATTGTTGATAAAGGGATGTGATTGTGGGGGTAGAAGGAAGCCTCGCACCTCCGTTGATGAAGATAAGCTTCACACCGATCTTCTTTCCAAATCACATGGAAGACATCCTCACATCACATAAAGATTATGGACAAAACAAAGGAGTTCTTTATTTTTATTTTTGTTAATATCACAAAAACAAGCAATGGGGAGGTCACACACCCATCCTCTTTATATAGCTTAAAGACCTTGTCCAAAATTACAAATTAAACCCTGTTTAGTGATTTTTTATCAAAATAACCTTAGTTTAATAAAAAATCAAATAAAATCATTCATAGGGTGTCCAAAGCATAAATCAATCATAAACTACATCCTAAAACATAATTATGTTCTATGATGATGAAAATGGTCCACGATCAATGACCCGATCATGTAATCCATGTGATCCAACGGCCCAATCGTCACATCCCTCAAATCCGACGGTCCAAATCACTCTCTAAAGCAACCCATGTGCATCTTCCCAATGTGGGGTCTTGCAGATGCTCGCACATGCCCATGGGGTCTTCAACATGATCATGGATACTCACTTAGCCATAAAAAAATCGGTGCGGCCCGCTTCCTCCTCTGATACGTACGCAAAGGTGTACGTAATGCCTCCTCCTCTGATATGTACGCAAAGGTGTACGTAATGTGATGTCCTCATCACTAAGGTTGTCTTAGATGTACAATTGATTACAATTGGAACAATTAAGCCACACCAATGTGAAATCACCAAAGTTGGATTGATCACGATATGAATTGTGTTTGGTTCATTTTAAGTTGGACTTGAAACAAGAATGCTAGCAACAATATCGAGAGGCAACTAATTTTTTTAGCTGGAACAATCTTGAGATAATTCACTTAACAGTTTGTCACATGTTAATTATTGCAATTGGAATCTTTGTACAATGAAACACAGGTAATACTCATCAGATAAATCATAAATCTGAAGTCAAACCTTAGATTGTACCGAACTAGACGGAACAACATTTTCTTGATTCGCCCCATCTTGTGACTCATCTTCCAAGGAAAAATACACATCGTCGCCATGTAACTGCAGATCTGAAACATAAATTTAATTAAGTGCCAAACTCATCTTAGTGTAATACCAAATGGTTCAAGAAGAATTGTATGATCCTTGACCCAAGATTGCTCAATATAATCACATTTTAAGTTTGTGCACATTGGCCCATGGTCCAGTGATCCAGACTGTTGGTCGGTTGGGTCTCATGCAGGTGGACTGTGCTGCAAAGTTATCCCTGATTGGAAGACTCTAGCCACTGATGCTTTTTATTTCTATATTTTGGGTTGAATGCAGACGGTCACTTTCTAACCATCCATTTGCAGGCTATTAATTGAAAGTTCAGTAGTACCTCCCTATCCAGATATTTTTCAGGGATTGCCAATCTGTAGAGGGTCCCAGCAGACTAAGGGTGTGGATCACAGAACCATATAGCCCACTCGTATAAGCTAACAACTCAAGCATATTGTGTATTTTCTCAGTGTTGGGTTCAAAATTTTGACAAAGCTAGAGGTCTTGCAGCCACACGTTTCCGCAAAGAGACGTCTTCCCTCAAAATAACTGTTTCTTGGTCACATAAAGCACAAAGAACACCCATGGATCTTACTTGGTAGAAGCCAAAAGGACCGGACTTCTTAAAGCAGAATGGAAAGCCCATTTAATGAAGCAACTAAGGTGGAACTGTATCTAGTTGGAAAATAGTTGAATAAGTAGTAATTTGAAGATCAAACTCCATGTTTAGATGATACAAGCTTGATGCTTTCTTTAATTTCGGCAGCAAATAGAGAAAATAGTGAAGAAGATGGACAGATATATGGGGTCTCGCCTCATAATAACCTAAAAGAGTCTCACCTCTAGGGCAGTGTTACCTGGACACTTGGGGATTTTTCCTTGCTAACACTTAGGGACACTTGGACACTCCTGGACATGACACGACAGCACGACATGGAACCTCAAAATCTGCAAGGACAAAGTGTCCCAGTGATGTCATCAGAAAGTGCCGCATGTTGGATACCTCAAGTGAGGTGTCCAAAGTTAATTGTTGAAGAAACTAATCATTAAAGACTTCCTCCAAACATAATTGTTGAAGCAACTAATCATTAAAGACTTCCTCTCACTCCCTAGATTTTAGTTCATTTTTCATTATGGGTAACATGAAACGTGTAACAAACACCACAAGCTTTGTATATAATAAAAAACTACAAGCCTTGTTGTTATTTTTGTTGGCGTTTTCTAATTTTCTTGAGATGTTTATCCATGATTTTCAATGTTTTGCTAGCCGATTTTCTTAGTTTGGATTACAAATAATTGGATATTACTCGAATTATGTGAATATCATTTTCTAATTTCCTTTGTTTTATATGTTTTCATTGTTTTATTTATTTTATTTGATTGTCAATTTTGTTAGTTTATGAAAATATTATTTATTTGTGCACAAAAGTGTTCCCATGCCAAGATATTTGGAGTTTGCCGTGCTTGACACTTCACAAGCCAGGATTTCTCACCCATGCCATGTGTACAGGCAACACTGCTCACGGGTTGCTAGAAGAGTCTCACTTATAGAGTATTTCCGATCACAGAAATCAAGAAAAACTTGATTTCATTCAATTGACCTATGCATTGCATATTAAATACATGTGGCTATACATGTAAATTAGCCTTTCGTACAGACTCTGACTAACATAAAAAAAGTCTTGGCTTATTTTCTATTGGACCAAAAAAAGCCTTTCCTAAATAATTCAAACTCTCAAATAATCCATAAAAAAAGTCTCAGATAGTCGTAGAAAATGAATAAAAGAGGGGAAAGCAAATTAAATTAGGAAGCTATCCAACAAGTGCTTATATCACTCAAATAATATGCATATACACAACAGCATGAGCCTTTTAGGGATGTACAACACACAGAACCCCTTTTACACGCTACATTTTGAATATTTAGCCTTAAAAAGCAGCTGATCAGATTTGTGGACCCTCCAATCTGTTATTAACTGATTGGATCTATGGGTCCCACAGCCCAATCTTTCCCCTGTTTTGGGCTTGATCATCAATTGACCAGCAGTGCAGTTCTTATAGACCCCTTTGGATAAACAGATGCCTTTGCATCACCACTCCCCCAAAACACAACACATATAAGGCACACCTCTGCCCTTTAAGAAGGTTACCACACACCTGCACGCCACATTAGTTGGGCTGAATCCCTGTCAAAACAGGGTGCTCATGTTCCGCACGGCAGAGGTTGCATTGGCCCCTGCCCTTCTGAAGAATAGTTCTTTGCTCCTGAGAACCCACACCATGCACAGGTTCTTGAAGGATTATCATTTCGACATCTGCTATCATCCGGGTAAGGCCCAGTTTCTTTCTTTTTTCTTTTTAATTTCCTTTCTTTCATATTTCTATGTTAGGAAAATATCTCCATACTAAAAAATAAATATTATTAGAATTTCATGTTCAAGGGTTTCTTATTTTAGAGATCTTGGCTATCAAGGATTTCTATTTTTAGATTCCTTTGAAAATGCTAGAGATTTTCTCAAGGAAACCTTATAAACTCTCATTATAAATAAGTCATAGCCCTATGGAATAACACACGGTTAAATAATATTTTTGAGCTAGTTGTCTTGTTTATCTACACTAGAGTGTTGAGGGGGAGTGGTTATTTCTAATACAAGACTAGAGGACTTTTGAGCTTGCTCAACAGTCATTCTATCTTTTCTCGTGTGATTCGAGACTATGTAGTGTGGGGGGAAGTGGTGATGATTAAACCAAAATCTTTTAAATAAAACATGTAAACAACCAAGGAAGAAGAAAAAAAACTCTTGGTGGTGGTACTCCATTTTTCTCCGCACCTCAAACCCTAGAAGATCCTTTGGAGCATCCTAGGAACTCCTATTTATAGTTGGGGAACTCCAACTTTCGCACCGAGTTGGAAAAATCTGGAAACTGTTTCAAATTTACACTGTCCGTGCAAAATCTACATAACCTTCGACTATGTAAGTGCTATGGTTTCCTATTCCTTTGGTTGTCAAATTTTGTGGTGCCAAAAACACAATCTATGTCTTGTGTAACATGTTGTTTCATGTGATCAAGACACTGCGTATAAGAATAGAGGACTATTGAGATCACTCACAATCAGTCATTGCATATTTTCTCTTCTGTCATTCTAACTTTCAATATGGTACGTTGAACTTTGTTGGTATGGGCTAGCACCCCAACCGTGAATGAACTGTTACACTGACATTTATCGATCTCCCGACTTGGCTATAAAACTATTGTTCCGCCTTTGGCTAATAGCTTAAGTTTTTAGCTCAACTGGTTGGAACATTAGGGCCGAGGTCCTAACAAACTTCATTGCAATTAGTTTCTTCCTTGATCTAGTTGCACTATTTTGGTATCAAAAAAGGTTTTGCTCTTGGGGGATTCTCCTCTTTTACTTTTATATTCATGTCCTCATCTTCTTCCCTAAATCATGTCCCGATATTCAACCTGAACCTGTCCTCAGAACAGTTCCCTAAACTAGCCTGTTATTTCAGCCCATCACCGCAAACCATATACAACCTCCATCTCACCTAAGCCATCACCTTATTTCTATCTCAAATAGTACCAAACATCCCCATTGTTCAGCCAGTAAACAGCCCATAATAAACCATCAAACCCTACCCTACCCTACCCCACTACCCTACCAAAACATGCCCTATTCAAAAAAAAAAAAAAAAAAAAAAAAAAAAAAAAAAAAAAAAAAACCCAAACCGTTCCCTTTTCTCCTTTTTCCAAAAGATTTAAAAAATAAAAAATAAAAAATAATTAAAAAAAACCGTCCCACCCAAAGCCAATCTCAACTAGTGTGGCTACATCTGCTATCATATGAACACCATAAGAGGGATGGCTACAGTCCTTAGATGACTATTTAACCTCAAGATGCGATTGGATCAACTTCACAATAAGTATGAAACAATTTGACGAAATAGAGGCTTGTTTCACGACCAGAGTAGATACTTTCAAAGGATAAGTTATTGTTCTTGAAGAAGCAAGAAAGGGAGTCAATGTGGACAGTTAAACATCTATAAATGATCTTAGGGAAGACCTGGAATCCGAGAATGTTGGCCCAAGATAGCCTAGTCGAAATGTTGACTTCCACGATGAGTATGAGTTGGGTTATGGGATCCAATAACATCGCTTTGCGTAGTTGGGAACAAGAGGAACGAACTACCCCCAACAGGACTATCCAAATTCTGGTCAAGGAGGCGAAATGTTTGCATTGCTAATCCCGCCAAGCATGTCAAGATTGGGATTCCCAATTATGATGGTAATTTGGATACCAAGGTTTTCAATACATTGCTAAAGTCAATGAAGCAGTATTTCCACTAGTACGAAATGGAAGAAGTCGTTAAGCTAGGTTTTGAAGCCTTGAAACTTAAGAGCATAGCCCAAGACTAATGGTACACTGTTAAAGAAGACTTTTAGTGATTTCGCTTTCCTCTTGTAGGCATTTGGAAGGAAATGAAGGCGAGATTGAAGCAAAGGTTTCTGTTGTTGGATTATGAGATGACTTCTAGGAGCACCTCATATTGTGGCAAGACAAATTTCACTGTGAAAGAATAAATAATGCTATTATGAATTGGTGATTCATTGCTACTTAACGAAGATGGGAAAGTAACAAGTGACGCATTATTGCAATGGACTACAGTTTGACATTCAAAGAGAACTAGTGACCATTCAACTCAACCATGGGATGGAGCATACCGGATGGCCTGAAAAGTATAGGAGTAGATGGTGGTGATAAGATGCAATAGAACTCAAGATGGAAGTTATACATCCACCGCCCTACTGCCATCGGCTCCACAACACATCTACAATAGTCGCACCCCGTGGTAATTTTCCTTGGGATTACCAAATTGGTCAAAACTCCCCGCCTCTAATTCTTTTCTCGTAACGTTAACACAAAGGGAAAGTCTGTTGCGGCAACTTTGAAGAGGTCAACCAACCTAATGCAGGGGGATTTTCACACTGGGCTCGAGTGGGGTCGCTTGTGGGATGTAGGGGCACACTCGAGGTGGGTGCAGCCTACGGAGGAGGTCTTGTATTCGAGACTCCTCACCAGGGGTGATTAATGCGCATTTCACACCGGGCTAGAGTGGGGTAGCCCGTGGGATGCGGGGACACTCGGGGTGGGCGGCCCATGTGATTTGGGGCCCACGAAGGGGGTTCTGCCGAGGTCTTAAAACCCCTGAGATGTGGGGCCTTGGCTATGAGATAAAGGGATTAATTCGTCATACTCTAACAGTTCGAGCTTTTACAGCAAGTAGTTAATTGTCCTGCATCAAATTGGTATCAGAGCGGGAGGTCTCAGGTTCAAGACTCCTCACCGGGGGTGATTAATACAGGGGCATTTTCACACTGAGCTCGAGTGAGGTCGCTTGTGGGATGCAAGGACAAACTTGAGGTGGGTGTGGCCTACGGAGGAAGTCTCGTGTTCGAGAGTCCTCACCGGGGGTGATTAATGCGCATTTCACACCGGGCTCAAGCGGGGTAGCTTGTGGGATGTGGGGACAAACTCGGGGTGGGCGGCCCATGTGATTTGGGTCCCACGAAGGGGGTTCGGCCGAGGTCTTAAAACCCATGAGATGTGGGGCCTGGGCTATGAGATAAAGGGATTAATTCGCCATACTCTAACAATTCGAGCTTTTAAAGCATGTAGTTAATTGTCCTGCATCACAACCCTTGCTTCAAGTGTGGTGGTCGTGGACATTATGCGACAGAGTAATCCTCTCACAATCCCCAATTCTATGAGGGACAAGAGGGTGAATAGTACAAAGAGAACGTTGGAGGAGAACATGAAATTCAATCCAAAAGGTGAGGATCAGGAATTCGAGGAAGACATAAATGGCCTTAAGGAAAATAAGTTATCATTGGTGGTCAAGAGGATTTTAACGGTACCAAAAGTGGAGGCTCAAAAAGACTGGTTGAGAACCAATATCTTCCATACATCGAGTGTCATGGGATGGAAAGGTTGTCAAGGTCATTATTGATAGAGGTGGTAGTATGAACGTGGTTTCGTAAAGCATGGTGGACAAGTTAAAGCTGAAAACTCAAAAACATCCTAAGCCATACAAGATTGCGTAGGTGAATGACATTTTCATCCCCATCATGTGCTTTTCCTTGGGCCTGTGAAGAATAACTTTGACGTGACATCATTCCAATGAAAGTCATATGTATATTGCTAGGGCACCCATGGCTATACGACAAATAAAAGTCGCAAAAACATGTATAGCTTCACGTACAAAGGAAAGCTCGTCATGCTCAACCTTATGAGAGATGATGAACCCAAAGAGGCAAAGCCGACTTCCACAGTATTGATTATGGCCCGATTCGTGGAGGAAAGTCAAGAACAAGGAATCATTTATGCTTTGGTAGGGGAGGTTGTGAGCAAAGTTAAGCATTTGGTGTCTAGTTTGGTAGTTTTTGTTAAGCTTGCCCCTGACGGCTCTCTCTCTTAATTTTGGTTGAGTGTTGTTTTCTTTGTCCACTTTTGCGGCCTTTTTAATAAAATTGTTGTTATTTCTCAAAAAAAAAAATAAAAAAAATGTATGCTTTGGTAGGATGTGAATCTAAGATCGACCCAACCGGTAAAGTTTTATGTCCAAATCACCTGAGATTCAGGACATTCCATCACAATATCAGAATTTGATCCTTAACGAACTATCTACTGAGCTTCCACCCATGCGTGACATTCAACACACAATTGATTTGGTACTTGAAGCGCCATTAGCAAATCTCCCAAGACATCAAATGAACAATACAAAGCATGCAGAACTTTGTTAACAGTTGGAAGAATTGCTAACCAAGGGTTCTACTTGTGATAGCCTCGGCCTGTGTGCGGTGCTAGTGTTGTTGACGCCAAAGAAAAATGGTAGTTGGAGGATGTGTGTTGACGGCCGCACCATCAAAAGGTTAATGACAAAGTACCATTTTTCTAATTCCACCTTGCTAGACATGGTGGCAAATATTAGAATCTTTTCGACTATTGATTTGCGAAGCGAGCATCACCAAATAAGAATTCATCTTAAGGATGAATGGAACTTATAAAACAAAAGATGGATCATACAAGTGGCTAAACATGCCTTTTTAGCTTGACAAACACACTTGGTATATTCATGCAGTTGATGGAGTAGATTTATGGCCATTCACGGGCAAGTTTGTCATTGTGTACTTCAACGACATCCTCATCTATAGTTGTTCACGCAAAGATCATTTCATTCATATTTGTCAGGTGATAAGAGTATTATGCCACGAGAAACTCTCATAAAATTGAAGAATTGTGCCTTCATTAGTTCCAGCGCCGTCTTTCTAGGGATCACCGTTTCAACAGGTTTGAGGGCTGATCCTACGAATATTCACGAGGTTTTCACGAACTAGCAACCATTTATCGAAGGTTTATTCGGAATTTTAGCTTTAATGTGGGGTCCATTACTAAATGTATGAAGGTCAATCCATTTGAGTAGAACAAAGCAACAACTAAAGCATTTTAGGAAATCAAGAGAAAAATGACGAAAGCTCTAGTTCTTAGGCTTCATGATTTTGAGAAGGTATTCGAAGTTGTTTCTAATGCATCCCACCCATTAATGCAGAGGCATTTTCACATTGGGCTCGAGTGGGGTTGCCTGTGGGATGCAGGAGCATACTCGGGGTGAGCGGGGCTCATGGGGGAGGTCTCGTGTTCGAGACTCCTCACCGAAGGTGATTAATGCGCATTTCACAACAGGCTCGAGTGGGGTAGCCTATGGGATGCGGAGACACACTCGGGGTGGGCGGCCCGTGTGAGGTGGTACCCATGTGATTTGGGGCCACAAGAGGGGTTCGGCTGAGGTCCTAACCCATGAGATGTGGAGCCTAAGCTATGAGATGAAGGGATTAATTCGCCATGCTCGAATAGTTCGAGCTTTTAGAGCAAGTGGTTAATTGTCCTACATCACCCACGTAGGCATAGGATGCATCATTAGTTAATAAGGACATCTGATGGCCTTCTTCATTGAAAAACTCATCGAGGCATGAAAGAAGTATTTTACATATAACGTAGAGTTTTACATTGTTGTACAGGTCTTGAAACATTGGTAACATTACCTCATTCATCAGGAGTTTGTGTTCTAACCTAATTATGAGGCGTTGTTATTTGAATTTCCAAAAGAAATTGAGCGCAAGGCACGCTAAGTGGAGTACTTATATTCAAGAGTTCACATATAACCGAAGCATTGATACAGCGTAGAAAGTAAGGTAGTAGGCACTCTCAGTCGAAAATCACATCTATTGTTTACCTTATTGATCTTAGTTGTTGAGTTCGAGGAACTTAAAATAGATTGCATCATATGATGATTTTAAGAAGGTATTTTCAATATTCTGTAGGCTCAGGCACCAAATACCCATGATACAACCTGCATGATGGGTACTTATTCTATGATAATGAGGTTCCTTCTTCCTAAAGTCTCCTTGCAAGAGCTTATGATATGAAAGTTTCTTTCAGGTGGCCTCGGCGGTCACTTTAGAATTGACAAAATAACAGCCCTAGTTGTTGATTGTTTATATTGCCCAAGTTGGAAGAAAGATGTTGTTGTTCGACAATGCCAAGTGTGTTAGCTAGGCAAAGGTAGCAAGCAATATATTGGTCTTTATATTCCATTGCCTATGACGAATGCCCCATGGGAAGAGATCAGTGTGGATTTCATTCTTGAATTACCTAAGATTCAATGTGGCTATGACTTTATTTACGCTATGGTTGACATGTTTTCTAAGATGGCATATTTCATCCCTTAAAAGAAGACATCAGATGTTCTACATATCGCCAATGTTTTCTTCAATGAAGCGGTTCGTCTACATGGTATTCTTGGGACAATTATATTTGGTCGTGATGTTAACTTTTAAAGCTACTTCCAGTGAATTTTGTGGTTTAATATGGGAGCTACACTAAATTTCTCAAGTATTTATCATCCGCAAACAGATGGACAAACTGAGGTCGTCAACTAAAGTCTATGGAATCTATTTCAATGTTTGGTTGGTGATCTCATCAGTTTATGGGACATCATGTCATTACAAGCTGAGTTTTCCTATAACAATTCTATGAACCGCACTATGGGACTCTCCTCTTGAAATTGCAACCGGTATGTCACCTCAACAGCCTATTGATTTAGTCACATTTCTTATTGCAACTTGATCGAGCCAGGATGTCGAAGCTTTTGCAAGGCATATTAAGGAGATACATGAAGAAGTCAGATGGAAGATCACATTTAGTAATGAAAATTGTGCAAATACTCGATAAAGTTTTGCACAATTTCAAGAAGGGGATAGGGTCATGGTACGGCTCAAATCTGAGAGGTTTCCAACAAGCCATTACATCAAGCTCTACTTCGGAAAAATGGGTCCTTGACATATTTTTTTAAGAAGCTAGGTGATAAATGATAATGCATGATCGAGCTTCCACCTGAAATGAAGATCAGCCCCATTTTCAATGCAGATGACCTTATCTTGGACATTAAGAAGGCCAACACGGAAGAATGAGGCATTTAGATACCCAAGATATCACGCCATTTCGTAGAAATAACTGAAGACTTGGATGGTAGATAATTTCCACACGACAAGGAGTGTATCATAAGTTTCTCATCAAGTGAAGGGGCTGACCGAGTACTGGCAGCACATGGATCTCAACAGACAATTTCAACTTTCAAGCACATCAACCTAGAGCTTTATGAGGAGTACGTCCATTAACTCAATGAAGAAGAGTTTTTCCAAGCTAGGGGGTATTGATGTAATGACGCCACATCCCACACGTGCACGGGACAAGGCCCAATTTCCTTTTTTAGCTTGTTTCTAATTTCCTTTCATATTTCTATGTTGGGAAAAATATCTCTATGCTAAGAAATAGGTATATTAGATTTTCATGTTTAAGGGTTTTCTTATTTAAAGATCTTGGCTAGCAAAGAATTCTATTTTTAGATTCCTTAGATTATGCTAGAGATTTTCTCAAGGAGGAAACCTTGTAAACACCTATTATAAATAAGGCATGGAGTGTATGGAATAAGACACGGTTGAATGATACTTTCTTTGAGCAAGTTCTCTTGTTTCTCTATAGACTATAGTAGTGTGTTTTGGGGGGGATCTCTAGTATAAGACTTGATGATTATTGAGCTTGCTCACAATCATTGCATCTTTTCTGTTGTAGGAGTTGATCTCTAGTATAAGACTTGAGGACTATTGAGCTCGCTCACAGTCATTGCATCTTTTCTCTTGCATGATTCAAACTTTCAATCTAAAGTGTGTCAAGAGGAGAGTGGTGATCTCTAGTATAAGACTAGACAACTATTCAGCTTGCTCATAGTCATTTCATCTTTTCTCTTATGTAATTCAAACTTCCAATATGGTACTTGGAACTTCATTACAATTAGTTTCTTCCTTGATCTAGAAGCATTATGTGTCTTATGATTTTAATGGGGTGTTCACTAGCACCAAGCCTAGTGTGTGTCTACACCACATTATAAGATCCATGGTACTTCATAGCTGAGTTGTAAGGATCGAGGATGAATCCCACTGAGATAGGCATCTTTTGATTTGAGCTCCCTAATCAGTTCTTAATCACAATGAACTTAGGATACTCTGTGGAATTTATTCACATCATGGGTAGCCCGGCTCCCATCCAAAGCTGTTCCTCTCCTTTGCTTTGTCGGTGTTCATTTTCTCCTTGAGGTGGAGAGTTCAAGGAGTTGGCACCATCATCTTCAGAAAGCTATCTCCCTAGTTTTTTAAAGCAAAAGAGTGACACCCAAGTCTCATCCATGGGAAATATGGGAGAATAAACCATCCTCTTCATGAGGAAGTCTCTCTTTCCTTAGAGGAGCACTGCCTGAGTACCCAAGTTAGACTTTCCCATGAGAGTAAACATGAAAGCCATAAACCTTCTGTTACACCCACCAGTGATGACAGCCCCCCTCAAGAATCCTCTTTGATGAGAGTCCCAAGAGAACTTCTCATGGCACTCTCAGCCAATGAGAGATGACCTGAGAAGGATCTGAACCCTTCTATAACCTAGTGCACACATGCTTCAAGGGATGTCCCCCTCAAATAAGCTCTCTCAATCACCACCTGAGTGGTAACAGACAGAAGAAAGTTGACAAAACTACATCCAAGTCTAGGATCACATAATTCTTTATTATTTAGAAATCCTAAAGTTGTTTTGGATGGTCGAACGAACCAAACTGTGAACAATCAAATTTAACAGAAGGAAGTTACCAAGTTGCTATAACATATTTCCCAATATTCATAATGAGAAGAGCTCCCAAAATGCAGTCACATTCCTTCCAAATTCAGTTTTTGTTTTGTTTGCGTTTTTTAAGACTGATCTTTTCAAGTCCATCTTGAAAGTAATGCAAATGCAACTTGGAGTTGGAACCCTCAATACAGATAAGGATACTATAATTTGGCTATTCCACTTTTCATTAGACAACAAGAAATGTAAAGGGTTCATGACACATACACCGGCCATGCATCAGGCAGGCACTACCCTGAAAACCACCTGCACGCATCAGGCGGGTCCCACCACGGACATGTCATGGCCCAAAGGAGGGCTGATCAGTGGCCACGGACAACCCATTTTTACGTTCTACAAGCAATTTGCCCCAAAAACATCAGATATCTCAAGGGTAAAAGTGGAAACAAGAATTCAGGAAGGCATGAAAAGACAGAAAAGGCCCGCAGTGTACAGACGGTTGTAGGCAATCAATCCGATCCACACATCAGGAAAGTCCACACTCCACACGTCTACAAATACCGAACGCAGCATGCGGCCCACTGGGCATGTTCGCTCGTGAGATTGGATCCACTTTCAATAGAAATCCGATTGGATATCGTGCGTAAAAAGACAAGGAGAAGAGAAAGAAGAAGAAAGAAAGACTGACTTACAAGCTGGGTTGAGTTTGGAAGGAGCGGCGGAGGGAGAGGAAGAAGAGCGGAGGAAGAGAGAGACGGACGCTTTGTCGTAGAGGAGAGCTCTTGCCCTGAGCTGGAGGTGGAGCTGAGATCTGCTGCTGCCGTTGAACAAGGAATCCCAGGAAGAAGGAGATGATAGGAAATGGAGGAAGGTCGTGTAGCTCGATTCTCCCAGCCACGACCGCCACACGCCGCAGGCTTCCAGCTTCCGAGCCAGCTCGTAGCCGCGCCCGTCGTCTCCCAGCAAAAGCGCCATGAGAGAGAGAGAGAGAGAGAGAGAGAGAGAGAGATTTGGGCTTTGGCTCGGATCTTCAGAGGGGGGTGGGGGTATCGGAGGTCAGAGTTCTTGCAAGACAAAATCCCGCGGGCCCACCGTGAAATACGTGTGGAATCCAGTCCGTTCATCAGATTCACCGGCTAATGTTAGGGTGAGAGCCGGAAATCGGACAGATAAGATGCCTAAGTGGGCCAAACTATAGTAAATAGTGGTGACTGGACGCTCGCAATTTAAATCTCATTGGGGCCCACAGAGGTTTTGGATCAGGCCGATATTTGTATTTTCCCTGTCACCATTACGGGAATCGCTTTATGAACGGCTTGGATTGAATATCAACCTTCCGGCAGCGCCCCACAGGGCTTTTTGTTGCAGTAACCGAACTCATGGGGGGTTTTGATTCCCCTGCTGGAGAAAAACTTCAATACTCCGGCAGAGTGTGATGGATGATACACATGCACTGGACAATCAATTAAAAACTCCAATGCTATTGTTCCAAAAATGGGAGCTTAAGACGGCTCAACCAATTTTTTCTCAACGGCGGCTGCACTTTGGTTATTTAAGTAGTCTGACTTTCTTTATGTTCTAAGTCCCTTACGGGACTTGTATGTTTTTTCCATCGACTTGAATATATGATATAGTGTTGGCATTAGGCTCTAATAGCAATTGTTGAAAACCAAACTAATGTACCAAAAGCCTTTAGAACTTATGAAACATGTAAAGTTAGGCTATTTAAGCCCTTGATTATAATAATGTACAATCATTAACACCTATCTGGCTAACATATTGCAAGAGAATAAAATAACTATACTAGCAATAGAAGAGAAAGGTACAATGATGGAAAGTGAATGATGGTGACCAAATCATAGAGACATCGCTGGTAACCTGACATCATGGGAATTGATTGGGCAATAGGTTGCTATGAAAGATGCATGGCCCAATCAAATCTTATTTATTTATTTATTTATTATTTTTAATTTTTAAACACATGCACATACACCCCAACACACTCACGCTACGGTGGGATTTCACCACCCATGGATACTCAAACCCTTGACCGGGTGTTGAAACTCCTGAGAGTCTACCACCGGAGCAAGAGTAAGGATTTGGCCCAATCAAATCCTACCATGTCATGTTACTAGCCAATATGTCTCTCCTCAAGATGGCATAATCACCGGAATACCCTAATAACCCAATGTGATGGGATTTGATTGGGTCATATGTTGATGCTACCAGAGATATGACCCATGTAAAGCATGTCGAAAAGTTATTTTTCTGATATGGGTGACGTACGATGATTGATATATAGACACTCAAAAATCTAAATCTAACATGAATCGCTCTACTTAATTTAAATTAGACAAAATTTGGTAGCTAAAGTGGATAAATTGTCAATTTAACTGACATTTTTTATTGATTAAAAAACCATTGTAAATTTTCTATTTCTGCCGTCGATCATATATCCACCACTCATACTATTAAAAAAATTGAATAAGTGTACCTTTGTATGCGATCCATCTAAATCAAGTTAAGAAGGTTTACATTAGTGTTTACACTCTTGCTAAAGCATCAAGGTTTTCTTTAGTGGGTGTTTCTTTGTTGAGAAAAAACTTGGATACTCTAGCAGAGTATAATGCATAATACACAGGCACTTAAAAATTACTTTAAAAAGAAATTTATACTTAGCATCTAAGTAATTTAGATAAAAATGTCCAAATTAAAATTGAGGTTGTTAGAAATGTAACGAACAGTCTCATTTCAACAAACAAGTGTTCACAAATCAGTGGTCAGATTTGTTTTGCCAATCTGAATTTTGGCGGGTAACTTGGCGCAGTGGATTAAACAGTTTAGTCTGTTTACTTTGAGTTAATATATGCCAAGTGTACAATTGCTAAGCGCCTACATATCAAACACCATATACAACAAGAGTATCAAATAACTCTCATTTTTTCAGAAAAAAATTAGCATTGTTATGCTTTTTTTTTTTTTTTTGTCACTCAAAAATTATCTAACCAAAGTGAATTTTTAGGATATGAAGGTAGATTTTTTGATACAAATACCTCTCCCTATTAAGGTAAAACAGCTGAAAAAAACTCAAAATATTTTCGTCTTTCTAAGTTCATCTACACGAATAGAGGTCGGATCTATACTAAAAAAGTATCCCTTTTTTCACATTGCCATGATGACATCTGACCACAAGCTAAATCTCACCATACTAAATCAGAATTATCAAGTCCACTTATCGTGTAATCTGAACCATTGAAATCGAACCTCATCTGATCTTACTCAAAAGTACAGGCATAGCCACCTACTAAGTGGATTCGCATTCTCTTCTCTTCCCTTCGGACCCCACAATTCTCGACTTCAACCCCTCTTCAAAGATAAATAAATAAATAAACGATAATTTTGACATATGGCCGATATTTTAAAAATATATTGTGATAATCTCATAAGATTTTCAAAATCTCAGCTATTTTTAATTTCTCACAATTTTAAATAAAAACTGAAAAAATAATAATTTAAAAGCTAGAATAAATCATTTGCACCTATATATATATATATATATATATATATATATATATATATATATATATATATATATATATAAAGATATTTTAAAATTTTATTTTCAGCAACATTTAGACCATAACATGGTGGGAAAAATGCCGAAATTTGAAAATCTCCCGCGAAATTCCTATGCGGAGAAGGATCTCCCGAAAAATTTCCATGCCCAGAATGAGATTAAACAAACGGTTGGCAATTGGGCAGGGCATTTCTAACCCGTTTACTAAACGGGCCAAGAATTCCGGCACACCCAACCCATAGGCCATTACCGGTAAACGGGCCAAGAATTCCGGCAGAACCAAACCCACAGCATGTGACCGATCTAACATACTTAAAAAATTCATCAAGCACGAGCTCGGCCAACCACCCAACCCGACGTAATCCGGCATGACCTAACTCACGTACTGAGTAAACTCTGTAGGGCCCACTGTGAATGTATGTATCTCATCCACATAGGCAATCCGTTTTTGCATCTCATTTTAGGGCATGAGCCTAAAATTGATGCATATCCAGAGCTCAAGTTGAACAGACCACAACAAACAACTGATATAATGACATCCACCGACAGTGATGTTTACTTGTCAGACAAACATGGATGAAGGGAAAACACAAACATCAGCTTGATCCAAAACTTCTGTAGTCCCCGATAAAGTTTCAACGGTAAGTATTCAATTCACACTGTTTCATGTGGTGTGGTCCACTTGAGATTTGGATATGATTCAATTTTGGTCCCATGCCCTAAAATGATCCGGTAAAAATGGCACATACATCACGGCGGGCCCTATAGAGTTTATTCAGTATACAATCCGCATGGCCCAATTAGTTGGCAAATACATTTTTTTTTCAGGTTTAACACATGCACACTCACCCCCACACACTCACACCGGTGGGATTTCACCACCTATGGGTACTCGAACCCTTGGCCATGTTGAAACTCTTAAGAGTCTACCACTGGAGCAAGAGTAAGGACCCAAACCTAATATCTGTCTACATTTATCTCCTACATGTTTATTTTGAGTTTTGGTGATGTAGAGCGGGTCGCGGACAGTTTCATGGCCAAGATGGATCAGAAAAAGCCCGGTCGATGACAGAAGTGATCCGGACCGTCGGACCTTAGATCGGGCATATCTCGCAATCCGGAAGGAGTTAGCTGACATAAAATATATGATTTTGGGGTAGAACGAGCTACTTTAGCCAACCAACCCTGCTATGCAGGGTTGCAACGCTCGGAATTGCGAAAAACCGCTGGATCGATGGTCGTTTCCCTGTTTTAATTTTGTTTTTACTATAAATAATAAGTTTTAGTTTGGTTATAATTCTTCATCCGTCGGGCTCTACGAGTTGCGCCCAATGTGAAAAGAGCTTAGAATAATTAGGAGAATGGTTTGGTGAAGCCAAATAGGACACTTACTATTTTTGGCCGAAAACCTTGCGCACTAGTAGACATCACGACCGTCTATAAATAGTAAGTTTACTATTTATAGTAAGTCGCGAAAGTTGTAGTTTGATTTTGATTTCTTTCCCATTGCTTGGTATCCCTATTTAAAGGGTTGTGAACTCGTTTTTATTCATCAACTAATCAATTTCGAATTTCTTAGAATTTATTTCTATTTTTCTGCTTTATTTCCTCGTAGATTCGAGAAGTCTCTGTGAGGTGTCCAGAGAAGCTCCGTGGATTTGGAGTAGTTATCCTCATCATGTTCATCATTGCGTCAATTGGTATCAGAGCGAGGATTTTCCTTTGGCCGATGGCAAACAATGAAGGTATGAATCAAAATTCTGTGGACGGTGATCCAGGGATTCGTTATCTTTCGGAAAGAATGGAAGCTTTCCACCGGGAGAGTCAGTTGACCATGTAAGGGTTGTAGGTAACTTTCGATCATCTTGTGGATGCGCTACTTCTGCCCTGAGTCCTAGGCGGTGCTCCACCACCTATGGTTGCTTCACCACCCGTGGTTGCTGTACGACACAACCCCGATTTTCGTAGAGCACTACCAATGGCAAGCCATAGAGCTACGCCAGATGATTCAAGTTCTAGCAACGATGACCTTATTGAGGGTTTTGTCCGACGACCAATCCACGGAGGCGATCACCAAGATCGTGCTGAAAGAGACTATCGAGGTAAGGCTGAACTTCCTAATTTTAATGGTTTATTACGTATAGAAGATTTCCTCGATTGGCTAGCCGAAGTAGAGAGATATTTTGATTATATGGACGTGCCAGATCATAAAAGGGTAAAATTGGTAGCATTTAAATTAAAATCTGGTGCTTCTACATGGTGAGAACAATTACAACTTTCACGAGCCCGCCAAAACAAGGTGCCCATCTTATCATGGCCACGGATGAGACATCTTCTTTGGTCACGATTTCTCCCCAGTGATTATGAGCAGATACTATTCCAGCAATATCAAAATTGTTGACAAAGAAATCGAACTGTCACAGATTACACTGAAGAATTTCAGCGGTTGGCTACACGAAACAATCTGTCAGAATTTGAATCACAGAAAGTGGCACGATTCATAGGCAGGTTGCGACCGACGATTCAGGACCGAGTTCAGATGTACCCAGTCGGGACCGTAGATGAAGCAGTTCAATTAGCGGGTAGGGTAGAAACACAACTTGCAAGAGCTCCTGCTCGTCCATATCCTTCAACTCGACCACCCATGACGGGTCTCACGCAAGATCCAGTGCTGGCACGAGAAAAAGATTCAGTAGGAGAACGTCCTCAACTTTCTACAACCGCAAACCGTGATATGGGGAGCGACTCATCTAAACCTCAACGTGTAGCACCCACAACAGTGGGCCCGAGTCGGGTTCCAAATCCTTATGCTCGGCTAATGTCGAACAATTGTTACCGTTGTGGTCAGCCAGGCCACTTATCAAACACCTGTCCTCAACGTCCCGCAACACACTTGACTATAAACGAAGGGGGCACTGAAGATGAGGCCGTAGAAGAAGGCCATGGCTATGATGAACATGAGCAAACCACTGAAGAAATAGCAGGTGGCGATGAAATGACGGGCGAGGATCGTGGCTAATTTCTAGTTGTGAGACGATTGCTTTATACCCCATAAAAGGAATTACATCCACAACGACACAATATATTTCGTACTCGGTGCACTGTCAACGGAAAAGGTCTGTGATATAATCATAGATAGTGGTAGTAGCGAGAACATCGTCTCAAGGGTGATGGTGGACAAGTTGCGACTACCAACGACGAAATATTCTTCCCCGTACTCAATTGGCTGGATAAAAAAGGTGAATGAGACCAAGGTAACTGAACAATGTACTATCTCATTTTCAATTAGTAAAAATTATAAGGATCAGATACTTTGTGACATGGTTGACATGGAAGCTTGCCACATGCTACTCGGTTGCAGTCGGACCGCGATGCGACCCATCGGGGACGAAATAATGTCTACGTATTCGTCAAGGATAGTCAAAAAATAATCTTTCTTCTATGACACCAGAGAACCACCCTGAAGCTTCTAAAGTGGAGGGGAGTTCTCTCTTGACCATTCAGGATTTCATGGAGGAATCCAAAGAAACCGGCTAGGTATACGTCGTAGTGGTGAAGGGTGAGGAAGAGGAACCCTCAAACATCCCTCCAAGTTTAAGACTGTTGCTAAACGAATTCAAAGAAGTTTAGCCTGAGGATTTACCTGATGGATTGCCCCCATGAGGGACATCCAACATCACATAGACCTCGTCCCCTGGGGCTAGCCTGCCCAACCGCCTTCATTATCGGATGAGTTCGAAGGAGTGTGAGATATTTTAGGGGCAAGTGGATGAATTGATCCGTAAGGGTCTCTTGAGAAAGAGCATGAGCTCATGTGCCGTACTAGTATTATTAACGTAAAAAAAAAGATGGAAACTGGCGCATGTGTGTTAACAGCCGGGCAATCAACAAAATTACCATCAAATATCGGTTCTCAATACCACGGTTGGACGACATGCTCGATATGTTAGAAGGGGCCAAGGTGTTCTCTAAACTAGATCTAAGGAGCGGGTACCATCGGATTCGTATCCAACCCGGTGATGAGTGAAAAACGGTATTCAAGACCAATGAAGGGTTGTATGAGTGGCTGGTCATGCCCTTCGGCCTATCGAATGCACCAACTACTTTTATCCGTTTGATAAATCAAGTGCTAAAACCGTTTACTGGCCGATTTGTGGTAGTATATTTTGATGACATATTAATATATAGTCAGGATGAGGCGAAGCACAGAAAACATCTCAGGCAGGTGTTACAAGTCCTACAAATTAACAAGTTGTACCTCAACTTGAAAAAGTGTAGTTTTTTAACCGACAGCCTGTTATTTCTAGGGTTTGTTGTAACGTCCACAGGCATTCGTGTGGACGATGAAAATGTACGAGCTATTAGGGAATAGCCAATCCCAACGAACATTCATGAGGTGAGGAGTTTTCACTGGTTGACGACTTTCTATCGTCAATTTGTGTAAGATTTTAACACCATAGTCGCGCCTATAACAGATTGCATAAAAAAAGAACCGTTCCAGTGGACTGATAAAGCTGACAAGAGCTTTCATGAGATCAAGCATCGTTTGTCTACAACACCGGTCTTGGTGCTTCCTAATTTCGACAAACTGTTTAAGGTTGAGTGTGACGCTTCATGTGTCGGAATTGAAGGAGTATTATCACAGAAAGGCAGGCCGATAGCCTTCTATAGCGAAAAGCTCAGCGAAGCTTGAAAGAAGTGGTCGACTTATGAGCTTGAGTTGTACGCAGTTGTTCAGGCGCTGCGACATTGGCGACATTATCTGATTCAAAGAGAGTTTGTTCTTTACACTGATCATCAAGCATTAAAATTTATTAATAGTCAGACTAACATGAATCGTGTGCATGCTAGATAGGTTGCGTTTTTACAGGAATTCACGTTCGTTCTGAAGTACAAGTCAGGGCAGCAGAACAAGGTGGCTGATGCACTTAGCCGTCATGCATCACTACTTGTTATGATGACCAACAAGGTGGTCGGCTTCGACTGTCTCAAGGAGCTGTATGCCAAAGATGAGGACTTCAAAGATTCTTGGATGAAGTGCCAAGAAGGTCACCCCAATGACCTCAATATACAGGATGATTTTCTCTTCAAAGGGAATCGATTGTGCATCCCCCAAAGTTCTTTGAGGGAGCAGATTATTCAGGAGCTACATGGAGGTGGCCTCGGTGGACACCTTGGGCAAGACAAGACGCGAGCTCTTGTGGAAGAGCGGTATTACTGGCCACAATTAGTACGTGATGTAGGAAAAGTCGTACAACGTTATTATGTTTGTCAGACCTCCAAAGGGCAATCTCAGAATACGAGCCTCTACACCTCGTTACCTGTGCCTGACAGTCTTTGGGAGGATTTATCAATGGATTTCGTGCTTGGTCTCCCACGAACATAACGCGGTATGGATTCGGTGTTCATGGTGGTAGATCGTTTCTCCAAGATGACACACTTTATCCCATGCAAGAAGACCATCGATACAACACACGTGGCGAATCTATTCTTCAGAGAGGTCGTACGGCTACACGGGATCCTTAAGACCATACTTCTGATCGTGACACGAAGTTCATTAGTAACTTTCGGCGGACTTTATGGACTTGATCCGATACACGACTTCAATTCAGCAGTGCTTACCACCCCACGGACTGATGGGCAGACCGAAGTTGTGAATCGCACGTTGGGAAACTTCCTTCGCTGTATTTTAGGAGAAAAATCGAAGTAGTGAGATTTGGCCTTGTCTCAAGCAGAGTTTGCATTCAACAACATGGTGAACCGCTCAACAGGGAAATCACCGTTCCAGATTATCTATGGACGAGTGCCTCGCCACACGCTTGACTTGGTCCCTCTGCCCAAGCACCCAGGCATGAGCATTGCAACAGAACATATGACAGACAAGATCATGGGCATCTATGCGGAAATGCAGACCAAGCTACATGCATCGAACGAGAAGTATAAGGAACATGTGGACAAGCACCGGCGACAAAAAGTGTTCGAGGTGGGCGACCGCGTTATGATTCATCTGCGCAAGGAGAGATTTCCGACCGGGATGTACAACAAGTTGAAAAATAAGAAGATTGGACCCGTCCCAATCATTCGAAAGATCAATGACAACACTTATGTTGTTGATCTTCCAGATGACATGACGATCTCATGGACTTTCAACGTCGCGGACTTGACCGAGTATCATGAACCTGCGTAGGATGAGAACTCGAGGACAAGTTCTTTTAAAGTGGAGGGGACTGATATAGAGTGGGTCGTGGACAGTTTCATGGCCAAGATTGATCAGAAAAGGCCCGGTTGACGATAGAAGTGATTTGGACCGTCGGACCTTAGATCGGGCGTATCTCGCAATCTGAAAGGAGTTAACTGACGTAAAATATATGATTTTGGGGTAGAACGAGCTACTTTAGCCAACCAACCCCACTACGCCGGGTTGCAACGCCCAGAATTGCGAAAAAACCCCTAGATCGACGGTCGTTTCCCTGTTTTAATTTCATTTTTACTATAAATAGTAAGTTTTAGTTTGGTTATAACTCTTCATCCGTCGGGCTTTAGGAGTTGCGCCCAGCGTGAAAATAGCTTAGAATAATTAGGAGAACGGTCTGGTGAAGCCAAATAGGACACTTACTATTTTTGGCCGAAAACCTTACGCACTAGTAGACATCACGACCGTCTATAAATAGTAAGTTTACTATATATAGTAAGTCGCGAATTCTAGGAGTTTTAGTTGTAGTTTGATTCTGATTTCTTTTCCATTGCTTGGTATCCCTATTTAAAGGGTTGTGAACTCGTTTTTATTCATCAATTAATCAATTTCGAATTTCTTAGAATTTATTTCTATTTTTCTGCTTTCTTTCCTCGTGGATTCGAGAAGTCTCTGTGAGGAGTCTAGAGAAGCTCTGTGGATTTGAAGTAGTTATCCTCATCACGTTCATCCCCGCGTCATTTGGGCATCTAACCCAGGTCATCGATAGCTTATACCAAGGGGTCAGTCGGGTAGGGCTCAACCCAAGCCCCAGCCCAGCCTATTTTCTTAAATGGGCAGCTTGACCTGTTGACCCACTAAGGCGCTGGAAAAGCTCTTCCGTCAAATTAAAGTTCTATTCCAAGTGCATGAAATTTTCAATCTCATCATCTCCAATGCTCAGTAAATCTAAACACAAGTGGCTCACCAACATATCCAACCAAGCCTCCTTATCGGAGTGTGTTTGGACATGCTTATGCGAAAGGTGCATCGATGCCAGCCTTTTCAGTTGACTCGACAGAAACTGGTTTGATTGGTTTTCATTGAGTTTGCTGTTTTAGCACCTATATTGCCCACTAGAAGATGAGATGGGTTTGCAGAAAAAGTGCATCCAGATACACAATCCAAACAAAACATCATTCAAGGCGTCAACTGTCCCTTTTTGAGGGTGCGTTGAAATAGACCCTTAGGGAGACATCCAAAGGGGCATTAGGCAATCAAATGACTTGTAAAAACCACCATTCCACCAATGAACCATCCTATTGCCCAGGCTTATTACTCTGGGAAAAAAAAATACAGGGGTTTCCGGCATTAGCCACAGGTTATACAGTGCAGCATTTACACTTGAAAATTGAAGTGTTTGACGTTACCTCAGACAGGCCACAAAAACCAATTCAAAAGAGACCCTTTCCATCTCAAAACAGCAAAGATGACTTGGATGACCTTCACCGCTGCTGTAACACAACACGTATCTCCCTATTCATACATGAGACCAATTCAGTTGTATTTAGAAAATATCGAATTCAATCACCTGAATTGGCCATACGGGACCCCGACGCATATTGTACAGAATATACAGATGAGAAAGAATCACGTGGGCACCCCAGTGTGGGGGGCTGGGCGACACTAACAGAATGTGGGGTCTGCTGCATTGATGATGTTTTATGAATGCCCTTCAGATCTTCAAGCCAACCAGCTGGCAGAAGCTAGATTTAGGGGAGTTTTTCGTGTGCATATACACTGGCACAGCCGTAAATTGCCCCGGGACGCCTTTCCTGCTAGAGGAGAAGAGAGAGAAGAGAAGGCGATTTTAGAAATAATAAATGAAAATAAGCGCAGCTGAATCTCCAAGTCTTTCAGCACCCGGGATAACTGTCAGAGATTTGACTTCATGAAGATTAGCTAGGGGCTGTTTGGTGGCCACATAAAAATGAGTTCATCTCATTTCATCTAAGGGGCGTGCTCCAGTGGTACCCGTACAACCGTACAGTGGTACCAGGCAGAAGTGGGGCCCAGGTGACGTGTTCATGGAATCCAACCCATCCATAAGATTTGTCACCTGAGAAAACCCCGAGGACTCAAAACTAAGCCCGGTCCAAAATTAAGATGAGCCAGATAAGGGAATGAGATGGGCTACAACACCCACCGTTGAAAGTCATGGGGGTACACCTTGGTTGCAAAACAGCATGAATTTCAGTCTGACCATTCATCTGGACTGGATGAAGCATCTGAACAGCCTTTGATTATATAGACCAACATGGTGGAACCCCCAGTAATCAATAGTGGGAGTTCCCTCTCAATATGTTTCTTATGCCGTGGCCTATATGAGTTTTGGATTGGGCTGATTGTTGGCCTTTGGTGGTTTTCTGAGGAGACACATCTTATGGACGACACATCACTGGGCCTCACATCTTACCAGTACCATGGTGGTACCAGTACCACTAGATCGTGCGCCTCTTTATTTAATTGTAAATTCAAAACTATGCATAGAGATCATTTTTTTTTTTTTTTTGGGTAGGGATTAAGATTATAACCAACAATTTATATAAACTATGATCTCTAATACATGATTGATATTAACAAAAATGTGATGAACTCATTCTTAAGTGCCAACCAAACAGGTCCTTAGGTTGTATTTGCATGCACAAGGGAGGTCGCAAACATTAATTGTAATGAAGTGGAATCACCAAGATTAATGACATTACCTAGCATCCACAATGATGAAGTAGCCCCCCAAATTGCAGTTACATTGCTTTTGAGCCCAACTTGAATTAACAGAGTAGCAATTTGGAGCCCGAACTTTCAATTCGAATGCTGAGGAAACTAAAATTTCATTATTTCCACTTTCTTCAACTAATAGTTGCTATTCAATTCAGTAGTGCATCCAAATGCAAACTTAGTGTGCTAATAAAAATGTCAAACCTCACGCTCATACCGAGGGACACTTCTGGTGGGTAGAACCTACAAATGATGTAAATCCAACTGCTTGATGTTTATGGTTGCAGTTACCAAATCAATGATGATTGATGACAAGGTTGGAAGAAAATAAAACATTCGGGTTGGGTTTGGCTGCACAAAATATCACCAAAATTTCATGATATTCTGCACCAAATTAGACCGAAGAATAATGAACATGATATTTCATATGACATTCAGTGCAACCAAATGCACCCTTGACCAAGAATCTTCCTAACAGAAGCTGGAAACCAAGATGGGCATCATCGATAAACAGATTGTCCGACACAAATACAACCTGGAGTAATGTCCAGGGTTGACCAGGCCAAGCTGATGCCGAGTTGGTGCTCTCAGAGTAGAAAACTGAAACAACTGCATAGAACATAGTTAAATAATGAGAGGAAAATGAGATGCCAAATCTGAAATTTCATGTTAATTAAAAGAGCTTTGCTAAGCCCACACCATGTGCAATAAAGCTCATCTACATGCCACACATGTGCCAGCAAGGCATCATAGGTCTGAGATCCAATCTATCCATCAGAACAGCACAACTATATTGATGCCATAGCCCAAGAATTAGGTTGATCCACTGGTCAGATGGGCTGCAGTTTGCAAAACAAATGTACGGCTCAGGAAAACTTGGCTTAAGTATTCTAAGCCATCAAAACGTTTCCAATATTGGGGCCCACATACTGATTGGACCGGATTTGTTTTTGGCAAAACATGTAGAGGCCAACCTGATGGATGGATTTGGACTCAAACCTTTGCCATGCTGGCACGTGTGTGGCATGTACACAAGCATAAGCACACACGTGTACGCTTAGCAGAGCTCCAACTAAAAATGGATGCTGAAAATTGAAATGCTTGTCGGTAAAAAAAAGAACTAAACCCTACATAAATAGAGTATGTAAAATGCCCATGTTCATAAAATTCACGCACTGCATTCATCAGAAAATGCAGCAAAATGTTGTATCGATCTAAGGACTCATGTTTTGATCTTTTGATACCTTAGGCCTTGCAATCGACCCTTTCCGGATGTTTGGAGTATTATGGGATTAATAGTGCATGAGATCTAACATGACAGCAGTGTTCAATGTATTGGCTGATATATCAGCTAGCATTTTCACTATCAAAGGTCAGCAATACAAAACCAACTACGAATAATGAAACTTCCCATGTATCATCATCATCTAGGCCCTGTCCCAACTAAATAGGGTCAGCTACAGGAATCCTTTTCCACCATTCCACTCTATCAAGGGGCCATAACTTCAGTTAGATGACAGGTCATCAATCTTTTCTTACTATCTCCACCCACATCCTTTTGGGCCTTCCCTTTGCCCTTTTAGAGCCTTCAACTTGTACCAACTCACTCGTTCTAACTGGCACAGTTCTTGGGCTCTGTTGCACATGACCAAATCATCTAAGCATACTTTTCTTCATCTTATTACCTTTTGGTGCTACTTGTAAATATACTTTTCTTCATCTTATTAGCCTATTGGTGCTACTCCTAAATTCCCCTGAATGCATTCATTTCTAATTCTATCCTTGTCTTGCCACCCATCCATCTCAACTCATTTCAGCTAAACTCATCATATGAACAACACTTCGAAAGTTCCCATGTATCATTCCGATACATCATGATATTTGCAATATTTCACAAATATCCTGCAGTATTTTGCCATGATATCATTGACATTTGCTCTCTCTCTCTCTCTCTCTCTCTCTCTCTCTCTCTCTCTCTCTTGTTTAGAGTGATTCCCTGAGTGATTCCCTCCATGATATCTTTGAATCCCACAGGTGCAAAACATAGTGCAATAATAATACTTTGGACACTGCATATGCATGACAGAGGTGCTCATTGAAGAAACGATCCTGCTACAATAGACATGTCTTTGTCCTTATGTTTATCTGATATGCTAGGTATGCCATTTCCACACGTGGATCACAGCCAATCTGCACATATCACCACATGCACAAAGATGCCACATGCTCTAGATCCAAGCCGTCCATCAGGTCAGTTTTGCCATGTGCATGCCTTGGCCCAAAAATCAGAGAGGCCAACTCATCAACTTTACCACGGTGTTTAAAAAAAATAAAATCAATGCCCATCAATTTGATCGTATGGTTGTTCATTTTTTCAGTAACCAGATGAGCAGACCTCCTGATGTTTTGTCCAGGGCATCCAAACAGTGGGGACTATTGGATGGACGACTTAGGTGTGCCATCCATGTGCCAACTTAGTACATTTGCAGAGGGCTTGGGATCTATGTGTGTTTGGGATTACCAACCTCCCTGTACTAGGGCATCGAATTACACAAACAGGAATGAGCAATTTGAACCAGAAGGAATAGATGACATTATTGAAAAAAAAAATTGAACATTCAGTAAAAACAGGATACCTTGGGGTCACATCATCGGTCAATGCTGATAATAAATGTTTCAGTGCTGTAGTTTTAAATATCTGGATCATCCTGTTGTATAAGGTCTGTGCTTCATGTTCCGCGGAAGGCTACTTCTTCGGAGCTGAGGATTTTCTATAGAATATACGAGGAGGCTCCCATCCTTGGTGCCAGCTAAGAAGCATTCTTCTGGGGTCACAGTTAGAGATGTAATCATCTTCCCAACTCCATCGTATCTTCTCACAACCTCAAGTGAGTGCATAGATCGCAGAACTATGTGTCCTTGGTCACCTGCACAGGCAAGGAACTCACCACAACTACTGAGTTCAATACAGTTGAGGCGGCCATTGGATTCGCAGTTGGCAATGTGCTTTCCATTAATAGAGTACAAGTGGAGGCCGAGATCATTTTCAGCATAAAACACTAGCCGCCCGTGCTGAGATGCAACCAGTTTTGACAGGGGACTACCAGATGGGTGCCGAATGGATCTTACGTATCTTCCTTCTCTCAGGGTGTGAAAAATACAGGTCCCATCTTTTGACCCACTGATAACTATATCAAGCTCCACACTAACAAATAAGCACGTGATGACATCATCATGACCACAGAGGATGTGGAAGGGATTTTCGACGATGACATAGTCTTTTCTGGGCAGTTCAGTTTGTGTACTTCGAACTCTCTTGTCTGTGCCTCTGCCACGGAAAACATCCCATACCATGACTGTGGTGTCATAACTTCCAGTAGCAAGGACACTTCCATCAGATGCCACTGCAGCAGAGGACTTTGGTCAAAAACATTAAGGGTTGACGGCAACCAATTTGTTTCAAATAACAGACTAGTGAAATAGACACTTCCTGCAAAAGATTATACTTTAACATGTACTATAGTAAGATAGTATATATACTGCAAATAAGAATTACATAAAGGATTGAAAATGCTGAGTAGTGTGTGTCATAGATAAGAATTAAATAATGGCAAAACCACAAACATTTCCCCCTCAAAAGTCCTAAAATGAAGACAAGATACCGTGCCAGTTATGGAAACTCAAAATGTGAATGTTCCATGGTACTAATGCTGGCAGGTATTCCGTTAAACAGGGCCCTCATTAAAGCTCAACTCAAGAGGATTCAAGAAAATAAGGCTGGTTTGGCGCACTGCACGGGATTAAGGTGTATTGCAAGGGATTGAAATGCCTTTTTGCAATTAATGCTATTGGTGGGGGATTGTCTCCAATTTCATGAAATTCATTCTATTCCATCCCGTGTTTATGTCATCTACTAGGCATGGTGTAATGCATTCTTTTGATTCCAATACCACGTTTGGGAAAATGTGGAATTTTAATCAATGGACCACATTTCACAATTGATGTCGGTCACCTGTACGCATATGCAGCTTGAATGTCACTTGTAAAAGGGTGCATATGGATGGACAGTGTGGCTAAAACATGCATGTCAATGTGGGGCCCACAGTTGTAGTGGATTTTGAAATCCACCAGAAATCCTGCAATTCACACCATTGGCATTGGAATATGTGATACTGGGATTAATCCAATACTTCCTATTGTTATCAAACACCGGATGACATTTGCATGGGACCAAATGCAATTCCATACCACCTAATCCCATCTAATACCATGCACCAAACAGCATGTATGGTCCGCAAGAAGGATACCTGCAACGCAGCTGACCACATCTTTGTGCTGCCGGATGCTCTGCACCATCCTGCCATCATTCAGGGATATAACCTGGAAGCTATTCTCCCAATTGCCACATGAGATCAAAAAGTTTGCAGATGGTGTTTGCAATGTAGCAAAGCACTGTTTTCCAAGCTCAACATTCTGAGCCAAGGGAGCAGCAATTTTGCGAGGGGAAAGAACATCGGAACCAATTCCAAAAAAGGGATCCTGCAAAAATGTGAATCTGCCTCAGGAAAGAAGTAATTAACACCAAGATATAGAAAAAAAATTCTCATATGCAAAAATATTTAAGGAAAAAAAGAAAAAGAAAATACAAGCCATTAATCAGATTACCGGCCTATTCTCCTACCTGTGAACCAGAGAAGGTAAAGTTTCCACCCAATTGCAATTGAGTTGTCAACCACATCTTGACCGACATGATTAGGCCCTGGTTCACAAGGACAATAATTGAGTCCAGCACGCCAATAAATAATACAGCAGATGTTGGATAAGTTGTATTAGGAATGATTGAAGTCAAAGTGATTGACGCAGGGGCAAAATATAAAGGATGGGCAATGGGAATTGGTGGCCCTCTTCTAGGATGTTTTTTACGGAAGATCTGGATCGGTGTCTGGCCAAAATTTGCTATCTGGTCTTCAATGGCAGATCGTTGCAATTCATCTTCCATGGTATCCAAATCAACAGCACCTTCATATGTTAGGTAATAAAATACATTTGCCGCCTGTAATCCAACATTTGGAGAATGTTAGTGGATTTTAATCTCTGAGAAATTCTTAGGTGGAGTTTGGAAGGGACACGTGCACATTGTGCCTATTTAAATGGGCACTAACTTGCCTTTTGAAATATGCTTTTCTTTAGAAAGTGTGGAACCCCATTCCACATTATGCACAATGGAGATGGCCGTCAAACCAGCTCAAAGGCAGATGAGTTCAATGCGGCATGCAGACAAATTGAGGAAAATGTCCATTTCGGAATGGTTCTAAATATCATCTGAAACAGAGCCGACTCAGGGTTGTCTCCATTTCGGTAGCCAATGAAACGAGTCACCACACTGAAACAGAAGTGGGGCTGACTCGTACCAGTTTCGGTTTTCTAGGCAAGTCTCCGAAACCACTTTTTAGAAGCACAATTTGGGCCAGTTGCAATGCCACTCGGTGCAAAAACAGGTAACTTCCAAAACCAACCTAAACATTTTGCATTTTCTCTATTTAGTATTATGTTATCAAGTCATCAAAGCATACCTCTACAGCAGGCTTGCCACGCTGTTTGTAACCAAATACTAGGTCGATCCAGTGATGAAGATTAGAGCTTACATATTCACTTTCTAAGGCTTCTCGGTTTCTGTGTATGAATTCTTCAGGGGAGCCCTGTGTCATTGATTTCAAATTCAGTTCACTTTTTGAAGGTCACTATCAGAAAAGTTTCAGTTAGGTCTCTCAAAAGAAACAATTCACTCATTAGAAGGCTATGTTGAATTTGATATAAGATGATGTTTCAAGTAAGAAAAAATTACTGACATATTGAAATGGGAACTGCTCACATCATCTCAACTCAGTAGCTGAAAGCTTGATACATATAGGAACCTAACAGCTAGTTAGATGCTTTCTGAAATGTGTTTGACTGACTTATAGTTTGAATCTATGAGTGTTGGCTGTATGAATCACTGTTTAAAGGCATTAAATCACCTAAACTGTCAGAATGGCACGCATCTTGTAATTTTCCATTTCATGGTTTCTACTCAATTTATTTAGCCATTTAAAAGTTTAAAACATCTATATAGTTTTTGTGAGAGAGATTTTTTTTATAGATAATCCTTAAACAATTCCCTGGAAGAAGAAAAATAATCAAGACTTTTGACTTGTTGAATCAGAATTAGTTGGTAATATAAATCATTGTTGTTTAAGGATAGTACCTGGTTAATGAAGGAGAGAGAGCCCATTACGGGCCTAGCATCTTTGGCCTGGGCCGGATTAATTATAGGCATGAGCCCGAGCCCAAGCCCAAGCCCAAGTATGGCTGATTAATAATCAGGTAACCATCACAAAAATGGGTAAATGGTACTGAAACATACGGGTCAACTTGGACACCATTTCAACCATGGTTGTCATTATCGAATCAGTGGACATTTTTATAGAAACATAATGCAAATGTACTTTTATAATGTTAGTGTGTGGGTGTGTTGCGTACAATCTTTATGTGCTCTTCAGGAGTATGTAAGAATGTTCTTGATGCAGGACAATTAACCACTTGCTCTAAAAGCACGAACTGTTAGAGCATGGTGAATCAATCCCACCAGATAAACAAATTTCTTCGTATCACTGGCTGATATTGCTACATGAGACTTACATACCTTTGCCCAAGGTGGGAGGGAAACATCCCCTAAAGGTTCACCATCTTGCTTCACACCCAGATGATAAGAGTTGGAATTCATAAGGAATTCAGGCATGTAAAAGAATTCGGGTATCAACTCCTTCACATCACTTGTATTAGAAAGGCAATTCCGATATGTGCCCTCAATGCTTTGAAAAAGGCGATCAGCATGGTCAAACTTACCACCCTGTCCAAAATTTATAATCCCATTCAGTAAATTGAAATATCAGGAAGTAGTTAAGATGGGCAACTAAAATGAAAAAAGAGAACAAATTGGCATCTCACATAACATATTCAGCCCTGGAAGACGAAAAACAGATTTAATAAAGTTGATAAGCTTATATTGATCAAGTCAATGATAAAAAAGAACTGACTATCTGAATCATGATACCTGCAAATTACGGTGCAGAGCTGTAAAAGGCTCTAACCTAAGTAAGTAATAAAGCACAATCCCCATGCTTGAATAATGAGACCCATAGTAAAAACTGCAAAATAAAACAGAAGGATATTGCTATAAACATGGCACTGAATCGAGTAGCATTAAGCTAGATATCTCGTAGAAGTAATAGAATGAGCCACAATACCAGCTAAGGATGACTACCTTGGAATATCAGGATCACAGAAGTTACGATATCTATCCTCAAAAACCTGTATGAAGCATAAAGCGAAACAATTAGGTGACACCAAAACGAATTGAAGAAATGAGTGCATTCAACATCTTATTAAGTTGACAAGATGACATTAGCCACCCCTAAACAAGAGCTGAAAGAAAATGCACCTCAAAACGCTTCGAATCCAATGCACCAACAGGTTTTGAAAGGTCTCTAAACGTTGAGGACTTGTTAAAGTCGAGTTTTTCAGAGGAATAATCAGCCAATACCCAAGGAAAGACGGGATACTGAGTCAAATCATTATAGGATCTTCCTGCGAGCGTGTTAAGTATCATTAGGTATTCAAAGTTGCTCATGTCCCTTCGCCGCCAACTATCCCTAGCAATTTCTGCCATCTCCTGTGCTATACGTCTATCAATAAAGGAAATAACTCCATTCCTATCCTTGGCACTTCCCTTTGGGAATAATAATTCGTTTCTTGAGGAAACTATCAGTGTTCCAACATCTTTGGCATCTTTTTGGGATGCAAAATTTAAAAATACGGGAGCAACAGAATCATTGAAGAATATCTCTATTGCCGTGTAGCGTAGTAAATACCGAGTCCAGTGGACAGCTTTTATCTGCCAAAAAAAAAAAAAAACCAGAAGAAATTCAAGGCTGGAGGCAGCAGAAGTGTAAGAAAATCCAGACATTAATAAAGCTACACAGTTTTCTACCTTGCAAACATGCCATCTGCGATGACGCTTCATTTTATTAGGCTGGTTTTGAAGCATAGTGTCAGAACTAGTGCCAATGTTATCAATAGTATTGCCTTTCTCAAAGTCCACATCAAAATTCATAACCCCTTTCTGTGACTTGGTAGTATCAGGATTACATAAAACACGAAACCCGTTAAAGACAGATGATCCTCCAGTTCCTTCCACAAAGAATTCCCCAAAGAAATGAAGAATATTTGTCTTGACCGCTAAATGTCCAGCCAATTTTCTCTTTGGTGTTACAAGCACGCATGGAATGAACAAAAGAACCTAGAAAATGAGGAACAAAGTCATTAGGGATGTCATAGGACTCATTAAGGGCCTGTTTGGATGCACACTGAATTCATGAATTTGGCACTCAATGTGTTTGGGTTGGTGTTAATTGATAAATTCACTAATCACCCAATTAGCAAAAGGGGTGTAAATCATGAACTTGGAAATTAAAAAAAAAAATCCCAATTCGAAATCAAGGGCTTTCAAAGTTTAAACTTGAGAATGGTTCTCCACCCTCAATACACATCCATTTGGTACCAATTAGTCCAATGATGTTTGAGATGAATGAGCAATCGAAGTGGACCCCACATGGTGAAAGATCCAATCTTTGACCATTAGCATGGACCATCAAATTTCCAAGCCATTGCTTAGATGGTTATCATCATTGGATTAAGTATTTTTATATTGATGGGCAATCAAAGGTGGACCCCACATGACATATAATAATTAAACCTTTGTCTGGTATTAATACATATGGATCATCCATTTCCTAGCCCCTGATCAATGATGGTTAGGACATCTGATCAAAAATGAATTTCGGAGGGATTGACAATGAAAAGTGGGACCCACAAGATGGGGGGTCCTGGTCATGGATAGGAGATTTCCTAGTAATAATATATATATGGACAATCTATTTACTATCAATTGATTGAATGGTAAAGATCATTATATTAAAGATGACTGTTCAGAGGAATGGGAATTAACGGTAGGCCCATGCCATGGATGGCCCAAATAAAAAATTGAACCTCCTCTATTATAATTAATATAGATCGTCCATTTTCCCAACCATTGATCAAATGATTAGGATCATTTGATCAAAGTGATGTTAAGAGGACTAGAAATCGATGGTGGGTTCCATGTAATGGACGGTCAAGCTCGCTTATAAGAGAGATGGGCGATTCAAAGGTGGGCCCATATGATGATGATGATTAAAAATTTCTATGGTATAATAAATATGGATCATCCATTTACTAGCCAATGATGGTGAGGGTGATGGTGACTCTAGTGATAGTAGCGATGATGATGATTGAGACGATGGGGATGGTGGCGGCGAGAATGAGTCACATCCCGGAGTTAGTCTCAGAAGCCTCTTAGCCCATTTGCTAGGGAGATGGATTTTAATCATGCCACGGAGGACACTGGCCATGGTTCTCGTCCAGATGAACTACAACCCCAACTTGTCGTTAAAAAAACATACACATGTAAGAAGTTACTAAAGAAGGAAACCCAGAAGTAACAGAATTAGAGCAGATATTGACAATATCCATGAGGGGTATACATGGTTGTGGGGGGCAAGGTAGCTCTACATTTGGATCATGGATGGAGGGGAGCTCGATTTCATGCCATAGTATGTATCTGGATCATAAACACAGGAAGTAGCTCGAATTCTAAGCCACAGTATGGATACGGATACGGACCTAGTGGATATGCGACGAGCAACTCCAATAGTTATGGCAGATCGTTTTTCAATTACGGCCAAGAATTCACTTCTGCATACGGGCAGGGATATGGGTAGTAGTATGGATACCTAGGAGTTTCATTTATGCCCATGCTAGATCCCTATTAGCCACAGACTGTAACGATTACGCAGTACCCACAGATGGGCATATTGGTTCAGTTAGGAGAGGATGAGTACCAACGATATGTCAAAGAATATCTTTCTTTCTCTTTCTTTCTTTCTTTCTTTTTTTTTTTTTAAAAAAAAATAAAATAAAGGCGACAATTTATTGATAGCCATGCCGAAAGCACGAAAAGAATACACAATTGAAACTAAAAAGCACGAAATGCAACAGCGCCGCTGAACTAAAAAGCCACACTAGCAGAAAGAGGAGCAATCTTCGCTCCCTTGGTGTAAGGGGCACAACTAGTCACTAAAGCTCTAGCTGTTTCAATCACTCTTTCCACTGACATCCCACCATTTCTAAAACATTGCTTGTTTCTTTCCTTCCACGTAGCCCAAAAAATAGCCATAATGAGAATACCCCCATTACCTTTCCCGGCTTTACCAACATTGCAACCATGCCACGCCCATCAAAGCATATCCACGGAACTTGGCATGACGGAAGAAACCTGATATTCTGCAAGAAACAAGTCCCACACCTTGTGAGTGAAAGATCAATGGATGAATAGGTGATCCATAGACTCTGCATTTGCCATACATAGCAAACAAATGTTTGGGAGAATTGGGCACCTTCGTTGAAGATTATTAAGAATCAACACTCTTTTCGACTAACCAACCACACAAAAACTGCCACATGGGGAGGAGCACCGTAGAAGCAATGATGAAATAGATGGTGTGGCTCATTGGCCCTGCTAGGCTCTGTCAGGGTCTTAAAGGAGCAGACTGAAAATTTCCTGGACCGGTGCGCTTTCCATATCCATGCATCTTGATCAATAGAAGGAGATAGGCTTGAGATGGGGAAGCAATTCGATATACTCAAATGTCTCGGCATCCATGAGATTTTGATGACAAGGGGGACACCACACAACCATACCTTTGGAAATAGAGAAACAACGAGATACAACAATGCCTCGATCAGGAGCAAGAGCGACAATCGATGGGAAAACTTCCTATAATGGTCTATCCCCACACCAAACATCTGCCCCAAATCAAATATGATTCCCATTCCCAATAGCAAAGGCTATGTTTTTGCGGACTAAGTGCTCTATCGATGCTATTGCTTTCCAAATACTAGATGCACGATAAAAGGAAGATCTTTTAACACTTTCATTGGTGTCATACTAACTAGCTATTGTCTCCCTCCACATCCGACCTTCTTCAGTACCAAACTTCGATAACCATTTCCCTAAAAGAGCTTGCTCCCCCCTTGAAATTGGCTTCCATACCACACCCCAGCGAAGTAGGTGCCATCCTCATTCCCTTTCCAAAAGAAATTCCTTCCAAGCTTTTTTAGCCTTTACAACACCGAGCTGGGACACTTGAATAAAGGCATGTTTGAAAAAGCTGCTTGGAGAAGAGTAAGTCTTCCGCCATAGGAAATATATTGACCTTGCCACGTAGCCAACTTTCTCTCCATTCTCTCCACCACTGTCCTACAAATGCCTTGTAGGCTTCCCAATGCATAAAGGAAGGCCCAAGTTTGTAGATAGGAAAGATCCTACCTAACACCCAAAAAATGAAGACAGATTGAAGGTCCTCCGTTGAAACATGAACCTTGAGCAACTTGCTTTTGGCAACATTGATCTTCAATCCCGAAACGGCTTCAAAGCAAACTAGGATTTTCCTAAGATCATCCATCGCTACTACATTGGCCTCACAAAAAAGAATCGTATTGTCCGTGTATTAAAGATGGTTGATTTGCATCCCACTTTCTATGAGCTTGAACCCGCTAACCAAACCCCCCTCTTCCCCCTTTCGAAGTCATGTGATCCAAAAAACCCTAATCGACATGATCATAGGCCTTTTTCAAATCCAAATTGTAGAAGATGCCGCTTTGCTTCTCTCTATACAAGAATCAATGCATTCATAAGCGATGAGTGTAGTATCAAGAATTTGCCTCCCCATTATGAATGCCCCCTGATTTTCAGCAATTACCTTGGACAACACACCTCTGAAACGTGATGCTAAGATCTTAGCTAAAATCTTGTACGGACTGCCTATTAAATTGATTGGCCGAAAATCTTTGAGTTGCTCCGCCCCTCCAATCTTGGGTAGCAAAGCAATGAAAGAAGCTCCCAAATCAACTGATAGCCTGCTATGCTTGTGAAACTCAAGAAGGAAGTCCATTACATGACATCTTTCTGGAGGATAGACCAAAAAATCTGAAAAAAGGTAATGAGGTAACCATCAGGGCTTGGAGCCAGTGTTCGAAGTATCAGTATTGGTACAAGTTTCGTTGGCGGAGGATATGGAAACAATATTGATATTGCCGAAAATATCGCTAACAACTGGAAATGTGGGAAAACATGGGGAAAACGGTAGAATTTTTAGTGAAACTTTAGGAGATGCTAAAATACACATATTTGCATAGTTAGGAATAAAAAGTTTACAAAAAGAATGTATACCTAGTAAGTTTTCATTTAATAGGGGCTTAAAAGCATGTGTCGTCGTAAGAAACAATCTAACCATCCATCTATCCAACCTTCCATGCAAACATTCATCAATATTACAAAATATTGACAAGTCATGATATTTTGCCAAAAAATCGTCAACAATAGGAAAGGAAATGAAAGATTGTGGTCTTGATATCGCACATGTTGTGATAACGATAATATTGAGATACTATCAATATTAGAACGACAAATTGAAAACTGCTTACAACAATGTGCTCATAAAAAAATGAAATTTAATTTTTTTATAATAAACAAACTTTCTGTGATATCTTTACGTTGGCGATATTATTGAAATATGGCTGATACACATGTGATGCAAGCGTTACTTAAAATTTCGTAGTCGAAAATTTTGACGATATCAATACATTGGCAATATAAGCGACGTCTAGAATTTACACAATTGAAATTATTGGCGATATTGATACGTTGGTGATACTTAGCGATACATTATTGATGCCTGAAATTTCTAATACTACTGGTGTTATCAGTATCGCCAAGCTGGAGATAATGATAATATCGGAGATACTTCGAAAATATCATAGATAATTCAAACAATGCCTGGAGCTTTGTTCCCACACATGGAATCAACGACCGCCTTGACCTCAAGTGAAGAAAATGGGGATTCAAGGAAATTGGCATCCCCTTCAAACAGTTTATCAAAGTCCCAAAAATCCAACCGTGGTCTATTCCACATTTCCCCATAAATAGTTGATTGTAGTTGTAACACCCCGAACTTTTCAATACCCGAGTATTGAAAGTTCTCGAGGTTACCATGAAATTTAACTTATTATGTACATGTGTACGATACCAATTTAACTATCCCAACCTCATATCTATTCTCCGACACAAATCTGACTGTTGGGAATAATCTCCATTCATAGATCAAGCTATCCAACCATTGATTTTAAGACAAGATCATCATCTGTTCAAGTATTCCCACTTGTCCATCATAACCAACCGTTCAGTCAACTATCCATCGATAGGTAAAGATATCTGACAGTCCACTTTGAGTTTGGACAACCTAATCATAGTAAACTAACTGCTTGATATTTGCATCCGCTCGTACTCATATCAAATTGAGATTCTGATCCGTTCATCTTGTTCACCACCTATGAATATGCTTAACCCACCATCAGAAGTACAATCTGAGAAACTTATACATGTGAACAAGTCACTTCAATCTAACGGTATACATGTTCTACCTCTTGATCACTCCAGAAATCTACTTGTGTTAATCCGTTTACAAAACCGACCGTATAACCACCTACATACATGATCAGAGTACTAACCATCAAGTTTTTCTATTTTTAACATGTCATCTGATCGTTCATCATATTTGGATCCGCCAAACGGGCCGCCTAAATATCAGAATGAACAACTCAGTTCGAAGATCATAAGGTATATGCCGCAACTACCGGCTAACTTCTCTATTAGATATATGAAAGCATTGATTTAGACCTCGGGGCAGTATAGTCCATTAAAAAGGCATCTTGGTTATCTGTAAGCAATCAAGGCTCAAAATGGAGCAATAGAAAGAGAATGAAAAATAAAGAATGTCTATCAAATTTCAATGCATTTGGATGTAGTCCAACTTTACAGATGGTGGAAGTTGTAGAAATAAAAGGTGACAAAATCGTAAATACTTAATGCCATTAACCTATACCATTGAATTCTAGATCACATGGTTCCCACGATTTGTTTGATGTGAAATTTTATACCGTGCCTATGTATCATAAATTAACCATACATGTCAAATTTCAACCCTTAGATCATTGTAAAAGTGACTCACTTAACAAATCAGCCCCTTAACCGTTGATTTTGGTGTTCATCGAGTGAAGAAACCTCGTGGGTAGTCGTAGTAGGATTTTTCCTTTCATATGAACGACTTGAATTGCCCATCATATAGACTAAGTGTAAAATATAAAGACCCCACTTTGGTAGGTTGTTCCTTAGGCGCGAAGTTATCCTGTCAAGGCATACCAACTCCTTATAAATCTGGATCTTCCGATTTAACCACTTTCCTCCATCCATCGCAACTCAACTTTGGACCACACTTTGGTCTTATATGACTACGAGGTTATACAAAATTTAGGCCCCGATCTATGATCCTACACCGTTAAAGGTTGAAGCGAGTTCCTTCCTTTTGTACAAAAGGTGAAATTTTAGATTTAGGTTTTTTCCACCATCGATCAACCAAAATTGGGCCCTAATCATTAAGTGTGGACGGTTAATTGAGATCAAGTTTGTTTTGGTACTCGTTAGGAGAATTTTCAAGATAGGCCAATTTAAATTTCGAATCACCAAGAAAATCATATACCCCGGCTCTATTCGACGACCCTGACATAATGGACGAATTAGATTTAAAGAAAGATCGTCAGAAAAGGAAAAATTGGAGAAACTCAATCCAAGTGGGATGTGAAACACACCCCTCTCGCACGCCTACTCCGTTTAAAAAGGGGTGTGTGTTCCCCTCTCCACTCATACGCCCAATCTCCCAACGCCCAAGGAAGAGAGAGAAAGAGAGAAAGAGAAGGAGAAAGAGAGAGAGAGAGAAAGCGAAGAGAAAGAGAGAAAGAAAAAGAAAAAGAAAAAGAAAGAAAGAGAGAGAAGGAGAGAGAAAGAGAAGGAGAAGCCTAAACGCCCTCTTCCTTCTCCATATGTAAGGTGTCTCCCTCTTGATCAAGCGATGTCATGATTCATGTGAAAGCTTTTCATGTAGAAACTTTCTTACATGGATATCAACTTAGGGTTTAGATCTAAGGCTAAGGTGAGAGATTTCTTTAAGCTTACATAAATTTGAGTTGATATGATCTATCTTGCCCTTTACATGCTTCCGTGTTACCGTGAATCCTCCCTGCAATTATTTGATTTACCATCATCAATCATCCTTTGGGAATTATGGTTAAGGTATGATTTTAATTATGCATGATCTTTATAAATTTATGTGAGGTTATGGATACAAGCTTTGCCCTTGCGCTTTACCAATTTTGTTGAGTTAGCTATTGCTACTCTTCTCTTTTGTTGAGTTAGCAATTATTACTCTCCTCTTTTGTCGAGTTAGCCATTGCTACTTTCCTCTTTTATTGAGTTAGCCTATCACTACTCTTTTCTTTTATTGAGTTAGCTTATAGCTACTCTTCTCCTTTATTATGTTAGCCTTGTGCTACCTCCCTTTATGGCTTGAGCATGTCTTAGAATTTTAGAACTCCCATAATTCAATTTATTTTCTCTTTAGTTTAGGTGATGTGTTAAAAGTATCACAACTAGTGATTCAAAAATTTTATCATGGACGTAATGCGCTCTGGGTAGAGACCCTCTTGGTCGATGCGTAATTCCATGGGTTTGGGTAGTGGTGCACAAATCGATGTAAGTAATTCGCAATGCATGTTACATCACTTCTGGGATTGGATGTCGCAAATAGTTGCTCCGTGAACAAATCGTGTCACGCAATTCATCCGACTCATGTGTTGTGCCATCTGGAGGTGTTCACATGAATCCACGGTAGCGTTGGACACGCCGATGAATCTCGGTAGTGTGAGAATGTGGGGCTAGCCGGGTTTTCTATGAATTATATTCCACATTGTGATGATCACTACGTATGATGAGCTGTACACACTTTGCTAGGCATGCATTCATATATATACTGGTTGCGCATACTGATGCCATTCGTAGTGGTGGAGTACGAGACTTATCAGAACCCTTACATTATTTTTATGAATCTCTTGAATTATTGTTAATCTTAAAGGATAACCATCACCATGAGTAGGGCATTAACCCTCTCCAACCGTACAGATAATGCAAGTGATGTACAGATTGAAGACCTAGAGGACCATCTCCCTATGGAAGATTATACTGAATGAATAAGAAGATAGTTTTATGATTTACTTTTATATTTCCGCTACAAACTCGATAATGTAATGTGCTCCTATTGAGAGGGCATTTGATAATTTATTGAATTTTTTTACTCTAATGAAATAATAAATATAGACGATTTTATTCTCCTGAATGGTTACCTTCGTGAATGTAACCGAATGTGATCTAAATGAAAAAAAAGGTGCGATTTTTAAAGCATCCAATTTATACATTATTAACACCCGGTTTTCTTGGGGACGAGTATAAACTCTGGCCGTGAAAATTTTGGATGTTACAATAGAAGGCAACAATGGAATCGCAAATCTTACCTTCGTCCGAAGTTGTTTCACTGTCTACAACCAAGTTGCTAATTCGATTGCATCTGGCCCCAACACACACAATGCACTGGAAGTATCGAGTATTTTATCTCCCTCGAGCCAAATAGCTCTCGATCGTTGCCGCCATTTTATTTCTTCCTCTTTCGCTCTGCTAGCATTCTTGCATAACGGGGCCTCCCTCTTGACTTTATCCTCCTCTAATAAAGATCCAGTCTCCACTGCCATATCTAATTTGTGAATTTCCGTAGCCATGTCATCAAACTCAGATTCTCTAACCCCTCACACCTCCTTTCAGACTTTGATTTTTTCTTTTAGAAGTTTAAGTTTCCCGTGGATCCGGAATCTGACATAACTAGCAACCTCCAGAGCATTCCACAATCTAGCTACAAGGTCAGAGAGAATCTTCACTAGTACTATTCTACTATGACCGGGGCATAGTATTGTCAATTTGTGGAGCAACAGTTCTATTCCTAGCCCTGATGGAGATGATGATTACAAGCCACCGCACAACTCTGTGGGTTTAGGCCACAACCAGTCACATCATTCATAGGTATATTTCTCAAATTCTAATTCTTTTGCTTTTGACTGAATTGGTTGTGTTTTCATAAATGTCTTTTTTACATTTATGAATGTTATGAACTCACTCTGAATATAGTTGCATTAGTTCAGTCAAACAACGCATAGCTTAGGACCCATACAAAGAAAGCCTATTATGTGCACTGTTTTTTGAGATGTTATTATGATTTAAAAGTGTGTATTAAGGTTTGTTTTAATAATCCCTGAAGTTTCATGCAAAAATTTAACCAATTTTCCAATGTTTCCCCATGTTTCCCAAAAAGTGTGATCCATTACCTGATACCAATGTTCGAAATATCGGTATCGCGTTATGTATTGCACCCTTGGAATATATATATGTATCGGTTATCGCACATGATATATCGTTTGTATTGAGTAATTTATCGCACTTTTTGGGAAACATGAGGAAACATTGGGAAAATGGTTGAATTTTTCAATGAAACTTCAGGGATTGTTAAAAAAGACTTGAATACACACTTTTAAATCATAACATCTCAAAAAAGAAGTGCACGTAATAGGTTACCTTTGCATACGGTCTTAAGCTATGCATTGTTTGATTGAACTAATGCAACTATATTCAAATTGAATGCATAACATTTAGAGTATATGTGATAATCATTTCATCAAACACTCCTAAATATTTTGAAATTAGTCTCAATTGACAGCTGGTTGAAGGGAAATTTTGAATTTTTTTAAAAAAATATTTTTAATTAAAAAATGATATTTATTTTCTGAAAATCGACAAGGACTTGACAAATCAATAGATCAACCCTCATTCATGCTTGTTTTCATGTTTGGAGTGCAACATTGCAAGCAATTTCGAAAAAATTGAGAAAATTTTGAATTTTCTCCAAATTTTCCCAATTAGACCACCTACACTCAAATTTCGAAATTAGAGCTTATGTGATGATCATTTCATCGGACACTCCTAAATACTTTGAAATTAGTCTCAATTGACCTCTAGTTGAAGGAAAATGTCAAAAAAAAAAATATGGAGAACATGAAGAACCAATGGATATCAAAATCAAAGCTACAACTTGATGATTTTTCATGCAAAATATGAAGAACCAATGGATTTGTAATCATTTGACACTAATTTAACATAATTTCAACAAAAAAGGATCAGAAATTGAAAATGCTCATTGGATCAAACATGTGAGATATATCGGCACTAACTGTGTGTTTCGTATCACACAAGTGGGATACAAGATGTATCGTGGGATATAATGGCGGATATCGTTGATATTTAAAACATCGCCCAATACAAACAATATATCCCATGCGATAATCGATACATATTTGTATCCCAAGGGTGTGATACGTAACGCGATACCAATACTTCGAACATTCCATTAGGATCATCATATTGGAGTGGTTTTGGCAATTAGAGGTGGGACCCATATGTTGGTCAAGATTAATGATCGAACATTTCACTATTAATCTATGTGGACATCTATTTTCCTTAACCATTGATTGGATATTTAGAATTATCCCATCAAAGATGAAATGCATAATGGATGGCTTGGATCCATCATTGGAACATTTTTATATTATGATTTCGACTAATAATTTCGATGACCATTGATTGGATGGTTTTAATTGTCCAATCCTATGTGATTTCATGGGACTTGTTACCTATCTCCTGAAATGTAAATTTGATAAGCCCAACCAAAAGACAAATCTAGAAAATCATGAATTTGACAAGCAAAACCCCCAACAACTAATTGGCTAATTAATGAACTTACAGTTTCATGAAGATACCAATTGATGAACTTTAAAATCATAAATTGTCTAATTTCATGCATCCAAACAGGCTGTTATTATTTTCCATATGAAATCACAGGAACTAAATGATACTCAACCCGAGAATATGAATATCCTCCTTGGCTCCTAGAGGGGCCCACTGATTTGAGATTCAAACTGTAGATCTAACGGGTTTCATGATAAGAGAATCTAACTCTCAATTGATGTTCTGCAAATAATCAGTCAAGAACATAAATGCCGCAACAGTCCACATTTTAATGGACTAAGGCCATAGTTTGAGAGCTAGAATGTACCAGTATGGGAGATTTTAGGTGAACAGTTCATCATCTGTGGGGCCTGTCAGATCAATAATCTGACCAACAAACAATAGGCCCCAACATGTACAAACTCAATCCCTGACAAAAGTATTCATAACATTCCGTTGAGGATCACACAATTCCTTAAAAAAGATACTTCACAATGTCACTCATACCTCACCTTTCAAAAAAAAATAAAAATAAAATCTCTCATACCTCACTTGTTTCTGTATCTGTTGCACTTGATGAAGGATCCTTAATATCCTGGACAATATCCTTCTGATCCATGGAGTCTTTCACATACTCTGAACACTGGTTATCTGAAGAATCACTGTGAATAGCGACCGCCTGCCCACTTGACTCAGTTTCTGTTTCACAAGGTTCTGAGGTTCCCTCTTCTGTAATACCACGTATACCTTTCAAGAGAAAGCGCTTCATTTTCTCGGGAAAATGGCCTTCATTGATGATATGGTTGGTGTCATTACAAGAGGCAGTGGCAGGAGGCAGGCAGAGCTGTTCATCAAAATGATAATTCCTTTTCAGTTTTAGTCTCCTCCGCCATCTGTCTTCTGTCTTATCAAGTTTCCAGTGTGTCACGGTACTATTTGGAAAAGGATTAGCTGACCATGGACCTCTCTCATCAATCAAAGCACGAAACATATGTACCCACTTCTCCTGTTGATAATATATTGGTTATTATTGTGCATGCTGATGAAAGCTTCATTTGGAAGCAAAAACAAGTGCAATGTCCACAAAAATTTCAAAGATAAATATGACAATGAATAGAAAACTGTATCTTACAGCAACAATTTGCTGGTCTTCATCATATGCAAGCTGGGAAACAACTCTCCTGCTGTCATCTGAAGAGAGTATGGCGATCAAGTTAGCTTGGATCTCATCTTCGAAGGCTTTCTTCTGGGTAAGCTCTGCAGAAGCAGCTTCATCAATCCTAAAACGAAGCTCCTGCAACTGCTTTGTGCGATCTGCTTTTGAAGTTTTTATGTATTTTGCTTCATCAACAACCTGAACAAACATTTAAAGCACGAGATTGAAGAAAAATTTAATCCAATAGATAATGCAATCAACATAATAAGTTAAAAGGAAATAAGATATGAAGACACTTCACTCTAATTCGGAGCTAGCTTAAAAGGATGTTGGTGGGTACCAACGTAAACTGTCCTATTGGGAGAAGACAAACACCACAATTTGCACCATAAACAGGTAACATTTTGGAATAAATAGTGTGATTTGCACCATAAATGCCATCCAGGCTAACAGCTCAGATAGCTTGGCTCAAATGTTCGGGATAATTTCCAAGGGAAAATCCCAATAATTAATAAACATGATACAGAATGTAGACACAAATTGGCACCACGTAAAAGTTTGTGACATACCGCAACAAGAACTCGGTCTTTTTGAATTAAATTGTCAATGGAGCCAGCTTCTTTTATATTGCTACTTGAATCAGATGAATCATCTCTTCCTAAGATACTAGTGGCAAGCATGGACTTCCCACAATTAACAGTCTCTCGAATCAAGTGTGATATAACATGAAAACGGGCCCCATCATCCAGCATTCCATATTGTGACCTCACAATGAGCAAGCACCTGAGACAAGTATGAGAAGATACAACCGTATAAGATAAAGTCATGCAATTAACCTATGATTCTTCCATTTACATCAACGAAGAAAGAATCTTCCATGATCAATTTTGAAGGAAAAAAATCATGTATAACATTACGATTCTATAGTGAAAAACGTACCAAATAAAAAGCTGCAATCTGCTCTTGCTTTGCTCATCATCAGCTGTGAGAAGACAAGGAAGAAGTGAAATGAAATGCTGCACACATCTTGATGCTCGTTCTAGACCAGATTCACAGAGATATAGGATCACTAGTCTGAAAACAATTCTTGGACATTTTTCTCCTCGCAATAGCATAGCCTTATCAACATATTTATTTGATTTTCCGCCCAGGGCATTGCCAATTCCTCCTGAGACAACTACTGCTGCCATTTCAGCAGCAGGGATATTCAATGATTCTACTAAGCCACGCGCTCTTTGGCCAAAAGAGGGCCCCCCTGTAGTTGAAGCTTTGGGGAAAATCTTACTTGGCCCCTTATCATTCATCTCACTAATAAGAACCCACATTTTGTCATATAAACTCCACCACCCATCTTCCATTACATCTTCATCTGAGAAAGGTTGCTTAAAGCCCTGTGGATAGCTGCAAGTGACATGGTTCCAGATCATAAATGGGTGCATGAGCCATGAAGAACAGTAATCATAAAGTAAGAAAAAAGGCAATAACATTGGCATGTCAAATAATGGCATGCCCATGTGTTTTTACACCATAAACCATGATAAGCTCAAGCATCTTAAGTGATGATTGGCTCTCCATTGCAAATGAACACAAAAGTAAAATGTTGATTACTACAATAATTAACATGAGTGAAAAAGAACCAAACCCACCATTTTTTAACAAGAAAAAAAATCCACTCAAGATCTCAATTTTCATGATAATGGACAGCATAATCCTGTTTTGTTGAACTACTCTCAAAACAATCACAACATAGTTGCATAAAGTGTGAAGCAGCAGGCAAGAGCTCATTTGGTGCGAGGATGCAGCACAACTGCTTCAAAATTGTTAGTGAGTGCAAGCCTGGGAAGCAGGAGTGGACCGTATGTAGAAGGTTCTTGCAACCAGTGTTCGAAATATCAGTATCGCACAATGTATCGCACCCTTGGGATACAAATACGTATCGGTTATCGCATGGGATATATCGTTTGTATCACATTTTTTGGGAAACATTGGGAAAATGGTTGAATGTTTCAATGAAACTTCAGGGATGGCTAAAAAGGACTTTAATACACACTTTTAAATCATAACATCTCAAAATAAAAAAAGTACAGACAATAGGTTTCCTTTGTATAGGGTCATAAGCCATACGCTGTCTGATTGAACTAAGTCAACTATATTCAAATATAATGTATTACACAAATATAAGCTTGATTGAAAACTTTTATTGCCCTCACAAAGTTTTTAATGGTAGGAGTTCAATCCCCATTGTTTTGTGTGGTGGGGTCCACTTGAGCTTTGGATTTGACCTATTATTTGTCTTATGACCTAAACTAATCTCTCCAAATGGATGTACAAAATGGATATACAATACGTACATTTATGTGGGCCCACCTTTGATGATATGTTATGTATCCACTATGTTCATTCATTTTTATGGATCCTTTTAGAACGTTTTTCCAAACATTACGTAAAATCTCAGGTGGACCACACCACAAGAAACATTGATTATTGAATGTTCACCATTAAAAATATATCAATGCCTACTTTAAGTAGATCCTTAATGTTTATTTGTCATCCAAATCGTTGATAAGGTCAATCAAAACTGAATGAAGGAAATATACAAAGATTAGTGTAAACCAAAACTTTTGTGGCCTATAAAATACTTTTAACGGTCATTCACCAATTTTTCTGGTGTGGTCCACCTGAGATCTCGATCTACTTAATTTTTCGTATAATGTCCTTAAATTATATGGAAAGATGGATGGACGGTTTGGATAAAAAATATACTGGACCCAACAGAGCCCATTACACACGCCTGTCCATCTGTGCGCATCAATTAAAAAACTACCCAGACTGCGTCCTACCACAGCCGGTCTCCAGCTGAGAACGGGCAGCACCTTTGATTGGCCACTGTGATGTATGGGTCTTATCCACACCGTCCATCCGTTTTTTCCGTATCATTTTAGGGTATACGCCCAAAAATTAGGAAGATCCAAGGCTCAAGTGGACCACACCACAGGAAGCAGCGGTGATAATGACTCTCATCGTTGAAACTTTTCAAGGGCCTACCATGATGTTTATTTTCCATCCAACCTATTCATAAAGTTAAGTAGACCTGGATGAAGAGAAATCACAAATATCAGCTCCATCTAAAACTTCTGTGGCACCCAAAAAGTTTTCAACGGTAAGAGTTTAATCCCCATTGTGTACTCCACTTGAGCCTTGAATCTGCCTATTTTTGGATTTATACCCTATAATGATACGAAAAAAATGGATGGACGGTGTGGATAAGATCCATACATCACGTGGCCACTCACGGAAGCGGATTAGTTGGTGTACCACACACCAGCTATATAGCTGCTGTGGGTACGTGTCGTGCGAAGACGAGCGCTGACACTCCTCGAGCTCCAAATTATACGACCGGTTCAAAGGAGATCAAAATTACATGGCCTACAATGATGTATTTATTATATCCACACCATTAATCCATTTTGCGAGATCATTTTAGAGGATGAGCCAAAAAATGAATCATATCCAAAGCTCAAATGGACCACACCACATATAGCAGCTGTGATAATGATTTTCACCATTAAAACATTTGTAGGGCCCACCATAACGTTTATTTTCCATCCAATATGTTCGTAAGGTCACAAAGACCTGGAATAAGAGGGAAAACAAATATCATATTGAACCAAAACTTCTGTGACCCCAAAAGGTTTTCAATGGTAGACGTTCAATCTCCCACTGCATTTTTCAGTGTGGTCCACTTGTTCCTTAGATTTGTCTTATTTTTCAGCTCAAGACTTACGATAAGCTCGCCAAATAGATGGACGGTTTGGATACAATGTATACCTCATAATGGGACCCACAAAACTTGTTAACGTCAGTACAACAACTATATAGCTGGTTTGTGGTGCACCACTAGCTAATTCGCTTCCGGCACTCAAAGCGCTGCTTGTTCCCACCTTTCAAAAAAGATGGCGTCCTCAAAAAAGGCTTCCGAAGCCATTCTCGCTGCAATAGGAATAGGGTTCTGGTCATCTCGGAACCCTGAGTGGCCCCACCGTTCCAATCACTCAATCTTCTTTCCCAGGTACCGATATCTCCTCTTAAGAAAGATTCTTCCCCCCCCCTCCAATTTTATTTTTTCCTGATTTTCCGGTAAATCTGCGGATACAACACGATAGTATCGCTAATATCGGTGATTTTGCAAAGAAATCGTGTGATATTGTGCGATATATCGCATGATAAAAAGAATTTTGGTTTTTTTTTTAAAAAAAATTTCCGGGGGTATCGGATGGGTTTCGTCTCGCTGTGCAGCGATAACGATAATATCGGCCGATAGTATCGATATTTCGAACACTACTCGCAACTAAGTTCTCAACAGATTAAGGTAAACATCACTTTGGGTCATTGTTGCAAAGTAGGATTTAGCGAGGCAGTTGGTAATGAGGTTAAGATTCAGAGAAGATTTGGGCAAAGATCAAGAATTTAATTCATCAAAAAAATAATACGTAAAAATTTTCTTGATTGATTTAAACCCAGGTCATCTGCAATATAATGCACCTCATTCTATGTACAACGGAAAAGGAAATTAAATGAGGTTCATGCATTCCTCTAGTTTCATTTACACAGAAGAAACACTTCCAAGGAATCTGCGTTAGATATGTAACTAATATCAATAGATATATGTTGATTTTTTTAAGCAATCAAAATCAACACCACTTCAAATTTCAAAAGAAAACGAAAAGTAAACCGGAGCTAAAACAATAAAACAAAATCAACTTACATACTAAACCATCTAGCATTGGTAGTTGGCTAAATCATTAATCAAACCATTCGTGAAACAAGCCAACTACTAAACTAACATGCGATGATCAAAAGCTCATTATTAGAAAAAAGAAAAGAAATGAGTGACGATGGGTTTTTTTCTTCGAAAGATGATGCATTTTATTAAGGCCAAAGGCCAACAAAGAAAGACACAACACAAAAAAAGAAAAGAAACATAAAAACAATAATCAAAGAAAGAGAGGAAAAAACAAAATACAACCCAACCCAGAAAAAAGCCTCAACACTCCCACTTAGATAACATACAAAAGGCCCAACATAGCACCCTATTCGCCGAACTTTGTTGGTTTTGGAAGGCCCTGTTGTTTCTCTCAAGCCAGAGGGACCACAATAGAGCCAATAGAGCATGTCTCCATTTTGGGAAGGACAAACAACCACCCGAGTCTCTGTGCCAAGACCAGAAGAGGACTTCAATTGATTGAGGCATAACCTAAGATAGGCTAGATGATTGAAGAATGCCTGACCAAACAATCCTGGAGAACAAATAGTGGATGAAGAGGTGATCCACAGATACTTCTGCAGAGAAGCATAAGATGCATACGTCGGGGAGCATCAAACCTCTTTTATGGAGATTATCAACTGTCAGGATCCTCTTCTTGCTGACGAGCATCGCGAAGGTAGCGACTTTGGGTGGAGCACTAAGAGACCAAATGATGGAGGAACAATGACCTCTATCCTCAAAGACAGACGGAAGGATGTTAAAGAAGAGGGAACAGACTGAGAATCTCCCAAACTTGTCAAGGCTCCAAGACAGCAAGTCCCTCTCAATCGGACTAGTAGAGTAAGCCCTATAAGCAAGATAAGAGGAGAACCAGGCCATCAATTTTAGAATCGTGAAGATTACTACGACCGGGGGGGGGGGGGACTGGGGGCAAACTCTACCACCTTCCGGTAAAGCCACTCAAGTGGGAGTCCCCACACCCAGTGTCTTCCCAAAATCTAACTCCGGAACTCTCCCCAATAACAAATTTGGCACCATGAAACACAAGAGGATCAACCCTAGAAATAGCCTTCCACACGTGGGAAACACGGTGCAAGGACGAGTCTTTGGTCCACCAAGCCGTGGGAATCAGACCCATACTTGTTAGTGACAATCCTACGCCACAAGCTAGACTCCTCAGTGCTGATTCTCTAGGCCCTTTTTCCCAACAGAGTAGAGTTAAACAGGTCAAGACTCCCAATTCCTGCTCCCCTTCACTAGTCAGAAGACAAGCATATTTCCAATTTAGAAAATGAAATTTGTCATTGGGGGCTCCACCTTGCCATAGGAACTTGCCCAAGTCTATCTATCCGATTAAGGACCACCTTTGGACATCTAAACAAGGACATGAAGTAGAGAGGCATATTGGGTAAGGCATCTTTACTAAGTCTAAGTCTACCCCCTAAAGAAAGTAATTTTCTCTTCCAAGGACTGAGCTTACATTCCATTCTCTCCACAACCACAACCTAAAGATGAATCACAGGCTTGCCCAGACATAAAGGCAGACCTAGGTAAGAGGAAGGGAAGGCTCCTATGCCATAGCCAAAAGAGTCAGCTAGGGAGGAGAGCTCTTCCTAAAATGTATGTATAACAAGGATCTCAGATTTGGACAAGTTAATTTTCAGTCCAGAGATTGGTTCGAACCAACAGGTAGTAGCCCTTAAATTGGACACCATATGTTCCTTAGCCTCACATAACATAATGGTGCCGTTTGCAAACTGCAAATGAGAAATATGTTCTGGAAAATTAGCCACAAAAGAAATCTTTGAAGAAACCCACCTCCTGGCTCGGAGAAAGAATTCTACTCAGAGCTTTAGAAACAATCACAAAGAGGAAGGGGGTCCTCTTGTCGAAGGCCTCGAGAAGTTTTTTTTTTTTTTTTTTTTTAAATCGAAGGGGGAGCCATTAATAAAGGCAGAGAACGAGGCCGAAGACACATAACATTGGACCCAACTTTTCCATTTTTCACCAAGCTCATTCTACTTAACATATAATCAATCTCAATTAAACTGGTCATAGGCCTTTTCTAAATCCAATTTACAAACCACATCTTTGGTGCCCGATCCGTGGCAAGAATCCAAACACTCATGGGTTATGTGAGCACCATTGAGGATCTGCTGGTCGGATATGAAAGCACTCTGGAAAGGTGAGATCACTCTTTCCAGGATCGGTCTAATTCTATGGCTTAAAATTTTAGAAACAATCTTATAGGGGCTCTCAATCAGACTAATGGGTCTAAAGTTCTTTAGATAATTCGTGACAGAGCCTTTGGGAATTAGGGCTAGGAAAGTGCGGCCCAACTTTGGGGTAAACCGAGCAGAGTAAAAGAACTCGACCACAAAAGCAAAGAGATCCTTATGGATCAGATCCCATAAAGATTGAAAAATGGCCAAAGGAAAACCATTCGGGCTATCCTGTCCTAATCCCAAACTGCTTCCTTAACTTCCTCCAATTGGACAGGCACCTAGATTTGGACGCTTCCTCAAATGAGAGAGCTTTGAAGGTTAGGTTGTCTAAGGATGGCCCTGCTCTCCCATCATCAGGCAACATATTTGAGAAGAATTGAATGATAGCCTTAGAGATAGAATCTTGTATGAAACCTTCTTTCCATCGACTATTAGAGAAGAGATACAATTAGCCCTGGCTATATACCATAAAAGTATTTGGTATTTTTATCACCTTCGTTAAGCCCAAGAGCTCTAGGGTGGTGACGCAATTTTCTCTCAAGGTCTTTCACCCTAGAAGTGTAACAAGAAGAAAACTTAGCTTTGGTTAGGATTTCATCATTCGATAGGGCTCCCGCTTCCTCCTTAATGTCCAACACCTGGATCTCCCCCAGAAGAGCATCCATCTCTTGCTCCCGAAAGTACAAACCCTCACGCTTCCAAATAACTAGCTTAGATTTCAGCAGCTTCATCTTTCTTAAAAGAACAAAGCCAACATGACCTACAACATGGAAGGAAGACCACCAATCAGAAACTAGGGTACGAAACCCATCGACCTCAAGCCAAGAAAGCTCAAAGCAGGAGGGTTTTGGACCCCAATTAATCTCATTCACTTTGAGAAGAATTGGACAAACGATCTGAAATAGGTTTGGCAATCCTCTTTGACAAGACAGGGGGAATTTCTGGATCCAACCAGGGGAAACAATAAACATGTCCAGTAACGACATCACTAGAGGGGATTGCCCATTAGACCTAGTGAATTGAATACTTCCTATCGGGAGATCCACCACACCATGTTTGATGACCCAATTGCTAAAATCCCGCATGCTTCGAGTAACCTTACCTCCATTCAATTTCTCATGGGCGAAACGAATGACATTAAAGTCACCATCAACACAGTTGGTTAATTGCCATTTGTCGAAGACGAGATAACTTGTCCCAAAAGGAAGGATTATTTGGGTCATAGACTTCGGAAAGGATCCATCTGAAACCAGAGGAGATTTCATGGAATACCAAATTAATTGAGAAAAACCCCACCCAACTATCTTCCTTACACCAAAGGGAAGGGTTCCACATAAAAAAGATACCCATGGTAGCCCTAGAGGAATCGAGAGCAGTCCAATCCCCTAATCTACGACCCCAAATGGATTGGACAATCCCCCGATCAATCGACTGAAGTTTAGATTCAATGAGAACTATGATATTGGTTGTCATTTGAAAGGAAACACCCCCACCCCAGAAGGGCGCCCTCGCTCTCTTGGCAAAACGCTTCGAAAGAAGAACGTCTCGCCAAGGCCCCGCCCGCCCCCTTTCTTTGCCCGCCGGCCGCCTAGCTCGTTCTTCTTTGAGATCTGGATAGAGTCGGGGGAAGCATGGATTCTTTAGATCTAAAGATCTAATGCAGCAAGCAGCATACGGCTTTTCAGCATACGGGCACTAGAGCAACAGGCATGTCGGGCAATGTAGAGTTAAGCTATCAAGCGCAATTTAGTGACGGCACGCTAGCATTTTGAAGTTGGCTACTATAATATAAGTAGCGTGCAGGAGCCCAACTGAAAAACTACAATGCGCTAGTGTGCAACGAATTTTCAGCCAACAAGCAACAACTTTAAAGCCGCACTAAAGCCTAAATTTATAATAGCAAGGAAATGGGCTCGATGTCTGATCTAAGGCTCTCGTGGAAGTTGTTCCAGTCGAACGAAGCGAATACGAGTTGGTGCTTCATTTGAGAGTGCAACCTCCGGTTTTTTAGTGCTAACTCGCTCCATCAATTCCCTTCTCCCCCCGGCGGTTCCACTAGATCCACCGTTGAAAGCTAGCTCACCTTGGCCTCTTAATATTCTTGGCGAGAAATAGGGATGGGGCGTATATGCTTTTTCCCTCCCTGCTACCACGTGATAGAGACTAGGTCGAAGAAGTAGCTTTTTCAAGTTGAGTTGCTTTGGCTTGATTAGTAGTGAGACACTGACCCACATTCTTTTGTCCGTTCAGGCTCAGCTAAGAACCGTCATTTGCAATGTTGGGGCAAGTCATAGGCAGTCGTGGTAGCTTTCGAGTTTGCATCAAGAACAGTCACAATCAGTTCAGGGAAGACTTAGCCGCCCAATCAAAGGGCACAAGAACTGGCAATTATGTTCGAAGGAGTTGGGAAAGGACGCTTCGTCTTTGTTCTGCTCGGCGCATTTTTCTATACTGTAGAAAGAACCAATGGAAAGAGTCCCCATTCAACTGAGAGTCAGATTTGCTATTAGACCGATGTTTAGGTGCGAAGATCGGGCACTCTATCTAATTTTCCCTCTTACTGCTTTGAATAGAGATACTTGGTGAAGGATTGCTAATCGATTTGTGGTGGATCGGTGGTGTGGTCTCGCCCTTGTAGGAGGAATATGTAGATGAAGAGATCGTGGAGCTTCTTGGTCTTTGAAAGAACATGATTCCCATGGTCCAAGAAGAAGACTCGTTGATTTAGCATGTCTAGAGTTCCGGTCGGCTTTCAATTAGATCTTTTTATAACTTGATTCATGGTGCACCTCACAACCATCCATTCCCGTATCATTCTTGGTTTTATGGAGCTCCTCGGGTGGCGGCATTCGGTTGGTTAGTGGAAAGAAGGAGAGTACTTATCAATGATAACTTGCAAAGAAGATCTCTTATTCTCTCCAACATTTGCTTAATATGTATGGAAGTGGCGGAGTTGGTTGATCACCTTTCATTCATTGTTCGTTTATTTGTAAGGTGTGGGACCATTTTTTGGAGGTGTTCCATATTTGCCTGGGTGATGCTGAGTTCGGTTGTGGAGCTTTTGTGGGCTTGGCATGGAGTGGGAAAAGTGGGTAAAGTGATGTGGAGGCTGCTCATTTTGGGGTTTGGGTTATTTGGGGGAATTGCAATAGGAGGTGCTTCCAGAATAGAACTTCTCTAGTTTACAATGTTATTAGGGAGATCCAAGTTTAATGTATTCTTTAGTGCGCTTGGCTTGCTTTTATAATAAATTGTTGTTCTCTCTAAAAAAATATAAAACATATTCCCCCCAAAAAAATTGGTAGATATATTTTTTGTGAGGCTTTTGTGATTTTTTTTTTTGTTCAGATTTCCGATAGGGGAATGTATTAGAATCAGTGTTTTAAATAGCGGTAGCATGTTGCGTAGCGTTCAACCCTCCATAGCGTGTAGCAAAATAGCGTAGCGTGTAGCGTAAGCTACACAATACTTCTATTTTTTTAATTATATATATATATATATGATAAATATTAAATAGTAAGAAAAAAACAAAATATATAAATGTCACATTCTTCAAAATAAAAATCCCAAAGTTAAGAGCATTAAGTACAATACAAGTATAAAGAACATAAAACCGACACTAACCGGCATTTTAAAAGGGAAAAAATCAGGAAAAAACTGAAAATACCAAGTTATTTTGTTTCCACATCGAAAAAAATTCAAAAAAAAAGGAACAATGGGCCTTAAAAAAAATTTAATGGCAAACGTTCAATCACATTGTTTCCCGTGGTGTGGTCCACCTGAAATGTGGATCTAACTCATTTTTTAAGCTCATTCCATAAAATGAGTGTCCAAAATAGATGGACGGAGCAGATAAAATACGTTACATCATAATGGGGCCCATGACGCTGCGACTCATGACTGTAACATGAGCAGCGTCCCCAAAATAAAGGACGAGCATCGTCCCCAAAATAAAGGACGCGGATTGGATACTGAGAGGTTGAGTAGCGAGTGGGCTACTAAAGTGACGTCACCAAGTTCCGTGGGCCCCATTATGATGTATGTGTTGTATCCACACCGTCCATCCATTTTGAGATATCATTTTAGGGCATGAACCAAAGAATGAGGTAGATAAAAAGCCGTAGTGGACCCCACAACTGAAAACAGTAGGGAAAGTGATTCCCACAGTTGAAACTATCCTAAGGCCCACCATAATGTTTACTTGAAATCCAACCTGTTCAAATGTTCCAAAAAACACGAAATAAGGGAAAATACAAATATCAGTTGATCTAAAACTTTTGTGGCCTTCAGAAGTTTTTAATGGTGGGCGTCACTGTCCCCACTGTTTTATGTGTTGGGGTCCACTGAAGCTTTGGATTTAACTCATTCTTTGGATATTGCCCTAAAATGATATCTACAAATGGATGGAAGGTGTGGATACAAGACATGCATCATGGTGGGGCCCACGGAACTTGGTGACGTCACTTCAGTAGCGAGTCTAGCTACTAAACCTGTCAGTACCTAATCCGCGCCTAAAAAAAAGGTCCGATGCCATTTTCGAAAGGGGAATAGGGTTTCCCGTTTCTATCTGGAACCCAAATCCCAATTTGAGGGTTTCCATTTCGAACTCAAATCTCCGAATCGAACCAAAATTTCCAAGAGATCGCAGATTATTAGCTGGAATTCTCGTTGATTTTGAAAATTTTCATCCATTCGAAGAAAACAAGAAAAATGGGAGGTTTTTTCATACCTGCGGAAGACCGAAACTCAACTGTTGTCGATCAAGGCCCACCGAATTCTTCTTCTGATCAGGCGTACCTCTTCTACAGGTATCGAAATCACCTTCTTACAATTTTTTTATATTTTATATTTTATTTTTTGGCATTTACGATGCTCTCCCCAAAATTACAGGTAGCGCACGTTACCTGCGCTACACGCTACGACCCCTGTAGCTCACGCTATAGGGGATATACACTACCTGCTACGCACGCTACTGAAAACACTGATTACAATGTATCACTGATACATATCGCAATGTATCGCAATGCATCATATGTATCGACGATACAGATGGTCAACGATACATTGTGACATTTTATGCGATATAGGGGAATTTAATAACTCCTCTTGTATATCATATTGGCCACATGCGATATTGATAATATTGGTCGGCTGATACTATCGACATTTAAATCACTGGGTATGAATATGGATTTCAAGTACAGTATAGGTCTATGCAGGACTTCACTCTCATATCCTAGGGTGTGGGGACATAATGACAGATTTAATAATTTACTTTTAAATTTATTTTAAAAATAGATCAACAAAATTTTTTATATGAAATATTCAAGTAAGGCTAAAGCCATATCTGGAATGGAGCCCATAACCCCCTTCTGTCAAATCCAATATGGGTACTTTGGGGGATTTGAAGGATTTAGGCATGATAGAAATAGACAACTGTAACAGTCCAAAACACAGCATCAAATACAATGAACCTAGGGAATTTATACGACGAATAAGGACACATATCTGAAGAAAATAAATCATGAGAAATGAGAAAAGAGTATTCGCAATCTCAAGGACAAACTTAAAATGATGAAGTTGTACTTGTACCGACCTAATAAGTTGGCCCTCAACTTCTCCTTGCACAGCCTCAACTGATGCAGAGCTGATGTCTTTGTGGCTTTCCAATTCCAGGTGATCAGGGGAAATACCAGAGGGAAAGCTACCTTCAAGAAACTGCGAGAAATTTTACCAAAAGAAATAAAAAATGTAGAGGGAGATCTCATATTAGTCACAACTCACATCTGGCAATCTTTTGTGCACAAAAAGAGCAATTATTTCATACTAGTAATATAGCTAGTATGGAGAACTAATTTCTGATTAATACTAACATGGCAAAACTTTCACTCAATCTCAAAAAGCATATAAATCAAACCATCAAGGGGTATGTAGAATACCGGAAGCTTATGACCTCTTTCACTAATAAGTATCTCATCAACCAGTCTTAACAGGTATAATGTATTGTCTCGACATGGCTGGGAGACAAAAATGTTCTCTTCAGATGATAATGCTACCAGCCTTTCTATTAAATCCTCAAAAATATCCCGAAGCAAGTGTTGGTGCGAATGATCTGCCTGCATATGTCAAGATGAGTGTAGTTATTTTTACTGATGTTATTAAGATGAGTATAGTTGAAGCGGAATAAACCTTTGACTAATTATCAAGACAGTCAAGATCAGAATAGGAGCTACAAAATACAAAGTAATTGAGTTTCAAAGCATGACATGACAGGAGACTTTTGACGTACTTGTTCAGAGTCCAACAGTAAGAAATTCACTGTCTCTTCTAGTTGCTGCCAGCCACCTTTTACAGAACATATATAGTGGGAAAGAACAGAAGAGAATATTCTTCTCACGAGATTCTGCTCGTTTTTCATAGAACCATCAGTTTGAACTTGTGAGTCGGCTTTGTAGTTCTTAAACACATCAAGCCTCACAGATATCTCTAACCAAGATATCCACCCATTTTCCTATTTAAAAGATTCACGTAAGTAGGTGCTATTATCAGAAATTCAGACCATACACCAAAACAGAAAAATGTGCATACCATCAAAGCTTCGGTATTTGAAGGATTCGAGTCAATCAAATCAAGTAGATCTCTTAAAATCTTTCCTCTTGTATGCATATCCTCACAGCTTGACAGAATTTTGAAAATGAGAACCAATGTCTGAGGAAGAAAGAAGTGGGAAGAGAAGCCACTGGATCCATTTCTTTTATTCCTTTGCTTTTCAGGTTGACTGTGTTTCTGTAAAACCTATAGAGATCCAAGCCATCCAGACAATTAGAATTAAATTTCCATTACAGATTGCTGTTTTTTTTTTTTTTTTTTTAAATTTTTATTTTTATAAACGAACAGTGCAATACAGATTGCTATTACTATATGTGTGTGTACAATGTTCGAGTTATCAGTATATTGCTATGAGTTTCACGGGCTGGCGATATGGAAACAATATCGTTATCATCGATAATATCAATGATAACCGGAAATTTGGGGAAACATGGGAAAAACGGTAGAATTTTTCAGTGAAACCAGTGTTTTAAACTGCGGTAGCATGATTCATAGCGCTCAGCCCTCTATAGCGTGTAGCGTAAGCTACACGATACTTCTATTTTTTAATTTAAAAATAGGACAAATATAATAAATAGTGAAAAAAAGGAATATATATATATATATATATATCATACATATATATATATATATATATATATATATATATATATAATATAGCCTAAAAGATCATTCATTTTATCAATTATAAGCATGTTCAAACAAATTATTAGTTATCGTTTATCAAAACCCAATCCACATATATAAACCAAATCAAATAGTTATCACATCAACAACTTTCTAAGCAAACCACTTTAATTAATAATGTCTAATTGAAACCACAAGTCACAATTATGAAAAGAAATAAAAATCCCATAGGTTAAAAGTATCAAATACAATACAAGTGTCACATTCCTCAACATTATATATAAATAAAACATGAAAAAAATTTAAAAATTAGTAAAATAGTACATTGTAGTGTATGCTACGCGTTACATAGCTGTAGCATACGTTACGACCCCTGTAGTGTACACCACAGGGGATTTATGTTATTTAGGACGCTACATAGCACTACAGCTACGCTACGCTACATAGTGTACACTATGAGCGCTATTTGAAACACTGAGTGAAACTTCAGGAGATGTTAAAATACACACATTTGCATATTTATGAATAAAAATTTTTGCAAAAAATAATGCATACATAATAAGTTTCCATTTAATAGAGGCTTCAAAACATATGTTGTGTTAAGAAATCAGTCAATAGTAACCAAAATGAGTTTATAAAAAACAAATGCAGGTACCATACGTCCATTCATCCATGATCTATCCATCCATCCATGCATGCACACACATACAAACATGCATTTCATCATACAACCATGCGCCCATTCAGAAAATTGGAAGGGAATTTTTTTAGTAAATAGATTTTTGGCAATATCGATACATTGACAATATTATCGAAATATCACCGACATTATCAAAATATACACTGGCGATACAAGTGACACCTGGAATTTACACAGTCGAAAATATTGGTGATACAAGCGACACCTGAAATTTTTGATACTACTAGTGTTATCGATATCGCTAAGCTAGAGATATGGATAATATCACGGATACTCCAAACAATCTCTCTCTCTCTCTCTCTCTCTCTCTCTCTCTCTATCTCTCTCTCTCTATATATATATATATATATATATAACAATATGAATGAAATGGCTACTACTATTGACTGAAGGAAAGCTAGAAGCTAATATCAAATTACCTGTTTTGGACTAGCGCCACCAAGAAGCACATCAAACAATGTGGCACACAAAATGTCTGTTTGCGGAAACATAAACAATCTATCAGAGATTGCAGAAAAAATTGATTGAAATCTTGTATGCACTTTCCTCTGGCTCTCTGAAAGAGATTTGGGTCGTCCAACAGCAAGATTGAAAAATCTTGGTCCCTTCTTCTCAGATGGAACACCAACCAAAAGCTTTCCCAGAAACTGCAAACCCAGAAGTCTAATTGGCTCCATTTCTCTGAGATGAATAAGAAAAGTCAAAATACATAAAATGGTTGCAATAAAAGTCATCTTGAATGCAATGCATGAAAAGATACATCAAATGATTGCAGCAATGCTATTCAACTTCAACAGGTTAGAGACATCAGAAACAATAAAGACTTCGAGTTTGATATTCAAAACCGAAGTACAGATATCTGAGACAGATCAATTAACAGTGTGGCAGCATTGACTTGTGAGCAGCTAGGCGGCATTTCTTACGTATTCTATGTCAAAAAAAGAAAATAAAAATAAAAATTAAAGGATGAATTTTATTAGAAAAGCGCAAAGGGCAAAAACAGAAATGCAGAAAAACTGGAAAAATGGAAAGCTAAAGATACAACACCCCAAACCCCAGGTCAGGGATCCCATTCCCTTACCAAAGAAAACAACTTATTTACAACATAAGCTGAGGAATGACTACTGTCCCTGAAACACCTATCATTCCTCTCCCATCGAATGCACCATAAGACTGCCAGCAAAGCAATCCCCCATTTCCATTTATCTGCAGGAGAAGGGCTGCCCCCATGCCAAGAAAGAAAGAGCTCCCCTATAGAGGACGGCATGGCCCAAATGACTTTAAAAGTTGAAAGGATGCTATCCCATACCCCTGACGCAAAGGAATAGAGGATAAAAAGATGTTCCACTGATTCTTCACTCTTCTTACAGGAGACGGACATTAGACAACATCATCCCTCAATTACGGAGATTATCCACAGTAAGAATTAGGTTTCTGCCAGCTAACCACGCAAAAGCTGCCACTTTTGGCGGAACACGGTAGCACTGGATAGGGCATGTAAAGGAGCAGTACACGTCTAGTCCCATCCCACGAACGACCATAAGAAAAGATTTAACCATGAAGACACCTGATTTGTCTTTCAACCAGTTGGGGGTGTCCAACATGTCAGGAGATAATTGAACGCCTTCCAATAGAGCTAGCAGCCTATCCAATTCATTGATCTCAGGATCCAACAGTGATCAATTGTGGGTGACCCATGTGATTTGGGGCATGTTGCAAGTTGTACAGGTCATGGTTTTGGCTAGCACCCTACATTAAATATTGAACAACTGCTAGAGTCACTAAACAAGCTGTCCCAGCAGATCGAGTCTTGAGGTAAGCACTTAGAACAAGACATAGATCAACGCCTTGACCAGATAGAGGCCTCCCTCAGGACAAACCCCACCATTAGGGAAGATGGCTAATCTCAGGCAGGTGGCCAAGAGGATAGACCGATGAATGGAGGTGGCCAAGGAATCAGTCATGAGCATGCACCCGTAACCCCACCCCATGAGGGACATCAAGATTATTATTTTGAGGGGTACAACATGTGCGGCCTCATGGCTAGAGAGAGTGCACCAGAGGCTAGTGTAGAGTTACCTACTGAGGCCATCCCGGTAGTAGATGAGTTTTATGATATCTATCTTGATGATCTACGGATGAGTCTCTTTCTAGGAGGGATATCGAGCACACCAGAACATGAGACACCGTAATACCTACAACCGAGTTTGCGTTTAATAGTTCTGTTGATAGGTCCACAGGTCTCAGTCCTTATGAAGTCATTACTAGTTATAAACCTGAGAAACCTATTGATCTTGTCCCTATGTTACTGTCCCATAGGCCGTCGGAGCCTGCAGAGTCTTTTGTGCATCGCATCATTCATAGCATCAAGAAATCAGGCAGAAGATCACTACTAGTAATGAACATTACAAATTTTCTACAGACCAGCATAAAGGTTTCAAAGAATTCAATGTAAGGGACTCTGTGATGGTCTGCATCAAGCCCGAGTGGTATCCTCCGGGGGTCGTTCGTAATTTACATGCGCGTAGCGCTGGACCCGTCAAAATTATAAAACGAAACGGTCTCAATGTGTATGTGGCAAATCTTCCACCCTCCATGGGAATTAGTTCCACATTTAATGTGGATGATCTAGTTGCATTTCAAGGGGCTATTTATGCATTGTCCAGCCTTTCGCCTAACCATCTTGATTCATCAGACCTTTCCATTGATCCATGGCCCCCTCCTGACCCATTTTTCCAACCTCTACCTCTTATACCTACCCGTCCCAACCCATTTTCCCAGCCTCTACCTCCCATACCTATCTGTCCTGACCCATCTTCCCAGCTACTACGTCTCATACCTACCCTTCCCGACCCATTTTCTCAACCTCTACCTCACATACCTACCCTTCCCACGCCTAGAGAGGAAATAGAGGATATTCTGGACAATCAGATAATATCCACGTCGGACGGCGAGTTTCAGAAGTACCTGATGAAATGGAAGTCACGCCCAGCTTCAGACAGCATGTGGCTCATTGAAAAGGAGCTTGAGAGACTTGATCCTGACGTCCTAAATCAATTCAGGAGTTTTATTTCGCCAGTGGCGAAATCTTCGCAGCCGAGGAGAATTGACGGGGACATCATTCGCACGCGCGCACCCCCCTATGCACGTACGTACGCAGGAGGGCCCCACCATCGATCTGTCTCGATGACGACGTCCAGGGAGAGCCTCCTAGCTAGAAGACGAAGTTTTGGTTCAAAAGAGTGAGTCCGATAGTCAAGAAAAGCCTGTCATGGAATCTCATGATCGTGGCCCATCGTCGGATTGATTTCATATTTTCGGTTTTGCTTATTGTTATTATTCAGAACATCGTGAACGCTTTAGATTTCTTTGTTTGGTTTTTATTTTAGTTTACTTCATTGCCAAGTAAGTTGCGCATATGGTGCGAGTTTTTGGGGTATAGGGTTTTCCCTATAAATAGGCACCCCTTGTAGTTCTTTTCATTCATTGAAGATTAATAAAAATTATGTGTTTTCCTACTCTCTGAGTTATGAAGCCTAATTGGGTGCGAAGCCCTCCCTTCATCGAAGGGTTAACTACCGTTGTGCGAAGCCACATCTATCTCGATTTGCCCCCATCCATCACCATCTCTACTACTCATCTTCTACCACCCCTTCTCATCTCATCCCATCATCTACACTTCGAATCAATCATCTATTGCAACAATTCTCCTCCCCACAACAGAATTTTAGAATCTGGCCCTACAGGAGGGCTGAAACTCCGGCGAGTACCACGCACAAACTGTACATCGGATCAAGCTGAGATTAGGGTTTTAGAGTCCATCCCTAGCCGACTAGGGCCAAGGTGGCCTTTTTCTGAATAGTGGGCCCCACACACGTGTAGACGAGATCACACGCATGTGCGTCTGGGCTATTGTTGTTGTCCACCCGTTCGGTACTTCTCTAGTTCGTCTCTCTCCTCTCTTTTACTCCGCTTTCACCCAAAATCCCTAAACCTAACCCCAAATTACTCAAATCTCCAATTTTATGCCCATTTTCTTACCCTAAGGTTCCTTGATTTGAAATTGGTGAATCCCTTGGATTAGGGACTGATTACTACGTATGTGTGGATGATTATTTCTTATCATTGAGTATCGTTTGGTTCATAATTTTTATTGATCTAGCCCTATCATGTGTAGGCCTGGACCCGCATAGATTCCCCTTAATTGAATGTTTGGACTTTTATGTGGGATATGGAATTTACGTAATTGTTTCTGAACTAACGTGATCTTAAGCCCGAAATCTCGCATATCATATTTATTTTTCATGTCCTGCATCAAATAGGTTCCGAGGACATGGAAGAAGCCCATGAACCACCATTACCAGGGGGGGAATCATTCCGTGACAGATAAGGCTTGGTTTGAGCAAAGGCCAGCAATAAGGGGGAACCGGGATCTAAGGGTGGGGACCCCAGCTAGACATCATCCCAAAATTTCACTTTGTCCCCATGATCTACTGAAAAACCTGTGCCTAGAAGAACCTTGTGAGCCATATGAGAGATAGACTTCCAGCCAAAAGAATCCCTACACAATGACGATTCCTTGGTCCATCTACCCAAGCTAGAAGCAACATATTTCTCCACTATAACCTTTCTCCAGAGGCTATCCTCCTCCACTATGAACCTCCAAGCCCATTTTCCCAAAAGCACGGAGTTGACATCCTCCAAAATTTGTAAACTAGCCCCTCCCTCATCAAAATGTCTACACACCTCGTCCCAGCTAAGAAGGTGGAGCTTGTTTTGCTGGTCTCCCCCTTGCCAAAGAAAATCTCTGCGCAACTTACTAATCCTTCGAAGAATGGCCTTAGGCATTGAAAGATAGACATAAAATATATGGGAAGGTTAGAAAGGGCAGATTTAATCAGAGTAATTCTGCTACACAAAGAAAGCAGCTTCCCTCCCAAGGAGCCAGCTTTCACTCCATCCTCTCAATGACAGTGTCCCAAAGGTAGGAAGCTAGTTCACCAAGACAGAGAGGGAGGCGCAAATAAGTTGTGGGGAATGAACCAGCACGACAAACCACCATATCTGCCAGAGAAGCAACTTCCCAACCCTCTAAATTGAACCCCAAAAGTTCACTTTTGGTAAATTAACTTTGAGCCCAGAAACTAACTCAGAACATTGGAAAAAATTTACGGACGTTAACAACCTTGGCCTCATCCGCTTTACAAAAGACCATAGCATCGTCTGCAAATTGACGATGGGAGATCGGGGAAACACCATTACAATAAACCCACCAATTGCCCTCTGAGGAGCATCCAACTGAGAGCCTCAGAAACAACGATGACTAGAAATGGGAAAAGGGGGTCCTCTTGATGGAAACCCTAGATGCTTGGAAATAACCAAAAGGGGACCCATTTGAAAGGACAGACAGATGGGCGAAGGACACACAAGCAAGCATCCATCCACGCCACTTAACCCCAAAACCTAACCTACCCAGCATAGAATCCTCGTCAACATGGTCAAAAGCTTTTTCAAGGTCAAACTTATAGACTATACCTCTCGAGCCAGCCCTATGGCAACAAGTCAATACACTCATGAGACAAAAGAGAGAAATCAACAATCTACCAATTGGTTACAATTACAAAAGCCATCTGCTGAGAAGAAATCTCCTTAGGGAGGACCAACCTAAAACTATGGGCTATAACTTTAATAAGGCTGATTGGGTGGAAGTCTTTGAGGGAAGAGACCCCATCAATTTTGGGGATAAGGACAATAAAAGAACTACCCAATTCCTTCAGCAACTCATCTGTCTCAAGAAATTGAAACACAAAAGCCAGCACATCCCCCTTGACAATCTTCCAAAAGATTTGAAAAAATGCTAACAGGAACCCGTCAGGGCTTGGGGCTTTATCGCACCCTAGATCGAAAACAGACTCTTTCTTCTATATCAAAGTTCATCAGTGGCAATATATAGCTATTGCATAACATTGTATAGAACACAATTTGACAATATTTTGACAATATAACTTATAACTGTGAAATACAACGTAAGGAAATATTTGTAAACATTTGAAACGCATGGCCAAGTTAGGCTGGATTCTTGGAAGGACATGTTTCAAACTAAAACTTGAGTTTGGGTAAATTCGTTAGATCAATTCAATGATATAAATTGATTCTGATCCCATTTCTACATCAATTACCTGAAATTACTATCCATTGCTTTGTTTTTTTTTTTTTTTTTTTTCCTACATGAGATCTTAGCATGTTCAAAATTCAAATGCACACCTCAATGAGCAAGAAATTGACCTAAAATTTGCCCCAATCATTTAAGTTGTGCAACAAAACAAAGCTACATCATTTCTAGTCAGTTATCATCCATGATACTAGTAAACAGTCAACATGCTATGCTCACGTTCATTGAAATAAATTTATCAAATGTTCAAATGCTCCTAAATGTTTTTCTCTTTGCCATTTTTATTTCAATTATCTCTATTTTAGTATCTTAATAATTTATTTTCTGTTTATTTTTATTTTTTTTTATCATTAAGATTGATGGATTTAATCAAAGAATCATAATATTTTTCGTGGATACAAATAACTATTAGGATCTACAATATCTTTTATGTATTATATGTTAAAGGGAGGACATGCCTGTATTTTAGCACATTTTTTTACAAGAGTAGATGAGGAGAATCAGTATTTCAGGATTCCCCAGATACTTTATTTTATGCTTTGTGTTAGGTTTGTTGCCCTTACCTGTAATCCATGTCTAATTAGCAGCTTGGTGTTCATATGCTGTTCCAGTAACACGTACAAGCTTCTCAAAAGTATCATTTTCTTTGTTTGTATAGAATTTCCTAGACAATTTTACAAAAGAATCACCACGAAAATAGAAAATAAAAAAATACTTGCCGTGACCATCCCCTGACAGAGGGGTAATAAACATTAAGTCATGGCTACAATCATAGTTTTGTGACTCGAAGATTCAGATAGATTCCTTTGGCCCTGAGTCGAGTGCAGGGAGGAATCATGGTATCAAACTGGATCAGTACCCTTGAATCCGAGCTGACTATGATGACATCGGACGCATCTGAGTCTTACAATCATTGGCTACAATAAGGTCCAGTAAATCAAGGAAACATATGATCGAAAGAAATGGCCGACACTAGAGTCAACTGTTTTTCTTTCCTTTTCTTTTTTTTTTTTTTTTTTGTTTTTTTTTGTTTTTGTTTTTGGATGAATAACAACAGAGTTAGCTGCCATGTAGTCAAAAGAGTGTCACGTGGACAAATGGATTATAGGAGAATATTCTCCAAAACAACATGTGTAAAAAAAACTAAAATAATTAAAGCATGACTTCAAGAAAGAATTAGAAATGTGGTCATGGATGTCATAAGCCAGTTCACATTTCTTGTAGATAACTACCTTGTTTGGAACCTTCATTTTAGTAACAAGTTTAGCGTTGAATGAAATGATGTAACAAGGAACACAGATGCAATCAATATTGAAACCTGAACCACGAGGTGAGGGGTTGCATACCTCTGAAGAAGATTAATAAAGATGTGACAGCCACCGAGTAAATTGACTTGCTCTAGAAAAGACATTAGCAATGGCTTTTGGGAAATGGCACGAAGAACCATATGCAATATGTCCTCAATGCATGCCATATCCTGACTTCTCTCAAAAAAGGCAACAAGGGCTTTTATATCAGATGCTGCAATAGTCTGCCTGCACATAACCGAGTATCTTTGAATAAAAATATTAGATGAAGGTTAATACTAAAAAGCGGTGTTTCAAAACCAGAATCAGACGGGATGGTTGTATTGGTTTGGACTAGTGTTCGAAATATCGGTATCGCGTTATGTATTGCACCATTGGGATACGGATAAGTATCGGTTATCGCATGGGATATATCGGTTGTATCACATAATCAGTGTTCGAGTTGTCAATGTCGCTACAAGTTTCACTGGCTGGAGATAAAGATATAATATCTTTATCACCAATAATATCGCCGAGATAACCGGAAATGCCGGGAAAACATAGGAAAACGATGTAATTTTTCAATGAAACTTCAGGAGATGCCTAAAAGCATGTGCTGTCATAAGAAATCAGTTCAATAGTAGCACAACAATCACTCAAATCTCATTAAACCAATTAACAAGAATAATGCATTAATATAATTTACAACCATGCATAAATAAGCATATAATTTAAACAAAACACATATGCATGATGATCCAACCATCCAATCCATCCATCTATCTAAACATCCATCCATCCCATCCAATCATCCAATCATCCAAACATTTATCCATCCATCCCATATATCCAATAATCCAACCATCCCATCCATCCATGCCATCAAATCATCCAAACATCCATACATCCACCCCATCTATCCATCCAACCATCCCATCCATGCATCCATCGCATTAAATCATCCAAGCATCCATCCTATCCAATCATCCAAACATCCATCCCATCTATCCATCCAACCATCCCATCCATCCCACCCAATCATGGATTAGGTGCGGCCTCGGCCTCACCAGAGACGGTGGCCCCCACCTTGATTTATGTATTCTATATCCATTTGTTTTACAAGATCCTTTTAGGGCATGAACCTAAAAATGAAGTATATTCAATTTCCAAGTGGACCTTATCATAGGAAACAATGGTGATTGACAATAAATGGGCCACAAAAGTTTTGGATCAAGCTGATATTTCCTTTTTCCCTTCCATGTTTATGTGACCTTAGCAACAGGTTGGACGGCAAATAAACATTATGGAAAGATTAAGGTGGGCCCTAGGAAGTTTTTAATGGTATGGCATTCAATCACCGTCGTTGTATGGTCCACCTGAGGTTTGGATCTTCATTTTTGGGTTCATGCCCTAAAACGTTTTGGAAAAACGGATGGACAACGTGGATATAGAATGCATAGATCATGGTGGGCCCCAAAATAAGGGTTGCACCATCTTGGGTGAGGCCTAGGCTCAAGTGCACCTAATCCGCGGCCCTAACTATCCCATTCTATTTAAATTTTTAGTTTATTTTATTTTATTTTATTTTTTTTAATTGCATTTTTTGTTTGTAAAGTGGTGGTGAACCACTTTTATTACATGAAGTGAAACTCACACTATAAAAGTAAATTAAAAGTTACTTAAACTATTAGTCTTATTTTCATTCAAAACAGTGGTGACCCATGCTTTTAAATGGTGAAAAACGCATATTTCAGAAAAATTTTAAAAAGTTAAAAGCAACAGAGCTTCGACCCCTCCTTCCAAACCCTAGTCGATGTAGGTTCCCTCCGCGGCGGCCGCCACAACGCAGGTAGCTCTCAATTTGATTCTCCCTTAGCATTATTTGCTCCGTTCAATTCTCCTTCCATAGGTATGGTTCTATTCGATTCCATCTATCTAATCTAATTTCTCTCGCCTTTTCTTTTCTTTTCTTTGCTTTCTTCTTCTTCTTCTTCTTCTTCTTCTTCTTTTGAATTTAAGGCTATATACAGAGATATAATCATCAGATTGTTGATATTTTCGTTGTCATCAACATTATTGCCAATATATCGTTGATATTTGGAAGAGAAACGATTTTTTGGGTTTTAGGTATCACAAGTCCAGTGATACCGAAATTATCGGTGATAATATTGATTTTTTGCCAACAATACAAACACTGCGCATAATGTATCACTGTTGTTAGAGACATGGGGAAACACAGGGAAATTGGTCAAATTTTCAATGAAACTTCAGTGATTGTTAAAAAAAGACAACAATACACACTTATAAATCAAAACATTACAAAAGACAAGTGCACATAATATATTTTCTTTGTATGGGGTCCTAATCTATGAGTTGTCTAACTAAATTGATGCAACTATATTTAAAGTCTATTCATATAATTTATAAATGTAAGAAGACGTGTGGAAACACAAGCAATATATTCAAAAGCAAAAGAAGAATCAGAAGAAACACTAGATCAACTTACATACATGTTTGATTTTATGTTTGGACACAAAGATTGCAACCGATTTGCGAGAAATTGGGAATTTTTTATCCTTTTTTTTTTTTTTCCAATTTTCCACGACTCGGCCCATCTCCTCCAAATTTTGAAATTGAAGCTCCCAATCAATGATTTTTCATGCAAAACATAAAAAATCATGGATTTGTAACAATTTGATACTAATTTAACATTATTTACGGAAAAATGGATCGAAAATCGAAAATGTTCACCGAATCGAACATGTGGGATATATCTAATGCAGAACATGAAAATAAAATATGATATGCAAGATCTCAGGCTTTAGATCATACTAATTTAGAAACAATCACATAATAATTCCACATCCCATACAAAAAATCAAACATTCAAACAAGGGGAATCTGCACGGGTCTAGGCCTACACAGGCTAGGGCTAGATCAGTAAAAATTATGAACCAAACGATACTCAAAGGTAAGTAATAATCATCCACACATGCACAACAATCAGTCCCTAATCCAAGGGATTCACGAATTTCAATTCAGGGAACCCTAGGGTAAAAAAAGGGGCAAACAAATTAAAGATAATGCAATCTAGGGTTAGGGTTATGAAAAACAGGTATGAGAGGGGAAAATAGGAAGAAAACTTGAAACGGAAAACAGTCCCCGCGTGCGGACAGCGGGCCAGGCCTGGCCGCACGTGCGAGGGGGTCCCACACCTGGAAACCGACGCCTTGAGTCTGGTCGGCAAGGGGTGGGCTCCAAAACCCCCAAGTTTAGGGTCGATCCGAGCTACAGGCTGTGCATGGTGCTCCGTCGAAGTTTCAGCCCTCCTGCATGGCCAGAATTTGGAATTCTGCTGTAAAGAGGAAAACTGTTGCAATAAAGGACAGATTTGAAGCACGGATAGTGGTAGGAGGTCGGTTTCCAGGTGTGGGCTCCAAAACCCCCAAGTTTAGGGTCGATCCGAGCTACGGGCTGTGCATGGTGCTCCGCCGAAGTTTCAGCCCTCCTGCAGGGCCAGAATCTGGAATTCTGCTGTAAAGAGGAAAACTGTTGCAATAAAGGACAGATTTAAAGCATGGATAGTAGTAAGAGACGAGAAGTAGAGATGGTAAAGGATGGGGGCGAATCGGGATAGATGAAGGGAGGGTGATGCGGACACAAGCGCATTCAAGGTGTACCAACGAAGAAAGCGCCAACCACAAGTGCTGTCCTTGTGGATAGGCGACTATTGAGGAGCTGAAGACCTTTCACATGTGATTGGACATATAGAAGACCCCACTCAGGGAAGACACATGTGAAGGATGATTGGATAAAGAAGACCGAGCGCCCGAACTTTCCTGTACTTATGTTATTTGCGCGTTTTTGCTTAGTTAGTGGTCTTTTAGTAATTTTATATCTTTATTTGCTTATTCTAGGGGTATTTTAGTAATTTTATGTCTTTATTTGCTTATTTAAGTGGGCTAAAGCCCTAAACTCGAATTTTAACTATTGATTAATGAAAAGCAAACTCTTTAATTGCCTCCTTCCTCTCTTCTCTCTAATGATGCTTCTTCTCTTCCCTTGATCTTCCTCTTCTAATTTCTTCTTGTGTCCCTCCAACTTCTTCAAGGTAATTATTTTCTTTTTTGTATTTTCCAGTTTTGGCTAATCCTTCTTCGATCAAAATCTTGAGAACCGATCTAAACCCTAAACCCCCAAATTCTCAAATCCCTAATCCGAGAAACTTCTTAGTTCTTCGGACTAGTGATCTTCATTGATCGATTGGGTGTGACCATGCAAGATCGGGAGGTTTCATCCCTCGCCGGATCCAACCTAAGTAATAATTGAATGTCACACTCTATGGTTGTGATGATGGCCCACTCCATTGTATGTTTCCTTTATGATTTTCTCAGTTATGATGATTACTGCTAGAATTTTAGATCATTTATTCCTTTTATTTCCACTGTTTAATTATGTTCACGAGCATGCATCATAATTAGGGTTGTCCTGCGTCAGAGGGCTTCGCACCCAATTGGATTTTCACAACTCAAGAACTCAAAGGAGTAGGAAAACGCAGAATTTTTATTAAACTTCAATAAATTCCAAAAGCTACAAGGGGTGCCTATTTATAAGAAAACAATATACCCCAAAACTCGCACCATGTGCGCAACCTATTACTTGACGATGAAGTAAACCAAAATAAAAACTAATCAAAGAAGTCTAAAGCGTCCATGATATTCTAAATAACATTAATAAGCAAAACCTAAAATATGAAATTAATCAGACTAGTGGGCCACGATCATGAGATCCCATGATGGGCTTTACTTGACTACCGGGCCCACTCCAACGAACCAAAACTTAGTCTTCTACTAGGAGACCCTCCCTAGATGTTGTCTTCGATCTAGATCGACGGTGGAGCCCTCCGCCATGCGTACGTACGTAGGAGGTGTGCCTGTGTGTGCATGCGTGATGTCCTCATCAACTCTCCCCGGCTGTGAAGATTTCGCTATTGGCGAAACAAAACTTCTAAACCGCTCCAAGATGTCAGGATCAAGTCTCTGAAGCTCCTCCTTATTTAGCCACGTGCTGTGTGAAGCTGGGCGTGACTTCCATTTAATTGGGTACTTCTGAAACCCGCTGTCCGACATTGAAACTATTTGATAGTCCAGAATATCCCCTATTTCCTCTCTGGGGATGGGAGGTAGAGGCTGAAAAGATGGGTCGGGATGGGTAGGTATGGGAGGTTGAGGCTGGAAAAATGGCTCGGGATGGGTAGGTATGGAAGGTAGAGGCTGGGAAAATGGGTCAGGAAGGGTAGGTATGCGAGGTAGAAGCTGAAAAAATGGGTCAGGACGGTAGGTATGGGACGTAGAGGCTGGGAAGGTGGGTCAGGAGGGGGCCATGGATCAAGGGAAAGGTTTGGGGAATAAGGATAGTTAGACGAAAGGCTGGACAATGCATCAATGGCCCCTTGAAATGCAACTAGATCCTCCACATTGAATGTGGAACTAAGTACCATGGAGGGTGGAAGATCTACCACATACGCATTAAGACCATTTCGTTTTATAATTTTGAATGGTCCAGCACTATGCGCGTGTAATTTTCGAACAGCTCCTTGAGGGTACCACTCTGGCTTGATGCGGATCATCATAGTCCCTTACATTGAATTCCTTGAAACATTTATGTTGGTCTGCAGAAAGTGAATAATGTTCATTAGTAATCATGATCTTCTACCTAATTTCTTAATGCCATGAATGAATGTGATGCGCAAAAGACTCTGCAGACTCTGACGGCCTATGGTACAATGATATAGGGACAAGATCAATAGGTTTCCTAGGTTTATAACCAGTAACGACTTCACAAGGACTCGGACCTGTGGACCTATCGACAAAACTATTAAACGCAAACTCGGCTATAGGTAGTACGGTGTCCCATGTTCTGGTGTGCTCTATATCCCTCCTAGGGGTAAACTCATCCGGTAGATCATCAGGAAAGACATCACGTACTCATCCACTACCGGAATGGCCTCGGTGGGTAACTCTAAACTAGCCTCTGGTGCACTCTCTCTAGCCACAAGGCCGTACATGTTGTGCCACTCAAAATAGTGGTCTTGATGTCTCTCATGGGATGGGTGCACGGATGTACGCTCATAACTGATTCCTTGGCCACCTCCATTCCATGGTCTATCCTCCTGATCACCTGCCTAAGATTGGGCATCTTCCCCAATGGTGGGGTTTGCCCTGGCGGAGGTTTTTAGTTGGGTAATGCACACATTAAGTTGTTCAAAGCATTAGTCTATATATTGTTCCCAGCACTTACCCAAAGACTCAAACTGTTGGGTCAGCTTGTTTATTGACTCTTACAATTGCTCCATATTTAGTGTAGGGTACAAGCCGAAACCACGACCCGTATGTGTGGGCATACAACTGCTAACTCAACCTAAGAACCTTCTACTACGCCTATATGCGACTAAATGAGACTAAATGATCCTATGAGACTCTATATGAGGAAAACTACCAACGCTACCAAAATTCAGCAACATAGTTGTCAAAATATAAGTTTTTTTTGTTTTTTAATTTTTAATTTTTAAAGAAACAACCTAGTTTCTAAAAAACAAATTAGGAAAGTTTCTAAAAAAAGCAAGCTAGTTTCTAAAGATGAAAAAGAAAAGTTTCTAAAAACAAATTTGGAAGGTTTAAAAAAAAACAAATTAGGAAAGTTTCTTAAATTAGAAAGTAAGTTAGTTCCTAAAAATGAAAAAGGAAAGTAAACTAGTTTCTAAAAAGAAAAAGGAAAGGAAATTAGTTTCTAAACATAGATTAAGAAAGTTTCTAAAAAATTAGTTTATAAAAAACAGAAAAGGAAAGTTTCTAATCCTAGAAATAGAAAGCTAAGTTAATTTCTAAAATAATTCAAATGAGGGGAAAACAGAAAATTTTAGCAGCTTATGTCAGGGTTTATGGATCTCTAAACAGCCATATATGATGAGAATTGATGCGTAATGGACATAAACAACTAAACCCTAAACATGTAATGCATTCCCTTATAAGAACTTGGCTCTGATACCAAATTTGAAGCAAGACATGAAAATTAAATATGATATGCAAGATCTCAGGCTTTAGATCATACTAATTCAGAAACAATTGCATCATATTTCCACATCCTACACAAAAGCTCGAACATTCGAATAAGGGGAATCTGCATGGGTCCAGGCCTACACAGGCTAGGGCTGGATCAGTAAAAATTATGAACCAAACGATACTCAAAGGTAAGTAATAATCATCCACACATGCACCACAATCAGTCCTTAATCCAAGGGATTCACCAATTTCAATTCAGGGAACCCTAGTGTAAGAAAAGGGGCAAACAAATTAAAGATAATGCAATCTAGGGTCAGGGTTATGAAAAACAGGTATGAGAGGGGAAAATAGGAAGAAAACCTGAACCAGAAGACAGTCCCCGCGTGCGGACAGCGGGCCAGACCTGACGCAAGTGCGCAGGGGCCTAGCAGCACGTGCAAGGGGGTCCCACACCTGGAAACTGATGCCGTGAGTCTGGTCGGCCAAGGGTGGGCTCCAAAATCCCCAAGTTTTGGGTCGATTCGAGCAACGAGCTGTGCGTGGTGCTCCGCCGAAGTTTCAGCCCTCCTACGGAGCCAAAATCTAGAATTCTGCTGTAAAGAGGAAAACTGTTGCAATAAAGGACAGATTTGAAGCACGGATGGTGGTAGGAGATAAGAAATAGAGATGGTAGAGGATGGGAGCGAATCGGGATAGATGTGGCTTCGCACCACGGCAGTTAGCCATTCGATGAAGGGAGGGCTTCGCACAAAATTGGATTTCCACAACTCAAAAACTCAAGAGTAGGAAAACGCAGAATTTTTATTAAACTTCAATGAATTCCAAAAGCTACAAGGGGTGCCTATTTATGAGAAAACCCTATATCCCAAAACTCGCACCATATGCGCAACCTATTACTTGGCGATGAAGTAAACCAAAATAAAAACTAATCAAAGAAATTTAAAGCATCCATGATATTCTAAATAACATTAATAAGCAAAACCTAAAATATGAGATTAATCAAACTAGTGGGCCACGATCATGAGATCTTATGATGGGCTTTACTTGACTACCGGGCCCACTCTAACGAACCAAAACTCAGTCTTCTAACTAGAAGGCCCTCCCTGGATGTCATCATCGATCCAGATCGACGGTGGGGCCCTCCTCCATGCGTACGTACGGGGGGGGGGCGCGTGATGTCCCCATTAGTATCACATTCCTTGTGCGTTTCATATCGCTCTTAAAACACTGGTTTGGACTGGAATCAGCAATGGGAACAGGTCATGACACCTAGGAACCCGTTTTGGGCAAAAACCATTTGAACTGGTTGGTCCAACTGGTCAATGCATCCAGTTTGGCTATCTCGCTCCATTGGACCTTCCAGTAGAACCTCTTATGGGTAAAAGTTAAAATAAATAGAGTGGGGTTTGAGTCCACTACCAAATTTTATGCACACGAAAAGAATGCCAACTCCAACTGTGCTACATGCATAAAGAAGTCGAAAGATAAAAAGCTACACTTGTCGCTAATTGTTATTTGAAAGAATATGTTTGACTATGAATCAACCTTTAGTCTAGTCGCCAAAATGGCCACCATCAGAACCATCCTTGTAGCAGCCGCCTCTATTAAGAAGTGGCCTCTAAAGCAATTAGATGCGTAAAAAAAAAAATGCATTTCCGTATGGCAACTTAAAAGAAGTATATATGTTACAACCTGAAGGATTTAAAGTAGAAATGAAACCAGACTTTGTATGTAAACTTAAGAATGCCTTCTTAGGCCTCAAACAGGAGCCTGCAAGCGAACTGGCAGGCCTTATCGTAAATTACTATTTTTTAAAATTATATTTGTCATGGGTTGAACTGGTCAGACTGTCGATTCGACCAGTTTGGTTTGAACTGCCAAAAAATACAGGTTGCAGTGTGGTCCAGGTGGCTAAATTGTTTCTTAAGCTGTAAGTTTCATTGACAGTAAAACAAAAATGGCTGAAAACATACATGTAGGAAATGTAAACATGCACATTTAGGAGAAATTATAGTGCACATTATTTTACCTTAAACTCATTTCAGCAAGACTTAATAGAAGAAGGCGGATCTTATGAAGTTCTTCTTGACCTGGTCTCTCCCCAATCACTTGTCTAGTCACGGGATGCAAAAGTGGTTTGCTCCCAAAAGCAGATCGACCTGTCAATTTATCCCAATAAAATTGGCGTATTATATCAATAACCCGAGGGAGGCAACACAGAGTTGCTAACATTCTTGGATCACTTTCAAAATGTTGGATGAGGAACATATACAGTTCACGTTGTACTGTGTAATCCGCATATACCCAGATATGGGGATTCAAATATATCCTCGAAATAGCATCTTTCACTAGCTCTGACATGCCTGAGAGAGAGAGAGAGAGAGAGAGAGAGAGAGAGTCAATCTGATTGTTACATGGAAGAGAATGGAAAACTGTATATATGTAGAGAGAAACGAATGCTTCCCGATGATCATATATGTTTATTGACAATAGCCGAACCCAAGTAGATGGGATAAGGCTATTATGATGATCATGATGTGCTAATTAAGAGATAGGGAAGAATAGCCAATTAATATTTACCGTGGTTTCCCACAACATTAAGCATGCGTTTCAGAGCTGAAAGAATTTCCAAATTAAGTTGCTGAGGGGGAACCGATTGGAGTAAGAAGCCAAGGATTGAAAATCCTGAAAGAAGATGCATCTGCTGCTGATTTGCTAGATTCTCATCTAATACAGAAGCGATGAGCTCGATAACTTCGGTAGCTAGTCTGTCCCTTGTAATAGATCTAAGCAATGTATATTCAAGATGTCCACTTTCTGGCTCTTCAGACTTATCAAACTGAGTCAAGAGTGGAAAGAATACAGAAACACCCCCAACACAGTAAATGATATGTTGCAGCAAGCGGCGGGAACATAACTGAGTCCCATCTATAACCACAGCTTTAAACAAATTCTTATCCAATGTATGATCAAGCATTGGGGAAACATTAAACAACGTCCTACCATCGCTGGCCTGCAAAAATAAAGGCCAAATATTCATTTTCAGTCAGTTAATGGACCAACAAGAAATCATATTATGCAATAGTCATTATCTCCAGAAAAGGAAGGTGACCTGTGCATTGAAACCGAAAATGATTTTCGATGCAAGACCATCTTTAGCATCAAGAATTCCATTGGGAAGTGGACCATCAGAGGCAAGGGTAATGTCATTATCAAGGAAAGAATACATGTAACTTGGTCCTAGGGAGTATATACCCCTGATTTGCTCAGAAGAAATGGCATCACCAAACATATAAACCGGACCAATCTGACCAAGAAAAGGAAATGTATCTTTCATTGGGAACAGAGAGTTGTCTTCTTCATTTGGGGGAGGAACTACTTTTGCTCCAATTGAACAACGTGTCAAAACATCATTAACCTTCACATACCTGAGAACATGAAAGGAAATTCAAGAAATCATCATGAAGTTATCATGCTAGGTAAGATGATAGGATAACTATTGTGAATACTTTTAGGAGAAAATCAGAGGAAATGAAAAATGGAAGATGATAAAAATGTGTAGATGACCTGAATTTTTCAGAGGATACAAGATCACCATCCATAAAACACCGCAGCAGGCTTCCCCCAGAAAAAGCTCTCCCAATGCTGTGAGTTATACAAAGAAAATGCCACTTTTTCTGAACAAGGTTAAGATCCAAAGAAACAATCTGTCGTTTCTGATTGATGGACTGCAAAATCATATGCATTGGTCATTTATTGAGAATGATTTTGCAGCAAGAACACTAAAACAACACTCATCAAATATAAAGTTCGTTAACAAGCTTAGAAGCAGTTTTAAGTTCTTTCAACAAGAGAGCAAATTATAAACTACATACATTATCTCTCAAACAATAAATAAATAGATACATAATTAAAATAAACTACACATACAAAACCATTTAATCATTTGTAGCTCCTCGTTATCCAACAACAGATGCATTCAATGCTATATAATTAGAAAAGGAAGTGGGTAAATATTCAAGTATGACTCTGCTCAGGTAATTAGTGCAGGGAGATAATTGAGGACAATTTGCGGCACAGTTGCCAAAATAGTACACGTGTGAAATCTAATTCTAGGCCCTCCCACACAAACATCATTAAGTCTACTAATCAGCTCCATCATGTCTAAGAGAAAATTAGACACTTAGAATAATAAGATGAGCCATGTTCGGTATAAATAGATGGCCCATCGTTCCCCGTTCAATGATCTTCAAATATGTATGCTCTAGGTGTTTCCCGTGGTGATTTTTGAGAGAGAGAGAGAGAGAGAGAGAGAGAGAGAGAGAGAGAGAGCGACGACGAAGATGAGGCGATTTCGTCAAGCCTTTTGTATAGGTATCAAGGTAGCTCTTCCTCTAGGACAAAGCAGTTCGAGGATATCAGGTCTAGGAGGAGATACACTGCCTTCGGTTCCAGAAGCCAGAGATCTTCCACAAGTAATTTATGCAACAAAGCTAGACACCAGTCTAAAGGAAAAGAGGTTGTTGTTGAGGGCCCTGTTAGCAAGGTAATTCCATAATGGTAACGGTGGCTGTAACAGCCACCACCGTTAACTTTACGATATGGGTTGTAATGGTCGTTACGACCCTTGTAATGGCCGTTATAGTCTCTTTCTTTTTTTTTTTTTTAATTGAAAAAAATAACCGAAAACTAGTATCAGCCCCATAATGAACCGTTGCGGCCTTTACAGGGGGCATAACAGGCCGTTATGGGTGTTTTTCTCGTGAAAAATAACCGAAAACCAATATTGGCACCAATGTTTTAAATATCGTAATCGCATAATGTATCGCACCCTTGGGATATAGATACATATCGGTTATCGCATGGGATATATCGGTTGTATCGCGTAATGTATCGCTGTTGTTGGGAAACATGGGAGCATTGGGAAATTGGTCGAATTTTTCATGAAAACTTCAAGGATTGTTGAAAAAGATGTCAATATACATGTAGAAATCAAAACATTACAAAATAAAAGTGCACATAATAGGGTTTTCCTTTGTATGGGGTCCTAATACATGCACTGTCCAACTAAACTGATGCGAGTATATTTAAAGTTCATTCATATAATTTATAAACGTAAGAAGACACATATGGTAACATAAGCAATACATTCAAAAGCAAAAGAAGAATCACTAGATCAGGTTACATACATGTTTGATTTCGTGTATGGATACAAAGATTGCAATTGATTTGCTACAAATTGAGAAATTTCGATTTTTTAAAAAAAAAATTCCACGACTTGCCCCATCTTCACCAAATTTCGAAATTGAAGCTCCAAATCCATGATTTTTCATGAAAAACATGAAGAATAATAGATTTGTAACCATTTGACACTGATTTAATGTGATTTATAACAAAAAAAAAAGATCGAAAATAAAAAATGCTCATCGGATCAAATAGGTGGGATATATCGGCACTACCTATGCATTTTGTATCGCACAGCTGGGATACAAGATAAATCGTGGGATATATCGGTTGATATCGTCAATATTTAAAACACTGATTGGCGCCTTTACGGGGGGCATAACGGGCTGTTGCAGTGGTTGTAATGGACGTTATGGGTCTTTTTTCCCGTGATGACTGTTAGCAATGTTGTCAAATCGCATATGCGATCATGTGCGATTGCACAATCGCATCTATGACTAGTTTTATTTTTTTGAAAATTAAAAAATATATATATATATATCGAAAAATATGGGAAAATTTTTAAAAAAAAAATTGTAAAAAAATATAAGAAATTAAGGGAAACTTTCCTAAGTTAATAGATAGCTAATTTTACATATTTAAAATACATTTGAGAGAAATAAAATCAATTAAACTCTGAATTAAACATCAAGTGCTTGAATCTTGATCTTCCAACTTCAGAGAGAGAGAGAGAGAGAGAGAGAGAGAGAGAGAGAGAATAAGACCACTTGGAAGTAGGAAATGTAAGAGAACGAGATTAAGACCACTTGGAATTAAGAAATGTAAGAAAAGAAGAGAGTAAGAGAGTTTTGGAGTGAGAATATTGCAAATGGTGGAGGTTTGGAAGCCCTTTTATAGGATTTTTTTTGGCAAAAAAAAAATAATAATAATAACTTACCAACCGTTGGCCCATCTGCGATTGCGTATGTTGTATATGATCGCATACATCGCATATTTTCGCATATGTGCCAAATTGCATACGATATGCATTTGGATATGCGCATATGCGGTCGCACATGAAAACAATGACCGTTACGACCCTGTTATGTGTAACGGTCAGTGTTCAAATTATCTCTAATACTATTGAAATATCTCCGATATTATCTTTATCTCCGACTCAGCGATACCAATAACACTGGTAGCGATACCGATAGCGCTAATAGTATAAGAAATTACAGGTATTAGCAATGAATCGCTAAGTATCGCCAACGTATCAATATCGCTAATGTAATCATCAATATTTTCAGCTATGTAAATTCTAGGTGTTGCTTATATTGCCAATGCATCAATATTGCCAATATTTTCAACTATGTAAATTCTAGGTAATGCTTGTATCATAAGTGTATCGACAATATTTCAATAATATAACCAACGTATTAATATCATTGGAATTTTGTTTTTTAGAATTTTATTTTATTTTATTTCATGGGCACATGGTTGTTTGTAGTGTTCAATTTGTCATTGATAATATTAATGATATTTATATTATCAATTTCGCAATATGCACGATATTGAGACCACAATCTTTTGTTTTCTTTCCAATTGTTGATGATTTCTTGGTAAACTATCATGTGATGTTGATATTTTACAATATCAATAGATGTTTGGATGGAAGGCTGGATTGTTAAATAGGCAGGATGGGATTTGGACTGATTTCTTACAACAACACATGCTTTTAAGGCCCCATTAAATGAAAACTTGTTATGTATGTGTTCTTTTTGCAATTTATTATTATTATTATTTTTTTAATTTCTAAATATGCAAATATGTAAATTTTAACATCTTTTGAAGTTTCGTTGAAAATTCCACCGTTTTTCCCACGTTTCCCCGCATTTCCGTTTATCAGTGATATTATCGGTGATATTGATATTGTTTCCGTATCCCTAGCCAACGAAACTTGTAGCGATGCCGATGCTTCGAACACTGGTAACGGTTGACGTAACAGCCTTTAGACCCTCATAACAGCTGTTATGGTACACCATTCCTAGTAGAGTGGTTGAGTCTAGGTGCGAGGTAAAGGAAGGGGAGTGGACTTAGGTAGAGAAGGAAAGAAAGAGGGTATTAGGAGCGTGTCTTGCGAGCATCCAGGGTAGGGTAGGAGCACGTGTTGGGAGTCTTGATGGTCTCTAGTGTGTGAGTCCTCTGAGGCAAAAGATTAGGACCTGTGTCCCCTTTGGTTCCTCCGGATAGCCCCTCAGTTGGACATTTGGCATCCTTCCCGCCTCTTGCAAGCTACTCCAATCCCATAGTTAGATGGGCTCTAGCTCTATTGCGCCTAATCAACATTTGGCCCAGATCACTCTTGCGTTCCCTCCTACTAGTGGGCCTAGTGATTTTTATGTTTCTGATGATATTATTGGTATGAAATTAATTCATTTGGTTACCGTTGCACTGATTTTTTACAATAGCACATGCCTTAGGACCCTATGAAATGGAAAATTTATTTTGTATGGGTGCAATTTTGGTATTCACATGTTTATTTTAGCACATGCCATAGGACCCTATAAAATATGCAAATACGTGTATTTTAGCATCTCTTAAAGTTTCATTGAAAAAACCCACCATTTTCCACATGTTTTCCCAATGTTTCCCTTGGTCAGCGATACATTTTCGGGTATCGGTAATAATACCCTCTGATATCAATATATGTTTCCGTATCCCCACAAAGCGAGGCTTCTAACAATACAGATACTACAAACACTGCTAGTAACTACGCGAAGTCATGTATAAACACAAATATGTACAACATAAATAAAATGAATGTGCACTAAAACTTATGTCTAAATGATTCAATATTGGTGTCAAGAGACCTTTAATGCTAATGAGGCCCAAAAGATACATAGTCAACACCATTGACAATAATCATAATAAAGAAAATGATAGAGCCATAACTCTGTCATCCATGCATATAAATTAGTGGAAAGCAATATCCCATTTTCCACTGGGAAAAGGTTTTATACCTCAACTACAAGTTTGCCTTTTCCAAGCATAGCAGAGCACCCTTTCCCATTTTCAGTGAGAAAACTAAAGAGGCCCATCATTCCAGTCTCAGGGAAGTTTTCTACTCTGACCCAACATGAAAAAGAAATGCCTCTATTGTAAGGCCACTGCACAGGTGTTTTTATTATGATTCCCTACAAGAAAGGAAACACGAAACTGTCAGCTGTAATTCATAGTATCAGTATTAAGTATTAACAACAAAAAGGGTAATAAGAATTAATAAAATGGAATAGGAAAATTTGAGGGCAACCCCAAAAAACTGATTTTTTTTTTTCCCTGCCCCATCACCTTTATCATCCTAAATTATGCACAGCCCTTGAAATTTGTGGAAATTCAAAGAAAATTGAAGAACGATAAAGACAAGGCTCATGAAGTTCAAAGAAAGGGATACGATTCGCTTCATTTTCCATTCCTGAATTTGAAGTCATAGAGGCTGGCTGAAATTCCTCTTTTGTTCACTTCTCATCAACTTCAAAGAAAATATCTGACCTCTTGTTACTTTTATATAATATTTTCCCTATAATTATTTTTACTAATTTATAGTATTTCCGTATTCTTTTTATAAATGATTAAATATTGCAACTTGATATGTTGTCAATGTTCCAAAGTTGGGAGACAGCCAGTAGCAATGCTGATTACAGCCCAATTATTTGACATGATTGGTTGCATAAGCACAGCTGCATAAAGGACACATGACCTAAAACATGACATGGGAACTACTAAAAGCCTTCCCATTATTGATAGCAATGCTGGTTGATGTCTTCATCATCAAACCAGCAGCGCAAATTACAAAATTCTCTCCACCATCAGGAGCTATGATGCCACATCTAGCTCCAGCAAGACAGCCAGCCATATTCTTCTTTGGTTGAATTATGTCTGTATAAGCTATTGCAGGCTAGTAGCCAATAACAAGACATTAAAATTTTCAGAGAATGTGTTAGAAAAAACCCAGAAACTAAGGAACTTACAAGCATTGTTGGTCGTCTCTAACAAAAAAAAAGAGAGAGAGAGAGAGAGACATGAAAACATGGATTAAAAGAACATTTAATGGAAGTACAAACAAAGTCTTGTAGGCTTTAAAGTTGCTAATATCCCTCATACTATTAACCATCTTCAGTTTGTAGATGATACCCTCCTTTTCTGCGAGGCATTTGAATCTAAAGTAGCTACCTTGTGGATTGCAATCAAGTGGTTCAAGGTGGTTTCTGGTCTTAATATTAACCTTGCTAAGAGTGAACTGCTTGGGGTGAATATCTCTCAGGAAATGGTAACCCAGCTTGCAAAGATTTTCAGCTGTTAGACTAGCTCTTTACCCTCGACTTATCAGGGTCTCACGTTGTGCTTGGGTAAACCTGCTTTGCATTTATGGGACAGGGTGATGGAGAGAATGGAGAGGAAGTTGTCACCCTGGAAAAGTAAATTCCTCTCCCTGGTTGGTAGGAGTAGGAATACCTTCTTCACTTCTTGTCTCTTTTCAGTTTTGCCCCAGATTGATAGGTTCAAGAGAAATTTACTATGAGAAGGTGGAGCGGTCAAAAAGAAAATCCATCTCCTTAACCGGAACGAGGCGTGTAAACTCATGTCTGAAGGAGGTGTGGGGATAAGGCATCTGAAGATGGTAAACTCAGCCATGTTAGGCAAGTGGATTTGGAAATTTGGGGTAGAAGACTTCAGACTGTGGAGGAAATTGATTGCTTCCAAGTACGAAACCTCCCCCTTCGGCTGGTAGATCGAGTAATTCTCCCGATACAGGGCTTCCTTTTTATGGAGATCAGTGACTGGTGTGGCTCCGTTGCTGGATATAGGGTTGAGTTACACCATTGGAGAGGGTCCGAGGTTAGATTTTGGGAGGATGTCTAGTGTGGAGATGCCCCTCTCAAACTATCCTTCCCTTATTTGGCCAATCTCTGTCTGGAGACTGGTATCTCTGTCGCCAGTTGCTTCTCTGCTCAGGGTCCTGGGGGAGTGGCTTCCCCCCCAAGTCATAGGGATTTGAACGATTCAGAATTTGGTAATCCAGTGGGTCTGTCTCTATTGCAGGGAATCTTACCTGTCCTGGGAGAGAGACTCGCTGGTGTGGCGGTTCATCAAGAACAGTGTGTTCTCGGTGCAATCTTTCTACTCGATGTTGTCCTAGTCAGACCTGAAAGGAGCTAGGTGTCACACTGCTTGTGTTTGGTCTTATGGAGCACCTCTAAAAGTGGCCGCTTTTGCATGGCTGGCAAGGAAGAGTTGAGTTTTAAGTTTTAACCATTGATAATTTACACAAAGGAGCCTTCATCTTGCCCAATGCATGCCTTTGTTTGAGCGCCAAGGAGTCCGGGGATCATCTGTTCATCCATTGCTCCTTCTCTCAAGTAGTGTGGCTTTCTTCAATCTACCAACGTGAGCTGGAGTGATGCCTAACTCGGTAGAAGGTTTGTTCCATGCTTTTTCTTCTTCTTCTTCTTTTCTTTTTCTTTTTTTTTTTTTTTTTTTTTTTTTTGGGTGGTGGGGGGGGAGGATTTTCGCTCAGAATTGCAAGGTGGAGGATTGTGATGTTCGCCATTTTATGGTTTATCTGGCTCAAAAGAAACAACCACAGCTTCCCTAATCTAAGGGGTTCTATTGTAGGGGTTTCTAATTGGGTCGCTTTGTATATCAGGGAGTGAGCTCACTAAGGGTGTGTTTAGGTTTTGTTTCTTTTGCTTCTTCATGTTTTCTTTTTGTTTTGTGTCTTGTTTTTCTTGGCCTTTGCACTTAATAAAATTGCTTCATCTTTCAAAGAAAAAAAAAAGAGTCATCACAGCCACTCAGAGAATAAAATCCATCAGCTAATCTTCCTTTTCCCAAAATGCAAAAGTAACTGCATGTGATGTACGCATATAAAGTAAGTGCTCATCTAGAATTATGCTAGAGAAACATGAGATGTGTAGCTTAGGGAAAGAAAGAATCAGATCAATCGTAGAACATACAGAGTCATTCCCATTGAGCTCAAAAAATGCAGTAGGGCCTTTTTCTTTTAGCATGGACTGAATGCTGGTCAGCAGCAATGAACAATACTTCTGGCAAGACCCAATCTTCTCACTGCGGAGAAGAGCAAATATCTTACGTATATCTGTTCCAGATATGCTATACCCACCAATGACCTGAATTAGCTGCGCAATTTTGAAAATCATGTCATAATCATCTTCAAGGGAAAACCAATCAAGAAGAAAACCTAGCATTCCTGCTCTGACACACGAAGCACGATTGGTGATGGAATCTTTTAGCAGTTGCAGAAAAACATCAAGCCCATAATGCCGCAACGAATCACTGCTCTGCCCAATCATAATGAACAGATAATAAGGAGTGATTCAGAATGATATAAAGTCAAAGAAAGAACAAACTGACATAAATAAGAAGTAGCACACAAACCTTCTGCAGGACACTGAGGAAAAGGATAATCACATCTTCATTCTGTTGGGGTAAGGGAAAAAAAAAAAAACTGACGTCAATGACAACTTGCACTCAATTACATGCTCATGTGGCCTATAGAAATATAAATCCCAGGGGCAGTATTTGGAAAGAAAATAATCAACGGAGCAAAACATGGATAGCTGTTATTGTTAAGATGAGACTAAGCATTCACAGAGGTGGAAATTTCCAAATGGGGTACTGTTGTTGGAAGAGGTACCTTTATTACAGGAATGCTTCTGGTGTCAAACTTCCCATCGACAAGCATATCAAGTAGAGCATCCAGAAGCCCCAGACCTGGTCTCCACTGGCAAAAGTCTAAAAGCAAACTCTGCAGTGTTTGATAACCCACACCAACAAGTGATCTAAATGCAGCCTGCACAAATTAAACTGAAAATAATGAACTAAAAAAGAAAAAAAGTAAAAAAGAATGAAAGAATGAATGAAAGAAAGAGAAAAGAAAAATGAAAAAGAAACGGTATGCATTTAAACAAGAGGATTTCAAGATACTATGCAACTGAAAAAGATCTGTTCATCACATGTGATGCCAAAGGAGTTTCCTGTAATCAGCTAAGGAAATTCTTCTTCTTCTTCTTCTTTTTTTTTTTGGGAAGGCGTTGCCTATGGAGATTCAATGACAATAAAAGAGTGTATCGAAGGATCAAGAAGCATTAACACAACAATATTATTTGTCGAAATCCAGCATTGCAGAGTAGTGCAATTAGTAGCTGATTAGTTAATGAATAATTCATGAATTATTCATGATTCAAGGAACTTCTACGAAAAAGTAAAAAAGAAAAAAGAAAAACACAGATCCAGAAAATTCAGGAACGTTTGTTTTTTTTTTTTTTTAAAGGTAACAAATAATTATTTACTTGATTATTTGGGTTTGTGGAACTTGGGCTTTGGTGATGAAGATGATGCTTTGGGTTTTTTACAAGTTAATGAAGAGTTTAAGGCATGATCAATGAATAATTCGCAAAAAATTTCATGAGAATTCTTTTTTAGGAATGATTCATAAATTGTCAAAATCAGACAGCTCAAACAAGCATGCAGAGGATTTGCCATCTTTCATTTTACACTACCATTGTTCGCCTTTTTTTTTAGGGCATGATTTTTTTTTCACCTTTTTTGGAGTTGAAAAGTAAAAGTGGAACCAAAAGAAAAGGGAAGAATGACAAAAGTAACATGCAGACTAAAATGCAACAAAATTTGTTCATTTTGTGGAATAGAAGTGGATATTCAGATGAATTATGATAGACCACATCTCAGATCCAGTAAAAAGATTAGGTGTACCTTAGAGGCATCATTTCCAGTAAGCAGAAATGTCAGAGTTTGGAGGACATTCAGGACTAACTGCTCTCCAGTTCTCTCATCAAGGCTGCCATTTAGCAAAGAGACGATGTGCAAAAAGCACTCTCCATCACGGAACAAAGCCTGATAGTACTGAGGAAGCAAATTTGTTTGCTATCAGATAATTTGTGGATAAACAGTACTTAACAACAGAAATTCAGAAGTTACTCCATTAAACCTAGCCTTATAGCAGTGCTAGTAAGAATCAAAATTAAAACAAAAACCTAATTCTGGAAAACATATCGTTTGATTAAGGATTAAAAAGAGCTGCATACCATTTGATTAATCAGAAGCAGATCCCTCATGCCAACCAACAGATCAATTGATAATTCTGCAAAACTGTTCTCCCTTTCCTTTGCACGAGTAAATGTTTCCAAATATTTAGAACATAACTGCAACTTCGCAATTTGGTCTTCCTCCGAACATGGAGGTAGCTGCAAGTAATTGTTTAGTTACAAAGAAAAATCTTTTAAATTAAAAAGGAAAGAGTTATTATATAATGCTCAGTCCAAAAGATTGTACAGTGCCATTTGGGATCTCAATTCATACAAGTGGGCTCAGGTTAAGTGGTCAAACTGTTGACATGATGGGCCTCGTTGATAGTTCATTCACAAAAAATCCCTCAGACTCGAATATCCCATGTTTGGAGGATGTTTTTTTTTTTTTTCCTTCTTTTTGGCTCAAATGTGAAAAGTGGTCATATTTTTTTTCTTAACCCCTTTTCTATAGGTTTATAGGCCATCCACACCATTAGTATCAAAAGTTTGGATCACTGAACCATGGACCTCACTAGATTCCCATGCAAAACTTAAAATATGAACATTACTGTACAACCATTCACCTTGAGCATTGTACAACACATCCAAGGGAAACTAGGACAATTTAAGTACCTTCATCAACCCAAGAACATGCTCCAGCACATGCTTTCTCAACCCCTTTTCCCAGAACAGATCAAACAAGCAATCAATACATTTGGAATTATGCAAAACCAAACCTCTTGCATCATCTGCGATGACAAGATATTCAGTGAAGAGCTCAAGGGAGTCCTCCATACATTTAATCCAAATGTTGGCAGTCTTGGCAGAAGTAGAGATCTGCCAATATTTTGGCAGAACCCCTTCATGGAATTCACTCTCGGCTGGAGGGCTTAAATTCACCAATCTTCTCAATTCTTGAGCTTGAATGCAAGCTACTTTAAGCACACGAGCACTGGCATCCAATGTCCTAAAAGAGGCAAGCGTTTGTTCACCTGCAAGTTGTAAGATCCGTTGCAGGCTCTTTGCAAGAACACTTGCAATCTCAGGATTACAAGCAGATTGTTCAAGTGCATCCAACAGAGCTGAACATTCTGGCTGCCATAACAAGAAGGAAGAAATTAATGGTTCATAAATTTCAGAATGAAATTATTAAAGCTAGGATAAATGAAAAACACACAAAGAACATGCTACAATGATTTTATCAAATCTCAAATCCCTTGCAAATATAGGAAAAAAACCAACATCAAGAGCCTACACAAGACCATTAAATGGCCCTTCCAACAGTGAACATGTAACAAAGGTTTCACACATACGTCCTTCCAGATTATTTGTTGATTCCATTGGTAAAGATGTGTGGTGTAGGAAGAATGAAGAAATGATGAAAAGAAGTGAAAACAATAGGGTGAAAACTAGGGGAAAGGCCCAAGTCCACCAAGCACTTGCAACAATGGTTCCAAAAGGGCTTTGTCATTTTGTACTCATATCCAGGAATTTTCTCATTTGATCATGTTGTTTAGGATTTTTAATTCTGCAACTCCAGTCATCATAACAAAGGTAAGGTCACCACCATCAGTCTCACACAGTAGGTCATAATGCGGTCATCACCCAGGAGCAGATTCAGACTGTTCTCCAGGATTGCCCGGCCTTCAGTTAATGCATCTATAGTCATTGCATTTCTAGCAACATCGTCAAAGGAATCAGTTGTGTTCTTCTTTCCTTTTGTTACATGCATGCCAACCTTTTCTATGACAGTAATGTCGTTGGCTACATCATCTTTCATTATCATAAACAATATATTCATTAGGACTCTGGCATATAGAAACAGTCTTCTCCAGCATCAGTTAGATTTCTGAAATTTTGGTAAACTCTAGTATTCATTTTTTTTCCAAGCATTACATGCGCACTTCCGCAAATGCAAGCGACGCACACATTTCCACCAATTCAGAGCCATTGCCTAATGCACACCTGTCATGTGATGAGCACCTACAGCTCACGTGATAATTTGACCAAATGGTGCATAGATTGCATTGTCCTCACCAATAAGAGGCCATGTCCACTTATGACTTGAACAGCTCTGAACAAACATGGGCATATGAGTACAAATGTACAATATACGATAACATCAACTAACACAAGTAAACATGCGACTGAACATTTAAATAAGACTACTACAGGACAACAATTGTGGAAGAATTGTTTCTCTAGCCTTCAGTTGGACGAGAGGTTCATAGATGTTGTGGGAGAGTTAGAAGAAAACTGTGGAATTCTTCCAGGGATTCTACTCCAAAAATACCCAAAAGGCCTACCTTTGATGGATTGTTGTTCAATTGTTCAACAATGCTAGGGAATTTGAGGAAGAAATGTTTCTCTAGCTTTCTGACAGACAAAAGGTTCACGAGATGTGGAAGAGTTGAGAGTTTTTCTGGAGATTCTACTCCAAAGAATCAATCGTAAGGCCCACCTTGGATGGATAGTGGTTCAATTACATCCCAGATGATAAGGCCAAGTGGTTAGATCAATGTTGGTTGACATAGACTGCTCACAGCAGGAAACAGACTCAAATCCATCCCTTCCCCCACTCTTCTTTATTGGGCAGGCTCTTTTGACTTATCAGAGCAACCCCAGCAGATTCAGCTCACCAACTCTCTTACCTTCTTGATCAGCTGCTTCTTCTGTTTTGGGGAGGAGAGAATTAATCTTTGGGAAGACACTCAGGTTGGCAATAGTAGATGTGTAGATTAAGAGAGGATGAAAGGAAGATGGGAAATGAAGATGAGAGGAAGAAAAAAAAAAAAAAAAACAAGCAGGGAAGATATTTTTGAAGGGTGTGAGATTCATTGATGGCAGCGAGAAGAGAATTCATCTTCGGGAGGACACTCGGGTTGGCGATAGTAGAATGTAGATTAAGAGAGGATGAAAGGAAGATGAGAGGAAAAGAAAGCAATGTGGAAGATCTCCAGAAAATGATCCCAAACCAAGCAAGCAAAGGAACAATGAATGAAAAGATGATCCACCAACTCTGCCGCTTCCATACACATGAGACAAATACTGGGGAGAATGAGAGATCGCCTTCGCAAATTATCAATGATAAGCACCCTTTTCTTGCCAACCAACCACCCGAAGGCTGCCACCCGAGGAGGGGCACCATAAAACTAGCAATGGAAAGGGAAGGCTGCGAGGCCCACCACTAATGAGACGGTAAAAAGATCTAACCAAGAATCTGCCAGAACTGTGAGCATGCCAAACTAAAGCATCTTTCTCTTGGGTTGCAGGAGAGACATCCTTCAAAATACCAAGTTGGAGCATGGTGTTCTGAAGTATTCAAACCAGGCCCACGGTGATTTCTTTAGGCCATAAAACAAAGTTGCGGCGCTTACAAATAGTACATTTCTAGCAAATGGAAGAAAGTCAAGTGTAGGTGCCACACACATTTCTTCTTGAAGATTCCCAAGTGTCTTCTTACATCTAGCTGGTGTGGACAAGAGGGATTCGCAGCTAGAGAAAGTAACAGGATCTCGATAATATATACAGCCAACTGAATTAAATTGTAAAATTAGTCTCCTTTTCAAATTGAAGGGTGTGTTTCTTTCATTTCCTAACAAAATTGCCAACATTTGTGTTAAATCACAGTCTATTAGAAGCTGGAATTATTTTTTTCACCAACACGATCTCATATGTACAGGTGCTAGCATCAACCATACGTAGAGCTGGGCACGGAACGACTCGACTCGTTCATATCCGACTCAATCCGAACTGAGTGGGTGAGTCGATCCGAATCGAGTTGACTTCGTCCAATCCAAACTCAAACCGAATTGAGTTCGAGTCACCCAGTAACTCGACTCGACCCGAAATCCAACTCGGCACTAACTTGACTCGATCCGAAACTCAACTCGTACATATATATTTTTTAAAAACTCAAATATGACGTTTCAAATCTGAGATGCCGTGTAGCTGATGGAGAGGCGGCAATTGTGGCAAGTGAATCTAGGTTTTGAGTTGTGATTTCAGCCCATGGATACCCACTGCACCCGACCCGACTGGGTACTTTTGACCAAGTCGGACTCGATTCAAATTAGTCTAGGCCAGACCCGAACTCAGATCGAGTCAGACATGCTGGACTTGGTACCGAGTCAAATCGAGTTTGGGTCAGGCCTATTTCAAAACTAGATCGATCCGACTCGACTCGATGCCTAGCTCAAACCATACGGCATGCTGATGTTAGCAATGATCCCAAAAATCTGCTGATTTCTCTTTGCTGCTACGAGTGATCCAGATTAAGAGGATGAAAAGAAGGAAGATGGGAAATGAAGACAATGAGAGGAAGAGAAAGGAATTGGGGTGGGGGGTTGTGTGTCAAAAGAGGATGTTAGTCAAACGTGACAAACCCCTTATTATTGATAATAGAGCAGGAGTGTAGTACTCGGCCTAATTACATAAACCTGCACACACTCTCTACCGCGATAACATTTACACTCTTGCACACAGACTTCCCAAGTTGTACCCTTTCTCTTGCCTAAAGACTTCATTGGTTATGCCCATTGTGTGCTGTAATGGCCATTACGTAATGGTAACGGTGGCAACCGTTACGTGTTATCCGGGTCATAGTGGCCACTAAGGAAAAATCACCCATAAAGGCCCATTACAGCCCCATAACAGGCCATTATGGGGCCGATACAAGTCTTCTTCTTCTTCTTCTTCTTCTTCTTCTTCTTCTTTTTTCTTTTTTTTTTTTTTTAAAGGCCGTAATGGGGGCTATTATGGACTATATCATAATGGTAAGTGGCCACCATTACCGTTACAGAATAACTTGGCTGTACCTTCCCTTCACAGGGGATTTTTTTTCATTAAGAAATGCTTCAAGATAATGGAAGAAACTCTATCGATGCCTTCCTGCTCAAACAGCTCTCCACGAACTGCAACTTCATTATTAATGAGATTAAGTTATTGGCTTCTTCTTTTCTGACTTTTAGGCATGTTTCTAGGGAAGCGAATTCTTTAGCTGCCTAGATAGTCAGTTGTAATTGGTACTTGGTAATATTTATCTATTACCTTAACAGAGAGTTGTACACTTCTCTCTTTTGATTAAATTTTTGTTGGTAGTAAATTATAAAAAATTATAATAATAATAAAAAAAAAAAAAAAAAATCTATGAATATCATAGCAAAAGTAGAAGAACATAAGCAGACTGAAATAACATATGGGTAGTAAACACATGGATGCATCTGCATGTCCAATTCATTAACATAAGAGCAGTCAAGCAATGCCAAAATTAAGGAAGATAAAAGTAATTTCAGTACATCTATGAGTAAAATCTTTTTTCTACAATGTCCTCATATCAAAATGCTTTGAAAGGAAACAGAAGAATAAAAATGGAAAAAAAAAAAAAAAAAACTTTCAGCCTATGACAACACAAGACATGCCATACTAGATATTCCCTTCAATAAGCTAATCTTAAGACACTGGGGACATAATGCACAATGAAGGAGGCATAAACACAAAATGTCATCTCTATACAAATCTGGCCCTCCATGAAACATCTATTGTCCCAGGTGGTGGCCCGGAAGTCAAGGGGGTCAGTCTGCAATTCCTGGTACCCAGGCAGCTCCTCAAGCACGAAGAGAACACTTCATCTACTAATTAAAGAGATTAATGAAATTGTGCAGATAGCATCCCCCCAGTCTCAAGGAAGAGAGCTGGTACCTATGAGGGATGCTTTTGATCAAATACATAAGGCTCAAATTTAGATACTAAAACTTCTCATCACAGAGTAAGAATCATAGAGGAGTGAAAGAATAAGTACCAGGTTATGTGCATTCCCATTTAGCGTTGCAGCGAACTCCACAAACGAAATTACTTCCATTTGAAGAATTTCAATTTCACTGGGATTTGCTTGAACCTTAGATGAATTAGAGCATAATTCAAAGTTTTGCGGAAAACCGTCCGAAGATATACTGATGTCTCCAGAACTTTCTTCTAAAGCAGATCCAAAATAGAAAAAATTCTCGGAAAAGATAAGGTCCCATATTCCCTGTTCCCGGAATACTTCAAGTAATGTTGGTGAGGAAACAAGAACCTTTCTAAATGCATAAAGGATGTAATGTTGCAATGTATAGGCTAAAATCCTGTAGAAAAAATCAATATGAAGCACATCAATATAGAAATTCAAATGAAGACATAAATATCCAACAGATATCACAAAGATGAGGTTAAAATATATCCTACAAGTATCTGGTAGCAGTATCGATATTGTATCATATCGTATTGATACCCGCAAATGAAGCATATGCAAGTGTCCAAGTACCTTTCTTACTATGTATATGTACGTTTGAGTATATTTACATAGATAGACAGACAGACAGTGTCGATGTTGGTGGGCTATCTGATGCCATACAATTATAAGGTCCATCTAGATGGTCGTAGAATTGTGTGGCCCACTCGCATTGTATCTCATGTTCATAGTGTGCCTTTTCCACATTATGTGTACTGTACTTAATGTGAACTTATCTCATCGTAATTAGTCAGGAGCAGTTCTGTCCTTTTTAGTTTTATTACTTCAAAGAATATAAGCAAGTGGCTAGAGACATGTAGACCTAATTTCTTTTCCTTCTCGTTTCTCTATTTTCTCTTCTTCTTGTATTACCTACATCAACATACATGGTCTCAAAGCTCTAATCAGTCAATTAGGGCTCTCAAAATCTTCACTTGCCTCTCAGAACTCCTCCATTGTTATTGGCATTCATTATTATCTTGTGCTGAGGAACTCCTTTCTGATTTACCATTAAAACCCTCTTATGGCCTGTATGTGATGCCGTGGAGGATGTGCATGAGATCATCCTCTTTCTGTGAAGTTGTGTGAAGCCATGTGTGTGCTCTACTGATGTGTGTTGGGCTGCCTTTGTGGAGTGTGTGATTGAAGGATGTGTTTATAGACATTTCAGCCCCTATTACCGTGAGTCGTGTCCAGCTGTTTTCTTTTGAGCCTTTGTGTTAATGGAGATAGAGATTAACAAAAAAAAAACCTGTTTTTTTTTTTTTTGTAGTTTGTCTGACTTTTTTAGGAGCTCAAATAACCACTATAAACAGTGGTCCAAATCTATACAAATTTTCTGTGCGGCAAAGGGAAATTTTAAATACTTGATCATCAAGAAGCCGGATGAGAATGATAGTGGAATAGTATGTTATCCTCCATTAGTACAAATGTCATGTTTCATGATATTGCAAAAGAAGTGTAGGATACGGTACAGAAGATGTATTAGTCAAACAAGAACATCTCCTGTACATATCAGCTATTTGAGGAGATCTTCACATTCCAACAAGGGGGCAAGTCCCTTGGTGGGTCTTTCTCAAAGCCCAAAGGCATATGGGAGGAGTGGAGTTGTATGTGTATCAGCTGCTTACAAGTGATCAAGAAAAACAACTTTAGCAACATGAGTACTTTTATGTGGTCAAATTCCTATCCAGTTTGAAACCAGAAAATGAGCTTGTCCGTGCATAGATATCGGAGAAAAAGCTGTTCCTTCTCTTAATGAGGTATAATCTCATCTTCAGCATGCATCCCTTGGCTCCACCATCAGTTCCAATGGAGTAGATGATAGATCAACTCTATTGTCATCTGTTGGATGAGGGAGTGGCAGTAGTGGTAGCCCAAGTAATCACAGCAATAATCACGATAATCACAATGATTCAGGAGTAGTGAACTTGTGGTAGAGGTCATGGGGGCCTAGAAAATGCACTCATTGTGAGGCCTACGAATCACACAATTGAGAGATGTGTAGCAAATTGGTATCAAAGCAGGAGGTCTCGTGTTCGAGACTCCTCACCAGGGGTGATTAATGCGGGGGCATTTCACACCGGACTTGAGTGGGGTAGCCCGTGGGATGCGGGGACATACTCGGGGTGGGCAGCACATGTGATTTGGGGCCCACGAGCCCACGAGGGGGGTTCGGCCAAGGTCCTAACCCATGAGATGTGGGGCCTGGGCTATAAGATAAAGGGATTAATTCGTCATACTCTAACAGTTCGAGCTTTTAGAGCAAGTGGTTAATTGTCTTGCGTCAAGGACATTCATGGCAAGTCAACATGGGCAATAAAGTCTCTCATCCTAAAGAAAGTAGCCGGTCCCCCTCTGTTGGTTGTGGAGGCCCATGCCTAAATAACAACAAGGTACATCTAGAGACATGGTTGCACTCACCAAGGATGAATACTTCAAGTACATGAAGAATTAGTCTCTCTCCGGTGCTCCTTCCTCTTCCACGACCACATTCATGACATCAAGTTAAACTCATTTAGTGTCCCAATTCGATCATATGACAAGTATGTTGACTATATTTTCTTCTCTCGGAACCTTTTTGAGCTCATTTGTCACCTTAGCAAATAGTACCCAATCCAAGGTATGTGGGTGTGGATATTGTTCATCTTTGGTCTTCACTTTCATTGTCTCATTTGCTTTATGTAACTAAGTTTTCCTTTAGCCTTATGTCAATTAGTAAACTTACACAATCTCTCACTTGTTTTGTGACCTCCTATCCCTCACATTATGTCTTTCAAGACAGAAGGACAAGGAAGAACATTTGTGAAGGGTGTGAATATGGTGGACTTTATTATCTGCACTGTGAATATGTTGGCGCAACAGCACAAATCAATACCTCCCCTTACTAGTGGCATTGTCGTCCAGGCAAGGTATTCAAAATCGATTGCGTAACGGCCATGTTACATAACAGTAACGGTCGTAACCGTTGCACGTTACAAGGCCAAAACAGCCGTAACGGCCGTTACAGAAAAAACCAATCGTAACGGCCCTATAACGGCCCAAAAACATTTTTAATAAAAAAATAAATAAATAAAAGGTCGTAATGGTGGTGCCCATTACAGCCACCATTGCCGTTATGGACCTTGTGTCCAAGTCATCAATCCTTGAAGATTTTCGAGAGTGCCATTCATTAACTATCCCATGTTAAACATCACCAAATCTCTTTTCCACCGTGAGTGGAAAAGCATAATCTAGTTCTATGCATTTTACTGCATTCAGATGCTTGGGGAATTATTCAGGTACCAAGTACATTAGGTTACAAATACTTTGTTACGTTTGTTCATGATTACACAAAGATGACTTAGATTTAATTGATGAGTTTTTTTTTTTTTCTAGAAGCAAGATTTTTTTTTTTTTTTTTTTTTTAAGGTAACACCACCAAGGATTGAACCCTGGATCACTCACACACACACACACACACACACACACACACACACACACACACACTACACTGTCTCTACCACTCATCTAATGACCAGGAGACGAAGCAATAAGATTTATTAAAATAGCTCAGAGGCTGAAGCTAAACAAGAAGCACGCAACAACAAGAAAAAATAGAACACCCAAGAAAATCAGGCCGCCCACTCCCAAATGTACATTCTAGTCCTCCTAAGAACATCAAATGGGAACCATTGCGATTGCGAAAGCAGCAGTTGTTCCCCTCTCCCCGAAGGGTCCAAAGACGAGTTAGCAAGGCTAGTCGCCACCTCAAACTACCTTTTTTCCCCAAAACCACCATTACACCAATTGAGACAGACCCTTAATAGATCTTGGTATCACCCAGGGACTTTAAAAGAATCAAGGATACCATCCCAGACTCTCCTAGCGAAGGAGTAGTGGATGAAAAGGCAGAACTAGTTTAACTCTAATGTGTGTGTGCTTCGTTCAGATAATGCTAAAGAGTGTGTATCTCAATCTTTTAACTTGTATTTACCGGAGAGTCGCATCTTGCATCAAACACCATGTGTACGCACTCTATGGTAGAACGGTGTCATCAAATGGAGAAAAAATAACCATTTGCTTGAGGTGGCATGTGCATTATTGATTCATATAAATTTCCAAAACTTTTTGAAGTGATTCGTAACCATGTTTCATCTAATTAATAGAATGTCACCTATCTCTTAGAATGTCAGTCACCTCATGCAATTTTGTTCCCCGATGTTCCATTGTTTGCTTGCCTCTTAAAGTTTTCCGATGTGTTTGCTTTGTTGGTAAATTACAATTAGACCACGATAAGTTCAATCCTCGAGCAATCGAATGTGTGTTTCTTGAGTATTCCAAAACCCCAAGGGGTATAGACCTTATAGTCCAATCTTCGGAGTTTGCATGTACAGATGTTACCTTCATTGAATCAACTCCATTCTTTTTAGATGAAGGTAAGTTTCCAATTGCTTTTACGGTACCTATCCCAGTAGTGGATAACACCATACAATGCTTCCCTTGATTGTTATTGCTTCTAATGATAAGCTTGTACTCAAAATACACTCACGAGTCACAACAAAAGCAGGGAGATAATGAAGTCAATCGCGAAGCCCTGACCACCATATCTTTTGTTGAGAGTGCCAATCCAGTCTCTTCCTATATACCTCCTTATTCTTCTAACCTTCCCATTGTTCTTAGGAAAGTTAAACGTACTTGTACCATACATCACATTCAAAATTTGCTTCTATTGGTATCTATTTCCAACGTTTCATAGATTTTCCACGCCTCTTTCTTCCTATCATTTTCCTAAGTCCTATCAACAAGTGTTGTCTGATAATGGATGGAAGTAGGCTATGTAAGAAGAGAAGGTTGCTCTTCACACTTCACAGGAATGACACTTGAAACTTCATTAATTTTCCAGCCAACAAGCCTATTGTTGGGGGTCAATGGGTGTACACCATTAATGATGCAGGACAATTAGACACTTGCTCTAATAACCCTCGAACTGATAGAGAGTGGCAAATCAATCCATTTATCTCATAGCCCAAGCCTTACATCGCATGGGTTAGGACCTCGACCGAACCTCCTCGTGGGCCCCACTTCACATGGGTTCTGCTTCACACGGGCCACCCACCCCGAGTGTGTCCCCGCATACCACAGGCTACCCCACTTGAGCCCAGTGTGAAAATGCCCCTGCATGAATCACTGCCGATGAGGAGTCTCGAACACGAGACCTCCCGCTCTGATACCACTTGAATGTAGGACAATTAGCCACTTGCTCTAAAAGCTCGAACTGATAGAGAGTGGCGAATCAATCCCTTTATCTCATAGCCTAGGCCCCACATCGCATGAGTTAGGAACTCGCTCTGATACCACTTGAATGTAGGACAATTAGCCACTTGCTCTAAAAGCTCGAACTGATAGAGAGTGGCGAAAAAATCCCTTTATCTCATAGCCTAGGCCCCACATCGCATGAGTTATGAACTCGAGCGAAGCGCCTCGTGGACCCCACTTCACATGGGTTCCACTTTACACGGGCCACCCACCCCGAGTGTGTCCCTGCATCCCACAAGCTACCCCACTCGAGCCCGGTGTGAAAATGACCCTGCATTAATTAACTTTTAGCTTGATGGCACAGTAAAGAGGTTGAAAGCTTATTTAGTTGCCGAGGGGTATACTTATACTCTATGCATGGATTATATGGATACTTCCTCCCCAGTTGCCAAGCTTAACTCCATCCATGTTATCACGTATATTGTTATTAATCACAGCGGGTCCTTGTTTCAGCTTGATGTTAAAAATGCTTTCCTACATGGAAACCTCATAGAATAAGTAGCAATCACTTGGGTTTGTTGCTCAAGGGAGCTAGAGAAATTGTGTAAGTTGAGGAAGGTGATTTGTAGGTTGAAGCAAACTCCACATGCGTGGTTTGACAAGTTCAGCAAAGTTACATAAGCATATGGATTACAACGAAGTTTGGTTGATCATTGATTTTTCGTATGCAAAGTTATCTTCTAGTTGAGTGTTTAGTCATTGATGTGGACAATATTATGGTCACAAGCAATGATAGTGGTGGAATTGAAAACAATGAGTGATATCTTCAACATCACATTCTAACAAAAGATTTGGGTCATCTTTGGTATTTTATTGGGATAGAGGTTCCAAGAACAAAGAAGGGAATCAATCCATCTTAAAGGAAGTATGTCATGGATTTTCTTGAAGAAAAGCGCCTTCTAAGTGCTAACCAACTGATACACTAACGGATCCAAATCATAAGCTAGTTAGACATTAAGGAATCTATTTAAAGACAAAGGTATGAATAGAAACTAACCCACAAATGTATGTAGTTGCTCAAATTCTGTGATATCTGGAAAGAGTAGTAACCGAGGAATCTTGTATAGATGATATAATATCATCTTTTAAGTTATTGGATATTCTGATACAAATTGGGCATGTTCTCCTTCTAATGGTCTACAATTAGATGAGAGGTAATTTTTTGTTGCATGGAAGAGCAAGAAACAATGTTGTTGCCCAGTCTAATGTTTAAGTATCAACTGGTTCACACAATATTTGAGCTAGTGTGGTTGAAGAAAGCTCTTATGGTCAAAAGAAGTGAGAAAAGTTTTCCATGAATAGACCCCTAGTCGATTCGAGGTAACTTCATCAAGTCGCCTAGTCCTATGGAACAATTAAAATGGGGTCTCCATCATCAACTAGTATGCCTACCTATGCACCTCTCAGCCAAATGCACTAAAGAGAAAGGTCCATCAATAGTGTGAACAAGGAGCCCTAACTAGCAAGAGTTTCGAAGACAAACATCCACAAAAAATATGGAACAAGTCAACAACTGACCTTTCTAGTTCGATTAGGTTCAGGGTGCTTTAATCCTGATCTAAGTGTTAAAATGGATCGATTACAGGCCCCTAAAGTTAAATCTAATTGGGAAATCAGAGGACCTACTCGGGTGTACCAGAGACGTAGACAACCACCCACATCAGCGTAGCTTTCTTTGTGGATGAGTGTTCACAACCCCAAGTATAGGGTTCCGATGTAGTAATAATCTCGGTAAAACTTATATGTTTCTGAAAGGAACTAGAAATAGAACTAGAAGAAGATGTAAAACTAAATCTGAAATCTTTGAGAGAATAATTGTGATTATTGTAATTGAAACTTGTGAATTTAAAGGTGGGAACTAGGGTGTTAAGGATCCACTTGTAGCAATTAAGATGCTACCCTACTTGATTCAAGTAACACAATTGGAATTGGAGTCATATCCTATCCAATTGGAAAATATAGCAATTAAATCAAATCTGAACTTTCATTGACCTAATTCTTAATAGGTGAGGATTGAAAGGGATTCCATCACCCAACCATGCCTTGGAGACGATGGCGAACAATAGGATCTACCAATCCATCAATCTCAAATAGGAAAACAAGATACTTAAAGCTATCGCAGATTCAATTGTAATTTGAGTCACAACAAACTATTGAAAACTGAAAATATTCCTTAAAATCTGAAGTTCAATTATCTTTTAAATTCGCGCGATCCTCAACCAGTCGAAGATGACCTTCGACTCGTCGAAGATTGCCCTTCGACTCGTCTAAGGTTACACAGATTTTGCATGAACTACGTAAATTTGAGGCGGTTTCTGGATTTTTTCAACTCGGTGCGAAAGTTAGAGTTCCCCAACTATAAATAGGAGTCCCTAGGATGCTCCAAGGCATCTTCTAGGGTTTAAGGAGTTGAGCAAAAGAGTGGAGAGCTACCGCCAAGAGTTTTCTTCTTCTTTCTTAGCTTGTTTTTATGATTTCCTTTAGAGTTTTTTGACTAGTCGAGCCAGAGCTTAGGCTGGTCGAAGAAGGGCTTAGGCTAGTCGAAGCAAGCAAATTTTTAGAATTCCTTTTCTTCACTTTGAGTATTCGATTCTCTTCATTTCTCACTTGATTTTCTTGGATCTTTGGCATGTGAATTCTTCATTTTTGGTCTTCTAAGATCCAACCTTTGGCTTGGTGATTCTTGAGCATTAAATCCATGCTTTTAGCATTCTTTTCAATCCAAGCTCTCAGATTCACCTTGCAACACAAACATGTAGAAAATAGACCATTAAGTATTATCATGTTCATAAAACCAAGATATAAATAGGGGAGAATATGCAATATTTGACACTTAACAATGAGAGACGAGTTTCAAATGGGGCTCGCTAGGCCATTTTGAAGACCCCATATGCATTGGATGTGCATCAGGAAGACCCCGCTTTGGGATAATGCACGTGGGCTACTTAGGAGACCATTTTTGTCATAGGGATTTTATTTTGTGTCGATCTAATCGTTGGATCTTGTCGATCAGGCAATCGGGACACCAGATCTTCCAGATCTGGGCTCCTTGGACTCTGTGTTTTTTGTTATTTGTAGGATTTATTTAACGGTTGAGATTGATAGTAGGTGATTTCGTTTCCTTACTTTGAATGATGAGCCATTTCACTTGAGTGAGTGTCATAGTTATAATTATTCCGAATTTTTAATTATAAAAGCACAAGGAGGGGTGGACGTCCAACCCTAGTGGAGATTTGAGAAGAAGAAAAAAAAAAAAAAAAAAAAAGAATTTTTCTTGTGTGAAGGAATTTTCCTCCTTATTTTTTAGGGTTTTGAGAAACCCTCATTTCCAATTAAATTATAGAAGGGTAGAGGCTTGATTGGTGGTGGATTCCCCAAGGTGCACTCTTCCACTCTCTTCTTCAAAAGGAATTCTTCTCTTGTATTCCTCCTTCCCCATTCCATTACAACCTTCTAAACCCATCAAAACCCTACTCAATCCTCCCTCCCTTTCTTCCCTTTACCTACCCACGTATGAACCCGCACATGCGCGCACACACGCACGTGCGTCCGTACAGGCAGCCACGTGTGAGACCCCGTTTGGGGTTTTCCCTCTTTTAATTTCACTCCAAGACTCCCCAATACCTAGATCTTTTGAATCCCTAAAAACCCTAATCCTAAATCTCCATCCATGAATCCAAAACCCTAATGAAAATTTGAATTTTTTCTTTGAAAAACTTTCCCAAACCAGAATTTCGCTTGCATCGTTACCTATTCAAGCGGTTGTTGCACTACCCATGCTACATTAGAAGTCCCTACTTCCAAGTGAGCCACTCTTGAATTATTTTATATTTTTGTGCACCACACGTATGTAATAACCTAGGATCTTCGTATTATAAATCTGAATTTCCAAATCTATTAGGTGGATATGCTTGATTTTACATGTTGATTGCTGAAATTAATTTGTAATTGATCTCTCATCTTGCATCCTAGGATAGTTTCCATCATCCTACATCGATATCTCTTAGGGATAACTTGTAAGACAAGGACACGTCAATAAAGCAGCTAAATCAAAATACGGATAAGCAAACCGCAAGCTGAAGCAATTGGGGATGCACGTCAATGGGAACGTTCAATAAGTCTATTGGAATTGGCTCTGTATCAATGGAATCTATGTTTAATATTTAATTGAATCTTTCTTTTATTCATTTTATTTATGAATATGAATATTATTTCAATTCATATTATTTAATTGAATATATTCTTTCATTCCCTTTTTATAGAGAATCCGAGGCAAAGTGAAATTGAGAGAATTTTATTTGTATAAGAGCATGATATGTCTACACTATATCATGGGAGCTCTCCATCTCTACGAAGATTGTGTCCAGGATCTGGTAATCTAAGCGTTGTTTCTTCTAGTCAGCTCGTATTAGCCATCCAAGCCCCTCATATAGCTGAGAATTTTGCGAGCAATTGGAAGCCGCTTTCGATGACGAGGCCTCGAAATTGATATTATGTGATCGTGATATTTTGATATCTAAAAAGACTCGATTTCATCAAGTCCCCGGGAAAAAGACAAGCAAGAAAGACTGGTACGCGGTCATAGAGAAAATCCAACGAAGAAGAATTGAACTGGAGCAATCGGTACGGTGGCTATCGCTCCCTGGAAGAGTCAAACTTATAAAGGTGGTGCTGGGAAATATTTGATAGAACCTTGACAGGGGTGGAAGAGCGTATAGATCAAATCATGAAAGAATTGTTATGGAACGGCAGGGTAGTCTTGAAAACGGTTTGCCAACCGGGTGTCGCGGTGGGAGTGTCAGCCGAATGCTCAGAGCTCAAATTTGATGGAGAACTCTAACATCTTCGACCATTATTGAAGGGAGGGAGCAGATACTAGGGACTTTCACCGCTTACCCTTACCGAAAGGAAAGAGGCTTTCATCTATGAGCCTCCCTAACTAGCTAAACTGGCAAGCTTACCAAAACCACCTAAACTAGCTAAAGCACAAATCTTCCCTTCATCCAGGTATGTGTGGGTAGCAAAAAGTGGTAGGAGACGGGTTTTGCAATGAATCAACCAACACAATTGTTATGTAATAATCAGGCAACCTCTTAACCCAGTCTTTCATGAAGGAACAAAATACATTGAGATCAACCATCACTTCATACATGAGAAAGTGGCTAGTGGTGAAATTTCTACTCCATTTGTCAAGTCTTTGGATTAGCTTGCCGACATGTTCACTAAAGCTCCTGGTCACACTGTCTACTCACATCTATTCCAAGTGGGGTATATAGATGACATCTATTTCCAACTTGAGGGGGAGTGTTGATGTTGGTAAATATAATGCCATAAGATTGTGCAGTCCATCTAGATGGCCGTATAATCTTGCGGCCCACTCTAGTTGTATTCCTTTCCCACATTACATGCAGTGTACTTAGTGTACACTTATCTCATTGTAATTACTTAGGATACCATTCAATATTTTCACTGATATTACTTAAAAGCAATGTTTTAAATATCAATGATATTGATTGATATATCCCACAATATATCTTGGATCCCACCTATGCGATACAAAACGCATAGGTAGTGCCGATATATCCCACTTGTTTAATCCGGTGAGCATTTTCAATTTTAATCCCTTTTTTTGTTGAAATTATGTTAAATCAATGTCAAATGGTTACAAATCCATTGGTTCTTCTTGTTCTCCATGTTTTTTTTTAATTTTCCTTCAACCAGCTGTCAATTGAGACTAATTTCGAAATTTGAGAGTAAATGGTCCGATTTGAGGAAAATTAGGGAAAATTCAAAATTTCCCCAATTTCTCCCAAATTACTAGCGATGTTGCACTCCAAGCATGAAATCAAGCATGTATGAGGGCTGATATACTGATTTGTCAAGTCCTTGTCAATTTTTGAAAAGTAAAAATTATTTTTAATAAAAAGTTATTAAAATATTATTATTATTTTGAAATTTCCCTTCAACAAGTTGTCAATTGAGACTAATTTCAAAGTATTTAGGAGTGTTTGATGAAACGATCATCACATACACTCTAAATGTTATGCATTCAATTTGAATATACTTGCATACTTGCATTAGTTTAGTTAGAGAGTGCATAGCTTAAGACCCTATACAAAGGAAACCTATTAGGTGCACTTCTTTTTTGAGATGTTATCATTTAAAAGTGTGTATTAAGGTCTTTTTCAAACAATCCCTGAAGTTTCATTGAAAAATTCAACCATTTTTCCCATTTTCCCCATGTTTCCCAAAAAGTGCGATAAATTAGCCGATACAAATGATATATCCTGTGCAATAACCGATACGTATCTGTATCCTAAGGATGCAAAACAAAATGCGATAGTGATATTTCAAACACTACTTAAAAGAATATAAGCAAGAGGGGTAGAGACGTGTAGCCCTAATCTTTTTTTCTCTTCCTCTGCTCTATTTTATCTTCTCCTTGTATCCCCTACATCAACCTATAGACAAAAACATACATAGGTAGCAAGATGGTAGATGGATACACTGAAAATAGCCATGAAAGATCAAAAGCAAAACAGACAAATTAAGTCAATATCAGATTTGGTATTGAATCATTTAAAATACACACACACACACACACACACACACACACACACACACACTGTCCGCTTGATTTAATAGCTCACCTGAGATGGCTCGGCAGCTCAGTCTGATTAGAGCAAGCTTTAATGCATGGAAACAGAGTAAGAAGAACCTTCATTGCCCATTTTATTGAAAGCTCCCAATACACAAAAGAGACTTGTGTCCCGCTCCGCCCAACTGATGCTTGGCCACAGTGGAATTCAATGTCTTCCGGAGCAAGAAGGAAAGAACAGAGTACACTGCTTAATTTAACAGCATACTCATTCCAATTGAGTGAGTTAGAAGAACCACAGGCTTGATGCAAACTGGAAGACCTGCTCTGAGATATCTCCCTTCTAGAGTCCAAAATTACCATGGGAAAATCAACCCCCACGGGTGACTCTACCCTCTGCCGTTGCAACTCCTGAAGCATGAAAGCAGGCCAACAAATGTTGTTCGCAAATTTATGTACTCGTCCAATTTCACAGAGGAACTGCAAATTGTTCAAATTCCCAAATCTGGACCAGCAGTTAAGGAAGCAGATAACAGTTCATACAGAGGTACAGAAACAATATGAAGATTACAAAGTTTAAGCCCATGGACACAGGTAAAAAACTGCAATGACCGAGAAGGGCCTTCCAAGTGTGTAAAAGGAAAAGGTAAAGACTTCACTATTGGTGAGTTGAATCCAATCTGGCCTGAAAATTAGAGCTGTACACAAGTCGAGTTAGCTCGGTCAGCTCGCTTGACTCGACTCGGAAAAGCTCGACTTGCCTCGACTCGAAATTAGATTCGGACCGAGTCGAGCTGGTTTTTGGAGCTCAAAAAAATTTTGAGCCGAGTTCAAGCTTGCCCAAGCTCGACTCAACTCGGCTCGAACCTCAACTCAAATCGGCTCAATGACTCAATTATTTTTATCTTCATGCTGCTCGCCAAGTGTTTGATGAAATGACTCAACAAAGTGTTGTTTTGGATGCATACATTCTCTGCAGAATCGGCTGGTAGAGAGGAAGGAATGGATACGAAACAAATCGCTATATTAATATTTTTTAAAAACAAAAAACTTTACACTAAAACTGCCCTCATATCTTGTTTTTTATGCTACTCCTGAGTGTTTGATGAAATACCTATAAGGTGTTGTTACTGTTTTGCATTCTGTGAGAGATTGAAGATGCATTATATGTGTTGAGAAAAATGTCTCACAGGCTCAAACTCAGCTCGAACTCGGCTCAAACTAGCGCGAGCTGCTGACCGAACCAAACCGAGCTGGCCAGTCAGGCTCGAGGACCGAGCAGAGCCGACTTCGAGTTGGGGTTAGCTGCTGGCCAAGCCGAGCTGAGTTGTGCCAAGCTCGACTCGGTTCAACTCATGTACAGCTCTACTGAAAATCTTAAGAAACGATGAAGAACCTTAAACAGAAAGTTAGTCATTTTAGGCATCTAGAGCAATCTTAATATAGCTCATATGTTACCAATTGAACAAGGTTCCTAAGATTGAATATGAGAAGGAAAATCTGTGCATGTGCACATTCTCATTCTCATGAACCAGTAGCAAACAACCCAAGGTTATTGTTATAGACCAGAACTATGGCACTCTTAAGGATACACGGCCTCCCTTAGAACTTCCAAAGAAAGAATCTGGAGCTGGAAAATATCAAAAATAGGATTCTCACATCTGGAGACCAGTTCAAAGCATTAGTCATCGGAATTGAGAAAGTCTGAAATAAAACAAATTCAATGGAATGTCCAAAAACTGAGAAGATTTTGATGTAAATATACGTGCATAAATGTATGCATTACATACATATTTATGTCTGCCCCTGTGAATAATACATTAAACATAATGCTCCCTTGAATAAAAGACAACAAGTACCACACGGTATATGCAAAAACAGCATCCACACACAAAAGGCAGTATTTTATGACCAGTAAGTGTTCCAACCCTAAGAAACATGCAATTGATAGGAAACAGAAAGTTCCCCCAACTGCTGGTACCATCTGCGGTAAGGAAATATTTGCACTTATAATGGCATGCCAAACAAGTCACTAATAGTGTTTGAAACACTTGTGATATAGCAATCTTGGGTTCAAGTCATTCAGCTCAAAGTCACTAGGTTTCAACATCCCAACCAAATCTTGCAGAACCAAAAGTGCCATATTACAGTCTCAGATTCAATTCAAGCTGTTCAACTCAAAGTCATCTGTAGTATCAGTATACCTGACCAAATTTTACACAACAAGAAGTAAACAACCCGTTCAATAACTAGAAGAAAGTGATGAGATAGAGAGAGATTTCCAAGTGAAAAGAATCCAAATTTTCAAGAGGTATTGATGCAATTTCTTTTACAGGGCTCTTAAAGGACAAGGAGAAGGCCTAAAAGGACATGAGTGGAGGTAGCAAGAAAAGACTTGATGACCTATGGTTTAATTGAGGATATGGTCCTAGATACAATGGAATGGCAGAACAGTATTTGTGTAGCTGACCCCAGTTAGTTGGGAACTTGGGATAAGGCTTAGACGATGATGGCAATATGATTGATGCAGCTACTTTGGCAGGTGCTCAAGTGGTTTGGGAGACCTGTCTGCTGACAGCTTCATTCTTGCAGGTGGTCAGGAGGCTTGGGCCCCTTCTTGTCACATGAATTTGTCAGATGTTGAACCAGAGGAAATAATCAGGTCATTGGAGTTGCTTCAGAATCAATCTCCGTCTTCTTCTGACTAGGATGCTTGGGTCAAGAGATGGGAGAGGTCAGGAAGACTCTCGGTTAGCTCATTTTATGAGGCAGTTCATGTGCCAGTCGTGAGAGAGGCGAAAGACCTGTCAAAAGCAGTCTGGTATCACAAGAACCCTCCCAGAGTTACTGCCTTTGCATGGCTAGTGGGGAAGAACAACGCACTGATGGTGGACAATTTGCAATGTGCCTCAGAGAATCAGAGAAAGTGAATCAGCTGTTTATTAATTGCACTTTTGCTATAGAGGTCTGTGGTTAGTTTTTTAATTTGTTCCAATGTAGCTGAGTGATTTTAGGCTCAATAGATGCCATATTCTTAGCTTGGCATAGGGGTGGTGATGCCCTAAAGGGGAGTCTTGTGGAGATTATCGCTTCTTGCTGTTTTATGGTCAATCTGCAACGAGTGCAACAAGAGATGCTTCTGGAACCATAAGCTAAGCCTTGATGAGGTGTTCAGAAGTGCAGTTGGTTTTTATTTCGTGGGCTGTGCTTCTTGAGCCTTTTGCTTCATGTCCTATAGCTTATTTTGCTTCCTTTTTTTGTCGTGCTTGTACTTTTGCTATGAGGAAGTCTCTTCCTCCTTTGATCTAATAAAATTGGCGGTACCTCTCAAAAGAAAAAAGAAAAAAAAAAAAAAAACTTTTGAATTCCTAAAATGAGTAGTCTTCTTGGATGATGGAAATTAGCTCCAACTCAAAAATCGCAAAGATCTAAAACTCACTTTCTGGCTTTCACTATGGCATCAGTTCAAAAGGCCCCTTTGGAATTCATTAAGATTCCCAGTCAAAAGATTGTACATGAACTACATGATAGCAATATCATACATCTCAAAAACCTATCCACACATCACGCACCAGTTGAGAAGCTGGTTTCCATCTCAGATAAATCCTACATAGGGAATAAAATCCCCCACTTCGACTTGCATCTTTCAAACCAATTCGCATAGAGAATCTGGATTGATTTGCAATCAAAGCAGTAAAGAGATGGCCAAAATTCTTGTATGTGATCAAGGCTATCCATGAAAAACGTAGATCTGGATGTCCAGTTTTTGAAAATTCAGCTGACAAGTGACAATATGAAGTAATACCTCATCTTTATGACTTCATGTGAATCAAACTAAACAAGAATATTCTAGAAAAAAGAAAAAAAAAAAAAAAAATTGTTTTACTACACAGAAAATAGCAGTTAGATAAATAGTCATAGAGTAAAATCAGCTAACAATGCTAAACTTGGATGTTGCATTACATCATCATTTTGCATATTACCTCTCATCATCAGTATAAAATGTATTTGTTGATGCTAATGTGTTGGTTGATGAAAGACTCAGACCATCCAGTAGAACTTCCAGTCCTCCAATACTTCTAAAATGATTCTGAGCCCTTGGGTTTTCAGATAAAGCTGACCTGAGGGTGTTCAACGTTAAATATTGGAGAGATATCTCTGTCCTTTGTTCTTTCAAACTCAGCCTTCTGATAACTCGTAGCAGCTCTGGAATTAAACAATCAATTGTTGTTACTGATATAATGAAACAAAAGAGAGGCAGAGATAAATACAATAGAGCCATCTTCCAGAAGTGTTCATCAATTTTGAAAGATGAAAAGATCTTGAGCAGAACACACTCACTTTTTTTTAACAGCTTTCCTAAGCATCAAAGGACCAACCCCACACTACTCAACAGAAGCAAGCTATGAGGGTTCTCCATAAAGATAGATCATTATGTCAGTCATTAGCGGTAGTCAATACCCTCAGATCTTTAACCCTGATAAGAGGCCTACAGTTCCTCTGGAACACATTTTGATATCTAAGAAAACAAGGTTACTACTTGCTAGAGACAATCCAAGAGAAGCCTTACGTGGTAGAAACTCACTTCTCAACAATAAAGAGTAAAGTCTATGTTATATGGTTGCAAGCAAAACACATAAATGAACCAAAATAACATAAAAAAGAACTTTTCATGAAAGCTGCAATATGTCAAGCACCCTATAAGGATTTGACTAGAAAAATAGGAATTAACCAGGAATTCATGACTTAGACATGCACATGTAACCATAGCTGGAAGATAACAAGCTGTTGGGAGAAATATGATATCTGCTTACAGGACCACTGACCACATCATCCGCACACAGCAGACATCAAGGGTAATTGTCTTGGATGCTAGCAGTTACTGAATCTATAATGGCTGCAAAAGGGTAAGGACTTGATTTGAACCCTGATGAAGACCCACCGCTACAAAGAGCTCATCCTTCTCACTCATGAAACAATGTCCTCATACATCTCAAATTTTGTTGATACATCTTCACAAGACCCCAAACCCTCCCGCATAACCTCCCTAAATACTCAATTGTATGCTTTCTCAAGATCTATACAAACCATATAGCACTAGGTTCTTACCCTTCTACATATACTTGTCCCTCAATTGGCCAAGTACAAAAATAGCATTGCTCATTGACGTAGGTAAAGCTGTTATCAATAAAAAGCTCAGCTTTCTACTTTCCTCATATTTATACATTAATCCCACTCACCGCATGGATGTGTATGCAAGGTTGGGTTATCAGCAGCTGGAACCTCTAACTCCTGCCATCCAAATAGAGTAACTATGATTTACATGGAAAAACTAAAAAGCGCCAGTTGCCAAGCTTCTTGCCTGCGTTACCTGGACATCCACTGTTAGGTCTTCATCATGCTGACACCCATGGATGCTTGGACACGACGTGGCACTTCAAAATCTGTACCGAAAACATGTTCCGGTGATGTCGTCAAAACTGCCACATGTTAGATGCTTTCAGTGAGGTGTCCAGAAATAGATCCCACATAGAATTTTCCTTTCATCTTCAATTTTAGTAATGTACGTTTCTTTTGTCAGCTGAAGATTTCTCAGTTCATGCCCTCAAGCCTGCATCCATTCTCTTGGTGTCGAAGAAACTATCCATAAGAAATCGCACTCCCACTTTCAGGTTTTACTCCAGTTTTTATTACAAGTCTTGTTCCTTTTTCCTTTTTCCTTATTTTTGTTCTTTGTTGAGGTTTGCCAAACTTTCTAAGAGAGCAACTTTCATTGTAATGCTTGCAGTGTTTTAAATAGCGTCGCTACATAGTGTGGAGTGTGTGCTACATAGCGTAGCCTACGTGCTATGTAGCTTGCTAAATTCACGTATTTCCCCTATAGCATACACTACAAGCTACGTAACGTGTAGCACACGCTACAAGCTACATAGCATGTAGAATATGCTACAGCATACCTTTAAAAAAAAAAAAAAAAAACATTTGTAAAGGTTGTTAGTTTTAGGCTTTTAGCTATGATGTAAAATGGTGGTGGCCCATCCTTATCACGTGTGGCAATGATGTAGAGCTATCCAGACCATCCAAATAGTTGGTCCTATTGTAGATGGGTAATATCTATACTTCCATATAAGACTATCCTAACCATCTATTAAATGGGCCCCAACACGTGCATTGTGGAATAATGCCATTTTAGAAATGCTGCAAAACTTGCATTTTAAGGACTTTAAACTAAAAGGCTTTTTGAAAGAGTGTTTTCCAAAACCCCTTTTAAAAAACCCTAAGCCAACACACGTGCCGCTTCAGCCCTTTGATTCACTCGATCCAAAAAGCCATTGAATAGAAGGTTTTTGCTTATCAATCGACCTTGCAAGAAGGTCCATTTGCTGTATTTTCAAGATCTTTGGAACTCAAACGAAAGAGAAAATTATAATTCCCCCTATTCACATCTGTATGGCTATGAAGCTCAAAAATCCAGTTTTTCTATTGATTGAATCTTTTCTCAAGCTTGATAGGGGGTATGTTCTTGCCCCTTAATTTTTGTTAATGAGTTCTTTTTCATTTCGGATGAAGATTTACACTTTCTTTTGGGATTTTTTCAACTTTCTTTTGTTTTAGTATGCCGGTTACTCAATGTTATCGGATAGGGTTGCTATGCTGTTTTTTTTTTTCATTTCTTCCTCTCTTTTTTAAGGGTCTTACTGTGGGGAATGGCATGTTACTATGCAATGTTGTAGGATAGGGGTTGCTATGCAATTTTTACCTCTTCCTTTTTTTTTTTCAATTTTCTTTTGTTTTAGGGGCCAGCTGTGGTGTGTGTGGCATGCATGCAACCCATCCAACCATCATGAGGGCAAGCATACTTCAATAGAGGTGTTTTGGTAGTTAAGTATTGTTTTCTATGGCGTGGCCCATGTGGGGCCCACTCTGGTGTGTGTATGGTATAGATTTAGACACATCCAGTCCATCATGTGAGCCACCACTTTACAGTGGTGGTTTGTTAGTGGCTGCTCGGTGGTGTAGTGTCCACGTGATAACGCAGCAGTCTTTTTTTCTATACTTGCAGCTGTCTATTTCTTAGATTTAGAAAGTTGCTTTGAAAGTTGTTGATAAGATTTGGTTCATATATGTGGGCTGGCTTTTGATAAATGATAATTAATAAGTAGTTTGAAAATGCTTGTACCTAAAAAGTGAATGATTTTTCTAGGCATTTTTTTATTTTTTTGCCTTTTCTTACTATTTATCATATTTTTTTTCGTACTTTTTAATTAAAAAATAGAAATACCAGTGGCTTCTTCTCGTCAGGGGAGGATCTTCTCGTGGAAACTTTGGCAGCTCGGGGCGAGAAAGGCACCCAAAGAGAAATATTCTCTAAAGATCAGTGAGGCCCGTCATAGACGAATACAAAGGCGAGTTCATCACTAGAGATATTCGGGTTGCAGAAGCACCAGAGGAAGGGGAGCTTATGCTAAATAGTAAATAGTGAGCAAGTTGAGGGGAAGCTGTTGGAAAGGGTTGTGGTCACCCCTCTTTGCGTTGAGAAAATGAGAGAAGGCACAAGTAAGATTTGTATGATGGATGCGGCAATGTCTAGACATAGTGGGAGAAAGAGAAGCTACGTGCCTAGCTCACAATTCGGTTTAGGGTTTATGAAAATTGGGGTCCCAGACCCTTCATATTTGAATCTACTTGGTTGGAAATTGATGGTTTCGAGCAGTTAGTAGTGGATTGGTGGACTCTTTTTCAGTAGATGGTTTATTTGGTTTTAGGTAGTGTTCAAAATATCGGTATCGCGTTACATATCGCACCCTTGGGATACGGATACATATCGGTTATCGCATGCGATATATCAGTTGTATTGCATAATGTATCGTTGTTGTTGGAAACATGGGGAAACATTGGGAAATTAGTTGAATTTTTCAATGAAACTTCAGTGATTGTTAAAAAAGACATCAATACAAACTTATAAATCAAAACATTATAAAAAAACAAGTGCACATAATAGGTTTTCTAGCTGAATTGATGCAAGTATATGAATTTTCATCTCCTTAAGTAGGCGGAGGTTTGCAAGCCGATTGAAGTGGGGTTGATCTTAAAAGTTTAGGCAATATGAGTTTTGGCCCTTCTTGGTAAGTGGATTTGGAGATTTGGTATAGAAGCAGGAAGGCTTTGAAGAGCTTACAGCAAGTGCGAGGTCTAGGAGGGCTGATGGTTTGTGAAGAGCTCCTTGCTTTATAAAGCTTCACATATTTGAGAAGCAATTGCGGCCACAGATCATATGGTTCGTTGGAGGTGGAGGGCAAGTTCCTTTTTTGTTGGGCAACAGTCATTTGCATTCGATTTTGGGTGGACACTTAGTTTGGAGATTGTGCACTTCAAGATCTCTTTCCAAGAGTGGCTTGTCTTGCTCCCGATCGCTTTATCTTTGTGGCAGGTTGCTTCTATTTTTACGGTGGTGTGGAACCCCCTTGCCATAGGCAATGTTCAAAACATCAGTATCGCATTACGTATCACATCCTTGGGATACAGATATGTATTGGTTATCACACGAGATATATCGTTTGTATCGGATAATTTATCGCACTTTTTGAGAAACATGGGGAAACATTAGGGAAATGCTTGATTTTTTTAGTGAAACTTCAAGAATTGTTTAAAAAAATAAAATAAAAATTAAAATAAAAAAAAAAAAAAACCTTAATACATACTTTTAAATCATGACATCTCAAAAAAGAAGTGTACATAATAGGTTTCCTTTGTATAGGGTCTTAAGTTATGCGTTGTCTAACTGAACTAATGTAGCTATATTTAAATTGAACGCGTAACATTTGAGTGTATGTGACGATCATTTCATCAAACACTCCTAAATACTTCGAAATTTGTCTCAATTGATGGCTGGTAGAAGGAAATTTTTGAAAAAAAAATTAATATTTTAATAATTTTTAATTATTAGATTATTTTTATTTTTCAAAATTTTACAAGGACTTAACAAATCAATAGATCAGCCCTCATACATGCTTGATTTCATGTTTGGAGTGCAACATTGCAAGCAATTTGAGAGAAATTTGGAATTTTTTGAATTCTCACTAAATCGGACCACCTATACTCAAATTTTGAAATTAGAGTGTATGTGATGATCATTTATCAAATACTCCTAAATACTTCAAAATTAGTCTCAATTGACAAGTAGTTGAAGGAAAATTTAGAAGAAAAAAAACACGGAGAACATGAAAAGCCAATGGATATCAAAATCAAAGCTCCAACTCCATGATTTTTCAAACAAAACATGAAAAACCAATGGATTTGTAACTATTTGATACTAATTTAACATAATTTCAATAAAAAGTGATTGAGAATTGAATATGCTCACCGAATCGAATATGTGGGATATATCAACACTACCTGTGTGTTTCGTATCACACAGGTGGGATAAAAAATATATTGTGGGATATATCGGCCGATATCGTCAATATTTAAAACATTGGCCGTAGGAACATGACGGATGAAGAGATTGTGGAGTTTATCGGGTTATTGGATCACCTCAAGAATGTTTATCCTTCTTTAAAAATGGATTCAAGGATTTGGTCAGGCCATTGCTCAGGAAAGTTTTTTGTTGGTTTGCTCTTTAGCATCATTCGTAAGCCCTCTTGCCTATCTCCCTCACCTCATCCTTTTCATCATTGATTGGCAGTGTTTGTTTAGCCTGTGGGTCGTAACTCATAAGAGGGTTCTCAACGTGGACAATTTACAAAGGAGATCCTTAGTTCTTCCCAACATTTGCCTTCTCAAAACTTACCTATTGTGCATGGAGAATGTGGAGTCAATTGATCATCTTTTTGTGCATTTGCCCTTTTGTTTCTAAAGTTGAGGCCCATTTCCTCTGTTTGCTTCAGGCGGATTCGGTGATGTCGGAGTCCGTGGAAGACCTTTTGTGGGCTAGGCATGAGGGAGGAGTTGGGAAACCGGAAAAGCCCAAGTGGAGGTTGATCTCTACGGCCGACTTTTGGGTTATTTGGGGACCTAGGAATGTTCGGTGCTTTCGGGGTGAAAGTGTGGAGGTGAATGAGGTTATTAGGAATATCAAAGGTCTCGTGTCGAGTTAGACCACCTATGTAAAGGCCAGCTTAGCCACAATTTGTGTTTCTTCTTAGGTGTTGTGTTGAGGTTGTTTTCTTTCCCAACTTCTTGTAGGCATCTTTAATCAATTTGTTGCATCTCTCAAAAAAATGTACCTTACCCTACACACTATAGAGGGTTGAGCGCTACGCAACACACTACATGCTATTTAAAACACCGAGTGTTCGTAGAAACTAAGATTATTATTGTGTAATTTGAGGTTTTGTTAATTTAGACAACTATTCGTTGGTTTCGATTTGAACTATCCAAATGCTCTTTTTCAGATTTCCTTCAATCTTTATGTTTACATTGTTTTCTTATTCGTTTATTCTATTTGTTGATTTAGTTAGTTTATCAACATCTTAGCCTTTCTCCCAGCAATTTGGGGTTGGCTTTGAAAAGGTAGACTGGCAAATGTTTTACAATAAGCTCCCTATCAGATATTAACTTCCTCTTCTAACCAGGATCTTGGCACCAACAATGGCCAAGACTCACATGCACACCACTAACACGACAACATGGAAACCTAAGTATTGACCTCCAGCCCAACTATGACATGCATGCCCCGAAGGGTGAGCAAGTGAAATATGGTCATGGACGGGCAGTTGCCATGAGAACTGCTAAGCGCAAGGCACCATGCACATGCAAGGTCATTCTCAGGTAGTTGGCTGCCCCAAATAGCAAGAAAACCAATGATACGCTATTGCCAACACTATTTACATGCCAAAAATGCTAAAGCCCCACACTATCAACCAACTTATTTTAGCACATAATAACCGAAGTCCAGAAACATTATTAACAGTTCGGGAGGGAAGGGTATGGTGACTTTATTCTATAAGAAAATTTTAGCAGCTCAGAAAAGTAATGGAAAGGTGTCAAATTCCATATACATTAGCAGCCATTCAAAAGACATCCAAAAAGGAGGATGGCATACCTTACCTACTAACCAATTAAGGCCACCTGCTTCCAACACTGACACAATTGCCTTCTGCTGCCATCGGAACCTTGCTTCAGAAATAGAACCCTTCAAGCAACTGGAACGATCTACTGTAGATGCTGAGTCCTTCGGAACAGGACAGTCCCCAATATTGGAGCACAACTGAGACTTCTCGTGCATATTTGCATTCAAATCTATGAAGCTAGAAATTATCGAAACAACACCTAAAAGTATCTTTTGCAAAACTCTAGTCTTCTCTATACTTGGATGTGATAAATGTTCATCAGTAGCAAATGCACCAATCACTGATTTGAGTTGAACAACTGCAGCTGAAGAAGTTAAACTTTATAATTAGAAATCTGACCATGTTTGAAACAGTGACACAGTAAGTATTCACCCGATGATTTCGATAGGAACAAAGAGTAGATGCAAAAAAAAAAAAAAAAAATTATTGCCAATGTAGAATTCAGCAAAACTCAAAAAGTACCAGGATGGAGAATATTATATTCAGGAAAAATAATAAGTAATAACCCATGAAATTTTGTGTAATCTATATGGAATCTATATTGAAAAACTTGCTGTCAGAATCCAGACACCAAAAAAGGAAAGGAAGAGCGTACAGTGCAGTGTGACCAACCCATATAGGTGACACAATAAGACTTGGATTAACTTAATCTCTTAGGGCTCATTTGGTGCTGTGCAAAATTGATTCACAACAAAGGATTCTCTGGACTTGTAAACTGAGAATTGCTTATGTTAAAATAAACATGTTTGGTAAACATATAAAAGGATTCACCTATGGTTTAATAGAGGAGATGGCCCTTGATAGATTGGAATGGCAGAACAGGATTCATGTAGCCGACCCCATTTAGTTGGGATAAAGCTTTGATGATGGTGATGACAATGATGGTAAACATGCATTAAAAAAATGCAAGATGGTTATCAAATGAATGGTTAAATCACATGGCTAGTGTTCCAACTTCCAATGGATCTAATTCATCCATCATGGCTAGTTACACAGCAATCCAGACTGTCCAAAAAACATGCCAAACAGGATCTATCAACCATATTTATAACCAAAGATTTAAATGGGGAAAAAAAAAGTGTTATGGCATTTACAGTGAGGGCCATCATATAACGGGCTGGATCCAAGGTTTAAAAATCAGTTTCGCTGTACAGTATCTGTCACCACCGATACCAGTTTGTATATGCCCAATTTAGGCTCTGTTCCATTTAAATCAGATGTTAGGATATCATGATCACTGTGATCTTAGACATACGCTTCATCCACAATGCATCCCACAATTTAGACAGTTGAGATGGCGTATCATGTATGCAAGTGACAAATGGGAGCAGGATGAGTCACCACCATCATTCAATGGTCTTACTTCAACAAACAAGTATCCATGCATCAGAGGTTAGCATTATTTAAACCAATTTGATTTCATGCTATGACTCAATAACAGTGGGTTCAGCATTCTAGTCAGTTTAATTTGAGATAATAAACACCATGTGTGCAAGTTCTGAGTGGATGAGTGCCAACCTTATACTCTGCCAGAATAACAAATAATTATCCCACCTTACGAACAGCTTGGATTGGCAGATAAGCACAAAGGTGGGACCCAAATACAGTTTTGAAGTTTCCAATTTTGGGTGTTCTCCTTAATTGTTCCCAGTGTTGTGACCCACCCGAGATTGGTTTTGGCCTAAAACTTGGGCTATGGGCCAATAACGGATGGCCTCACATGATGGACAAAATGGATTTTCACATCAACATCATGGGTAAGTCCCACATGACTGTCCGCAATTTGAGAAGTCAAGTCGCACACTGTCAACTCAGTGTGACACAGACAAGTCGAGGCCAAGTCCACCCTATTCAGGAAGGTCATGTGCAAAATGGCAGAGGGTGTAGCAGATCGTCCAGTGCTAATACTGGTATGTATCGCCCGATGCACACCTGTTTAGGATGATATCAAAACCTTGGTTAGCAGAGTGAATGGTATCCAAGATCCAACAGTGGGGCCTTCATATAAACGGTTTGCATCAGTGAAACATAGTCCATCCAACAGTTATAAAGTCCCAACACATCCCACAGCCACGTGTATCCTAAAAGAAAATAATATATAGGATATTCTATAGCAATACATATGATATATTTTGTATTAGAGGACAGGCGGTGACATTATGAATCAACAGTAATCTATGCTTCTTTTTTGTGAAAGGTCGCTATTTTGTTGAGTAGGCATAGACAACAATAATCTATGCTGTTACAACAAACAACAATTTCAGTGTGAATGGAGTAATATTATTTCCAAACAACAATTTTATTAACCTCTTTCAACCATGAACCTCATCAGCACGAACACAAAAGGATTGCCCCCCGAGAGAGAGAGTTGCAACTCTAGCCAATTGATTGGTAACTGGGAAATAAGCTTCGATGCGATAACCCATTCCGTAACTTGAGATTTGGTCCTCTTAACACTTCCGATACATGTCTCTTCCGACTCCTAAAGCATCGATCATTCCTTTCTTGCCATAGAGACCAAATACCTACTACCAAACTTATATGCCACACTTCTTTCCCGATCTTCCCTTTGCCCCCGCCATTCCACACCAAAAAAGAAACGGTCAATGGAGCGTGGCGACACCCATGCTACTCCAAACAGGTTGAGAAAACAACCCCACATCCTTTTTGCATATGAGCAATGAATGAAGAGATGATCCACTAATTCCTCATCTTGATACCACATCAAACATATATTTGAAAGAATCATCATTCTCTTTTTAAGATTGTCAATTGTTAACACATTTTTTCTTCCCACTAGGCATGCAAACACAGCTACTTTTGGAGGGGCTCCGTAGTGCCTAACAAATGATGTTGGACTAACCTCCTCCATATATATATATATATATATATATATATTATTTTTATTTTTTTTAAAGATAACTGCAGATATATTGAAAAAAGAGAAGCAAAACAAAGAAAAAAGGAAAAACAAAGGAAACAGACTGCTGAGATAGCAGCGAACACCTAGCCACCTAGAAACGAGAGATCAACCCCTTTTAAAGTATTTACATTGATAGCCCATTCAATCACCCATTTTTTAGCCTTAGCCCCAACAACCCTAGCTGACGAAGAATGATCATTGAAACACCTTTCATTCCTTTCCTCCCAAACGGCCCACCAAATGGCGAGAATAGACATGTGCCAGATCGTGAGATAAGATTTTCGTAGCTAAAAACCATGCCGATCAGCCAACATCATCACAGCTGATTCAGGTACGCACCATTAAATCGAGAAGAGCTGACAAAAATCATTGAGAATAGAAGTGATGAAGGGGCAATGAACTAGAAGATGATTCACGGACTCGGCCTGGCACATACAACATAAACAGATGTTGACTAACTGCAATCCTCTCTTCATCAGATTGTCTATGGCTAATATTCTGTTACGACTCGCCAGCCACCCAAAACAGATAAGCTTGGGGGAGCCTTGTATTTCCAAAGGAAAGGAGAGACTTCAGCTCTAATCATCGTCACTGAATCAATATAAGTGTAGAGGCATTTAACAGAAAAAGAAGTTTTTTCCAAAGGCCACACAATCCCATCAAGCTGAGAGCTGAAAGGCCTTAAAACGGCAATATAATTCTGAAGCTCCAAATATTCATCCACTTCCCTTTGATGAAGATTTCTAATGCATCGAATGTCCCACACATATTGATCTGAAATGAAGGAGTAACACCTGTTGATAAAGATATTCCTATTCGGCGCCAACTTGTAAATTTGAAGAAATAGGACTTTGAAAGCTTTTTCACCATGCCAGATATCTTCCCAGAATCTGATCGTGGCACCATCTCCCAACACATAATGGGTATTAGAACTGACTGGGTCTTTAGCTTTTAGGATACCCCTCCAAATGTAGGAAGCCTTATAGTAGGAGGAATAATTAGGCCACCAACCTCCCTGAGACGCTCCATACTTACCCCTAACTAAAGAACACCACAAGGCACCTTTTTCGGAAGCAAATCTCCAGGACCATTTCCCCAACAGCGCTTGATTCATAATCTTCAGATTCTTAACATTTGCACCTCCCTCTCTAAACACTTTACACACCTCTTTCCATTCAAGCAAGTGAAACTTTCTCTGATTCTCTTTCCCAGACCATAAGAAATCCCTTCTGATTTTAATGATACTCTTAAGAAACGATCCTGGATAGACGAACAGCAACATGAAATACAATGGCAGAGAGGACAAGGCAGCTTTAATCAGAGTCAGCCTCCCTCCAAGGGACAAATACCGGCATTTCCAAGAGGCGAGATACTTATGAAATTTCGAAATGACCCGGTTCCACATGTACTTTGGCGGGGGACCAATGCAAAGGGGTAAACCAACAAACTATGTTGGAAAAGATTCTACGCTACAACCAATTGTACCTGCATAGCTCTTTAAGGTGTCGAGAGGGACGTTAATACCGAGAAGTTTGGACTTGCTGAAGTTAATCGTAAGACCCGACACCGCTTCGAAACAGCGGATAGCTATGAAAAGATGTTCTATTTTTTCTTTCGAGGCCTCAGAGAAAATGAGGGTATCATCAGCAAATTGAATATGCGTGAGAGGAGTCGCCAAACCTTGCAAAGAAATACCATAAAGGATACCTTGATCTTGCCCTTTCTTCAGCATTTGGGAAAGCGCCTCAGCGACGATCAGAAATAGATATGGGGAAAGAGGATCTCCTTGCCGGAGACCCCTCGAACTTTTGAAGAAACCTGATGGAGAGCCGTTGAGAATGACAGAAAAATGGGCCGAACCAACGCACTCAGCGATCCACCTTCTCCATTTGATGTCAAAACCCATCCGTGTTAGCATATAAAGGAGAAAGTCCCAATCGACATGATCATACGCCTTAGCAATATCCAGCTTGCAAAAAACAGCTTCTGCTTTGGACTTATGACAGGAATGAAGAACTTCATTGGCAATTAGGGCTCCATCCATAATCTGTCTGCCTTTGATAAAAGCGTTCTGATTGCTAGAGATGAGAAGACCGATAACTTTAGAGAGGCGAGAAGATAGCACTTTCGCAAGAATTTTATACGGACTCCCTACCAGACTAATGGGCCTAAATTCAGCAAACGAGGTTCCCCCCACCACCTTTGGGATGAGCGAGATGAAAGTCGTGCCTAGACCCTTTGAAAGTCTGCCTCTGTCATGAAATTCTTGAATAAAGGCGAGAACATCGAGACGAACCGTAGCCCAGAAATGCTGATAAAAACAAATCGAGAAGCCATCTGGACCAAGTGACTTGTCAGCACCCAGAGCGTCGATTGCCGCCTTAACCTCATCTTCCAAGAAGGGAGATTCCAATAGCTCAACATCAACAGGCTGCAAACAACTAAACGAAATATTATCAAGTTTCAGTCGAACCCATTTATCAGTGGACAGGAGATGTTTGAAATGATCGATGGCGAGAGCAGCTATCTCTTTTCTATCCTCCACTATGTTTCCGTTGTCGAGAATGCTTAGAATGGCCTTCGATCTATAGTTGGCCATGGTATGAAAAAACTTGGTGTTTCTGTCCCCCTCCGCAATCCATTGAGCTCTGGATTTTATCTTCCACGAGGCTTCCTCTTCCTAGGCAATAATAGAAAGCTCCTGGATAATCGATATGCGCGTTTGCATCAATTCTTTAGACAACAGGCCTAATTCGGCTTCTGCATCCAGCGGCTGAAGATCTAATTGGAGTCGATCGATTTCAGCCTCCCTCTTCAGAGAAACTTCCCGCCTCCATTCCTTGAGATTAGCCTTGAGATGTCTGAGTTTACAAAGCAGACGATGGCCAGCGAATCCTTCCACCTTGAAAGACTCCCACCTGTCGATGATCTTTTGGTGAAGACCCTCTATACGGAGCCAAGCTGAGTTAAACCTAAAAGGTTTCGGCCCCCAATTAAGATCTTCCTCAGATAAGAGAAGGCGACAGTGATCCGATGTAGTGCGAGCATTGGGAATTGTTGGACAGCAGGAAAGGATTGAATCCACTCTGTTGAGACAAGGAATCTGTCTAAACGGGAGAGGGTAGGATTAGCCCGGCCATTAGACTAGGTAAATCTGGCACCCAGGAGAGGCAGATCAATAAGCTGCTCCTTTTAGATCCAATCAGAGAAACGCAGCATAGCGGCAGTGGGTCTTTTCCTCGTAGAATGATCCTCCGAGAAGCGAGTAATATTGAAATCGCCCACCACACACGTAGGCCCCGAGAAGGATGCTATAACCTGCGAAAGTTCTTCCCAAAAATCATTCCTGAGGGAATCGTTGTTAGGCCCATAAACAGCGATCAGCAAGCACTGAAAGGAAGAATACTTATCTTGAAGAATTATTGACAAGGAGAAAGAGGCAGCATTGGAAGAGATGAGATCCCACTTGGAGGATTTCCAAGAAATGAGAATACCGCCCGAACTTCCTACAGCATCCAGAGTAATGAACTTAGCATCCCTTTCCTTCCACAACGACTGCAAGAGGTAGTCTTTGAATTAAGAAACCTTTGTTTCCTGAAAACAAACAACGTCAGGATTTTTCCTACTGACTGATTGCTTAATCAGGCTCCGTTTATGTTTAGAGCCCACCCCCCTGACATTCCAAGAAATGATCTTCATTGACTAACCCCACTTCCCCGATTACCCTGACGTCTTGGATTAGACATGGAAGCGGACAAAAAACCCGGACTTGGTTGTAGCCGCTGTAATTCTCAACTGCCTGAAGTCTTAACGAGCTGTTTTGAAGAGGGACGATTCATGCCAATGGGTCTACCTCGATTTTCAATGCATTGGAATAGGGCAATGTAGTCCTCCAGCCTATCTCCGAAAGACAGACCGAGGGATCGTCCCACCTTACCGATGGCTTCTCTTATCCATCGTTTTTTATGACTTTTAGATAATAGATTCGCTCTATTTGAATCCAATGATGGAGGATCGGTCTGGGAGTCGGCTATCATTTACAGGGGTTCCGCCATCAGGATCTGAGAAGGATCATTTTCTTGAAACAGAGTGATCGGACCCATTTGTAACGCGTCAACGGGACATGAGGTAGCTGAGTGGGAGGAGGCTAGAGATGCCCGCGATAAAGACTTACTACAGTCAATCTGATAACGGCCCAACGATTTCGCATCTTCGGACCAAAGGTTTGATCGCGGCGAGTAGATGAGAGGAAGAGAAGGAGAGCAGAGTAAGGATCCAGAGACCGGTTGAGGCGGCTCAAAGAGAGAAACTTCCGTCGGGTCCGAATCCGGATTCGTATGGGATCCACTATACTTAAGACGCAGAGAGGAGTTAGTATCCTGATATTCTGCCATTTGTCCCGCACTAGTATTGAAACAACGATCGAGATCGTCCAGTTGTTTCTCTATCAGCCCTTGACATGTCGAAATCGAAACCGTCCCACTCGCTTCAGGATCCACGCGTCCCACCTTACATGTCTCAGTATGGGTTGCTGGCAGGTCATTATGATTTTTTTGAGTCGGGGCGGTGAAGTAACCGGATAAAAGACAGACGCTGCAGGTCTATCGAAAGGGCCCTTGGAGTAACTCCCGGATAATCGTGAGGCGTGACTACCTTCGTACTAATGGAGTCAGTACGAACTCCACGCGTCCTTCCTTTAGCAAATGTCGAAAAATCAAGCGACGGACCCTGAGGCGAGGGAGTCGGAGGAAGCTGCCCGAGCTACTAGCAATCTCCACATGTCGTTGGAAGGAGAAGCGATGGGATCTCTCGTTCAGCGACGTCAGAGCAGCTAACGGGTTCCCGAATTGGTAGTCCGCAAGAGCTTGAGGTATGAACACCCGCGACCGAGAGAGATGGGTGGCTTGTCATCAGCTCCGGCAAGGGATCCTCCCTGATGCGCCATAGATCGCCCCAGCGAGGGAGCGGCACCGCATTCTCTTCCCTGGCGACTGGAAAATTGAAACAGCGGTCGTCCACTATGACTATCACCATCAGAGGCAGAGGAGACCCTTTTCGTCTTCTTACCCGGACTCTAAGAACACCAATCTCCTCCCCTAACTTCGTCTTCTCGTCCAATTGTAGATAAAAGCCAAGATAGGCAGCAACTGAGATAAAAAAAAAAAAAAAAAAATTCATCGAACCAGAGCTCGAGGGGAATACCCCACACTTGACGGATATAGGAATTCCTATCTTCGAGCAAAAGGGATCAGTCATAGTAGGGAGGGCTGAGGGAGCGAGAGTCGAGCTTTTAGGGGGTGAAAGGGAGGGAGGGGAGAATTGGGATTAAGGGTGTTGTGTTAGGATTTCCTTAAAGGATGGAGGTGGCCCCTGTGAAGAGACTGGACGATGGGGTGGTGGAGGTGGAGGTGGAGGTGGAGGGGGAGGAGGGGGAAGAATCGTTTTGGGACGATAAACCTTAGAGGTTTGAGGTTTCTGAGGGTTAGGGAGATGGAGATGGGGTTGAATCGAGCTCTCTGGACAAGGAGGGGACAACCCGCAAATTTAACACCATGCAGCATAGTCACCGCTCTAGCTAATTCAGCCTCAGAAGACATGTGAACGAGAGCGAAACCTCTGTAGCTTCCTGTTTCCCGGTCCCTTGGCATTACCACATCCATTACAGCGCCAACGAGACCAAATATTCTTTCAATATTTAGAGGATACCAACCTTTCGGGAAGCCTTTCACAAACAGAGTTGGGAATGACGCCCGCTTTCTAGCCTCCAACGCCGTCCCTAAAGACTTTCGGCGACGTACCTCATGCCATTCATTATCATGCTGGTCTGCATGCTCCCCTACGACCAACGCTGCGTCTCTACTATGATCATCAAGGTCTCTGCCCTTGGATTTCCTGGATTCATCGGAGGATGAATCTCCCCATCGTCGAGGATATCCCTCATTTGTCTGCGTCATAATCTTAGTCCGGCTGTCAGTACGCCTTCATTGGAGTTGTCGTCATCGGAGTTGTCGGAGTCGTCGTTGGAGTTGTCCATCTTTCGGAGTTGTCAAAGTCACTTAGCCATTCAAAGATGGAGATCTCTCTCACAGGAAACCTCCTCTATATTGTCGTGCCCACTTAGCAACTTGTAGAAGATTTAACTGAGAATTTACAGGACTTATCTTTGATCCATTTCATCTTTATCCATTTCTGCGAACGCCGAGGTGACTTTTGGATGGCAAGTCAAGCAAGCCAATGAGCTCTTCTATCTCTTCATCTTCTAAATTCCTTCTGTATGGCAAGCCCAAATAACTTTAGTTTCCTTGGAAAGAAAAGCATCTCTCCACCCTCATATCTGCCTCCAATGCAATCCCCGCTAAATGTGGAAACAAAACACTCAACTATTGCGCCCCCACCCATGTCTTCCCAAAACCGAATAGTTTTCCCATAACGCAAGAAGAAACCATCCCTTCCCAAACTTTCCTTTTTTTAGCGACACCACAGCTTTCCATAAATATGATGACCTAAACAACGAGACGACCTAATTCGCTTACCCCTCTCATCTACCCCATATTTCCTAACTACTACCTCTCTCCATATAGATCTCTCTTAAACTCCAAACCCATTTTCCAAAGAAGCCCACACACACACACACAAATCTCATGGTTTGCATACATCTCCCTACTTCATCATATGCAATTTTACTTTTCTTCACTCCTTTCCATAAGAAATCTCGTCTAATTTTTTTTCCAATTTGTTCAACACCAATTTTGAGCATTTAAATAGGGGCATGTAATAAACCAGAAGATTAGATGTTGCCGCCTTGATCAATGTTAACCTTCCTCCCAAAGATAGATATCGACTCTTCCATTGAGACAACTTCCTTTCGAACCTCTCCAATACTTTGTCCCAAAGATGTTTCCCCGGTCTTCCAATGCATAAAGTCCAAGATATGTGGTGGGAAAAGAAAAAGAACCCTCCCTGCATACGAATATACTCGCAAACTTTCCTACTTCCTCCTTAGAGATACCCACCCCCAAAATCTCACTTTTATTGATATACCTTTAGCCCTAATACCACCTCAAAACTAATTATAATCAACCAAAGATTGTTCACTTGTAACTCATTTGCTTCGCATAATAATAGCGTGTCATCTACGAATTTTAAGTGCATAACCTAAAATTCTGAGGTATTCACCCCAAATCCTTTCACCAAGTTCACCACGGCTCCTCTATCTATCATTCTACTAAAGGCCTCCATAACTACCAAAAACAAGTATGGGGACATGGGGTCCCCCCGCCATAATCCTCTAGGTGCTAAAAAGAAACCATTCGGAGAACCATTAAGCAAGACTGAGAATTTAGAGATTACACATTCCCGAATCCAAAATCTCCATTTCTAACCACAACCCATCATTCCCAATATGTAATCCATAAAGTCCCAATCAACATGATCGTAAGCTTTTTTAATGTCCAACTTACTTATTACCCCTTTCAAACCTCTCATATTACAAGAATCGATACATTCATGAGCCACCAATGCCGTATCCACTGTCTTTCTTCCAGAAAGGCCCCTTGTGATAATGAGATAACTTCTCTAATAACCGAGCGAAAGCTAAATGCTAGCACTTACGCCAAAATCTTATAGGCCTCCCAAAAGATTGATGGGTCTAAAGTCTTTAAGGCTCTCAACACCTTTTTTCGAAATCAAAACAATGAAAGTAGCCCCTAGATCCTTTGCTACGTGACCTGTTTCGTGGATTTCTTTAATAAAGGCAACCACATCTTGCTTGACTGATACCCAAGGACTTTATCACTTCCCAGTTGTGAGGTTGCTTTCTCGGTCTCTTCCTCTGAAATAGCTTTTTCCAAAGACTCCCCCGATTCTGGTGAGAGAAAATCTATTATGAGGTTTTCTAGTGAAGGCCGCTTCCAATCCTCTCTTATCAAGAGATCTGAATAAAAGTTAACTATAGAATACACCTTTGCTTTACCTTCTACTCTTTCCCCCTCCACCATTAGTGATTTATTTTGTTAACTATGGACCGAGCACTCGCCATAGCATGAAAGAATTTCGTACTTTTATCTCCTTCCTTTAACCAGAGGACCCTATATCTTTTGCCGCCATTTAATTTCTTCCTCTCATAGCCTAGCATTATATTTTGCATTATAGACTTCCCACCAATTCTTCTTCCAATAATTCTCCTAACTTTCCTTGATGTCTAGAAGTTGAATTTCATATAATAACTTTGACGTCTCCTCTTGAACTTCGTAGTCTCTTTTTTCCCACAATTAAGTTTTTCTTTCAACATTTTTAATTTCTGGAATAAAACGAAGCCTACGCCCCCTTGAATCAAAAAGGAAGACCACCATTCGACCAACTTTTCCAACAAACCCTCTATTTCTATCCAAGCTAGCTGAAATATGAAAGGCTGAGGGCCCCAATTTTCCTCCTTCCATTATAACATAATTGGGCAATGGTGGATATCGGTCTTGGTAAACTTCTTTGATGCACTAATGGGAATTTTCTACTCATTCCGGAGAAAGGAGGAATCGATCTAGCTTAGACTTAATCACTTTAGTCCACCCATTATACCATGTGAACTTCACTTCTCCCATTGGTTAATCAACCATGTCATTTTAAATTATCCAATCCGAAAAGTTTCACATGCTTCGAGATTTCCTCCCCCATTCGATTTCTCATATGAAAATCTGACCACATTGAAGTCCCCTCCCACACACCACAGCATAGACCACTTGCTACAACACATATGCAACTCGGCCCAAAACTCTTGCCTTAAACTTGACCTTGACGGCCCATAGACTACGGAGAAGACCCACTGAAAACCCGATGAGACTTCTTGGAACTACGGAGATGGAGAGAAATGCCCCATCCAACAGTCTTCCTTACTCCATAAATTAGAATTCCATATAACCAAAATCCCTCTTACTGATCCATTTGCATCTAGTGCTTCCCATTCCTTTGGTTGCCCCCACCACCATGAGTTCACTGTACCCTGATCTATACTTTGCAGTTTAGTGTCTTGAAACACTGCCATTTGAATTTTGTATCTCTTACACGTCCTGGATCTAGGCTTTTTTTTTTTGCAAACACCCCTAACGTTCCAACTAATTCTTTATTGAGGCCCTACTAATCCCTTGTTCCCCCTTGTTGGGATGCTCGCAGGCTCCTCCACCTCACTAACACTTCCAGATTCTAATCGCTGCCTTGATTAATTGAAACACTAAAAGAGTGTCTTTTAGGGAGATGAAATGACATAAATGTCCTTTTCTATTTATCTTCTAAGAAGCAGTGAAGTCGAGCATCATTAGGACCACTTTTGGTGTTTGTATGAGTGACATCCAACCCATCCAGCAGGAACACCCCACGATGATGATCATACGAACCAAAGATCTAGCTGATCCAATGATCAGGTGGGCTACACCATTAAAAAACAATCTACACCACCCAAAGACCTCCTAATACATGTGCAGCCCACCTGATGATAGGATCACCTAATTTTTTGTTCGTCTAATCATCATGGTGGGGTACACATGTTGGAATGGTTGGATGAAATATACACATCATGTGGACCCCACAAGCTTGACTTCACTTTTTAGGGAAGAAAATACAAAGGACAAGGGCTTTCAGCTTTTTCCCTTTCAAAAAGCACTTCTTCGGTCTTTTTTTTAGTCCAGGCATTGTTTGGTCAAATCAGACTGCTTAAGAAATTTTGCAGTAATAAAACCAAAGAAATATATGACCACACATCTCACCCACTCTATTGATATAAGTCATGACAATTAAGGAAATTGATCACTAACACTGGTGAACCATTGACCAGATTCACATTTCAGAAAGTAGCAAAAAACAGAAAGGAGAAAGAAACAGTCAGAGAAAAAACAGGATAAGCCAGCAGTAGCACCGTACAAATACTCCAATCATTGATTCCCTAAATCAAATAATAAGACAAATTCTGGCACCAAATAGCTTCTTTTAATTATTTAGCACCTTAGTAGCTTCAAGCAGCATAAACAAAAATGCAAAGCATAAAAATGAGGAATACCTTTCATTAGTGCAGTGAGCTTTTGCATCCCTCCGTAGTAGCTAAAAACTCTGCAGTTGTGCATTGAACGGGTTATTATTGTCAAAGCATCCAAGACATGTAACCCTTCGGCACCAATATTCAAGGTCATGGATGACCCAGCTAGGTCTGGAACAGATTGTGCTGCAATGTTTTTTATTAAATTAACATAAACTTCAGCTGCTGTTAAATGACTCAGTAAGGTTATGATCAACGAAAATTTGGAAGCAAAAGAAGGCAAGACAAAAGAAAGATGGGAGTGATCCTTGAGAATAAAAAGAAATATTTACTGGAAGGCAGACACTCTAGATGAAAATGCATTACACCCAACCCAACCCGGGAGGCGATGCAGCACATACTATATCAAATTTGCCCTGGAAGAAATTAAAATTTTAATAAACTAGCTTCAAACTTGAATACAAAGAGACATGGTAAATCTATCAAAGCAGGAAAACACCAACACTAACCACCCCCGCGTGGGTGAGTGGAGCAAGGTATGTGTGTGAGGTATGTCTAAGGCTTCGGGGATCCACCTTTGATCAATCCACAATGTTTGATTCATTGATCCAACTATAACTCAATTGAAATCAAATAAAGATCTATTTCAATCGGAAGATGAAACTATTAAACCAATTGCATCATTCCATAAAATAGAGATCTTAACCGATTGAGCTGACAATTAAGGACTCGTTAATTGATCGTAGGGAATTCCAAGCATCCACTGTGCCCGGAGTCGACATTGGATAAAGGAATTTTATAGATCAATAACTTTGCCAAAATAAGTCAATTGATGAAGATCATAAAATCAAATGTATAATTCAAAAGATAGGAATCTTTGATTGATTGATCCACCTGTGAAGAACTCGTCAATCGATCGCAAGGAATTCCAAGCATCCACTGTGCCCAAAGTCTACAATGGATCAAGGGATTTTACAGATCGATAACTTTACCTCTTCATAACTAGTGATAACTTTACCTCATCATAACTAGTTACTTGATTTGCAGGGAATTCCAAGCATCCACTATACCCGGAGTCAACAATGGATCAAGGGATTTTGCAAATCAATCGCTCTTACCAAGATAGATATTTGAATCAATCAAACAAAACTTCCAACATTCAAACCACCATTATTTAAGAACCAAACCTTGCAAATTCACCAAAGGCCTCACCCTTAGCCTTAGCTAGGAGCTTAGCCAACAATTATACTATGGAAGACTAACTCAAGAAGAAAAAAAATAAAAATCTAAACTACAAAAGAAAGAAAAAAAGAGAACAAAAGAGAAGGGGGAGAATGGATTGTGGGATGGAATGGGATGATTGAATGAGTGCAAGGGCACCCCTTTATATAGGAAACGAGAGAGAGAGAGAGAGAGAGAGAGAGAGAGAGAGAGAGAGAGGGCCTCTTGCACATGTGAGGATGAAAGATTCCTTGCAAGCCCTACACATGTGTGAGCAATGGAAAAAGACCTTGATTCTTGGTTATAGCTGGAATCATGCAAGTGGCGCATTCTTTTGCTCGGGACTAGCAAAATGCTAGTTGGGGGGTGATAAGTGCTCAATTTTGTATAATTATCCCTAGTTATTAAGAGCACCATCATTATTTTTCTAATTAATTAGTCCTCATTAGATGAATTTTCACCGTGCAGGAGATTATTGGAGGTTGAAGATGATACGAGCCTTTCACAACGTTTAAAGGTGGGCATGAGGTAAGAAACATTAAAGATGTGATGAAGGCTTTTTGGATGAAGATGGCTTGGATTGTCAGATTCAAGAGGGAGTCTAGCTGTTGGGGTGTTTTCACAAAGGTGAAGTACAGAAGAGATTTTCAGTCAGCGGGTGGTGGTAGACTCACCTCCTTCGCTTTACCCTTGTGGAAGCAAATAAGCTTATTGCTCCCTATTGTTTCTGACTGAGCCCGCTGGTTAATCGGCTGTGGTGATTGTAGTTTCTGGGAGGTCGATGTAGTTTCTGGGAGGTCGATTGGTCCGAATGCTTGGAGGTTGTAGCCACCACCTCCCAGTTACAATCAGTAACAGTTAAAGAGCTGATTGGTCCGAATGGCCTACATTCGCAAGCTGGTGTGCAGCATCTCCTCCCTCAGGCAGTGCTCGACCACTTATCGAATGAGGGGATCTGTACATCTAGTACGGCGGATAAATGCATATGGATAGGTTCCTCTACGGGTGAATTTGACGTCAGGTCTGCTTGGCAGCTTATCAGAATTGTCGGCGAGAAAGATTGGTCACGGTGGGTGTGGCACCCAAAGCTCCCGCTGAAGCTCTCTCCTTACTTGGAAGGTGATCCAAAGGGTTGTTTTGGTGGACGCAAGAATTCAAGACAAAGGGATCTGCATCGCTTCGAAATGCACTTGTTGCACTTTATCTCAAATGTCATCCTCCCATATTGAGATGATTGATCACTTGTTCTCTCAAGGCGGCAATGAAGGTATGGGACAGTTTTGGTTTGCTGTTTAATATCCACATTTGTTTCCACCTTGGTTGTCAATAGGGTCGTCAGATGGTGGGCAGCAACTGTAACTATTGACCGTTTCCTCCTCTTAAGGGGACTCATTTCCACTTTCATTTTTTGGGAACTCTAGATGGCTAGGAACATCACCTGTTTTGAAGGATCCCTGATGTGTGCGTCCAAGGTGATCTCTAGTGCCCGTCGTTGTATCTACCTAATCAGCCCCTCCCTCCCACCTCCCAAGGGAGTGAAGTTGTCCAGGTCATGCGCGCTCAGAGCTTTGGGGGTTGATGGGTCAGCGTCCAATACGAGGCAAATTAATGTGGTCAAGCCTCAACCCGACTGAGTTAAGATAAATGCAGACGGTTTGGCAAAAGGGAACCCGAGCCCTTCCGCCAGGGGGGGAGGGGGGGGGGGGAGGGGTCTGTAGAAATAGTTCGAGTGACCTTTGTTTGCCTTTTCCTCGGGGTACAACTTTGGATATAATACCCGGGCTGAGATCAGGGCCGGGCTTGAGGGTCTTTCTCTGTGTGCGAATCTCAACTTCACCAAGGTGGAGGTAGCGAGGGACTCTAAGTCAATGGTGGGAGTCCTCTCAAAGTAGTCTCCTTTTTTGTGGTTCTTGCGGTATTGGCGGGCCAAGATCAAGTCTCTCAAGTGTAGGATGGAAGTCAACATCTCTCATACCCCTAGGGAGGCTAACTCCATAGCAGATGGTCTAGCTCGATGGGGAAGTGACGCTCAGGTGCATCGAGAGTTCCGCTCGTCGGCAGAGCTGCCCCCTATCATTAGGGGGCTCTTGTTCCTGGATAAAGTGGGGTTGGGTAGCCTGAGGGAGAGCAAGTTTTGTTTGGTTTCATGATAAGTGGACCTGTGTCCTCTATATCTGTGGGTCCACCCGAATTTAGCTTGTATAGTTGTCTTTTTCTTAAATGAAATCAAGGCTTTCTTGAGGGGGGGGAAAGCCCGAAGGAGATCTGGATCAAGCATGTTGGTGATCCTGAAGAAAATCGGGCCATGAAGATCGAAGGCTGGACCATTTTCTACAGTGGAGATGGAATGAAGATGGCTCAAAAAGACCTCATCAAGACCACACAATTTGGCTCTGGGCTACATATGCTTGGATTGTTGGGATTGAGCATTCACATGTGATTGGACGTCCGCATAGGACCGGCCACACATCCGCATGATCCATGCATTTGCAGCTAGCCAGATGGTGGACGTCATCAACACCTTTACATCCAACAGCCGATGGAGGCCATCCAGCGGTGGACGTCCCACCTTCTCACGAGTTGCAAACAAGGGTCCCTGCCATCACACATGCTGACCTGCCAAACATCCAAAGTCCAGCTATGGAGGATACCTCCTTCAAACTGCAGAACAAGCAGCTGGCCTTCCAGCCATCATATGTGCAAGCTCACAAGCAGCTGGCCTTCCAGCCATCACACGTGCAAGCTCACAAGCAGCTGGCCGTCCAGCCATATCACGTCACCAGCTTCAACACCGCTTCACACGTGCAGCAAAGTGGAACCCCTCATCTCACGTGTCCAGCTATGGACGTTTCCAGCAAAGTGGACCCCAGACCCCACCTAGCACAAGCTCAGCAGAAGCCCTCCTCTGCTTGTGTACAGCAACAGCAGCAGCAGCACAAGAGAGCTTCCGATCCACACGTGCTCAACAAGGAGCTGCATTCAGCCATCTCACATACAGCATGTAGCAAAGGGCTTCATCTTCACCTCCACATGTCCATCTACAGCAGCAGCTCCATCTCCAGCAAATGGTGGACATCAGCTCTCCCTACGCACGTGGCTGTGATCAGCAATGAAGCAGCTCTCAATCCCAGCCTTCCAGCAGTAAGGGTGGTCTTCAGCTCCATCTCATGTGGAGCTGCACCGGCATGCAATGCCAGCGCTCCACACGTGCAGCCAGATGATGGAGTTCATCTCCCGCCTCACGTCCAGAGCAGCTGCTGGACATCTCCTCCTGCATCCACTCTTCACACGTGTAGCAACAACACACCTTCAGCAGTGGATGTCCTCCGCTCACCTTACACACGTGCAACAGCAGTGGAATTCATTTCCATCACACGACCAGCAGCTGGAAAACATCCATCTCCTGCACGTACAGCAACAAGGGTGCAGCTCTCTCCAACCTCTCTCATGCAGCAGCTAGTGGATTTCCCTCAACTCTCACAAGTTTGAAACAAGCAAGGAAGCTCCCATCCTTCACACATGTGGAGCTTGCAAAAGGAGCTCTCCTCCTTCACATGTGTGGACCTTGAAACATTCCTCTCCTCCTTCACATGTGTGAGCCTAGATTCCCTCCTTCACATGTGTGAGCCTAGAAAAGTTCTTTTCCTCCTTCACATGTGTGGAGTTGGAAAATTCTTTTTCATCTCTCACATGTGTGGGACTTACAAGGAATCTCTCATCCCTCACAAGTGCAAGAAGGCTTCCCTCTCTTTTTCTTGTTTCCTATCTAAAGGGTTGCCCTTGCACTCATTCAATCGTCCCACATTTCATTCTCCATCTTCTCTTGTTCTTTTTCTTTCTTTTATAAAATAAAATGTTGTTTTCTTTTAAGTTAGTCTTCCATAGTGCAATGGTATCTAAAGCTAGGGATAAAGCCTTTGATGAATTTACAATTTTTGGTTTGTCTTGATTTAACAATAGTAGTTTGAATGTTGGAAGTGTTGCTTTTGATTTGGATATCTATCTTGGTGGAAGCAATTGATTTGCAAAATTCTTTGATCTATTGTCGACTCCGACCACAGCGATGCTTGGAATTCCCTGCAAATCAAATATCTAGTTATGGTAAGGTAAGTTTATCAATACATAAAATTCATTGATCCATTGTAAACTCTGGGCACAGTGGATGCTTGGAATTCCCTGCGATCAATTGATGGGTTCTTCACAGGTGGATTAATCAATCAAAAATTCATATCTTTTAGGGTATGCAATTGATTTTATAATTTTGTGGTCTTCATCAATTGACTTATTTTGGCAAAGTCATTGATCTGTAAAATTGATTGATCCATTGTCGATTTCGGGCACAGTAGATGCTTCGAATTCCCTGCAATCAATTAACGAGTCCTTCATGGTCAGATCAATTGATTAAAATCTCTATTTGATGGAATCATGCAAGTGATTTATTAGTTTCATCTTTCGATTGGAACAAATCTTCATTTGATTCTAATTGAGATATAATTAGATCAATGAATCAAACATTGTGGATTGATCAGTGGTGGATCCTTGACGCCTTAGCCTTTTCTTATTTATGTTTATTATCACACACACACTTTGCTCTACTTAAGTGGATAAATCAGATTTCGTCTCTCCTCTAAAATAATTCGGTTAAGTGCTCTTATATCCTCAATTCCCTGTGGTTCGACCTCGATCTCATCGAGTATTTACTACTTCACTACCTGCACTTGGGTGTACAGTCTCCGGATTGTAGCAAGTTTTTTTCACACGTGTAGGTAATGCAAGGGCATTTTCACAACGGGCTCGAGTGGGGTGGCCTGTGGGATGCAGCAGCACACTCGAGGTGGGCGGCCTGTGTGAGACGGGTGGCTCGTGTGAGGTGGAACCCATGTGATGTGGGGCCCACAAGGGAGGTTTGGCCGAAGATTTAACCCATGGGATGTGAGGCCTAGGCTATAAGACAAAGGGATTGATTCAAAGGGATTGATTCACCACGCTTTATCAATTCGAGCTTTTAAAGCAAGTGGTTAGTAGTCCTGCATCAGTAGGGCTTGCAAGGAATCTCTCATCCCTCATATGTGCAAGTGGCAAACTCTTTTGCACATCTGAATGTTGAAACATGCCCTCTCTACCATTGAACTACCGGCTAGAACCCAACCCATAATGTTACAATTATTTTAGTCAGAGATGTATTAAAATAGACACAATTGTGCCTGGATAAAATTAATCAAAGAGACCTATGAAAAACACATGCAACAGGACAGGCAATGTGTTGTTTGTAGAGCATCCAACCACCAATTTTTCATTGAACCAACATCTACAGAATTTCCACTGTTCGGTTCCCAAAGCATAAAAATTACAAAAGAAAACTGATACATCAGCTGTGGTAAACACAAGTAGTAAAGTTAACATAAATTAGGAAAGTGATGAAATCCACAGCTCTTGAATAGAGAGTAGATCGGGCCTGAGATACAAAATACTCTAATCAAAGCAGTAAACATCTGAAAATTGCAGAAAAGCAGTAAAGAGAAGCCATCTGGAGTTGTCTGCCTTTCACTGGATGTTGGCAAATCGGACAAACAGGAGAAGAAAATGATATATTTCTTGAAGGAAAAATATCAGAAAAATAAAAACCTTACCATCTGCTACTAGAGCAGTCATACGTTGAACTTCTTGAGTTAGGAAAAGGATAATTTCAGCAGGATGTCCAACAGAGCATCCAACAAGGATATCCTCAGAACCTGATGCATGATCCACGGAAGATGAAGCAGCCTCTGCTAACTGCACAGTATATTCAGGCTCCCATTTCTTGTATACTCGCAGGAAGTGCATGAGAAAAACTTGAAATAACTTTCTCTTCTCTTCCTGCAAATTTATTAGGAAGTAAATTACATACAATAAAAATTTGATCAGCAAGGATTAATTTCCAAAATCAAACAAGTAATGATTAAAAAGACCTTCAACTAACTGTGACTCATGAACTTATGAATCACACATGTCATTACGTACTACAGTCTCAAATGCATTAGCAGAAAAGCTTCCAAAGCTGGAACCAATAGGCAGTCCAACACTGCCTCACTATTGGCATTTCTTAAAATAATAACAAAACTCGCCTTACAAGATGTATAATATAAGAAGAGATTAGGAAACCACCACTGAAAAACTTGACATGAATTCAGACATCTGGCAAGTCAGCTAAATGGAATCAATGCTGGTATCCTCCGAGGCAGATGAAGTGATGGACAACTATTAAAAAACTATAAATTAGTTTCTTGAAAGATAAATAAAATTTTATTAAGCTAAAGAATAGCAAAGCCAACAAAGAGGATTGATGAAAGACCATCAATCCTGATAGAACATGGCATGCGGACCCAACAACACTCAAAAGAATCAACTGGACACCTATCAAAGGCATTTGTAGATGTAGTGCATCCCACTACTTTAAACATTGCCCCAATGTGAACTTCCCCAGGCAAGCTTGCAAATTTTCAGAAAGTACAACTAGTGCATTCTGCCCAAATCGACCAAAAGACCAACAAGCAAAAAATATGCCAAGGTATCTGCCTTTTTGGACAATTACAACCCCCATGCCACTCCTGGGAAAACAAAAGCTATAAACAGCACTCGAGAAATGGTAAACAAATCCAAGAACCTTTTTTTTATACACGCACTCACACCCCACACACACTCACACCACAGTGGGATTTCACCACAATGGGTACTCGAACCCATGACTTCGTGTTGAAACTCTTGTAAGTCTACCACCGAGGAGCCTCTTCCAAATGGTCGAGGGCACAAAATGGATACATCACTATTTGAAAACAGCGACATTTAAAAAACAGAAATAATTAAGGGAATTTTACAAGAACAACAACAACAACAACAACAACAACAACAACAACAACAACAAAAAAAAAAAAAAAACCCCTACTTAATATAGAATTTACATTCCAGTACCTTTTTTTCAAAAGGTTTCAATAAGCTACCCTATTAATCTAAGTAATCATCATTTGGAGTACCTTCCGTTACATTTCTAAACAAAAGTTGGAGTCAGCCATGCGAGCAAAGGGGTCAAGGGTCAAGTGGGGCCCACCATGATGCTTATGTGAAATCCAAATAGACCACCAAGTGAGTCGCTCCATGTTAGGCCCAGGGCCCAAAAATCAGCCCCATTTGTGATTCAGGTGGACGTGGATCACATAATTTCTCCATATTGTTTCCCTTGGTGCGGCCCACCTGAATCACAAATGGTCTTGATGCTCGGGCTCCATGCCTAAATTTTAGTGTGGCATGTAATGGTTGGAGAGGATTTCATATAATCATCACAGTGGGCCAAAATCAAGGGTGTCGTCTCTCTCTCAATTATTTCCTTTGGTGTGGCCCACCTGAATCACACATCAACCTAATTTTTTGCAAGTGAGTTTGCACATCAACTAGTCAGAGTGGATTTCACATACACATCAGGGTGGACCCCGAAAAATATCAAGGGTGGTGCCCCCTTGCAACCATTTTAAAAAATGGAGATCTGAAGGGAATTTTATGGGACACCCACCTTGGATTTTTACAATCCACTGTGATGTGTATGTGAGATCTAGTCCAAACACTAGATGTTTAATCCCATGTTAGCCCTAAGGGGAAATAATCATGCCGACTTGTGATTCAATTGGGCCACACCAAAAGAAATAGTTACGAGAGACACGTCCATGCTTAATTTTTACAGGGCCCACTGCAATGATTATATGAAATCCACTCCAACCATTAGATGCCACACCAAATTTGGGCTTGGGGCCCAAACATCACGCTCATCCATGATTCAGGTGTGGCACACAAAGAGAAATAGTTTGGCTTGCCCTATACACTGTTTCCAATCATGTGGTCCACCTAAATCAAGAATGGAGCCGATTTTTTGGGCCCTGGACCTAACATGGGGTGTTGCACCTGGTTGTCGGGGTGGATTTCACATAAACATCACGGTAGGGCCCACCTAAACCTTTTATCCCTTTGCCCACATGGCCGACCCCAACTTCCATTAAGAATTGTAAAGGTACTCCAATGATCATTACTTAAATTAATGGGTAACCTATTGCAAACCTTTTTGAAAAAGATACTGGAATGTATATTCTATATTAAGCAGGTAGTGTTTTTTTTTTTTTTTTTGTAAAATTCCTAATAATTGAAGTAGGAATGTTTTAATAAATATTACAGACCCTATACATTTTATTTTTATTTTTTTGAATGATAATTACAGACCCTAGCAATTTTGAAAAGGAGATTGACCGAGAAGATAGATGTCATGTTTTGGTGAGGGATACGAGTCATATAACTGAGAAGGTCTTTTGAGGAAACTAAAACTGAAAGCTGAAGTTGATGAAACTTCACAGGTAAAAAGAAAAGGAAATTGGAGGGGAATCAGACTTTAAATAAGGTGACATTGAAACTTCTTTCAAATGATGTCAGGCAAGCACGATTGGGTAAGTCAATCTGCTAAATGTTTACTGAAGTGAATTTTGTCAAAGGTTTGCTGAACTTTTACTAATTACACTTAAGATAAACATGAGGAAACAATAGAACATTGAATGATGTCAGAAAGAATACTTTATCAACAGCATTCGTATATCTCTCCCAGAGTGTATTCAGAACTGCCTCATCGCCAGTTTCCCTGAAAAAGTACATAATAGGAAGTATCATGAGGATGAGTTCCTTCAAATTTAGACTCCAGTTCAAATGCAAAAACATTATAAACAAATCAAGAAAAGACTATAGATACATCAATATCACCCAAAATCTTGACAACTATATATTACATGCATAACAATGACAAGTATACATATAGCAATATTCAAGAAACAAGACTCGTATGAACTATTATAAATCGGACTAGTAATGAAGAGCCAGCAAAAACAAAAATGAACCCACAAATCAAGAAAAGACTATAGATACATCAATATCACCCAAAATCTTGACAACTATATATTACATGCATAACAATGACAAGTATACATATAGCAATATTCAAGAAACAAGACCCATATGAACTATTATAAATTGGACTACTAATGAAGAGCCAGCAAAAACAAAAATGAACCCAAAATACAAAGCTTTTAAGTGATGAAGACTGGAATTGGCCCAAGCTCAATAATCTTCAATTAGGCAAGTGGGGAGGAAGTAGACTATCAGACAGTGTTCCTTTTTTTTCCTTTTCTTGAAAGATAGCTGACAGTGTTCTATGTATCACAAATTGGCCAATACTAACGGTATCGCTGGCCAGCAATACAAAACAGGACCAAAATTATCTGGTATCGATAATATTACCATCGATATAGTCCGGGACATCATGGTATCAATATTGTCACAATATATCAGCAACAAGGTCTAAAAAAGGTTATGTAACGGCCGATACATAACACTAATTGCATCCACCATTACACAATACAGATCTGAACAGCAGATTTGGCTGAAATGGCCCCCATAACAGCAACTTACACCATATGCTTATCAGCCCTGGCCATTGCGGGTACATAAGCCCCCTTGTGAGGACTGTTTTATTATTTTTTTTTCCTCCTTCACTCATTCGAGTGCCAAGTGATTGTTAAAAGCTCATTTTCAACCAGATTTACACCTGATTGCTAGATCAAAACACAATATTTGAGCTCAAACCAGTAAATTGAAGCTCCAGAGCCAGTTTTGGGAAATTTTGAAAAGAGAGGTAAAAAGATCCTTTTTTTTCCTTGTTTTATGTGTTTTGATTCAACAAATGATGACCAAATCAAGCCAATATTGTTAGATTTGTGTTCAATTTGAGCATATTTGCATCACTTTTTTGTTGTTCAGTTTACACTTTTCCCAAATTTCCAGCGATTATTTTTCATTTTTTAAAAATGTTTCTGCCGTTGATCTGTGAATAACATGTTTGTAGTATGGATATAAATACATGCAGTAATTCATGGTTTTGAGATCTCTTTTTTTCTTTTCTTTTCTTTTTTTTTTTTTTTTTTTTTTTTGAGGGGGGGGTATTTTTTTGTGCCATTTTTTTAATGAATTCAGTAACCTTATTACTATTCATCCTTTCTTAAGTCCTAATAATTTCTTGAGGGAAATGGTGTAATAATGATTAAGGATATATATTAGTGGGATGAATCCCAGAGATTGTATGAATTTTAGGCCGTATTCGTGCCATTCAAATGTCCCCAAAATGCGCCGACATTATTCACGCAAATTTTATTTTTAATTTTTTCCTCAATATTCTTGAGCAAATTGGTGTTTAATGATTAGGGATATGCATTAATAGAATGGATCCCACCAATTGCACAAATTTTGGGCTGTTCAAGAGTCCTCAAAATGGCGGACACTATGCATTAGTGGATTGACGTTGAGGTCAAGCAACCACAACACCAACGTGCAATTCTTTCTAGTGGTGACTAATGGTGACAGGTACCCATGAGTCATGGCTATTAGTTATTTTGCATATCCATCAATGTTAGTGCATGCATGTTTCATACTTTAACATCATGGTTCATCAGTTTATTTGTTTGTCATCCCAACTTTCTGTTTATCGTATTCATATCACACATTAACATCATGGTTGTACTTGTAACCTATGTGGTTATGGTTTGTATACTTGTGTCATTAACTCATCATTACTCATATGTGGACTTGTAATCTTAATTATGTATTGGTATTACATATTAAGAATTTAAATATAAGAAATTTAGAGTCAGACAAGTACTTAGTACTCAGGCAGCCCGAGCCGGCATTTTTACCAAAGAATGGCCAATTACACCATCAAATAGATGTTCAAAAAAAAAAAAAAATGCATGTTTGGGATCCTACTTTTTTAAATGTTTCAATATTTTTTACTTTTACTTCTTCATTTTTCCTTCAAAAAAAATTGACTGGTACAAAGCCATAATGGCCGATGCAATTCTCGATGTATCGGTCAGCAAGCTAGCCAATACACCAACCATTGCCATTACTGGATGGTTTGATCAGCGCTGGTTCAATTGTATAAATACAAAGCTTTGATTGAAACTTGCAATGTCAACATAACGACAACCACAATAGGTTTAAATTTGCAGGCCCCACCATGATATATATGACATATCCGCGCCATCCTCCATTTTACCAGAACATTTTGAGGCATGAACCGAAAATTGAGGCAAATCCAACACTCAAGTGGCCCACACCAAAGGAAACAGTGGCCCTAAGAAGTTTTTAACGGTAGGAGTTCAGTTCCCTTTTTCGTGTGGTGTGGTCCATTTGAGCTTTGGATCTGTCTTGTTTTTTGGCTCATGCCCTAAATTCAGCTAGCATGACAGATGGACAGTGTGGATAAGCCACATACATCACGGTGGACCCCACATATTTCACACCTCCTCGATTGTAGTGTTCAAAAAGTAGGCCTGTCAAATCAAGCTTTGGGAACCGTGTGGTAATTACTAATTACTCAAGGAAATAATCATCACCCATTTACAAGGTATTTATGGGGGATTTGGAAAATCAAACAACCCCTTAGTTTAGTGATACATTTCAGGGTAATCAGTGATAATGTAGGCAATATTGATACATGTTTCCGTATCCCCAGGTAGCAATACATGTAGTGATACTGTAACAGCCCGGATTTTTGCCAACCTGGAATTAGACGTCCTTAGGCAATGGGTCGATCCTAACACCTTATTAACTTGTCGGAACTCAAATCCCAAAGTCTAAAACTGCTTATGAACCCATTTCCTTCACAAATCCAATCCTTTACCACCTTGTTCTTTCAATTTTCCTAAGTACTTTCACCCTAGACACTATCTTAAACTAGTTAAGTATTATAACTTGGATCACCTTATATACAAACTACAAAGGCCTGAGTACCACCTCGACCAGAAATCACTTAGGATTAAATCCTTTAGAAACGAGACAAAGTAATTAAGTGCTAAACTAGATTAGCTACGAAATCCGTTTGAATTGCTTTAAATACGATCTGCAAGACCCAAAACTTGTAGAATCATTGACGCTAGGTTACCCTAAAATCTAGGATCAATCTCATTACCCGTCTGCTCTCGGGAGCACATTGAAACTTCGTATCGGTTCTGGACCGCACATCGGGAGTCCGAATAATTCGAGGTTAAGGACTTAGGATCGCCTCGCTGGGCTTGACAACCATCTCGGAAATCAAATCCAAATAGTGTCCCACGGCCATTCGCTTGAGCCCGAAGCGAGAGAGTGTGAGAACACTTGTTTCTTTACAAAAATAAATATCTTGAATAGTAATCTGAGACTCGTCGCTTGCAGATCAGTATTAAGCAACCAGACCGTCAGAATCTGACCAAATTACACCCTCGGATCAGGAAAAATTTCATAAACATTTACATGTACTCGGAATCTCCGATCGAGATCCACTAACCGTTGAACTGAAACTGGTCCGCCACGCGTGATCTGAGAACCCTATTGGAATGAAAACTTAATGGAACGTAGATCCGGTGTTAGTGAGCTTAAGTCCGACCTTTGGCTCAAGGATACCCGCCAGAAGTCCTCCGTTGAGCTGAAAACAGCCCACTTCGGCTATAACCCAAGTATACCTTGACCTGGAGTCTATTTCGGCGAAGTTTTAGGCTATATAAGGACCTTAAACCCTCTCCCATTCCAGCCATACGAATTTGGATTTGAGAGGAGAGAAAAGAGAGGGAAAGTGTGGGAGATGTGGGAGAGTCTTCCTGTCGTGCTTCCCTGCTGTTATCCATGCCTAACCGCTTCGTTCCAATCGCTTTCCCGGCGATTCCAGCTCCGTTTCTAGGTAAGAAACCCTAACCCTAAACTGATTTGGGGTTTTAAGAGTTGTAGGTTATGAAATAGCTAACCTATTTCATCGTATAGGTTGCCGAATCGCCGTATACAAAGCCTTAGCAAATCTATCAACTCCGTTACGATTCTACGACAAGAGGTGAGGACTTTAGGTGTATAGGTTACGGTTTTCAACGCTTTCAATGTCAGATAATGATAGATTCATGATCTGCATGCAATTGCACATGTACAAAGTGCTTTCTGTTTTCTGTTTCGATTAAAGTTGTAGAATATGGAATTTTACATATTCTAGGTATTCGTAGAAAATACCGTATACGTATATTTTTTGGAAATGTGTTTGACATGATTATTTGTTGTATGGATATACGATATATGAATAAAATACTTATTTGGCGAAAGGATTCGCCTAAATACATGTTTTACTAATATACACTATGTATGTAGAAATACTGTATTGTAAAAAGTACCGTATACATGTATATTTTAGAGGTGTGTTTGCCATGATTAATTGTTGTATAAATATATTATGTGTGCGTAAAATACTTGCTTGGCAAAAGGATTCGCCCTATTACATGTTTGCTAACATACACTAAGTATGTTGAAATAGTGTGTTATGTGTTTGTGGAAATGCATGTATGAATAAGTGTTGGAATGTTGATGCCTTAGGAGGATGTTGAGATGGGATTCTCGACTACCTTAGAGACATGTATGATTACCTCCATGAGGTTGTTTACTTAAACTGCTTACTTGTGTAATACATGCGTTTGTATTCTTACTTATGTAGTACTTTACAACATGCTTTATAACATGCTTTATATATGCTTACTAACATGCTCGGATTACTTTGTTTACCATGCTTTACTCCACATGCTACGTATAAGGTTTGATTGAGTTTGGGGCTATGATTATAGTCCAAACAATCGGTATCAGAATTGAATTCGTGGCTGATTCATTTGCCACGTGAGATGTGTTCGACGAACTCGAGTCGTACTTCGGTTGGCAATAGTGGTTGGCCACGCGAAGTGCTTATGCACTTCATGTCGTTCAACTTGTTGTGCGCTCAAGCTAGCCGAACTCGTCAAGTAATCCAATCTGTCTAATGTATGTTCACCATGTTTGGACGCTACTGCTTGAACCTAGGGTACCAAACTTACCAGTGAAATCCCTTTTAACCATGGTACCTCGATCCGCTAAGACTCATGAGCCGGGCATGGTGGTATGGGACACCGTGGTCGAGTCCGTTGTCGGCCTCGGCTGCGGGGCCACGTGCCTCCCGTAGTGACCAAAGGAGCAACCAAACTCGTGAGCCGATTATGGTGGTATGGGACACTATATTCGTGCCGTCGCCTACATTGATAAGGTGATGGGGAGTGGTGCAACGAATGCGAGCAACGACCACAGCGCACCCTTTGTAGTGACCTCGAGCATACTCTGAATTTGCGGTGAGGCGATGAGTTTTGTCGCAGAGTAGAGAGTATGGACTAGGCCTGTTTCTGTATAGTGATGAATCGTTTAAGAGGTGATGGGGGAGTGGTATAACCTTTGTGCGTAATGACCACAGCGTACCTTTGCAGTGACCTAGAAAACCCACCATCGTCTGAGATTAACTAGGACTGACGACCCTAGAATGGATCATGTTTGGGAATGATACAAGGGAGGTACCTTAGTTTCCCAATCCTGCTGTTTGAAATGGACTAATAAATACTCGGTAATCATGCTCATCATGCATTGCATGTGCCTGGAAGATGTGTATCACTGAGGGATGAAAGCATACCGCGAACGTGAGATGGTGTCGCACGAGGGAGGGTGTGGTGAGGGCATACATCATGATTGCATTCATACTTGCATTAATAAGAGTAGTTAGGAGTTTGATTTTACTGCTTTATCATTACTGCTTCACTGCATTGATAACATGTTAACCTATGCTTTACTGTTCCACTGAGTTGATCACTCACTCTCACGTTACGGGACGGTGTTGTACACACCAACCAGATTTGTTGAGTTTCAGGTGATGGCAATGCTTATGAAGCAGAGCCGGACTACTTTTATGATGTTGAGGAGTTCTCCTACATATAACTCTTTGACAGGTCTATGAAGACCTGGTATTGTATTGACGGGACTATGGTACTTGGGATAGAAGACATTACACTTCCTCACATTAGGTATATTTTAAAATTGTACTTGTAATTAAATAACCTGGTAACATCATCACACTCTGGAGACCCACCATAGTTTATATATGTTATTTATCTATCACAGTCTTCCGCTTGCAATTTAACTGTCTCTGGAGTATGATATGTTGTTTTGGCTTAATCTCACTCATGTTCAATGCACGAATACAGTCAACATTCAATCATCACTCATTTTGTTGCATAAGTGATGTTCTGGAACTCGGGAGTTGAGTTACTACTCGACCCCCGATTTTCGGGATGTTACAGATACCGATACTACAATCACTGAAAGCAATGGCTAGTGGGGCAGGGGACTTTATGGACAAAGTGGCTATAGTGGTTAGTTGACCCTCTGTCATCAACATATAGGGCTTCTGGGATCTAGAAAACAATGCTAGTGGGGTAGGGGACTTTACGAATGGGGTAGCTTGCAAGATGAGAGCTAGCAATAGAATAAGGTTTTAAGAAGAGATTTGGTGTAGGAACTCACCATTGTCTTTGACTATACAGGGCTTTACAACGTATCTCCCGATCAGCAAGCCATGAATGCTTGGTGCTATGGCATGATGGGAGGTGGGATGGTTTGTCCTCCTCACTTTCGCGGGAATCTGAGGGAAAACATAAGTGAGTCTGCTGCCCTAACAAGTCAAATTAGTAATTTCAGCCCTACTCTCTCCATGGTGGATGAAGGGTGATGAAAGACAAACATCAGAGAGCTTTTCAGCAATATCTTTCAATTATGGCCTTTTCAGCGCTGAGTAGTTGTCAAAATCCAAACATTCATTATTTACAATTGAAGTTGAATCATGGGCAAAATGATTTAAATCAAACTTTGAATCCCTTTTTAGATGAATCTTTGAATCCTATGATTTACCATTCAAATTTATGATTACCATGAATTGCATAAATGGAGCCTAAAATTTTATTTTTATTTTTTTACGTAACCCTACTAGGGATTGAACCCTGGATCATTCACACACACTACACTATCTCTACCAGCTCATCCAATGAGCGGGAGATAACGAAGCCCGAATTCATTTTTTCTTCCTTTGTTTCAACTTTCACCCTTCTGCTTTTAAAACCATGTAAAAGGCTCTCCACTATTTTAAAAGGGGAAAAATAAAAAATAAAAAAAAACCTCTTTTTTTGTCTTTTGAGGGGCAGAGGACATTTGGGGATTCTGATATTCAAAAATCAAAACAAGATAATCAAGATATCGTCTTATCTGAGCACAAACCTAATGTTGCTTTTTCAAATAGGATTCCAAACTCAAGAAAGTACAAAAGAATAAAATAATTAAAGGACTAGTATGTTTTTACGATAAATTTTCTTGAAAGATAAAAGAACCAAAGATAGAGACAAGATTCCTCTATTATCTGATATGTATACATTATATGCATTCTCAATTGATAATAACATTATATATTTTATTATATTTCTTGGTGTATATTGATCAAAATTGGATGATTAATGAGTTTTTAATTTTTTTCTAATTTATCTATGTTTTCTTCAGATTTTTTCGATTTTCTCAAGAAAATGAAAAATCTTACAATTTACGATACGATTTGAACTATGCTACAACTGCAATATAATAACGATTTTGAGAACACCTACTAACACAAGAAATGTTTGGACCCACAGGTCAAATTTAACGCTTTCCATGCCCCCAAGGGTTCATCGTGTTTGCTTGGCTAGTGGCGAATAACAAGATCTTAATGATTTCTAATATGAGGATAAGGAATATGATAATCATGAATGAGTGTATCAGTTAACCACCTCTTGAACCACATCAAGTTCACCGTTCGCCTCAAAGATTTCAAAGGTCTTAATCTTTTCGGTATGCAATAGGGTATGCATGGTGAGGGTCGAATACCTCATGTGATTTTTTTTCGTTTTTTCTTTTTCTTTTTTTCTTTTTCTTTTTCTTTTTTTTTTTTAAAGAGAGAGAGAGAACAAAAAAAAAAAATTATAAACAACCTGCAAAGCGGGAAAAGAATACAACCCTACACTGCACTAAAAGGAAGCGAAAAGATTGTCAGACATTGGCTTTTACATACACAGCAAAACTTGCTCAATCCACAGAAGCAAGCGAAGGAAATAGGCCCACACTTTAGAAGCAAATGAGCAATGCAAGAACAAATGATCAATCGACTCCACGTTCTCCTCGCACATCAGACACATATTGGGTAAAATCAACGCTCTCCTTTGAAGATTGCCCACGGTGAGAATTCTCTTACGCCCCACAAGCCAAACGAAACTTGCAACCATAGGAGGAGCTCCATAGAACCAACAATGAAAAGGGAGAGGAGGGAGCGAAGAGCTACTGTCCTAGTCTAAACACTTAACAAAAGAACAAGCCAAGAATTTTCTAGAGGGATGACCCAGCCAAATCAACGAATCTAACTCAGAAGGGGAAGAGGAAGCATTCAAAAGATGGGCCAACAGATTAGCGAAATCACCAAACTCTTCATCCGTCATATGCCTCCAACAAGGGGGATTCCAAACCACAAAGGAACCAAACACAGAATAACAGTTCGCCACTAAATGAATCAATCAGGAGCTAGTCTTGCCACTCTTGGGAATAGGTCTTAAAGATCAGATCTCCACATCGGCTATCAACCTAGAAACGAATGCGACGACCATCTGATGCAGGGACATGTGATGACCTAATCCTAGATACATATATTATCAAGTTAAAGAATGTTCAAATAAATACACAAATCAACCAACTGTTTCCAATCAAAGGGATTAGGTAAATTTCAACACAAAAATAAGGTCATTCCGTCAGGATCATGCCCTTTGGCATAAAATTGCATAAATGTAAAAAAGGAAAGACCTAGGGGCATGTTTGGGCGGTGGGATTAGGTGGGCGTAAGTGGGAGTGGGTTTCGAAATCCCACTCTTCCAGGCGACGGCTATTTGGCGACGGGCTCGAGGTGGAATTGATGGGATTTCTTGGATATCGTGTCAGCATTGAAAAGGATCAACTTCAAATGCACTGGATTGCAAAGGATTGGAGATATGGAAGCAAATCCCACCCAATCCCGCCTCGGAAATCTTGCGCCGACCCAAGAAGCTTTCAACGGTGGATGATGGTGACGATGATGGTAGACTCTTCAGCCGATCTATCTTGGTCGGAAATCTTAGTAGTATTCAGCCAATCTCTCTCTCTCTCTCTCTCTCTCTCTCTCTCTCTCTCTCTCTCTCTCTCTCTCTCTCTCTCTAGAAATCAAAAGAGAAAAAAAAAACCCTTCTTTTTCTTTTTTTCCCCCCTTTATGCCCCAAACTAAGATTTAAAAACCCCAAAAGGACAGTTGAAAAGGCTACGATTCCTCCATTCATGGCGGAGGATGTAAAGGGCAAGATCGGAAACAGAAAAAATCCGTCCTTTTAAAAGAGAGAAATCTCCTGTTCAGGTGCTTAAGATCCATTTCTCTTCAATTTATTATTTTAATTAGTTCTATTGAAAATGTTGAATTCTTTGATTCTCTGTTTCCTGAAAAAGAAGAAGATTTCTGTTGTAATTTTATGTGAAATTTCAGTTCTAATTGTGGAAAATTGAAGGGCTGGATTTGATTGTCAGGTCTGATTCGGGTGTTTCCGCTGTCGAATTTTGAAATCATGGTTTTTTGTGAGTTGTAGAGCTGACTGTTGCGGAATTCGGATGAAATTTCTCAGTATTTTCTTTTTGTAAAAATGTTGTAATTATTTGGAATGATAAGCCTACTTGTGTGCCTAAATTCATTGTTGCATGTATGTAGTGAACTCGAATTTTTGTTTGAGCTCATCGGCTGCAGTGGATCCCGACTGTCCCATCAAGTGGGCCTTGTTTGTAGATGGATTAGAGTCTATAACAAACTGATTGGACGATCATGGACCAAGATTTCCGACCAAGATGAAAGCTTTCTATAACACACTGATTGGACGATCATGGACCAACAGCAGTGGATCCCAGATCTAGTAGGTTCTTCTCGTCGGACCAAGATGATGACGATGATGGTTCGTCTATATATAAATATATACACACCACATTCGTTTTAAGTTTATATTCTACGTACGGTGTAGGAGTCGTAGAAAACCTCCCATCCAAACATCTTATGGCATGGGAGTTAAAACACAGCCATCTAAACCTCCCATCCAAACATCATACGGAATAGAAGTTGTAAAAACCTTTCATTCCTATGCCATCCAAACACCATGGCACGGGAGCCGATGGAATTAGAAAACCCATGGTATTGAGACAATTCTCTGACAAAGCCAATTATTACCTTTTTAAAAACTCATCCCACCTAATCCCACCGTCCAAACAGACCCTAGGGATATAAGGATATCTCAGATCTAGCATAAGTTAGTCCACGGTCAAGTTTGGATCTGATTCTACTGGCTAACCATCTCTCTTTTCCGTTCAAACTAGAAAAGGGATATCCAGAGAGGAGTGAAAGGGGTGAAGAATGAAGGGTTCGAGATAAAGAAAGTACAGGTCCTTTTGTCGTCAAAAGAAAATGAGGATGATTCTTACCTTTTCCTACACCTCGAAGATCTATAAAGAAGTAAACCTGAAATCAGGGTGGAATCCTCAACACCTAAGGGTCAATCCTGAAACTTTAATCTCTAAAATAAAGAGGAAGAAAAGATACGAATTTCTATTCATTCAATGATCATGAAAATAAGGTTTCTCACAACGTATATATAAAGCTATGGAAAAAGTAAAAGTGCACTAAAGCCCCTGAAAACAAGAAAAATAACAAAAAGATGAAAAAATAAAGAAAGTGCAATAAAGCCCCTGAAACAAGAAAAAAGAACAAAAACGTATAAAACTAAAACACCCGTGTGGTAGGATGTGAAATCCGACCAATGGATCTACGGTCAGGGTGCGGTCATGCCGCTCCTATGCTCGTAGCGTGTTAGAAAATGGGTCTGATGGACCCAACGTCCATCCACATCAACTCCTCCGCTCCGGTAATCTGTCGGTGACGCCTGCTCCTCTGGTATACTCTAAAGGGTGCACCACTGATGTCCGCATCACCATCACTCAAAGAAAACGCAATCCCCCGTCTAACAAGAAGCTACGTCGTCACAATCGCTTTCCAAACGTGAGAAGCTCTATAAAGCAAAGTTATCTTCACAAACAAATTGCCCTCCTAGACCCCGTATTTCCTAGCAACGATTTCCTTCCATAACCCCCCCTCTTCCAATCCGAATTGCCAAACCCATTTGCCAAGAAAGCCAAATTCATATCTCTTAAACCTCTAATCCCAGCCCCCCTTCTTAAATCAGCTTACACACTTCGGAACACTTCAAAAGATGAAACTTTCTACCATCTGAAGCGCCTTTCAGGAAGAAATCCCTCCTCATCTTATCCAACATGTCCATCACGTCTTTGGATCATTTAAACAAAGACAAAATAAACTGGCATGTTAGAAAAAAGCTATTTTGATTAAGGCTAGGCGACCACCCATAGAAAGATACCGACATTTCCAAGAAGCAAGTTTCATTTCTATTCTTTCAAAAACGTGGTCCTAAAGGTGCTTTGCCAGCTTCCCGATACACATGGGGAGCCCTAAACATGTCAATGGAAAAGAACTTGGTCTGCACCCAAAGATACTCACAAAGTGGTGAAGATCGTCATCGCAAATATTAATCCCCAACAACTCAGATTTGGCCACAATTAATCTTTAAACCCGATGCAGCTTCAAAACAAACAATTAATTTCCGAAGGTTATCAACCGAGGTCTCTTCCACAGGAAAAAAAAAAAAAGTGTATCATCAGCGTACTAAAGATGAATGATCTGGCAATCATTCGCCGACGTCTTAAACCCACTGAAAAGCCCATTTTCCTCTCCCTTTCGAAGCATCCTACTAAAAGCTTTCACAATAATAATGAATAAATATGGGGACAAGGGATCCCCCTGCCTAAGACCTCTAAAACACCTTGAAGAAACCTTTAGGCGATCCATTAACCAAAACAGAAAACGACACAGATTGAACGCAAGCCTTCATCCATCGTCTCCACTTAGGGTTGCAGCCCAATGTCCCAAGCATGTAATCCAGAAAATCCCAATCGACATGATCATATGCCTTTTCCACATCCAGCTTGCACACTAGGCCACTCCATGAATTTTGAATCAATACACTCATGGGCTATAGAGCACTGTCCAAAATCTGTCTTCCCACTACAAATGCACCATGGGAGTCTGAAATGACCTTAGTAAGAACTCCTTTACATCTAAGGGCGAGAACCTTAGCCAATAATTTATATGGGCCACTTATAAAGCTTATCAACCTAAAATCTTTGAGCTAAGCTGCCCCTTCAACTTTTGAAATGAGAGCAATAAACGAGGCCCCGAGCTCTTTAAATAGACGACCACAATGAAAAAATTCCACTAAGAAATCCATAACATCCTTTTTTATGATATGCCAAATTTTCTGATAAAAGAACATGGTGAAACCATTGGGGCCCGTTGCGCTTTTTCTCTGCATATAGAACCCAAGGCCGCACGAACCTCTTCCTCCAAAAAATGCACTTCTAAGAGAGATACATCAACATTGGGTAGATGAAGGAAATCAAGATTTTCCAATCTCGACCGCTTCTAGTTCTCCCCAGAGAGAAGGACGGAATAAAACTGAACAATAGAGTCACATATCTAACTCTTATCTAAAATCATCAACCCATTAACTATTAAAGATTCTATTAGCTTGGCCTGGGTGCTGGCAATACTATGAAAAAAAGGGTGTTTTTATCCCCCTCTTTTAGCCACAAGGCCCTCGATCTATGACACCATTTGATTTCCTCTTCTTTAGAGTGTTGAGCATATATCAAAGACAATTCTTCTCTCCTACTTCTGTCTTCCAGCAAGAGACCACTGGTTTCCTTTAGAAAATCACCATAATCTCTTCCGCCATTAAATCGAATTCAGCCTCCCAAGCACCCAAAACCTCTTTTTTCCAAAAGTTAATTTTGTCTTTGAGAAGTTTAAGCTTCCTACTCAAACAAAAACCAGCGAAACCATTCAGAAAAGAGGACCACCACTCCGCAATTTGATCTTCGAAATCATCAATCTGTAGCCACCACGCTTAAAAGCATGTGGTGTTTTTGGAAAGAACAAAAAGAATATAATTTCCCTAGTAGCTCCGAGAACAGTGAAGTGATTTTCCTCAGGACCAAGGGTAAAGGCATCTCCTGGTTAAGATCAATAGTAGTAAGAGGGAGTCGAGAGTGTATAGGCTAATGCATTGTAATTTTTTGGAATGGGGGGATGTAGTGGGTTGGCATCTCACCATCCTACTCTTCCTTCGCTTCCTTTCATGTTTCTTTCATTTTGTTCAGTTTTTTTTTTGTTTTTTTTGTTGTCATCATTAAAAAAGAAAAAGCATCAAGTGCGTAAACCGGAAAAGCAAATGACTTTCTAAATTGGGATGTCATTTTTATGTGTTCCGCCTATGGGGGTGCTGTGCTCAAGTGCCATGGGCAAGAACTTGGCTAGAAGATATAAAACATCAATAGCCTGCATTATGCCACTTGGCAATGATCCAACCATCAACAAACCAATATTATCTAAATTGCCAATCCCCCTACGTTTTCTGTTCCGAATGCCGTGATCCAGATTATGTGATTCCTTTCTGTTTTGGGGCCTATACATTTTATGAAATTCAAAAATAATAATAATAATAAAAATAAATCCAAGCTCATGGTTTTCAATTATATAAACAACAATATCCAGCATTTTGACACTTAGATCGCATTGGTTGGACTGGAACCAGCCACCAAAACAGACCTGGGTCACTATAGACCCAGGTCAGTTTAAGTGGTTAACTGTTTCCATTAAGCAATGCAAGTGTGTTGGTCAAAGCTCAAAGACACCAATCAAATATTTTTTCGGAGAGGTAACGATTACTTTATTAAAAGGGAAAAACAGAGAAACAGGAAAGCAAAAAGCAGAAAAACGACAAGCAGAAAGCAGAAAGAGGGAATGAAACTCGCTGAGATAGCGAGGTGAATCCCCCCAATCAAATATTATAATCACTGAACAGCATAAAAGTATTTAATTCATTTTATTTTTGTAGTTTTAGATTAAGTACATTTTCAGAATGAGCCAGTGCTGGTCTTACCAGTTGTACCTAACCACCCACAAAAAATGGGTCAGAATCTGATCAAGGTTTCAAAACATTGCAATATCCACTAAGATAACCCGAACATTACAATATCGAAAGAAAACACCATCTTTTCCATGCAAAATAAAAATAATAGTAAAATAGAATGATGAGTAGAAGGAGAAAGTACCTGAAGCGGATTCTTGGAGAGGGAACAGAGTACCTCTCGGCTTGTTGCCATGAGGCCGCTTCTCCTGGATGACCACCAGATGTTCTTCGTATAAGGTCTGCCACACCCTTGACAATGTTCATGCTGCCCACTAAGATTTAGGGTACATTAAGACTTCTTAAACTAGTGATCATGCTACAAGCATTATTCCATCTGTTGATTGTGCCAATCCCACAGTTCATGCTCATATATTTGAACCATGGTTTTGTAGGTCATGACAAGTAACCTGTAATGCAAAATCCAAATATCAAAATGATAATGACCAGGATGGTGAAGATGGTGATGATGCAATGAATACCAAACCATGTCGCGGGGGGTGCTGGGTGGCATAATTGAAAATGAGATTGAACTATTTTCTGCTCACAATGAAAACAGCACACAGAAGAAATCGATACCCAAAAGTTTCGAATTCCTTTAAAACAGGCTACAACTAAACCATTCAACTTCAAATGCATAAAATGCCAAGTTCATGACATGAATTTCACGCAAAAAACAAAAACAAAAAAACAAAAAAGGGACACATGCCACATCGTTCCAGTGATCAGGTCCATCTATTGCTGTCCCCACAACATGGCTGTACCAATCTGAGAACCATGCAGGCTGGACAATCCTGCCGGTCCAAAAGGTAGACTTTTCATCGTTCAATCCTGACCAGTGATCGTAAGATCATCCAATCAGTAAGAACTTTCATCCCTTACACCATTCCCTGAGGGCCCGATGAAATGGTTTGAATGATGGATTATCGCTCCAAGTGTCCATCCCGTGAGGCTCTCGGAATAATAGAAATCCAATGAATAACTAATCATAATTAACTATAAATATGCAGTTAACTAATTCACCAACCATCCATTCATGAAAAATCACATCCTAAAGAGAAAACGAACAAAATCTTTCTTATATGTAATCCAACCAAACATGAGCACCAAAAAAAGAATCCAATGCATAAATCCACGAATCTAATCGAAATCAAAACAAAAAAGAAATGATCTTTTTGCATATATGTGGAGATGATTTTATAAAAGAAATGAGATTGAAATCAGCTTCCTTCTGGAGGAATTGGAGGTTGAAATCAGCTTTCTTCCGGAGGAATTGGAGATTGAAATCGAGAAAATCAAAGGAATACCTGATCGAATCGAAGAGGATAAATCGATCTTCTTGGAATTTTTAGGGTTCTGGAACGAGATCTGGGAATTTTGGGGCTTTTTTGCGAGCTGAGGAAAGACAACGAGAGAGAGAGAGAGAGAGATGGAGATAGGAGAGAGACGAACGCGACGGACGAAAGGAGGAAGAGAACAGAGCGACGTCGGAAGAGGAGCTTTAGTAAAATCTCATTTTACGAGATTGACATCACTAACCATATTAATAACGAGAATGCCATTCAGCTTTGGAGGAAAGCGTAAAATCCTGTATTAGTTTTACACCGTTTAAGAGAGAGGTGAACTTGGTACCGGGACGTTGTGTGGCCCACCAGATGTATACACGAAATCCAATCCGTCCATATGGTTATTTATCTCATATTACTCTAACATGAAGAAAATGGGGCTGATAAAAAGTTAAAGCACGCCACATCACATGGAACAATTTAATAAGGGAAATCATTGTTGATTTTGTGGGGCCCACCGTGTTTAAAATGAAATCCAGTCCATTGAGACCCTTAATCTAGCGTGGATTAGTGTTCACTCAAAAATTTATGCTGTTTTGCGACTCAGATTGCACCGGAAGAAATCAGTGGTAGCCGTCCTATCCAACGGTTTCACTTTCATGTGACCCACCTGACTCTTGGATCGGCCTTGTGTGTTGTGTTCGGTTAGCGTGAGATGATGCAATTGATAGAAGGGTTGGATGTTGTTCATACATCTTGTAGACCGCACAGCAGCGTCGCGGTGGCACGTGCACTACTAGAGTGCAAGGACTCGACTTAGCGGTGGGGAACAGGGAGCTGCTTCGGTGGGTGGGGCCCCTTGATGTATTTTCCTTACATCCATGCCGTTCATCTGTTTTGAAAAATCATTTTAGGACATGAGTCCAAAATTGAAGTAGATCAATCTCAAGTGGATCACAATATAGGAAACAGTAGTAATTGATCATTAAAAAACTTCTCATGGGCCACAAAAGTTTTGGATCAACAGGTTGGATTGCAAATAAACAAGCCGGTGGGTCTCAAGAAGTTGCTAATGGTGGAGATTTAATCAGGGCCATTTCTTATGGTATAGTCCACCTGAGAATTAGATTTCCCTCATTTTTTGGATGATGCTCTTAAATTATACATAAAAAACGGTGCGTATGGCGGCAAATACATCACAATGGGCTCCCTGATTAAGAATCTACCTAAATCATCCCTAATAAGGATGTGGGTGGGGCCACCTTGATCTATGCATTGTATATCCACATCATTAATTAGCTTTTTCAATTTATTTTAAGGGTATGTTACCTAAGATGAAGCAGATAAAAGACTATACCTCACCACAGGAAACAATGGTTATTAAGCGCTCACCATTGGATTGTTGCTCTTGCTTCAATAGTAGACTCTCAGGAATTTCAACACTGGCCAAGGCTTCGAGTACTGAAATCCCAATATGGCATGAGTGTGTGGTGATGCGTGTGTAAATTTAAAAAACAAGCAAAACAAAAGGCACCCACCATTAAAAACTTTTCAGGTAGACTATGGTGTTTATTTTCCATGACCATACTAATAAAGTCAGGCAAACATAGATGAAAGGAAAACACAGTTGTCAGCTTGATCCAGAACTTATGTAACTGGCGTGATATATTCAATGGTCAATGATCATTGCAGATATACATTATTAATTTGTTTTTCCAGTGTATTTTAAGGGCATGTTACCTAAAATGAAGCGGTAAAACACTGTACTACATAGGAAACAATGGTTATTAAGCACCCACCATTAAAAAAAAACTTTTCAGGTATACTGTAATGTTTATTTTCCAGGGAACCTATTAATAAAGTCAGGTAGACATAGTTGAATAGAAAATCCATATACCAGCTTGGTCCAAAACTTATGTGACCCACATAATATATTTAATGATCAATAATCATTGCATATCTACATCCTTAATTCGTTTTTCCAATTTATTTTAAGGGCATGTTACCTAAAATGAAGAAGAAAAAAGATTGTACCACACCACGGGAAATGATGGTTATTAAACCGCCACCATTAAAAACTTTTTAGGAGCACTGGGATGTTTATTTTCCATAGAGCCTATTAATAAAGTCAGGTAGACATAGCTGAATGGAAAATGCAAATATCAGCTTGGTCCAAAACTGACGTGACCCACATAATATATTTAATGGTCAATAAGCATTGCATATCTACATCATTAATTTGTTTTTCCAATTTATTTTAAGGGCATGTTACCTAAAATGAAGAAGAAAAAAGATTACACCATACCATAGGGAATAATGGTTATTAAACAGCCACCGTTAGAAACTTTTTAGAAGTACTGTGATTTTTATTTTCCATGGAGCCTATTAATAAAGTCAAGGTAGACATAATTGAAGGGAAAATACAAATATCAGCTTGATTCAAAACTTATGTGGCCCACATAATATATTTAATGGTCAATGATCATTGTGTCGGTGTCTTATGGTGTGGTTCATCTGAAATTTGTATCCGCCTTTATGCTAAAAAAATAATCTGACAGATGGATGGACGTTATGGATATACAATGCATAGATCGATGTGGCCCCACAGTCAGGGTCCCACCCACATGCTAGGTCTGGGGTGGAATATAAGCCTCTGCCACAGTGGCATTGGCCTGATAGCCATCCAAACCACCCAAATGGTGGGTCCATTGTGGATGGAAGATATATATCTAATAAATCAATCATCAAGCATTCCTGTACATCGAATTAATAGCTATCAAATGAATAATTAAAAATAAAAATAGATGGTCCAAATTTGTAAGAAAATCAGATGGTTAATATTATCTTCTCAGCTGAAAATTCTGGTTGTGATCCATCCTCAGTTAGGACTTAGGACAGCGATTTGAGCGGTCAGGAGTGTATGAGAAATGCTACAGTACTCTCGCAGCATTATACAAAGCTATAGTGTTCTAGTTGCATCTGTCCACTTAGAAATTCTAATCGATCAATCCGAACCATCCATTAATCCTAAACCACATTTCCTATATTTCCATGCAAATCTCGGCACTGATTGGATGATCCCATCCATCCTTGATTCTGCCTTTTTTTTTATAGCCATCCGTTTTCCAAGCCATGGATGGGATGGTTACGATATCCCAACAAAAATGATTCTTTGTAAATACAAGAAACCGTCGGCTTGGTTTTTTGTGCAAATGATCTTGATCGTCCATATCAAGGCTATTGATCAAATCATTGATATTTTTCAGATCTGGGTAATGCTTACTTGCAAACCATGAAACCTGCGTTGGATCTAATGAACGGTCTAGATCTATGAACTGGACTGTCTATATGTCCCTGTCTGTATGTTCCAGTACAATTTGGAGCACTGTAACATTCAGTGCTCCAAGAGTGCCAGATTTTTTCTCGTAGTCGGTGAAACTCGATCAGTTACTTTTGCAACTGAGAGCCCGCGGTAGAAACTTTTCGCTAGATCTAAACCGTCCATCAGGTAGTTGACCTTATTTTAACCGTTGAAAGAAAAAATCAACGATAATCCAAAACTTAGGTAGGCACACTACAGAAAATTGTTGGGATGAAACGATAATCACTACTTTTGGAATCGGATTCGGTAGTGACCCCTCAATACCGAGCTCGTACTGGTCGGTGCTGGAAAAACCTACTTGGATACCAACATGATGTTTGTGTCTTATCTACATCGTTCATCCATTTTTCCTAATCATATCAAGGAACGAGCTCAAAAATAGCTAGTTTTGAATCCAGCCCATGTTTGTGTTAGGTACACGTGACCTAATCAACGGGCTGGATGGCAAATAAGCATTACAGTGGGCCTGGTAAGTTTTTAATCGTGACGTTAAATCACCATTGTTTCTAACAAATGGGTTGGAAGGCAAATAAGCATTTCAGTGGGCTTAATAAGTTTTTAATGGTAGGCATTAAATGACCCATGTTTCCTATGACAGGCTCCACTTGAGATTTGGATCTACTTCATTTTTTTGGCTCATTTTTTAACATGATATCATAAAATGAATATATGGGGTCGACAAGACACATCTTGGTGTTTATATGCTATTTAATCCATCCAAACTCATGTCTATCACACAAAAATTACTGTATGATAGAACTCAGATTTAATTTATTCATCTCATGTCCATTACACAAAAATTACAATAATCTAGAATTGGGATACGGTCTTGACAGATACCCCAACACCACCAGCTAGTCACTGTCATAAAATCGTGAGCTCCACCATGTTGTATGTGTTTTATCCATGTTCTTCATTTATTTTTCTACCTCATTTTAGAGCATGAGCTTAAAAAAAAATGAGGCTGATTCAAGGTTCAAATAGATCACACCACAAAAAAATAATGAAGATGGAAGGTTTACCATTGAAAACTTATTGAGAGCCCAACAAAATGTTTAACTTGCTCGTACAGCCACCTAACCTTCTATGAAAGGAAAGCACAAATATCGGCTTGATTTGAAACTTCAGCCTCTCAAGAAATTTTCAATAATAAGCATTCAATCCATAATATTCCCTTTTGGTGTGGTCCGCTTGAGCTTTGAATTTATCTCATTTTTTAACCCATACCCCGGAACAATCTAGCAAAATAGATGGACAGCGCGTGTCAAACACATACATCTTGGTGGGCCCATAGAGCTTTGACAATAGTTAGCTAGGTCACTAGCCCAATTGCAGCCCTAGAACTTAGGTGGCTCGGGTGGGCCATACAACTTGATTTAAAGGTTCTAGGTATAAATTCTTTAAAGCAGCCCACCTTAGTCTTAAATCTGTTGGGAATTTCCTCCCATGTGGAGGTGTCCCACGTGTGAACCTTAGTAAGAGCAAATTGGTCTTTTGCTTTGATCTTTTTGTCCAAGACGAGAAAATTAAAATGGGGTTTTTCACGACAGTAATATAGCAACTGATGGGTTTTTTTTTTTCTTGGAGAAAAGAGGGTTTGGTGTGGTGGGGAAGAAAGGCTAGGCTCCCTTTATAACCTCGAATTCAAACCTCTTCTCCATGTTCAAGAGAAGGTTCGTCATGGAGATGGTGAGGTTTTCAACCACATATTCAGTCCATTGGTATTCGTCTTTAAGGGTTGGTTAGCGAGTTTTTTCCTCTATACAACCTTGGTTGATAAGAAACTCATTTTCTTTCTCTATCGATGCTTTCATTTCACTTGTTGTGTCATGTATTTGTGGGTTATCCAAGAGTGGGCACCGCCGTGAGCCCCTCCCTCAAGAGGGTGCTCTCTTAAAGGTCGGTGAAAGTTGTTGTGTGATGTACTTGGGATACAAGAGATGTTCTCTTAAAAATTGTAATTTCATTGTTATTATAGTGAATTTTTGTAACGGCCCGAAAATTAGCACCCGAGTACATAGACTTTGATTCCGAGTTCTCAGATGTTAATCAATTGAAAACGCATGTGTGTCCTTATTCAGATTCAAATTCATTTCACACACAGATAATCAAAGTAGCGCAATTCGAATTAGTGAATCCAAAGCGAGGTAGAAATATAAGGCTAAGAGAAAAATATCATTTCAATTGTTATAATTGCCCAAAATGGGATTATACAAGCCACAATATACATACCCAAAATTATTAAAGTGTAAAGCTTTCAGTTTACTCCCAATTCTCCAAAACGTGATGGTGTTAGCACAACCTGATATAAGTCTACCTGTTTGAGGATTCACTAGTACCTGTGTAAGGCCCATATCCTAGACAGTACCGTTCTGTAGGCTTCCGTGGTCCACCTGGTCGAATTCCGGTGACCTGCGATCTGTTACCTGCATTTGCGCGCGATCCTGAGTCGTGTCCCGTATATCAGAGTCGACTCAAACCGAGACTTGTACCCTTGCGACCGCGCCGTCGCCGCGGTTTCGACGCCACATATTACGCGCTGAGGCGATATCCGGGCCAGGAGATGTGGGCCCGCGTTCAGTTCAAGGAAAACATTGTGTGTTGCAAATTCCAAGAGAAATATCATATCAATCACATCAAATGTCAAGTACCGCATCTCATCCTCAAGTACAAGTAACCCTTAACTCTCTTACAACCAAGTACCCTAAAGTCAACTCTCCCCATCACCCATCACTCACTCACCATCCCTCTCTCCCATCACTTCTCTCTCATCTCCTCTCTCTCTCTCTCATTTATTCATTTTCAAGCAATTCCCAAAGGAGGAAACGTCCATGGCTTCCAAGGAGAAAAAGAGAGGAACTAGTGTGGCTCATCTTCCTACCTCTCATCTCCACCATCCAAAGTCTATCTCGACCGTTGAATTGCACCCCTTGGAGCTCTAAATTGGATTGGCAGAAGAAGGAAGTGGAGATCTAACAGTGGGTGTTTTATGATTTAATTTTTGTGATTTGAGAGCCCACATATGGTGGGACTCATCTTGATCTATGTATTGCAACCATGGAGGGTCCATAGTGGCGGGGTCCCTCCATCACCATCCAATCTCTCTTCTTTCTTTTTCTTTCTCTCTTTCCCTTATTTGTATGGTAATGATGATGATGAGGTGTGTGGCCCACCATGATGTTTACACCCACGCCATCTACCTATGGACCCCATCCATGTGGGACACACCATGATGTTTATATGACATCCCAACCGTCCATCTAGGACGTGGCCCACCCCATGCGTGTGGGTGGGGCCCTCCTTGATGTATTTATCCACACCCAAATCCATAGCTCTAGTGGAAAACTGAGTGAAAGACACCTCGTTTCTACAATGAGGTGTGGACGGACAGTAGGAGTGGCTAGTTGTGAGGTGTGAACTGTCAGTGGGGGTGGCTAGCAGTGGGGTGTGATTGACGGTGGGGTGGGTGCTAACAGTGAGGTATGAACGGATAGTGGGGTCCATGGGACCCACCCACGTCGTCCACTCATCTTGATGGGCCACACCGTGACGCGTGTGGGGCAGGGACGGTGGGACCCACCCCACGTGTGGGGCTACCCATGCTGTATGTGTATGTCCAGGCCGTCCAAGGCCTGGACGTTGTATATTTATTAAATATAATATTAATATATTATATTATATTATATTAATATATGATATGATATATTATATATTATATTATAATGTAATATAATATTATATATTTAATACAAATGTTATGGTAGGCCCTACATGGGACCCACCTCTGCTTCTTTTTAAAAAGCAGTAAAGGCCGCATGTTAGTATATAATATAATATTAATATATTATATTTCATATATATGTTATGGTGGGCCCTACGTGGAACCCACCTCTCTTTTCTTTAAAGACACAGTAATGCTGCTCGTACAACAGCTATGTAGCTGGTCTCTCTCTCTAAAACGTCAGTGCATCCGCAGGTCCCACGTGATGTACGTGCACATCCAAGTTGTTCTGACGGTGGGACTCGCTCCAGATGTAACACCCCGGAAAATCGGGAGTCATGCATACGCTCGACTCCCGAGTCTCTAAGTGTCACTTATCATCAATTTTATGGTTTTATGATTTATTAAGTTTAAATGCGCAGCATGAAATTAATTGAAACATGAGATACATCCACAACTAGTCAACTGAACTGAAAGAAATCAATATATATATAGGTTCATAAGAATATAAATGGGCTACACAAGGCGATGCCCAACAAAATCGCAAAGAAAAAAATATATGCCCAAAAGAATGGTGCGCTGAGCCCACGACTCAACGCTCCAGAATCCAGTCTCCTAAGTCGATGGAGATCCGCCCATCAACTGGAAGTATGACAGCTCCTCCTCCTCATCGAGAGTAGCATCGCCATGCTCCATCTGCTCTACATCCCCTGCATCTATGAGAGAGTCTGGTTGGTGTTTTAAAACACCGTCCCAGAGTGGGAGTGAGTGATCAACTCAGTGTGAACTATTGGTCTTAACTTTTAACAGGCATCAATTATAATATGAACTTAATGAAAAGCAGACAATCATCAACACCTAGCAACTCTTATTTAAATGCATGCATGCGGGATGATATGATGCATGCCCTCGCCACAACGACCCCTCAAGCGACTCCATCTAACGATCGCATATGACAACACTCCCTCAAAGCGACTTCGACTACCGAGTCGCCACCCTAACTAATGTGATGCAATGCGATCGTGTTAGCCGAGTTATTAGTTAAGTCCATTCATCCAGCAAGTTGGGAATTCTGATTCACCCTACGTATCACTGCCCTAAGCTGGTTCGAGACCAAGACCCCATCAATGTGTGAGGCCGAGGCCCCGCGGTTCGTGATCCCGTCGGGTTTCTCATCCCCGACACCAAGCACATGAGAAGTGCCGAAAGGAAGGGATCTCTCGCGGTCACTACGGGGAGACGCGGTACCCTAGCGTAGGCCGACAGCTCAGACACAGTGTCCCATTCCACCATGCCCGGCTCATGAGGCTGTGGACCAGTTTCAAGTGGATTATCGTTGGGCTACAATGGTTGCAGGGTGGTTCAGGTTCCATACATATGTGAGCACTCAGGGTTAACAAACAGGGTTGGTCAGGCCGTAGGCTAGATCGCACAAATCAAGCGAGCGTGAGACAAGTGACCTCGGGCACAAGAGACCCGTATAGTCGAACTACAGCCACCCGAACACACCCGCCCAAATTCACGAGTCTAGCCCTAGCACAGCCCTACCGATGGGACTAACGTCTCTTGTCATGTTCCAGACCAACCCAAAGGTGTGAGGGTGATCCTAACGAGCTATCAACTAGTATATCAACATCGTATATAATGCATTTGAGTCAAACGAATCAAATATTCTTAGCAAGCATTCATGAATTAAGGTGCATGTGTATTGTGTGTGTATGTGAGGAGGTTAAGCACTTTCTCTATCCTAACAGGCCATATGCACAAGAGAAATGAAATCATACACACCACGAATCAATAATATATAGAAGAAATGACGAGGCATAAGCATGTTATCATCCATACACGAAATCATGTGAGCAACAAATAACATCATGAAGAACCATCATGCATATACATACAATTTCAAGAACCTACAATTCCTAGGGGTTCTCTAAACTTTCAAATATACCAACCAAGCATTCAAAATCATTAAGCTAGTACTACAATTGGTGCTAGGCCACCTAAGAACAATGGTCCGCACTTATGGATCGTTGGATATTGGAAAAACATCATAGGAGAGAGAGCTTTGAGGTCGATCGGCCGGAATCCCTAAAAATAAACTCTTGCATGTGAGAAATCCAAGCCAATCTCTTCTCAATACATGGATTCCAAGAAGAATAAGTGAAGGATCTTACCTAGATGGCCAACGGATGATTGTGGAGGTTATAGAGGAGAGCTTCTCCCTTGAGGAAAAGTAAGAAGTTGAAATGGTTGATTTCCTTGGGCCCCACCTTGATCTAAGGTTCACCTAGCTCTTCTTCACCCACACTTTCTTCTCTCCTTTCTCTCTTGCTCTCCCTTTTTCTCTCTTCTCTCTTTCCTTCTCTAGGGCAAAATTGTATGGGGAGAGGGGGTGCCCAAATAAGGCCCTTTTATAATGCCAGGTTTGGTGTAAATGACCCCAAGGGCTAAGTTTTTTCTATACTAGACTTATGGGAGGGTCTTTCTAGGATCTAGGGCCCTATCACCCCTCTGGCCACCAAATTCGGCGTGTAAGTGCCTTATGGCCCGACTATGGTCCATGCAAAAATTGAGGACAAACGGATGAGCAAATATATGATCTGAGAAAGCGTTTCCGACCCTTAAATGGCCCTGTGGGGGCCGATCTGGTGATTTGAGCAGTTCTTGCGACCCTCTGGCAATGAAATTTATAGGGTTGGTGCTCCATGGCCCGATGAAGGGCCACATAAAATTTGGAAATGATCGAATATGGAGTTTGAACGTACGGGCCCGATTCACGATCAACTGTCATCGTGCCACAATCGGGTCCCAGATTTGGTGGACGGGTGTAGAAAAATATATTAAATCATCACCGCAAATTTGGAAGAAATCCGATGGTTGGAACACCTGGTATCTCAATTTCATTTATAAGTGCCAGATTCCAATTTTGGCATTGGTGGGGTGCATTCGGCTAGTGCCAGATCCCGGTTATGGGTGTCCATTAGGTCCGTAGTCCGCGATGGACCACAAGCCCAGTGAGATCTATGATTTTCTAAAGTTTTAGATTTTTTTGACCTTCCTTGGTCGCTGGGCAGCCCACACGGGCTGTTGTTAAGTGTAATCGGGCTACCTGGCTTGACGGCTCGCACATAGTCTGATCGTGACCAGACAGGACCACTCGTGTATAAGCTAACGTTGGATGTTAATGGTCAGTTAAGTGATATTATAAGTTAATAAAAAAAATTCAAGGATTTTTGGAAATCCAAAACAGTGAAAATCGAGGATATTACAATCTACCCCCCTTAAAAATAATTCCGTCCCCGAAATTACCTAAGGGTAATAAATAAATATATTATCATTTTGTTTGCCTAATTTTATTGATTTGAGGTTTATATGCGTGGTAGGGTGCATACTAACTATACTAGCCTTGCTTATTATATTCTAACCCCCTTAAAATATTTCACCCTTGAGGTTTGAAAATAATGGCAAAATCATGATTATCGTGCTAAGTGTTTGCTGATAAAGTTTACCTAAGGGTGGTGTATTCTACTATTTATGATCAAACTAATACGAAAAAAAATACGGTTGTGGTAGGCTCAAATCCGATACGTCGATTATCCACCTGACCAGGGCTGACAACACGTTATATCCCTTCTGAATCTTGATGGATCATGGTCTTCTGCTCGGTCAAAGCAGTGAGTCCGTTGGTAGTCGAGCAGGATTGAGAATTGAGTCAAGTCGCGAATACTTCGCAAGTGTATGGTCTCATAATTCCGTAGTCCCATCAACCTAAATATTTAGGGAACGACCCTCGTTGGAAAGTTTAAATCTTCTATTTATAAGGTTGTCCTTTGGGTTTTGGCCTACGAGAGTCCTCGTTTTAATTTATATCTAATTTGGGGTTTAATAATTCTCTCAACATGCTTATGGGTAATGATCATCCTAAAAAGTTTTTAAAGACACAAATTTGTATATGAATTACCATTTCAATCCTATGACTAGTGGGTTAATCGCAGACTACACTTTGGTTTCATAAATTTCAAGAATGAAGGAATAGTCGAGGTTCTAAGGTATTCCGGTGGTTGGAAGTGCTAATAATGCAAACAAGAACGCAGTAAGGCAATCATACATACAAGCATTCACAAGGCGACAAGAAGATTCTGAGGCAATCCGTACATTTATATTGGATTCAAAGTGTCACTAGTATGGCCAGTTACATCCTACAGTATAGAGTACAGTATAAATATTTTAAACGTATGGGAAATACAACCTAGTCAAGCAAAAGTTCTAATTATCCTTCAATATATGTAGGTAGACCTAACCAACTTAGAGCAAACTACTAATTATCAGTAAGGTTATGCTACTACTTTTCTAAGTCGGGCGAAAATGGGGGTGCTTCTTCCCCATGAGGGAAATAATCACCGGAATGGAGAAGAAGGAAGCAACGGTTGCTAGGAATGTCATTTCCCTTGGCAAAGAAATGGATTGTTGATGAGAATGTTTTGGAAAAATGAAATGGGTTTAGTGTTGGATTTGTGAATGGGGTTTGAGAAAAAGGGTTGATGTTGGGTTTTATGAATGAGATTTGGTGAATGGGTTTTGTAAATAGAAGTGGAAATGAATGAGTGAATGCAGTGGGATTTTGAAGGTGGTTGTTGAGATGGGATGATTTTGTAAAGGAGAAGAAGATGGGTTTGCAATGGGTTTTGTGGGTGAACTTGAGAATGAGATCAAGAAAATAAAATGGTTAAGAAAGGGTTTAGGAATATGGTTTGGAGATGGGAGAGGGATGAGGAGAGTAAAATGTGAAGGAGTGAAGGTGGGTTTTGGTGTTGGGTTTGTGCTAGGAGCTTGTGATGGATTTGGGTGAGTAGGTTAGAGATGGATGTGGAAATAGGTTTGAGAGTGAAAAAGAGTGAGGAGAATGATCGATTTGGAGTTTGAGATTTAAGATTTGGATTTAGTATAGGTGAATGTTGAAGAGGGTTGAGGAAGATGTGGGTTGGGTATGAAGAATAAGAGATGGGTTTTGGAGAAGGAGAAGAGAAGTGGTGGAAGTGGGATGCCTTTGTATGGTTTCCTTGGAAATAGATTGAATCTTGGAGAGTGAGAGGGTTCTCCCCTAGGGTGTGGGAGTAGTAGAGGGTGTTGTGGGGTAAGAAATTGAGTATTAGTGCCCTTAAGTTGCAAGAGAGGGAGGCCCCACTCGTGTGAACATTGAGAGGGAGAGGGGAACTTATCTTATAACGTTTCTTATACTTTTAGTAATTGAATTATTTTTAAAATTTTTATAATGATTTAACATCAAGTTTTAAGTCATCCCACCAAATTTCATATCATTTGGAGTTGTAAATATATTATAAAAATTCTAGAAGTAACCACCATCTAAAACTAACAATTTTTGGATAGTTGTTAATTCACTCTAAATATAACTATATTAAAATTTTTATTTTATTTTAATATGAAACTAGATTTGTTAAGCTTTAATTTGACTTTTCAATCACCTAAATCGGAGTTGTAACGAAGGAGATATGAATTTTTTAAGTCGACCCAAATTTACAGGAATTTCCAGTGCTGGCGGTGCCGATCGGGCGCTACGGCGCCGGGGCTTGGCGCTGACAGCGCCGGGGATGGGCACTACGGCGCCGGGGCTCTGGACAACAGGAGCCGGCAGCGCCAGTCGAGCGCTGTGGCGCCGGTCCCTGGAGGGTCGCCTTGCGACGACCACATCTCACACACCAGGATGAGTTACGTGATGTACCATATATGAATTTGGGGTAGGAGAAGCCGATCTACATAATGGGGTTAGTTATTTTGCAAGATTCTTCTTGGTTAGTGGTCAAAAATCTATTTTATCTATATTTCCACTATTTTCAGTGAATTTTCATTCACCCTCAAGTCTTTACCCAGAATGGGTTGGAACTATCAAATTTGGCCTAAGACTATGGTTTCGACCGTCTAATCCCTCAGTTTCGGTTCTACATTTTCTCTATTTCCGAAAAAATTTCATTCGCCCCTACTTAATTATCCCCGAATGGGTTTGAACTATCATGTTCGGCCCGGTATTAGTTCATTTGGACTTGGACGATGATTTCGACCATCAACTTTTCGATTTCCAGCTCGCTCCTAATAATGTACTGGGGAAATTAAAGAGCGGAGTGATGGTAGGTGAAGATTTTAAGGAGATATGTTGAAAAGAGGAATTTAGACTTAGGCCTGTTTGGCTAGTGGCATTAAACTGTACCAAATGGGATTTTAATTCTAATCCCAACTCAAAATTGAAAATGGCGTGTTTGGAATGAGTGAGGGATGTGGTTCAAAATTAATTTCCTATGCTTGTTAGAGGAGTCTTGTGTTGGGAGGTGTAATGCGGGATTTCCAAATCCCTTGACAAAGAATTTCTAAGTATAATTTGGAAGGAAACCCAGGATTCATCCTTAATTGAATACATTTCAACAGGACATCATGGAACATGGAATGCTCCCATCCCAGGGACAATACCTTACCTTCATTTATCGTTATTCTAAAATTTATTTCACCCTAATCCCACCTATTTCAGTTGGCCCATAGTCCCTTAGGGATTAGGTGGATTGGAATAGTTAAATTTCCTACTTAGTTGAATTGAGTCTTGCCGTCAAGTTCCCAAATTCTTGTCCGAGGATGGGCCGAGGCACTATAGGACTCTCGAGTCTCTCTCTAGCGTCACTATTACTCTCGCTACCCAACTCTTAACACTCTGAAAGTCTCACCCTCCGTCTAAGAGCGTCAACTCAGGGACTGGGGTGGTTCCTAGCATTTTCGTGTTTTCTATTGTGTTTCCTGTCAAGTCAGCGGACGCGTCAGTGAGTTCATGACCCATGGCCCAAGGGATTCCAAACTATTGCTTTGATACCATCTGTAACACCCCAAAAAATTGGGGGTCATGCATACGCTCAACTCCAGAGTCCTCGAGTGTCACTTATCATCAATTTTATGGTTTTATGGTTTATCAAGTTTAAATGCGCAGCATGGAATTAATTGAAACATGAGACACATCCACAACTAGTCAACTGAACTGAAAGAAATCAATATATATATAGGTTCATAAGAATATAAATGGGCTACACAAGGCGATGCCCAACAAAATCGTAAAGAAAAAAATATATGCCCAAAAGAATGGTGCGCTGAGCCCATGACTCAACGCTCCAGAATCCAGTCTCTTAAGCCGATGGAGATCCGCCCATCAACTGGAAGTATGACAGCTCCTCCTCCTCATCGAGAGTAGCGTCGCCACGCTCCATCTGCTTTGCATCCCCTGCATCTATGAGAGAGTCTGGTTGGTATTTTAAAACACCGTCCCAGAGTGGGAGTGAGTGATCAACTCAGTGTGAACTATTGGTCTCAAGTTTTAATAGGCATTAATTATAATATGAACTTAATGAAAAGCAGACAATCATCAACACCTAACAACTCTTATTTAAATGCATGCATGCGGGATGATATGATGCATGCCCTCGCCACAACGCTCCCTCAAGCGACTCCATCTAACGATCGCATATGACAACACTCCCTCAGAGCGACCTCGACTGCCGAGTCGCCACCCTAACTAATGTGATGCAATGCGATCGTGTTAGCCGAGTTATTAGTTAAGTCCATTCATCCAGCAAGTTGGGGATTCTGATTCACCCTACGTATCACTGCCCTAAGCTGGTTGCGAGGCCAAGACCCCAACAATGTGTGAGGCCGAGGCCCCGCGGTCCGTGATCCCGTCGGGTTCCTCATCCCCGACACCAAGCACATGAGGAGTGCCGAAAGGAAGGGATCGCTCGCGGTCACTACGGGGAGGCGCGGTACCCCAGCGTAGGCCGACAGCTCGGACACAGTGTCCCATTCCACCATGCCCGGCTCACGAGGTTGTGGACCAGTTTCAAGTGGATTATAGTTGGGCTACAATGGTTACAGGGTGGTTAAGGTTCCATATATATGTGAGCACTCAGGGTTAACAAACAGGGTTGGTCAAGCCGTAGGCTAGACCACACAAATCAGACGAGCGTGAGACGAATGACCTCGGGTACAAGAGACCCGTGTAGTCGAACTACAGCCACCCGCACAAATTTACGGGTCTAGCCCTAGCACAGCCCTACCGATGGGACTAACGTCTCTTGTCATGTTCCAGACCAACCCAAAGGTGTGAGGGTGATCCTAACGAGCTATCAACTAGGATATCAACATCGTATCTAATGCATTTGAGTCAAATGAATCAAATATTCTTAGCAAGCATTCATGAATTAAGGTGCATGCGTATTGTGTGTGTGTGAGAGAGGAGGTTAAGCACTTTCTCTATCCTAACAGGCCATATGCACAAGAGAAATGAAATCATACACACCATGAATCAATAATATATAGAAGAAATGACGAGGCATAAGCATGTTATCATCCATACACGAAATCATGTGAGCAACAAATAACATCATGAAGAACCATCATGCATATACATACAATTTTAAGAACCTACAATTCCTAGGGGTTCTCTAGACTTTCAAATATACCAACCAAGCATTCAAAATCATTAAGCTAGTACTACAATTGGTGCTAGGCCACCTAAGAACAATGGTCCGCACCTATGGATCGTTGGAGATTGGAAAAACGTCCTAGGAGAGAGAGCTTTGAGGTCGATCGGCCGGAATCCCTAAAAACAAACTCTTGCATGTGAGAAATCCAAGCCAATCTCTTCTCAATACATGGATTCCTAGAAGAAGAAGTGACGGATCTTACCTAGATGGCCAACGGATGATTGTGGAGGTTATGGAGGAGAGCTTCTCCCTTGAAGAGAAGTAGGAAGTTGAAATGGTTGATTTCCTTGGACCCCACATTGATCTAAGGTTCACCTAGCTCTTCTTCACCCACACTTTCTTCTCTCCTTTCTCTCTTGCTCTCCCTTTTTCTCTCTTCTCTCTTTCCTTCTCTAGGGTAAAATCGTATGGGGAGAGGGGGTGCCCAAATGAAGTCCTTTTATAATGCCAAGTTTGGTGTAAATGGCCCCAAGGGCTAGGTTTTTACTATACTAGACTTATGGGAGGGTCTTTCTAGGATCTAGGGACCTATCACCCCTCTGGCCACCAAATTCGGCGTGTAAGTGCCTTATGGCCCGACTATGCTCCATGCAAAAATTGAGGACAAACGGATGAGTGGATATATGATCTGAGAAAGCGTTTCTGACCTCTAAATAGCCCTGTAGGGGCCGATCTGGTGATTTGAGCAGTTCTGGTGGCCCTCTGGCCATGAAATTTATAGGGTTGGTGCTCCATGGCCCGATGAAGGGCCACACAAAATTTGGGAACGATCGGATATGGGGTTTGGACGTACGGGCTCGATTCACGATCAACGGTCACCGTGCCACGATCGGGTCCCAGATTTGGTGGACGGGTGTAGAAAAATATATTAAATCATCACCGCAAATTTGGAAGAAATCCAAATATTGGAACACCTGGTATCTCAGTTTCATTTATGAGTGTCAGATTCCAATTCTGGCATTGGTGGGGTGCATTCGGCTCGTGCCAGATCCCAGTTATGAGTGTCCACTAGGTCAGTAGTCCACGATGAACCACAAGCCCAGTGAGATCTATGATTTCTAAAGTTTTAGATTTTTCTAACCTTCCTCGGTCACTGAGCAGCCCATACGGGCTGTTGTTAAGTGTAATCGGGCTACCTGGCTTGACGGTTCGCACATAGTCTGATCGTGACCAGACAGAACCACTCGTGTATAAGCTAACGTTGGATGCTAATGGTCAGTTAAGTGATATTATAAGTTAATAAAAAAATTCAAGAATTTTTGGAAATCCAAAACAGTGAAAATCGAGAATGTTACACCAAATGTATGTGATTCATCCTTGTGGCGTGGGCCCCAATGAGGTGTGTGCTTTATCTACACCGTCCACTGTTTGGATGGTGGGGTCCACCATGATGCATGTGTTGTATCCAACCGTCCAATCATTTGAGATATCATTTTATGGCATGAGGAAAAGAATGGGTCAGATCTAGAGTTCAAGTGGACCCCACCATTTAAATAGTGGACAGCGACATCCACCGTTCAAACTTCTAAGGACCATAGTGGTTCCCACTCAAGCTGATATTTGGTTTTCACTTCATCAATCTCTATGTTAACCTATAAATTGGTCGAATCTCAAAATTACATAAGGGTGGGCCTGATTTGATACATATGAGGCCCATCGGTGTGGCCTATTGGATATACATGAAGCACATTGGTGTGGCCCAAATAATGCTGCCCATGTCATGTGGCCCACTTAACATATGAGGCCCATGGGCGAGGCCATTGTGATGTATTCGAGGCCCATGGGCGAGGCCCATTATGGTATATTCGAGGCCCATGGGCGTGGCCCATCGTAATTCATTTGAGGCCCTTATACAACGCCCAACGCAATATATGGGAGGCCCATAATGGGGCCCAACGTGATGTATGTGTGGCTGATACGTTGTGTATGAATCTCTTATGTGGGCCACTCATTGGGAGCAATGTTGGTTAAATATCCACATTGATGAGCAATGATGGTTGAATGTTCACATTATGACCTTCCCTTAGGCCTTGTTAGGCTCATTCTCATCATTCTCTTAGTGGGTTAACCCAAATAAGTGGGCCCTATTCGTTATAAAAGGATGGCTCTGTGCCATCAGATTTGATATAACCCGACCAAGGGTCGATCTTTAATATTATGGTTTGATCGGTTGTTTATATATGGATCCCGCCGTGTATCGAGGCCAATTGTATAGGCCAATTTCGACTGTCGAGGTCGAGTATCAAGGCCGATTCGTATTTATCGAGGCCGATTGTTGAGGCCGATTCTAATTGTCGAGGCCGATTGTTAAGGCCGATTCCGATTCCGATTGTCGAGGCTGATTATCGAGGGCGATTCCGATTGTCAATACTGATTCCGATTGTCAAGGCCGAGTATTAAGGCCAATTTCAATTGTCGAGGTCGATTGTATAGGCTAATTTTGATTGTCGAGGTCAATTATATATGTCGATTCCGATTGTCGAGTATCGAGACCGATTCTGATTTGTCGAGGCCGATTGTATAGGTCGAGTTCGATTGTTGAGACTGAGTATCGAGACCGATTCTGATTTGTCGAAGCCGATTATATAGGTCGATTTCGATTGTTGAGGCCGATTTCGATTGTTAAGGCCGATTGTCGAGGCCGATTTCGATTTCGATTCCGATTGTTGAGGCCGATTCTGATTCCGATTATCGAGGTCGATTCCGATTGTCGATACCGGTTCCGATTGTCGAGGCCGATTGTATAGGCCGACTTCGATTATCAAGGCCGATTGTATAGGCCGATTCCGATTTGTCGAGGTCGAGTATCGAGGCCGATTTCGATTTGTCGACGTCGATTGTATAGGCCGATTCCAATTGTCAAGGGCGAGTATCGAGGTCGATTCCGATTGTCAAGGCCGATTTCGATTATCAAGGCTGATTGTCGAGACTTATGTGATGTATATACAGCCAGTATTTAAGCCTAATGTGATGAATATGAGGTCTATGTGATGAGGCTCATTGTGATGCATTTGAGGGTCAGGCGATGGAGTCCATTGTGATGTATATTAGGCCCATGTGAAAGGCCCATCTTGATGTGTATTAAGCCCTTGAGTGAGGCCCATGGTATTATATATTTGGCCCTTGTGTGAGGTCATGGGTCCACTATATGTTAGGCTTTATGTAGGCCATTCCTTGGGGGCAATGTTGGTTAAATGTCCACATTGTCGAGGTCGACTGTCAATACCAGTTATTAATACTGATTTATAAGTATGTGACAGCATAACATCATGTCATAAGCATCATCTGCATATTTATTATGAAATGTGGTTGACCATTGCATATGTCATTGGACAAGTTGTTATGAGACTCCCTGATAGGCGGAGATTGTCTCGCACGAGCGCACGGTATGCGCAGGATTGATGCATGATTGGACTACATGACTTATGCATCTTGCATTATGTGATTGTGATTATTGTACGTCCTAGCGACATTAGGGTTGTGACCTCTACACGCATGTCGTGGATGGCCAGATGGGACACCAAAAATATTTGGTTCGAGCATCTGGGCACTTTGGATGTCCTTGCCTGAAAGTCCCTAGACCTCCTAGGCCAAGAGACGCCCCAACGTCTAGACCGAGTGAATACATGAGCGCCCGAGTGCCGAATACTGGTAGGAGGCGTCTCCCACTGTGTTGTGGTCGGTTAGGAGAGGGTGTGACCTTATCTGCCCGAGTGAGGGGACTATAAGCTAGGCTGAGTTTGACTAGCTCTCAAATGGGTCCGCTATCGACAAGCTGGGTAGGCATTGGTATACTACTGGCAGGCGGGTAGTGAGGTCTTTTCCACTGGCTGGGCTACGCGGTCTGCTGGGACGATAGCCAACTTGGAATGTACTAGACCCCGGTGATGATCCCAGAGATATACGGTGCTGATATGTGGACTTATTGAGCAGGAATTGCATACTCATTCATCCATTCACTAATCACTCGAGTTGATGGTGCGCAACTATTTGTTACATATACCGTTGCAACGACCAGGATTTCGGTTGGGGCACGTGACTAACCTGAGATCAGGAGTTTACCACATTGAGTCTGACTATCTAAATTTAGGCATGGGACTGATTTGGATAGAAGTCCTTTATGATGGACCCTATAGCCTGCGATACTATGTACTATCATCCCGAATTCACTCCAGCTTGTTCACTTCATTCGCACCGCATATTGCATTGCAACCGCAGCATTTAACATTTTGGTTTGCCATGTTTCTGCATTGATATGGCCGTTAGCATTCATGCCTTGCATCGTATAGCATTGGTATAGCTGATGACACTCATAGACTTATCAGTATATTTCTGCTTACTCTGATATCATATGATTCATGATCTCGTCCGTATTTCGGCTTACTTTGATATTGTATGGCTTGTGGACTTATCAGTATCTTCGTTTACTCTGATATTACATTCTCAGAACGCATATTCTATTCACACACTTTCACCACCCACTAAGCTTTTTATAAGCTTGTGTACGATAGATGTGTACAGGTGGCGTTAGGTTTCAGCAGCGTGAAGCTTGGAGCATGCAACGGACCTCTGGAGCTTTGATTTTCGATATATGTATTTCCCTTTCAGCATTGTACTCAAATGATTATATTAGTGGATATGTGATGATGATGTTATTATTATGATTTAGGTATACTTGTGGTTATGCTTCTTATAAGACAAATTCATGTTGAAAATCCTCATTGTAAGATCCCAGGATCGGAATCTGGCGTATGAGCGCTAGGAGCCGAGAATGGGGTACTATGGAGGCTGTCGACATCGGATTCGCCGATTAAGAATTTTATGGGCCAGTTTCCGAGTTTGGGGCATGACAATCTGCATCGATGATATGCCTGGTTAGTGTTTTAAAACACCGTCCCAAGTGGGAATGAGTAGCTAACTCAGTGGTTCCATTAGTTATAAGTTACATATGCTATCGACACAATAGCACAGGTAATGATAAAACGAGAAATCAAACATTTCCTAAATACTCTTGTAAAATGTGCATATGAAGACATGACATGATGCATGCCCATTCCAAACAACACTTCATCATCACACGACAACCACGTTTGTTCACCGTATTATAAGCTAATGCAATACAGTGAATGATCATGTTAGCCGAGAAATTATTAAGTTCAATTCATCCAGCATATTGGCGAAGCTCGTTGCTGCACGTAGTGGCTCATTACTAGTGTCCCTTAATCCAAATTCAGGTATTACTTGTTTATATCACAAATTAATATTTTTAAAGATACGATAAGGTACCTAAACGTATGAGGATCAACCCAGTATGAGTCGTCACCCAAACCGAGTATGATCACTCAGTTCCAAGGTGCGGGATTGTCACATAAAATTTAAAAAGTACATAAAGGAAACGGCTCGTCACCCAATTCCATTAATGCCCAGGTCGTTCGAACGATACTCTAGCACGTAACCATCGGTCGAGTAATTTAACAAGGGTCGTTCAAACAATGATATATCACCTCCATCAGTACTCGCTAGTCATTATGGGGAGGCTCGTCACCCCAGCATAGGTTAACAACTCGGACACGGTGACCCATACCACCATGCCCAGCTCATGAGTCTTAGTTGTTCATTGGTCACTATGGGGAGGCTCATCACCCCAGCGTAGGCCGACAGCTCGGACATGGTGTCCCATACCACTATGCCCAGCTCATGAGTCTTAGTGGGATCGTATCACACTAACGGTTATGAATGGACACATCCATTGAGAACGGGGTATTCTAGATTCCATTTAGTCGTGTAATACATTGTGAACATACATGATCAGTCGGCTAGTGGGCTAATTTGATTGACCTGGGAGAATCACGACACAACTGGCATTGGATGCAAGCAGACCGTGTAGTCCACCTACTATCGGTTGTCCGTGTTCAACCCGAGTCAATTGAACAAGCCTAGGGTGGCTGTCTTAACTTGGGTCACTCCTTTTGTTCGGGCGGTTAGCCAACTGACCCAACATCATAAAAATCATAAGTATCGCTATGGACTAAACATTACATTTTATAGCATGAGTTCTACTACACAATCGCTCAAGCATTTCATCAAACATGTGAGCATCAACTAAACAACACATCTACTTAGGCATTTTATCAAACATGTGGGTATCAATAAAATAACACATTCAGTTGGACATTTAATCAAGCATATGAGCATCCATGAAACAACACATTTTATCAAACACGTAAGCATCCATATGCAACCAATAACATATATTATAGAAAAATCAAAATGTCAACATATTAGCATGCACAGATTCATCTACAAGCATTTAATTATTAACTGAGACCCTCAATGGTCGATAAATGGAAACCTAAAAATAATGGTCCGCACCTTATGATGAACCGCTCGACTCACAGCGCTCGTAGGGTTAGGGTATTAGGAAAACATCGTTGAAATACCTAAATAAGCATACAAGCTTATAAGAATTAAAAATAATTAAACACAAGACCTAAACGTATAAACATAATTCAATACTTATCTTCAATTGTCGCCGAATCGACACCAATGAAGGATAATGTTGCTATAAAGGAGATGAGAGGGTGAATGTGCACAAACTCTCATACTTCCAAACTCTCCTTCTCCTTTTCTCCTCTTTTTTTCCTCTTTCTCTGCTCCCTTTCTCAATTTCTTTCTCCTCTTAAAATTCGTATGAGAGGAGTGGGTGCCCAAATAAGGACCTTATATAGTGTTAGATGTTGTGCAAATGGCCCCAAGAGCTAAGTTTTCATTATACTAGCCCTATGAGAGTGTTTCTAACCTCTAGGGCCCATTATGGAGTGTATATGTCAATATACACCGTAGGATAGTTAGCCTTAATGATGATCTATGTGTGGATATGATCGACCCGTCATTTGGATGCGCTAATCGATGGGTATGATTAGAAGTCAGTTCAATGCTCACCGATGGTCTATTGGGGTCGTGGCCATACGGATATGTATGGGAAAATATCCTTACTCTACGTGTGAAGTTTCATCATAAACCGATGGTCCGAAATTCTCAACTTCACGTAAGAGTGGACGACCCAATTCACTTAAGTTTCGGATTCTTCCTTTAGGGTATTTGCACTTCTCATGCACTCGTCCCTCGGCTCTAGTTGAGCAATTCTGGACACTACCCAGGTCTGACTCCCGCGATAGACGTCGACTTCAGTAAGACGGACATTATTTTATAATTTCGGAACTAGTGGCCCACTAATGAGCGGTCTAAAGCTTGTTCGAAAAATCGGAGCATTTCTGGAATGAATTAGGTAACAAGATTTCTTGTACGTAATTATTAGGGTTTGGATTAGCTAAGTTCATAGTGTGGCCTATTAGCAATTAGTGAAAATAACGATTCAGCCATAATCACTTTAAGCCGTTGGCTCGTAGGCTAAATGGATAAATAGGTAACTTTGGTTTGTTAATTACGATCCGACCCCTAATTATCTCATCTTTGGGTACATCTTTAATCTAACTGTGGTAGTCTCGATTAGTTAGTGATAGGTCAGCCAAAAGTGGGCCCATGTGAACAAATCACATGGTTAAACTAAGTGTTTAAGTGATCGGCTAGATTTGTTGGCTTCATATGGTTGATTAATCGAATTTATGCGGTTCTTTATTGGTACTACTCGTGTATAGGATAGAATCGGGTGCTAATGATCAGTAAGTAACAATATAAGTTAATTATAATGAAAATTTTCAAAGGTTTTTGGAGATCCAAAATAACGAAAGTCCAGAATGTTACAATATACCTCCCTTAAAAATAATTTCGTCCCCGAAATTGCCTAAGGGTAATAAGTAAAGATATTATCTTTTCATTTACTTTATTTTGTTGGTTTCGGGTTTATATATGTGTTAGGGTATATAATAACTACACTAGCCTAACTCATTGTGGTCTATCCCCCATAAAAGTTTTCACCTTTGAGGTTTGAAAATAAATGTCAAAATCATCATTATCATACTAAATGTTTGATGATAAAGTTTATCTAAGGTGGTATATTCTACTCTTCATGATTGGGCTAATACAAAAAACAGTTGTGGTAGGCTTTGATTAGATACGTCGATTGTCCGCCTGATTAGGGCAGACAACTCGTTGTATCCCTTTCTAATCCTGATGGATGATGGTTTTCTGCTCGGCCAAAGCAGTGAGTTCGGTAGTCACCTAGGATTAAGAATTGGGTTAAGCTACGAATGCCTCGTAAGAATATGGTTCTGTAATTCTGAAATTTGATCATCCTAAGTATTTAAGTAGTATTATAATTCATTAGGAGGTTCAAGCCTCATGTTTATAAGATTGTCCTTCGGGTCTTGTTCAATGAAAGTTCTTGTTTAACCTATGTTTAACTTGGTGGATAATAAATTCTTCCATGGTGCTCATAGTCAAAAGACTATACCAAAAGGGTTTTTAATATCTTAAAATTATATCTATATGTCACCAATTCTATCATATGGCTAGTAGGTTATGAGCAAATCACGCTTTGGTTTCATAAATTTTAGCAGGGAAGGAAGATTCGAAAGTTTTAAGGTATTCTGGAGGTATGGAGTAATTGTGACGCAAGGAATGCCGCATAAAGGGAAAAAAGGAAGAACACTATCTCATCAAAGTGGTATGAACTTTGAATCCATAAGAGAATAAGAACCCAAAATATTTTAGTAAATTTCAATTCGAATACGAACTCACAAAGTCTTAAGCAATGAAATGAAACCCTACTTAAGAAGTCTAATTCATCTAAGTTATAAATTATTTGAAATAATAAAATATACTAAAAATAAGAATTTAATTTAATCACCCAGGATGATTCTTAGGATCTTTGAAAGCAATTCCTAATTAGACTTCGAATCCTAAAACTCTATGATGAAATAGATGCATCTGGTCCATCGGCAACTTTTAGTTGTAGAAACTTTCGGTTTCAATACATCTTTTGTTCATAATGTATTTATCACTTTTAATTACTGGATAATTTTTATAATTTTTATGGTAATTCATTATTAAGTTGACCACTTTCATACAAAATTTCAATATATTCCAAGTTCCATAAAATTATAAAAAAATTTAGAAGCATAAGTTATTCGAAACTAACGATATTCTTTAAGATATTAAAATGTCTCTAATTCTTGTAACGTTTCTTATACTTTTAGTAACTGAATTATTTTTAAAATTTTTATGATGATTTATTATTAAGTTTAAAGTCATCTTACAAAATTTCATCTTATTTGGAGTTGTAGATAAATTATTAAAATTCTAAAAGTAACTACTGCCTGATGATTTTTGGATAGTTGTCAAATCACCCTAAATTTAACTATATTAATATTTTTATTTTATTATTTATTTATTTTTATATGAAACTAGACTTATTAAGCTTGAATTTGGATTTTTAATCACCTCAATCAGAGTTATATTGAGGGAGATATGACTTTTTGAAGTTGGTCTAAAAAGGCAGAAAAATCGCAGAAAATACGGCGGGCTGGGGTAGTTGGTGACGCGTCGTCGACTGGGCGGTGGCGCCGCCCCCTTCTGGTGCCGGCGGCAATACACCGCTGATCTGGGGGTGCCGCTGCGGTCCTATAGTGGTCCTAATGGTGGTTTTGCCACTTGATATTTGAAACAAGTGTATCTTCTAATTCAGAATGAGTTACTCGACGTGCTATATATGAATTTGGGGTAAGAGAAGCCGATCTATCCAAATAACCTAGTTATTTTATAAAATTCCATAAGTTTAATGGTCAAAAGTATATTTTATTTATATTTTTACTATTTATAATAAATTTTAGTTTAATTTTAACTCTTCATCCTTTGAGCTTTAGAATTTGTGTCTAATATGAAAGTACTTAGAAAGATTTGAAGAATTAAGTGGTTAAGCTAGATAGGACACTATAAATAACAAATTTACCATTTATATTAAGTTATGAATTTTAGAGAGTTTGAGTTGGAGTATGAATTCTAGGGGTTTTGAGTTGGAGTACGAATTCTAGGGAGTTTGATCCTGAAACTTCTTATAAGGTTTGATATCACTATTTTTTTTTTTTGAATTTATTTCTATTTTCTTATTCTCTCTTGGATTCGATGTATATTTATGAGGAGCCCAGAGAAGCTCCATGGATTCAGAGTAGTTGTCTCTTTTAGGAAGACGATGATCGACCTTATCACACCCATTCATTTTCTTTGTTTCTTGGGCCTTCCATTTCCTTAAGGGCTCGTTTGAGAGCGTGGATTTGGAACCCTTTAGACTTGGAACCTCATGGATTTGAAATCCTCCTATTGTGTATGAAATCGTTAATTTGGAATCAACTTTAATCCAAAAGTAGTTTTAGATGGTATATTTAAAAGGGTTTGAATTTAATTACTAAATCAACTTTAATATCTCTAATTAGTAAACGTATGTAATGTCTGACATAATAGTTGTAATAATCCCGTTGAAATATATACTTTGCTTGAAAATGATGAAATTCAAAGTATTGGAGGGGCCATAAGCACAAGATCATGTCCGAGTGTCTAACAAACAATTTTTAATTGTTGATTTGCATGGACAATGTTTGGATGGCACTGATCATTATATTAAAGTTATTATAGTGATGCAATTGATAATCTCATTGTTTTAGGATATCATTAGTGGGCCATGTGTCTAATGGTTTAATTGTCTCGCGACACACATATTACACACGCAACTCTTATATGCATTTTGGATGTAATCCAAGCTCTCACCGAGGATTTCGAATCCTTTCTTTGAAGAGATTTGAAACTCTCAGTTACCTTATGGTGCCAAACAACCAGGGCGGTCCTAAGTTTCTGATTTCTAAGTTAAAGTTCAAAAACATCACAAAATCGGGGATTTGATCCTATTATTCATCATTTCTAAATTCAAATTCAAAATCATCAACACAATAGGAAATTAAATCCTACACTCCAATTTATGAGTTTCAAGTTTCAAACCATAGTAAACCGGGGAGTTTGGTCCTAGGGTTCATAATCTTTAATTTATTAGATTTTCTACTCTAACAGATACTCCTAAAATCAGGAAGATCCCCCTACAGGATCAACTTGTAATCTTAAGTGTCTCAACCCAAGTTATTATGGTTTGTATAGTCCGCATTCCCAAGGTCTAGGTTATCTCAATACTTCTCTTTGATACCAACTTGTAACGCCCCGAAAATAGGCACGCGAGTACATAGACTCCGATCCTGAGTTCCCAGATGTTAACCAATTGAAAACGCACGTGTGTCCTTATTCAGATTCAAATTCATTTTACACACAGATAATAAAAGTAGCACAATTCGAATTAGCGGATCCAAAGTGAGGTAAAAATAATAATAGATTCAGAAATATAGGGCTAAGAGAAAAAATACCATTTCAATTGTGATGATCGCCCAAAACGGGATTATACAAGCCACAATATACATACCTAAGATTATTAAAGTGTAAAGCTTTCAGTTTACTCCCAATTCTCCAAAATGTGATGGCGTTGGCATGACTCGATATAAGCCTACCTGTTTGAGGATTCACTAGTACCACCATTGATGATATGCCTGAATAGTGTTTTAAAACACCATCTCAGGTGGGAGTCAGTAGCTAACTCAGTAGTTCCATTAGTTCAAGTTACACATGCTATCGACACAATCAGCGCAGGTAATGATAAAACAAGAAGTCGAACATTTCCTAAATACTCTTGTTAAATGTGCATATGAAGATATGACATGATGCATGCCCTTTTCAAACAACACTCCCTCACACGCGACTCCGACCACCTATTTTGAAAATGACAACACCTCCTCATCACGTGACAACTACGCCTGTTTGCCACATTCTAAGCTAATACAATGCGGTAAATAATCATGTTAGCCGAGAAATTATTAGGTTCAATTCATCCAGCATATTGGCGAAGCTAGGATACCGACGTTATATCACGAGTCCTTATCTGGATCACGTGGCTCGTTGCCGCATGTATTGGCTCATTACTAGTGTCCCTTGATCCAAATTTAGGTATTACTTGTTTATATCACAAATCAATAATTTTAAAGATACGATATGGTACCTAAATGTATGAGGATCAACGCGGTATGAGTCGTCACCCAAACCGAGTATGATCACTCAGTTCTGAGGTGCATGCTTGTTACGTAAAATAAAAAAAGTACATAAAGAAAAGGGCTTGTCACCCAATTTCATTCATGCCTAGGTTGTTCGAACGGTACTCTAGCACGCAACATCGGCCGGGTAATTTGACGGGGGCCATTTGAACAATGATATATCACCTCCATCAGTGCTCGCGGGTCATTATGGGGAGACTCGTCACCCTAGCATAGGCCGACAGTTCAGATACGGTGTCCCATACCACCATGCCAGGCTCACGAGTCTTAATTGCTCACTAGTCACTACGGGGAGGCTCGTCACCCCAGCGTAGACCGACAGCTCGGACACGGTGTTCTATACCACCATGCCCGGTTCATGAGTTATAGTGGGATTGTATTGTACCAACAGTTATGAATGGACACATCCATTGAGAATGGGGTATCCTAGATTCCATTTAATCATGTAATACATTGTGAACATACATGATTAGTCGGCTAATTTGATTTACCTGGGAGAACCACGATACAATCGGCATTGGGTGCAAGCAGTCCGTGTAGTCCAGCTACTGTCGGTCGTCTGTGTTCAACCCGGGTCGATCGAACAAGCCTAGGGTGGCCGCCTTAACTTGGGTCACTCCTTTAGTTCAGGCAGTTAGCCAACTGACTCAACATCATAGAAATCCTAAGTATCGTTACGAACTAAACATTACATCACACAATTATAGCATGGGTTCTACTACACAATCACTCGAGCATTTCATCAAACATGTGAGCATCAACGAAACAACACATCTACTTAGGCATTTTAACAAACATGTGGGCATCAACAAAATAACACATTCAGTTGGGCATTCAATCAAGCATATGAGCATCTATGAAACAACACATTTAATCACCTATACATTTTATCAAACACAAAGCATCCATATACAACCAATAACATATATTATATAAAAATCAAAATGTCAACATATTAATATGCACAAATTCATCTACAAGCATTTAATCATTAACTGAGACCCTCAAGGGTCGATAAATGGAAATCTAAAAATAATGGTCTGCACCTTATGATGAACATCTCGACTCACAACGCTCGTAGGGTTAGGGTGTTAGAAAAACATCGTTGAAAGACCTAAATAAGTATACAAGTTTGTAAGAATTGAAAGGAATTAAACACAATACCTAAACGTATAAACATAACTCAATACTTACCTTCAATCGTCGCCGAATCAACACTAACGAAGGATAATGTTGCTATAGAGGAGATGAGAGGGTGAAGGTGTACAAACCCTCATACTTCCATACTCTCCTTCTCTCTTTCTCCTCTTTTTTTCTCTTTCTCCATTTTTTTCTCCTGTTAAAATTCGTATGGGAGGAGGGGGTGCCCAAATAAGGGCCTTATATAGTGCCATATATTGTGCAAATGGCCCCAAGGGCTACGTTTTCATTATACTAGCCCTATGAGAAAGTGTTTATAACCTCTAGGGCCCATTATGGGGTGTACATGTCAATATACACCGTAGGATAGTTAGCCTTAATGATGATCTACGTGTGGATATGATTGGTCCGCCATTTGGATGCGCTGATCGACGGGTATGATAAGAAGTCTGTTCAACGGTCACCGATGGTCGATCGAGGCCGTGGCCATACGGATATATGTGGGGAAATATCTTTACTCTACGTATGAAGTTTGGTCGTAAACCGACGGTCCGAAATTCTCAACTTTGCATAAGAATGAACGACTTAATTTACTTAAGTTTCAACTTTTTCCTTTACGGTATTTGCACTTCTTATGCACTCGTCCCTCGGCTCAAGTTGAGCATTTCTTGACACTACCCAAGTCTGACTCCCGTGATGGATGTCAAGCTCAGTAAGATGGACATTATTCTATAGTTTCGGAACTAGTGACTCACTAATGAGCGGTCTAAAGCTTGTTCGAAAAATCGGGGCATTTCTATAATGAATTAAGTAACAAGATTTTTTCTGCGTAATTATTAGGGTTTGGATTAGCTAAGTTCATAGTGTAGCCTATTCGCAATTAGTGAAAAACGATTCAGCCATAATTACTCCAAACCGTTGGTTCGTAAGCTAAATGGATAATTAGGTAACTTTGGTTTGTTAATTACGATCCGACCCCTAGTTATCTCATCTTTGGGTAGATCTTTAATCTAGCTGTGGTAGTCTTGATTAGTTAGTGATAAGTCAGCTAAATGTAGGCCCCATGTGAACAAATCATGTGGCTAAACTCGGTGTTTAGTGATCGGCCGGATTCATTGGCTTCCTAAGGTTGATTAATCGGATTTATGCAGTTCTTTATTGGTACCACTCGGGTATAGGATAACATCGAGTAGTAATGGTCAGTAAGTGACAATATAAGTTAATTATAATGAAAATTTTCAAGGATTTTTGGAAATCCAAAATAACGAAAATCTAAGACGTCACAATTTTATTACTAGTGTAGGTCCCGTGATTTTTTCTTTAATTTTAGAGGATTTTTTTTTTTTTAATGTTAAAAATATTAGTACCTCATTTTATATTCTACATGTTCGATGAAATGCTTGCCCAGGTTAGGCTAATCAATTTTCATCAAATCTCTCCTACAAGTTAATCTCACTGGTTCACACAATTGGAGAATTGCTTATTTTCCCTTACAAGTGGCATCCGAGCTTTGATTGGAAGCCTGGTCATTTTGGGGAGAGTTTGTTGTTTTCCATGTATGTCTTCAAATGGAAGCAAGCACCACAAATAGAATTGTAAACATTAATGGCTCCAATTGAATGGTATGGAAAGCCAAGATGGAGGATATCTTATATTGCAAAGATTTATACCTTATAAATTTCCAAAGACTCTCATACTCAAAGAACGAATTTTTTTTTTTTTTTTGAAAATACGTTCTTTGATGCTTTTGGCAATACCACAGGGCCATGCTCCATCAAAATCCCCTTAAAAAAATAGAATCCTGCTAACACTGGCAAGCAAGATTAGCAACATCTGACGTCTTGATTTTCCTTAAAGACTTACACGGTGGGGCCCACTTGCTACCCTTCTTGGATGTTGCATGAACTTCCTTGCTACCAGAAAAATTAATTAATCAATAAATATATAAAAAAAATCAATTAATTAACGCCGGTATAGAATGGCACTCCAGTCATCTTCAACCACCAAGGTCCCATGATGAATTCCTCGACGGTGAATCTCGACACATCCGCCACATCACGCAGCACGTGGTAAGCAGGCCACGAGACCCTGCGGTCGAGATCGGCTCCGGGCCCACGGTTCCGGAATTCCCCTAGAAAAGCTGTGGCTGTACTATTCGGGTCCACATTGCCTATCGGCGGGGCCCACCCTTCGGGCCGGATCACATCATCTATCTTCGATTGCATGATTACTGTCAACGAGAACTCTTTTACTGGCCGGCCTAGGTACGATTGTACCAGACCCTTGACTGGAAAGAGATCAGCCGCAGGCGAGATCGTACAGTTCTGTGCTACAATTCCAGTGGGCTCGTGTTCGTCGATGCGGGTGTGGGCCACAACGGTGTTTGGTTGGCCCGTTAACGGCTTCTTAACTACGATCTCGCAGTTCTGGAAGATGGCCGCAGCGTCGCCGTTGATGATGTCGATCGTGCCCGTGATGATGCAATCACGGTAGAATTGACGGTGGGCGTGCGCGAAGAGGGTGCTCTGGTAGCTGTCGATGGTGCAGTTGTAGATGACGGACAGATCGGATTCGACGCGGAGTGCGACGGCCTGGGCCTTTTCAGGCCCAGCAGTGTTCTTGAAGCCCATGTCTCTTGCCATGAATGCTGCTCCAGATACAGCTGAGGAAGGATGCATGAACATGAATTTTGGTTAGACGGTTTAGATTGATGTGAGTCTCGAGCAATGCTGATCCAGCCGTACATTTTATCATGGCCCACTGCATAATGCATTGTCCTCAGACTCATGATCCTGACCGTCTATGTATATAGAGGTCTCACCAAATAGAAGCGACATTGCAAATATCACAATGATCAAAGACCTCAGGGCCACACGTGTAGCAACCGTACATCGAATACGGACTGCTGTTATGTATTCAACTATCCGTTTTATTTAAACACGTGTGGGTTGTCTATGCCGCGTGATCCAACTGATGATTGGCTTGGATCTTACGCACGCGTGCCATATTTCGAAAAAAGAAAAAGCTTTTATAAATGACAGAGTGAGGGGTTGATGCATGGGTGCTGAGAGTTTATACACGTGGCATTCACGTAACGCAAATTGGACGCTCTAAAGCGTGGGCTACAAGTTAGATGGACCACGATCCATAACACTGATTAGAATTTCTAATTGGACCATAGGCGGACATTTGAAATGAAAATTATTCAACGGTCCAATTTCAGACATGACTTACCTGAAATGAAAATTACTCAACGGTGGAATTGTAGAAGCGTGGAATCCATATGTGATGTGGCATCATCATTGGCCAGTCAAACGCTAAAGAAAATGATATCCACCAATTTTCTAAAGGTTATAGACTCTCACTAGTGAAATTGCACCACCTCAAGGCCTGACCGAATCCACTCAAGCTGTGGCTGGATGCTATTTTATGGGCCCCCCAGCTGCTTGTCAGAAATGGGCCCACCTAAGAATGTCATGTTTGAGGGAAACGGATTGGCTACTCCCCTTGCCACTAGCCAATGGCTGGTGATCGGTGATCTGTGGGCCCCACAATGATATATGCGTTTCATCCATGCCGTCCAACTATTTTTTTAAAGATCATTTTAAGGTATGAAGAAAAAAAATGAGGTATATTACAATCTCAAGTGGGCCACATTATACGAAACAGTGTTGAATGAGCCTCGACCATTAAAAATTTTTTGGGGCCCATAAAAGTTTTGGATTAAGCTGATCTTTGTTTTATTATTATTATTATTATTATTTTTTATATTCTCCTTTCATCTGCGTTTGTATGACCTAATCAATAGATTGGATGTCAAATAAACAGTAGAGTAGGCCTTAGGAGGATTGTAATGGTGGATATCAAATCACTATTATTTTCCTGTGGTGTGGTCCACCTGAGATTTATATGCTTCTCATTTTTTGGAATCAAGCCTTAAAATGATCTTTAAAAATGGATGAACAGCATGGATGAAACACATACACCATTGTGGGGCCCATAGAGCACCCACCATCAGCCACCGGGCTAGTGGCTAGGGGAGTAGCCAATCCGTTTCCATGTTTGAGAATGTACTTATCTACCTGGCCAGTGAAATAGTACCGCAACACGGCCCAATGAAATATGGGTGCTGAATCCATTCCATATATCCACTCTGTCTCTAGTAATACCGTCAGTGGACATTGAATGGACGGTTAAAATAAAAATTATTCAAATGGTGTAATTTTAAATGGCACTTGCCTGTAAGCTGGAGCCCAAGCTGTGGGGCCAACATGGTGTTTGTTATATCCACTGTCATTTCCCTAACTTGTTTCAGGACATGATCCAAAATATGAGATAGAGCCAAAACTCAAGTGGGCCACACCACAAAAGATAATGAAGTTTAATGGCCCACCATTTAAACCTTCTTGGAACATAGTAGGATAGGTTGATATTTGCATTTTTGCATTAGTTTTCATCCCTATTTTTTATTATGATGCGGCCTAAGTCAGTTTTTAGATCTCTGATATTTGGGCAAATGGCCTGAAATGAGTTAGAAGGAAACCTGTGAGATTCAAGAGTTTCTGTAACTCAAAGCACCAATGGCCATCTCCATCCATCAGTTTGCCCGCAGATGTTAGGATGAAAGTTCAAAAGCGATGCAGATCTCAGATTCAAGTGGGCCACACCACAAGAAAGGGTAGAAATAAAATGCCCACCGTTAAAACTTTCCTGGGACCACGGAGAGTTGCCATATGAATTGATTTAAGCATTGTATATCCACACCGTCCATCTATTTTTCTAGCTTATTTTAGGTCATAAAATCCAAAATGAAGCATATCCAAATCTCAAGTGGACCACACAATATGAAACAGTGGTGATCGACCATTAAAGACTTTTTGTATGTGATAAGCTGATATTTGTTTTTCCCCTGTGGATGGAAAACGAACATTAAAGTAGGCCCTAGGTAGTTTTTAACGGTGGGCGTTTAATCATCACTCTTTCCTTTCGTGTGGCCCACCTATGATTTGGATCTGCTTCATTTTTTTTGGCTCACGTATAAAATGATCTGTCAAAAGAGATTGGACAGTGCAGATATACAGTATATACATCAAGGTGGCCCCTTGATCAGTACCGCACGTAATCCACTCCCTGGATCTGCCTCGTTTTTAGATGATCACGTGGTTAAAACGATGAACGGAGTGGATTTTACGGAAACTCTGTCAAACTGGTGTCAGAGAAAATTCGCGTCCCGAAGCAGCTGCCACACCCCTAGATGACAATTTCTGAACGCCTGAGTATCAACCCCCGCACTACGCCAGAGTAGATTCAACCGGAAAGATGAAAACTTACCGAACGTCGCTGATTCATACACCGAAACCCCATCGGCGAACCCCTTGCTTCCAATCACGACCGTCCGATCCGCACCATCACCATACATGGTCACGTACCTCATCTCCCTCGTCACCCTCACATTCTCCTTATAAACCCCCTCCTTCACGTAAATTACGAACCTGCCATTCCTCTCCTTCAACGCCGCCTTCAGCGCATCTCCGATCGTCTGATAATCCCCCGACCCGTCCTGGGCCACCACAGCATCAGGCTTCCCCTTGGCCGCGTACCAAACCGGCTCGCCCTCGATCGCATGTAGAAGACTCCTGACACGTGTCACCTCCTCCTGCTGGGACGGGTACCCGGATAAGATGGCGAGATTATTCCTCGTCGCCTCCGTCGCGTTCTTCAGCAACGCTCTCATCGTGACCGTCAAATCGCCCCTCCCGCCTGGCAATCCGTCCGTACACGTCTGCTGGAAGGCGATCGCGGCGCTCAGCGACGATAAGATGCCTGGCATCTTGAACGGAAGGGATATCAGATGCGTTTTGTCGATATCGACGTAAGATGCCTTGAGCTCGTCCCGCGCGTACGTTAGCAGCTCGTCGCAGTCGCGGAAAGACGATGCCGTCCTCGAATCCAAGCCGTTGTTGCTTATACTCGCGGAATAGTCGCAGGCCTTTTGGACGGCTGCGATCGCCACTTTCGTGGAGCATAAGATGAGCTTTTTGAGATTGACGGTTTGGAGGCCGGACGTCTCAACGATGCTCGAGACGCATAGGTCTTGGAAATCGGTGATGGCGCAGAGGGCCTGGATCTTGGACCGTACAAGCGCGGCATCGCGGCCGTTGGGGTTGTCCTTCTGGCCACTATCCAACTGTCCGGAGCCTGGACGGAACATGCCGGAGAGGGCGATGAGGGCGACGGCAGCGACGAGCACGACGAAGGAGACGACGATGATGACGGCGCGCTTTCGGGTCTGGCGACGATCGGCGGCAACGGTCGCCGCATCCGGCGGGACGTGGTCGGGGAAGATGTCGCCGGCGTCGTATTCGTCGTGGGTGGCGGAGGAGGTGGAGGGGGAACGGATTTCGTGCGGCATCGAGGGGTAGTTTGGGGATTTTGGGTGACTGGATCTCTTGTATCAAAGAGAGATCCCTCCAACGTACGGACGAAGGAACGAGAGAGAGATCTGCTCTGCATGGAAGAGGCAGGGAAGGTTGCATTTTGTTGTGTATTTTTGGGATTTTACACATAAGCCCCTAGCTTTTTGTCCATTAGCCATTCCCATCCTCTTATTAGTGTTTTCAAATAAACTCTCCTCTTTTGTGCTATTAATAAAAAAGCCCTTAACTGTCTGTTTGCCATGTATCTCAAACGAACCATTTACTGTATTTTAATATGACCAAAATGCCCATTTGTTTGATGAGAATTTTGTGGATGTCCTCTTTGGCCGGAGCGGATTAGGTGCGGCCCTTACTGTGGGGCCTACGTGGATGCATGTATTCTATATCCACACCGTCCATCTGTCTTGACCGATCATTTCAGGACATGATCATAAAAAATGAAGTAGATCCAACTCTCAGGTGGACCATACCATAAGAATAAGATGTGATTGATCATTGACAACTTACGATGAGCTACAAAAGTTTTATATCAAGCTGTTTATTTTTTTCTATGATGGGCCATAGGAAATTTTTAATGGTGGGCCTATAATATGGTCCATCAAAATTTTGAATTTGCTTCATTTTTCGCCTCATTCCCTAAAATGATCCGGCAAAACGCATGGACAGAGGGATATAGATTGCATGTGTCAGGTGGGCCCTACCATAGGGGTTGCACCATCTTGGGTGAGGCTACTCCACAAAACTAGGGGCTCGTTTCGATGCTTGTAATTTTTTAGTTGTAAACACATTTACGCTTGAAAAGACTAAAATGTGTAATCCGTTTATATGCTATTTTGTTTGGTTTTTAAGTTGTAATCCATTTACCAATGAATCGATTGTGTATTATTTGGCCAAGCATGTAAAGCGTTTACAATGAATAAAGTAGATATTCATATTATAGAGTTTGAGCAACCTTTCAAAAATTGCAAATTACATAATAAAGAGTACTTTAATTTGTTAAGGGCCCTAAAAAAGCATTAAAGCGTGCAGACACTAAATGAATTGGATGTCTTCCACCCATCACATTGGACCCGTATGCAATTTAAAAGTTTTTAATGGTGGACGTCACTACGCCAAAACAGTGAAAAAAGGACGGTCCAAAACCGTCTCAAATGACCAAAAAGGACGGTCATGGACCGTCACATAAGCCGTTAAATTTTGACGTGTCTTATTTTTTAAAGGACGGTTAAAAACCGTCATTCTTATTGACGAAAAAAAGACGGCCATGGACCGTCCTTAAAATGGCCTGTCACCGACAGTCTCTTATGATCCTAAAAAGGACAGCTATAGACCGTCCTTTAAAAGGACTGTTATGGACCGTCCTTTAAAATGACTGTCATAGACCGTCTCTTATGAGCCTTTTAAAGGACGGTTATGGACCATCCTTTAAAAGGACGGTCATGGACCGTCCTTTTAAAGGATTGCTGTAGGCCGTCTCTTATGACCCTTAAAAGGACATTTTTAAATTTGACCTGTTACAGTATTCTTCCTGATATACACCTGTTATACAAACTACGTAAATCCAAACTGTTTCATCACTTTCACATTCACCTGTTTCATCCAAACAAGACACCTGTTTCATTCACATTCACCTGTTTCATCCAAACAAGACATACACCTGTTTCATCCAAACAAGACATACACCTGTTTCATTCACGTTCACCTGTTTCATCCAAACAAGACTGATATACACCTGTTTCATTCACATACATAAATCCCAACTATTTCATCACATTCACGTTCACCTGTTTCATCCAAACAGGATTGATATACACCTGTTTCATTCACATTCACCTGTTTCATCCAAACAGGACTGATATACACCTGTTTCATTCACATACACCTGTTTCATCCAAACAGGACTGACATACACCTGATATACACCTGTTTCATCCAAACAGGACTGATATACACCTGTTTCATTCACATTCACATACGTAAATCCAAACTGTTTCATCACATTCACATTCACCTGTTTCATCCAAACAGGACTGATATACACCTGTTTCATTCACATTCACCTGTTTCATCCAAACAGGACTGATATACACCTGTTTCATTCACATTCACCTGTTTCATCCAAACAGGACTGATATACACATGTTTCATTCACATACACTTGTTTCATCCAAATAGGACTGATATACACCTGTTTCATCCAAAAAGGACTGACATACACCTATTTCATCCAAACAGAATTGATATACACCTGTTTCATCCAAACAGGACTGATATACACTTGTTTCATTCACATTCACCTGTCTCATCCAAACAGGACTGATATACACCTGCTTCATCCAAACAGGACTAATATACACCTGTTTCATTCACACCTGTTTCATTCACATTCACATGTTTCATCCAAACAGGACTGATATACACCTGTTTCATCATATTCACATTCACATCCATCTAAACCCAAACTACGTAAATCCATCCAAACATAAACTACATCCATCCAAACACAAACAATCTTATCCACAATACATTATTCATCCACGCATAATACATATAAAGTTTAACTTCAAAAGTAAAAAAAAGGAAAAAAAAGGTTCAGGTTTAGGTTAGGGAGTCGAGATTAGGATTAGGTGTAGGTTTAGGTTTAGGGATTTGAAAATAGGTTAAGGTTTAGGTTTAGGAATTCGAGTTCGGGATTGGGTTTAGGTTTAGGTTTTCAAGTTTAGGTTTAGGTTTAGGTTAGGGAGTTTAGATTAGGATTAGGTGTAGGTTTAAGTTTAGGGATTTCAGAATAGGTTAAGGTTTAGGTTTAGGAAATCGGGTTCGGGTTCGGGATCGGGTTTTAGGTTTGGGTTTTCAAGTTTAGGTTTAGGTTTAGGTTAGGGAGTTGAGATTAGGATTAGGTGTAGGTTTAGGTTTAGAGATTTGAGAATACATTTAGGTTTTAGGTCATAAGTTTTGGTTTAGGTTAAGGTTATAGGTTTAGGTTAAGGTTTAGGTTATAAGCTATAGGTTTAAGGAATTGAGAATAGGTTAAGGTTTAGGTTTAGAAATCGGGTTCGGGTTCGAGATCGGGTTTAGGTTTAGGTTAGAGAGTTGAGATTAGGATTAGGTGTAGGTTTAGGTTTAGGGATTTGAGAATACATTTAGGTTTTAGGTTTATTTTTAGGTTTTAGGTATTGGTTAAGGTTTAGGTTTTAAGTTTAGGTTAAGGTTAGGTTATAGGTTATAAGTTTAGGTTTTAGGACATAGGTTTTGGTTTTAAGGTTATAGGTTTAGGTTAAGGTTAAGGTTTTAAAGTCTTATAAGCTAGGTTTAGGAATTGAGAATATGTTAAGGTTTATGTTTAGAAATCGGGTTCGGGTTCGAGATCGGGTTTAGGTTTGGGTTTTCAAGTTTAGGTTCAGTTTAGGTTAGGGAGTCGAGATTAGGATTAGGTGTAGGTTTAGGTTTAGGAATTCGGGTTCGGGATTGGGTTTAGGTTTGGGTTTTCAAGTTTAGGTTTAGGTTTAGGTTAGGGAGTTTAGATTAGGATTAGGTGTAGGTTTAAGTTTAGGGATTTGAGAATAGGTTAAGGTTTAGGTTTAGGAAATCGGGTTCGGGTTCGGATCGGGTTTTAGGTTTGGGTTTTCAAGTTTAGGTTTAGGTTTAGGTTAGGGAGTTGAGATTAGGATTAGGTGTAGGTTTGGGTTTAGAGATTTGAGAATACATTTAGGTTTTAGGTCATAAGTTTTGGTTTAGGTTAAGGTTATAAGTTTAGGTTAAGGTTTAGGTTTAGGTTATAAGCTATAGGTTTAGAGAATGAGAATAGGTTAAGGTTTACGTTTAGGAAATCGGGTTCGGGTTCGGGATCTGGTTTAGGTTTAGGTTAGGGAGTTGAGATTAGGATTAGGTGTAGGTTTAGGTTTAGGGATTTGAGAATACATTTAGGTTTTAGGTTTATTTTTAGGTTTTAAGTATTGTTTAAGGTTTAGGTTTTAGGTTTAGGTTAAGGTTAGGTTATAGGTTATAAGTTTAGGTTTTAGGACATAGGTTTTAGTTTTAAGGTTATAGGTTTAGGTTAAGGTTTTAAGGTCTTATAAGCTATAGGTTTAGGGAATTGAGAATATGTTAAGGTTTAGGTTTAGGAAATCGGGTTCGGGTTCGGGATCGGGATTGGGTTTAGGTTTGGGTTTTCAAGTTTAGGTTCATGTTTAGGTTAGGGAGTCGAGATTAGGATTAGGTGTAGGTTTAGGTTTAGGGATTTGAAAATAGGTTAAGATTTAGGTTTAGGAATTTGGGCTCGGGTTCGGGATTGGGTTTAGGTTTGGGTTTTCAATTTTAGGTTTAGGTTTAAGTTAGGGAGTTTAGATTAGGATTAGGTGTAGGTTTTAAGTTTAGGGATTTGAGAATAGGTTAAGGTTTAGGTTTAGGAAATCGGGTTCGGGTTCGGATCGGGTTTTAGGTTTGGGTTTTCAAGTTTAGGTTTATGTTTAGGTTAGGGAGTTGAGATTAGGATTAGGTAGGTGTAGGTTTAGGTTTAGAGATTTGAGAATACATTTAGGTTTTAGGTCATAAGTTTTGGTTTAGGTTAAGGTTATAAGTTTAGGTTAAGGTTTAGGTTTAGGTTATAAGCTATAGGTTTAGAGAATTGAGAATAGGTTAAGGTTTAGGTTTAGGTTTAGGAAATAGGGTTCGGGTTCGGGATCGGGTTTAGGTTTAGGTTAGGGAGTTGAGATTAGGATTAGGTGTAGGTTTAGGTTTAGGGATTTGAGAATACATTTAGGTTTTAGGTTTATTTTTAGGTTTTAGGTATTGGTTAAGGTTTAGGTTTTAAGTTTAGGTTAAGGTTAGGTTATAGGTTATAAGTTTAGGTTTTAGTTTTAAGGTTATAGGTTTAGGTTAAGGTTAAGGTTTTAAGGTCTTATAAGCTATAGGTTTAGGGAATTGAGAATATGTTAAGGTTTAGGTTTAGGAAATCGGGTTCGAGTTCGGGATCGGGATCGGGATCGGGTTTAGGTTTGGGTTTTCAAGTTTAGGTTCATGTTTAGGTTAGGGAGTCGAGATTAGGATTAGGTGTAGGTTTAGGTTTAGGGATTTGAAAATAGGTTAAGATTTAGGTTTAGGAATTCGGGCTCGGGTTCGGGATTGAGTTTAAGTTTGGGTTTTCAATTTTAGGTTTAGGTTTAGGTTAGGGAGTTTAGATTAGGATTAGGTGTTGATGAGGGTCAAATATTGCATATCGGACCCTGATTATTGCCCTATTTTACGTACACGATAATGCTTAACATCGGATTTTAATCGTGTTTTTATTACAGGATGAAATCAGGAGCATAGATTGAAAAAATGATGTTAAAAGCATGGATTTGACTCTCCGGAATTACCAGAGTACGGGATGAACCTCAGAGGACCAATATTGAAGAATTTACATGCCTGGGACCCGAGGAAATCAAGCCGTTCACGTTAAAGAGGTCCGAAATTGGTCCAGGATACAAGATCACATGGTTCCCGCCATCCGATTGGCCCAAAACTTCATACATGTGATGGAGGCCGTAAATTAACCGTACATATTAAATTTCAGCCATTGAAGATATCGAGAAGTGATCCAATGGATAGATCAGCCCATTAATCTTCAATTTGGGGCCCACCTGATATCTGGAACTGCCTAAAAATTGGTCTCAATGGTTTAAATAATATGGGAAGCAGGATGGACGGATCAGATTTATCAAGAACATTACGGTGGGACCTGTATATGCAGTGTGTACGCAGTGTACATGTACGCCCGCCGTGCATGGGACCAGCCAGGCGGTCAGCACGGCTGCTGACCGCGTCTCTCTCTCTCAAAACGGAAACTGCAGTTTCCGTTGACGCGTCCGGAGATCGGATTCAGTTCTGGAACCCACCCACTTTTTAAGAGTGTGATCTACACCGTCCATTAGATTTTCAACGTCCATATTACCCACGCCTAGGTGACAGTATTTCAGAAGACAACGAATATTGGTTTTTAACCGTTCAAACACATATTGGACGGTGGAACAGGAAATCAGGTGGACCGCATCAATGGACACCAGAACTATCCTTTCCGAACGGTTTTTCGAGAGGAACTCAGTGGACGGGCTGGATTTCCAAGACAAACTACAACATGGGCCCCACCATTACGGACGTCGTCAGCTTCGTTTTCGCTTCGGCGAATGGAATCGGACGCTGAACCGTTTTACGGCTGGCTGTGAGCCCCACACGTGTCCCTTCTGGGCGATCCAATCCGTCCATCTTGAAGATGGCCTCGAGCACTTCAAAACCATGTTTCTACTTTATACCCATGCGTACACACGTGTGCGGTACAGAGGCCACAAAAGGGCTGCTCTGCAACGTCCAAATCTGATCTTTTTGTAATTTCTTCTCTGGGCCGCATCATTAGACGTTCAAAACTACCTATTCTTGACTGAAATTTCGTCCTGAATCCAATGGACGGGGTGGATTTCCCAGAAAACACTTCTATGGGGCCCACCGATCACGACAGCGAAAGGGTGCGAAAGGTTTCGCTCAATTTAAAAATCCAGTTTTCCAGGCGGTTGTGGGCCACCATCTTTGATCATATGGTAGATCTGAACCGTCTATCATGTAGAGGACCCAAGAAAGTCCTAAGGGACAGTGTTTGTTGGAATTTGAACGAGGAAAGTATGGTGTTTTGAGGTCCTGAACTTGGCTGCGAAAAGGAATTTTCTTGCGCGTCGACAAACTTCCCAAATCCGAATTTCACCACTCCACCACTCCATCAAATAAAAAGAGTTGCAAAACATTGGAGAATTCACCATCTAGAGCAAAGGAGAGAAGAAAAAGAAGAAAGAGAGAAATTGGTTTGATGTTTTTTTTATGAATTTTTATTTATCCATATGTTTAATGAATTTTATGGGTAACTAATCTCTCAGCTAGGGCTGAGATGAAACCCCTAATTTGAACACCCTTTTTTCTATGTTGATTTTATTTTAATTAGATTGGTTTGTTTCTTTCCCTAGTGTGCTTGATTGCTTTAAATTTATACTTCTCCATCTATGAACTTGATCAGAGTCTATGGATGGATGTGGTCTGGATGCTTATTCTAGGTGCTTGTATCTGATCATGAACAGGTTCCTGTAGAGGAAGAAACAGGGTGCTTTACTGAACTGCATATTCCATATGTCCGATTTGGACATGGGATATGTTATTCATGGCATTGCTTGAAGGAATTAGACAATCTGTATGCCCGATTAAGGACACAGATTGTGCTTTCTCTAGATAAGTTAGATCAATCTATATTAAAGTGAATTAACAGACAAAACAAGGGTTAGGATAATTAGGGGTGGATTCGAAAGTCCTAGTGCTCTTTCTCTTATTGAATTTTCTTCCCTATCCTCAATAGTTATTTTCCATAAATTTGTGTTAGTAATTTGCTTCATTATTTGTTGAATTAGTTAAGGAGGATCACAGATTTGAATTGTGACGATCAGTCCTTGTGGGATTCGACCTCGATCTTACCGAGTTATTACTACATCACAACCTTATACTTGGGGAGTGAACAAGTTTTTGGCGCCGTTGCCGGGGACTGTTTCGATCCAAATTGGATTTAAGATTCTCTCTTATTATAATTCATAGTCATAGGATTTTACTAAATTCAGATTAGAGTTTTTGTTAGAAATTAACCTATTTCCTATTTTGTAGGGTCCTGACATAAATTTCTAATTTGGTAATCCCTTCTAAGTTTCTTACTTTTTCTAATTTCTATTTTTAGAATTAGGATTTTATTTTTTTAGAAACTTTTAGTTTCTAATTTTAGATTTAGATTCTTCTTTTAAGTAACTTTCTATTTTCTAGTTTTAGAAATTTTTTTTTTCCTTTTTAGAAACTAACTTAGCTTTCTATTTTTAGTAACTTTCCAATTCTAGGATTTCTTCCCTTTTTAGAAACTAACTCTTTTTTTAGTTCTTTAGAAAATTTCTAATTTTAAGATTTTCTGTTTTAGAAACTAACTTGTTTTGTTTTCTTTTGCAGGATTTTAACATAGATCTCCAATTGGTAACATCTTTCTAAATTCTCCAGTTCTCTCTACCTTCTATTTTGAGATTTAGGTTTTCAATTTTTAGGAACTTTCTACTTTCTAACTTTGGATTTGGTAACTTTCTATTTTCTAGTTTTAGAAACTTTTTTTTTAGAAATTAACCGTTGCTTAGGATTTTTCTATCATTATTTTAGGAAACTTGATTTGTTTTTGTTTTTATTTACAGGAATTGAGGAAGGAAGCTACTAAGTGAAGGAGGAGCTTCTTAAATCTTCTGCCATCAATCATCTCCTTTTCCTGGTTCTTTCTTCCCATTCTTATTCACATAGTTTTAACTTGTTTCTAGTTTTAGTTTTCTTTCTCTTAGGTTGTTACTTAGTTTATGCTAGGACGTAGATCTCTAGATAAAGAACTAGCACCTTTTAATCCTGAAATAGAAAGAACATTCCATAGAAGATTGAAAGACATCCCAGTTGAAATGGCAGAAGAAAATGGAACTAAAACTCTTAGAGATTATTCAGCTCCTGTCCAATTCAATGCACCTTCATGCATAGTGTTGCCCACCACCACGGCAGCACACTTTGAACTCAAGACTGGGGTCATACAGTTGCTGCCTTCCTTTTATGGGTTGGACAAGGAGGACCCATATCATCATGTGAAAGAATTCCTAGACATTTGCTCCACCTTTAAATTCCAAAACTTCTCAGACGATTCGATCCGCCTACGCCTGTTTCCTTTTTCTTTGAAGGATAAGGCGAAAGCATGGTTGAATTCTCTAGAAGTTGGGTCTATCACTACATGGGACCAATTGTCTAGAAAGTTCTTAAACAAGTTCTTCCCTGTTCACAAAACTAATGCTCTCCGTAGAGAAATCACTAATTTCATACAAAAAGAGGGAGAGCACTTTTATGAATGTTGGGAAAGATGGAAGGACTTGCTTCTTAAATGTCCACACCACGGTTTTGAGAAGTGGCAACAAGTGCAATATTTTTATGACGGTCTGACACCCCAGAACCGTCGCATGGTTGATGCCACCGGTGGAGGGTCCTTCATGACCAAAAGCGATACCGAAGCATGGAAATTCTTTGAAACCTTGTGTGAAAACTCCCAAAGAATGGGACTATTCGATAGAGGTGAAAGAAGTTCCCAACCACAAAAGAGAGGTGGCATATATGAGATAGGAGTCACACCAGATCTCCATGCCAAGATTGATGGCCTGACAAAGAAGGTTGATGCTCTGATGTTACATAATGGACCTCCACAAACAACTCAAGCCGAGGCTTGTGCCATATGTTCTAGTTCTACCCATCCTACGCAATCTTGCCCATCCGGGTGCACATTTCCAGAATTCCCCTCTGAACAAGTTCATGCTTTGAACACCTTTCAGAAACCTGGGAATGATCCTTACTCAAACACTTACAACCCAGGTTGGGCTAGGCATCCAAATTTTTCTTGGGCAAAAGGACCACAACAAGGAGGACCATCTGAAAATCCTCCCATGCAACCTTACCCTCAAGTTGGCAGTCAACAATTTCAACAGTTTTTGCAATATCAACAAGTCCCTTCACAATCACGGAAACCATCTCTTGAGGATACACTCCATCTTTTTATGCAGAGTTCTCTCCGATTCCAAAAAGACACCCAACAAACCTTACTAGCCAACCAGCAAAGCTTACATGCAAATGCGCAATCCATTGCCAAGTCGGAAGTACAAATGGGTCAACTAGTCGCCACATTGAGTGAGAGAGAAAAGGCAGTTCCCTAGCCAACTGTGGCTAATCCAAAGGGACAAGATGAGATTGGCTCTAATTCTAACCAAGGTCAATATCATGAGCAAGCCAAATCGATCACTACCCTTAGGTCGCAAACAGCAGTTGACAAAGAATAGAGATGCCTAGGGATGAATCAAATTCTAAAGCGGAAGATCAAGATGAAGCAGAGAGACACGTTAATGCATCCAAAGTCCAAAAGCTCTCTGACTCTCCAAGAGCTACTGATGTGCCACCCTACGTGCCCAAAGCACCCTTTCCTCAACGTCTGGCACCAATGAAGAAAAGAAATAACTTTGATGAAATCTGGATGTGTTTAAAAAAGTGCAAGTCAACATTCCGTTACTTGATGCCATCAAGCAAGTCCCTCCTTACGCTAAGTTTCTTAAAGATTTATGCACTCAAAAGCGTAAGCAGAATGTTCATAAGAAGGTCTTCCTTGCAGAGCAGCTCAGCTCCATGATTCAACATAACATCCCTCCTAAATTTAGGGATCCAGGAGCTCCCACCATTTCTTGCGGCATAGGAGATCATAAGATCGGGAAGGCATTACTTGATTTAGGGGCGAGCGTCAATTTGTTACCATATTCGGTTTATGAGCAGCTAGGACTTGGTGAGTTGAAACCGACTAAGGTAACATTACAACTGGCTGATAGATCTGTCAAGGTTCCCCGGGGTGTTATTGAAGATGTGCTAATCCAGGTTGATAAATTCTATTTTCCAGTGGATTTCATAGTTATAGATACTCACCGTCCCAATCCTCATAGTCGATCCCAGTCATCTTGGGTCGTCCATTTTTGGCTACATCTAATGCTATTATAAACTGCCGGAATGGAGTTATGAAATTGTCCTTTGGTAACATGAATATTAAACTCAATGTTTTTAATGCAGGACAACAACCCGCGGATTTGGACGACATTTTTGAAGTGGACATGATCGAGAGCCTTGTGCAGGACTCCTTCCGTACATCTTTTGAAGATCCTCTTGAGACCTGCTTAGCACAATCGGGCATGGATTTTGACATCGATAGTCCCATCCACGAAGTCAATGCACTGCTCGACTCTACTCCTATATTGGAGACTGAAAAATGGAGAGCGAAAGTGGAACCTCTTCATCCCTCTGAGACTCTTCCTGACAGCACAGTTTCTAACTCTGAGAAGGCAAAAGAGAACAGGCTGCTTAATGTTCTTAGAGCATATAAGGCAGCAATTGAACGGAAGATAGCAGAAATACAAGGAGTATGCCCCACTGTATGTAAGGATCATGCTGTGGAAATGTCACGTAAAATACAAAGGAAGCATGATCTTAACATGGAAGAAGTTGTTCGAGCAGAAGTCCTTAAATTGTTTGATGATAGTGTCAATTACCTCATTTCAGATAGCACAGTTTATGGGAACTCGCATCACTTGTCTGGGATTGGTTAACCACGTGTTGAGGTAAGTTCTTTGGCGGACCCTGGTCTTAAAGATTAATGAATTCATGGTCCGTTCTTGTCTGGCTGAAGACGTTAAACTTAGCGCTCCTGGGAGGCAACCCAGTCTTTTGTTTTATGTTTTTTTTTTCTAGTTAGTTACTTCAATGTTTGTGGGTAACATTACTGCAAACCCTCACGAGACTACAACTCGTCCACTAGGGGTAACCTAGGGGTTTAAAGGCTTGTTGCATACGCTAAATGCAATCGAGAGCACCTGCGAAAGTGGTATAGGTAGGATTTTCTTTTTCGGATTTTATTTATTTTTATTTTTTGTTTTTGTTTTTGTTGATATCTCTCTTGTGCTGACCTGCTTTTATGTTGATATTTTTGAGAAAGCTTCTTGATTCTTCATTCAGGTACTATCTTTCCATCACTCCTCTTTTATTTTCGTTGTCTCATATGCATTGCATGTTTATTTATTTATTTTTTTTTACATTGAGGACAATGTAGATTTTAGGTTGGGGGTGGGAGATTAGGTTACCTAATCAATATTTTCTTGGTCTTGAGCAAAATTTGTGAAAAATTTTAAAATTTTTTCTGAAATTTCTATTGAATTCAATGTGATTTTGAAGGATAGTTGTGATTTTAATATTATAAGATACGTGATGGGTAACTTATGACTCTTGGATTTGGCCATCTGCTTGATTTCACAGTCAATTTTGAATTGTTAATCCATGATTAGAAGGTGTAAACATTGATTGAGCCATGATTTCCCATATCAGATCTCACTTACACATTAAGTTTTCAGTTCGATATTAAATGGTAACTTGGTGATCATTAGGCATGAAAGGAACCAGCCTGAGAAATTTTTTAGCATCAGTTTATAAAGAAGAATTGAAAGAATAAGACGCATAATCGTCACCATAGGTTTGCTCCCTATAGGTGTGGATTTAATTCTCCATAGTTGACATATGAAAAAAAAAAAAAATTTAAGCGACAAGTTTTCGCCATAGGTTTGCTCCCTATAGGTGAGAATTTGATTTCCCTCAGCTGCGTTACTGCTCGTAAAGAAAATCAAAAGATGGTAACATGAAAAGTTCATCTGTGAGATAAGTGTTGGTTTCAAGTTTTGATTGTTACGAATTACTAATGATATCATGAAATTGACAATTGAATCTCTTAATGGTTGAAAGCTGAGATGACACTATACACTCATGGAACTCAATGTTTAGAATATTCTAATTAATGGATTAATATTTTGAACTTGATTATGAAGCTTACTGTAAGCTTGATTTCAGGAGAAAAATCTTCACACCATTGATGAATCGTGGAATTTTCACATCTCAATTATCTGTTCACCCGTCACTTGAGTTTACAGGAATTGTCTTTTATTTCTGAAATTATTTTTCACATGTTTTGCTCGGGACTAGCAAAATGCTGGTTGGGGGTTGTGATGAGGGTCAAATATTGCATATCGGACCCTGATTATTGCCCTATTTTACGTACACGATAATGCTTAACATCGGATTTTAATCGTGTTTTTATTACAGGATGAAATCAGGAGCATAGATTAAAAAATGATGTTAAAAGCATGGATTTGACTCTCCGGAATTACCAGAGTACGGGATGAACCTCAGAGGACCAATATTGAAGAATTTACATGCCTGGGACCCAAGGAAATCAAGCCGTTCACGTTAAAGAGGTCCGAAATTGGTCCAGGATACAAGATCACATGGTTCCCGCCATCCGATTGGCCCAAAACTTCATACATGTGATGGAGGCCGTAAATTAACCGTACATATTAAATTTCAGCCATTGAAGATATCGAGAAGTGATCCAACGGATAGATCAGCCCATTAATCTTCAATTTGGGGCCCACCTGATATCTGGAACTGCCTAAAAATTGGTCTCAATGGTTTAAATAATATGGGAAGCAGGATGGACGGATCAGATTTATCAAGAACATTACGGTGGGACCTGTATATGCAGTGTGTACGCAGTGTACATGTACGCCCGCCGTGCATGGGACCAGCGGCCACAAGTGGCGGCGCTGGCCGACACGCGTCTCTCTCTCTCAAAACGGAAACTGCAGTTTCCGTTGACGCGTCCGGAGATCGGATTCAGTTCTGGAACCCACCCACTTTTTAAGAGTGTGATCTACACCGTCCATTAGATTTTCAACGTCCATATTACCCACGCCTAGGTGGCAGTATTTCAGAAGACAACGAATATTGGTTTTCAACCGTTCAAACACATATTGGACGGTGGAACAGGAAATCAGGTGGACCGCATCAATGGACACCAGAACTATCCTTTCCGAACGGTTTTTCGAGAGGAACTCGGTGGACGGGCTGGATTTCCAAGACAAACTACAACGTGGGCCCCACCAGTACGGACAGCGTTCGCAGTTTCCGTTTTCAGCTTTAGCAGCGAACGGACGCTGGACCGTTTTACGGCTGGCTGTGAGCCCCACACGTGTCCCTTCTGGGCGATCCAATCCGTCTATCTTGAAGATGGGCTCGAGCACTTCAAAACCATGTTTCTACTTTATACCCATGCGTACACACGTGTGCGGTACAGAGGCCACAAAAGGGCTGCTCTGCAACGTCCAAATCTGATCTTTTTGTATTTTCTTCTCTGGGCCGCATCATTGGACGTTCAAAACTACCTATTCTTGACTGAAATTTCGTTCTGAATCCAATGGACGGGGTGGATTTCCCAGAAAACACTTCCATGGGGCCCACCGATCACGACAATGAAAGGGTGCGAAAGGTTTCGCTCAATTTGAAAATCCGGTTTTCCAGGCGGTTGTGGGCCACCATCTTTGATCATATGGTAGATCTGAACCGTCTATCATGTAGAGGACCCAAGAAAGTCCTAAGGGACGGTGTTTGTTGGAATTTGAACGAGGAAAGTATGGTGTTTTGAGGTCCCGAACTTGGTCATGCGAAAAGGAATTTTCTTCTATGCGTGCGGCAAGCTTTCCCAAATCCGAATTTCACCACTCCACCACTCCATCAGCTATAAAAAGAGTTGCAAAACATGAGGAAGGGCATTCAGAAATTGAAAAAGTGGAGAATTCCAGATCTAGAGCAAAGGAGAGAAGAAAAAGAAGAAAGAGAGAAATTGGTTTGATGTTTTTTTTATGAATTTTTATTTATCCATATGTTTAATGAATTTTATGGGTAACTAATCTCTCAGCTAGAAATTTGAGATGAAACCCCTAATTTGAACACCCTTTTTTCTATGTTGATTTTATTTTAATTAGATTGGTTTGTTTCTTTCCCTAGTGTGCTTGATTGCTTTAAATTCTATACTTCTCCATCTATGAACTTGATCAGAGTCTATGGATGGATGTTGTCTTGATGCTTATTCTAGGTGCTTGTATCTGATCATGAACAGGTTCCTGTAGAGGAAGAAACAGGGTGTTTTACTGAACTGCATATTCCATATGTCCGATTTGGACATGGGATATGTTATTCATGACATTGCTTGAAGGAATTAGACAATCTGTATGCCCGATTAAGGACACAGATTGTGCTTTCTCTAGATAAGTTAGATCAATCTATATTAAAGTGAATTAACAGACAAAACAAGGGTTAGGATAATTAGGGGTGGATTCGAAAGTCCTAGTGCTCTTTCTCTTATTGAATTTTCTTCCCTATCCTCAATAGTTATTTTTCATAAATTTGTGCTAGTAATTTGCTTCATTATTTGTTGAATTAGTTAAGGAGGATCACAGATTTGAATTGTGACGATCAGTCCTCGTGGGATTCGACCTCGATCTTACCGAGTTATTACTACATCACAACCTTATACTTGGGGAGTGAACAGGTGTAGGTTTAAGTTTAGGGATTTGAGAATAGCTTAAGGTTTAGGTTTAGAAAATCGGGTTCGGGTTCGGGATCGGGTTTTAGGTTTGGGTTTTCAAGTTTAGGTTTAGGTTTAGGTTAGGGAGTTGAGATTAGGATTAGGTGTAGGTTTAGGTTTAGAGATTTGAGAATACATTTAGGTTTTAGGTCATAAGTTTTGGTTTAGGTTAAGGTTATAGGTTTAGGTTAAGGTTTAGGTTTAGGTTATAAGCTATAGGTTTAGGGAATTGAGAATAGGTTAAGGTTTAGGTTTAGGGAATTGGGTTCGGGTTCGGGATTGGGTTTAGGTTTGGGTTTTCAAGTTTAAGTTAAGGTTTAGGTTAGGGAGTTGAGATTAGGATTAGGTGTAGGTTTAGGTTTAGGAGTTGAGATTAGGATTAGGTGTAGGTTTAGGTTTAGGGAGTTGATATTAGGATTAGGTGTAGGTTTAGGTTTAGGGATTTGAGAATACATTTAGGTTTTAGGTTTAGGTTTAGGGATTTGAGAATACATTTAGGTTTTAGGTTTAGGTTTAGGTTTTAAGTTATTGGTGTTTAGATTTTAGATTTAGGTTAAGGTTAGGTTATAGGTTATAGGTTAAGGTTTTAGGTCATAGGTTTTGGTTTTAAGGTTATAGGTTTAGGTTCGTTAAGGTTTTAGGACTTATAAGCTATAGGTTTAGGGAATTGAGAATATGTTAAGGTTTAGGTTTATGAAATCGGGTTCGGGTTTGGGATCAGGTTTAGGTTTGGGTTTTCAAGTTTAGGTTTAGGTTTAGGTTAGGGAGTTGAGATTAGGATTAGGTGTAGGTTTAGGTTTAGAGATTGGAGAATACATTTAGGTTTTAGGTCATAAGTTTTGGTTTAGGTTTAGGTTTAGGTTATAAGCTATAGGTTTAGGGAATTGAGAATAGGTTAAGGTTTAGGTTTAGGAAATCGGGTTCGTGTTCGAGATCGGGTTTGGGTTTAGGTTAGGAGTTGAGATTAGGATTAGGTGTAGGTTTAGGTTTAGGGATTTGAGAATACATTTAGGTTTTAGGTTTATTTTTAGGTTTTAGGTATTGGTTAAGGTTTAGGTTTTAGGTTTAGGTTAAGGTTAGGTTATAGGTTATAAGTTTAGGTTTTAGGACATAGGTTTTGGTTTTAAGGTTATAGGTTTAGGTTAAGGTTAAGGTTTTAAGGTCTTATAAGCTATAGGTTTAGGGAATTGAGAATATGATAAGGTTAGGTTTAGAAAATCGGGTTCAGGTTCGGGATTGGGATCGGGTTTAGGTTTGGGTTTTCAAGTTTAGGTTCATGTTTAGGTTAGGGAGTCGAGATTAGGATTAGGTGTAGGTTTAGGTTTAGGGATTTGAAAATAGGTTAAGATTTAGGTTTAGGAATTCGCGCTCGGGTTCGGGATTGGGTTTAGGTTTGGGTTTTCAATTTTAGGTTTAGGTTTAAGTTAGGGAGTTTAGATTAGGATTAGGTGTAGGTTTAAGTTTAGGAATTTGAGAATAGGTTAAGGTTTATGTTTAGGTTAGGGAGTTTAGATTAGGATTAGGTGTAGGTTTAAGTTAAGGGATTTGAGAATAGGTTAAGGTTTAGGTTTAGGAAATCGGGTTCGGGTTTGGGATCGGGTTTTAGGTTTGGGTTTTCAAGTTTAGGTTTAGATTTAGGTTAGGGAGTTGAGATTAGGATTAGGTGTAGGTTTAGGTTTAGAGATTTGAGAATACATTTAGGTTTTAGGTCATAAGTTTTGGTTTAGGTTAAGGTTATAGGTTTAGGTTAAGGTTTAGGTTTAGGTTTAGGTTTAGGTTATAAGCTATAGGTTTAGGGAATTGAGAATAGGTTAAGGTTTAGGTTTAGGGAATCGAGTTTGGGTTCGGGTTCGGGTTCGGGATCGGGTTTATGTTTGGGTTTTCAAGTTTAAGTTTAGGTTTAGGTTAGGGAGTTGAGATTAGGATTAGGTGTAGGTTTAGGTTTAGGGATTTGAGAATACATTTAGGTTTTAGGTTTAGGTCTAGGTTTTAAGTTATTGGTGTTTAGATTTTAGGTTTAGGTTAAGGTTAGGTTATAGGTTATAGGTTAAGGTTTTAGGTCATAGGTTTTGGTTTTAAGGTTATAGGTTTAGGTTCGTGTTCGTGTTTTAGGACTTATAAGCTATAAGTATAGGGAATTGAGAATATGTTAAGGTTTAGGTTTATGAAATCGGGTTCGGGTTCGGGATCAAGTTTAGGTTTGGGTTTTCAAGTTTAGGTTTAGGTTTAGGTTAGGAGTTGAGATTAGGATTAGGTGTAGGTTTAGGTTTAGGGATTTGAGAATACATTTAGGTTTTAGGTTTAGGTTTTAAGTTATTGGTGTTTAGATTTTAGGTTTAGGTTAAGGTTAGGTTACAAGTTTAGGTTATAAGTTTAGGTTAAGGTTTTAGGTCATAGGTTTTGGTTTTAAGGTTATAGGTTTAGGTTTAGGTTAAGGTTAAGGTTTTAGGACTTATAAGCTACAGGTTTAGAGAATTGAGAATATGTTAAGGTTTAGGTTTATGAAATCAGGTTCGGGTTCGGGATTGAGTTTAGGTTTGGGTTTTCAAGTTTAGGTTTAGGTTTAGGTTAGGGAGTTGAGATTAGGATTAGGTGTAGGTTCAGGTTTAGGGATTTGAAAATAGGTTAAGGTTTAGGTTTAGGAATTCGGGTTCGGGTTCGGGATTGGGTTTAGGTTTGGGTTTTCAAGTTTAGGTTTAGGTTTAGGTTATAGGTTATAGGTTTAGGTTTAGGTTACAGTGTTTTGGGATTTGAGAATAGGTTTAGGTTAAGGTCTTAAGTTTAGGTTTAGGAAATCGGGATCGGGTTCGGGTTTAGTTTTGGGTTTTTAAGTTTAGGTTTAGGTTTAGGTTAGGGAGTTGAGATTAGGATTAGGTGTAGGTTTAGGTGTAGGTTTAGGGTTAAGGTTATAAGTTTAAGTTTAGGTTGTAGGTTTAGGTTAAGGTTTAGGGATTTGAGTTTAGGTTTAAGTTATAGGTTTAACTTTAGCTTTAGGTTTTAGGTTTAGGTATAGGGTTAGGTTATAAGTTATAGGTTATATGTTTAGGTTAAGGTTTAGGAATTCAGGTTCGGGTTTGGATTCAGGTTTAGGTTATAGGTTTTGAGATTTGAGAATAGTTTTAGGTTATAAGTATAGGTTTAGGTTTGGATTCGGGTTAAGGAGTAGATTAGAATTAGGTGTAGGCTTAGGTTTAGGGATTTTCTAGTATTATCTACTATTGAACCTAGTATTATCTACTACATACTAGTAACATACAACCAATATGGGGCACCATACCATAAGCTACAAGAATTTCATGTCCCCCTAAACAAGGTATCCTCCATTGATAACATATATATATATATTATAAGTTTTTTATTTTCATTTACATTCTCAAATACATTCATCATCCATCCAAGAAAATTGAAACAAGTACAGTCAATCTATGACTAACAATTGAAAAGGAAAATCATGCATCTTATCTTACCGACCGACTTATCTTTTCACCTTTGTAACTCTCATATTTGTTGCAGCTGCTAGTTCACCATCAATGGTCTCCCTAACCAAATCTTTGTGCAGTCCCTTCATTTGAAGCAGTGGCTTACAAGAAGTAGGACTGATTAGTCTTACTATCAAAAAGGCTTTTCATAAACTATCAAAACATGCCACACATGTGTTCACCAATCACAAAAAAATATGCATCTATATATATATATATATATATATATATATATATATATATATCCATTTACAAGGCTTAATCAATTTGCGGGCTATACAAACATAGACAATCGTTTTTGGTAAAGGATTTTGATTTTGATTTTGAAATATGCATCTATATATTTCATTTTTTGGTAGAGGATTCCAATTTGATTTTGATTTTGAATTTCTGGGTAATTATCAGATCGTTTGTTTTTGTAAATCATTGATCAAGCACACTATGTAAAAAAAAAAATGGTGGTATCTCATACTCCTCAACTGTGGCACTCATGTACAACTATCCAGACCATCCAAATTGTGGGGCACATTGTGGATGGAGCATATCTATAAATAAATAAAAAAAAACATTGATCAAGCAATCCTAACCATCCAACTGATAGCTACAAAATGGCTGGTTAAAGGTAAAATAGTGAGTGGTCTACATTCAGAGGGTAGAATCAGCCTATCACTTTAAAAAGAATATAAATAAAATATAAAATATAAAATCAGATCTTTGAGAATGAAGGATCCTGATCTTTGTAATTTGTTGATGAAACATGCAGATTCACACACCTGGATACTGCAGGTCACATACTCCAATGTGAGAGGCCTTAAATGAATTTGGGCCGTTCATTATGCAGGTTCCACATGGGTACATGAGCTATTGTACCCAAAATCAGGCCAGTCCATGAATCAGGTGGGCCAATCCTGTAGCGATGAATGTGGACAGTTGACTAACTTTTTAAGCATCCAATTTTAGTATGCAGGCAGCCCACCAGGAAACTTTAAGGTTCCATTGCCATTCTTTCAACAGAACTGACTTGTTCCCACTACTGTTTTTTTTTTTTTTTGAAAGGTAATAAGAATTAACAAAACTCACTAGATTATAATCTGTGTTTCTTTGTTCTTTCCAGTGAAAGTTCTGTTGAAAGAATGATTTCAGACTAAGCATAACACAAATGATTTCAGACTAAGCATAACACAAAATCAAAGTTCCTCACAAACTCAAAATCAGAGTTTCTTATCATGATGAGGATGGTGTTGGGTGTCATCTTGCGGCCTGCAGTGTCATCTGTGTAGAACTGGAGCATGGTGTTGACACCTGCTCTCAAACAAATCCTTCATTCTCAAATATCACTAGATCCTTGTAGTTTTGCAGGAATAGATAGACAGTTCATAATTTGATCTCATTCAAAACATTCAAAAGGATGAAAATGATTTGATTGTCAAGGAGTTAGCTGTAGAAACTTGAAATAAGGCCTAGCTGCATACAGCAAGTGGTCAGTGGGCATAAAACATTTGCATCAGGTGGGGGTCCTCATGGGCTTCCAATCAAATCACAAACCAAATCTGGTATTCTCACAAGCATATCAACATACACCTTACATGCAAAAATCCTCAAAACAACTTTCCATGATCCAGTCATCCAAATAGAGATTCATAACCAAAATGAAGACTAAAAATCAAAATGCAACATCACCTTCTCAGATTGGCAGCAGGTGGGAGCTCAACAACTTTCTATTGCCGTTGATGACCAAAGATGCGGTAGGTTTTAGCGGCTGGTGGATGCGGGTACATAGGTTTTAGAGATTTAGATGCGGGTACATACATTAGGATTATTACTACAAGTAATAATTAACAAACTGAGAAATTATATCATGCCGGACCCAAGCCATGGCCCCATGTAATTCTAAAGCATACGGCTGGTAATAAAAATGAAATCAGAAGAGGAAAAAAAAGATCATGTCCAAAAAAAAAAAACTGTGGAGCCATATAACTCAAAGGAGGAAAAAAAAAAAACCCCAACGCCAAGAAGGAAAAAAAAAAATCCCGGATTGGCCAGGGGAGCCAAACATACTCGGTGGTGAATTCCCTGGATATAACAATCCCATGGGATTGCCAACAATCCACTGACACAGCCATCATTACTTGCCATCCACCCTAATGCAATCCAATCCCATGGGATGGGCCCGTCCAAACACGCCCTAAATCCCTAAATCCCCAAATCCCCAAATCCCTAAATCCTCAAATCCCTAAATCCCTAAATCCCCGAATCCCTAAATCGCTTCAATAGGTATTGAGATTGAGAGAGATTGAGCGAGAAAGAGAGAGAGAGAGAGAGAGAGAGAGAGAGAGAGAGATACCTCGTGTGGATGCGCGAGAGAGAGACCGAGAGAAACAGACAGAGAGAGAGGCGGCGCGGTGGAGAGAGGACCGAGAGAGAGAGAGAGGATGCGCGAGAGTGAGAGAGGGCGTGAGGGAGGGCGGCGAGGGAGGGCAGCGGAGAGAGAGAGAGAGAGAGAGAGAGAGAGAGGGTAGATGGAGGAGGAGGGTGCCGATTTGGGGATTGGGCGCGGGCGGCTCGGTTTTGGGCGCGCGCCCAATTTTGGGCCGTGGTGGTCGGTTCTCTGTGGGCCCTATCATGATGTATGTGTTTCATCCATTCCGTTCATCCATTTTTAAAAATCATTTTATATTTTTACGCAAAAAATTAGAGGAATATAAATCTCAGGTGGTCCACACCACATGAGAACAATAGTGATTGGATATCCACCATTAAAATCCTCCTAAGGCCCACTGTACTGTTTATTTGACATCCAATCTGTTGATTTGGTCATACAGGACCAGATGAAGGGAAAAAACAAAAATTAGCTTGATCAAAAACTTTTATGGCTACCAAAATGTTTTCAATGGTCGACGCTCATTAAACACTGTTTCCTATAATGTGGTCCACTTGAGATTTGGATATATCTCATTTTCGATCTCATTTTGTAAAATTATCTATAAAAATATATGGACGGCATGGATGAAACACATATATCATGGTGGGGGCCATAGAGCATCGACCACCAGTGATAGGGATATAAATCCTAGGTGGGCCACACAACCGGACAAAATTAATGAATGGATATTCACAATAAAAATCCTCCTAAGGCCCACCGTACTGTTTATTTGACATCCAATCTGTTGATTTGGTCATAAAGACCCATGATGAAGGGAAAAAAATATATCAGCTTGATCCAAAACTTTTATGGCCCCCAGAACATTTTTAATGATCAAAATTCATTTAACACTATTTCCTTATACCCTAAGCGTCCTATGGGGCCCACTATGATTTATTCAATTTATCTACTCCATCCATCCATTTTAACATATAGTTTTATTACGTAAGGTCAAAATTGAAGCCTATAAAAATCTGAAGTGGACCACATCATAGAAACAAGATAAATTGAACGCTACCATTGAAAAATTTTGGGAGGCCATCAAGTTTTGGATCAAGTTGATATTTTAGTTTTCCTTCATCCATGTATTTGTGCTCTATTGAACAGGTTGGATGACAAATAAATATCACTGTAGGCCATAGGAAGATTTCAACTGTGGAAATCATTATTCCCACTGTTTCCTGTGGTATGGTCCACTTGAGCTTTGGTCCTTTTCGATCGATTGATATGGTCCTTTTCGATCGGTTGATATGGTCCACCAAGTGCTTTTATATGTTTTAGGCATATCTTCACATGATTTTAGATGGTATAGCCCACCGTAGTTCTCAGATACTACCGATTTTTTTGGGATATCCCATAATTTAAAGGGGACCCATCAAATGCACAGTGTTGATTTTCGACACACGTCATGATGAGGCCCACACAGCTCGACCTCACGGGGAGTTCCCATGAGCTCGAAGAATAGTACCTTTTCCATATATATAATATTTAAAAAATATAAAAACTTATGATGTATTTGTTATATCCACACCGTCCATCCATTTTGACAATTTGACAATTTTTTCACAATTTTGTTTAATTTTTAAAATTTTATTTGTCAAAATATCATTTTTTAAAATCAAAATCTCACTTTTATTATCTAACTTTTCAATTTTTCTTGACAAAATACAAAATCTAGTTTTCTTTTTTAAAATATATACATTTTTTCACAATTTTTTTAAAACTTTTTAAATTTTCTTTTTCAAAATATCATTTTTTAAAATCTCACTTATGTTATCTAACTTTTCAATTTTTCTTGTCAAAATACAAAATCTAGTTTTCTTTTTTAAAAAATATATTTTTTTACAATTTGTCAAATTTTTCACAATTTTTTTAATTTCTTAATATTTCTTTTTCTAAATATCATTTTTTAAATCTCACTTTTGTTATCTATAACTTTTCAAATTTTCTTGTCAAAATACAAAATCTAGTTTTCTTTTTCAAAAATATATATTTTTTTCAATTCGTCAAAATTTTCACAATTTTGTTTAATTTTTTAAATTTTCTTTTTCAAAATATCATTTTTTTATCGAAATCTTGTAATATAACTTTTTAATTTTTCTTGTCAAAACACAAAATCTAATTTTCTTTTTTAAAATATATATATATTTTTGCAATTTATCAAATTGTTCACAATTTTGGTTAATTTTTTATATTTTTTTTCAAAATATTATTTTTTAATCAAAATAGATGGACGACATGGATTAAACACATACATCATGGTGGGGCCCATATAGTACCAACCACAAGCCATTGGATGGTGTCAGGGGGAGTAGCCAATTTGTTCCTCTTATTTGTGGTGTGGTTTATTTAATTAATCTTTTGATATAAATCATTTTTTAGATAGTTCTCTAAAATTATCTCGAAAAATGGATGAATAGTGTGGGTTGATCCCGAATTTTCATTATTTTAAGGCTTCTGGGCTCACCATTGTGTATGTTAATTATCCACTCCGTCCATTAATTTTAACGACTCATTTTTAGGGTTGATCCAAAAAATGAGTCAAATCGAAAAAGTGGGACCACACCACATACTAATGTTATAAATTTATTTTTCATTATTTCTTATGGTGTGGTCCACTTAGACTTTTAATATTTTCTACTTTTTGAACTCATGCATTGAAATAATATTTCAAAATTTATGGACGGTTTAGATAAAACAAATATATTGAAATGGGCCCCATGAAGCCCCCCTAAGCATTGTCAGTCTCTAATAAGATCCTATGGGGAGGTACGTTTTAGAGCTTAAAAATAAAGTCTATCCATGACTTGGGTGGGCCACACCACATACTATAGTTGAGAGGGTTACCTTCCCATTAAAACATTCATAATCATTTATTAGGCCCACCTAGATGTGCTTCATAGATCCAGCCCATTCATTATGTGTGTCCCACTTGGATGAGGAGTTAGACCAAGTTTCATACACATCCAAAACTCATGTGAGCCCCACCAAATGCTTTTATATGTTTTAGAGAAGTCTTCACATAGTTTTAGATGCTATGGCCCACCTAAGTTTCGTGTATGACTGATTTTTGGACTTAAAGGGGACAGATCAAATGCATGGTGTTGATGTTCTACACTTAACCTCATGGGAAGTTCCCATGAGGTGACCTTATAGTACCATTTCACTATTTAACTCCTTCATGGGTGTTACTCAACCATGTAAGGCCCACCTTAATATATTTTATGTATATCGACACCGTCCATATATTTTTCCATCATATTTTAGGATGTGATTTCAAATCATAAGAACTCAATAATCTCAGGTGGGCCATACCAATCAAAACAATGATGAATAACTATTAAAAACCTTTTGAAGGCCACAAAAGTTTTGGATCAATTTGATCTTTGTAGTTTACTTTCATCTAGATCTTTTTTACATTATCAACAAGTTGGATTGCAAATAAACATTACTAAAACCTTACGATGGGCTCTTTATAATTTTTAATTGTGAGGTACTATATTATCATTCTTTCCAGTGGTGTGGTCCACTTAAGATTTAAATCTACACAATTTTTTATACCCGCCCCAAAAATGGGTTGGAGAAACATAGGAGCGACAAGGATATACAACACATCATCAAAATCTCACTTTTGTTATCTAACTATTCAATTTTTCTTGTCAAAATACAAAATCTAACCTTCTTTTTTTAATTTTTTTTTTTTTTTTTTTTTACAATTTATCAATTTTTTCACAAATTTGTTTCATTTTTAAAATTTTCTTTTTCAAAATATTATTTTTAAAATCTCACTTTTGTTATATAACTTCTCAATTTTTATTGTCAAAATACAAAATCTAGTTTTCTTTTTTAAATATATAATATATATATATATATATATATATATATATATATATATATATATATTTACAATTTATCAAGTTTTTCATAATTTTGTTTAATTTTTTAAATTTTCTTTTTCAAAATATCGTTTTTTTTTTATCGAAATCTTGTTATATAACTTTTTAATTTTTCTTGTCAAAATACAAAATCTAGTTTTCTTTTTTTTTTTTAAATATATATTTTTTTACAATTCGTCAATTTTTTCACAATTTTATTTAATTTTATAAATTTTCTTTTTCAAAATATCATTTTTTTATCGAAATCTCCTTTTTTTTTTTTTTTTTTTGTTTTCAAAATTATCTACATTATTCAAAGTTCTTAAGTTTTTTTTTCAAAATCTAGTTTTTTATAAAATTACATTTTTTTTTCAAAATCTAAATTTTTTTCTTAAACATTGTTAATTATTTTTCTAAGCTTTTAAACTTTTTTTTTTCGAAATTCGTTATTCTTTTGGTTCTTAATTTTTTACATGAGCATTAGAGACGGTTTAGGACCGTCTCTAATAGAGAGTCGTTAACAGTCTCAAATGAACAGTATAAGACGGCTAAGGACCGTCTCTAATAGAGACGGTCTTTGACAGTCTCAAATGGAGACAGCTGAGGACCGTCTCTAATACAGACTATTTTTGACAGTCTCACATTGCAGGAAAAGACGGCTAATGACCGTCTCTAATTGAGACGGTCCTTGACAGTCTCAGATTGCTCGTAAGAGACGGCCAATGACCGTCTCTAATATGGACGGTCTTTGACCGTCTCAAATGGCTACATATAAGACGGTCAGAGACCGTCTCTTATTTGAGACGGTCAATGGCCGTCTTTTATCCTCAGTTAACGACGGTTTTTGACCGTCTTAAATGATTTATGGAAGTTTAAATTTTTAAGACAATATTAAGGACGGTCAAGGGCTGTCTAAAAGTTTAGAGACGGTTTACGACCGTCTCTAAATCGTCTTTAAACCAAGCAATTTTAGAGACGGTCTAGAACCGTCTCTAAATCCGTCATTTTTTTTCATTTTTCATTTTTCACGTCGACGTCCCATCCTTCCCTCTATGGTACTCCATTTGATAATGGACGAGTTGTTTTAGGGCCATAAGAGAGTATGAAGGGTAGTACATGATGGATAGATTGGATGTATCATACACAATACAATGGGCCTCACATATCATGAGTGTATATTAACCGTTGTGTTCTAACATGTATAATGACTTTTTGGTAGTAAAGAGTTTACCTATAATCTAAAATATGACTTTTTATCGAGTTTCAAATTATAGTAAAAGTTATAATTAGATTATAGCATGTAAAGTATTTATGGGCAAATACATGCATCCAAACAGCTTCTGTAATCATATTACTTGCAATCCCTTTATAATTTAAGGACTTTACAGGCATCAAAATGACCCATAAGGCTCCCTCCCCTCTTTGGCTAAGCTTTTGCACCCTGAAATTAGACTTAAATCATTTTCGAAGTTATTTTCTATTCTTATAATTAGGCTTAAATCCTTTTTTATTGTTTCAAACTATTAATTATAATTGTCATTGTCCCACTATAATTGGTGATAAAATGTTACCTACCATTAAAAAAAATTTATATGACCAAAATACCCATTACACCTGTATATGATCCCATTAAATTTTAATTGTGGGTTTTCGATCTTCACCGAAGGGTGGTTTGGAAATGTGTATTTGATATACATGTGCAATTTTCATGGAATCTAGGTGAATTGGAATTGAATTATTAGCTGTACTTAGTGATATATAATTAGAATCCATGTAAATGTGTTTAGTAGCTTGTGTTTCGAATACATTGATAAATGAGTGATAGAGATCTGTTATTTGCTAATTGGTTACGTTGACACCCCACTTAAAATAAGACTAAACTATTCTACTAACTTCAGTTGAGTTTTGATAAAATCATTCTGGAAAATTCAAGGACCATTGAAATTCCGATCAATCCAATGGGTAAGGTTCTCGACATGTCTGCAGGGAAACAATTGACAGATCTGATTAGCATATCTGGAACCAGACAAATCAAATTTTTGTTTATAATCCAAATGCTTTGAAAACTCTAGTTAGTAACCTAAAATCGTCTCTATCCGACTCATAAAACACTGCAAATCCAAACAGGTCATATATTAACAGTCGTTGATACTTCCTGAAAACAACCAACAGAGTAGATCAATAAAATAAAATTATCAACTCGTGGTGAGTTGATGGTGACGTTATCATCCTTACTTTCGTTTTTCGGTCCCATGTGTGTCAATGAACCTATTTTGTTGGAAAAATGATGTCAAGTGGACCGTTGTCCTCCCACAAGTCGGCGGCCACTTGACATAGTTTTTCCTCAATATAAACCTATATTCAGATCCTGCAGATGGCGAAATTGCAAAATAGGGACAAGCATCCACTGTCAACTTACCCATGAGTCGGCGGTCTTCGTATATAAATATAACACAATAACGACCATTCTGAATGAGGGATTAACATGGAGGCCCAACGACAGCTAGAGACAGAGAGGGTCAGTGAGAGAGGTGTCTCTGAAGACTTCGGAGATCTCCTGATTGACGCCGATGCCCTACCCAACTCAAGAGCGAGATATCCGATCATCCCTTTTGCACGAAAGGGTGTCTAGCATCCCTTTTTCTTTCTCGCATCTCAACCAAGCTCATATCGCGTTCCACTTCACGCATTCCTAATAATTTTGTATCATCAACATATACTTTTATTTTATTTATTTTGTACATTTTTTAATGCATTTACTTCCCAAAGCCATTTGACTATGCAAAGGCAATGACCTTTTAATTTTAGCTTGCCTAGCTCCTCATAGGCTATGCGAAGTATGGCTAGACATATAATGTTGAAATTACACTGAATCTCCCTAAAAGCCTTAAAAGCCCGTGGAGTAGAGACCACATGCTGTACGAGACAGAAAATGATGTCTAATCCCTTCCACTTTTGTCAACCGGAACCCATACTTGAAATTAATAATCGTAAATCAATTGTAAGAATCATTGGAGTTTGAGAATTTTGCGATTCTACAACTCGTAGGTGATTATATATATGATTTATGATCGGTAGTTAATTGTAAGTTTCATTTGACTAATGACAACTCCAAAAGTGAAAAGCAACTGCAGCTATGAGTATTTATAGGTGGTTAGGGGTGTACATTGAGTCGAACCGATTCGAGCCAGCCTCAGCTCGACTCGGCTTGGCTCGGCCACTAGCTGACCTCAGGTTGAACTTGACTCGGCTCGGTCCTCGAGCCTAAGTGGCAAGCTCGGCTTGGTTCGGTCAGTAGCTTGGGCCAGTTTGAGCCAAGATCGAGCCGAGTTCTCCACCGCAGCATTTTCACGAACACCTGAACTGCACCTTCAAAATCTCACTGTATTTGAGACAGCAGGATTGGTTTTACAGGTATTTTATCAAACACCTTCTAAGCAACATAAAACTCAAGAAAAAAAGGGTGTTGGTTTCATATACATACATTCCTTGCCACCAACCATACTTCCTTGAGTCATTTCATGAAACACTTGGTGAGCAACATCAATATCAAGGTAACTGAGTCACTGAACTGGTTCGATCCAAGTTCGATTCGAGCTAAGTTTGATCCGAGTCAAGTTGAGCTGGGGCTAGCTCGAACTCGGCTTGAACTCATTTTTAAGTTAAGAAAATCCGCTTGACTTGGCGTGAACTCAGCTTCGAACCGATTTGAATTGAACTTTGTCGGGTCGAGTCGAGCGAGGTAACCGAGCTAGCTCGGTTTGTGTTCACCTCTAAGGTGGTAATCAAAATCCCTGTGAGCCCTCTCTCCCTCCTTTTTTTTTTGTTAATTTTGTTTTTAGGTGAAGAAAAGATTTAATGCCCTATCCCGATACGGTGATTTGTGCACTTCACCCAGATATCTGGACACTTGTTAGACAGTTAGGATGTGTAGATTGTCAACGGTCTGAATTCTAAGAACAGATGCCCTTTGATCAGCGGTCAGGATCTTCCGATAAACAAATTTTAGGATCATGACATATCAACAGTAAGTCCCCCAATTTTTAGGGTTTGGTTTGCGCCACACGCATGACACATTTACAATTTGTGAGTGCATGAGCATCAACCATAACACTACCGTAGTATCAAATCTCCCTTTCGCTGGGAGGACGGAAATTGAGAAATTTGGGAATTTTGGGACTGTGGACCCCACCTTTTATCCACTGTTTTTATGAAACAATACAGACTTTGTTTGGGAACTTAGACCTGCTCGTACGGACAGCTAATTTGAGGACGAAAATACCCCTCCCTTTCGAAGACGAGCGCTGACGCTCCTCCAACCGAGAGTTGTACGAACGGCTCAAAAGAGATCAAAGTTACATGGGCCCACAGCTATGTATTTATTATATCCACAACGTTCATCCATATTTCGGAGCATTATCCAAAAAAAAAAATCATATCCAAAGTTCAACTGGACCACACCACAAAGAGCAGCGGGAAAACTGATTTTCACCGTTAAGAATTTTGTAGGGCCCACCTTAACATTTATTTTCCATCCAATCTATTCATAAGGTCACAAACGCATGGATGAAGAGGAAAAAAAAATTTTCATAATGATCCAAAACTTCTGTAACCCCTAAAAGGGTTTCAATGGTAGACGTTCAATTCCCCACTGCCTTTTACAGTGTGGTCCAGTTGATACTTAGATCTATCTTAATTTTAGTCTCAAGCCTTAATATGAGCTCGCCAAATAGATGGACGGTTTGGATATAACACAGACCTCATGATGGAACCCACAAAAGGCGGTGGGATTACAACAGCAAAATAATAATAATAAAATAAACTAAGAACCTATAGCTACGGCTTATAACCGTAGCCATAGCCGCGGCCCTTGCATTTTCGATATGTATTAAAGGTCTTTCGATATATCGAAATAGGTCCCGAACTGTCCAGTGAGTTTGTATCAAAAATCCTACAGTTTCCCTATGGCTACGGATTATAACCCTAGCCAAAGTGTAGTCCATTGCAGTCTATGCATTTTTATTTTTACATGGAGAACTATATTCTATTTACATTTTTCTCTAATACATATTTATATAAATATGTATATATAAGCATATAAAATTTTTTTCCTCTCTTTTCATTCATTTCTGTCTATTTATTCAACAAGCATATCTCCTAAACTAGAATGATTTACTTAACGTACTACATATGATTTTGGGGTAAGAGAAGTTAATTTAGCCAACAAACCTAGTTATTTTCCAAGATTCCATCGGATCGATGGTCGAAAATCCATTTCATTCACTTCGTGGTCAATTTCAATTACTTTGCGGTTAAATTGAAAATTGAGTAGGGCAAAAATGAAATTGAGCGGGGCAAACATGAAATTCTATAGGGCAAATATTAAATTGAGCGAGGCAAACTAGAAATTGAGCGGGGCCAACGAGAAATTCAGCGAGGCAAACATGAAATTGAGCAGGGCAAACTAAAGATTCAGCGGGGCAAACATGAATTTCAGTGGGGCAAACATGAAATTGAGCGGGGCAAACATGAAATTGAGCCGGGCAAACATGAAATTCAGTGGGGCAAATGGTGGAAAATAAAATATATTTGTGTTTTTCCTTCATTAATGTTTAAGAGACCTTTTGAACTAGTTAGATGGCAAATAAACATGTTAGGCCTAGGAACACTAGTCAGTTTGGAGCTCAGAACTAGCAGGGCAGTACCTAATCCACCATTAGACTTTCTTAACATGTTAGCGCCTCAAATGATCGCGTGTTGTGCCAGAGAGGGAAGCTGATTGAATGGTGTACAACTATTGTAGGTACGTGTCGTTGGAAGAGGAGCACTAACGCTCCTCGATCTCCAAGTTGTACGAACGGTTCAAAGGAGATCAAAGTTACATAGCCACACAATGATGTATTTATTATATTTAAATTATTTTAGAGCATTATCCAAAAAATGGAATATATCCAACGATCATCTGGACCACACCATAAATAGTAGCAGTAATAATGATTTTCACCGTTAAACAATTTGTAGGGCCCATCGTAATGTTTATTTTACATCTAATCTTTTCATAAGGTCACAAACACTTGAATGAAGAGCAAAAATAAATTTCATATTGATCCAAAACTTCTGTGAGCCCAAAAAGGGTTTCAATGGTAGACGTTCAATCCTCTACTAGTTTTTGCAATGTGGTCCACTTGATAGTTAGATTTGTCTTATTTTTCATCTCAAGCCTTAAGACAAGTTTCCCAAATGGATGTACAATCTGGATATAACATATACCACGTGATAAGACTCACAAAACTCTTTCCCATAGCCACTCCCCTATATAAAATGTATTTGGTCCCTAACACAGACGTCATGTTTGTCCCGCTCAATTTCTAATTTGCCCCACTCAATTTCATGTTTGCCTTGCTGAATTTCTAGTTTGCCCTGCTCAATTTCATGTTTGCCCCGCTCAATTTCATGTTTGTCCCACTGAAATTCATGTTTGACCCGCTAAATTTCTAGTTTGCCTCGCTCAATTTCATGTTTGCCCCATTGAAATTCATGTTTGACCCGCTGAATTTCTAGTTTGCTCTGCTAAATTTCTAGTTTGCCCCGCTTAATTTCATGTTTGCCCCACTCAATTTCATATTTGCCTCGAGTCTGCCCCGCTCAATTTCATGTTTACCCCACTTAATTTTCAGTTTGCCCCGCTCAATTTCATGTTGTCCTGCTCAATTTTCAGTTTGCCCTGCTCAATTTCATGTTTGCCCCACTCAATTTCTAGTTGGCCCCACTCAATTTCATGTTTGCCCTGCTCAATTTTTAGTTTGCCTTGCTCAATTTCTAGTTTGCCCCACTCAATTTCATGTTTGCCCCACTCAAATTTCAGTTTGCCTCGCTCAATTTCATGTTTGCCCCGCTAAATTTTTAATTTGCCCCGTTCAATTTTCAGTTTGCCCCACTCAATTTCATGTTTGCCCCGCTCAATTTCTAATTTGCCCTGCTCAATTTTCATGTTCCCCCCGCTCAAAGGAGATCAAAGTTACATGGGCCCCACAATTATGTATTTATTATATCCACAACGTTCATCCATATTTCGAGATCATTTGGGAGCATTATATATATATAAAAATAATCGAATCCAAAGATCAACTGGGCCACACCACAAAGAGCAGCGAGTAAAATTTTTGTAAGGCCCACCATAACATATATTTTCCATCCAATCTATTCATAAGGTCACAAAGACCTGGATGAAGAGGAAAAATAAATTTTATAATGATCCAAAACTTATATGACCCCTAAAAGGGTTTTAATAATAGATGTTCAATCCTCCACTGCCTTTTATAGTGTGGTCCACTTGATAGCTAGATCAGTCTAATTTTTCGTCTTAAGCCTTAATATAAGCTCTTCAAATAGATGAACACTTTGGATATAACACATGCCTCATAATGGGACCCACAAAATGCTGTGGGGATTACAACGAAAAAAAAAAAGAAAAAGGTATTGAGCTAGGGTCAGTGGGACCCTGTAGCTACGGATTATAACCATAGCCATAACTGAAGCATCGATGTCTCGAAGATCTTTCGATATTATCGAAAAAGTCCTGTCTGGTAAGTTTGCCTTAAAAAACCTGCAATTTTTGATCCACTATTGATACAGAGTATAACTGTGGCCAAGACCGTAAGCAGTCTTAGACGGTACCATGTTTATAGTTTTAGTTTTTTTTTTTTTTTTTTTTTGCTACGTTGCTTTTGTGGGTTTCATCATGAGGTCTGTGTTATATCCAAACCGTCCATATATTTGGCGAGCTCTTATTAACTCTTGAGACAAAAAATAAGATAGATCTAATTATCAAGTGGACCGCACTGTAAAAGGCAGTGGGGAATTGAACGTCTACCATTGAAACCTTTTTAGGGGTTACAGAAGTTTTGGATCATTACGAAATTTGTTTTCCCTCTTCATCCAGGTCTTTGTGACCCTATGAATGAACTTAGAAGGGGAGGATTTCTCACAAACATCATAGTGGGCCCCCTAAAGGTTTCTAATGGTTGATGCTCATTCAACACTATTTCCTATAATGTGGTACACTTGAGATTTGGATATACCTCATTTTTGGTCTCATATCATAAAATGATGTGGAAAAATATATGGATAGCATGGATGAAAAACATACATCATGGTGGGGCCCACAGACCACCGACCATCTGCCATTGGCTGTGGCAGGGTGAGTACCCAATCCGTTTACGTGAAAGGTCAAAGGAGGGGTATTTTTGTCCTCAAATTTGCTGTCCGTACGAGCAGGTATAAGTTCCCAAACAAAGTTTGTATTGTTTCATACAAACTGGATAAAAGGTGGGGTCAAAAGTCCCAAATTTCTCACGGAAATATCTATTGGACCCAAATATATCCACGAGAACATTTGTAAACATCCGAGATTTCTGGGGTCCACTAGATTGTATATGTAAAATCCACTCCTTCCATCAGGTGAAGAGCAATATTTTGACCGTACATAAAGAAAAATATGACCGAATGAAAGCTAAAATGAGCCACACAAACGGGAAGTCATCAAAATTGCTCCCAAAACTGCTAACTCCACACGTTGTGGGGCCCGCCTGAGTTTTTGTATCAGGCTGATTTTTTATTTTTTATTCTATATTTTCTTCATCACGGTGAATTAAACCTGATTATAGCTCTTGATGAACGATACACACCATGGTGGCCCGCAAACAGCCTACAGTTGGTATCACATTCCCATTGTTCCATGTGGTATGGCCCATCTGAGTATCAGATCTAAATGATTTTTTTGTTTCTTTTCAAGCCTAAAATCAAGATCAGAACCTGATAGACGGAGTGGATTATATATATATATATATATATATATATATAGAGAGAGAGAGAGAGAGAGAGAGAGAGAGAGAGAGAGAGAGAGAGAGAGAGAGAGAGAGAGAGATCCATAACTAAGTGGTAGACTGAGTGAAAGAAACCTCGTTTCAACAATGAGGTCGGTATACATATAACACTATGGGCCCACAAACTTGGGTTAATGTAAATTGACATTTTCGCCCATTTTAGTTGATAAATGCCCATTTTACTTTTTTTTTTTTTAAGGAAGATTATAGATGCCCTATTTTCTTATACTTAGGTACAAAAGCACAATTTTGTATTAATGGACGACCAATATTGAAAAGGGTGGATGTATCGATCAAAAAGGTGGGCCCTAAATAGTAAAGAGCCGCGCTTGGATGCTTTTGTGAATCGAGCACGTTTGGCGGGAGAATTTACGCAAGTGGACGAGGGAGCCCATGCAACAAATTGCAATGTAGGACCACTGATGTTTTTGCGATATCCACTCCGTCCATCACTTGCACCAAATCATGCTATTACGTGGGCTAAAATATCAGGCCGACGCAAAATTCAAGTGGGCCACACCATAGGAAACAGTGAGGATCGAGACATCCACCATTGAAATTTCCTGGGGCCCACAGGGATGTTTATATACCATCCAACCCGTTCATAAGGCACGTTCCTCCAGGAGTGGTGGGTCCCACTTCAGTTTGATGGGCCTTATTTTTGGGCTTACCCTCTAACATTATCTAGCACAAATGATGGACGGAGTGTATGTCATAAAAAAACCACGTAGCTTTTTTTGCATGGAACTTGTAACGGAGAAAAGAGGTTTACACGTTTTCCTCGGATTCGGACGCGGCTTGGATACTGACAGGTTGAGTAGCGATATTCACTACTGGAGTGACGTCACCAAGTTACGTAGGCCCTACCATGATATATGTGTTGTATCCACACCCTCTATGCATTTGGAGAGATTATTTTCGAACATGGTCCAAAGAATAAGACAGATCCAAGGCTGGGGTGGACCCACTATAGAAAACAGTGGGGAGAATAACATCCAACGTTGAAACCTCCCAAAGGTCCACCATTATGTTTATTTGATATTCAATCTGTTCATGTGTTAATGCAGATATGAAAGAAGGGAAAACAACGATATTATCTTGATCGGAAACTTTCGTGGCCTTAAAACTTTTTAATGGTGGGCGTCACTCTCCCCACTGTTTTCTGTGGTGAGATTCTCTCGAGCTTTGGATCTGACTCATTCTTTGTATCATGGTTTAATATGATCTCTCAAAATGGATGGACGGTGTGGATACAAAATACACATCATAGTGGAGCCCACATAACTTGATGACGTCACTGGCAACTATCGCTACTCACCTGTCAGTAGCTAATCGGGGACGCGGATTTTCCTGCGAAAGGCTTCCTGCGCAAGGATTTTGGATCGGGCCACTGTGATGTTTGTTAGAAATTCAACCGTGATGTTTGTAAGGAATCTACTCTGTCGATCCGTTTTCTGAGCTCATTTTCAATTATCAAACCAAAATTGATCAAGATTCAAGACTCAAGTGGCCGCACTAAAAGAGAAGGTGGTTAGGAAAACTCCTACCGTTGAAACCTTCTTGGGGTCGACAGTGATGTTTACATGCCATCTATACCGTTCATAACCTCATTTCTACTGGGATTAACTGAAAACACAAATATTAACATGATTCAAAACTTTTGTGGCCCCACGAATAATTCAACTCTGGACGTTCAATTCTCACATCGTCGGCCCACTTAAGCAATGGATCCAGTTCAATAACCTAAAATTAATACAAAAAATGGATGAAGGGGGTGGATTTCTCGTAAACATCACAGTGGCCCCACCTTGGTTCCCAGCGCAGGAACTTCCGGCAAAACGCTTTCGCAGGAAATCCGCGTCCCAGTTTGACGCGGATTAGCCACTGAAATTGTCAGTAGCGAGTCTGGCTACTGAAGTGACGTCACCACCTTCCGTGGGACCCACCATGAAGTATGTTTTGTATCACACCGTCCGTACATTTGTAGACATCATTTTAGGCACGATTCAAAGAATTAGGAAGATACAAAGTCAAGTGGACCCCACCATAGAAAACAGTGGGGATTTAACGGCTACCATTAAAAACTTCTTTGGGCCACAGAAGTTTTCAATCAAGCTGATATTTCAGTTTTCCCTTATTCCATGTCTTTGTTAACTTATAAAAGGGTAGATCTCAAATAACCATCATGGTGGGCCCTAGAAAGGTTTCAATGGTGGGCGTCACTGTCCCGCTGTTTCCGTGGTGGGGTCCACTTGAACTTTGGATCTACCTCATTCTTTAGAACATAAACTAAAATGATATCTTCAAATGAATGTATGGTGTGGATACAACACATACATCATGGTGGGCCCAAAGAACAAGGTGACGTCACTTCAGTAGCCAACTCGCTACGGTCGGATTCAGTAGCTAATTGGCGTCCGATTTGGATGATATGTTGGTTGGGAACAGTCATGGATGGGCCAAATGCTTGAATGATCAGATGATCTGGACCGTTCAAACTGGCCTGTTCTACAGTTGATTGCCCATGATTAAATCGAAATCACGGCTATTGGGCAATAGAATTTGATCGTGGACCATCCGTGAAAATCGGATCATAAACGGCAATGAGGTTCAAATTGAATCAAAATTGTAGCCGCACGATTCTCAGCCATTGATTTTGTTACGAATCCTCAAGTTATAAGCGAAATCGTGAGGTTGAGATTGCGAGTGGTGATTTACGGCCCATAAAACAGACGGTTGAAACCGTGGCCAACATGTAGCCATGTGTGCCCCAGTCATGAATGGCCCTCCTTTATCTGGAAGCGGATGGCGTTCTGAGTAAACTCTGTGGGGCCAGAGTGAATGTAAGTATTTTATCCACTCCGCCCATCCATTTTACCAGATAATTTTAGGTTTAGAGCCCAAAAATGAAGCATATGCAAAGCTCAAGTGGACCACACCACAGTAAAAAGTGTGAATTGAATGTCTACCGTTGAAAAGTTATTGGGGCCACAGAAGTTTCTTATCAAGCTGATATTTGTGTTTTCCCTTCATCTGTGATCCTATGAGATGACAAATGAAAATCACTATAGGCCCTTGGAAGGTTTCAACGGCTAAAATCATTATTCCCACTGTTTCGTATGGTGTGGTCCACTTGAGCTTTGGATATGCTTCCATTTTGGACTTACATACTAAATTGATCCGGAAAATGGATGGACGGTGTGGATAAACCATATACATAAACCACTTACATTCACAGACCCAACAGAGCTTACTAGGTACGATGAAGTACTCGGTAGGCAATCCGATTTCCTTTTGGTGAGGTGTACACGAGTAGAGCTTGGCACAGCTCGACTCGGCTTAGCCACTAGCTCACCCAGCTCAAACTCGGCTTGGCTCGGTTCAGTCAGCAGCTCGGGCTAGTTCAAGTTGAGTTCGAGCGAAGATCAAGCCAAGTTCGCAAGTGTAGCATTTTCATAAACACATGGACTGCACTTTCAAATTCTCACTGTATATAAAATAATAGCAGCGATTTTATTGGTATTTCATCAAACACCCTGTAAGCAACATCGAAATCAAAATTTTTTTTTAAAGGTATTTGTTTCATATGCATAACTTCTTTACCACCAGCCGACATTTCGTTGAGTCATTTCATCAAACACTTGGTGAGCAACATCAATGTCAAAGTAACTGAGTCACCGAAATGGTTTGATCCGAGTTTGATTCGAGTTGGGGCTCGATCCGAGTCGAGTCAAGCTCGGGCAAACTCGAACTCAATTCAAAATTTTTTCGAGCTCAAAAAATCAGCTCAACTAGGCTTGAACTCAGTTTTGAACCGAGTCGAATCGAGCTTTTTCAAGTTGAGTTGATCGAGTTAACTCGGCTTGTGTACAGCCTACTTTTATATATGCCTAATGAATGGGCTATCTTTGAAAAATCATACAAATTCAACAAATCTCAACGCTTCAGAAGGGGGACTTTTTGGAGATTTAATGTGGGTACATATAACGAAATTTCTTTTACCATCTTAATACGATCCTCTAAATTCTGAAGTCCTACATGTTTTGGATGGTTCAGGTGGTGTAATTGTGAACAATGGCCCATCTGATGAATCAACCACATCTTCCACCATTTAACCTGAGCCATCTCTTTTTACTTCAATTTTCTCCCTAAATCTCTACCATTAACCGTTTCAATCAAATGGCTAAGGCCAAATAGACTGCTATTTGAACCATGGACCATCCACGGTGGGGTCCGGTCCACATGGTGGCAGTCCCAATCCACCATCCAGCTGAAAGAGGCACCACATCCCCTCACGAGATAGAGATGTCTCCTTCACATCACAACCCTAAAAAGAGTATCATGAGATTTGAGGGCTTTCATTATATGACACGTCCAAACATGGTGCAAGTACAGAAGATCTGGCCGTTCGTTAAAAAACCAGCTAGGCATATATTTAATGGAAGTGCTAGTGAGACCTCGGATGGGTTGACATAGATCCGCTTGTGCTAACACTGTTATGTTTTGGAGGATTGGATGTAAACTGAAAACTTTACACTTAAATCATTTTGGGTATATTTATTATGGCTTGTATAATCCTCATTTGGGTGGACACTACTTTTCAATTGTACTTTGACTGTTTGCCTTATATTTATTAATTTTTGTTATCTCTACCTCACTTTGGTTCCGCTAAACTGAATTGCGCAACTCTGATTATTTGTTATGAACTTAATGTAAATTACAATAAGGACACATGTGCATTTTATTAAGTTAACATATTGGGAACTTGAGACTAGAGTCTATGTACTCGAGTGCTGATTGTCAGGGTGTTACAAGTGGATGTCATAAAAATATCACGGTGGACCCCACACAGCTTTTTGTTGCATGGAACTTGTGATGGAGAAACGAGGTTGTTTACATGTTTTCCTCGGATTGACGCGGATTGGCTATTGAACTTGACAGTAGCGAGTCTCACTACTGAAGTGTCGTCACCACCTTCTATGGGCCCCACCATGAAGTATGTGTTGTATCCACACCGTTCATACATTTGAAGATATCATTTTAGGGCACGATCCAAAGAATTAGGCAAATACAAAGGTCAAGTGGACCCCACCATAGAAAACAGTGGGGATTGAATGTCTACCATTAAAAACTTCTTTGGGCCACAGAAGTTTTCGATCAAGCTGATATTTCTGTTTTCCCTTATTCCATGTCTTTGTTAACTTATAAAAGGGTAGATCTCAAATAACCATCATGGTGGGCCCTAAGAAAGTTTCAACCGTGATCATCATTGTCCCCACGGTTTTATGTGGCGGGTCCACTTGAACTTTGCATCTACCTCATTCTTTGGACCATGCACCAAAATGATCTCTCCAAATGGATGTATGGTGTGGATACAACACATATATCATGGTGGGGCCCAAAGAACATGGTGACATCCCTTCAACAAGGAGGTGTGCGAATAGGAGAGCGTCTCCCTCAAACTCACACGTCATCTAAACATCATGGTGGGCCCTATAGATCGCTTTGTTACTTGAATGACATATAAACATCATAATGGGCCCCACATATCTTTTTTTTACTTGAATGACATATAAACATCATGGTGGGCCCCTAGGCGGGTCTCAATGGTGGATTTACCCATCTCCTATTGTTTCCTATGGTGTAGCCAACTTGAGTTTTTGATCATGTCCTTGCCTGAGCCAGTACAACTGATGAATGAAGTGATGCCACACAGACATTATAGATCTTTTTGTTGCATGAGATCCCGTATCCATTTGTTGAGAAGTAACAGATAGGCCTTTCTCACTCACTTTTCTCAGGATGGCATATCACTATTGTATGTAGAGCTGAGCAGAATCCGACTCGATCCGGCCGATCCGAACCGAAGGCCTGGATCGGTGCGTTTCGAGTAGGATCACTCAGATCCGATCGTACATCGGATCGAGTTCGGATTGTGGTCAATCCGGACCGATCTGATCTGAATGGATCTGATCCGGTCGGTTACCATATAAGTAATACTTTTTATTTTCATTTTTTTACTACTCGCCTCACTCGAACAAAGCCATAATCCCTCCCTTCTCTCTCTCCCCGAACCGTGCCACACCCACCCATCTCTCCTCCTTTTTCTCACTCTTTCTCTCTCCTCCTTTCTCTCCTTCTTTTTGTCCCTTTCTCTCCCGATCTTGATTCAACCCAGTCTGAATCGATTGGAAAAACTCAACTCGATCCGACTCGGTTCGGTTTCCTCGACCGAATTAGACTTGGTTCGGGTCAGGCCAGCAAGGATTCAGATCGGATTGAGTCAGCCCTGTTGGACTTGGTCCCAGATCGAATCGAGTTCGGGTCAGGTTATTGGAAAAATCGGATTGAGTTGAGTTGGACCTAATCCGGTCCGACTCATGCCCACCTCTAGCTGCATGAACAAAACTGTGGTTGAAAGATCCCACTCGCCTGATGATCTGAGCTATCACTTTTTACTTCAGTTTTCTCCCTAAATCAAATGGCTAAGGCCAAATAGACTGCTATTTGAACCATGGACCATCCACGGTGAGGTCCAGACCACATGGTGGCAGTCCCAATCCACCATCCAGCTGAAAGAGGCACCATATCCCCTCACAAAGATAGAGATTTCTCCGTCGCATCACAACCATCAAAAGAATATCATGAGATTTGAGGGTTTTCATTATATCACACGTCCAAACATGGCGCAAGTACAGAAGATCTGGGCCGTTCGTTGAGACCAGCTGTAATCATACCCTGGCACAAAATTAGGGCAGTGCAGTACATACATCAAACATGGCACGCATCTATGTTGGACATGGACTGTTCTTCATGTTTTTCTAACCATCCACCTATCAAACATGGCACACATGACCCACCTGACGAGCAAACTGGCCTAACTTTTGGACAGGGTGGAGCCCACAAAATGAACGGATGACCTGATCTCATAGATATCCATGATTTACAGCATACGTGGCACAATGAAAACCCTTAATCTCCTGCGAGAGAATCATCTGAGCAAGCATCTAGGGCGAATTGCAGCTACAGTTTCAAGACAGTTACAGAGCAGTACTGGCCTGAGAACAGAAACAAGGCTCAGACATCAGAAACTGCTTGTAATTAAATAACCGGTTTTGTTCCATACCACAAAAGAATCGGCAGAGCCAGTATCTAAAATTACAGAAGATTTAAAGAGCCTGAACAACCGCACTTGAAAAAAACGGTTGTCCGTGCTAGGAAAAGGCGGTCGCTGCATCTGCACTGATAGGCAAGCTGACCATCCTCCCCATCTCAGCTTCTGGTTGTTGAACAGCAGCTTTCGGACTGCAACAAGAGTTGGATGGGATGTTGATTATAGTCACCATCTCAGCTTCTCGTTCTTGAACAGCACCTTTCGGACTGCAACAAGAATCGGATGGGATGTTAACCATGCTCACTATCTCAGCTTCTTGTTGTTGAACAGCAGCTTTTGGACCGCAACAAGAGTTGGATGGGACATTGATGCCAACGAACCCGACTATGACAGCAGCAGATCCTAGGTAATGCATGGGACGAGGGGCATGACCAGTCAGAGTATCCACAAGGGCAGCTAAAGGGACCTGAATTGAAAGCCCGGCCGTCGTTGCTGTAGGTGTCGTGAGGAGAACCGCCTTTGCCCATAAATAGTCGCTCAGCACATTATCTAGTAGGCCTGAAGAGCATTAAAAAAAACAGTTATTAAGAGTCCTGCTAACATTTCCTTAATGTGAAAGTTCACTTGCTGAAACATTAACTAAACGATGGTCGAACCAGACACATAAAATAGATGCCAGCACATGCATCTATGATCAGTTTTTCTCTTTTCATTTTTTTCTTCTCTCATTATTTAAGTTCTTGGAGCTGGGGATCTCAGGGTCGTGGCATGTAGCACTATCCAAGTGAACTACAGCACTATCCATTTTCAGCTATGAAAGGGAACACATGGGTACCTAGCATTTCCAGATAGCAATATGCACCCATGTCAATGTTTTGGAAGAGCCTAATTCCTACTACATTTGCTTCATTTATAGCCATGTAAAATTACAAGGGAACCACTCATGGTGTCCCGCAATGGCCATTGCGGGGCTGTAAAAGGCATTACGTAAAGGTAACAGTGGCAACCATTACACATTACAAGGTCTTACGGCCGTCATGGAAAAAATGACTCGTAACAGCCATTACAACCCCTGTAACAGTCCATTACGGCCCCCTGTAAAGGCCGCAGCGGCCCCTTAACAGTCCATTATGGGGCCGATACAAGTTTTTTCAGATTTTCTTTCAATAACAAATAAGAGACCATAACGGACATTACAGCCTATATCATAAAGGTAACAGTGGTGGCCGTTATAGTCCCCCATTACGGAATACTGTGGAACCACTACTTGAACACACCATTATTGATTTCCTAACACACATAATCCATTTCGGGTATCTAAATAGTACAATTGCTTACATGCATTTTCCAATTTCAGAATAGAAATCATGCAAGTTGTACTATTTCAATTTCCAAAAGGGCACATGCGTGTTATCAAATCAATCAGGCAGTTGTAGATATCAATCCCAATCAGAATGTTAGCTGATGTACTTCTGAGTACAACTGAATAATTCAACAAAAATGAGTTTGTGATCTCACAAAGTCATTATTTCAAGCGGATTATGTTTTCACTCCAGAAAACTAAGAAACAAAAACCTTTCAGGGAACTTGTAAATGCAATATCAAATTTCATTGCAAGTATTAATGTATTTAAAGCAGAAATGATAAATGGTGATTTCCTTGGTAGTCATATTGAGGGGGTTCCCAATTGCAATGAGGTTACATTCAAGTTGGAGCTCATAGTTTTATTCGCTTTGGACTAAACTCAATGTACCTAACGAAATTCAGCCGTGCATCTAAACACAGCTTTATTCACTTTGGACAGTCAAATAAAAGTACAAACGAGCAGTCTCTGGTGAAATCATGGGAAATGATGTCTACAACCTATGCTTTTGATATTAGAGTCATGATCTATTGCAAACATTTTCAATATAATTATAGTGCAAACAAGTTGTGTGGACCCCACTGTAATGAGGTCACCACATCCACTCCAACCATAATGCACACCATCCCTTGTTTGGTAATGGGCCCAAAAATCATGCCAATCCATCAATCAACTGGGCGGAGTTAGCAAAGCTGGTAAACTGCAAAAAGACAGTGCGGGAAAATTTCAGGTTTAATTCAGCCTTGTCGAAAATACGTCAGAAATGGAAACACCAGAAATTCAGAGATGAAAAGTTTGTGTTCACTATGGTTTGGTCTCAAAAAACGGAATGAAAAAAAGGGCTATTATGCACATATATGTGTGAATATACCATATCAAAAAAATTTGAAAGGTAATGAATATACCATTTCAAATAGAAAACTTCAACAAAAATTAATTAGAATTTCTACACGTATGAACATTAATGTATATAGATTTTCAAACGGTGTCCTTTGCCTCTGTCAAATCCTTCGTTTCAAGTAATCCTCATATAAATTAATCAGTCTCTATTTTTAAAAAATCACCTTCTACTCATTTTCATTGATGGGTGGGGACCACCAATTTCCTTCTTCTTCTTTTTCAAATTGCCCCCAAAAGTTTTTTTTTTTTTTTTTAAATAAAGAAGGGCATCCCTCTCAAGTGTTCCCTATGGTGTGGCCCACCGCCCACCTGATTATGGATTGGCATATTTTCAGGCCCATGGATATCATGACTACATCATTGTGGGGCCTATAGAAGTCATTTGCACCACAATAGTGGTGAAAACATTTGCACTTGATCATTTTCCTTGATATAGTGTTAGAAGTGTACTATTGCAATACGAAAAGTAGAGACATCAGAAAATTTTATCAAGAGCATGGGGGTGTAGATATCATAAACTGAATCATTCTGGAATCAAAGAACCTATTTATTTATTTTGCTGTTTGATGAAAAAATAGATTACCCAAGATTTTTTTTATAAAAACAAAAAAAGGGAAAAAAAAAGGAGGGAAAATAGCAAAAAGCCAGTTTTATTGTCAGACAAAACAAAGAGAAGAATACAACAAATTGTAGGTTCCACATACAGACCTTTTCCAACAATGAGACCAAACTGCTTCAAGCTGAGTTCATGAAAAGGCTCGAGTCTTGTAAAATTCAGTACAAGAGCAACAGGAAGAAAAATCAAGAGGTTAAACAGCCCAACGAATCCAAGGAACTGTGCCATGCTTGCTTGGCCTTCTCCATTTTCTCCATCTGGCATCTTTTTCCGAATCAAGGTGATGTAAATAGAATACAAGCCAGCTGAAACAAGAGATAGAATGTCTCCAAGAAGAGGGTTTGAAACAATTGTGCTTGTTCCTGTTTCTGAATCACTGATGCTGACTAGTATTGTTCCTGCCATGCAGAGAAGAACGCTCGATAGCTTCACACAGGTGAACTTCTCACCCAAGAATGCTACAGAGACGAAGAAAGTGAATAGGCTAGATGAGCTGCTTAAGATGGTATTTGACTGCAAGCAAAACAAGAACACTCAATATCGAACCAAAACCAGTAAGCAAAAACACAAGGTAGGGAGAACAATGCATAGGTGAAAAGAAATGAAACAAAATGGGTTTGACTCCAAGATGCTTACCGTCACAGTCGTATACTTCAGAGACATATTGAATGTGAGTTGTGCTAGAAACCAGAATGGACATATCAACAGGCTAACCTTGGCCACTCTAGCACGCGTCCAACGCCCTTTTGCATCCAGTTGTTTACTAGTTGGTGTTGGTTGTGTTAATGAATTGGTCTGATCAGGCAATATCTTTTCAGTCTCTTGAAGTTCATAGTCCCGTTCTGATGCTTTGTCATTCTGAGACTCACTCACCTGTTCCGGATTGACTAACTCAGATGAATTCCAACCATTCGTTGTTTTATTAGTATTACAATCACTGAGAAGAATGACTTCCTCTGAATCTCCCGATCTTCGCCCATTGGAACCTTTCTCACTACTACGCCAAACCCACAAACTCCCTACTGTATCCTCCCAATAGCGTGCAATTTCTATTAGAGGTATGTAAATCACAAACAAGGAATTGCAGATGTAGGTGATGAGAAAGGGAGAAACGCCCCCATTCACAACTGATTGAACAATATAACTGGCAGCAATCCAAATAATTGCAACGGCAACTATGTATACCAAACCCAAAGTCCATCTCCAACCTTGATTCTGCATCTATTACCAAACTCAGTGTCATATCAGGTCCGCCACAATATGCCAAGATCTATGTTTCTAGAATCATCCCCATCATCACTACCTCTTTCTAGAATCATCCCCATCATCACTACCTCTTTCTAGAATCATCCCCATCATCACCACTCAGTGTCATATCACATCCACCACAGTCTGTCAATATCCATGTTTCTAGAATCATCACCATCATCGCTACCTGTTCCAGCTATTCCAGGAAGCCTTCAAGTCCAGTTTAAACATCCCATGGTTGCTTTCCTGATTCTGATATACCAAAGGAGGCAAACCTAGACTCTTGTCCCGATCTCTTCAGGTCTTTCAGGAAAATATCTAACCAACAAGTCAGAGGAAACTTAATTAAAGGGATGTTGATAACCCCATATAGAAAACATCAAGCCCTGCATAGCTTAGAGGAAGAATGAGTGAAAGAATGTGAGACCACTAATCAAACAACACACTTGAATCCTGATAAGACACTCCATATTTTTACATGGAACCCACAACATCGCATCAATTCTATTAAGGAAAAATGAAATATATATTCAAGAATATGTTAGATAGAGAGAAAATCAATCTTGAAAACAGAAAACCTCCACATATGTAAACTGATGAAAAGAGAGACATAGGATAACAGAAAAAGCTAATATTAACTGAAAACAAAACCATCCTCATGAAAAAGTAAGAAAAAGTCATATATTTCACATGCGTCCATAAAATTATAGACCTCAAATACTCTACTCTATGGAATATGATATAACCAAAACTTGATTAAAGAAAAAACGAGGAATGGGGATAACAGAATCCCCTTTCACGTGGCTGCATAAGAAAGAACAAGGATTAAGATAAAAGTATATTGCAATGGAAGCGATGTGCATCAAAAGAGAAGCTTTTACTTCAATTAAATGAACATGGATATATTCACAATGCTTAAAGATACTTTCATCACCCATTTATACAAGGTCCCTCTCATCAACTCAACTGTTGATCATATTAACCATTTAGGCATAGTCCATCCACAGTGAGGTCCAATACACCAATAGTGTAGATCATTGAACCATAGGCCCTACCTTACAAAGTGCAAACCCATTAAACCATGCACATCCACAGGTGGAGGATCATATAATATAATGGCTCAACTTGATAAACCATCAAACATACTAATCTTAGTGAATCTGTAAAGCCACTTTTACATGGTCTCAAAAATCACAGTAACCGAAGCTTCCTACCACTGTCAAAAATCATAGTAACCAAAGCTTCCTACCACTGACAGCCCAAAAAGCAAATCATCATCATCATCTATGACTTATCCCGAACTAATTGGGATTGGCTAAATGAATTTTGTTCCATCATTCCACTCTATCAAGAAGAAAATGCCCGGCTTTAAAATGTCAAATTGTCCGGATTTACGAGAAGAAGTTGTGGCCAAAGTTTCACGGCTGCTCCCAACCTGATGCAACCCTCTTTTATCTAGGAATTAGACACACAATGAGAGCACAAAACTCAAACTGGAGGATGAATAATAATACTAAATAAATAAATAAATCTATAAAACAGATGAATCGTAATATAAAAATATCATACAATGCTTCATTGAATTAGTTTGGGTTTTGAATTTATACAAATAGAGGACATGGTTCAGTGATCCAAACACATATGATGGGACTCACCATCAATGGCCCATGAAACAAAGATTCCCAAGATTGAAAAAAAATAAATAAATAATGATAATAATAATCTTCAATATGTGGTCTAGAAATTATGGTTCAAAATGAGAACATAACAACAGTTCACATTCAACAAAAAATATGCCAACTAGTCAATAGGTGGAATCTTACAATCTAGGGAAGCTTCAGTGCATGAGCCATACACAGTGAGGCTCATCTAATCAATGGTTTTTGGATAACTAATCTCTACATATATTTGAAATAATGAATGAAAATAAACACAAACTCACCTGAAGAACACCATATTCTCTCTCTCTCTCTCTCTCTCTCTCTCTCTCTCTCTCTCCTCTCTCTCTCTCTCTCTCTCTCTCTCTCTCTCTCTCTCTCTCTCTCTCTCCTCCCTCCTCCCTCCTTCCTAATGATTGGTTTTGTAGCCTAGGTGACCACTCAAAAATGTAATCCTCGACCCCCACCACCTTATGCGATAGATTTTGAAATCCAACGAGTCTCCTTATGAATGTACCAAGTTGAGAAGATTTTATTGATCAAATGCTCTTGCACATCCAGTTAAAGTGACTTCTATGTGTCAAGAGTCTGTTTGAACGTCACAAGGAAGAACTGGATAATGTAACCCATTTGATTTTATTAGAACATGCCAACCACGATGGAGTATAAAGGATGAATAGTTTTTAAAATGGATTGTGGGCAATGTGTATGGACCAAGGACTAGTGGTCATGCTAATTAACAATATATTTTCCTGTTTTGTTTTCTTGACCATTCTTCGTTGCTTTTATATGATTCTTCTTCTTAGCTTGCAGCTAAGCTTATCAGCTCATGTGCAGCCCACCATGTGAATTTCCCAACCATTCATCTTGAATGTCCCTCCCATTAATGAGCCACATGTTAGAAACCTAAAATTCTTACTTATCATAGAAAATAACCTTTCTATGGACAGTGAGGATCTCTAATTAGTGAGATTTATCCCATGTGACCCATATATTGGTGGGAACTTGAAGATGATCAGCCGGAAGATGAACGGTTTGGATCTTGCACATGCATCTTCATTAGGCAAATGCGGGGGCATGGAGATGGTTGCCTTATACATGCATGTGGATTAGGAAACCTTATAATGAAGTACCTTTGTCTCACTTGAAGAAAAAATGAGCATTATTTTTTTGTTTTATTTTTTTAATTTTTTTAAAGGAGCACTACTAATGTATTTCTTCTCTAAGCATGAGGCTGGGGACAAGATATCACATTGTCCATGGGAGTGGGTGGGAATCCAGTGCATGTCCAAATTTTGGAAATGTGGGTAGATATTCAGCCCACAAGCAATGGTTGGTGGGAGACATTTGGCACACAATCGAGAAACCTTTTAAAAAGAAACAGTACATCCAATGATTACTAATTGTGGTTGAACACATTTATTAGCAAGAAAAATAGCAACAACAGCAATAATAACTAATGAGAGTAGTTCCCCTACAGGCCCTTGTAGAATAAGGGTTGGATGTGGGGCCCATTGTGGTGTGGCACCCAACTTGTCCAAAGATAGTCCCACCATGAAAGTTGGATGACCCAAAAATAGGCGGCGACCATTAGGTGGGCCACACCAAAGAAAACAATGGACAACAATCCCAAAAACTTCCAAATTCATGTGGTGATCCACGTGATGGTTGGATCAGCCTGATTTTTGGGACGTCCAACCTACATTGTCGGAAGACACTTCTGGACAGGTTGAATGGCATACACACACCACAGTGGGCCCCATGCACAACTCTTGTAGAATAAGCCCATTTCATAGGACTTGTGGAGGAACCGGCCTCATAAGAGTATGCTATTTTGGAATGCCTTTCATGGAGGCTTTCATCATAGACCAGGTTATAAGGCCTAAATTCAGTCTAAGCAGAAAATCCTAGCAATCCACTTGGAGGCCTTTGGTCCACTCTGATGCTATTTTGGGATGCCTTTCATGGAAGCTTTCATCATAGACGGTTATAAGGCCAAAATTCAGTCTAAGCAGAAAATCCCAGCAATCCACTTGGAGGCTTTTGGTCCATTGAATACGGACCACTGGTTTATCTTTCCCTTATACGACTGTCTATTTTCAGGCCACTAGTTAGATGGTCAAGATTGCAAACCATGCTTAACTGTTATCTACAAAGCCCCACCTTGGTTTTTTCACCAATCAGTTGAGAACTATAAACATGACTGTCCATTCAGAGCTTCAGTGTGGCCCAATGGATCATCCAACCAGTGCCTCTAATCCAACTGGGAGTATATTCATAACCCAGCAATGCAATATTTTTTTCACTACGCCATCCATGCTTAATAGGGAGCTCAACATTTTGGACCACCAAGATGAGAACATATGCACACGTGTACGGTGGACCTGTGCAAGAGCATCATCCACCACACCCTGCTAGAGTATCCTTAAAATTCCTGAAACATACCATGCTAGAAAGGTGACTCCAATTTCAATCTCACAAAAGATTCGCATGCATTTTCAATGGACAAAGCAACCATCATAGATCTTTGTAGGGGTGAAAATAGGCTTGGATGGGTTGAGGGTATCCAAGCTTCCAGCACAAACTAAAAGCCTAGGACTAAGACTGCCCTATCCAGCTAGGAAGTTTTTAGGCCTAAGTGCAGCCAAGCTAGTTAGTTAAGGAGCTTTGCAGAACTCACAGAACATATCTGGTAAGTGTTGGGTCCCTACTCATGGCTCAGTGATAGACTAACAAGAGTTTCAACGCAGAGGTCATGGGTTCAAGTACCCATGTGGTTTGTGTGGTGTGGGTGTGGGTGCGTGTGTAAAAATAAATAAATAAATCTGGTACGTAATCCCTAGCCGCAGATTCAGAAATGGACCGAAAAAGTCCACAGGCTTTCAGGTCTTCACCTATAGTGCCAGGTTTAGACCTAATTTTGGGCCTACCTTTTTTCAGCCCAATGGATAAGACTCCTGGCATGAATGAAGTTCAGGCCTCGAAGAGAAACAAGCTATGTTTGGGTAGGTCCTATTCTACTCCACACCCTACTCACCACTTGTGCCTCGCTATGCCAGGCAGCCACACAAACTTCAGACTAGGCACCGACCATTTTATTTATCAGGTGTAAAGAGTTCTGGCCTAGAACTGGCCTGAGCAGATGATTGGGAGTAACAAACCAAATGGGACCCACCTGAGGCCGAACCTAAAGCTTAAAGACTTGGTCAAGCTTGATCACACCCATGCTATTAAGTCTATGGACAAAAAAAAATCTTGGGGGACTTTTCATGGTGGAGAAATGAAATGATCATGGTGTATCTGTGGACATCCAAGCAACTAATCCGTGACTCCAGCCATAAACATGACCACTCTCAAAAATTAGGCATGTCCAATGGTCAGGTGGGGCCACACATGTAAAATCAATGAGTTTATTTTAATACATGTGTTGCCCATATCAAATAAGGTCGATTCAAATCCCAACCTGTAAATAGAGTCTTGTGGGTTGGGAATGGGCCTGATTGCAAAGTTCAATTTTCAACAAGGGCAGGCTTGGGCCGGTGCTTTGCAGACTTTCATATTTGGGGTTGAGCCTAGCCTGGAAACAGGTTCGTTTATATGTCAATAGGCATGTTTGCATGTAAAATGAGCCTAATTACTAAAGAGGCTCGGTTTGGGCTCTCTTTGGCCCAAGAAGAATTTGAGAAAATATTCCATCTACAATTTTTTGAGAATTTGTCCTATCTCTATGGTCAACATAGGTTTTTAGACAAGGCATCTGTTAAAGTCCCTTGATATACATTGATGCACAATCCTCTAATGGCTCGAGCTTTTAGAGCAATTGGTTGTTTAACACGGTATCAGAGTAGAAGGTCAAGTGTTCGAATCCCGGGGGTAGCAAATATGCCTCTGTAATATATTCTCCCATAGAGGGCCATTATTTATGGTGTGAGTGTCCCTCCACCCTTGCCTAGTATGTTCCTGTGCGGAGTTCCACCCCACACGTGTGAGGGAGTATTAAAGTCTCTTGATATACATTGATACACCATCCGACTGATAAATTTTTTACTTACCTTTTCGAGCGGTCATCTAGGCTGCTAAACCAATCACCAGAAGAAAAAAGGAAAACATACAACCATTGAACTTCTAGAAAACCACAATCTTTTATTGACAAAACCAAACATTGGAATTTCCAGAAATCCTTAATTATCTGTTCTCTTCAAGTGCTTACAGAGGAGTTTTGAAAGAGCACATATATTTTGCCTTTTTACAAAGAATCCCAACAATTCGGTTTCTTCAAGTAAATCTCCTTCACAATATGTTTCTGTCATGTTTTGTCTTCCTTTTATTTTCATTCATCACATCAAGATATGTAGAGATTAATTATCCAAAAACCATTGATTTGATGGGTCTCGCTACAGATGGCCCATGACTGAAACTCCCCTAGAATGTAAGACTCTAGTCATCAATTGTTTGCCTTTTTTTCTTTGAACATGAACTGTTGCTATGTTTTCTTTTTGAAGCATAAATTTCCTTAGCACCTATTGAAGATTTTTTATTTTTTTTTAAATCTTGGGGATCTTTGTTTCACGGGCCATCGGGCCCATCATTTCATTGATTTGTATCATTGAACCATGTCCTCCACATGCATAAATTCAAAACTTGAACAATTCAGTCATGCGTTGTCTAACTATATTATACTTTACATATTTTCTAAATTTACTTATTTTAATTATTACTATTATTTTCTGGATAGTTAGTGGTAGGAAACCTTTGGTTAATATAATTTTTGGGACCATGTAAAAATGGTTGTACAGATTCACTATGATTGATCTGTTTGATGGGTTTGCAAGTTGAGGCATTATATCATATGATCCTCCACTTGCAATATGCACATTTTAATCGGTTTCTATTTTGTTGGAGCCCATGGTTCAATGATCCGTATTTACAGCCTCACTAGATCTTTGTCAATAATTATGGTCTTGGGATGTTTGCCTCCCATTGCTTGTAGCCATGTTCGAAATAGTCAATCGAAATCTTCAATAGTTTCACCAAAATGAAGCCGAACAGAATAAAATTGATTGCTTATGGTGTTTCGCACCGACAAGAGGAATGAAAGGCATCTTGAAATCATTTGTTGTCTTTGTCATATCAAAATATACAACATCACTAAAAGTTTCATAGTCCATTTTCGAAAAACTATCCACCTAACAACTAGAAGTCAATAGATATTCATCGTCAATCTCAATTGCATGACTGAAATTATCATCTTCCTTGTGCTTATTCCAAAAGTAAGTCAGAAATGAAATGGCTAATCAATAACTAATCTTAATTAACTATCCTTAAACAGTTAATTAACTAATCAACCAATCAGCCATTCATGAATAATCACATCCTAAAGAGAAAAACAAGCCAATCTTTCCTACATCTAATTCAACCAAACAAGAGCTCCCAAAGAGAGAGAGGGGGAGAGAGAGAGAGAGAGAGAGAGAGAGAGAGAGAGAGAGAGAGAGAGAGAATCAAATGCATAATCTGTTTATTTAATCGAAAAGTTGATAAATATTCATGGTCAATCTCAGTTGCATAAGTGAAATTATTATCTTCCTTGTGCTTATTCCGAAAGTAAGTCAGAAAAATGAAATGGCTAATCAATAACTAATCTTAATTAACTATCCTTAAACGGTTAATTAACTAATCAACCAATCAGCCATTCATGAAAAATCACATCCGGAAGAGAAAAACAAACCAATCTTTCCTACATCTTATTCAACCAAACAACAGCTCCGCATAAATCCGTACATTTAATCGAAATCGAAGCAGCGACGGATGAGATTTTTGCATCTATGTGGAGATGATTTTGTAAAATAAATGAGATTGACATGAGCTTTCTTCTGATTGATGATCGAGATGACAGGTTTTTCGGTGAGATTGGATATTGAAATGGAGGAAATCAAAGGATTACCTGATCGGAGATCGAAGAGGAGAAATCGATCTTCTCGGATTTTTTAGGGGTTCTGGAACGAGATCTGGGATTTTTGGGGGGTTTTCAGCGAGCTGAAGGAAGACGATGAGCGATGGAGAGAGGAGAAAGACGATGCGACGGATGAAAGGAAGGACGTCGGCGGTTGAAGGGAGGAATTTTGGTTAAAAGGTCGTTTGAGGAGATTACGTGAATCGTGGAATTACGAAACTGCCATTCTGTGTTAGCTTTGTACCATTTAAAAAAGCCACGCGGATTGCGTAAGTGGGGCCCACCGTGATGTGTATGAATTATCCACACCGTCCATCCGTTTTTTCATCACATTTTAGCACATTACCACACCACAGTAAACAATGGGAATTGAACGCTTGCCATTGAAAAAATCTCGGGAGCCACGGAAGTTTTGGATCAAACTAGTATTTGTGTTTTCAATTCCTCCATCTCATCTCTATGTGACCTTATGAATGGGTTGGATGACAAATAAACATTAACGAGGGCCCTGTGAATGTTTCAACGGTGTAATTCATTGTGCCATTGTTTCCTGTGGTGTGGTCTACTTGAACTTTTGATATGTTTAAATTATCTGATCATGCATGAAATGAGCTGCTATGTCCTAATCTTAGCTCCTAGAACGGATGGATGGAGTGGATTTCTCTAAAACCTCGAGTTAGCCCCACCAAGCATCCTTGCGCAGGATCTTCCTGCCGAAGACTTTAGCAAGTAATCCGCAACATCTAATCCGTCCATCATATGGTTAGTTAACTTTTACTCCCATGGTCCAAAAATAAAGCTGGTGAAAAATCAGGTGGGCCACAACATGCGTAACAAATTGAGAGAGACGAGTAGGACCTAGTTGTTGTTTATACATAGTCAAGGGCATCTTAACGTGGAAGCTGGAAAGCGCGTAATAATTGTTGAATTTTTTCTTAGGCCTAGCTTAACGGGGGAATAGAATGCGCTCCATATTCTTTTTAAAAAAAATTCAAAATTACGAGCTTTCTCCTTCGCACAATGCACCACCCAACTCTTAACCGTGTGGCACTTCTTTGGGCCTACCATGATTTATGTGTTAGATCCACACCGCCCATCAACCTTTTTACATAGTCCCAGAGTATGATCCTAAAAAATGAGGTATATCCAAAGCTCAAGTCAACCACGCTATAGAAAAGTAGTGGGAATTGGACGACTACCATTAAAACCTTCTTAGGGTACACGGTGAAGTTTATTTGTCGTCTAACATCTTCATAAGGTCATACAAACCTAGATAAAGGATAAACACAAAAATTAGCTTGATTAGAGGCTTGTCTCCTATTTTTATTTTTATTTTTATGGTAGTCACCCAACTCCCACTATTTCTTGTATTGTGGCCCACTTAAGCATTAGATCTTACTTTTTTGTTTGTCTTATTCCCTTAAAATGATATGAAAAAATAAATGGACCATGTGGATAAAAATATACATCACCTTACGCCCGCCCACTGTGATATATGTATGTGACTTCACGCACAGTCCATCCATGTTAAAAGCTCATTTTAAGGCATGATCCAAAAAATGAAGCAGCACGAAATCCCATATGGACCATGGCACAGGAAAAGGTGATATTTAACCATTAAAAACTTCTTATGGGCCTCAAAAGCCTTGGATCAGGATGATATTTGTGTGGCCTCTTCGTTTGTGTTTGTTGGAGATTAGGGTGAAAAGTGCCAAAAACTGCTTATACAAATCCCCAAATTCAATGGGGTATTAGGGTCATAGATGTGTGTAGAGCCTACATTTCCCGCATACTAAGAAGCACGAACAGAAGAAACTTTATTGTACATTTCTCAAGTCATCATATCCGATGGGGCCTAACAATGCATTTGGTGCATGGTATTAAATGGGATTAGATGGGATGGAATTGCATTTGGTCCTGTGCCAATTCCACTCAATATTTGGGAAGACCGGAAAAGCTTGGAATTAGATTCGATGGAATTGCATTGGGTCTCATGCCAATTCCACTTAGTGTTAGCAAGTTGCATAGGTCCCACCATGATGTGTGGGCTATATCCACACTGTCCACCCATTTTTCAAGATCATTTTAAAGCATAGGCCAAAAAATAGGTAGATCTAAAGCTCAAGTAGACTCCCACCATAGAAAGCAACAGGGATTGAATACCTTCCATTGAAAACTTCTTTGGGGCCACATAAGTTTTGGATCTGCTTCATTTTTAAGCCCATGCCATAAAATGAGGTTACAAAATAGATGAACGGTTTGGCTATAACGCATGTGTTATTCTCAATAGTTTCAAATGATGGTGGGTATATCCATTCAATGTATCACTGCATTACAAACATAGCATGAAATTAAGCTTATCCCATGGTAACAAGGGACAATCCTAGGCATATGTAATAATTATATTTTTTGAATCATATCCCATCTAATCCTTCCCAATACCATGCGCCAAATAGATACTTTACATTGTTTAACAAAAATAGAGTCACATGAGGCCTTACACATACATAAAAAATTGTAAGAATGTTCAAAATATAAAAGTGGCGGATGCTGCCATTGCACATTGACACTCAAAGCAAGCATCTATGAATATGTACGAGAATGAAAAAAACAACCATTGTCATTGCTTAAAGGGAGGTAAATTCTTACCACATCGCTGAGAGCAAGAAATCAAGTGTGCACGGGTGAAACAAGGGTTTCTTGTTGTTGATAGAGAATATGGGGGAAGATTTTCATCGATCAAGCTAAGAAGAGTCGTTGCTGCTATCATTTTAAAAGAAGAGACGAGGGTTTCAATTTCAATTGATGCCTTCGAAAAGGGTTTCATTCAAAGGATATGAGGTAGATGGGCGACGTGGTTCCAATTAAAAGAGATGCCATAAAATGGAGATGAGCTTACGATTGAAGAAGATACGGTTGAAGGGAGATGAGTTCATGAGCGAAGACGAGCTTATCAATGATGAAACCCTATGTTAAAATATCTTTTGTGAGTTTTCTTACCGATGAGTTATTACTTAGAAAAAAAAAAATTAGCATTGTAAGCTCTTCCCTTGTATGCCTTTTTTTTATGCGCGAAAACTTATGTTATCAAATTAGATTTTTTAGGGTATGGAAAGAGAGTTTTGGACAAAAATACCCCGGTTTTTAAGGTAAAGCAGCTACAAAAAGTAGAGATATTTTAGTATTTATGGGTTCGTTCGTACTGGTAGAAGTCTACTTTAATAAGGTAGGTTTTGTCTGGGTCAAATAAACAAAGGTGGTGGTACATCGGGTCTGTTAAATGTCATCACCACCTCTCTTGAATATTCTGGAGTCTTCCGGAAACTTCCAAACATTTTTGGAAAATTCTAAAATTTTCTAGAATCTTCCGGAAACTTCTAGAGTTTAATGGAGTTTTCTTTACTCTTCTGGAATGTTCCGGATTATGCTAGAACATTCCGGACTATGCTAGAACCTTCCGGATTCTCTTAGAATGTTCCGAAATATAATAGAACTTTATAGGATATTTGGAAGCTTCTAAAACTCTTTAGAATTATATTGATTATAGAACCTTCCATAGCTCCCTATAAATATGAGGAGAGCCTCATTATGTACATACACACAAATACATTAACAAAAGAGTGAGTTCAAGAGTGAAGGCAAGGTGTCCAAGTATTAAGAGCTCAAAAGAGTTTTCCTTGTGTGTGTGAATTGTCATTCAAGAGTGATAGTTTGTGAGTGTTGTAAAGTAAACCCTTGTTGTGTACAAGTATTTGTAATAAATAAAATTACATTTACTTGTCATGTTCAACTCTTCAATTTGGTATCAGAGCAAGTTTTGGTCAGGATCCATTTTCTAAGGAGATCGTGCATAGTTTGGAGACTGTGAAGTTTGTTGGCTTGCTTGGTAAAGGGAGTGATAATCACACCAAGTCACGATGACAGATCTTGTGAACACAACGAGCAGAGTTATGAGGCTTAACAACCACAACTAACAAAGTTGAAGGAGTCGCACTAAGTCCTACCTTGAAGGGTAGGACTTGTGGGAGGTTGTTAATGAGGATGAGATTATCCCACCTCCTAAGAAAAATGTTGAAGTACTCCGAAAGTGGAAGATTAAGGCTGGGAAGGCAATGTACGTGCTTAAGTCAACCATTGAGGATAAGTTACTTAGGCGAATCAAGGATGACGACACACTCAAGATGGCATGAGACACCTTTGCAACATTATTTTCAAAAACAAATGATGCTCAACTTCAATACTTAGAGAATGAGTTAATGTTCACCACCTAAAGAGATAAGTCTATAAGCGAATACTTTATAAAAGTAAAGGATTTATGCTGAGAAATTTCAGAATTGGATCCTAAAGCAAATATTCATGAGGAAAGAATGAGGAGGATCATTATACACGGGTTGAAACCCGAGTATAATGCTTTTATCACGGCAATACGAGGTTGGCCTACTCAACCTACTCTCATGGAATTGGAGAATTTGTTGGCCAATTAAGAAAGTTTATGCAAACAAATGGCTGGAGTGTCGATAAACAAGGAAAAGAAAGCACTCTACTGCAATAATAAAAAAGGCGGACATTGACAGCATAACAGAAAGGGTGAACAAAGTCAGCAGAACTTTGGAAAGTCTAAGAAGAGAGAAGAGCAAGGAAAAAGTCTTCGGACAGGGGGAGTTCAATCCGACAACAACACAAATAAACAACGATCATCCTTATCTCGAAGGTATGATATAAAGTGTTTCAATTGTTGCAAGAAAGGTCACTTTGTAAAAAATTGTTGGTTCAAGAAAAAATCAGCTGAAGGTAACTTAGTGACTTCTAGAAATCACTAAGAAGACAGTGAAGATGGCTGGGACTTTCAGGCATCCTTAGCAATGTCTGAATCCATCAAAGGAGATTGTTCAGAGAATGAGATAAATTTTGATGAACCACTCGAGTAGTCTAATACAGTCACTAACGAAGTAGCTGCTTCCTCAATAGTGGCAGAGACTGGTGAAATATCCCTTGCCGCAGTTTCCAATCAAGCAACTATCAACTACAGTAACGATTGAATCGTTGATTCAGGGTGCTCAAATCACATGACAGGTGATAAGAAGAAACTGTCAAGTTTATCCGCCTACAAAGGAGATCAGGTGGTGGTAACAACTAATAATTCAAGGTTGCCAATAACTCACATAGGTACGACTACTTTCACACCTCGATTTAGCCCTAATCAAGTAAAGTTGCAAGATGTTTATCATGTGCTAGAGATGAAGAAAAACCTGTTGTTGGTATCACAACTGACATCTTTTGGTAATTATGTGGTATTTGGACCGGAGGATGTTAAGGTGTACCGAAACCTTAAACCGTTAGGTACACCCATCATGGAATGACGACGGTTGGAGTCAATCTACATAATGTCAACTGAATCAGCTTTTGTAGATAAGACTAAAAAAAATGAGACTGCAGATCTCTGGCATACACGTTTAGGGCACGTGAGTTATCATAAGCTGAAGATAGTGATGAAGAAGGCTATGCTTAAAGGTCTTCCCCAGCTGGATGTTCGAGAAGATATAATTTGTGCAGAGTGTCAATATGACAAGGCACACCAATTACCATATGAAGAATCAAAGTTTAGAGCTAAAGAACCCTTGGAGCTTGTCCACTCAGACGTGTTTGGACGGGTAAAATAGACATCGGTTAGTGACATGCATTACATGGTGACCTTCATTGATGACTTCTCAAGGTACCTTTGGGTTTACTTCATGAAAGAGAAGTCATAAACTTTATTAAAATTTAAAGAATTTCGGGAGAAGGTCGAAAGTGAGTTCGATAGAAGGATCCGATGCTTGCGAATGAATAATGACGGAGAGTATACATCGAAAGAGTTCTCAAATTATCTAAAGGAGTGTAGAATCCGACAACAATTGACTTGTCCGGGCACTCCACAATAAAACGGCGTTGTTGAAAGAAAAAATCATCACATTGCAGAGATATGTCACAGCATGCTACATGCTAAGAATGTGCCCAGCCGATTATAGGCAGAGTGCATGCAAACGACAGCTATCACAAGCAAAACTAGGCTTTGTCTCACCCTTCAAAAAGTTATGGAACATAAAGCCCAAGGTGAGTTACTTCCGAGTCTTCGGAAGTGTAGGCTATGTATTTGTGCCTGATCACTTGCATAACAAGTTCGATAAGAAGTCAATTCGTTGCATCTTTTTGGGCTATAGCAGTGAAAAGAAAGGGTGGAAATGTTGCAACCCTGCAACTGGTCGGTGCTACACATCGATGAATGTTGTCTTTGATGAAGCCTCATCATGGTGGTCGCCACTAAAGGAGGAGCTGCCAAACTTTCAAGACTTAGAAGATGAACTGCATGAGAAGATAGGAGAGACAAGGGAAGGAGAAGAATCTCCTAGTTCAACTAAGGAGTTGACATCTATAGCAGGAGATGGTGAGCAAGTGCCTAATCTGTTTGGAACACCAGATAAATCGATGAGTCCATGGTAAACTGGAGTACATCAAAGTAGTCCAGAAGAGCTTCGCCCAAGTCAACAGGAGGTTGCGATAGACAATCCAACACTTAGGAGGTCGACTAGACAGAGAAAGCCTAATCCAAGATATGTGGACGCTGCCTTAGCAGAAGAAGAGACCGTGAAAAAGCCAATGACATTTGAAGAAGCATCCCGAAACATAAAATGGCAGAAGGCGATGGAAGAAAATATTAAGGCATTAAACCAAAATCAGACTTGGGAACGAGTTCCAAAAACCCAAGGATGAATAGACCGACGACCAAGTTACAGACATACTCACGAAAGGACTTAGCAATGCTAAGTTCACTAAATTCAGAAAGTAACTTGGCATGGTGACCAAGGCAGAATTGTGAGAGTTGGTGCTGAGGGGGAGTATTAAATGTCATCACCACCTCTCTTGAATATTCCGGAGTCTTCCGGAAACTTCCAGACATTTCTGGAAAATTCTAGAATTCTCTAGAATCTTGCGGAAACTTCTAGAGTTTGATGGAGTTTTCTTTACTCTTTTGGAATGTTACGGATTATGTTAGAATATTCCGAACTATGTTAGAACATTCCGGATTATGCTAAAACATTTCGGACTATGCTAGAACCTTCCGGATTCTCTTAGAATGTTCCGAAATATAATAGAACTTTACAGGATATTTGGAAGCTTCTAGAACTCTTTAGAGTTATATTGATTCTAGAACCTTCCATAGCTCCCTATAAATATGGGGAGAGCCTCATTATGTACATACACACAAATACATTAACAAAATAGTGAGTTCAAGAGTGAAGGCAAGGTGTCAAAGTATTAAGAGCTCAAAAGAGTTTTCCTTGTGTGTGTGAGTTATCATTCAAGAGTAATAGTTTGTGAGTGTTGTAAAATAACCTTGTTGTGTACAAGTATTTGTAATAAATAAAATTACATTTAGTTGTCGTGGTAAACTCTTCAAGGTATATGGTAAAAAATTACCCAAAAACTAAAAAATTAGCAATGTAAACGCTTGTTTTTAAGGCCATGCGCCAAAATGGGAGTTCTTCAATGTACACGCAGGCTAATGTGCCAAAATGTGACACGTGTGTGAGATCTTAGCTTTCTATCGGGTGAAAAACACTTTCAGATATTTTAAACATACAAATCATGACATTTAACGCCTTAGATGAGCCACATCGTATCAGAAGAATGAGTGGACAAAATATCTTGGCCGTTAATTTACTTTGTACGTTGTCTTCTACCTAAAGAGTGAAATTATCTGAGTTTTTAGATAGAAGATCTGAGCATTATTTCCAACCCTCTGGATAGTTAAGATCTACACCCATGTTTCATTCTCACACGTGTGCCTCCGTGTGGATGTGCACATGATGTGGGATCAGCAAACCTCCTCCTTCCTTATTGTAGACCTCAAAGACCCGAATACAGTAGAACCATCTCCCTTAATTCCACCTTTAGAGAAATAATCTGTCAATCAGAGCCGTCCACTTAGTTGAACACATTATCGATGATCTATTTTTAAATATAATACTCATCAGATAATCTCATCCATCAATTTTTTTTTACTTTCATCCGCTTAATTTTGACCCTTAAAAATGTCTCTTTAGTGTCATTGGTTTGATGGCTGTGTTCATATGGATAGAATCATCCATTTAGGGCCCACTAGATGGACAGTCTCGATCGACACGTTACTCTGCCACGTGTACTGTATCAATGCGGCCCCACCATATTCGAGTTATTCCGACTCCACCGTACTATTGAATTAGATCAGAGCCATTGGCTTTCATTTCAAGGAAGTGGAAAGATACGTATCTTTCCTTTTCGGGAAAAGAAAAAGGATGCACCGTTCCATTTTCCTTAAATAGTAATGTTCCTTAGACGCGGCTTTTGTTCTCAGATTCGGTAGTGGCCCCTCGAGTACCTACCTCGGTACTTGTCAGTGCTGGAGAAGCTCTGTGGTCCCCACCACGATGTATTTGTTCTATCCACACCGTCCATCCATTTTTCGAGCTGATTCCAGGGTAAGAGACCAACGATGCGGAAGATCAAAATTTCATGTGGACTACACCACAGATTGAACTCCCACCGTTAAAAACCTCCTGGGGTCTACGAAAGTTTTGGATCAAACTGATATTTGTGATTTCTGTTCATCAAGGTCTGTGTGGCTAAACCAACAGGTTAGATTGTAAATAAATATTACAGTAGGTCCTAGGAAATTTTTAATGTTGGGCGTTCAATCGTAGTGTGGATAAAACGAGCTATTTGATCTGCCTCATTTTGCGACAGTGCCGTAAAATGAGAAAGAAAAATGAATGGACGGTGTGGATAAAACACATCCATCATGATGGGTCCTACAAAGCACATACCAGTACCAACATAGGTACTTGCAGGGTCAGTATGCAATCCGCATCCGAGACGATCTGAAGGTGGAGCATCAAGGTCCCCGTGGATCTCTCCGCGGGCAGATGCACTTATTCGCACGTGCGGGACATCTGACCGTGCATAAAGTGGGCCTGATCATGTACATGACCTAACCCATCAATAAGGTTGGTCCACTCATCAGGAGGGTCACTCTAATATAAAAGAAGGTCACGGGTTATGATCTACCCACTTAGTAATTTCGAGGACCCATAGGTAGAGGTGTGCACGAGTCCAACCGAGTCAGCGCGGCTGCTAGCTGACCTCAGCTTGAACTCGGCTCAGCTCAGCTCTCGAGCCTAATTGGCTAGCTCAGCTCGGTTCGGTCAACAACTTGAGCTAGTTCAAAGTCGAGTTTGCCTGTGCAACAATTTTATAAACATATGGGCTACACATTCAAATTTTCACTGTATATAAAACACAAGCAATGGTTTTATAAATTGAACACTTTATAGGCAACATTGAAATCAAGAAAAAAAAAAAGTATTTGTTTGATGAAACATACATTCATTGCCACCAGCCAACACTTTGTTGAGTCGTTTCATCAAACACTTGGTGAGCAACATTAGTATCAAAGTAACTGAGCCACTCAACTAGTTCGATCTAAGTTGGGTTTGATTCGAGTCGAGTTGAGCTCAAACTAGGTTTGAATTTTTTTCGAGCTAAAAAATCAGCTTGACTTGCTTGAACTCAGATCCAAACTGAGTAAAATCAAGCTTTTTTGAGTCGAGCATTCTAACCGAGCTAACTCGGTTCGTGTATAGCCCTGCTCATAGGTAATGAAATACTAATTTAGTGTGTGTGCATATGAAAAAATAATGATGATGATGATGATAAAATTGCTTCCAACATCGACTCTATCTTGATAGTTCATGATAAAGCAAATAATTAGAAAATCAAACCATCCAATCGTTGGGGCCACCGTGGATTGCACCTGGTTCCAAAAATTCACTTTTTTTTATATGTTTCTGACCATCCCATCCATGGATTTGAAAACAGACGGCTATATAAAAAAGGAGGCCAGGTCTTGGATGGATTAATCATCCAATCAATGTGATTTTCAGGCTACAGCATATCAAATATTTGATGAATGTAATAGACGGTCCGGATTGACTGATGCATCTGTCCAAGTGTCATGATGCAAGCAGAAGCACCATAAGTGCCCCACGTAATGGATGAGAAAATGCCGCTGGGACAGCTAAAAAGGCAGTGCAATTGCCTTCACAGGCTGTTTAGGTGGGCAGCCAGCAACCAGAACAGTAAATTTGATACTCGTCTGCGTATGTCACTTGATACGCGGGCACTCAGAAATTACACGCTTGGCATATAACAACTCGAATTAAAGGTAGTAAATTGTGAAGTTACTATCTCTGAGTCACAGTAAATTGGTGGAACAATCCTGCCCTCTGATTGATGGATGCTTGTGCGCTGAATTAGGATGGGCCATTGGATATTTTTCATCTTAACCGTCCAAAAAATGTTCACCCATCCTGTAATTAGATAATCAAATGAGCATAACTTTCTGTTCGCGCCACATCTGAAGTGGGCCAATATTCTGAACGGTTTAATTTAAATTATATGCATCTCATGAATGCATTATCTAAGTGATTTCTAAGTGCCTGCGTATCATCATCATGCCCTACCAGAGTATCCAAGATTTTCTCGACCTGAAAATAGGTTTGGTAGTAGGATGGCTTGCCTCCTTCTGCTGAACCGTAGGATGATCCGGATCGTTCATCTTGAAGCACCGATTGCAGGTGCCCCACGTGGAAAATCTCACCCACGATAGATCCGGTAATCCATAAAGAGTGAAACAATTCAATGGTCCATCAAAGAAGCATCTAACTCACCTTTAAGCAACGGTTATGCATGGGTCCTTACTTTTGCCCCAGTGGTAGATACACGAGAGTTTCAACAACAGGTAAAGGGTTTCGAGTACCCATGGGTGGTGAAATCCCACTTCCGCGTGAGTGTGTATGCATGTGTAAAAAAACAGCATCCACTGTATGGGGCCACCTTAATGTGTGACTTGGCAGTAATTCAAATAATCCCCAACATTGGTGAGAATCCAATGCCCTGAAATACCAAGGGTTCCTCCACAAGGTTCGTCCAAAGAGGGTGAGTTAGAGCTTAAGATATGGCCGAAAGGCGTAGTTGATGGACAACAAGTGAATAATCCTGTACCACCCCTTGTTGGTCTCTCTCTCGAGGCTAGGTTAGCCAAAAGATGGTTATCAGTTTAAGGACGAAAGGTGACCTTACTTTTTCAGGCCAGGGTAAGAAGGGGGTTAGAGGAAATGCCTCAAGCTAATGTCCGAGTACCAGGCGCTACGACGCTAAAATAACCCATGCTATACTCCCAGAAAAAACTCAACAAAAGGGTACCTGTACCTGAAATTGGCAAAGGTGGCTAGGTAGTATGTGTGTGTGTATATATTTATTTGTTTCTACTTTAAAATTATTTGTCAAAATTGATGGTTGCTATGGATAAAACACATACATTGTGGTGGGCCTAATAGAACCCTGCTATCTCTAGTTAGATCATGGTAGGGGTAGATAAGGTACTACCCTCAACTTGGAACAGGCTATGGCTCTCAGGGGCCACTATAATCTATAGGTTTACTTACATTGTTTTGTTGGGGGCCTTGCACAAAACCTTAGGATCTAGCCCTCCAGAACAAACCAGAATTATGGATAATAAAGCAATGAAAACAATTAATGCATCAATCACACACCACACAAGAGGTTTTTACATGGAAAACCCTCAAAGAGGTAAAAACCACGGGACCTCGTCCAGATCAACAATCTACTATGAAGTAGAACGTTACAACCTTCTTCACTCACGCAGGAGTGGATAAACAATGAGAGAAACAAAGAAAATGGAGAGATCTCACCGATTACGAGGACATAGAAGTGCTGAGATATAGGTTGCGCAGTAAATAACCTCCACGAACATAATCTCCCTTTTATAAGCTTCCTCTCTCTCTTTTCCTCTCTCTCTCTCACATTTGATTGCCCGACACCCTTTAGCAAATCTCTTGTAAAGCTTTAGGAAACCCGCTTGTCATCCCTAGAAAGCCCTAGGAACTCCTATTTAAAGTTTTAGGAAACTCCTTTCTACATCCCAGTTGCGAAAGGACTTGCGATACGAAATTCACGCAAAATCACGGAATGAATCTGCGTAACCTCGACTGGTCGAACCGAGTCTATGAACGGTCGAGCACCTCCTTTGACTGGTAGAGCACCCCGGAGAAAAATAGTCCACAGTCGCTAGACTTTGAGTTGTGCCACGACTCGACTCCTTCGACTGGTCGAAACCAGCCTTCGACAGATTGAGCAGGGCTCACGAACGGTCGACGACGGGTTAAAAAACCCATCAAATCTCTCCCTTTTTTACCCAAGAGGGATCCACCTTCTTCAAACCAGCCAGGTTTCTACAAACCTCAAACTTGCCCTTGAGCAAATTCTTGGTCATCATGTCTGACTCATTATCGTCCGTGTGGACCTTCTCAAGCTGTAACACCTTCTATTCCAAAGTATCCCTGATCAGTGATACCGAATCTCTATGTGCTTCGACTTGGAATGCTGACTTGGATTCTTGCTCAAGTGTATAGCACTTTGACTATCGCAATAGATCACGTGCTCCTCCTGTTTTAGGTTAAGTTCCTATAGGAACCTCTTCATCCAAAGCATCTTTTTACATGCCTCTGTGACTGCAATGTATTCAACCTCTATCGTCGACAATGCCACGACCTTCTGTAGCTTGCTCTGCCAAGAAATCGCTCCCCCTGCAAACGTGAACATGAACCCTGAGGTAGATTTCCTAGAGTCTATGTCGTCTGCCATATCTGCATCTGTGTAGCCCTCTAACACAGGTTTACCGTCACCATAGCATAGGCTCAACCCGGATGAGCCTCTTAGATACCGCAGTATCCATTTACCGCTGCCCAATGTTCTTTGCCAGGATTAGCAAGATACCGGCTGATAACACCAACCGCATATGTTATGTCTGGGCGTGTACACACCATAACATACATCAAACTTCCTACCACTAACGTGTAGGGTATCTTTTGCATTTCTTCCACCTCTGTCTTCGTCTTGGGATACTGCCTGTTGCTCAATCTGAAGTAACCATCCAGTGAAGTACTGATCGACTTCGCTATATTCATATTGAACCGCTTTAGGACTTTCTCAATATACCGCTCTTGTCATAGCCAAAGCTTCCTTCTGCTTCTGTCATGGGTTATCTCCATTCCTAGGATCTGTCTAGCCGGGCCCAAGTCTTTCATCGCAAAAGACTTGCCCAACTCCTGTTTTAGCTTGTCAATTTTCTTTAGAGCTGGGCATCGAGTCAGATCGGATTTGATCCAACTCGATCAGATTCAAAATTTGTAGGTCCTTACCCGAATCCGATTAGATTCGGCACCGGATCTGGGTCATTTAACTCGAACAGATCCGAGCTCTTACTGGCCTGAATCGATCCGAGTATGACCCGGTCAGAAAAACCGAGTTGGATTGGATTAAGTAAGGTTTGGATAAAAAATTGATGGACGGTGTGGATAAACCAAAATAAGTTTAAAATGGGCCCCACATAACTTACTAACGGACGATAGGAGAGATAGCTTGTTGAAGAAGCTTTACACCACAGAGCTTCACACCACGCATACGGATAGCTTCTCGAGGAAGCTTCGCAACTCCCAAGGTCTAGTGGTCGGTGTTATGTGGGGCCCACCATGATGTATGTGTGTCATCCATGCCGTCCATATATTTTTATATATCATTTTATGATATAAGAAAAAAAATGACGTATATCTCAACCTTTAGTGGACCATATTATACGAAACAGTGTTGAATAAATTTTGACCATTAAAAACGTTTTGGGGGCAATAGAAGTTTTGGATCAAACTTATATTTATTATTTCCCTTCATCTGAGTCTTTATGACCAAATCAACCGATTAAATTTCAAATAAACAATACAGTGGGCCTTCGGAGGATTTAAATGGTGAATATCCATTCATTATTGTTTTTCTGCGGTGTGGCCCACTTAAGTTTTATATCCCTATAATTTTTTTTTTCAAGCCATAAAATGACCTGTAAAAATGGATGAACGGAATGGATGAAACACGTACATCATGGTGGGGCCCACAGAGCACCGACCATCAGCCACAGGGGGAGTAGTCGATCTGTCTCCCTACACTAGCACAAGTATAGCTAGCACTAGCTAGCTAGCTTTGAGGACTCGGATTGCGTACTACCCCCGCCCATCCCAAGCTCCGAATGGGCAGTTCCGTGGGTGGGCCCACGCAGATGTATCTGTAAATCCAAACTGTTAATCCATTTTCTCATATTATTTTAAGACATGAATACAAAAATAAGGAATATCCAACGCTCAAGTGGACCACACCATTTTAATGCAACTGACATTTAATGCTTTGTAAATTTTAACGCAACCAAGCTTATTATTTGGTGTGGTCCACCTGAGCGTTGGATATGCCTCATTTTTGTGTTCATACTTTCAAATAATCTGAGAAAATGGATTGACGGTTTGGATTTACAGATACATCAGGGTGGGCTCGCCAACAGAACTACCCGTTCGGAGCTAGGGACAGGCGGAGTAGTACGCAATCTGCGTCCGCTAGGTGTATGCTGGGCACGTGTCGTGCGCAGACGAGCACTGACGCTCCTCGAGCTCTGAGTTGTACGAACGGTTCAAATCCCCGTTACATGGCCCCACATGACCCATTTACTATATCTACACCGTTCATCTATTTGTATTGATCATTTTAGAGCATTATCCAAAAAAAAATAATCAGATCCAAAGATCATCTAGACCACACCATAAATTGCAGCGGAGATGATGATTTTCACCGTTAAACAATTTTTAGGGCCACCATCATGTTTCTTTTCCATCCAATCTGTTCTTAAGGTCACAAAGACCTGAATGAAGTGGAAAAACAAATTTCATGTTGATCCAAAACTTCTGTGAACCTAAAAAAGGTTTCAATGGTAGATGTTCAATACCCGCTGCTTTCCATAGTGTGGTCCACTTAATGGTTATGTTTTTTTTTTTTTGTCCCAACCCTTAATATGATATTGCCAAATGAATGAACGGTTTGGATATAACACATACCTCGTGATTAGAGCTACAGAACTCGCCAGCGTTACACTAGCCAAGCCCCTTCCGTCTTTGAGTTTGGCTTTGAATAGCTGTAAACCAACCTTTCTCTTCCTTTCTTCCGTCCACAACTATCAGCCTCTTTCTCTCTCTCTTCCGTCCACGGCTATCTGTCGTATCTCAGGTATATCTTTCCAACAGAGAAATTTCAAAAATCTAACAGCCGAAAGATAAATATAAAAGAGAGACAGATATAAAAAGAGATAGAGAGAGAGTTGGGGCTAAGTGTATATTAGGCGGGTTTTTTCGGCACCAAACGAAATGTAAAAAATACAAGGATATTTACATCCCTGGGTCGGGTCTGGTCGGACTATTTCAGTCCAGATTTTCGGATCTGTTCTGTCCGGATACACTATTATCCGAACCTGATCCGAAAAATGATCGGATCTAGATGGACATACTCGATCAGGCCGATCTATGCCGTCGGTTCTGTTCGAAACGGTACCGAGTTGAGTCGAATCGGGTCGGATCCGCCGGATCGGGTCCAACATGCCCACCTCTAATCTTCTTGATGTCTTTTTCCCATGATGAGCATGTCATCAACATATAAGAGCAGAACAAAGAAATCACCATCTGAGAACTTGCGCGTGAACACGCAGTGGTCCGACTCCGTTCTGTCATACCCATGCTGTAACATAAACGAATCGAACTTCTTGTACCATTGCCGCGGAGCTTGTTTTAGCCCATATAAGTTTTTCTTCAGCCTACACACCATATGCTCTTTGTTCTTGACTTCGAACCCCTCTGATTGGTGCATGTAGATCTCTTCTTCCAGGTCACCATGGAGAAAGGCAGTTTTAACATCTAACTGCTCTATCTCCAGATTCATACTAGTCGCCAATCCAAGCAACACCCGTATGGATGTCATCTTCACCACTTGTGAGAATATCTCCTTGAAGTCTATGCCTTTCCTCTGACCAAACCCTTTCACCACAAGTCTAGCCTTGAACCTTGTCTGTGAATTCTTCTGCTCAATCTTTTTTCTGAACACCCACTTGTTGCTCAGAGCTTTCTTGCCTTTAGGCAGTTTCACCATATTATAAGTGTAGTTCTTATGCAAGGATTTCATCTCCTCTTGCATAGCTTTCAACCACTCCCCCTTATGCTTGTCGGCTAGGGCCTCAGAATAATCTTCTGGCTCTCCCCCATCAGTCAGCATAATGTACTCATGTGGCGAGTACCTCTTAGACAGCTATCTGTCCCTAGATGACCTCCTCACCTGTGGCTCAACAGGTGGACCAAGTGGGGGCTACTCTCCTGGTCCATCTTCTGAAGGAACTCACTCATCCTCTTCACCTTACTGTACTCCCCCGTTATCAGGCACCACGGGAGGAGTAACTGGATCCATGTCCTGTAGCTCACCTGAACTAGGCTGGTTCTTCTCTGGCTTACCAATGTCTTCTATAAACTGATCTTAAAAAAAAACCACATCTCTGCTCCTGACGAGCTTCCTCTCGGTCGGATCCCATAACCTGCAACCAAACTTTTCATCATCGTACCCTAAGAACACACACTGCCTGATCTTTATATTGAGCTTGGACCTCTCGTCCTTTGGTACGTGAACGGATGCCCTACATCCAAACACCCTGAGATGACTGTATGATGGATCCTGTCCAGTCCATACATTCTCAGGTACTTCTCCATTCAACGGGGCTGATGGAGACCTGTTTATCAAATATGCTGCCGTGTGCATTGCTTCTCCCCAGAACGTCTTGGACAATCTCACATGGACTAACATGCATCTGATTCTCTTTACAATGGTGCGATTCATTCGCTCAGCTATACCATTATGCTGGGGGGTCTTGGGAACCGTCTGTTCATGTCGTATACCCAAGGACTTGCAGTACTCATGAAAGTCGCCAGTGTACTCACCACCATTGTCAGTGCGGATGCGCTTCAATGGTCTACCTATCTCTCTCTCGACCATAGCATGAAACAATTTAAACACACTAAAGACCTCGTCCTTGAATTTCAAAGCATAAACCCAAACCCTCCTAAATGCATCATCTATAAAAGTGACAAATACAATGCCCCACCCAAGGTTTTTGTCCTCATAGGACCGCAAACATCAAAATAAACCAAATCTAATACATGCACTTTATTAACATGAGAAACAGTTTTAACGAATGAAACTCTCTATTGTTTCCTTGATAAACAATCAAAACAGGTTTTAAGAGGTGTACCTGTCACGTTTAGAAGGAGCTGCTTCATTGCTAATAGCTGAAGCCCTTTTTCACTCATGTGGCCTAGATGCCTGTGCCATATGTCAATAGCTGAATCTTTCGCTGCATTCAACCACCCTTACACATACTGACACTTGCCTTGTAAAGGGTGCAACACTTCTTTCCTCTAGCCAAGATCAATGAACCCTTGATGAGCTTCCATCGCCCACCACCAAACCGGCTTTCATAGCCATTATCATCCAACCTTCCCGTCGACATCAAGTTGAGGCCAAGGTCTGGGATATGCCTCACATCCCTGAGAACCAATGTGCATCCCACATCGGTCTTCACACAAATATCACCGACTTCCATGATTTTTGACACGCTAAAATTTTTCATCTTCACAGTCCCATAGTCACCTGACTTGTAGCTTGTGAAGGAGTCCCTGCGTGGAGTCGCATGAAAAGAAACTCCCGAGTCTATCACCCAGTCGGTGTCCTGACTCATAGCCGTGAGACATACATCATGATCTGCAGAAAGAATAACTACAATGTCGCCATCTGAAGTAACCACAGTGGAATCTGATTCATCTTCCTTCCCTTTTCCTTTCTTGTCATTTTTCTTACCACGACATTTATGCTTGTAGTGGTCCTTCTTGCCACAATTCCAACAATCAACATCTTTCCTATTACTCGACTTGCCTCTTGATTTATCTCGGGCCTTCCCGCCCTTTCTGTTCTTTCCTCTCCCCCGTTCCTGTGTCACAAGGGCCTCTTGCTGAGTAGACCCCTGAGACTTCCTCCTTGTCTCTTCATTGAAGAGACAACTAGTTACCTGTCCTATGGATATCTTTTCGTCTGGGGCGAAATTACTTAGAGACACCACCAATGTTTCCCAACTGTCAGGCAATGAACTAAGCAATAGTAAAACCTGCAATTCATCATCTAAGACCATCTTCATAGAGGTGAGTTGGTTCACTATATTGCTGACCTCATTCATGTGCTCAGCTACAGAACCACCATCCTTAAACTTGAGATTCACAAGTCGCCTTATCAGAAAAATTTTATTACTGGCTGTCTTCCTCTCATACAGCCCTTGTAATTTCAGCCATAGGCTAGCGGCTGAGGTTTCCGTAGACACATGGTGGAACACTGAATCATCTAACCATTATCTAACAAACCCTACCACCTTTCGGTCCATCTTCTTCCAATCATCATCAGTCATATCTTTGGATTTTGCTGATATGCCTAAAATTGGAGAATATAGGTCATTGCAGTAAAGTAAGTTCTCCATCTTAGCCTTCCATATGGTCCAGTTAGAACCATTGAGACTGATCATCTTTGATGAGCTACCTTCCATAATTCAAAACCGATCATACTCGTTCAATGAACTTAGCTCTGATACCACTTTATTAGGGGCCTTGCACAAAACCTTAGGATCTAGCCCTCCATTTGGATAATAAAGCAATGAAAACAATCAATGCATCAATCACACACCACACAAAAGATTTTTACGTGGAAAACCCTCAAAGAGGTAAAAACCACGGGACCTCGTCCAGATCAACAATCCACTATGAAGTAGAACGTTACAACCTTCTTCACTCATGTAGTAGTGGATAAACAATGAGAGAAACAAAGAAAACGGAGAGATCTCACCGATTACGAGGACATAGAAGCGTTGAGATATATGTTGCACAGTAGGTAACCTCCACGAGCATAATTTCCCTTCTATAAGCTTCCTCTCTTTCTTTTCCTCTCTCTCTCTCACCTTTGATAGCTCTAAACCCTTTAGCAAATCCCTTGTAAAGCTTTAGGAAACTCTCTTGTCATCCCTAAAAAGCCTTAGAAACTCCTATTTAAAGTTTTAGGAAACTCATTTCCGCATCCCAGTTGCGAAAGGACTTGCGATACGAAATTCGCACAAAATCACGGAATGAATCTGCGTAACATCGACTGGTCGAACCGAATCTACGACCGGCCGAGAGCCACCTACGACCAATCGAGCACTTCCTTCCACTGGTTGAGCACCCCGGAGAAAAATAATCCACAGTCGCTGGACTTTGAGTCGTGCCACGACTCGACTCCTTCGACTAGTCGAAACCAGCCTTCGACCGGTCGAGCAGGGCTCACGACCGGTCAACGACGGGTCAAAAAACCCATCATGTTTATCCATTTTTCATATTATTTCAAAGTCTAAGCTTAAAATTAAGGCAAATCCAGAGCTTAAGTGGACCATATAGTGAGTATTAAACACCCACCATAAAAAATTTATGGGAGAGCCAATGAAATTTTGCATCAAGTTGACATTTATATTTTTTTCTTCATGTAGGTCTATGTGACTTTATAGGCGGGTTGGATTGAAAATCAGCACAACGCTGAGCCTTATTAGGTTTCAATTGTGGGTATCATTATCACCACGACTTCTTTTGTTAAGGTTTACTTAAGACTTGGATCCACTTCAATTTTGAAAGTATATCCATTCTAAGGTCCCATTTGGGAGCTTGGATTTGAAATGCATCGGAATCCAAATCACGATTACAATGGAATCAAAGTGATTTTGAATCCTTATTTATTTTTAGTTGAAATGCATTAGATTGTTTAGAACTTGTATTTGGAGGGCAATGGAATTCTTCGATAAATTGATAGGAATTAAATTTAATTAAATCAATTTTTATATATTAATTAAATCAATATATATGTGTAATATTTGATAAAATTATTGTAATAAACTCATTAAAATATACACTTTGTAAAGAAAGAGGAAATTTCGAGCCTTAGGTGAGCCACAAATGCAAGGATAACAAACAAGCTCATCGATATTTTTTAATCGTTCATTTAGATGTCTAATGTTTGAATGTTTCATATTATTTAATTCATGTGATTTTATTGTTGCAGTGATACAAATCTTTTACATATAAAGGAGACAAAAAAAGCATTTTCTTTGGATTACATGTAATTTCAGTATTTGCCTCCAATTTCAAAATATATAAATTTTAAATACATTTAATTTCATTTACATCTAAGTTGAAAACGGTAAAATACAAAAAAAAACAACTATTTAAATTTGAAATACACTCATTTACCACCAAATCCAAGGTGTCAAACCAACGCAAGGATCAACATGATTAGTCGATCACCGTCTTCCTCAAGGATAATTACTCCCCACCTACAGATCTTCTTAATCCACCAAGAAATAAAGCAAAAAAATAAAAATAAAATTTAATAAATTCGTAAATTGGTTGGTGAATCAATTAAACGAATTCTCAACCCTTTTAAAGAAGGATACCAAACCATGTGGGAGAAATCAGAATCAAACTAAAACTAAAACTCTTACTATAAATAGTAAACTTACTATTTATAAACAATGTGATGTACAGGGTTTTTGGCCAAAGTAACTTATTCTACCCCCACAATTATATATTTTAGGTCTCAACTCATTCCAGATGGGCAAGATGCACTTGATTTTAGATCCGACAATAGTTGTCTGCACCTTTTCTGATCCATCCTGGCCATGAAGCCGTCCGCGACCCGCACTGCATAAAAAAACGTGATGTAAAATGTAATTGAAATGGATGAACATTGTGGATGAATACATGCATCACGGTGGACCCCTCAATGCCGCCTCCCCCTGTCGGATATAATTGGACGGTCCAATCAAATCCCGCCACCTAAAAAGGGGACGGTTGGGAAGTAACAAATTGGCGTCCGGGGCAGATGGGGAACGGACTGGCTACTCCTCCTGACACCAGCCAATGGCTGTGGTTGTCGGTGCTCTGTGACCCACCATGTTGTATGTGTTTCATCCATGCCATTTATCTATTTTTAAAGATCATTTTACGACATAAGACCAAAAATGAGATATATTCTGATCTGAAATGACCACATTAGAGGAAACAGTGTTGAATGAGCGTCAACCATTAAAAATATTTTGGGGCAATAAAAGTTTTAGATGGAGATGATTTTTTGTTTTTGCCCCTTCATATGGGACTGTTTGATGTAATAACAGATTGGATTTTAAATAAACATTACATTGGACTTTATGAAGATTTTAATGATGGATATCTAATCGCTATTGTTTTCATGTGGTGTAGTCCACCTGAGATTTATATACCTCTCATTTTTTATATAAATACCTAAAATAATCTTAAAAAATTGGATGAATACATACATCATGGTGGCCCACAGAGCACCGACCACAGCCACGGGGCCGGTGTCAGGGGGAGTAAATCCGTTTCCGGGCAGATGGGGCAACCAGATCGTCAAGCCTATCGCTGGATTGTCGAGCCTGCAGGGGACAGCCACGCTGACAAATCCCAACAGACAGAAGAGGTTTGATACTCTGTCTGCGAATGACACTTGATGCACGGCACTTAAAAAATGATTGACGTAACATATATAAACTCGATCTAAACCGATTAAATGGGGAAATATTTTCATTAACTTACATTCCAAAACTAATATTGGTTTAACAAATCTCATCCCTTGGGGATTGCGTATTTATTATTATTTGCCGTCCAATAAATGTCAGCCAATCTGATAGTTATATGCTTTAATAAATGTAACTTAGTCATTATACACCTAAGATGATAGGTATGATTTAGGCGGTTTAATTTGATTTTTAATATGACTTATGTGCACTTTTTAGTAATTTCCAAGTGCCTGTGTATCATCCATCGCACTCCCTCGGAGTATCAATTTTTTTGAGCAGCAGAGAAAAGGCCACTGGGGTCATTCTCATCCCGCGGAGTACCCCTTTTGGGAGCGGATTCGGTGGGGACCGGCCTCACTCAACGCTGTGGGGCCCACCGTGATGCATGTATTTCATATTCACGGGAAATGGATTGGCAACTCCCCCTGCCACCGGCCAATGGCTAGTGGTCGGTGCTATGTGGGCCCCACCATGATGTATGTGTTTCATCCATGCTGTCCATCTATTTTTCTATATCATTTTATGGTACGAGATAAAAAATGAGGTATATTCCAATCTCAAGTGGACCACTTTATAAGACATTAAAAACTTTTTGGGCATAAAAGTTTTATATCAATCTAATCTTTGTTTTTTTTTTTTTCCCTTCATCTAGGTCTGTATGACCTAATAACAGATCAGATGTCAAATAAACACTACAGTGGGCCTTAGGAGTATTTTAATGCGGATGTCCAATCACTATTGTTTTCCTGTGGTGTAGTCCACCTAAGATTTATATCCCCCTCATTTTTGGGATCAAGCCCTAAAATGATCTTTAAAAATGGATGAACGGCATGGATGAAACACATATATCATGATGGGGCCCATAGAGTACCAACCACCAGCCACCGGGCTAGTGGCAAGGGCAGTAGCCAATCCGTTTCCGTATTCACGGATCTCATTTTAGTGAATGGTTAAAAAAGTATAGCAGATCCAAATCTCAGGTGGACCACACCGTATAAAATAATAGTGATGTAACGCGGGAAAAAACAAATGCTAGCTTGATTTAAATTTTTTTAGCCCACAAGAAGTTTGTAATCATCAATCAGCACTTTTTCCAGTGGTGTGACCCACTTATGATTTGGATCTTCTTAATTTTTGGTTTCATGGCCTTAAAGGCCCGTTTGGCCGGGCAGAATGGAAGGGATTGGATGGTATTGGAAGGGATTGGAAGTTAAATCTCGGGATTGGTTGGGTGTGCCAAACAGACTGGGTGATCTGATCCCGGGACATGACAATCCATGGATCTTAAGACAATCCACTGATGACACCATCATTACCTTTAAATCTCATCCAATCCACCCTAATCCGTTCAAATTTGCCTGGGACGTGTTAGGTTCGAGGGATTGGAAGGGATGGGAAGGTTTAATCTCAGGATTGGCCGGGCGTGCCAAAGAGACTCGTTATAGCAATCCCGGGATATAGCAATCCCATGGATCTTAAGACAATCCACTAACAACACCATCATTACCTTGAAATCTATGCCATCCACCCTAATACCATTCAATCCCTTCCAATCTACCCGGCCAAATGGGCCCCAAGGGCCTATTTGGCCAAGTGGATTGGAAGGGATTGGAAGGTAAATCTTGGGATTGGCCGGGCGTACCAAACAGACTTGGGATTCTGATCACGGGATATAACAATCCCATGGGCTTGCCAGCAATCCACTAACATCACCTTCATTACCTTAAAATCCATGTAATCCACCCTAATCCCATTCAATTTTGCCTTGGATGTGTTTGGTTCGATGGATTGGAAGGGATTAGAAGGTGCAATCCCGAGATTGGACGGGCGTGCCAAATAGACTCGATGATCTAATCCCCGGATATAGCAATCCCATAGATCTTACACTAATCCACCCACGTAGCCATCATTACCTTGAAAATAATGCCATCCACCCTGATACCATTCAATCCCTTCCAATCTGCCCAGCCAAACAGGCCCTCATCACCTTAAAATCCATGCCATCCGCCCTAATACCATTCAATCCCTTCCAATCCAGCCAGCCAAACGGGCCCTTAGAAGTTCCCTGGAACAAAAGGTCTAATCAGATCATAACTTGAATAAAACTCATCCAAATGGAATGAAATTATTTACATATGGTTCCAATTCAGTCAAAATACGTGGCCCACCAGATGTGCGGACCGTCTTATTTCCTGGATACGCTAACCAAGAAATGGGTTTATGTTGATGAGTGGCTTGGATACAACACACGTATGCCGCAATGGCACGTTTTTCCTTCTTTGACTTGGCAAGTAGATCGTCTGGTTTAGTGGCGGGAGTTATTTGGTACTCTGGTCTCTTACGACTCTTGATATGCGGGCACTCTGAAATTGCATACGAGGCATCCATTAAAATCTCGAGAACTCATATCAGGTGATGTGAGCTTAAAATCTGAATGGTCCATGTTACGAAGAACCATATAAAACTTTCGTGGCTTAACTTTTAATCGGACTCAAAACTCTGATGGGCCATTGAAAAATAAAATAGCTTTCTTCTTTGATTTGCCTCTTTCTTTTCTACGGCTTATTAAAATTTTGGATCAACTTGAAAGTTGGACACTGAGGGTTTTATGGAATGCCACATCACATGGACGGTTCAGGTCTTGGGCCCATGGCATGTGTGCAAAGGTATGCAGGTGAGCATGACTCTAATTATCTATCCAGTACAAATCATTGGATAATTTTCTTTTTAAACAGTTAAATTAAATAAATGGCCACCAATCCAATAGTCATATAATCAAATAAGCCTCACATCTTGCTTATTTATTTCATCATTGGTACTTAACATTGCATCTTACAACTACCTAGTATAAATGTATGTTATGTGGCTTGCCAATCTAATTGAATTCTTTCCATCGGAAAATTGTGCCAGTTGATTTGTTGCTAGGGGTGTACATCGAGTCGAGCTGGCCTCAGCTCAACTTGGCTCGGCCATTAGCTGACCCTAGCTTGAACTCAGCTCGGCTCGATCCTTGAGCCCGACTAGCCAGCTCAGCTCGGTTCGGTGAGCAACTCAAGATAGTTTGAGCCGAGTTCCCTTGTGGAACATTTTCACAAACACATGGACTACACCTTTAAAATCTCGTTGCATTTAAACAGCAACAATAGTTTTACATGTATTTTATCAAACACCTTTTAAGCAATATAAATTTTTTTTTTTAAATGGTATTTGTTTCATATACATACCTTCCTTGTCACCAACCACACTTCGTTAAGTTATTTCATCAAAATCTCGGTGAGCTACATCAATATTAAAGTAACCGAGTCACCCAACTGATTTGATTCGAGTTCGATTCGAGTTGAGTCGAGATGGGGCCAACTCGAACTTAGCTCGAACTCATTTTCGAGCTTAAAAAATCAACTCAAATCGGCTCGAACTCAGCTTCGAATTGAGTCGAATTGAGCGAGCTAACTGAGCTAGCTTGGTTCATGTACACCCCTATTTGTTGCTTTGACAAGTAGCTAGAGTGGATTATCCATCTCGAATCTAAGCTCGTCAGAAGCTTTGCATTCAACACATCAATTCACACATGTTTGTATCATCTGTATATAAGAACTAATACCCAACCCTAAAAAATAAGTCGAAAAAGACCGTATGACAGTACACATAGAGTATGCCCCTAACACCTTCCCTCCCTATAGTCGTGGCCCCTTACCCTACGTCTCTGGCCACATGATCATCCTATGAGTGAGATCTTCAAATATTCTCTCTTAGTGTTTTTATAGGGTCGAATCAACTATAAATACAAGAAAATCAACTAATAACAATGGTCAAACATAATGTCTTTTTAATTACAATGTGAAAAGCTTTCGAAAGATGAATCTGTGAAAGCAATGAGTGGAATCCATTTCAGCTATACAGGTCTCTAATCTAGGTTGGATGAATGGTTTGGACAAAACTTTCCATTATTTGTTTTTTCAAAGAGATGATAAATACACGGTAAACAGTAATTCCAAATATGTGTTTGAAAATTCATAGCAATTCGTGTCTTTGAAATTGGTTCAAAAGAGGTAATTTTAATTTTTGAACAGCATAATAATGCATATGATATATCCATTCCGCCCATTTATTTTACTACAATATTTTGAAGCATGAGACAAAAAATGAAGTACTCAAGTGACCCACGCCAAAAGAGATAGTGGCCTTACAAAGGTTTTTAACGGTCAGTATTCAATTTCCTTTTTCGTATGACGTGGTCCATTTGAGTTTTAGATATGTCTCAATTTTTTACTCATGCTGTAAATCCAATTGGAATAATGGATTAACAATGGAAAAAAGCAAAATGAATCATAGTGAGACCATAGGTATTTTGCAATATTTTTTATTTTTGTCTAAAAAGTAAGGAGTCAAATCAGGTAGGTTATAAATGCACTTGAAAATAATTATTATTGTTTTACACTCTATTTACCATTTCACCCAAAAATCAAACATGCCACGTCGGGTTTAGGAAAATCAAAGTCAAAAGTGGAAACTCTCTTCCACTCTGTCGTACCCTGTTGATTTTGGATCATGCTGACTTTTGGGCACGGAAAGTTTCATGAGTTTGAAAGAGTTCTCACCGGCTTTGGTGAACTGATTACCAGGAGAGAAATTCTCCCATTCAAACAGCGGCGCATTTTAAATGCATCCTACGGCTAAAAGCACACTAAATAATCACTGATTTATAATCAACGGAGTATACTTATAAACAAACTTAATTAATTTAATACGTTATTGTTAATAATAATTTAACTCCATCATGAAACATCATAGAATAAAATATTTCAACGGTTTGGATTAAAATATTAAACACGCGTTCATAGAAAATGCTCCTGCGTATGTACTTACACACTCCGTCAGTCTATCAATTGGGCGGTGGGATTAGAAGGGACTCGGTGGGATGTGATTCATCCTGTGCCAATTCCACTTCATGCTTGGGAAGAATGGAAAAGCTTGAAATTACATTAAATGAAATTGCATTGGGTCTCGTACCTTGTTAGTAAGTTGTGTAAGTCCCAACAGGATGTGTGGGCTATATCCACACAGTCCACCCATTTATCGAGATTATTTTAGAGTATGGGCCAAAAAATCAAATAAATTTAAAGGTCAAGTGAACCCCACCATAGAAAGCAATAGGAATTGAGTACTTATAGTTGAAAACATCTTTGAGGCCACATAAGTTTTGGATCTACCTCATTTTGAAGCCCATACCATAAAATGAGTTTACAAAACAAATAAATAGTTTAGATACAACACATGTGTTATTCTCAATAATTTCAAATGATGTTGGGTATATCCGTTGAATGTACCACCGTATTATCAACTGAGTATGTCATTAATCTTATCCCATGGGAAAAGGAAATAATCCATGCCATGGGTAATAATTATATTTTTTTAATAGCATCCCACCAAATCCCTTCTAATCCCGCCGCCTAAACAGGCCGTTTTTTGTGTCGTCGTAAGAGATCAAACCAACGTCAGCTACTTTGATCGCTGTTAATCCTTACTTTCCTCGAGGTTTTGGATATCCCACACGTGAACATGAGGAGACCATCTACACGCGTGTAAATGTTTCATCATGATGCATGCGTAAGAGATCAAAACCATCCATCAGGTGTTTATCTCAATTATTTTTATATGATAAAAAAATTAGTAATAGTTAGTGATCATATGGGCAGAAATAGGTAAAATAAATGGGCTAGTTATTATTTTAGGACGTCCATGTTTTTCATATTAGATCGGAAAACTTGATCAGTGTATATACATGAATTTTGTTCCATCATATATAAATTTTGGGAATGATCTTCTGGACGGTGCGATTTTCTCACACGATTATAAAATTTTCACACGTGACGGCGTGTAGATGGTAGGTCTCTGACTCATGCGCGTGCGATCAAACCTCTTTGTCGTTCTGCTGACGACGTTGGAAATAACCATATCCGGCGCGCAGTTACACCCTCGCGCACGATAGCTTTTCCCGCTAAATTTTTAAGTTTTACTAGCGCCTTCAGCGCTCCACTCCCGAGCTTCAGAATCCAGAGAGAGAGAGAGAGAGAGAGAGAGCGAGCTCTACAAAACCACCTTTCACTCCAAATCGATTATTCCAGACCTCTACAAAACCGCTTTTCTCCCTCCAATGAGCTTCCAGCTTCCATGTATTGCTATTGGAGTAAGAAGCCGGCTTTCTGAGCTCTGAACAAAACCGGCTTTTCTCCGACTCCGGTTTTGAAAATTGCGAATAAAAGACGTCTCTTTCATTTCGTTTCATTGTCATTTTCATTTGCATTTCGTTTTCGTTTCATTTTTTAAAATCTTCTTCCTTCTTCGCCTTCTTCTTCCCTCGAATGTTTCAAAGAGGAGAAAGAAAAAGTAAAAGCTTGTAAGAGATCTCTCGATTTCAATCGGTGAAGGTTTCGGAAAGGAGAAAAGCGAAGAGATGCAGATAAAAGGTAGAGTTTGGAAGCTTCGATCCCGTGAGGCCCGTGAAAATGCCTCAAAATCAGCAGATTTCCGCTTTCCTAACCCGATCTCCAGATCAACAGGTGGAGAAAACGATCCCAGATCACGGGAAGAAGCATTGTAGAGTTGGATTTAATGTGGAAAGTGACAGAGGAGCGTCTCCGATTGTGACAGAGGCCTCGATTGGGCAGAATCTGATCGGATCGGATCCTTTCACGAGCCGTCCTTTCCAGATATGGAAAAAGGTCGGATCTTTTGGTGATCGGAAGCTGAACCACGCTGTTTATCTTCGGTTGAGGGGCAGTGATGAAGGCCGGGGGGTTTCGGTTGGGACGGATATGATTGACGCCCAGGATCGTGCTCCGGGCCGTCAGTCCTCGTTGCAGAGGCTGTCGAGCTATGCTGGGAGCCTGTTTTCAATGGTGGATGGGAGTTCGCTGACTGATGCAAAGGATTCAGCACCGTGGAAGGGGTTACAGGGGGAGGGAGGATCGAGAGAGGAAGGGAGTAGGGAGAATTGGGTGCAGAGGATGAGAGAGAGCTACTGTTTACAGCTCACTCTTGCAGTTCGCCTCACATCACAGGCTTCTCTGGCAGAAGAGATGCATCTTTTGCAGGACGGCGTGCCGGAGATTTGTGGCATTTCTTCCGATGCCGAGAAGGTGTCATACCGCCTTTGGGTATGGTGCTGAAGTATTTTGTTCTGCGAGTAATTGTACAGGTGGGCCTACCTTTCTATGGTCCAGGCTATTCTTCGGCTGGGAGCCATCATGGATGGGTCATGCTCCAAAATTCTCCTCATCAGAAAGAGTTATGCACATGATTGCTGGAGTTTCTTTCTTTCCTTTTCTTTTTCCTGGGAGTGGACCATTGGCAAAACCATCCATTTGCGGTCCACTAATCTGACAGTTAGGAGAGTATGTTGGAGGGCATAGGCCATCTTTCATGCCGACCAGAAAAATGATCTGGACACCAGCAAGGTGGGACCCATCTGGTAAAGTTTCTAGGCCAAATTAGAAATGGCATTCTGTTCGGTTTAGCATCATATGATTCATCATGCTTTCTTCTTTATCTGGCTTTTTTGATTGAGAAATTGAAGTTTGCTATCTCTATTTGGCTTTTGATGGTGGTATTTAAAGGTGGAAAATATTGAAAAGAAGGCAGTTTATTTGTTCTAGTGTGGCATGCTGGTGGTCCCCCGTCGAAAGTCAAGGCTAAGTGGAGACTAGCATTGCTTGCGGGTCTGTAGTCCATTTGGGGGGGGGGGGGGGAGAGAAACAATTGCTGTTTTTGGAATTTGATTCCTTCTTTGGGCCAGATTGTTTCCAATGTTTTTTGCTGATTAGGGAGTGGGAACTTTGATTGCGCTGGATTTTGGCATGCCCAGTTGTTATATTTTTGTTTGTTTGTTTGTTTTTTTTTTTTTTTCCCTTGTGTTCTGTTTTCTGGCCTTTTAATAAAATTATTTTCTTTCAAAAAAAAAAAAAAAAGAAAAAAAAGCAGTTTATTTGCCAAACATGCATGCTTTTGATTGGGAGGATTTCGTGGGTCTTCGACTTAGAATTTTGATTCGAACTACCTTGGGAATAGCTTGCAACTACAATCTAAGTGCTGCATCATGATTAGTAATAGCTTGCAACTAAATTTGAGTAGGTGAACTTGCATTTTAAGTTCTTGCCATGCTTAATTTCTGGCTCTCATGACTCAGAAAGGTTGTGGCAAAATTCAAGTTTCTTTTTGTTTCATTTTTTAGAAAATTCAAGGAAAAATTATGTGGTTTTGTTGGGTTTGGTGTCATATGAAACATGTTTCTTTTGTTTGCCTATTTTTTGTTGCCTAACAATTTTACACACAAATCCTGCGGTCTTCGGATGTTATTTTGGGTGTGTACTTTTGCGAGGCAAACAGAGCAGCCAGTAGTCTTGTAAAAGGACGTTCTACAGAGTTTATATGTATCTATTGGCATTTTAGGCCTTTTGCAATGAAGCCGTCACAATTTATACAAACATAGTTTTTTTTTAAAAAAAATACTTTCAAATATCTTGCTCAGATGTTACCTAAGTGCCTTTCACCAGATCAAATTCTGTGGGCATTTCTTGTTAGTTTGGTAGCAATCATTGTCATGGCCACATCTTTAAGAACGCCATTGGTATCTGTGTGATTGCCGTCAAATGATCAAAACACATGAGAATTGTATTCATAAGGGCAGACAATTCCTACTACCTACCTTTTGGTGCAGACAAAATAATGAACATACACATGCATTCAAAACGCTAATCTGATTTGGTTCCCTTTGAAGAATTCTTTTTTTCTCTTTTGCCCCGAAATATGAGCGGAATTGAATGACTGATTTTCCTGACAAACTGATAATTCAACCACTTAATGGTTTTTATATATATGCATTTGCCTATGAGCTACTTTAATACGACTCTGAGATGTATGTTTAATATTCTTTACTTGCAGGTTAATGGATGCTTGTCATATTCTGACAAGATATCTGATGGGGTCTATAATATTCTGGGAATGAATCCATATTTATGGGTGATGTGCAATGAATTGGAGGAAGGAAGACAACTACCTTCTTTAGCAGCACTTAGAGCAGTTGATCCCAGCGATTCACAGATGGAGGTGGTCCTTTTTGATAAACGTGAAGACATATGCCTTAAAGAGCTTGAAGATAAAGCACTAGAACTTTATTATGGTTTGGGGAATACATTGAAGTTAGTGGAGAAACTTGGCCAGCTTGTTTCTAACTTCATGGGGTAAGACCTCAATTTCAGGTATGCAGATTAAGAAGCATGTCTTATTTGCTCATTCAGTTCTAATGTATCAAGTTTGTCGGAATTTGAAGGGGTGCCTTTCAGATGCAGCAGCGTGATCTGTACATCCAGTGGAAATTATGTAGCAAAAAATTGAGAGATTGTCATCAATGCATTGTGCTCCCTGTTGGTAGCCTATCCATGGGACTTTGCAGGCATCGGGCTATTCTTTTCAAGGTGATTGTGCTATGCTAAAGGGGTTGCCTCGACTATTTTTATATGTTTATATTTCATCACCTGTCTTCTTTGAGCATCTGTAATCCTGAGTTTGTAATTGGTTAGGAACTAATTCCATACTTATGACATGACAATGGAAGTCCTCGGAAGTAAAAATTTGGACGTTGCCCTTCCCGCAAGATTTAGGGCTTCTTTGCATGCGCGTGGCTCCTATCAAATAGAATTGCTTTAGCCAAATCCATTTTGTTTTGAGTGGAAGACCGAAAAAAACAGATTGGAAGAGGCACTTTTTATGCCTTTCAGCTTCAGACTGGATACCTTTTAGATAAACCAAACATCCATATATTTGTTTTTTCTGATCAAGATCCCTTCCAATGAGAAGGCAAAAAAGCAAGGTTTTACTGCTGCATGCAAACAAGCTGACTCGTGTAATGATAGCAACGATATTGCAGCTAAGAGCATTTACAGGAAGCATATGGCACTTTGGTTCATCACTGATGCAATAGACCAAACTGCCATATGTGTATTGGCATGTCTGTTGCGTCAGCAAGGACTAATCTTCCGTTTAAGTCTTCTTGTTTGCCTGGCAGATAGGTTTTTTAAAACTCCTTTACTATTACCTACCTGCTGAAAAGGTGGGATTTTATGAAATACACATGTGGGTATCTTTTCTATACACTTTAGATATGTGGGTATCTTTTATGAAAAGGTGGGATTTTATTTCTTGAATCATTTCTTATTCTTTGATTAATTTGAAGTGAGGTATAGGCTGATATTATGTGGCGATGTTGCCCATGCTTAAGATTCTGTATTTGTCAGACAGGTCCCGCGGCTCCTGCCTCAGCTGGTGTGGCATAAGGTCTAGGAACTATATATCTGTTGTTCCCAAATCCCAAGCTCATAGATTGAAATGTTAAAATTGCATGGACGTGTCTTAATTTCTACAAATTCATTGATTGCGCATGCCAAGATGAATTATAAGAGTTATGAGCAGAAGATATGATGCCTTTCATTCTACCATTTAAGGATAAAAACTGGTTGTTGAGTCAAATTAAAGTGAGGTAGCTATTTATTGAGGATAAGACTTGGGTCTTGGGATCATAGAGAAGTTCTGTATCTAACTTATTTTATGTGGGCTGTATGACAAAACCTTGACAAAACATGGTATTGCTTTATCCAGTCTGCTCATAGTTCTGTTTATTCTTCACGGTCCTTTGTGTGCAAAAGAATAAGAGGTTAATTTCATTAAATGGTTCACCACAGTACATAGGACTAAGGAGGTAGCAGGTTTAGTAAATATGATTCAGAATGGCATGGGGACACTGATATTTGTGAGTCAAGAACTGTGATCTCCAGCTACCATCAAAACAAAGCTTAACAGCTGACGATGCCTGTGAATGTTATAGACACCATGTCTGGTATTACCTGTTGATATCTGTATCTTTCAAATGCGTATGTCTGTTTTTGTGCCGTTTTGTAGGATAGAGCATGCCGAACGTAAAATTTTAGTTGTTGATTGACTTCTACGACTAATAGAAGTAATAGTTGACATCAACAACTCTATCTTGGTGCTACATTAAGGTAGATGAATTCCATTCTTGCATCTTATTATCAATTCTTTTAATTTTCTCATCTTTAGTGGGAAATAATCTAGGAGTTCATGACAGGCAGATCATCCTTTTTCGTAAGTAAATATCTGTGTTCATGACTGGTTGTGGATTATTATTTTTCCAGAAGTAAAATTCTATAATCTATGTCAACAAAACTTAACAATTTAAGTTAAAGCTGAGAGTTCTTAAAGCGGATATGCATTCTGATCAGGGATGCATGGGTATCACATGGGCATGCAAGTCAGTTAGAAGCATTAAGTGACACTACTCACAATAATATAATGCAACCCGTTAAGGGAATTGTACCCACAGCCAGATAGTGAGGTATTTTTGGATTACCATGTTGAACTTGAGAAAATAACAGATGCTTATGGGTCATTTCTTGGGACTTGAGAAATATCTCCTCCTCCCCAAACTGGATAGTTTGCTCCCATGATTTATTACATGTTGTGCTGGACAAGTCTTTTTAGATACAGGAATTTAGGAGCTCTCTTATGGTACTTATTATTTATTACATTATTCAGTATCACTAAATGACGGTTAGTAATTCTCTATCTGCCTAGGAGAAGTAATGCAGGGGCATTTTCACACTGGGCTCGAGTGGGGTCGCTTGTAGGATGCAGGGGCACACTCGGGGTGGGTGCGGCCCACGGAGGAGGTCTCGTGTTCGAGACTCCTCACCAGGGGTGATTAATGCGCATTTCACACCGGGCTCGAGTGGGGTAGCCCGTGGGATGCGGGGACACGCTCGGGCTGGGCAGCCCATGTGATTTGGGGCCCACGAAGGGGGTTCGGCCGAGGTCTTAAAAACCCATGAGATGTGGGCCTGGGCTATGAGATAAAGGGATTAATTCGCCATACTCTAACAGTTCAAGCTTTTAGAGCAAGTGGTTGATTGTCCTGCATCAAATTTGGTATCAGAGCCTAGGGTTCTTGTAGGGGAATTCACCACATATTTAGGGTTTAGTTTATTTGAGTCTGTCATGCATTCAGTCCATCATATATAGTTGAATTTTAGTAGCGGTGTGTTATCGCCTTCATATAGAGTCTCATAGGGTCATTTAGTTTTTTTAGATGCATATAGTTGCCATAACAGGTCCTTAGGTTGAGTTAGCCTGTGTATGCCCACATGAACAGGTCGCGGTTTTGGTTTGCACCCTACTCTAAACATGGAGCAACTACAAGAATCAATGGCCAAGTTAACCCAGCAGTTTGAGTTTATGTCTAAGCGCTTGGAACAACGCATGGATCAACGCCTTAACCAATTTGATGATCGCGTTACTCAAATAGAGGCCTCCCTCAGGGCAAACCCCACCATTGGGGAAGATGCCCATTCTCAAGCAGGTGGTCAGGAGATTAGACAAAGGAATGGAGGCGGCCAAGGAGTTGGTCATGGGCGCGCACTTTGTGCACCCGCCCCGTGAGGATATCATGACCAATATGACCCAGATGCGCAACTCCTCAAGGGAGTTAGAGTAGATGCCCCTACTTTTGATGGCCACTTAGACCCTAAAGATTTTTTAGATTGGTTGGTGGATATGGACCACTATTTTGAGTGGTATGATATGTCGGATGCTCGACGAGTCCGATTCGCCAAGATGAAGCTTGTGGGTCAAGCAAAGAGGTTTTGGGCGACGGTTGAGCGAAAGAAAGAAAAAGCGAGGGAACTCCCAATAGTCCATTGGGGCGAAATGAAAGAAACACTTAAAGAGAAGTACCTCCCTTTTTCTTATCGCCTGCGGTTGATTGAGGAGTGGCAATCTCTTCGACAGGGTTCCATGAGTGTTGCTGATTATATTGAGAAATTCGAAGAGTACTTGACCTGTTGTGAGGTTGATGAGGACCCTGTACTCACCCTTGCTCGTTTTAAAACCGGCCTCCGTCCTGACATTAGGAGAGAATTGCTCGCCAAAGACATAAACACTATCGAACAGTTGTACCAAGTAGTGTTAGATGTTGAGCAATACCTTAAAGCATCCGTGGGAAGGCGGTTTGACTTTCGCGAATCCGGTACTAAGGCCAACCCCTCTGGGGCCAGACCTAACACGGGATTCCAAAACAAACCTTCCCCTAATGTTCAGCCCAGGCCTAAGGATGATAAGGGTAAAGAGATTGTCGGGTCTAATTCACGTGGAAGTGGGGCCACTAGGTGTTTTAGGTGTTAAGGGTTTGGTCATTTTGCTCACCAGTGCGGCACCAGAGAGGGCACCAAAGTACTCCTTATTGATGGGCAAGTAGAAGTAGTGTCTCCAGAGAGTGATAGTGAGGAGGAGGAATATGAGCCAGTCGGAACCCCTAGTGATGAGGAAGAGGGAGCACAAGAGTCCATGACCCTCGCAATTGTGCGTTGCGCCCTGGCTCAAGCCAAGAACACTGATGACTGGCGCCGCAACACGATCTTCTACACTTATGCGAAATGTGGGGAAAAGAACTGTAAGATGATCGTGGAGAGTGGTAGTTGTGCCAACGTGGCATCGACTAGCACTGTGAGTCGTTTGGGCTTGAAGCTGGAAGCCCATCCTCAGCCCTATAGTCTCCTGGGTTGATGAGACATCCATTCCAGTCTCGCACCGCTGTCTTGTCCCTATTCAGTTCGGATCTTATAAGGACACAATTTGGTGTGATGTTGTTCCTATGGATGTGGGCTATATCATTCTGGGTAGGCCGTGGCTCTATGACAGGGATGTTACCATATTTGGTTGTTCAAATGTGTGTACATTCTGGTTTGAGGGCAAGAAGGTCAAGTTAAATCCTCTACCACCCAAGAATACAACTGGAAAAGAGTTCACCACACAGAGTAGTGTGAGCGGCCCAAAAGAAGTGAAGGAGTCGAAGTCCAAGTCCAAACCGCTCCATATTTTGAATGCCAAAGACTTTGAGCGTGAAACGGAGGTGGACTCGATGATATACACCCTTGTGGCTAGGGAGAGTGTACCAGAGACTAGCGTAGAGTTACCCACTGAGGCCATTCAGGTAGTATATGAGTTTCGTGATGTCTTTCTTGATGATTTACCGAATGAGCTTCCCCCTATGAGGAATATACAGCATGCCATTGATTTAATCCCTGGGGCAACTCTACCAAACCTCCCTCATTACAGAATGAACCCGAAGGAGCACGCTGAGTTGAAGAGGCATATTGATGAACTCCTAGAGAAGGGTTTCATTCGAGAGAGCATGAGTCCGTGTGCCGTGCTCGCCCTTTTTACACCTAAGAAGGATGGCACATGGAGGATGTGTGTTGATAGTAGGGCCATCAACAAAATCACAATCAAGTATCGGTTTTCCATACCGCGTCTTGATGACATGCTAGATATGATGGCCAATGCTACTATCTTCTCAAAAATTGACCTCAAAAGTAGGTATCACCAAATCTGTATACGCCCTGGTGATGAGTGGAAGACGGCCTTCAAGACGAAGGATGGGCTATATGAGTGGCTAGTTATGCCTTTTGGGTTAACTAATGCCCCAAGCACTTTCATGCGTGTGATGACCCAAGTGTTGAGACCCTTCATGGGGAAGTTCCTAGTCATATACTTTGATGATATCTTGATTTATAGCATGACTAAGGAGCAACACCTCAACCATTTGAGGCAAGTTTGTTGGATCCTTAGGGTCGAGAAGTTGTACTCCAACCTAAAGAAGTGCGCATTCTTGTCTAGTAGTGTGATCTTCTTAGGTTTTATTGTGTCAGCTGAGGGCGTATCGGCGGATCCCGAGAAGGTCAAGGCCATCGTTAATGGCACAACCCCGCAATATTCATGAGGTGCGCAGACTTTCATGGCTTAGCCACTTTTATAGGCGGTTCATTCGAGGCTTCAGTTCCATTGTGGCTCCCATCACGGATTGCATAAAAAAGGGAGAGTTTCAATGGACAAAGGCCGCCTCGAAGGCCTTCAAGGAGATAAAGGTCAAGATGACCGAAGCTCCAGTCATGCGACTTCTAGATTTTTCAAAAGCCTTTGAAGTCGCATGTGACGCGTCAGGAGTCGGCATAGGAGGAGTACTTATCCAGGAAGGGCACCCTGTCGCCTTTTTTAGTGAGAAACTGAACGAGGCGAAGCAGAGATATTCCACCTATGACAAGGAATTCTATGCGGTAGTGCAATCACTGCGCCATTGGCGACATTACCTATTACCGCAAGAATTGTCTTATTCTCAGATCACGAGGCCTTAAAATACTTGAACTCTCAGAAGAAATTAAGCCCCAGGCACGCCAAGTGGGTTCATTCCTTCAAGAGTACACTTTTGTGCTTAAGCACAAGGCCGGTGTAGAGAATAAGCACTGTGATGCGTTGAGTCGTCGAGTCGTATTACTCAACTCTATGAGCGTTGAAGTTACGGGTCTTCAGCGCATCAAAGAAGAGTATTTTGAGTGTCCGGATTTTGGGGTTGTGTATACGTCTTTATTAGAGAGTCCGTCAGGAGCTAACAGTGAGTATTTGATTTTGGACGGATATTTATTTAGAAGTGACCGCTTGTGCATACCACGCACCTCCCTTCGCAATTTTCTTGTCTGGGAGTTACATTCGGGGGGTCGCTGGTCATTTCGGTCGTGACAAGACCATTGCCCTAGTGGAGGATAGATTTCATTGGCCAAGCCTCAAGCGGGATGTGGCCAAAATTATAAGGCAATGTCGTACTTGTCAACTGGCAAAGCAGAGGAAACAGAATACAGGATTATATACACCTTTGCCAGTCCCCTTCATCCCTTGGCAGGACATCAGTATGGACTTCGTGCTTGGACTTCCCAAGACTATTCGAAAGCATGACTCCATATTTGTTGTCGTGGACCGTTTCTCCAAAATGGCCCACTTCGTTCCTTGTTCTAAGACCTCCGACGCCTCTCATGTTGCCAAGCTGTTCTTTAGTGAGGTTGTCAAACTGCATGGGTTACCAAAAACCATAGTGTCTGACCGTGACGTAAGATTCATGAGTTACTTTTGGAAGACACTATGGCACATGATGAATACTAGGCTCCAATTTTCTTCTGCCTACCACCCTCAGACCGATGGCCGACTGAGGTGGTTAATAGAGCTAGGAGTTTACTTCGATGTTTAGTAGGGGAGCATACCGGGACGTGGGGCCGTACGTACTACCCATAGCCGAGTTTGCATACAATAGTTACCACAGGTCCACGGTTTAAGTCCTTTTGAAGTCGTTCTTGGTTACAAGCCTAGGAAGCCTATTGATCTTATCCCCATGTCATTATCCCATAGGCCATCGTAGTCTCCGAGTCTTTTGCATATCACATACATTCATTGCATCAAGAAATCGGGGCGAAAGATCACTACTAGTAATGAGCAATACAAATTTTCTGTGACTAACATAGACATTTCAAAGAATTCAATATTGGGGACTCTGTGATGGTCCGCATCGGCCCGGCGGTACCCTCCAGGGGCCGTTCGTAAGTTACATGCGCGTAGCGCTGGACCCTTCAAAATTATAAAGCGAAACGGTCTCAATGCGTGTGAGGTAGATCTTCCACCCTCCATGGGAATTAGTTCCACATTCAATGTAGAGAATCTAGTTGCTTTTCAGGGACCCACTGATACTTTGTCCGGCCCTTCGCCCACCCGTCCTGATTCTCCAGACTTAACCTTTGATCCATGGCCTCTTCCCGACCTTTCATCCCAGCCTCTACCTCCCATACCTAGCCTTCACACCCCAAGAGAGGAAATAGAGGATATCCTGGATCATGAGATAATTTCTACGTCGGATGGCGGGTTTCAGAAGTACCTTATTAAATGGAAGTCACGTCCAGCTTCAGACAGCACATGGCTCACTGAGGCGGAGCTCCAACGACTTGATCTTGACATCCTAGAGCAGTTCAGGAGTTTTATTTCGCCAGTGGCGAAATCTTCGCAGCTGAGGAGAGTTGATGAGGACATCGTGCACACGCACGGCCGCACACCACCACCCCTACGCACGTATGTACACAGAAGGAGGATCCCATCATCGATCTGGCTCGATGACGACGTTCCTCCTAGCTAGAAGACAAGTTTTGGTTCAGAAAAGTGGGCCCGATAGTCAAGAAAAGCCCATCATGGGATCTCATGATCGTGGCCCACTCGTCGGATTGATTTCATTTTTTAGGTTTTGCTTATTGTTATTATTTAGAACATTGTAAACGCTTTAGATTTATGTATTTGATTTTTATTTTAGTTTACTTCATCGCAGTAATAGGTGTCGCACATGGTGCGAGTTTTTGGGTATAGGGCTCTCCCTATAAATAGGCACCCCTTGTAGTTCTTTTGATTCATTGAAGTTTAATAAAAATTCTTGCTTTAGTTTTCTGCTCTCTTTGTGAGTTGTGGAAGAATTCAAAAGTGGGTGCGAAGCCCTCCCTTTTCGAAGGGCTAACTACCGTGGTGCGAAGCCACATCGACCCCGATTCATCCCCATCCTCCATCATTTTTTTTTTCATCTTCCCCCACCATCCATATTTCGAATTCGTCCTTCTGTTGTATCGGAGTTCTTCATTACAGCAGGTTTCCAGATTTCAGCCTGTAGGCGAGTTGAAACTTCGACGGAGCGCCCCAAGCCCGCTATCCATACGCCGGATCGTCTTTTGGTTCAGGTTTTTATCCTCTTTTATCCTCTCATAGCCTTTTTTTTCATGAAACCTAGACCTAAATTACGTTTTCCCTAACTTATATGTCCCTTTTCTTTCCTTAAGGTTCCTTGATTTAAAACTGGTGAATCCCTTGGATTATGGACTGATTACTATGTATGTGTGAAGGATTATTTCTTATCTTTGAGTATCGTTTGCTTCATAATTTTTATTAATCCAGTCCTATCATGTGTCGGCCTGGACCAGCATAAATTCCCCTTTAATTAAACGTTTGGATTTTCATGTGGGATGTGGAATTTGTGTAATTGTTTCTGAATGGTATGATCTAAGCCTGAAATCTTGCATATCATATTTACATTTCATGTCCTGTATCAAATTTGATGAGGACATCGTGCACACGCACGGCCGCACACCACCACCCCTACGCACGTATGTACGTAGAAGGAGGATCCCATCATCGATCTGGCTCGATGACGACATCCAGGGAGGGCCTCCTAGCTAGAAGACAAGTTTTGATTCAGAAAAGTGGGCCCGATAGTCAAGAAAAGCCCATTATGGGATCTCATGATCGTGGCCCACTCGTCGGATTGATTTCATTTTTTAGGTTTTGCTTATTGTTATTATTTAGAACATTGTGAACGCTTTAAATTTCTGTGTTTGATTTTTATTTTAGTTTACTTCATCGCCAAGTAATAGGTGTCGCACATGGTGCGAGTTTTTAGGTATAGGGCTCTCTCTATAAATAAGCACCCCTTGTAGTTCTTTTGATTCATTGAAGTTTAATAAAAATTTCTGCTTTAGTTTTCTGCTCTCTTCGTGAGTTGTGGAAGAACTCAAAAGTGGGTGCGAAGCTCTCTCTTTTTGAAGGGCTAACTACCGTGGTGCGAAGCCACATCGACCCCGATTCATCCCCATCCCCCATCATTTTTTTTTTTCATCTTCCCCCACCATCCATACTTGGAATTCGTCCTTTTGCATCGGAGTTCTTCATTATAGCAGGTTTCCAGATTTCAGCCCGTAGGCGAGTTGAAACTTCGACGGAGCACCCCAAGCCCGCTATCCATACGCGGGATCGTCTTTTGGTTCAGGTTTTTATCCTCTTTTATCCTCTCATGGCCTTTTTTTTTCATGAAACCTAGGCCTAAATTACGTTTTCCCTAACTTATATGCCCCTTTTCTTTCCTTAAGGTTCCTTGATTTGAAACTGGTGAATCCCTTGGATTATGGACTGATTACTATGTATGTGTGAAGGATTATTTCTTATCTTTGAGTATCGTTTGCTTCATAATTTTTATTGATCCAGCCCTATCATGTGTCGGCCTGGACCAGCATAAATTCCCCTTTAATTGAACGTTTGGATTTTCATGTGGGATGTGGAATTTGTGTAATTGTTTCTGAATGGTATGATCTAAGCCTGAAATCTTGCATATCATATTTACATTTCATGTCTTGCATCAAATTTGGTATCAGAGCGGGAGGTCTCAGGTTCGAGACTCCTCACCGGGGGTGATTAATGCAGGGGCATTTTCACACTGGTCTCGAGTGGGGTCGCTTGTAGGATGCAGGGGCACACTCGGGGTGGGTGCGGCCCACGAAGGAAGTCTCGTGTTCGAGACTCCTCACTAGGGGTGATTAATGCGCATTTCACACCGGGCTCGAGTGGGGTAGCCCGTGGGATGCGGGGACACGCTCGGGGTGGGCAGCCCATGTGATTTGGGGCCCACGAAGGGGGTTCGGCCGAGGTCTTAAAAACCCATGAGATGTGGGCCTGGGCTATGAGATAAAGGGATTAATTCGCCATACTCTAACAGTTTGAGCTTTTAGAGCAAGTGGTTGATTGTCCTGCATCAAGAAGTGTCCATTTTTGGGTGTGTTTTCTCATTTCAGTGACTAACTTTGATAACAGGATGTTGGGGAATTGCGGAAGCAAACCCTGGATTCGAATCAAACAAGAGAGATATAAATGCAAACAAGCACCACAGAGAACACACGGATTTACATGTAAAACCCTTGCGGGAAAAATCACGTCACAAAGCGACAGTGATTCCATTATGAAATACGAATTACAAGAGATGGATGGACTTACTGATCCGAAAAACGATCAAAATCCCTTTGCAAAACCCTAGATTTGCTCTAGAACACCTTAGGAACGTCTTAGCCTACCCTAATCCCAATTACACCCGCTTATATAGTGTTATAATCAAATTAGGAAACAAAATACGCACTACCGCAAAATCGCGCATTTTTGTCGATATGACCTTCAATAGGATCAACAGCCATCGAGGGCTGTCGATGGGATCGAAGCCACCTTCTATGGGATCAAAGAATGCCCCAAAAACTGTCCAACGAGCATAGGGAAAAATTCAGGATTTTCTCGATGGGATCGAGTAGTCTATCCATGGGATCAAGTTGTTTGTCGATGGTATTGACAGACCCATATTTCAGACAGATTGTAGACATCTGACAACACAGGATTCCTGTAACTGCAATTAGATAATATATAGTTTAAGATACAACTCAGGCAAATTGTCCAAACATTCTTACGTGGTCAAGCAAATGCAATTCTTCATGCCGCAGACAATTTCAATAGATAAACTTTCTCACTAGAAGAACATCACTGATTCTTTATGCTTTACATGGATATGAAAATTTTCTGATGGCAGGTCTATAAAGATAAGTTCCACATATTAAATTGTAAAACTAGTTTTCTCACAGCCATCGGGATGAATTCTACATTTGGTAAGAGAAAACAAGATAAATTGAAAAGAAGTGATGATGCCATGGAACAAAAAAGTAATGGTTCCATGGAGAGGAATGGCTGGAATGGTGGGAAATTGCTATGTTTCGTGACACTGTGAGAGGAAAGAAAGAGAGAAAAGAGAGGGAGAGACGAGAGGAGAAAACATGATGGATTTTCATATGGTCAGGTGTGGGTTTGCTAATATGCACATATATTGGGTTTTTTTTTTTTTTTTTTTTTTTTTTTTTTGTGCGCTAATGTGAGGGTAACTATTGAGAGGACTAATATCACTACCATGTTTGAATAGGATGAATCTGCAGGATTTTTTTTATTTTTATTTTTGCAGAAATCTGTTTCACTGTTTGGATTGTGAAAAACAGAGCCATTCCAAGTTCCAATTCGACTGCATTTATTGTGGTTTGAAATCATGATCACTTTGTCCCACAAATTCACTCTTTTGCACTTTCAGAAATGGTGAGAAATCCTCTCTGGCATTTACTGAGGATTTCTCTTGGAAGGGAATTCGTGATCATCTTTTCACACGAAATCACCATTTTCCACTTCTAAATTGCAAGAAATGGCGAGGAATCCTCTCTAGCATTTATTAAAGATTTCTCTTGGGAGAGGATGCATTATTACATTTTCCACAAAATCACTTTTTAAATTTATTTATTTTTTTATTCTACTGTTTGGATTGTGCAAGAAATGATGAGGAATCCTCAATACCGTTTACACTACATTTATTGTAGCCAAGACTATGGGGCCCTGGGGTATAGCTTTCATTAGGGTTGACCATAGAGAGAATATGGACTGTCAGTGAACGCTTGAGTCAACAGGATGGTGTCACACTGATCTATAGGGACGATGATTCTAATGGTATTCACTAGTCCTTACGGATGTACTGGGGTGATTATATACCTCATTTGGTTGTTTTGGGAATAAAAATGAATGGCCTTCCTAGTATACTCCACGGCAAATATAGCTCGGGTGTTAGACGAAGTTATACACCTTTGGTGGGATTAATTGACTTTGACCACAAAACTGTCAATCTAGTTTGGAAATCATGATTACATTTTTCCATATCCTCACCTTGGGTTCCTCCTATACAAACAAACTGTAAATGGAAAACCCATTAAAAATGTCTCTTTGTTTTTCTTACATCATCTTATAAGCTAAACCAAACAAAACCCTAATCTAACTTCTCTCAACAATCAATCTTACCCTAGCCAATCTGCTAAGTTTTGATCCTGATCATTATCATTTTATATGGTGTTTTGGGTGGAGTGCCCACAATTAGGATTGTTTCTCCTCTAGTGGCCCATCTGTAAATCCAACGGGCATGAAATTTCAGGGGAGGGATTTTTAAAGCAAGCCACTTTTGATGGACAGTTTGGATCTTCCACAGGTGTGCACATTTGGCATGTAAAACACATGGCAAAACTTGACAGCATAAAAAAAAAAACTTGACTGCATCAAACCGTTTAGATAGAACCGGTAGCAAGATGTTTTCTGCCCAACCAAGAAACTGAATGGCCAGATATTAAACAGGCCCCAAACCTACTCCTATAAAAGTTAAAATTCAACATTTTGTCTCAGAACTCTTGAAGTATAATTTGCGCATGAAATAATAGAAGTATGAAATTCTTACAGAAATAGAAATTTAGATCTCAAAAAGACCTCTGGAACAAGCTCATTGTTTCCATAATTCCAGATGGCTGTTTTGGTATGTCACCCATACTTTGTATGCATCATGATGGTAAACTTGGTCTTTACAAACGTTTTTCTTTTAAAGATACAGGGAATATGCACCCAATATTATTTTGACATAAAACCAAGCCTTCTTCAAGATCCCTGATCTCTGCAATGTTCTGTATGCAGAAGTTGGCTGACTACATTGGCTTGCCATGTCGGATAGCTCGAGGCTGCAAGTACTGCACATCAGAATATCCCTCATCATGTCTTGTCAAAATTGGAGATGACAGGCAGTCATTGAGGTCGGCCATTACTTCTCTTCCTTGAAATCTATTTTAGTTAGAAATTAGTTATTATTATTATTATTATTATTATTATTAGGCAAGATATTTATCTGTTATCACTTATATTGCGTCCAACTGATATTCATATCGAGTCTTGCTGTTTATGTAGAACCATTTCTCCTAGGCGGGTTTAAGGATCAAAGTGTCTGAGAGAACATGCTTAGCCTGGAAAACGAAATTGCCTATATAATGAGAATGAGAATCTCATTGTCGAATGTAAAGAGTAGATGAGATTAAGCAAATGATCATGTTCTGCGAAACATCTTCTTAGGGTGTCCCTGATTCGTAATGTTAATTTTGGAGTCCATCAATCCTATGATGTGTTATCCTGAAGTTCCATTTTCTTCATTTTATTTATCTTGGTTTCTTCTCTCTATTTTTCTTTAACAGGGAGTATGTAGTTGATTTGGTTGGGGAGCCAGGGAATGTCCATTATCCAGATTCCTTAGTAAATGGTACAATGCTTTCGTCAATACCTTCACCCTTCCAAATCTCAATTCTAAAAGGTTGCGAAGAGTCTTATAGTGATGATGCATCATGGAATCATACACTTGACCCAGAGCATGCAGGCATTTTCCTCGTGGATCCTCAAACTTCAGGTTATTTTGCGTTCCTTGAATGTAAAGTGTGCAGTATGTTAAAAATAATGCCTGTATCTGTCTGTACTACTCTCAAATGTCTTTATTTGTCTCAGCAAGCACCTTTTGTCATTTTTGCATTTGCATTGGCCCAATAAGGGCATACCGGTATGGTTAGATATGAAGGCAGATCTTTCCATGTCTCAGTATTGGCGAGATGGGAAACAGTTACATGTTTCCTTGTGGACATTCATTGTCCCATTTTTACTTTGTTTGTACGAACCCCAGGGTTATATTTATAGTTGGATTGACTTGATAAGCTACAACATGCTGAGCTTTCTTCCATAAATCTAGCCTTAAACAAAGGAGGTTGAGGGATTGACCCATTAAATGAATTGGAGTTTCATATTTTCCCTCAATAACAGATGGGTGGATCTTGATTACTGCAAACAACAACTCCCATCAATTAAATGGCTTTCATATTATGTGCTTCCTCAGATTAATGACCAAATAGTGCCAATACTGGTTTCCTAGAATGATCAATGAATCAATCTTTTTTGTGTTGGTTTGATTGAGTTCTTAATGAACAGATGGAGGTATTAAATTCATGGTGTGTCAACCGGACTTGTGAGGCAGAACCGATGAAGTTGAAGCAGAGAGAAAGCAAACATGCAGTGTTTCCTGGGAAATTCAATGTGTTCTGTGGTATACCCTGAAAAAGGAGAGGTTGGGTTTCATGATGATCCATAAAAACAAGATAGTGAACATTGAGGCTTACATGATAAAAAGGAAGGAGCACTGGCCTGCACAAAATCATTTGGTTTGTGAAGGATGCTGCAACTGACTTTTTTAATTATTTTTTTATTTTTAAATATGCCTCAATGGAGTAGTCGATGAGCGAACTTTTTGGACAAAATTAAGGTAGCTGCCCAGAATGGATGCACAGTACTCCAGTCTCACAGCAGATGAATGTGGGGGAAAAATCTTTATTCAACTCTAGTCTAATATCGCTTGCTTAATGGCTATAAATGTATGTAGAAGGCAAGATTAGTCGATTATCCTCTCTTCACTTTCTAAGACCTGAGGAACTCAACTCTAGTCTTATATCGCTTGCTTAATGGCTATAAATGTATGTAGAAGGCAAGATTAGTCGATTATTCTCTCTTCACTTTCTAAGACCTGAGGAACTCAAGATTAGTATAAATGTATGTAGAAGGCAACGATGGAGACTCTATACTTTCTAAGATCATCTGGAGACTCCTATATGTCGATCATCTAATTGCTTCTAACAAGCCAATCGCCTCTTATTGAAAACAGTTTTTTCGCCAGGCACCCTTATCAGGCAATGCTGCTTTGGCAAACTCTAATGAGTGAGACTGGATCATCATAGCCTTCTTGTTTGCTGCATGATCTATTTGGCTTCTGTGGCATTGGTGCTTCAGCTGAACCTGTAAGCATGCTTTATATGCTGATTACTTTAGATTCATGTGCTCGCTATGGCGGGAAACTATCTTTAAATTGTAGGTATTGTTATATCTCTTGGATCACTTGTTGTCAATTCTGATGTTAGCATGTATTACCATCAAGGAGATATAAAAAGCTTTACTGATGATGAGTGTAGTATGGTTTTCTGTCTTTTCTGGCTGTTGGGGCTGCGGCTGATGTTCTGTTTCTTTAAAAGTATCCTCTTTCAACTGTTTGTGTCACACTGTCACTATGTATCTTTTAACTTATCCTTTCATCTTCAAGGCAAAGTTCAGTCAGAATTTCTCTAAATTCACCAATTGATATCGTCTAGGTTTCCGATTGCCTTTCTGTTGGCACCCATATTGGAAAATAATTCTTTAAACGTGAAAATTATCTTCTTCAGCCAAACATTTAAAGAAAGCATTTTCATTCATCTATAGTTCTTTCTTTTCTAATGGCACTTCCGTTACTGCATTCTCAGTGCAAGTTGTTCGGAAGTATCTTATCCCATCTCTCTCTCTCTCTCCCTCTCCCTCTCTTAAAAAATTCTTCATATATGATATATTTGAATCAATATGCCAGATTGCTAAATAATTATGTGAAATCAATTTTATTGAAGATATCTATCCAAGCATCAACTATACAAAGTCGATAAAGGCATACAGTTTATCACTAGATTTATTACGAGTCATTCCTTGAATGATTTTGCAGGTAAAGAGGAAACTCAAAAAATTGAAACAAACAGCCTTTCCCCAGGGGTTGTTAATGCAAATTGTCTCCTTTTAACAAGTGATAACGATAGAGAGAAATCTGGTGAATTCTTGAGAAAAGAATTCCAGCCCGTTCAGGATGTTGAATTGCAAGAAAATGTAAAGGTTGCTGTTTACTATCCGACTGTTAAAGAACTTGAAATAAAGGAAGTGTCAGTGATGCCTCTGGAGCCTGAAGATGATAGGACTCACTGCAGTCAAAGCAAGAAATTGGTATCTGACCAAGATAGTGTATCAAAAGATCTGGATGTTGTTGCAGGCATCTCCATAGATGGACATTACAGGGTTGGCGAGAACAAAAGTCTCATTAAAGAATCTTACATGGAGGACTTGGTTTCATACCACACTCTAATTACAAACAATAGGGCCAATCAAACTAAGATAGAAATATCTGATGAAATAAAGCTGAGGGAGGCTGAGAATAGAAGGGGCTTTCCTAATGTCACCCTGCCACATTATGTGAATCTTGAACCTTCTCTTGCTATGGACTGGCTCGAGATATCATGGGATGAATTGCATGTCAAAGAGCGGATTGGTGCTGGTACGTGTTGCTTTTTATGAATTGGTCCAGTATATATATTCACAACCATTTCATACAGGCATGCCATTTACATGGGAAAGACGTTTCTTTTTGAAGCTTTTCTAATTGATTTCGTGATACTGTTATTAATTATTATGTATTACATTTGTTTTTGCAGGTTCATTTGGGACAGTGCACCATGCTGAATGGCATGGATCGGTTAGTACTCAATATATTCAACGTGTTTTTTTTTCCTATATTTTTGATTATCATGGTCTTATCCAATGTTTTGAAACCAGACCAGACTCAACTTGTTTTTGTGTCAGTTGTTAGTCTAGCGGTTACAGACTTGGTTTTCTAATGGAAGTACAATTTTGTGCTTTGACAGATGTATTTACATATTTTTCTCTGCAATACAATTATCCCTATGACTGTTTTTTTAGAGGGACCAGACCATTTTGGTGGCTGGTTCAGGTTGAAACAAGCTGGACTGTCTGGTCCAGTCCAGGTTTTAATACCTTGGTTTTACCAACTGTACTAATCAATGCAGTAGTTTTCCTGCTAAGTATTTTTCACTTAATTGCAAAGTGCAAATTTTCATGTCCTGCAGATATGTCTTGCTACATTTATGCAACTCTCCAGTTGGAGTTTCATCAAATAGGAACCATATATCATATGATATTTAGTTTTGTGGTATAACAAAGATTTTCTTGTAAGCAACGGCAGTCTAATTGCCTTCCCTGTAAACCCAGATTGCCCTGCCTCCTGAATTTCACATAAATTGTGTTGACCATGTGCTGTTTCAATGTGTTAATTAGTACCATCCACTTTGCATTTTATGTAGGATAGTGTTTTCTACTGTTCAAGTTCTATTCTTCCAAGCAACACTCTTGTTCTGCTTGTGTTAACTTGAAGGAATTTATTGAGGCACATGTCCCATTTATGGTAGAACAGTATGAGAACTCTAGGCACTGAAAAATGGGTCACTGGCAGGCTGGAGAGCACAGGAGTTGCAAAAGGCTAAACTCCACAAATTTTGAGTATTTTTGTTTTAACTTTATATATTCAATAACACAAGTTTATGCAAAATTGACATTGATACGACATCATTGTGCTCTGCTTGGACTGTTTTAAGTGTGTTCTTTTATTATATTATGGAAATGTTTATTTTTTATTTTTTATTTTGGGGGGGGGGGGGGGTATAATAAATTTAAAATTATATTGTTGTCTAACTTTGAAATAAGAGTCAGCAGTCATGTTTGAAACAAGAGTCATGACGCAGGACAACCCTAATTATGATGCATGCTCGTGAACATAATTAAACAGCGGAAATAAAAGGAATAAATGATCTAAAATTCTAGCAGTAATCATCATAACTGAGAAAATCATAAAGGAAACATGCAATGGAGTGGACCATCATCACAACCATGGAGTATGGCATTCAATTATTACTTAGGTTGGATCCAGCGAGGGATGAGACCTCCCGATCTTGCATGGTCACACCCAATCGATCAATGAAGATCACTAATCCGAAGAACTAAGAAGTTTCTCGGATTAAGGATTTGAGAATTTGGGGGTTTAGGGTTTAAATCGGTTCTCAAGATTTTGATCGAAGAAGGATTAGCCAAAACTGGAAAATAGAAAGAAGAAAATAATTACCTTGAAGAAGTTGGAGGGGCACAAGAAGAAATTAGAAGAGGAAGATCAAGGGAAGAGAAGAAGCACCATTAGAGAGAAGAGAGGAAGGAGGCAACCAAAGGGTTTGCTTTTCATTAATCAATAGTTAAAATTCGAGTTTAGGGCTTTAGCCTACTTAAATAAGCAAATAAAGATATAAAATTACTAAAATACCCCTAGAATAAGTAAATAAAGACATAAAATTACTAAAAGACCCCTAACTAAGCAAAAACGCACAAATAACATAAGTACGGGAAAGTTCGGGCGCTCGGTCTTCTTTCTTCAATCTTCCTTCACATGTGTCTTCCCTGAGTGGGGTCTCATATATGTCCAATCACATATGAAAGGTCTTCAGCTCCTCAATAGTCGCCTATCCACAAGGACGGCACTTGTGGTTGGCGCTTTCTTCGTTGGTACACCTTGAATGCGCTTGTGTCCGCATCAAGTCATTACTAATGTTCTTTTGAATTTCTTTTAAGACTGATTTGATTTTACTGAAGACAATTGAATTACATAGGCAAGTGTTTAATGCGGGGAACTTCTCTGGAAATATTATTTTGATAACTAACTTGATGAGAGTAATTTGTTGTTCAGTTCTTGGACCAATCTCTCTATCATATTCAAAGAAATTCACATTTTTCTTCGTGTTTCTTACATGGTTCTCTGTCCCATTTTTGTTTGACTTGAAAGTAAAGGTGATGCATCTTCTTATTTATTTAATCATGGAATGCAGGATGTTGCCGTTAAGGTTCTTACAGATCAGGACTTTCATGAGGATCAACTGAAGGACTTTCTAAGAGAGGTATGCCTTTGAAACATTGCTAATAATGTTCTTTGAAACTGTACCCATTTATGTATCACAATTTACAAGTAATGTTTTCCGTATCGTTATCGCGTAATGTATCACACCCTTGGGATACAGATACATATCATTTATCGCACTGGATATATCGGTTGTATCGCGTAATTTATCATTATTGTTGGGAAACATTGGGAAATTGGTCGAATTTTTTAATGAAACTTTAGGGATTGTTAGAAAAGACAAATGCACACTTAGAGAAGTATAAAACTAGAAATTTATAGATGTAAGAAAACATATATGGAAACATAAGCATTACATAAAAAAAGAAGTACAAAAATAGAAATATACCTGTGGATTTGAGGAAATTTTTTATTTTAAAATAATTTTAATTGAAAAAATATTTTTTCCAGAAAAATTCCCAAATTGCCAAGAATGCGTATCAGGTTATATGCATGTTTGATTTTGTGTTTGGACACTAAAATTGCAACCAATTTGGAAACAAAATGAAGAAATTTCAAATTTTCCTAATTTTCCACAACTCGGCCCATCTCCCTCAAATTTCAAAATTGAAGCTCCAAATCCTTAATTTTTCATGTAAAACATGAAGAATCATGGATTTCTTACAATTTGACACTATTTACAACATATAAAAATGAATCAAAGCTAAAAAGTAAACACCTTTTAGAATCCAGTCCCAAGAAGCTTCCAATCGCGATTTCAGAGAAATTTCAAAGATTTTCTTCCAACTTTTATGTATTTTTATTTATTATATTTAGTTATACTCATCCACTGGTAATCTTTTGGGCTTTTGCAACTGGAATAATTATTGCATCCTTTCATAGCAGAGCCATGTTTCTAGTCTTTGTTTTTGTCCATTTCACTCAACATGCATTGTGTCCAAGGTTCTATTGAATTTCTGCTACCTTTATTGCCATTGCACCTAGCCTGTATGTGCATCCAGATTTCTGTCTTATTGCTCTTGCCCGCTGCTTCTTCACAACCAGTTCTTCTTAAAAATCCATAGGTTGCGATAATGAAACGTGTGCGCCATCCAAATGTTGTTCTCTTTATGGGTGCTGTTACAAAGCCTCCTCATCTTTCAATTGTGACAGAGTACCTACCGAGGTAAGTCTTCTTTCACTTGCTATATGTTGTCTACTTCTAGTGTGTCTGTTTGACTTGAACTAACTGGATGTCTTATCCTCTTCAATCCTTGCTCATTGTGAAATAGGGGTAGCCTTTACCGACTCATACATAGAGCAGCAGCAGGAGACATCTTGGATAAAAGGAGGAGGTTACGAATGGCACTTGATGTGGTTTGTATACCAATTTTCTGCATTATATCTCTTTTCAGCTGCAGAAAATTGCTTCTGTTGAAGCTCAAGTAAGTTTGTGTTGTGTATGCAGGCCAAGGGCATCAATTATCTTCATTGCCTTAGCCCTCCTGTAGTTCACTGGGATCTTAAATCTCCTAATTTGTTGGTAGACAAGAACTGGGCCGTGAAGGTATTCCATGAATTTCGAGAAATCACCATTATTGAATTCTCTCCAATAATTTCTGCATTACTTGTTTCTTCTTAACATTCCATGCATGCAGGTATGTGATTTTGGGTTGTCCCGATTCAAGGCAAACACTTTCATATCATCAAAATCTGTTGCTGGAACGGTAAACATGTCTCTCTGTAGTTCTTTTAAAAAATAAAAATAAATAAATTATAAGTTCAAGTCAACACCTTGAAGCTGAATTTTCTACTTGATCTGAAAGTCAAACTTTATGGTTTTGATTGTGTCTTCATCTAGGTTTCAATTACGATAAAAGGGGTCCTTACTCTTACTCCAGTGGTAGACTCTCAGGAGTTTCAACACCTGGTTGAGGGTTCGAGTACCCATAGGTGGTGAAATCCCACCATGGCGTGAGTGTGTAGTGGTGTGTGTGCATGTGTAAAAAAATAAAATAATAAATAAATAAAAATAAAAATTACGATAAAAGATAATTTAAAAAAAATAAAAATCAAGAGAGGTACTAGATGAAGATCCAGTATAAGTGTTCCACCTTCTCCTAAATAGTGGCAACTCATCTGCCAAACTCGTTTCACACATCAATCCTGACAGCCATTTTGGATGGGCAGATCCTGAAATTCATGCTGATTGGTCAATCTTAACCATCTGATATCACCTGTTGAATTTGCTGTTGACCAAGATATTTTAACCATATATTTGATAGCCACATTTTGGATGGCTAGAAGTTGTATAATCAGTGTGATATGCTCTGTCCACTATGGGGTTCGCAATTTGAATGGTCTGGTTGAACTTGCACTCATGGAACATTTATGGTGGATGAGTCACTGACTCACTTCCAAACAATACTGTAACCCTAGAAGAGACAATTTTTCGTCTCTAACTAGACGTTTGTTGGGCTGTCCAAACTACATCAGAATTGAATTCCTTATATACTCATCAGATCTTTGCCAGTTGAAAATCTACTGTTTAATGACTGTTGGATTACTAGGAGGGATCCATGAGCATTTAATTTGCTTTTCTTTGCAGCCTGAGTGGATGGCTCCTGAATTCTTGCGTGGGGAGCCCACAAATGAAAAGTCCGATGTGTACAGCTTTGGGGTGATCTTATGGGAGCTTGTGACAATGCAACAGCCTTGGAGTGGACTTAGCCCTGCACAGGTAACATCTTCTGGCACTTAGGAGTTCTGGTTAAATCTCATTGCTTTTGCTTTCAATGATCACATTACATCATGTGTATCTGTATTTTTTCTTCCATGTTATCGACTGAGCAAAGTTTCAGGTAGTCGGAGCTGTCGCTTTCCAGAACAGAAGGCTTGCGATCCCACCGAATACCAGCCCTGTATTGGTTGCCCTCATGGAGGCTTGTTGGGCTGAGTAAGAATGGCTGGGACTCTGACTCATTAAATTGCATTTACTTCATTTTAAGTCAAATTAAGAAAAATCATTTGTTTTGCAATGCTATGCAGACATCCCTAAACCTTTAAAACATCTAAAGCACTCTTCCCTTCAATGAATTGTAATCACAACAGTGTGTTTCATGGAGGTGGAATTGGAGGGCATCAAGATGTATGTTTGTTGTGTTTATGCACCTGGCCTGTACAAGTGGGCCCCATTGTTCCAGGATCCTGAGTCGTCGTCATCGTCATCATCATCTAAGCCTTACGCCAACTAATTGGGGTTGGCTACACAAGTCCTGTTCCATCATTCCACTCTATGAAGGGCCATAACTTCAGTTAAACAATAGTTCATCAAGTCTTTTCTTACTACCTCCACCCACTTCTTTTTGGGCCCTCCCATTGTCCTTTTAGAGCCTTCAATCTTAACCAACTCCTGTCCAGTGCAGTTCTTGTTCTCCATTGCACATGACCAAACCATCTAAGTCTCCTTTCGTGATCCTGAGTCTCCCGATCTTAATATGTTGGACCCCATGTGGATGGAGGGTGCCGAGAAAATCTTTCTTTTTCCCTAAGATCCTACCTCCAAACTTTGGCATTTTTAGGAAGTATTATGCAATGCTTGGGCCGAATGCTTGTGCAGTACTGCTCGGGCTTTCAGTTTATACTTTCAGGGCCATTTTTCAGTCATTTAGAGCATTGATAGACATGAGTTACTGTGGACGGCCTGAGCACCAGAATCCCATAGATTGGGAAGGTCATAACACTTACTAGGAGGCCAAGAAATGGACCGTTGAGAAAGAAAATGCAGTGACTATTCACGTTCAACAAGAAAGGCTAGGTATTGCATGGTGATGTTTCAATCTAGGGAACTTTTGGTGCATGGGCATCTACGGTGAAACCAGTCATACAAATGGTCCCTACTCATCCAACTAGAAGCCCCTATATCGTTGTAAAGGTTGTACCTAGGGAAAGTCGAAAACTATGAACTATTGTCGGAGATCAATGGCCAAACTGAACCTATCCTAAGTTGGAAATTCACATAGGCATTTTGGGTTTTGGAGAAAATTACATTGGAATCTTCCTTCTGAGAGAATTAATTGCAATTAACCTCTCTCCCAAATATCAATCACACTTTGAATCTCATTTGATTTAAACCTTAATACAACTAACATATTTGGAACTGCATTTTTGTGAAAACCCGTGTATATTAACCCATGAGATAAATAGATCGGGTCTGAGTCCTCATATTCCCAGACCTGGCCCATTAAATAAATGGGTTGGCTTTTTCTGAACTTGGTCCATACATGACCTGAATTTCAATGGGTTGGGTCTGGGGCCAAAATCCAGACCTGACCCATTAAATAAATGGGTTGGCCCTTTCTGGAACCCAACCCAGACCCTGCATGGTTTGGTCTGGGCCCAAAACTCTGACCTGGCCATTAGATTGGGTCCAGGACCACCCTCCCCTCAAACTTACCCATTTTCACCTCTTTCTCAACCCTAGAATATCAACAGTGCATTTATTTTCAGTTTGTAGAAAGGGCCCATGGTTTAGTGAGATCCAATTTGTTGATATGATGGGCTCCACTGGATGCCCCATGCACAAAAAATTTCCCAGATTTGAAGATCCTAGCCATTGCACCTTTGGCATTATTATTATTTTTATTTTGGCTGAACTAAACTTTGCAACTTGCTGGCCACCAATTGAATGGTTCGAATTTCCACATCTGGGAGTTCTTTGGTGCATGACCTTCCAGAGCAGGGCCCACTGTATTATTGCATTGGATGACAGGACCACCAGCCCAACTTGTACAAAAAACTGAAAACCCCGTGACTACTTTCGATGTTCTCAGTTCTACCTTTTTGAATTACCGGACCTTGGTAGTGGAGTTTCTTCCCCAACTTTACCATATATCTGAATTCATCTTTCTGTTGGCAGTGACCCCAAACAGCGTCCATCTTTTGGAAGCATTGTAGAATCACTGAAGAAGTTTCTGAAGACCCCTCACCAGTTGATACAGATGGGGAACCCATAGATGAAGGCCCACTTGAAGAAACCCGTCAACCCTCCATTGTTATAATGCTTCTATTTTTACCTCGTGTCAATTCTAATGGTTATATTTACCGTTCCCTCCTTGAGCGCTGATGGCCATCATTGTTTTGTGTCTTTGTGTTCGGCAATTGGTGTTTGAGCCAAACACCAGTCATGGTTTGAACCAGCTGCTATCAAGATGAAGGCAGATCACAGCGCTCTCCCAGATCCAGAAATGTAAATGCAGATTGCAGAGAGGTGTTTAATATAAATCTGGGATGATCTTTCAATGGAGAAATAAGATATGTCGTTGCAATCAGTGAAGCACTTAGCTAAACGTCTTGTATCGGATTTGGAAGATGTAAGAATTCTTATTCATTTGGTTCTATAAATGTAGTATTTTTCCCCTCCAAGATTTCCAGCTGAAAAAAGTTGTGATTTTGCGGGCAACCGAACTTGCAGATGAGCCATTCATCATGAAGCAGACTTGATGAATGGTGGATATGGCATCAGTTCAACCAACGGCTCAGAAGTATTCATTAGTTAGTTAGTTAGTTTGTTTGTTTTTTTTTTGAGAAATAACGAAAATTTGATTAAAGAGAAAGGAATTACAGAAGAAGGATTATCTCACTGAGGAAGCGAGAAAGCTATCCTTCGACAATAGGAAAATTACATCCCTTAAAATTCACAGAGAATCTTGCCCACTCGACTACATACTGTTGAACTCTCTGAACTATAACAGCTGCCGAGTTGGATATACCCTCGAAACTTCTCCCATTTCTTTCTTCCCAGACTGCCCACCAGGCCGCCAAGAGGAACATTTTCCAGATTGTGGTTTTTTCTTTTCCTAACTTTGACACATGCCAGCAATATAACAGCTTCTCGGAAGATTCAGGAAAGGACCATGCAACCTTGAAAGCTTGAAGAATCGCTGTCCACACCTGACTGATGAACGGACAGTGTTCATTAGTTGTTTTAAACTTCACATAGATTTCTAACCCTTATCTCTTTGAGATCGTTTTCGATTTGGTTGGACTGATGCAATATCCACCAGTCACCAGGTCTGCGTCACTGATGGATGGTCACGACCTGGATCAACTGTCCGGCTGTCTGTCGCTAATGCATTGGTTAGGGATTGCCTGGTGTTACTTCCGGGCAGCAGACAAGCATAGTGCAGAGCAGCCTATATGCTTTGCTATGACTGTGGGTCCCAACCAAATCACGGTGGAGATGGAAATCTATCCATGGCAGCTTGCAAGGGAATGACATCCTTTCCCTTTTCTTTTCAACCAGAAGGAAAAATGTTGTACTCTTCCCACAGTTTGCACAGAAGTGTCTATGGTTCATTCTCCAAAACCCAGGCCATTGATCTGGTGGGCCTCATCATGGATGGCCTATGAATCATAAAATCTCCAATGTGGTGAAATCCTAGAGGGATTATCAGTAAGTAGAAGGTTTAAGAGAGAGAGAGAGAGAGAGCAGCAACCTTACACGTTCAATGAAGAAAAGCCGGAGGTTTGCAGTCTAGGATCTTTTGATTTGTCAGGACTTTTGGGACATGGCCCATTGATGGGCCCCACTTCCATATATGTCCACTCCAGCAATAATTTAATTCCTACTAAAGACTTCCATTAATTTCTCAACCGTCCACGTCCACCTACAAACGTGGATCTCATTAAGGAGAGTTATTTGATACTCTGGCTTGTGTGATACTTGATACTAGGGCACTCATAACTTGTATAAGATGCGTGTATGGACTCAAATTTAACCAACTAAATTGTGGAACTAACAGTCCTGAAGTCAAAGTCCCAAAATCAGATTGGTCCAACAATCCTAGCTTGTGATATGTGGGTAGAGGATGATTTAATGGAGGGCCAGGATCGCACAAATTCAGCCAGAGGAGCTTTGATTAGGCAAAATCAGCTTAAACACACACTAACTTTTGATCTTTGTACTTGTTATCCATTTTATGCATATAAAATATCGTTGGGCAACTATCAATGAGCTCTTAGCCCTAGCTTTTAAATGGCTTCATAAAATTCAATCATTTTAAGAATTAACTTTGACTATTTTTAGTAAGTTTCATTTTGTAATTTTAAAATTTTGAGAGTATGCTTTCAATCCACAGTTTTCGTGTCTGGTCGTAAGAATCGTTTACCGATTTTGGCATGAATGGACGTGTTTTGGAAAAGTGTGCTATATTGAGTCAAAGTAAGTTTAGGATTTTCTTTTGTTTCATGAGACATTGGATATGTTGTAAGCAACAATTTATTCAGTAATATCATTTTTCATTTTAAGAAGAGTAATTTCTCATTAAAAAAAATCTCTTCTTATGGATTTGAGGGATATATATATATATATAACCCTCAAATCCATAAGAAGAGATATATAAGAAGAGATGAGCACTGCTTGACCGGTCGAGTGGTGCCTGATTCAAAGTCCAGCGAGCAAATTGATTTGGAACTTTATGGTGCTCGTGCTCGACCAGTCGAGGTTACGCAAATTTGAGTTTGGATTTTATGCGGACTGCGGAAATTTGAGGCGGTTTCGTAAGAGGTGCAAAAGGGAGTTGTCTAAACTATACATAGGGGTTTCTAGTGCTTTTCTAGGTAATGCAAGGGAGTTTCTTAAAGCTCTGCAAGGGTTTGCTAAAGGGTTTAGGGCTATCAAAGGTGAGAGAGAGATAGAGAGAGATGAAGCTTGTGAAAGGGAAGTTATGCTCGTAGAGGTGATCTATTGTGCAATCGACGTCTCAGCGCTTCTACGTCCTCGTGATCGGTGAGATCTCTCCGTTTTTTCTTATTATCTTATTGTTTATCTACTCCTACGTGAGTGAAGAAGGTTTGATCCAAGCGGTGTGTGCTCGTGATCAGTTATAACATTCTACTTCATAATGTATTGTTGCTCTGGAGTAAGTCCCGTGGTTTTTACCTCTTTGAAGGTTTTCCATGTAAAAATCTCTTGTGTCGTATGGTTTGTGCTTTGATTTATTTCATTGCTTTATTATCCCATAATTCTGGTGTTTTTGGGAGGCTAGATCCTAAGGTTTTGTGCAAAGCCCCTAACAAAGTGGTATAAGAGCTATTGGTTTATTAAACGGAGTGGGATCAGTTTTAAATTATGGAAAGTGGCTCATCAAGGATGATCAGTCTCAATGGTTCTAACTGGACCATATGAAAGGCTAAGATGGAAGACTTGCTTTATTGCAAGGACTTGTATGCTCCAATCCTTGACATATCAGCAAAGACAAAGGATATGACAGATGATGATTGGAAGAAATTGAACCGGAATGCAATGGAGTTTATTAGACAATGGTTGAACGATTCTGTATTCCACCATGTGTCTACGGAGACCTCGGCCGCTAGCCTATGGTTGAAACTGCAAGGGCTGTATGAGAGGAAGACAGCCGGCAATAAAATTTTTCTAATAAGACGACTTGTGAATTTCAAGTTCAAATATGGTGGTTCTGTAGCTGAGCACATGAATGAGGTCAGCAATATATTGAACTAGCTCTCCGCTATGAAGATGGTCTTGAATGATGAATTACAGGCTTTGCTATTACTTAGCTCATTGCCTGGTAGTTGGGAGACATTGGTGATGTCTCTAAGTAACTCCACGCTAAACGGAAAAGTGTCCATGGAACAAGTAACTAGCTGTCTCTTCAATGAGGAGACAATGTAAAAGTCTCAGGGGTTTACTCAACAAGAGGCCCTTGTGATACAAGATCGAGGCAGAGAAAAGAACAGAAATGGCGGGAAGGCTCGAGATAAATCAAGAGGCAAGTCGAATACCATGAAGGATGTTGAATGCTGGAATTATGGCAAGAAGGACCATTATAAGCATGAATGTCGTAATAATAAGAACGACAAGAAAGGAAAAGAAAAAGGAAAAGGAAGATGAATTAGATTCCACTGATGGCGACATTGTAGTTATTCTTTCAGGAGATCATGATGTATGTCTCACGGCTACGAGTCAGGATACGAACTGGGTGATAGACTTGAGAGCCTCTTTTCATGGGATTCCATACAGGGATTTCTTCACAAGCTACAAGTTAGGTGACTATGGGATCGTGAAGATGAGAAATTCTAACGTATCGAAGATCGTAGGGGTCAGTGATATTTGTGTGAAGACTGATGTTAGCTGTACATTGGTTCTTAGGGATGTGAAGCGTATTCCAGACTTCATCTCAACTTGATGTCGACGGGAAGGATGGATGATAATGGCTATGAAAGCCGATTTGTTAGTGGGCGCCGGAAGCTCATCAAAGGTTCGTTGATCGCGGCCAGAGGAAAGAAGTGTTGCACCCTCTACAAGGCAAGTGTTAATATGTGCAAGGATGAGGTTGAACACAGCAGAAGATTCAGCTATTGACATGTGGCATAGGCGTCTAGGCCACATGAGTGAAAAGGGGCTTTAGCTACTAGCGAGGAAGCAGCTCCTTCCAGACGTGACAGGTATATCTCTCAAAGCCTGTATTAATGATTTATCAGGGAAATAGCATAGAGTTTAATTTGTTAAATCTGTTTTTCATGTTAATAAAGTGCATGCATTTGATTTGGTTTATTCTGATGTATGTGATCCTATGAGGAAAAAAACCTTGGGTGGGTCATTGTATTTTGTCACTTTTATAGATGATGCATCTAGGAGAGTTTGGGTTTATACTTTGAAATCTAAGGACAAGGTCTTTGGTGTGTTTAAATTGTTTCATGTTATGGTTGAAAGAGAGATAGGTAGATCATTGAAGTGCATCCGCACTGACAATGGTGGTGAATACATCAGTGAATTTCATGAGTATTGCAAGTCCCTAGGTATACGGCATGAACAGATGGTTTCCAAGACCCCCCAGCATAATGGTGTGGCTGAGCGAATGAATCACACCATTGTAGAGAGAATCAGATGCATGTTATCCCATGCGAAGTTGTCCAAGACACTCTGGGGAGAAACAATGCACACGGTAGTGTATTTGATAAACAAGTCTCCATCAACCCCGTTGAATGGAGAAGTACCTGAGAAGGTGTGGATTGGACAGGATCCATCATACAGTCATCTTAGGATGTTTGGATGCAGGGCATCCATTTAAGTACCAAAAGATGAGAGGTCCAAACTTGATATGAAGATCAGACAATGTGTGTTCTTAGGGTACGGTGATGAAAAGTTCGGCTATAGATTGTGGGATCCGACCGAGAACAAGCTCGTCAGGAGCAGAGATGTGATATTCTTTGAAGATCAGTGAATATAAGACATTGGTAAACCAGAGAAGAACCAGCCTAGTTCAGGTGAGCTAGAGGACATTAATCCAATTATTCCTCCCGTGGTGCCTGATGACGGGGGAGTACAGCAAGGTGCAGAGGACGAGGGAGGTCCTACAGAAGATAGACTGGGGGGGAGCAGCCCCTACTTGATCTACCCGTTGAGCCACAGGTGAGGAGGTCATCTAGGGACAGACAACCGTCCAAGAGGTACTCACCGCATGAGTACAATATGTTCACTAATGGGGGAGAGCCAGAAAATTATTCTGAGGCCCTAGCCAATGAGCATAAGGGGGAGTGGTTGAAAGCTATGCAAGAGGAGATGAGATCCATGCATAAGAACTACACCTATGATATAGTGAAATGGATACTGCGGTATCTAAGAGACTCATCCAGGTTAAGCATATGCTATGGTGATGGAAAACCTGTGTTAGAAGGCTACACAAATACAGATATAGCAGGTGACATAGACTCCAGGAAGTCTACATCGGAGTTCATATTCACATTTGCAGGGGAAGTGATCTCTTGGTAGAGCAAACTACAGAAGGTCGTAGCATTGTCAACGATAGAGGCCTAGTACATCGAAGTCAAGGGCAAAGAGCATATGGTGTGTAGGCTGAGAAAGAGCTTGTATGGGCTGAAACAAGCTCCACGACAATGATATAAGAAGTTCGACTCATTTATGTTGAAGCATGGGTATGACAGAACAGAGTCGGACCATTGTGTGTTCAAGCGCAAGCTCTCAAATGACGGACTCTTCCTGAGTCAGAAAGGGGGAGATTTGATGGGGGTTTCCTCCTCAGGTCAGAGGAGATGTGGTACGGTTTGGATGCCACAAATAGTGAAATCACCGCGTTGCTCGACCAATCGAGAGCACTGCTCGACCGGTCAAGTGGTGCTCGACTCAAAGTCCAACGAGCAAATTGATTTAGAACTCCATGGTGCTCGACCAGTCAAGGGAGGTGCTCGACCGGTCGAGGACCCTGCTCAACCAGTCGAGGTTACACATATTTGAGTCCGGATTTTGTAGGGATTGCGAAAATTTGAGGTGGTTTCTCAAGAGGTGTGAAAAGGAGTTGTCTAAACTATAAATAGAGGTTCCTAGGGCTTTTCTAGGTAATGTAAGGGAGTTTCCTAAAGCTTTGCAAGGGTTTGCTAAAAGGTTTAGGGCTATCAAAGGTGTGTGTGTGTGTGTGTGTGAGAGAGAGAGAGAGAGAGAGAGGAAGCTTGTGGAAGGGAGGCTATACTCGTAGAGATGATCTATTGTGCAATCGACGTCTCAGCACTTCTACGTCCTTGTGATCAGTGAGATCTCTCCGTTTTTTCTTATTTTCTTATCATTTATCCACTCCTGCGTGAGTGAAGAAGGTTTGATCCAAGCGGGGTGTGCTTGTGATCAGTTGTAACGTTCTACTTCATAGTGGATTGTTGCTCTGGACTAGGTTCCGTGGTTTTTACCTCCTTGAGGGTTTTCCACGAAAAAATCTCTCATGTCGTGTGATTTGTGCTTTGTTTATTTCATTGCTTTATTATCCCATAATTCTGGTGTTTTGGGAGGCTAGATCCTAAGGTTTTGTGCAAGGCCCCCAACATGTTGGATATTGACTCCACCTGTGGGATGGCGAGCTACTTAAATAAGGGTAATTTTGGTTCATGATGTATTTTCGTGTACATTAATTTGATTAATCTATATTTCATGTTTGCAATTTATAAGTACTTGTGGTCATCCATCATGCATGAATTGGCTGGAGATCTGGTTACTAGGTGATCTGACTCCTTGGGACCCACCATAATGTATGTGTTTTATCTATGCTATTCATACTTATGAACTCATTTTAGGTATTAGCACAAAAATAAAGTTGACCCAAAGCTCAAGTGGACCACACCATGGAAACAGTGGGGCTTTAAAGCTTATAATTAAAAACTTCTTCAAATATCAAGTTTATTTGTGTCTCCCCTTCATTCAGTTGTATGACCTAGGTTGGTTGGCAAATAAACATCATGGTGAGTTGTAGAAAAATTTTCGCAATGGAATCATTATCCTACTATTTTGTGTGGTCCACTTGAGCTTCAGATTTGTCTCATTTTTTGACTCATATCTCAAAATGAGTTGGCAAAACGGATGGACAATGCTAATAAAACACATGTATCACATTGGCCCCTCAAGAACATCCTTAGGAGAGTGCCTGGTTTTGGACGCAAATTGCTTGTGAACTCCATATAAGAAGTTCCTGCAATAGAAGCTATGTGGGCACACTATGATGTTTGTGAAAATTTGACCTAGGCTATATGTTTTGCCAGCTAATGATAGTACACTAGCCCAATCCAAGACTTAAGTGGGCTACATGATAGGAAAAAGTAGGGACGGAAATGATTACTGATTAAACTTTCTCATGTCCACCGTGAAGTTTATATGTCGTTTAAGTTGTTGGGAAGGTTTATGGTAGATTGGAGTAGTGGTACGATCAAGAATTTAGCCTGTGATCTCTTAGACCAGTTGTAAAATTTAGTTGTGGTCTAAATGGCGAAGTTTGGCTGTAGGAGGTGGTTCCGGACCTACCAGGTATTGTTCCTCGTTGTGAGAGATATTCTTGGGGAAAGGCTGCCCCAAGTATTCCCTGATTTTTGACCTTAGGAATAAAAATCATGTTTTCCGGTTTGAAATGTCTAAACTCCGTAGGTGGAGGCAGTACCGGCGCCGGGTTTCCAATAAAACTAGTCTCAACAATTTGCTGGGGCACAGTTGGCCGAGGCATTGTTTGTTGATGCATGACGGGTGCCCTTACAACAAAAATAGCCATCATCTTATTTAAGTTTTTAGTCTAACTGGACATCCACCTGTTGAAGGTTTCAAACTGGATTTGTGACTGCCCGGCTTGAGCTCGTGACTGCCCTATAATATGTTGAATCCCTATTTGCATATCATATAATCCATCCACCATTATCTCAAGATAATCTGTCCGAGATGAAGATATCCTATCCGGGTTTGCAAATTAGGCCGTGAGTTTGGCTGCAAATTTAATAGCTTAGTCGTTGGCTGCACCTGTATTTCCTCACCTAGTGTGAGAGGTTCACTAACTGCAAAAGTATTAGAAGTATCTATTCAGCTTATGCTTTCACAAGATTATTGCATCGGTATGTATATTCAAATTCTCAAGCCCCATCAAGTGTGCCAAAAATTATTGGCTTTCGATTTAATTTGACTCCAAGCACCAAGATAGGCAAACATGTCAAACACTAGTGTATATGACCATGTGTGACCACTCACACAAGATGATGCCAAATAGGTAATTGTTTCAGCATTTAAATGACGATTCAAAAAGTGAATATTGATATCGACTTATACTTGCATTATATCTAAACACCAAGATATGCAAACATGTCAAACATTAGCGTATATGACCAAGACCTGAGAAGATCTTAAGCTTCTTGGTTAGTCGCCATTAGGCTAATTTTTTTTTTTTAAAGGTATTTGATTTATTTACCAATTCACAATATGGTCAAATGGTAGGATTCTTCTTCCTTCTTGAATATGGAAAATCACTTAAAATGCACATTGCCTTTTTTATTGGCAATAAATGAAAAAATTAGAGTACAACACTTCTTTTTCAGTTTAATAAAGTGATTATATTGATACCGAGAATAGTCCAGATCAAAAGCATATACTTGCTTTATAGCTAAAGATTACCGCTAGTGAATTATGACTAAAAATCACTACTACTCTTAAAATAGAGCTAATATATGATAAAGAAAGGTAATTTGATTTATTTAATTAATTTATTATGCGATATTTACTTTGCTGAACTTCTTAATATTTATAAATCTTCGTTGTAGCTTCTCTTTAAATGTTTTTTTTATTTATTTTAATAGTTAACGACAACTGAATTATTATTACGTCCATTTTTCAAATCTCTCAATCTCTTCATGTCTCTTTAACTATTCTTTTCAACTCTATTACCAGTTATCTCTTGAGCTTCAGATATGCCTTGTCATTCATGTATCATCAGCTCAGCGGCCCTTATACTTTTGTGAAAATCACTCAAAATACCTATAAAGATTTTCGGGCGTTTCCATGCAATGACATGTGTTCTTTCTTTATTGGCTATATAATGAATGGAAAAAATTAGAGTACAACACTTCTAATTTTAAAGATTCCCTAGGGGCTGCCTGTGCCACCCTTCATCAACGGTTTGATAATTCAAATATGACCTCAGATCCAATGGCTATTATTCCCGTTGTATAGACGATACGGTTGAGTGCATTCTAGCGAACGTGTTCTCCGGGTATCTTACAAGAAACTCAAATTAAATCCCCTAATTATTCGTATTTACATGTCCCTTGAACAAAAATCATCAGAGTATTAGATTACTGGATATTTATTAAATGGTTAAAATGAAAAACATCCAATGGTTTAATTTCATCGTAGAAGTGTCCACGAATCAGAGGTTAGGATCGTCCAACCAATCCGATTTTTGTACTTGACTGTAACTTTGAGACGTACGTTGACGTATGTTGAACAATCTAGTCTGTTTAATTTGAAAAATGTATTCCACGTGTACTATTAAGTCTATATCTAAGTGCCTGTGTATCAAGCGTTATAGACCACCAGAGTATCAAAAAACTCCCCACGCCCGCAAACAGGGTCAAAACCCCGGAAGTAGATTGCGTACTGAGTAACTCAGTACCATTAGTGTACTGTGTAAACTCTATGGGGTCCACCGTTATTTATTTATTTTATCCACTCTGTTCATACATGTTAACAGATAGTTTTAGAGCTTGAAGTAAAAAAACGAAGCATATAAAAAGCTCAAGTGGACCACACCACAGGAAACAGTGTGACTGAACCTCTACCATTGAAAAATTCTTTTCGGCTACAGAAGTTTTGGATCAAGATGATGTTTGTGTTTTCTCTTCATGCATGTCTTTGTGATCTCGTGAACATGAATAGGTTGGATGACAAATAAACATTACAGTGGGCCTTAGGAAGGCTTCAACGGTGGAAATCATTATTCCGCACTGTTTACTATGGAATGGTCTACTTCAGCGTTGAATTTACTTCGATTTTGGGATCAACCGCTAAAATTAGCAGTAAAATTGTATGGACGGTGTGGATAAAACACATACATTCACAATGGGCCCTACGATAAAAGCATACCGAGTAACTCAACATCCAATCTGATTTCAACCCCGAAAGTAGATTGCGTACTGAGTAACTCAGTACCATTAGTGTACAAAGTAAATTCTGTGGTGTCCACCGTTATTTATTTATTTTATCCACTCCATTTATACATGTTAAAAGATAATTTTAGAGCTTGAATTAAAAAAACGAACATATAAAAATCTCAAGTGGACCACACCACAGGAACAGTGTGACTGAACCTCTACCATTGAAAATTTCTTTTTGGTTATAGAAGTTTTGGATCAAGATGATATTTGTTTTTTCTCTTCATCCATGTCTTTTTGATCTCATGAACAGGTTGGATGACAAATAAACATTACAGTGGGTCCTAGGAATGCTTCAACGGTGGAAATCATTATTCCGCATTGTTTACTATGGAATGGTCTACTTGAGCGTTGAATTTATTTCAATTTTTTATGTTTAACCCAACCCCTAAAATTAGCAGTAAAAACTATTGAAATATTTTCTAAGGGATGGACGGTGTGGATAAAACACATTGATCTAAAAACTCATTCACAGTTTTTAACAGCCCAACTGAGTTTACTCTCCATTTTTGGGATAAAGCTCTAAAATTATACGATAAAGAGCGTATACAATGAGTAACTCACGGAGTACGCAATCCGATTTCCAAAACCCCGTCCAGCAGCCGGTCAACTCCCTCTGCAGAGAGAGAGAGGGAGAGAGGGATCGTTGCTGGCTGGCTGGCTGGCTCGAGAGACGAGATCGAGAGGGTGGAAGGGAGGGATCGTTGCTGGCTCGCGAACGAGAGAGAGAGAGAGAGAGAGAGAGAGCGAGCATAACTCGCGATGCCTCCTCCGCCAGACTTCATAATCCAGGCGGCGCTGCTGTTACTTGCCGTAATTTTCCTGTTCGTTCTCCAAACCGTCCCCAAGCGCGTCTTTGCTAACCTGCGCCGGAGGAGCCGCTCCACCCTCCAGGCCAAGCGCCACTTCGTTGCTGGGGCCCAGCTCCTGGCCCGGGCCCGCTCCTCACCCAACCCCACCACCTCCTTGTCCCTCGCCAAATCCGCCTCTGCCGAAGCCGATCTCGCGCTATCCTTCGATCCCAAAGACGCCGCGGCTCACATCCTCAAATCCCTAGCCCTCCATCTCATGGGCCACAAATCCTCCGCCCTCCGTTCACTCGACACCGCCCTCTCCCCTCCCTCCTCCAAATCTCTCTCCGATGCCGAGCGCGCCGACGCCCTCGTCAAGCGTGCTGAGCTCCAGATCGAGGTCAACCGCCGCCGTCGGACCGATGCTGCTGTTTCCGACCTTGTCGAGGCCATCGGGCTCACCAGCGGGAATTTGAAGGCGTACTGCCTGCTCGGGAGCTGCTATGAGCACAAGGGGATGAAAGAGGAAGCAAGAGAGGCGTATGAGTCGGCGGTCAGGATCGACAAGACATCCATGTTGGCCCGCGATGGACTGAAGCGGCTGGCATCGGATTAGCGGCTTTTGCCGAACAGGTTAGCTTTCTGGAATGAAGAATTGTGTTAGGGTTTTTACAGAATTGGGGTTGGAAATGTGGTTCAGTCATGTATCATTTGATTTTCTGCTTTCATACGTATTACCCAGACTCTAGATCTTTCAGGTGGGGCACACCATCAACATGGTCGATTCCGTTCTTTATTTGGGCCACATTTGTATGATGAAATTGGATGATTTGAGTGGGCGGATCGACTCAATTTTTGTCGTGGCGGATGTTCATGGTGGGGCCTACCTGATGACTGGCCCGGATCTCTTGTCGGATTGTGCTGCCTGGGCACCTTTTCAATCTCCACTAGCATGAATTGCCTGCTGATTTTTATTTTTGTTAGGGGTAGTTTGGATGCCTGTAAAAGTTTTAAGGTGTAAAGTGTTTACAATCTCTTTTATTTGGCTTTAAGTGGTAAAGTTCTTATAAGTAAGCTTTTCTTTGTTTGGATAACCTATAAACTGTTTACAGCCTCTATTGGAGTATTCACACTAGATAGAGCTTGGAGTGGAAAATCTTCTAATGTTATATAATGGCTTGATGTAATATGGATTATTGTGTTAAACCTATCTGAATAAAGCCCGGGGCCCACTAACTCAAGCTTTAGGTGGGCTACAAAAAAGGCCTACTGATTCAAATGCCCTTTAATGCAGAGAAACTATTGAATATAAAGAGTTGAATAGGAACTACTATCAAATCAATAACAATTAAAAAGTTTAAACATAAGTTTTCAAAAATCATACATAACAAGTCTAAAAAGTACGTTTATAATTATTATTTTTTAATGATAGAATGTTCTGCTCCAGCCATAATATTTAAACCCAGGCTGAATTTTAAGGAAAAGCTTCGTGAAATTTTGTCGTCTTGCAGGGTAGCTAGAGGCATTCCACAGCATCATATCAATGATGGTTGAGAGATTCTGCAACTCCTTCCACACGTTTCCTGCTAATTTTGATTGCCTTTTGGCATATCTATCTATTGTGTCGCAAAGATGGTCTAATTTTTACATCATTGATCACGCCCATATAGGGAGCTAGTTTCTGCTTCTTCGTTCGGCTTAAAGTTGATATTCTTACATTTGATTTACTTCTCTGAATTGTTGAGCCTGTGGGTAGGTCCCCTCCAAAACTTATTCGTTTGACTGTGTATGTGATCCAAATCCTCCAAAGTGCAATGGGAATATTGGAATGGCATCCATTGGATGATGTGGTTGGGGCATCTGGTAGTTTTGCTGGCAGTGCTCGATATGGTTTCCTTATCATTGTGTTCTCTGCATATAATCTTCATCTCCTTGTAGAGTGTGACAGTTTTTTTTTTTTCTAAGCCTCAGGGTGTAACTGTGAAAAGAATGAATTTTTTATTAGAATTTCTTCATGGGCATTGTATAAAAAAATATAAATGAATATGAAATGTACATCTTTAATTCACATTGATTCATTCTTTCCAAACTTTTTCATTTGCAGTTATGCAGTTAGTTCCTTGTTCCAAACCGTAGCCAGCTTTATTTAATGCAATCTTAGCCAAGTTGAACTGTTTGTGCAATGTTCGTAGGCAGTTTCTGTATTTGTCCACATCCATGGGACCATGGAACCTCTCTTCCACCACCTTTGCTATCACATTCATCGTAGGGCCTTAAAACCATGATCGCACTTATACCTCTAATTTACTTGCTCGATGAGTATGCCAACTTGCATCCATCCATAGATAGAGTCCACATGATAACTGCTTTCCGGTTTTTGCCACTTACTTTCGATTGTTGAGATATTTATAAAAGGTTAACATTTGGGTCAAGTTAAGGCACAAGGAAATAATAATTTGCAAGAGAGATAAATTTCAAGTATTAAGTCATTATTAAAAAATAATATATTAATATTCCAAACAACAATTATTCTGTACAATGTAGTCAATTTATTTTTAAAAGGTCAATATTCACACTCATAATGAAAAAAGATTATGGGATACAATCAGTCAACATTGTTCAGGTTCTTGGTCCATCTCAATCTCTTCCTTCTAGCTTTCACCACTTAGCTCTCCACATTAGCTTGGTCCGACCCTTCTTTGACACCTTCATCTACATTGTCATTACTACCTTAATCTCCCTCATTGCTATAGATATTTTCGTCTCTGCTTTCCTCCTGGCCACCTTTAACTTTCTCATTATCTTCATTTATTATTTCTAAATTAGGGTTAAGATTAGGATTGTCGTTCGCTATAATGATTATGCAAGATAAAATAAGCGAATATTCTCTTCACTTATGTACATAATGGATCTTTAATGTAGGAAGGAAGGCATGTTATATGGCGTCCGCAATGACAAATGTTGATGATTAAACAACTCCTCCATATCCTTAAGGTCTTGGTATCGATTCCCTAGTGGGGTTGGCTAACAGTGGAGTGTGTACTAACAGTGGGGTGTGTGCTAACAAGCTAACCAAAAAAAAAAACTCCCCTATATCCTTAAGCTAACAACCTTGCCCGAATTCTTTATAATGTTACCAGGTTCCATGAAAGGGTACCGGGAAATGAGGCATGTTCGAAAAACTATTGTCAATTAAGTAATAATTATCCACAGGAAACATAGAATACGTGTCACGAAAAATTAACTAATTAATTATTGTATATTGTTGTGGATAAGTTATACCTTTAGGAATAATGAGCTTCTCTCCATGTGAGTGCATCTGCCACCACCTGTGAGTCTGTCGTCGACCCTTCCCATCCCGGGAATGTGTGGCATCCAAGGCTCTTAACACAGCTGTAAAATAGAATTAAATCATGTAAGTTGTTTTATGATTTTATTTTTAAAAGAAGATGATAATGAAATTAAAAAGACCTACAGACTAACCTAAAAGCATGAGAAAAAACATGGTATTATTCATTATTTCGAGAGGAGCTCCATTCCTAAGAGGTTTCAAAATGTCAGGACGTTGTTTGATGATTTACTCTGTTTAAGTGGCAGCTAATTGTTTCACCTGAATGATTGAAATTGTGCTACACTACACTATTTATAACATGATGGCTTTGTATGTAGAAACATCACTAATTTTTCTTTCAGAGATACTCCAAATGTACCATGTAGATCACACTTCTCTTTTATTAATGTCTCGCAGGTGAAAGAAATAATCTTTACACATACGAATGTAATCATAGCGTGTTGACCCTGGACCATTGACAATTGTATTTGTGGATTGAGTCTTGTTTAATTTTGGCAATGTTGTTGCGGATCTTCTACCAGGTTGTTATTCCTATACCAAGAAATTACCACTGAACTGCCTTTTAAAAAAAAAGAAAAGAAATTATCATATAGAAACAATACAACTCCACGTCTGTTGCATCTGTTTGGTATGATTGATTGCAAGATAGTTTTCTCTCCGAGTACAATGTGACATGATTTTAGAAAGTACTGCCCCACCGTGATGTTTATGAGAAATCCACCCCATTCATTTGTTCTGCAAGCTCGTGTTGAGACATGAGCCTAGAAATGAGGTAGATCCAAAGCTCAAGTGGGCCACACCACTGGAAACAGTGGGGATTGAGAAAACGTCTACTGATGAAATGTTTGTGGGACCATAGAAGTTTTGGATCAGGCTCATATTTTTGTGCTTGCAGTTCATCCCAGTGGGAATGACCTTATGAATCGTTTGGATGGCATATAAACATCACAGTGGACCTTGGCAAGGTTTCAATGGTAGGCATTTTCCTCCCTGCTTTTTCTTGTCGTGTGGCCCACTTGAGTTTTGGATCTGCCACATTTTGGGCTCATGTCTCAGCATAGGCTGGAAAAATGGATGATAGGGTGAATTTCTCAAAAACTTCATGGTGGGCCCCACCTACTTCTTGGGGTCGGGAGGTAGGCAACTATGAAAGAATGTATCCATGAAGCAGCTTCTCTCCAGAGTAGGATATCTATCAGATCTTTCATACCACCGTGGACAGCTTGGTTCTGATAATTGACGGTAGAGGATGCATCTCTCCCACTTGGATGAACTGAAAACCCAAATACTAGCATGATCCAAAACTTTTTGGCCCTACAAATGTTGGCATTCGATCCCCACTGTTTTTTGTTGTGTGGCCCACATGAGTTTTGGAGCTGCCTTATTTTTGGGCTCTTGTAGTAACATGAAGTGGCAAACGATATGGACGGGGTGGATTTCTTACAAATGTCATGGTGGGCCCCACCTACCTTTCAGGGATAGCAGTCGATCTGCTAAGCTGCAATGGGCCTGGGTTGTTTCAACCCGCGTTTTGAACTGATCGCACTGGCCCTATTTAAAGTTTTTGATGGCTGGGCCCCACCCATCAGAACTCTATTTCTCATGTTTGTATCCGTTTCTCGTTCTGGGTCCCTCTGGAAGGTGGGCAGTGGCACTCTTACTGCGAGAGCACCTTTAGATGTGTAGATGATCAAGTCATCAATGTGGACCGTCCATTAGGTTCACCTTTGCATGGGCCCGTATGAGAAGTTCACACTGATAAAAGGAAATTTTCCATCGGACTAATAGCATAGAAACATGGACGGTTCAGATCAACGGTCCAATGATCAATACGAACGGTCCATTATGATTAACTTCTTGTGACATTTATCCCTAAGAACTAAGATTTTGATAACCATAACATAACTGTCTAAAAAGAGGGGCGGTGTTTAGAAGGCTATCGTCCTCCAATCAGAATGAGTGTTTTTGGTGGCCGTCCATGAAAAGTGCGCAAATCACATGGATTTGACGGTTAGGATTGGCTGGAATGGTCCCAATGTTGATTGAACTTGCTATAAGCGATCTCGATCGTCCATTTTGTTCAGATGGTATGTGAATGTAGTATGGTGGTCACTGAGCCATCCAAATTGATTGATTAGGTCATCCATATCATATGGTGAATTTTTTTTATTTTTTTTTTAAAGGCTGGGCCTAATGTCGTCAGTGGCCCAGAATTTCAAATGTTTGGGCTGGGCCCACTGGTAGCTTTATTCAATATTTGAAGTTTGCCAGAAGTGGTCCGGGGCCCATTAATTTACAGCCCTACCGTATGGCATAACATGGATAGTTTGTTTTTTCCCTGTACATGCGCTCGCTTGGGGAACGTGTTTCAGATCAAAGCCGTCCATTGAGTGGAAGACTACGTTTAAAAAATATAAATACCGCAATCCGAAAATCAGGCCATTCCTCTCGTCCAACAGGCCATCATGGCAGAAATGGACGGATGGATTAAGGAAACTTTGTTAAATATTTTTTCGCCGTCCATTGGTTTATGTATGTTATCCAATCCGTCCAATAGGGTTGCACCACCCTGAAAATGAGATGGCCAAATATTAGGCCAATCCGATCATTACGTGGGCCACAAGGATAGAAAATAATGGACAACCACCAAACTCCAAATTCATGTGGCAGCTCAATTGATGGTTGGATCGGCATGATATCTAGGGCATCCTGTTTCCATTACAGGATAACCCTGTTAAACCGCTTGGATGCCATACATACAGTGCAATGGACCCACACACCCCAACTAGTTGTAGCTGAGATTTCCCCACCATACAGATTACAAAAATGTGGTGGGCCCCATCTGCTTGGGCTGAGCTTAAGCCAAGGTTTTACTATTGGTCTTGGACAGACCTCAGCCTACCTGTGGACAGCCCTGTTCTACAAGGAATGAGTGATGGGCTGATGGCCCAAAATGGCCCGGGCCTCACCCAATACGGTACAGCCCTTACCATGGGACCCACCTTGATGCATGCATTCTATATCCATGCCATCCATCCGTTTTTCCAGATCATTTTATGCCATGAGCCCAAAAATGATCAGATCCAATTCTCAGGTGGACCATACCATAGAAACAGTGGTGATTAGCCATTAATGGGCCACAAGTTTTGGATCAAGCTAATATTTGTTTTTTTTCTTTCCTTCATCCGGGTTTATGTGACCTTAATAACAGGTTGGATGGCAAATAAACATTATGGTGGGCCCTAGGAAGTTTTTAATGGTAGCGCGTACATCGCCGCTGTTTCCTATAGCATGTTCCACCTGAGATGGACGCCATATATAAAGGTGGACCCTACGCTAAGGGCCGCACCTAATCCGCTCTCCAAAATCTGAAGGCTTAGGCAATGCTAAAAATCATATAACTTTGAAAATAAAATAAAATAAAAAACTGGGCCGCACCTGATGTAGCAACAGAGTATTTATTTTGTAAATTGTAATACAGCCCAACAAAAAAAGGAAAATAAAAACAATCAAAGGATCTGTTTCTCTAATCAATGGGTGACAGTTTCTAACTTCACCCATATCTGTGACCGCTTGCATTCAAATGCCAAGCTCCTCCAAATAAAACTCATATTCACTAGTGGTTTTTCACCTTACAATGAAGTTCTTCGGCTAAATCCTACCATCAATGAAGATAATTCTATCGATAAAGGGCCCCACTAAACATGCATTGATGAAATAGCGGATGAGATTGCATTGGCCCGTGGATCACTGCTCTCTAAGCAAACGCCTCGAGGGTCTTCTCTAACCAGCATGGGCAAAACACCGAGTGAACTCCAAGCTTTCATTACATTGCTGCTGGATTCTCCTAAGGTGATAGCGAAAATAGCGTCGAAGCCGCCAGCTCCAGGAACTCCAGCTAGTAGAACTCCTTCCAAATTCATCGCAGTGTCCAGAAGCTGAGTCTGTGATTCAGGCTCTATCTGCAAGGTTTTGAAAACAGAAAGGTGATGAGATTTAGATAAGCAGTAGCAGAGATACGAATTTGTGACGGCTTATATATATCTAAATACATTGAATATTTAAATTCATAGAAAGTCAAGTTTGTAATAAAATCCAAAAAGAAAGTTTTTAATGCTTATACATATCTAAATACATTGAATATTTCTTACTATTCCTACAAGACTTAATTTATATTTCATAACCACTGAGTCAGAGTTGGGTCGAACCCGAATGAATATCAAGTTGAGTTTTTGGGTTTTTTAATTATGTCATGGACCATAACAAAGACATACAACATCACAAGAGCCATGATCAGGCAAAACTGACACACTCCAATCAATTCCCATCTGCATCTGTGTGACAAGGAGTGCACTTCTTTGAAATTGTGCTGAGATGAAATGTGTCTGTGTCCGTGTTCATGTTTCTAACATCCTTGGACATGGTTTTCCATTTCTTTCCCAACTTTATTAGGGTCAAACAGCCAAAAAAGAGGGGGAAAGAAAGAAGGAAAACAAAAGCAGCGAAAACAAAAACAAAGCAACAAACATAGGAATTTATTTTGCAATGTCAAATGCAGATGTATTCAGGAGGCAGGTAAGGGAATTTGTAATCACTGCACTTTTTCATGGCATTATCGTGAAAATATCAAATCCAAATAGCAACATCAATGTATTTCGGCAATGATTTGATATTCAAGTAAAAAAGGCATCGTTATGATTTTACTGCCTCCCTCTTTTCCTTTTCTGCTTAGTTTTTGTTGGATTATATTCCTTCACTGCCCTGTTTTTGCTTGGCGGGTTGCCTAATAAAAATTCTTATTGTTTCTCAGAAGAAAAAAAAAAACATAGGAATCAGTAGTCAAATGCAGATGTTGTCAAGAGATAACATAATTTGTAATCATTACACATTTCCTTTACATTACTATGGTAATTGGTGAAACAAACAAGCCTCAAGTAAATCTTTGCTTTTCATTGCGGGGCCCAAATCTAACAAGAGCACATGGCGCTGTTTCATTGGGCCATGTCAGGGCTGCAGGAAGATTTCCTCATCCCCCGTTGCAGATCTGCATCGCCTAACTTCTGGGAAGGGTCTTCTAAACGTGGATTCATAGATTGGATGTCGCATGAACTCTCCAAGTATGGCCACTTACGAATGAACGAATGTCCAGAAGTTACCTAATTGCGTTTTGTTAGGGTTCCAAAACATGTCAAGTCTATTTACAGTGAAATGCATTATACATTGCTCCATTTAAGAGATTGAATAGTGCACTTGCCCTTTTAGTTTGTACGAGTGGGACCCATATTTAACTAAACCAAAACGTTGTATGATGGGATTCACTGTTGATGGCCCATAGACCAAAAGTAAACCGTGCTGGAAGGTCCTAACAATAGAATATCTGGACTTTTTATTGGCTGAATGGGGATAGTTTTGTTTCTTTCTTTAGAGCATGATCTTTTCTTGTTTTGATTATTTTATTATCCAAAATGTTACATTACCATGCTTTTTTTTTTTTTAATGTTTTTTAAGGAAAAAAAAACAGTTTTTTTTTTAAAAAAAAATTTCGAATCATAAATGGAACCCAATACCCTAATGGGTAGCCAACATCCTAACGGGTAGCAATTTCAGGTCCAACATAGGTATGGGTGCAGTACCTATTGGCCATTGGCGGGTATGGGTATGGGCAATGGGTATGGCCACCCCCATACCCAACCCGAACTTTAGCTCATTGACACCACATGCATGCTCCTCTTTGTCAAATTAGGAGTTAATTGATACTCTGCCAGAGTATGATGGTTGACACACACACCAAAAAAGAAAACATTACATTAACTCAAATTAAACCATCCAAATTGCAGGACCCGCTGTGGATAGGTCATCACCCCAAAATCAGATCAAATTGAGTGATCTTAAACTCCGATTAATGGCCAGTTGTCTGTTGAATTCAGACCATTGACTATTTTCATTTCAACTGGCCGGTAAATGTCCACCGACTGGCCAGTCAAAATAGAGTAAATGTAAACTTGGGTTTATGATCCATCTAAATTAGGGAGCCCAAGTTGGACAGTTCAATTTAGGTTATGGTGCGGCTTACGTCAACTAACACAAAGAAGATACAGTTCATCATCAAACTCTGCTAGAGTATCAAAGTTATTATCCTGTTTACACCAAAATCAACGTTCAATATGTATAAAGTGCTGTCAAACCTTCAAAAATAACCACAAAATGCCTCAAAAGGCCATGGTCATCTTGAGAATCAGCAACCTCTTCAAAGATAAAATTAGCAATTTTAAGAAAAGAGTTCCCAAAGGTAGCTGAAAACAGATATGAATGATTTGAGGCCTCCAAACCTTAACAGCTCCAAGAAAGAGAGGGAAAAATATGGTGCAGACCATAAATCCACGCATGGCTTGTCTTGCAAGCAATGGGCCGGACCCAAACAGCAGAATATATGGAAGTTTGGTCACCCATAATAAATGTCCTATTCTATGGCTCCTATCATAAATATGGAAGAATCACATACCGGAATGCCTGCTGCCTGGCCCATCTGTTGCATATGAAATCTGATCTCGAGCATAGCATCTCTTGCACCAAGTAATGATTTTATAACTGCTTCCTGGCATGGGTCCGCAGCTTGCTCCAGCCACTGTACAGATGTTACAGATCAAACATCAAGTAGAACAACATGGAAATTAGATTTAAAGTAAAGATCGAAGTAAATTAAGAAAAAACTCCTGTAAATTGCAAAGAAAAAACAAGGAATCTCGAAACAGAACAAAGCTACTCAGCCCATCTATCGTAATAATGATTGCATCTGTTGATAAAGGCAGGATGGAGCTAACCATGAGAAATGGAACCATGCCATGAACTGGGAAGATTTGGACCAAATTCTCCAATCAAAGTTTTTTTTTTTTTTTTGAATAATGAAACTATCCATGATTGTACACCCAAAATGGAGTTTTGTGTGAGGAAAAAATTGCTATGTGAAAAATCAATTGGCTCCAAAATGTAATTCATACAAATTTGAAGTTTCTCATTACTCTTACATAATGGGAAAAAGCTGCGGCTTATGGGAATCTTAGTGTTACTAGACTGCCATTTGTCACTTTCTTTTGCTTAAATTATCAGTGACTTCTTTGTCATGATCGTGGTGAATGTATACAAGATCTGAACCTATCATAAGGTAGGCTCCACCTTTGATTGGCTGTACCCCAAAACACACTGATCTGACAATCCTAACTGTTCCATTGGAGGACTTTGGGAATGAAAACAGATGGTTAGAACAAAGTCGACAGAAGTTTCTTTGACAGTCCATCTGTTTCCTAAAAAGATCATCCAATTTAAAGGTTAGCACTGTCCGATCAGTGTGGATTAGCGATATGGCCCATTGGAGGTAGGGCCTAGATGGTGATCTGCTTAGATCGGGTAGATAAGCTGCATAGCTGATAAACCAAAGAAAGTGAAAACATTCTAGGCTTGGTCTATGAGCTTTGTACAAAGGTGACTACAACAAGCTTGACTGCAGGCAAGCTTGAGGTCTCCATAAATCACGCTTGAATGTGCAAACCAGGCACTTGGTCCTTGCATAAGTATCTTATTTTGACCCCCATTCAAAAGAAATGCTATGTATGTGGATAACTTTCAGAAAATATTCTTCAATGGAAAGTTCAAACTACTTAAAACCCAACAATCTTTTGGCGAGCGTCTGCCATGGCTGCTTCTGGAGCCTGGGTAAAGCAGAAGGCTAATGTCCGTCAAGCAGCCGGTCATAAACTTTTGCAAATCTACCACAAACTCCAAATTGCTAGGAGACGCTAAGAGGAAGGTGGTGGTGGAGGTGCTGATGTTTTATTTTGAAAATTAATGGTATTGGATTCATGTAATAAAAGCATTGAGCCACAGACTCTTGATGAGATTGTCTAAAGAAAAACAACCATTTCTTTTTTGAAGACCAAAAAAAAATGTAAACTACAAAACTTGCTTGTGTCAGATACTCGAACATTGCAAGCTGCCAAAATATTAATACAAGATAGCTACAGCCTGCATCCTCCCAGTCCAAAAGGAATGCAGAGAAACTTTTATTTCTACTTCCTTGGATATAGAGCTGATAAATGGCAGATTACCTTTTCGTATCTGTGATTACTGCAGTTCCCAATGACAAGTTTGTATGTCTCGAAGTTCCCATGTGCAAATTTACTCAAGGATTTCAGTTGCATTTCAAGCAATGAATTTGCTTCTGCCAATCTTCTCCATGTTTCTAGGGATTTTTTAGGATCAGATTTTTGCCACTGCTTCACAGCACCTACCATTGATGGTGTAGACGATCCTCCAGTTCCAGGTTCCCCTAATAGCTGACAGAAAAAGTGATGTTACTAATTTGATTTTCCTCCACCTTTCATCTTAATAACACAGTTATACATTTTTTTATTTTTTTTTTAAAAAGAAGAAGAAGAAGAAGCAAATGAAGGATACTTTGCTGCCATGTACTGACGGCATAAATTATCATTTTGACTAAGGAAGATTGCAAGAATGCCATGATATTTCGTATATGTGGCCATGTCCCATCAAATGATCCATTTCACCATCATGAGCAGCAGTAAGTTTCCAAGCAGCATTTATGATCTCAAAATCACATGCTTAAGTCATAGTAACGTTGGAGAAGCTTTTGACATATCCCAATAACTTAGTCATCAATGGGCCATGTGAGAAACTGAGAGACCCACCAGTGTCATCAATGGTGGTAATGAAAACTGAATCTTCTCCTGATCCCACTTTTCTTCCAGGATACGAGTAATGACCCCTTCTAGTGGCTGTCCCTTCACTGCAGCCTGTAGTTCAGCAGCAAAAGAATTATAAAAATTCCAGAAATTTCCTCCAAATTTTATTAGTAATAGTTGTAGGGGTCACCAAAATAACAAAGCCAGTACCATGTACTTTTGTAACCTACAGGTATGTGCAAGGTATCCGAAATAAAATAATTAAAAAGGTTGTCTAAAAACCTTTGTAACACTTCAGGTAAGAGCCATGGTATTGTAGACTTCCCCATAACCATTATAAAAACAAATCTACCAGATTATGAAAGAAGAGCTTTGCTAAGCCCAAATGCACCTCTCCTCAGACAAGTTGATATGTTGTGACATGTGCCCTCCTAGGACATGTGAGAACATCTGCGCATGCCTCAGGTGATAACCACTGCATAGATGCCCTAGCCCAAGAAATGAGGCCGATCAACTGATTAGTTGGGCAGCATGCACGAAACCATGGATGGTAAGGAGACCACGGTTTACACCACAGATATTGTTAACATGTGGCCTTTCCTTATATTTTTAATAGTACAACAGCACAAAGTCGTGCAATCAGGGTGGGCGGAGATATCAACCCCCTCCAGAGAGAGTTTTACACCAGTCAGGGCAGCGAGAGAGAGGTACCAAGACTTATGGTGACATAACCTCTTTCCCGCCAAAATGCCAGTTACATACCATCTTTCCCGCCAAAATGCCACTTGTGTAGGACATCAGTACCCGAAAAGCAGTAGGCACCACCTGAAAGATCAGCTGAGAATAAATCACAACATTCCATTCATCAAGTTGGCCAGACAGGTGGGATCAATGGACAACCAAACCGAAGGTCTGACTCAACATACAGGTGTGCCAACCCGGTGAACGGATCAGCCTGGTTGTTGAGAAGGGTGATCTTCATGGTGGGGCCTAAGTTGCATGTTGGCAGAAAAGATGGTACTGTACCACATTGAGGTACTATTACCTATATGTGATCAAGTTTAAAAAATAAAAACGATAATTTAAAAAAAGGCATCGATCCACATTCAATGTGCATGTGTGACCCCCTGATGAGGGAACTGGCCTTTATATTTGGATTAGGTCAGAGGGACCCATCTGAAGCATGTTTGGATGTTCTAATTCATGCTAGGTTGGCATGCTTAAGTGAGTGTAGAGGTAAAGCAGAATTAGCAAATTTCCACAGAACAATCAAATGGGGGAAGGTTAATCATAATACAGAGACTTCACCATCAGTGAGGAATGTCCGACAAAGCACATAATTGATGAGAACAGGAACTTGATTACTCTGCAATCTCATAGGCTGAGAATCAAGTACTAGCAAAGATATAATAGCACAGATACGTCAACCATGTGTGTGCATGTGCAAGCACCACCCACCCCAAACATGTGCGCTGTGGTTTGTGTAGAGAGAGAGAGAGAGAGAGAGAGAGAGAGAGAGAGAGAGAGAGACCTGAGCAGAAGAGAGAACTGCAGGAGAAAAACGAATATAGCGTTGACTTCCATACACAGCAGCACTGACATCAAAGCCACTGCCCACTTTCCCTTGTGCTATACAATGAGCAGTTTGAGCTACAACATGCACCAAATCAAGATCTGAACTGGACAATGGTTCATGCAGATTCTTAGCTGTAGATGAGAGATTAACAACTCCAAGGTAATGAAGTACAGATGCAACCACTGCTGTGGTCATTGCTGCCGACGAGCCAAGTCCAGTTTTTGCAACCTCAGGTTTGCATTTCTCTCCAGTAATTGCACCAGTGGACCCCTCGATGTTAAAGGTAATTGATGAGAAGGGTGGAATTGAAGCCAACACATCTGGTGCCAAAGGAAGTCCACGTGCTTCAATCTAACAAGTAGAAGTTGCACATATTTAAATCATCAATTTGTAAGGTGCTGCACAGCAGGTCAAACAATGGGACTAACATCTAATGAATATAAACAACAAAAACAAAGACAGCTAAATAATCACAAGTAAATAAAACCACTGGTGTCATCAGCCAACATATTTTCTATTGGCCTGTTTAACTAACAACGTGGTTGGACTTCATATATTTGTAGCTAAAAAAACACAAGCAAATAAAAACCACTGGAGTCATCAGCTAACATGTCTTCTATTGGACTTTTTAACTAACAACGTGGTTGGACTTCATATTTTCTAACTTCTTTTTGTTGTGTTTTCACTTCATTTCAAGCAATCCAAGCCTCGATTTTTTATGGGTCATTGCATGACAGTAATGAAGCAACTCTTATCTCAGAAATGTTTCACGGGCTTTTTATGCTTTATGGTATTCGCATTCAAAAGGAAATGGAGAACGAAAAAAAAAATGAAAAAGAGTTAATGAATGTCAAGAGGATAAACTGACACATTCAACAAAAATCGGCAGACCCACCTGATTCCGGTATGAGTAGAAATCATTGCAGCCTAAGACTGTGATATCAAGACCTGCATGACTAATACATGTAAAACTAAGATTCTTGAATCCAACAAATGCTTTGCCTTTAAATCACAAAGATAATAACAATATTATTCGAAGAGAAATGCTCCAGTGCTCTCAAAGAACTATAAGTTATAGTGCTTCTAGTTGCATCAGTTCATTTAGGCAGTCCACTTGGATAGTCCGGAACACATTTCACAGTTATCGTTAAAAATAACTACTGATTGGATGATCCAATCCATCTTTGATTCGGCCTTATTTTCCTTATGCATCCACTTTTGAAGCCATGGATGGGATGGTTACAATTGCCAAACAAAGGTGATTCTTTAGAATCATACAGGCCCTAACAAATCAATGGATCAAATTGCTGATTGGACCTACTTTTGTGTAAATTATCTTGACAGTCTATATTAAAAGACCATTGATCAAATGGTTCATATTTTTCAGATTGGTGTGATGTTTGCATGGTAGCCCATGAGATGTGTGCTGAACCTAATGAACAGTCTATCAATGGATTGGACTAATTGTCCCAATGCAACTAGGAGCATTATAACTTATTGCTCTGAGAGCACTGGAGCATCTCTCTTTTTGAAAGATAAATAATAACAATAATAATCATAAACCAAAAAAGGAACCAACAAAATATTTATGGTGACATTACCTTGCACTAATAGTTTCTGTAACCCATCCTTCTTGCCCTTGTCAATGTATATTGAGTATGCAGCTGCTACAGAATATTGCACTGCTTGTTCCACAAAAGGGTTGCTAGAGTCCCTGAAATCTTATGCCAATAGCAATACTATGACTTTAGAATAAAAGAGGAGCAAAAATTACATTGCTTCTGTGTGTTAAATACAAAAAGAAGAAGAAGAAGAAGAAGAAGAAAAGAAAGAACGAAAGAAAAAAAATAGCTATAAATTGCTTTCTTCTGATGTGTGGTGAAGTCCTGAATTTGGATGGTCATGCAGATAAAAAGCATATGATGTGTATACCTTGATATTCATCCCACCAAATATATATAACCCTGTATTTCCCAGCTAATGCAAACAACATGGAACACTTAGCTTTGGAGCGCCCTTCAGGCAGTTGATTGAGGGTGATTTTCTTCTCTTTCTTTCTTTCTTTCTTTCTCCTCCTCCTCCTTTTCTTTTTTCTTTTTTTTTTCTTTTTGATTGTGCGTGTGTAACAATGACTAAGGGTATTTTCTGATGTTGGCACTTTGAATTTAGGGAGACTACATGGATTGCAAAAACATCTCTCAAAAATAAAGGATTGCAAAACATGTTTCTCTTTTCCGAAATAAAACAACAAATTGTACAAATACATCTTTGTTTCTTTTGAAAAGCAGATGATTTTTTTTTTCAAGTAGAATTAAACAAATAGAAATAGCCAGCTGCAAGTGACCCTCTCGTTGCTCCGCAGCCAAGCAAACAGAGAAAAGCAAAAGATTAACACAAACGTAAGGGGACCCCAAGGACCCCTCCCCCACGAAAAATAACAAGCCACTACAAACTTTCCCAATCTCCCAAAAAGGACTGCCATCAAGCACCCACAAAATTCTGGACCAAGCAACATCCAGTTTGAAATCATGACCAGAATTATTCTCTTTAAGGATTCTAGTGGTGACGCACCGCTTCATTCTCAAAGATTCTTCTGTTTCTCCTTCCACACTCCCCAAATAATCCCAAAGAATACTATGTCCCACATTATCATCATTTGGCCTTTAAATGGCCCACGCCTCCAAGCCACGAACAAATCACCAATGAACATATCAAGAGACCACGTAATCCCAAGTCGAGCTGGGAAAAGATTTTCAGACTTGAACTGCTACCTCACAGTGGATGAAAAGGTGATCAACCAACGCTTCTTTTCTCCTACTCATATGACACCAATGTCTGGGAAAGCCACTCCTCTCTCCTACAAATACAAGCTCATCCAATAGCATGGTTCTATTTATATCATAGTTTCTTCAAGAATAACTCGGCCAAGTTTAATATGATGATGATGATGACGACAGTGAAGAGAATTTGCTTCAAGAATGGTCCTAGAGAACCTATGAAAAAAGAACCAAAAAGAGGAAGAAAAAAGTCGATTGCATCCTATAGAATTCTTTTAGAAATCCAGAGGAGAATAACTTTTGATTGGACTAATACTCCAAGTCATGGTGTGCCGTAGAGGCCGTTACGTAAAGGTAACAGTGGCAACCGTTACACATTACAGGACAGATACAGGTTTTTCAGGAGTTTTTTCAATAAATAAATTTAAAAAAGAGAGAGAGAGAGAGAGAGAGAGAGAGAGAGAGACCGTAATGGCCGTTACGGGGCCGTAACAACCGTTATGGCCCGTATCGTAAAGGTAACGGTGGTGGCCATAACGGCTACCTTTACCGTTACGGAACACCTTGCTCCAAGTAGGATATAAAGTTCTGACAGCAACCTACAATACAATCTCTTGTTTGTTAAATGAGCCGGTAGAGACAATGTAGTGTGTGTGTGTGTGTGTGTGTGTGTGTGTGTGAGTGATCTGGGGTTCAATCCCTGGTAGTGTCACCTTTCAAAAAAAAAAACCTACAATACAAATTCTGCACAAAGGAATACAATTTTACTTAATATTACAAAAAACAAAGTGGTGCTTGACCCTTGAACCTTAATAAGAGACTCCATTCAATAACAGAAGTGAACTTAATATGCAAGCACTGGATTCAAGAAAGAGCAGCTTGCGTTGTGAGTAATACATGTTCCAGCTCTAAAGGTTATCAAAAATAACTTGTCATGCCATGACCAAAATACTCATGTTGACATGCCTCCATATGCATTTATGTTGTGCCAAATGCACAAAACATGTAAATACCATGTACTTCCACACACAGTCATACATATGTGTGGAAGACATGCACACAAATATGTGTGTGTGCATAAAGATGCTTATGAACATGTATACATGAGGAACTAAGAAAATAGAAGAATTCAATTGCAATGCACTGCAAACCAATAAAAACTTGCCTCGAAGAGGTACATTGGAGGGTTGAATTCTTAAGGGACAACTTGTATGTAGTCTCCCTAGAAAGCTGAGGAGATGATAATTTCACGTCTGCCCAAGCCTGACCAGTAAAAAGAAAACACATTGAATTCAACACTTCAACAAAAATCCACAAAGTCCATGTCCTGATAATTCAAATTTCATTAAAAATAAATTCATCCAATTTAAGCAAACAAAGAGATAATAATGAAACAAAGATGTTTGGTGTTGCTAAGGTCACATGCACCTCCACACATGGAGAGATGTGCCAACCTGGCATGTGTGAGGGCATCCATGAATAACGTCAGGTGGGCCCTGTTAGAGATTACCTGGGCCAAGAATAGGCCAGCCAGTCCACTCGTTAGGCAGGCTACACATGCACATTAAATGTGGACCCTTGGCAAAAAAAAATTGAACCACCATAATTTTGTATGCATAGGTCCCACGCATCCACAACTGGACTGAGCAAAGCTCTAGAAATGCTTCACACATTGTAATTGCCAAAGTGGTATGTAAATGTTGATTTTGCATGGCCTCCAAAACTGATGATCCATTGAATTCGTAAGGTAGAGAAACAAACTAACAGAATAGAAAATAAATTTGAACAAAAGCACATACCCATGCCCAGCTATTGGGATCAATAGCTTCATATAATGGCCTAACGATCGCATAAAAACGAGCTGTCGTGCTAAGAACAATTCCTGCATTTGGTCTCTCTAAAATCAGGTACCCACCAGTCAACAAAACCTTCCCAGGTGCAGACACAACTCTGCAACAACATACAAATTTGCATGTTTAAAACGAAAAAAAAAAAAAACCAATAAAAAAATCATAGAAAAACACGCAAATTGAAGATGAACTCACACTTCAGCCATCAACTCCTTTTACCAGTCCCAACTGTATGATCAAATATTCATCAACTTATTGGTTGAAAAAAAATTAGATGTATTTGAATAAATAAATAAATGAAGTTCATAGTTCCACTCAACAAGAGTAATTTGTTCACTACAAAGATTGTAAAGCTAACTATAGAAAAAAGAAAAAAATAATAATTTGAAGTTCATAGTTCCGCTCAACAAGAGTAATTTGTTCACTACAAAGATTGTAAAGCTAACTATAGAAAAAAAATTACAAAAAAAAAAAAAAAAAAAAAAACTTACTAAGACCAATTTTTCCTTGTAAGCTGAAAACAAATCAAGTTTTTAAAAAGTAAAAAAGAAAAAGAAATAAATGGAACCGTCGATCCCATCAGATTGATCATCAGACCATGGATTTAGTCCAGATCATCAGTTAAGACAATTTGAACAGGTGGATTCTTCAAATCTTGAAAAATCGACCTGTCTGGTGATCCTATCATGGATGGGCCGTCCTCCAAAGATCTCCTCGAAAGGACAATCCTATCCTTTCCATCTCCGTCTCCCAATAGACTGTTATTACCGAAGGTCCTGTAATTCTTCCTGTATCTGGTGCTAGAACAGTACATTTCCTAACTATTCTTATGCCAGAAGTAAAAGAAAACGGAGCATGCATTAAAAATATATGGTGTCGATTCCCGACTAAAATTTCATGGATTTTTGAAGAAAATCTCCAGATATTTCGATTTTCAGAATGCATAGAAAATAAAAACAGAGAGAGAAGAGGAATAAGATCTCGAACCGTTTTACTGAGCTCTTTTCGCGCCTTTTTTCGATCCGCCAACGATCCTATGGAAATGTATGGATGCTGCGCGGATTGATTATCAGCTGCGGAGGATAGTGGACTTTTATGAGGGGAGTCAGAGTCACGTGATGCGCATGATCTGAATCCCTTGCCTTTGAAATACCTAGATTCCGAATCTGTTTGGCAGCTTGTAGTCAAACGGAATGAAATCCAAAAATACCATGCATTGAAATGTAGTATATTTAATTTTATTACTAAATCAACTTTAATATTCTTACGGCCTGTTTGGGAGCGTGGATTTGGAACCCACTGGATTAGAACAGCCAGGATTTGAAAGCCCTGGATTCGAAATCCTCCTGATGTGTTTGGCATCCCCGTGTGTGTGAATCAAATTTAATCCAAAAGTAGCTATCCATGGTATATTTAGGGATTTTGACTGTACTAACCTCAAAGTTTGGACAAATTAACTAGAAAGCTACGACCTTCCATATATCCTAAGAGTGACCTTCCGACAAGCTTCCAAAACTTACTTTGACCAAAATGCCCTTGTCTTTGTTTCAGTAGTTATACAGTTTTCTAGGGAATAAGAAGTTACGTCATATTTAATGTCAAGAAAGTGATGTCTACGGAATCTTTTTTTGCGCGTGGACAAAGACCAAACTCGTGGGGCCCACATTGATGTATGTGTATAATCCATGCCGCCCATCCTTTTTGTCGTGTCATTTTAGGGTTAGGACGCAAATATCAGCCTGATCCAGAGCTCATGTGCGCCACATAATAGAAAATAATGGTAACAATGGAATCCACTGTTAAAACTTTCCAGGCTCACAGTGATGTTTGTTAGAAATGGACACTACCGAAGTCAGGACTTTTTGGGCCCACGGCGAGTTGGCCGACAAGATGGATAGAACGGATCATCCCATCGTGGGCCTTAGGCTATTATACCAATGACTATCCTGTCATTTGGTAGTAAAGGAAGTAAACACGTAACAACCGCGACCCATATAACATGAGAACCACGACCCATATAACATGAAAACCACGACCCATATGGGCCCACATTGAAGTATGTGTATAATTCATGTCGTCCATCCTTTTGTCATGTCATTTAAGGGCTACGACTCATATAACATAACAACCACAACCCATTTCATATGCGAACCACAACCCATGTTAATAACTACGATCCATGACAACCACAACCCATTTAACACGACAACCACGACTCATGAAAACTACGACCCATGTAACATAACAACCACGACTTCATGGAAAACTACGACCCATGTAACGTAACAACCACAGCCCATATAACATGACAACCACGACCATAATTACAATACAATATGAATAACAGATTTCTTCAACGGGTACCCAGCAAGTTGAAAAACTCTGTTGATAATGTCTTGTTTTAGCTTGATCAAAAACTTTGTTGAGAAGGTCAGGCTTAAACAGGACATTCTCGACAGAGTTTTTTAGCTCGCTGGGTGCCTGTTGAAGAAAATTATTATTCATTTTGTATTGTAATTATGGTCGTGGTTGTCATGTTATATGGGTCGCAGTTGTTACATTATATGGGTTGTGGTTTCCCGTGGAGTCGTGGTTATTATGTTATATGAGTCGCAGTTTTCATGGATCATGGTTGTCATGTTATATGGGTCGTGGTTGTCATATTATTGTGATAGTACTAAAAACCATCAAAATATCCCATGAATCAGTCTTGTGCGGATCTAAGCTTTTCTTCTGACAGTGACTTCATGGAAATTCTCAACAGATTTTTTCAGCTCGTTAGGTGCCCGTTGAAATTGTCGAGTTGTCGTAGTTCAGAAATTGTCTTTGGAATTTCTTGTGGAGCCCGTTGATCTTCAGGAAGATCGTCGACGTCCCTGAGGAATGGATAGGGATCACCCATAAAGAAAGAACACGAGAAGGACTCGATTGCTTCTTTGAATATCTCCTCCATTATTTTGATTGAAATAACAAATAAATCCATGAACGCTTAAGTTGTTGCAATAAAGAGTCTGGTTCGGATTAGCTTGTGAAAGTAATTTGAAACCCAAGTACCGCTTTTATAGGCTGGTCAACCAATGGTTAAAGCGCTGATTCCGAATGGATTATAAGGAAGTAGCGATATTAATGCGATTTCCTAAAAAAGAATGTGGCGCTAATTCCGATGGATCATATTGATTCCAAAGAGAAGGGTTGTGGATATGACGAACAATGGGTTGTGGTTGTCATCCACAATGGATCGTGGTTTTTATCCACGTTAGATCATGGTTGTCATCCAACGTTAGATCGTGGATTGGGGGAAAACAAAATGGCAATCACAACCCGTGTAACATGAAAACCACGACCCATATCATACGAAAACCACGACCTGTATAACATGAGAACCACGACCCATATCACACGAAAACCACGACCCATATAACATAAGAACCACAACACATATAACACGAGAACCACGACCCATATAACATGAGAACCACGACCAATGTTATGTGAACCTTCTCAACAGAGTTTTTTCAGCTCGTTGAGTGTCTGTTGAAGAGAATTGTTCTTCATATTGTATTGTAATTATGGTTGTGGTGTCATGTTATATGGGCCGTAGTTGTTACGTTATATAGGTCATGGTTTCCCATGGAGTCGTGGTTGTTATGTTATACAGGTCGTAGTTTTCATAGGTCGTGGTTGTTATTTTATATGGGTCGTGGTTGTCATGTTATACGGGTCGTGGTTGTCAGCTAATTTCCTGTGGTGTGTTCCACCTTAGATTTATATCCATCTCATTTTTTTGGATCAAGCCCTAAAATGATTTGTAAAAAACAGATGAATCGTATTCTGATCAAAGAAGTGAGAATGCAGCTTTAAAAAACGATAGTAGTTCCGAGGAGAGTCTTACACCATCGTTTACAACTAAAAGAAAACACTCTTCAAGAGTAATAACCAACGATGATGAGAGTGAGGAGGATGATGATATTCCCATTTGCAAACTTAAGTGGAAGAAACTTGCAGAGTTGTGTTATAGTACTGAAAATTCATCAAAATTTTCCGTGAATCAGTCTTATGTAGCTCTAAGTCTCTCTTCTGGTAGTGACTGTGTTACATGGGTCGTGCTTGTCATGTTATATAGATTGTAGTTGTCATGAATCGTGGTTGTCATGTTATAAGGGTCGTGGTTGTCACGTTAAAGGTCGTGGTTATCATGTTATATGGGTTGTAGTTGTCATGTATCGCAGTTATCATGTTACGTGGGTCGTGCTTGTCATTTTATATGGGTCGCGGTTGTTGCATGTTCACCACAACCTATATAACATGACAACCACGACCCATATAACATGACAACCACGACCCTTACCACATTACAATCACCTGATGCGACCTATGCTACTATATAGATATCGTTTATACAATTTCTACGTATGTCATGTACTAACTTTGATGGACGATAAGGATCTTACAACCATGACCCTTACCACATTACAACCACGACCCTCGTGGTTCTCATGTTATATGAGTTGTGGTTCTCATTTCCTGCTCCCAGATTGCATGACAACCACAACTCATACATGCACATAAGATCCTTACCGTTCATCAAAATTAAAAAAGTAACACGCCATTCCATACCAAAGTTAGCCTGACGTTTTTCGAATGTGAGATGACTATTGATAAACTGCAGGAGTAGGAAATGCACGCTATATGGGTCATGGTTGTCATGAGGTAAGGGTCATGGTTGTTATATTATATGGGTCGTGATTACCATGTTATATGGGTTGTGGTTGTCATATTATATGTGTCGTAGTTGTCATGTGATATGGGTCGTGATTGTCATGTTGCATGGATCGTGGTTATGGTTTTCAATGTGTTCACTTCATTTTCTATCAAACCATTGGTATCACAACTTAAGGCCCGAAATGGGATGATTCGATCCATCCACTCCATCGGCTAGCTCGTTGTGGGCCCAAAAAGTCCTGACTTGGGCAATATCTACTTCTATCTATCTTGTCAGTTGATATTTGGGCCTTACCCCTAAAATGACACGGCAAAAAGGATGGGTGGCATAGATTATGGACGACATGGATGCCTTACTCCTAAAATGACACTGCATGGATGCTTTACCCCTAAAATGACACGACGAACAGGATGGGCGGCATGGATTATGGACGGCATGGATGAAAGACATAAGCACTGAGCACCAGCCATTGCTTGGTGGCGGCAGGAGTAGCCAATCTGTCACTTTTTTCGCGAGAGTAGCTATTCCATCTCTCTAGGACTGTACGACTTATGAACCAAGGATATGGGCATTTTCGTCCGAAATAATATCGAAAGCTTGTCAGAAGGCCACTATTGGGATATATATATATATATATATATATATATATATATATATATATATATATATGGGAAAAGGTACTATGCGCTTGAGCGTAAAGCGGTCGTCCGTGAGGTCGAGCTGTGTGGGCCCCACCATGATGCCTTTCGAAGATCCACACCATCCACTAGATGCACGAGCCCAAGTTGGGCTCACACGGCCCAAAATCAGTCGTCCACGTAACTCAAATGGGCCATATCATCGGAAAATATAAGTATACACGTAAAAACATGTAAAAGTACTTGGTGGGCCTCACCTGAGTTGTGTATACCACCTAAAACTTGGTCTAAAATTACATTCAAGTGGGACACACGTGATGGACGGTGTCGATCATCAAAAAACGTTTCGAAAGGTCCCCACAAATGATTTTGAATGTTTCAATGGTGCACGGCCCCTCTCAACTTCTGTACGTGGTGTGGCCCACAAAAGTCATGGATTGACTTGATTTTCAGCCGTGTGGGCCCCCTCTGGAATGGTGCATCTGGTGGACGGTGTGGATCTTCGAACGGCATCACGGTGGGGCCCACATCAGCTCGACCTCACGTACGACCGCTTTACGCTCGAGCGCATAGTACCTTTTCCCTATATATATATATATATATATATATATATATATATATATATATATATATATATATATATATATAACGTCGTAGCTTTCTAGGTAATTTGCCTAAACCCCGCTGAAATACATGCTTAGACCAAAAGTGATGAAATTCCAAGTCTCGGATGGACCACAAGCACAAGATCATGTCTGAGTGACTAACCAACGATTTTTAATCGTTGATTTACATGGACAATGTTGGACGGTGCTAATCATCACTAGTGGGTCATGTGCCCAATAGAATAATAGTATAGCGACACATATATTACACCTGCAACTATTAAAATGATTTTAGGTGTAATCCAAGCTCTTACCGTGGATTTGAAACCCCCTCAAAGAGGGGATTTGAAACCCCCAGTTAAGTTACTTTATATTGCCAAACAACCAAGGGATTTGAAACCCCCTTAAATCCCCTCGAATCCACGGTGCCAAATGACCCTCTAGTTTGCACATGAGATGTTTGGTATAATAATCATAATAATTCCATTAAAATATATACTTAGCTATAAAAAATTTACAGAATTCCAAGCCTTGGATGGACACAAGGATAGGATCACAATTGACTAACTAATTATCGTTTTTTAACCGTTGATTTACATGTCTAATGTTTGGACCACTCGCATCATTCTATTAATATAATTTTAGGAATGCAATCGAGAGTTTGATTATTTTGGGATATTAGTGGTGGGCTAGTGTAATGTGGATGAGTAGCCTGGCGATGCTTGTATTATACATGTGACACTTTTACTTTAAAAAATGAGCAATAAGAAAAAAAAAATAAAAAATAAAATATATATCTATAATCTTAATAAAAGTAAGTGATTCCAGAACTCACTGAATAATTGAAATGCATATGGACTAGGGCTGTTCACGAGTCAAGCTAGCTTGAATAACTTGCTCAACACAGCTTGAGTAAGCCCGAATTGACTTGGCTTGAATGGTTGAGTTGGGCTGAGTCAAGCTTAAATCTTGTAGCTCGAGTTGAGTTCGAGCCGACTTCGAACTCGACCATGAGCCATTTTAACTCGACTTGACTCGAAACTCGAAACTCGAACTGGAGCTCTCTCGAGTAAAAATATGGTTTTATAATTTAAATATTATATATATAATATAATTTAAAAACCCTACTTGCACCCTAACCGTGGGCGCGGATCGGCTACAGACAGGTCGAGTAAAAGTGACGTCACCAAGTTTTGTGGGCCCAGCATGATGTATGTTTTGTATCCATGCCGTTCATCCATCTGGAGAGATCATTTTGGGATAAGATTCAAAGAACAAGTCACATCCAAAGATCCGGTGCACCCCACCAGAGAAAACAGTGGGGAAAGTGACACCGCCGCTAAAAAATTCTAAAGGCCACGAAAGTTTTAGATGAAGCTAATATTTGTGTTTTCTCTTCTTTAATTTATTTTTTAATATTTGAACATGTTGAATTTGGAAAAAACATCATGGTGGGCCTTAGGAAGGTTTCAACGGTGGGCATCAATCTTCCTGCTATTTTCTTTAGTGGGGTCCACTGAAGCTTTGGATCTGCCTCTTAAAATAATATCTCCAGATGAATGGAAGTTGTGGATACAACACATACATCATAGTGAGGTCCACAAAACTCGGTGATGTCACTTCAGTAGCGACTCTCGCTACTCAACCTGTCATTTTAGGGATAGGGCCCAAATATCAACCTGATCCAGAGCTTGTATGAGCCACATAATAGAAAAATAACGGTGACAATGAAACCCACTGTTGAAACTTTCCAGGCTCATAGTGATGTTTGTTATAAATGGACACTACCAAAGTCAGGACTTTTTGAGCCCACGACGAGCTAACTGACAAGGTGGATAGAACGGATCACCCCATTGTGGGCCTTAGGCTATTATACCAATGGCTATCTTGTCATTTGGCAGTAAAGGAAGTGAACACGTAACAACCGCGACCCATATAACATAAGAACCATGACCCATATAACACAAGAACCACGACCCATATGGGCCCACATTGAAGTATGTGTATAATCCATGTCCTTTTGCCGTGTCATTTAAGGGCTACGACCCATATAACATGACAACCACGACCCATTTCACATGTGAATCACGACCCATGTTAATAACTACGATCCATAACAACCACGACCCATTTAACATGACAATCACGACCCATATAACATAACAACCACTACTCCATGGGAAACCACCACTCACATAACGTAACAACCACAACCCATATAATATGACAACCACGACTATAATTACAATATAATATGAATAACAGTTCTCTTCAACGGGTACCAAGCAAGCTGAAAAACTCTGTTGATAACATCTTGTTTTAGCTTGATCAAAAACTCTGTTGAGAAGCTCAGGCTTAAACAGGACATTCTCGACAGAGTTTTTCAGCTCGTTGGGTGCTTGTTGAAGAGAACTGTTATTCATTTTGTATTGTAATTATGGTCGTGGTTGTCATGTTATATGGGTCGCGGTTGTTACGTAATACGGATTATGGTTTCCCATGGAGTTATTGTTGTTATGTTACATGAGTCGTAGTTTTCATAGGTCATGGTTGTCATGTTATTGTGATAGTACTAAAAAATCATCAAAATATCCCATGAATCAGTCTTGTGCGGATCTAAGCTTCTCTTCTGGCAGTGACTCTATAGAAATTCTCAACAGATTTTTTCATCTCGCTAGGTGCCCGTTGAAATTGTCGAGTTGCCGGAGTTTGGAAATTGTCTTTAGAATTTCATGTGGAGGCCGTTGATCTTCAGGAATATCGTTAACATTCCAAAGGAAATGGTAGGGATCACCCATAAAGAGAGAATGTGAGAAGGACTTGATTGCTTCTTCAAATATCTTCTCCATTATTTTGATTGGAAGAACAAATAAATCTATGAATGCTTAAGCTATTGCGATAAGGATTCTGGTTCGGATTGGCTTGTGAAAGTAATTTGAAACCCAAGTATCACTTTTATAGGTTGGTCAACCAATGGTTAAGGCGCTAATTCTGAATGGATTAAAGGGAAGTAGCGACATTAATGTGATTTCCTGAAGAAAAAAAATGTGACACTGATTCCAAAGGGTCGTGCTGATTCCGAAGGGAATGGGTTGTGGATATGACGAACAATGGGTCGTGGTTGTCATCCACAATGGATCGTAGTTTTTATCCATCTTAGATCATGGTTGTCATCCAATGTTGGATCGTGGATTGAGAAAAAATGAAATGGCAACCATAACCCGTGTAACATGAAAACCACGACCCGTATCACACGAAAACCACGACCCATATAACATGAGAATCACGACCCATATCACAAGAAAACCATGACCCATATAACATAAGAACCCATATAACACGAGAACCATGACCCATATCATATGTAATGCCCCGGATTTTTGCCAACCTGGGATTAGACGTCCTTAGGCAATGGGTCGATTCTAATACCTCATTAACTTGTCAGAACTGAATCCCAAAGTCTAAAGCCGCCTTTGAACTCATTTCTTTCACAAATCTCACCCTTCATCACCTTGATCTTCCAATTTTTTTTCTAAGAACTTTCACCCTAAACACTATCTTAAACTAGCCAAGGAGTATAACTTGGATCACTTTATATACAAACTACAATGGAGTAAGTTCCACCTCAGACGAAAATCACTTAGGATTAAATCCTTTAGGAATTTGACAAAGTTAACTAAGTGCTAAACTAGATTAGCCATGAAATCCATTTGAATCGCTTTAAATACGATCTGCAAGACCCAAAACTTGTAGAATCATTGACGCTAGGTTACTCAAAAATTTAGGATCAAACTCATTACCCGGCTGCTCTCGGGAGCATCTTGAAACTCCGTATCTGATATGGTCCGCACATCGGGAGTCCGAATAATACCAAGTTAAGGAACTAAGACCGCCTCACTGGGCTTGACTATCATCTCAAAAATCAGGTTCAGCCGATGTCCCACTGCCATGCGTTTGGATCCGGAGTTAGGGAGTGTGAAAAACATTATTCCCTTTACAAAATAAATATCTGGAATACTGATCTGGCACCATTCGCTTGCGCATCGATAAGCAACTGCAGGCCGTCGAGATCGGACTAAATTACACCCTCGGATTAAGAAAAATTTCGAGAACGTTTACATGTGCTTGGAATTTCGGATCGTGGCCCACTGACCGTTGAACTGAAAGTGGTCCGCCACGTGCGATCTGGGAATCCGATCGAGTCGAAAACGTAATCCCACATAGATCCATGTGTGGTGAGCTTAAGTCTGACGTTTGGCTCAAGGAGGGCCACCAGAACCTCTCTTTTAAGAATTGAAAAAGTGACGAAATACCTATATTAGCAGTAACCCTTGAACCTGAGTCTATTTTGGGAAGGTTTTAGGCTATAAAAGGACCTTAAACCCTCTCCCATTTCAGCCATACGAATTTAGATTTGAGAGAGGGAAAAAAGAGAGAAAGTGAGGGAGATGTGAGAGGAATTCCCTGTCTTTGTTCCCTCTGTATATTCGGGCTCCACCGCCTTGATTCTCATCACTTTTCCGGCGATTAGGCGTCGTTTCTAGGTAAGAAACCCTAACCCTAATCTGTTTTAGGGTTGTATAGGTTGTAGGTTATGAAATAGCTAACCTATTTCGTTCTTTAAGTTGCCCAAACTCCCGTATACGGAACCTTAGCGAACCTATCGACTCAATTCGATTCTACGACACAAGGTGTGGACTTTAGGTGTATAGGTTATGGTTTTCAACGCTTTCAATGTCAGATAATGATAGATTCATGATCTGCATGCAATTGCACATGTACAAAATGCTTTCCGTTTTCTGTTTCGATTAGAATTGTAGAATTTGGAAATTCACATACTCTAGGTATTCGTATAAAATACCGTATACGTATTTTTTTTGAAAATTTGTTTGACATGTTTATTTGATGTATGGATATATGACGTATGGATAAAATACTTATTTGGCGAAAGGATTCGCCTAAATACATGTTTACTAATAAACACTATGTATGTAGAAATACGGTATCGTAAGAAGTACCGTATACATGTATATTTTAGTGATGTGTTTGTCATGATTAATTGTCGTATAAATATATTATGTGCGTATAAAATATTTGCTTGGCGAAGGGAATCGCCGTAATACATATTTGCTTGTATACATTATGTATGTTGAAAATGCGCATTCTAGAAAATACTGTATACGTATAAATATTGGGAGATGAATTTATCATGATTATTTGCTGTAGTAATATATTATACATGGATAAAATACCCACTTGGCTAAGGGATAGCTCTAATACATGTTTTACTAACATACACCATGTATGTTGTAATAGTGTATTCTAAGTGTTTGTGAAAATGATTGAATGAGTACCGAATTCTCATTCGTACTCGCCATGACTAGTTGTCATGGATTCATGATTGTTGTATTGGCGATACCCCTTTTGACGAAAGGATTTGCCTAAATCACGCCACGGCCAATATACACCACATATGCTAAAATGTGTGGCCTAAGTGTTTGTGGAAATGATTTGAATGAATATGGAACTTGGATTTACCTTGCCATGAATTAAAATCGTGGGTGTACGCGTGTTATGATTGGGGCAACTCCCTAGGGAAAGGATTTGGCCTAATGCCTATGTGATCGACATATGTCATGTATGTTGATGTATGCTTGTTTAAGTGTTTCTTGGAATGTTTGAATGAGTAGTAGTTAGCAAATTGTAATGTATAAGGGTGTTGAGATGTGATTCTCAACCTCTTCTAACTATGTGTATGATCTCCTTGGATTGTTGTGTGATTAGGAATTGAACATGTATAAACTTATGCTTGTGTTGTGATTCATAACATGCTCAACTGCTTTATGATTATAACTATGTAATGCATATGTTTATATTTATATTTACGTTGTATGATCCGTCATGGGTGATGGGGGAGCGGAGCAACGAGTGCGTGCAACAGCCCTGGCAGCCCTAAACGGATAATACCATACCTTGATTGTATGAGTTGAATTTTGATCCATTACTGCTTTATCTATCTGCAAGTTATTGTGTTTGGGGCTATGATTATAGTCCAGACAATCGGTACCAGAATTGAATTCGTGGCTGCGATTCATTTGCCACGTGAGATATGTTCGATGAACCCGAGTCGTACTTCGGTTGGCGATAGTGGTTGGTCACGCGAAGTGCTTATGCACTTCATGTCGTTCAACTTGTTGTGCGCTCGAGCTAGCCGAGCTCGTCAAGTAACCCGATCTGTCCTATGTATGTTCACCATGTTTGGTCGCTACTGCCTGAACCTAGGGTATTAAACTTACCAGTGAAATCCCTTTTAACCATGGTACCTCGATCCCCTAAGACTTATGAGCCGGGCATGGTGGTATGGGACACCGTGGTCGAGTGTCGACCACGCTTCTGGCCGGGGCCACGTGCCTCCCCGTAGTGACCAGTGAGCAACCAGACTCATGAGCCGATTATGGTGGTATAGGACACTATATTCGAGCTGTCGATACTTACGGCGAGAGCCGAGTATGGTGAGACATGTACTCGTGCTGACGAGCGACGAGTCCTCCGTAGTATCTTCGAGTATACTCCAAGTGTCTGTGATTGGCGACGAGTCTTTCATAGCAACTAGAGTATGAGTTGAGCCGAGTACGGTGAGACCTGTATTCGAGCTGACGGCTAGTGATTGAGCCGAGTACGGTGAGACCTGTACTCGGCCGACGGTCAACAATTGAGCCGCATACGGTGAGATCTGTATCCGTGCTGACGGGTGACGAGCCCTTTGTGATGCCTTCGCTACGCCTCTCAAACCATAATATCGTATGAGATTAACTAGGACTGACGACCCTAAAATGGATCATGTTTGGGAATAATACAAAGGAGGTACCTTAGTTTCCCAATACTGCTGTTTGAAATGGACTAATAATAACTCGGTAATCATGATCATCATCGCACCGCATGTGCTTAGTAGATGTGGCGCACTGAGGTAGTTAAGCATTCGCGAACGTAAGATAATGTCGCATGAGGGTGGTTTGGCAAGGGCATACAACATCATGTCATTTCATTCTCGCACTTAATAAGAGTAGTTAGAATTGTTTGATTTGTACTGCTTTATCATTACTGCTTGATTGAATTGATAACATGTTAACCTATGCTTTCTTGTTCCATCGAGTTGATCACTCACTCCCACGTTACGGGATGGTGTTGTGCACACCAACCGATTTGTTGAATTTCGGATGATGGCGATGCTTATGAAGCGAGAAATGACTACTTCTATGGTGATGAGGAGGAGTTCTCTTATTATGTAACTCTCTCGACGGGTCTCTCAAGACCAGATGCATTGACGGGGCTATGGTACTTGGGATAGAAGATATTACACTTACACATTTGGTATATTTTAGACCTGTACTTGTAATTATTTAACCTAGTAATGTTATCACACTCTGGAAACTCATCACAGTTTATATATTTTATCTATCTATCATCGTTTTCCGCTTGCAATTTAACTGTCTCTGGAGTATGATATGCTGTTTTGGCTTAATCTCACTCATGTTCAATGCACGAATACAGTCAACATTCAATCATCATTCATTTTGTTGCATAAGTGATGTTCTGGAACTCGGGAGTTGAGTTTATGCTCGACCCCCGATTTTCAGGGCGTTACATCATACGAAAATCATGACCCATATAACATAAGAACCACGACCCATTAAAACACGAGAACCACGACCCATATAACATGAGAACCACGACCAATGTTATGTGGACCTTCTCGACAAAGTTTTTTAGCTCGTTGAGTGTCTGTTGAAGAGAACTGTTCTTCATATTGTATTGTAATTATGGTCATGGTTGTCATGTTATATGGATCGTGGTTGTTACTTTATAATGGTCATAGTTTCCCATAGAGTCGTGGTTGTTATGTTATATGGGTCATAGTTTTCATGGGCCGTGGTTGTTATGTTATATTTGTTGTGGTTGTCGTGTTATATGGGTCGTTGTTGTCAGCTAATTTCATGTGGTATGTTCCACCTTAGATTTATATTCGTCTCATTTTTGAGATCAAGTCTTGAAATGATCTATAAAAAACAGATGAACGGTATTCTAACCAGAGAAGTGAGAATGCAACTTTAGAAAACGATAGTAGTTCCGATGAGAGTCTTACACCATCATTTACAACAAAAAGAAAACACTCTTCAAGAGTGATAATCAGTAGGGAGGAGGGTGATATCCCCGTTTGCAAACTTAAGTGAAAGAAACTTGCAGAGTTGTGTGATAGTACTGAAAAACCATCAAAATTTCTCATGAATCAGTCTTATGTAGCTCTAAGTTTCTCTTCTGACAGTGACTGTGTTATATGGGTCGTGGTTGTCATGTTATATAAATTATAGTTGTCATGAATCGTGATTGTCATGTTATATGGGTCGTAGTTGTCATGTTATATGGGTTGTAATTGTCATGGATCGTAGTTATCATGTTATGTGGGTGGTGGTTGTCATGTTATATGGGTCGCGGTTGTTGCATGTTCACCACGACTCATATAACATGACAATCACACATATAACATGACAACCATGACCCTTACCACATTACAACCACTTGATGCGACCCATGCTACTATACAGATATCGTTTGCATGATTTCTACATATATCATGTACTAACTTTGATGGACGGTAGAGATCTTACAACCACGACCTTTACCACATTACAACCATGACCCTCGTGGTTCTCATGTTATATGGGCCGTGGTTCTCATTTCCTGCTCCCAGATTGCATGACAACCATGACTCATATATGCACATAAGATCCTTACCGTCCATCAAAGTTAGAAAAGTGACGTGCCCTGCTGTACCAAAGCTAGCCTGATGTTTTTCGAATATGAGATGGCTATTGATAGACTGCAGGAGTAGAAAATGCAGGCTATATGGGTTGTGGTTGTCATGAGGTAAGGGTTGTGATTGTTATATTATATGGGTCGTGATTCTTATGTTATATGGGTTGTGGTTGTCATGTTATATGTGCCGTAGTTGCCACATGGGTCGTAGTTGCCTTGTGATATGAGTCGTGTCATGTTACTTGGATCGTGGTTATGGTTTTCAATGTGTTCACTTCATTTTCTATCAAACCATTAGTACCATAACTTAAGGCCCGTAATGGGGTGATCCGATCTATTCACTCCGTCGGTTAGCTTGTTGTGGGCCCAAAAAGTCCTGACTTGGGCAGTATTCACTTCTATCTACTTTGTCGGCTGATATTTAGGCCTTACCCCTAAAATGACACAGCAATAAGGATGGGTGACATAGATTATGGACGACATGGATGCCTTACTCCTAAAATGACACGGCATGGATGCTTTACCCCTAAAATGACACGACAAACAGGATGGATGACATGAATTATGGACGACATGGATGAAAAACATAGGCACCGAGCACTAGCCATTGCCTGGTGGCAGGGGGAGTAGCCAATCCGTCACTTTTTTTCAGGAGAGTAGCTACTCCATATCTCCAGGATTGTACGACTTCTGAACCAAGGGCAGAGGCATTTTTGTTCGAAACAATAACCAAAGCTTGTCAGAAGGCCACTCCTGGGATATATGGAACGTCGTAGCTTTTTAGGTAATTTGCTTAAACCCCGCTAAAATATATGCTTTGTCAAAAAATGATGAAATTCCAAGTCTCAGATGGGCCACAAGCACAAGATCAGGTCTGAGTGACTAACCAACGATTTTTAATCATTGATTTACATGGACAATGTTTGGACGGTGCTGATCATTATTAGTGGGCCATGTGCCCAATAGAATGATAGTATAGTGACACACATATTACACCTGCAACTATTGAAATGATTTTAGGTGTAATCCAAGCTCTCACCGTGGATTTCAAACCCCCTCAGAGAAGGGATTTGAAACCTCCAGTTAAGTTACTTTATGTTGCCAAACAACCAGGGGATTTGAAACTCCCTTAAATCCCCTTGAATCCACGGTGCCAAACGACCCATTAGTTTGCACGTGAGATGTTTGGTATAATAATTATAATAATTCTATTAAAATATATACTTAGTTATAAAAAAATTTACAAAATTCCAAGCCTTGGATGGACACAAGGACAGGATCACAATTAACTAACTAATCATCATTTTTTAACCGTTAATTTACATGTCTAATGTTTGGACTGCTCACATCATTCTATTAATATAATTTTAGGAATGCAATCGAGAATTTGATTACTTTGGGATATCAATGGTGGGGCCAGTGTATTGTGGATTAGTGGCTTGGCGATGCTTGCGTTATACATGTGATACTTTTACTTTAAAAAATGAGCAATAAGAAAAAAAAGAAAGAAGAAGAACCGATAATCTTAATAAAAGTAAGTGATTTCAGAACTCAATAGCACTGAATATTTGATATGCATATAGACTAGGGCTGTGCACGAGTTAAGCTAGCTTGAATAGCTTGCTTGACTTGGCTTGAGTCATCTCTGTTAGCTCGAGTTGAGTTCGAGCCGGGTTCGACCATGGGCCATTTTTACTCGACTTGAGCTCTCAAGTAAAAATATGATTTTACAATTTAAATATTATATATATATATATATATATAAAGTATAATATAATATAATATAATTTAAAAACCCTACTCCTAGTCGAATAGCTCGAGTTGAGTTGAACCCGCCGGGCACAACACATGAGCTAACATCTCTAGCTCGACTTGGGCCGAGTTCGGGCCGTTCAACCTAAAAAAGTTCATGAGAAGGGCTTTGGCGGTAATCTTATTACAATCCCTCGATCAACGGTTTAGATAGTTGAACTATAGACTCCACAAAAAATCTATAATCGGACATTTACATACATTTGACAAAGCATAAAATAAAACATTTTATACAAATTAATATATATAATATAATATCCGAACTCGGCTTGACTCACTTTCGGACCTAATTGGTCCGTCTCGACCCGAACTCGGGTTAAAAACCCTCGACTCTAGTACACCCCTACTCGTACCCTAACCGCGGGAGCGGATTGGCTACCGACAGGTTGAGTAGAAGTGACGTTACCAAGTTATGTGGGCCCACCGTGATGTATGATGCATGTTTTGTATCCACGCGGTCCATCCATACTAGAGATCATTTTAGGGTAAGATTCAAAGAACGAGTCACATCCAAATATCTAGTGCACTCTACCAGAGAAAACAGTGGGAAGAGTGACACCACCGTTTAAAAATTCTATAGGCCACGAAGGTTTTAGATCAAGCTGATATTTGTGTTTTCTCTTCTTTGATGTCTTTTTTAACTTTTTAACGGGTTGAATTAGGAGAAAACATCATAGTGACCTTCAGGAAGGTTTCAACGGTGGGCATCAATCTTCCCGCTGTTTTCTTTTGTGGGGTCACTAAAACTTTAGATCTGCCTCGTTCTCTGGGTCATGCCTTAAAATAATAACTCGAGATGAATGGACGTTGTGGATACAACACATACATATAGTGGGGTCCGCAGAACTCGGTGACGTCACTTCAGTAGCGACTCTCGCTACTCAACCTGTCAGTATCTAATCCGTCTCCCCCACCCGCACAAGTGCATTCCCTTTCTCTCTTCCCCTTTCTTCTCTTGCTCCACCCCAGCCCGCTGCCCGCCCGACGAGCAACATCAATCCACCGGACCACCACCACCGACGGGCTACGACTGCCCGAACGCTGCCCGCACCCGATCTCGCCCAGCGAACCAGAGCGGCCCAATCCCGACAAGGTGAGTGCCAGATCTGTTGTTTCTTCTTAATCTTCTTCTTCTTCTTCTTCTTCTTCTTCTGGACTGGCATGCTTCTCACGGTATGGTGGATGAATTTCCAGATACTAGTGTAGCAAAATCTTGTGGCCGAGAAAAACAAAAATCCCCTGAAAACCTAAGCTCTCTAGGGCCCACCATCATATCTATGTCATATCCACTCCATCCATCTGCTCCTAGTCATTTTAGGAGATAAGCCAAAAATGAAGATGGTAAACTCAACTGGGCCACACCACGGGAAACGGTGTGGATGGTCAGGGGCGGGCTAGGGCCAGTAGCATATAGGATAGGGCAGGGCTATGGCCAGCCCTGCCTGGCCCTCATATCCACCGTCATTTAGGGCCATGTCCACTTCCCCCATCAGGTGCGTCCCTTCAAGCTTCTCATCCAAGAACAAAACTCAAGTCCATCCAAGAAACGGGTGGCTCACATCACAGGAAACAATTGGAATGTGGACGCCCACCATTAAAACTTTCCAGATAAGGTGGGGCCCAGAGTGCTCCGTATATGCCCACCATTTAAACCTTCCAGATAAGGTGGGGCCCAGAGTGTTCTGTATATGCCATCCAATCCTTTTATCAAAATGCACCTCACCAGGATGAATGGACACCCCGAAAAGCCCAAAAAACAAGGCCATTTCAGAAATCAGGTAGGCCATTTTAGGCATGATTTTATGTGGACCACCACATAAGTTCTGGATCTGGCTATTTTTGGGACATGGGGTGAAATTGAAATGGGCCACATGATGGACATAATGGATATCAAACAAACACGATAAGCTATTCTACCAGCACTTGCAGAGGAATTGGCTATTTTAACTATTTCGAATTGATGTTGATGTTGATTGTTGAGGGCAAAATATGGTTTTGTGGTATGATATTGATAGTATCTAGAGGTATATCATTTATGTCTTAGTAATGTGGCATTAGCATATGAGACATTTAATTCGTGTTTTTTAGCCAAAATTTTAATAACTTAACATATGATGATATGAACAAGCTCGAGCTCGACTCGTGGTAAACTCGACTCGACTCGAACCACTAGCATGACTCGAACTCAACTTGATAGCTTTGGCAAACAAGCCAAGCTTCAATGTTGAGCTCAAGGCCGAGCTCGAGCTCGAACTCGAGTACACCATGGACAAGTCGAGCCGAGCTTGGCCCACCTTGACTCGACTCGGTTCGATGCCCACCCCTAATATGAACTCAAGGTTATAAATGGGCTGGGCTCAAGCCTGAAAAAACAAATTTTTGAATGGGCCTAGCCTGACGGCCTTGTGCGAGACAATTCAAAATCTGGGCCGAGGCCAATCCCAGGCTCAATCTGTTGATAGATTTACATGAACTCAATATACCTCCCAATTCATACCGTCGAACAACTCTTGGATTCTAAAACCACTCTAATACTCCCAATCCATGATGCCAAATGACATTGTAGTTCACACGGACTACAATCACCTATCTTAATGCAATCGATCGACAATGTTTTAAAACCTAGTCTACGGCAAAATGCATTTGATGGGCGGTTCAAGCCAAATCGGTCTAACAATATGACATCATGTTTTATTGTGACTCGCTTGCAAACTCTTGTATTTTGAATGAATTAGAGCCTATATTATAATTATCATGGAATCATGTAAATTGGAATTATTAATACTTTTCACGAGAACCTGTATTTGATTGACTAAATCAAGTTTAATATCCAAAATTAGTGTACATGTGTGATATTTAATAGAATGGTCCTAATAAGCCATTGAAATTTATACTTTACTGAAAAATGGAAAATATCAAGCCTCAAGTGGGGCCACAAATGTAGGGATCACAAACTAAGGCCTCACCAATATTTTAAACCCATCTATTTAGATAACCAATGTTTTGACAATTTGAAATATTCTTGTGTGGTTTTAATGATGCAACCAATGAGTTATTTTAGGGATTATTAGTATGCCATGCGTATGATAGATTAATAGCCTATTGGCACATTGGTTACAATTACAATGGTTAATGACAGGAAATGAGTAATAATTACTTTTGTAATTGTGTGATAACCTCACATATATTCGAGTGTAATGTTGAGTTTACTACCAATGTTTATTTCACATAAAATTAATGTGAGAATGATAATTTTATAATAAATAAATACAATGTCCTCATCTCTATCCATCTCTTTTATAAAGTAATGAAATGGTAACAATAATTAATATTAGTTGCATTACCACTTTGGGGTTGTTTGATTTTTATTGCTCCTTGGGTCCGTTTGATTTTAGGGGAGTACTTCCGTCTAAATATATAGTTTAAAGTGATTGATTTACATTTTTTAGCCCCGCCATAGTGTATGTGATATATCCATGCCATTCATCTATTTTATCATAACATTTTACGGCATAAGCCCAAAAGCGAGGAAGATCCGAAGCTCAAGTGGCCCACACCACAAGCAACACCGGTTGTAATACTTCCACTGCTAAAAGGTTTTTCCTTCTTAGGGTCCATACTACTGTTTATTTGTTGTTAACCCACTCATAAGGTCAGACAAACATGGATAATAGGAAAACACAAATATCAACTTAATTCAAAACTTCTGGTGCCCCCAATAAGTTTTAGTGGTACATTGTTTCCTATGTTATGGCCCACTTGGGTTTTGGACCTGCATTGTTTTATTGGTTCATGCCTTAAAATCAGCTAATAGAACAGATATACGGTGAGTGACAAGCCATACATATCATAGTGGGCCCCATACGAAATTCGCACCCCTCGATTTTAGATTTAAAAACGCAAAATATCACCATAAGCCTTGAGGATGGTGTTGGAAATGGAATGATAAATAAATAAATAAATAATTATTACCAATTTATATCTATTTACAATGATGAATTGGAAAACAAACAAGTTAAGGAAAACCAAATATGACCTCACACCCTGCTTGGCACTTTGTACTTGATGGTAAATGGGTGTATTTTAAATCCATATAATTGTTTTTTATACATTTAGTAATATTGAATTTGGAGGTAAATGAAGTCGAAGGTATTTCAAATTTATTTTTCATGTGTATTTCAAATTATAGGCGAAGCTCTCTCCAAGATGTTGTTTATGGGTCAGGAGGAAGGTCTCCTCAAGGGCATTTGATTAACATCAGCACTGACAAAATCCATCTTCTCTTGAATCGTCTTGGGTGCCATCCAGGCTCCCTCCCTTCCACGTTTGTTGGCCTTCCCCTATCTATTGGCCCCCTTCCTAATCTTATGTGGAACCCTATTGTCAGTAGATTCTACAAATTCGTTGCCAGGTGGAAGTGCAGATATCTATCCTTGGGAGGCCGCCTTACCCTGATCAATGTTGCTTTATTGAACTTGCCTCTCTATTTTATGTCGCTATTTCGGTGCCCCAACATCTATCCTAAAAATAATCGATAAAATCAGAAGAGACTTCCTTTGGTTCGGGAAGGAGAACCAAAGGAATATTCATCTCCTTGAGTGGAAGGATGTTTGCAAGATCTTCCGTGAAGGAGGGGCTAATGTTAAAGATCTTCGAAGCATGAACACTGTGCTGCTAGGAAAATGGACTTGGAGGCTTGCTTTTGAACCGGGAGCTCTTTGGGCCTCCATCATTAAAGGGAAATATGGCTCGTCTTGGGAGGGTTGGTGGTCTAAGGAGTCTTCGGCCTACAGGGCGTCCCACATCTAGAAAGGGATCCTAAAGGTCAAACAGGCAGTTATTAACAACATCAGTTTTGATATTGGAAATGAGGGTGCTATCCGCTTCTGGGAAGACATCTGGTTGGGTGACCTTAAGCTAAAGTACCGGTTCTCAAACATTTTCCACCTGGCCCCTAACAAGAACATCTTAATTTCAGATTGCTAATCCTTCTCGGACGCCAAAATTGTGTAGGATATTAGATGCTTTGGAAACCTCATAGATAGTGAATTTTCTGAATATGTGGATCTCCTCGATCACATATCTCAGTCTATGCTGCTAACGTCTGAGCCTGATAGGCCCATTTGGAAGATTGACAAGTCTGGTCGCTTTACAGTCAAATCTCTCTACTCTTCTTTAGCCCCCTTGCTGCCTCCCCCTTCATCTGGAGATACCCGACCCCTCCTAAATATATCTGTTTTACGTGGTTGGTGGACCGCAATAGAATCCTTACTATCGACAATCTCCGGAAAAGAGGTATGCAGCTGGTTAATGTTTGCCTTTGTTGTATGAAAGATACGGAATCGGTGGACCACCTCCTGGTGCACTGCCCCTTCATCCAGCAGATCTGGATCGATTTTAGCCAACTGTTCAACATCTCTTAGTGTTGCCCTGACTCGGCTCATAATCTTCTATCCTCTTGGCATGGCTGCAAGCTTCGAAATCCTAAACGACTCATATGGAGACTGGCTATCTTGGCAATTTGGTGGTCTGTCTGGTTAGAAAGAAACGACAGATGTTTTAACGACAAGGCGATGTCGGCTTCTATGACTGGGGCAAGAGCCAAAAGGCTACTGATCGAATGGGCTGCTAATGTTAATCATTTGAAAGGATATGATCTCTGTTTTTTAGGCTGTTAGCTTTGTTTCTTTTTTCTTTTTTTGTTCTGCTATCTCAGCAGTTTCGTCTTTTCCTTCCTTTGTTTTTATTCTCTTTTCTTTTTAATATATTTTCGTTGTTGCTTCTAAAAAAATAAAAATAAATCTCAATATACCATTTGTAGTGTTTTTATTTTATTTTATAAAAAAACTAACTTTCTAAGGGGAGGAGAGCGTACATGTAACAAAGGTGTCTTTAGGCTGTAATACACTGGACACATGACACACTAGTGATACCCAAAACAATTTAATTATTCGTTGCAATGCTAAAATCACATTGATAGAATGATATAAACCATTCAAACATTGAACATCTAAATGAACTGTCAGAAAATGTAGATGAGTCACTTATTTGTGATCCTTGCAGTTGTGGTCCAGTCAAGGTTTAGAATTTTTTCTTTTTTTAGCCAAAAGTATATATTTTAATGGGCTTAGTATAATCATTCTATCAATATTACACGTATAAACATGTATCAACTTAGGATGTAAAAATTGATTTAGTTAATCAAATTTAAATACATGAATATACCCACGAATTCCAATGTTGTCCAAAGGTTTCGACTTTGCATTTCAACCAAACAAAACATAAGACTTGAATCACCTTAACTCCAATGTAATTTGAAAATTTCAAACTAAAGCTCCCATAACTCACATTTGAAGTTCCGACCGTAAATATCACATTTCATCCACCGGCTTTTCTGAATGCTCCAAACATCACTTTTCAAGACTAAATCAGTGTTTTTTTTCTGGACGAAAATACCCCTACATTACAAACTCATTTTCTGTAATCTTCTCTCCTATCTTTTTCCGTAAAAACCCATTTTATGCAAAAACTCATTTTATGGATTATTCTCTCATCTTCATACAGTAATACCCATTTACCTAAAACCCAATTTCTGGAATCTTCTATCCTCTTCATACAACAATACTCATATACCTAAAACTCATTTTCTTAAATCTTATCTATTCTTCATATAAGAATACCTTCACACAAAACCGTTATTTCTTTGTCTTCGTTTTAAATTGTCAATAAAGAATGAAAATGGCGCTTCCATCGAAGAAAGCACGCACTACAAGCATATTCGATCAAATTGCCCTAAACCTAAATCAATATTTTTTTATTTTTTTTTGTGAGCCATAGAAGTTTTGGATCAAGCTTGTATCTGTGTTTTCCGTTCATCGATGTCTACATCATCCTATAAACAGGCTAGATGACAAATAAAACATCAATGTGGGGCCTAATAAGGTTTCAACGGTGGAAATGATTATCCCCACTATTTTCTGTGGTATGATCCACTTGATGTTTGGATATGTTTTGATTTGGGGCTCAACCCCTTGAATTAGATGGAAAGACGGATGGACAGTGTGGATAGATGATACAGGACAATTAACCACTTGCTCTAAAAGCTCGAACTATTAGAGTATGGTGAATTAATCCCTTTATCTCATAGCCCAGGCCCCACATCTCATGGGTTTTTAAGACCTCGGCCGAACCCCCTTCGTGGGTCCCAAATCACATGGGCCGCCCATCCCGAGTGTGTCCCCACATCCCACGGGCTACCCCACTGGAGCCCGGTGTGAAATGCTCATTAATCACCCCTGGTGAGGAGTTTCGAACACGAGACCTCCGTGGGCCGCACCCACCTCGAGTGTGCCCCTGCATCCCACAAGCGACCCCACTCGAGCCCAGTGTGAAAATGCTCCTGCATTAATCACCCCCGGTGAGGAGTCTCGAACTCGAGACCTCCCGCTCTCATACTAATTTGATGCAGGATAATTAACCACTTGCTTTAAAAACTGGAACTGTTAGAGTATGACGAATTAATCCCTTTATCTCATAGCCCAGGCTCCACATCTCATGGGTTTTTAAGACCTCGGCCGAATCCCCTTTATGGGCCCTAAATCACATGGGCCGCCCACCCCGAGTGTGTCCCCGCATCCCACGGGCTATCCCACTGGAGCCCGGTGTGAAATGTGCATTAATCACCCATGGTGAGGAGTCTCGAACACGAGACCTCCTCTGTGGGTCGCACCCACCCCAAGTGTGCCCCTGCATCCCACAAGCGACTCCACTCGAGCCCAGTGTGAAAATGCCCCTGCATTAATAGACCACATACATTCTTCATGTGAACCTCGGTCAATTTCATGTTAGGTTCGATCAATTTCTTGTGAAGCTCGTTGAATTTCATGTGAGGCTCGATCAATTTCATGTGATGCTCGGTCAATTTCATGTTTGGCTCAACCAATTTCATTTGAGGCTCATTGAATTTCATGTGAAGCTCGCTCAATTTCATGTTAGGCTCACTCAATTATTCATGGTTGTATGCACTTTTTGCTATAGAAGAAATGACTACGGATCATAGAACTAATGGCTACGTATCTAATGAAGCAATAATTATGTTACCAATGGCTCTTTTTTTTTTTTTTTTGTTTTTAACGTAACGAGAATATATTAAAAAGGGGGGAAGAACTACAAGGGGACTGCGGACTGCTGAGATAGCAACAGAGAAAGAAAAGAAAGGAAAAAGGAAAAAGAATAAAAAAGCTAAGAAACTAGAAACAAAAGATCAGCGTCATCTAGACCGTTGATAGTAGCCGCCCATTCAATAACCAAATTTTTAGCCCTAACCCACATCGATTGAACCGAGGAATGCTTATCATTAAAGCATCTACCATTCCTTTCCTCCCAAACCGACCACCAGATAGAAAAGAGCGCCATTCGCCAAGTTCGAACATTTATTTTCCATCCAATCCACATCTGGTTTTGATACCTAAACGGCCACCACACCATGCCACGATGTAAGCATGTCGTACGTAGTTTCCAGGGATGTAGCCGATGTTGAATTTGTTGAAGAATTCCCACCGTTACGCGACAATTAAAATCTTTTTTAATGAATTATGCTTGATCAAACATGAATGTTAATAATTATAGACCAACACAAATCTTGGGAAATAAACGTGCATTTTGCATTTTTAAAGGTTTTCTATTTACGCATTTATTTTAGCCTCTTCTTCATGCGGAAAATAAACGCTAATAGATCCTCTTTTGCAAATGAAATGGTGGTCCACTTTTTCTCTTCTTCATGCGGCAAATTTATTTTGGACATTAACCAATTGCATACCTCTCTTAATGATCTCGGCCAGTTATCAATAGTTAGGATCCTTTGCTTTTTTTCTATTTACCTAGAATTTTTTTTTCTTTTTTTTGAAAATTCAAAAAATCATTTTTTTTCTTTTCTTTCTCTCCAACCATACCCGTGAAATCATACTAGAACATCGTTAATGTGCATTAAAAAGTTATATGGGATGAATTTTCAATTTTTAAATGGACCGAATATTTCCAAATAAAGGGAAAGGCCGGGGTTGGCGTGATGGGAGGGGTGGAAAGAAAGGAATAAAGGGATTTCCCTTTTTTTGAAAATTCGAAAAGGAGCTAGATTTATCAAGGGGCATTTTACGTATGGGGTAATGTCATTTACGCATTTATTTTGCCCTTTTTTTGAAAATTCAAAAAATCATTTTTTAATAATTCTTTTGCGGGTAGAGCCATCTTGGATATGTACGCAGCAAAAAATCATTTTTTAATAATTCTTTTGTTGTTTTAATGATGCCAATGTGTGACTCATCGATCTCCCTTTCATGCATTTTATTTCGATACATTTGACTTCCCGGATAACTCTTTATATTTTAGAAATCATAGTACGCACCATTTTACACGTATATTTTTTAAATATTTTTTTCTATTTACGCATTTTACATATTTGAAAATAAATCAAAATATCCATTTTATTCAATGATTCTATCATTTCTATTTTAAATGATGTCATATGATGCGATAATCATCAGTAAAATGTTAATGTTTCTCACCAAAGAGCACCATTACACTACTATAAACATGTTCCAATTTATAAATGAATAATATTTGGAATGCTTAGAATATTCTAGGATTTAATCCATATTATTTTGCCCTTTTTTGACAAAATTCGAAAAATCATTTTTTTAATGATTCTTTTACGCCCCACAATGTTTTAATACCAGAATACCTTGAAAGGGTTTTTATAAAAAGGAGCTATTTTATCATTTTTTTAATATTTTTTCTATTTACGCATTTATTTTGGCATCTTTTTTGATATGTAAATTCAAAAAATCATTTTTTAATCACCATAATGTTCTTGAACATGGGGGGTGCCATCGATTTACGCATTTATTTTAGAAAATTCAAAGAGATGCTAGGATACATGCGATTGAGGGGTTCCTCACCTTCCCACTTGTCTTCCCAAAATTTGATGGCTGCTCCATTGCCCAACTGAAAGCTGATATTTTCTATTATCGGTTTCTTGGATTGCAAGATCCCTTTCCAGATGTGGGATGCCTTGTACGTAGAGGAGTCTTTGGTCCACCAGCCCCCATCAGAAGTTCCGTATTTCCCTTTGATAATAGAATTCCATAGAGCATCGTTTTCCGTCTCCAGTCTCCAAGTCCACTTCCCCAGGAGGGCCTGATTCATAATCTTCAAATTTCTGATACTGGCGCCCCCTTCCTAGAAGTGCTTGCAGACTTTGCGCCAGTCTAGAAGATGGAATTTTTTCTTATTATCTTTCCCACTCCATAAAAAATCTCTGCGCAACTTGTCCATCCGAAGAAGAATCGATGAAGGACAACGAAGAAGAGACAAAAAAATATAGGAAGATTGGATAGAGCAGATTTAATTAGGGTCATACGACCCCCCATCGAAAGGTATTGGCACTTCCTCCTGGCCAGGTGCTTCTGAAATTTGTTGACGATCGTATCCCACATGGATTTAGGAGGCGTGCCAATGGAAAGATGGAGACCCACAAAAGTAGAGGGGAAGAAGGCAGCAGGGCAACCCAGATGCGCAGTAAAAGAGGAGAGAACATCAGAAATATTTACCCTGAAAATTTTTGATTTGGACATATTAACTCTCAAACCCGAGACAGCTTCAAAGCAGCGCAAAGTAGTGCGAAGGTTATCGATATACATAAAATCGGCTTCTGAAAGGATGAGAGTATCATCGGCAAATTGAATATGGGAAATCGGAGTAGAGACGCCATGCATAGTGATCCCTTTGAGGATTCCAGCCTCCTGACCCTCAAGAAACATCTGCGATAGGGCTTCTCCAACTAGCAAAAAAAGAAGGGAAAGGGGATCCCCTTGGCAAATACCCCGTGAACTTTTAAAGAATCCATGAGTACCATTGAGCAGAATGGAAAAATGGGCGGAGTCAACAGAAGCTTTGATCCAACCCCTCCATTGGTTTCCGAATCCCATGCGGCTTAACAGGTAATCAAGAAAGCCCCACTCCACGTATGTTACCAATGGCTATGGACTTACTATGGTCATAATCCATAGCCATATTTCTTTAGCTACGGCCTTTAGCTTTTTTTGGGTAGTGGACGGTTCCCCCGTAATATCACAGTGGCACTGTGAAAATAAGGGTCTGTAATCTGTATAGTAGAGGTTTAGTTTCTAAAAGTAAAGTTTGGGTGATTCAAAAAAGCCGGTGGATAAAAGTCGAGAGTTACGGTGGGAAAAATCTCTGTATATTTATGGCAAATAAACGTTGCGTGGCCTTCGGGAAATTTAATGGTGGACGTTTAATCAGCATTGCTTCCCGTGGTGTGGCCCACCCAAGTGTTAGATATGCTTGATTTTTTCGATAAAGCCCTAAAACGAGCCGTCAAAACTGATGGACGGCGTGGATATATAATAAAATACATTAAGTGGGCCCCACTGTCACGGCCTCACTGAATTGGGGTGATCTTGATTTTCAATGAAAAAAACAAAAGCAAAACCCTCACCCTACCTCCGACCGACCACAGAGAGAGGTAGAGAGGCGCGCAGCTGGAGAGAGAGGGAGAGAGGCGCGCAGCTGGAGAGGGTTGCAGGTAGGTTGGTGTGTTTCCCCCTCTTCCCCTCTTTTAAAAAATCTGACCGTTGGGCCTGTAAATCACCATCCCGACTTCTTTTCCTTTCATTCCTTTGGTGTATGCGCCTTCCACAGCGGGGCCCATAATATCAACAGCACTGGACAACTTCTGGCCGTAGCATTGTGTAAGAACATACCTCCTCTCAAACAACGCCGTCACCATCAACGAACCCACCGGATTTCAGAACATGGACGGTTCAGATGGCTGAATCACTGACCCACTTATAGAAACTGAAAACCTGAACATCATACAAACTTTAAGCCTGATCATTGCATTATATCTATATGATTGTTTGGTAGCTTTCTTGTTTTTTGGCTCTTGATTTTTAATGCCTTGTAGGTGACTGAATTTTTGTTGCTGTAGTAAAGGATTGCAATAGACATGGTTGAGCTTCTTTTTGAGGATAATTTTGTTGTCACTGCCTTGGATCCTGATGGCAAGAAGTTTGACAAGGGTATTTATCACTCTCTCTCTCTCTCTCTCTCATTTTTTAATTTTCCACCTAGCAATTGCATTTGATATGGTATTGATGTAAATGTTTGTTGTTGAGTAGAAAAACAATTGTAATGCTTGTTTAATGCTAGGCACAACGAGTTGGATTTTTGCATAAAATGCAGTGGATTTGAACTAAAAAAAAAGAAGATTTGAGTTGTCCTAAGGATCACATGTCTTAGATCACATTAGATTTCTAAAGCATCTAATCCTATGATGGATGGTTTAGATTATACCTTTGCGTGATCGATCGTGATGTTGATGAATCCTCTTTGTCAATATCGATCCACCAATTTATGTGGTATCTCCATCCTATGTTGAAGAGATCAGAGAGCCTCCATCTACCCCTCTAGTAGGGGTCAAGGGAGACGCACGCTGTTACTGTTGGGAAGATGCAAAACTCTTCCCCTTTATGTAAACCACTTAGGAATTTCTACAAACACATAAGGTGCATTGTTTGTGCAAACCAACCTAAAAACCACAACAAGCATAATAACAAGTGTAGAATGGAAAGAAAATTAGATGATAGAGAGAGAAAGAGAGCACCGATTTTACGTGGAAAACCTTCTCAATCCGAGAAGGAAAAAACGATGAGGCCGTTAAAGAAGAAGCTACCATGCAATGTTTGAGGATTACATGTTTTCTCTTAAGCTTAGCTTGATGATCTTCGCCCCATGTATACCAAAAACCCCTTTATAGAGCCTCTCTTGATGCAAGAGAAAAAACAAGTCTTGTTTTTTTTTTTTTTTTGGTTTTTGTTTTTTGTTTTTTATTGTGTAAGAGACTCACACATGTGAAAACATATGACACATGACTCAAGTACTCCACCCATCTAAAGGTAAATGGCTCACACATGAGGATGGACCATACCCAACAATACCTGTTGGCGAAAAATAGTTATTATGCTAAGGTGTTATTGTATAAAGCTTACACTTGTATGGAATTGTGCCTTTGGTTAGTGAAAAAACCCATGCGACTATGGCACCATAGCAATACAATAATGATACAAGACTGAACTCCCGTAATTGATGTTTATACTATATAGTCCGTACGTTTTTATGCGTAACCATAGTTTTTTGAGTTGCATTAAACTTTCAAATAAAGTTTTTATCTCGGTAGATCCTCTTTATAGGGTTTTGCAAATATTTCCAAATGGTTGGCTATACTAAGAATCATTTAATTAGTTTGGTTTAAAAAAAAAAATAATCTATTTAGTTCCTCAAGACAATACTTCTTTCGTAATCAGGTACTATTATTGTGTTATTTAAACTAGTGTTTTAAACCCTCCGTAGCGTGTTGCGAGCGCTCAACCATCCATAGCGTGTAGCTATACTTATATTTTTTAATTTAAAAATAGGAAAAATATGATAAACAGTAAGATAAAAAGGAAAAAATCTAAAAATGTCCAAAAGATTATTCATTTTTTCAAGTATAAGCATGTTAAAAAAGATATTGACTATCATTTATCAAAAGCCAATCCACATATATAAACCAAATTAAATAATTATCACATTAACAACTTTCTAAGAAAACCAGTTTAGTTAATAATGTCTAATTGAAACCACAAGTCACATGTTTGAAAAGAAATAAAAATCCCACAGGTTAAAAGTATTAAGTATGATACAAGTGCCACATTCCTCAACATTAGATACAAAGAAAACGTAAAAAATAAAATAAAAAATATGTGTGTGTGTGTATTGCAGCATATGCTACATGCTACGATCCCCGTTGTTTTTTCTATAGGGGATTTGCGTTGTTTAGTACGCTATGTAGCGCTACGGCTACGCTGCGCTACGAGCGCTATTTGAAACAGTGATTTAAGCACACCTCGCTCCATTTAGATCATAGCTTATTTGAATAATTTTTACATTGATGCAACAAAAACTTTATTGCTCTCTCTCTCTCTCTCTCTCTCTCTCTCATGGGCATTATTTTGCTCTTACCTACCCAATTTAGTACTTCAATTTGATATTTTGAGCTTAGACTTTTCTATTTCTGTTTTGTAGTTTCACGAATTGTAGCAAAGAGTGAGCAATTCGATATGGATTTGCAACTTGATGTAAACATAGAGATATATCCTCTTCGCGTGGATGAAAAATTCAAGATGGTGTTAGCTCCTACGCTAAGCTTGGATGGAACTCCTGACAGTGGCTATTTCACTCAGGTAATCTTCTTGCAAGTGTATACGTTTCCTTTTGTTGGATATCTAAGGAAAATTAGACTGCCAATATGACTAAATAAAGAGTTTTGATGGGAAATTTGTTGATGCAATCATTTAGAATTCACAGAGTAATGCATTTGAAAAAGAAAAGAAGAAGGAGAAATTCATAGAGTAACTAAATGGGAAGCCAATAAAGCAATGCCAGCAATAGACAAGGTAACTAGAGGAAAAAAGTCCAATATTGCGATGTCAACGGAGAAATAACAATAACTTAGAAATCATGGAATATCCAGCAAAAAGAACATACATTCATTTCCATGGTTGACTTGTCATTTCATTCTTTACTGGCTTCGCGACAACAGAAAAAAAGGAAATTTCTGATTGAAACAGCTCCTCAATGGAAGTCTTTTTGGGGGAGTGGGTTGATTTTCCAATTCCACAATAAATACCAGTAAATAGCTCATTATTGTTATTCATGTCCGTTTAAAAGCCAGTGGATATTTCCACCTTGAAACTTGGTCCATAAAAGGCTGATTTAAATCTATGGGCCCCACCATGATGTATGTGACACATCCATGCCGTCCATCTGTTTTACCTGAATATTTTTGGGCATCAGCCCAAAAATGAGGCAGATCTGAAGCTCAAGTGGCCCACACCACAAGAAATAGTGGCCGTAAAACTTTTAACGTTGAAATGTTTTTTCTTCCTGGGGCCCACAAGATTGTTTATTTGTCATCTAACCCGATCATCAAGTCACAAATATATGAATAAAGGCATATATATATATATATATATATATATAGAGAGAGAGAGAGAGAGAGAGAGAGAGAGAGAGAGAGAGAGAGAGAGAGAGAGAGAGGCATTCTCACCTACGCACGTGCGCACCTTTGCACTCGTGTCATGGGTGTCGAATCCGAATGGTCCATAAGATGCATAATCCCATGAAACCTCAGGGGGTGAATTTTCACTCCGATCTAAGATTCTGGTGGACCATAGCAAAGAGAAATTCAAATCAAGTGAAGAAATTGTTTGCATTTTTCATGGCCCACCTAAGTTTTGGTTCAAAGTAAAAATTGGTACCAAGGGGTTTCAAGAGGTTCTGCTTCAAGTGGACTGTTCAGATTTTCGAGAATCATCAGATATGATCTCAAAAAAGTTCGTATGTAGTCCGTGCGAACTGGTTCGCAGGTGAGCGTTCCGCATATATATATATATATATATATATATATATGTCAGCTTGATCCAAAATTTTTGGGACCCCCAAGAAGCTTTTAATGGTAGGCGTTCAATTCCCACTGTTTCCTGTGGTGTGGTCCACTTAAGCTTTGGATATGCCTCATTTTTGGGCTCATGCCCTAAAATCAGTTGGTAGAACGGATGAATGGTGTAGATAAGCCATATACATCACAATGGGCCCGACATGAAATTTGCACATCTCCTTGATTTTAGTGTTAAAAATAGGCTATTAATGCCTACATTGAAAATGGTACTGGAATTACCTTGGTAAATAATTATTACTCATGTGTATTCACGCTGGTGAATTAAGAAAACAAACAGCCCCTTGGTCTCAAAAGGAGACTTCGAAAACCAAACTTTTGTAACCATATTAAGTACTCCTAAATGTTTCCTAGAAACAGTTCTAAATTTCTAATCAACTTAAGCAGCAACTAGAAGTTCCCTTAAGGCTCCCAACACTTAAAAATATGACAGTCCCAAGATCCTTCCCCCCTTCCAACACACACACACACACACACGCACACAAATAAAAGAACTCAATTAATATCATCCAATTTCCCATTTTCTTTTCCTTTCTTTCTTTTGATATCCTGTGTGCTAATGGAGGGATTTACATAGATGATGCGGAGAAAACAGACTCCTAAATTTATACGGTTACTAGTAACCTTTGAATATTTGCTTAAAGTGCTTGTTTTAGCCACTTTTTAAGTAGAGTATTTTAGTTTTGACAAGCTGATGGCCTAGAACTGTGCATCCACGAATAGTACTACTGTTTTTTTTGAAAGGTAGTACAGTAACAGCCAAATGTTATAAGTGAATCAATCTGATAATCAGTTACATCCTGTCCACGAATATAAAAAACACAAGAAAAATAGTTTTCTCGTAACAGTCATAATTCAGAAATTGTCAAAATCAGGGTTTAAAATTCCAGTTTCACTGACTTGGTTGGTGCTGAGTCTGAGTGATCATATGACTCAGATAATATGTGTTGAGTTGGTCTGAATCGTAGTTTACAAGATCTCTGTTGACTTGTTCAATATGGATGAGTTACAGGCTGATTTGGCTGATTTTGGAAGAGTCCCAACTGACTTGCCTGATTTGGGCGTAATCCCTACCTCTTTTTTAAATCTCCCCAATCCTCTGTTGACCATGTTTAGCAAAACTCTGTTTTAAACTCCATTTTGAAAAAAGAAAGTGTGTAATTGCTTCAATGTTTAAATCATAGTGCTAGGGTGATTTGCCTGAGCTAGTTACCCTCTCCTCCTGATACGTGTCCCTGTGCAATTTAATTCCTTCTTTTCCTTTTTACGCATGAGACTAATGATTCAGTGAGGGCCACTTACGTGAGGGGGCAGAAACATGTCAGGGATCTGGTTGTACGGCACACATTATAGATGCAAACCATTCATCAGATCGGATACACTGCTAACAGGTCATATACAGAAAATCAAGCTAGCAGACTTATCAGGTGAGCGACATGTGTACATTGAATCTGGACTGGTGGACCTTTCTTCAACTGCACATACAAGGTTGACCTGCCTGATCAGAGGACCCCTGTTATTTTTAGTCCATGGCATGCCCACTGTATACCCTACTCAATGAATGCTTCAGATCTCTGACACATGTTTCATATGCCCAGACCTCTGACACTCCCTCCACCCATCAGTTGAGGGGCTGCTCATTAAATTACGATTCTTCACTAGAATCATCACGGAGTCCTTATTCAGTTATGCACCTAAATGGTGGTGACCGTTCAAGATAAAAATGCCATGGTTGTACAGCAATCCATACTGTTGAAATTGTTGATGCAATTGTTTATGGGCCACAACCAGAATCTTGAACTGAAAAGATGATATTAACCATCTGGTTTCCTTCTAATTTGAACCACTTACTATTTTGTTTTTTCTTTTTCGAAAAATGGGTGGAAGATTTATTTAAAAATCCAAGAAAAGATACAAGCAGTAGCTCTGGTACAACACAATACAGGGAGCAATGTACAATCACAACTGAAGCCTATACATTTACATGGTGCGGCCCACCTGAGTTTTTTAATATCTGAGCTTTGGCGTGTCCCTTCATTTTGGTGGGTCTCACTTGATGAATGGGTTGGACGGCATATAGATAACAGTGTTCCCACATTCCTATCTGGAAGTTCCTACGGTGGGCGTCACCCTCCCTAATGTACCCCATTGATCCCTTTAGTTTGGCCCACCTGTGTCATGTATCAGTTTGGATTTTGGTATGTAGGCCTAAAATAGGGCGATGTATCTAGTGGACAGGTTCGATGGCACTGAAACATCTCAATGGGCCCCACACAGATCTAGTGCATGCAATTACTATGTTCGAACACGTGAAGATCCTAAGTAAGCAGATCATATTCCCCAAAGAGAAAACTTGATTATCTAGCACTGTGCGATGGATGATAAGTTGCTCTTCGATATTACTTAGAAATTGCATACGTGTCATACAATCAAGTCAAATTAAACTGCCCAAATTATGGTTCCCAGTTTAGATGTCTTATTAACCAAAAAATACACACTTGATTAGCTGACTACTTGATTGCCGGACATTTAGCGGACGGTAAATATGAAAATATTCTATTGATTCTGTTTCCGCAAATGAGCATCCACAATAAGAGGTTAGGATTTGTGAGCCAATATATCTGGGACTGACACAGCGAGTCAGTTTAATTTTAGCTAATGTGCGCCAGAGTATGATGTCTGAGTGCCTATATATCAAGCATCATACGCAGCCTTAGTCATCTCCAGCTCGTTAGAGGAGCTGGTAGAGAGTGCATAGCGTGTCTGACTGATCCAGGGTTCAATCCCTGGTAGTGTTACCTTTCAAATAAAAAAGTAAAAAAGAAAAAAGAAAAGGCAGCCTGAGTGTCATATAACTCTTCCCTGAAAGAGAGAACTTAAATACTCTGGCAGTACTTGATGAATGACATGCAGGCGCTCAAATATTACTTAGAAATTGCATGTGGCATGCAAGCAGTGTTTTAAATATCGATGATATCTGCTGATATATCCCACGATATATACATCTTGTATCCCACCTGTGCGATTCCTACATGTTCGATCTGGTGAGCATTTTCGAATTTCGATCCTTTTATTTTCTGTAAATCATGTTAAATTAGTGTCAAATTGTTTTGCATGAAAAATCATGGATTGGGAGCTTTGATTTCGAGATTTGGAGGAGATGGGGCCGAGTTGCAGAAAATTGAAAAAAAAATAAAAAATTCCCAATTTCTTGCAAATCATTTGCAATCTTTGTGTCCAAACATAAAATCAAACATGTATGTAACCTAATCTTGTGATAAGTTTGCTTTTGAATGTTTTGCTTGTATTTCTACACATCTTCTTACATTTATAAATTATATGAATAGACATTGAATATACTTGCACCAATTCAGTTAGACAATGCATAGATTTAGGACCCTATACAAAGAAAACCTATTATGGCCTCCGATCAGGACTCTCGCGATTACCTCCTATGGCCTCGTGATAAATCCAGTTCCTTCACGGTCAAATCCTTTTATTCCTATCTGTCCTCTCCTCCCATCACACCAACCCCGACTTTTTCCTTTATTTGGAAATACGCTGTCCCCCCGAAATGTATCTGTTTTGCCTGGCTGGTTGGAAAGCGAAGGATTTTGACTATTGACAACTTGAGGAAGCGAGGTATGCAATTGGTTAATGTTTGTAGTTGTTGTATGAAGAGGGAGGAAACAGTGGACCACCTTTTGCTGCATTGTAAGTTCACGGCCCAAATATGGTGGGAAGCGTTCAACACTTTCCACATCAGTGGTTGCATCCCGGAAACCACCCCTGACATGATCTCATCGTGGCATGGTGTTAAGTTGGGTAAACTTCGGACTCGGTTATGGCGAATGACTCTCGTTTCGATCTGGTGGTCAGTTTGGGAGGAAAGGAACGACAAATGCTTCAATGATAAGATCTCCTCAGCTCTATCGGTGTGGGCTAGGGCGAAATTTTTGGTTATCGAATGGGCAAGTGCTCTCAGCGGTCTCAATGAAACTGATCTTTTGTTTTTTGCGTCCTAGTTTGTCTTTCTTTTCCGTTTTTCTTTTCTTTCTTGCTTTTCTGCTATCTCAGCAGTTCCCTTGTACTTTTCTCTCCTCCTTGTAATATATACTCTTGTTGCCGTTAAAAAAAAGAAAAAAGAAAACCTATTATGTGTACTTGTTTTTTTGTAATGTTTTGATTTGTAAGTGTGTATCGGTATCTTTTTTAACAATCACTTAAGTTTCATTGAAAAATCCGACCAATTTCCCAATGTTTCCCCATGTTTCCAATAACAACGATACATTACATGATACAACCGATATATCCCATGCGATAACCGATATGTATCCGTATCCCAAGAATGCTATACGTAACGTGATACCGATATCTCGAACACTGCATGCAAGTAAATTCAAGCTGTCCAAATTATGGATCCCAGTTCAGATGTATCATCTACCAAAAACTTTACTTATTTTATTATTTGACTATTGGATTTCCGGACATTTATTCGACAGTTAAAAATGAAAAACATCCAATGATCCTATTGCAATAAACAAGTGTCCATGAATCGAAGGTCAGGATTGTTCAACCAATCTGGTTTCTGCAATATGACTTGGAGACACTGTGTTCGGTTGTTGAACACAGCAGAGAAAATGGCGAAAATTTGATTTCAAATTCCTCGGTTTGCACAACTTGCCACATCTTTCAACTAGAGAGGTGTCTAGCAACTTTTTGCTACACATCTTGCATAGAATTAGCAATCCTCCCAAAACCAAATTAAACCCGAACATTTGTAGTACCATTTATTTATTTATTTTTGCTGTATGGCATTTTGCTAACTTTGTTTATCTGATGCTATTTAGACCATTATCTTTGTTTGATAGTGGTCTCATGAAAGTGAAGCATGGTTGCTGCTTTTTTTTTAAATTTAATTTAATTTAATTTTATTTTTATAGATAAAAGATACAGACATTAGTGTCTGCTTCGACCCATGATGACATGCCATTATTATTATTATTTAATATGTGATGACATGCCATTATTTTCTTATGCTCTAATAAAATGATGAACTTTATATCTTTCATTTCATTTCCTTTTCTTTTCTTCTTCTTCTCACGCAATGATGTGTACCTTAGAACTTCTGAAGATTTGAGTTTGATTATTGAGACCACATTGTTTTATCATCCAGGGAGGGAGAAAATCACTTGCTGACAAATTTGAGTATGTCATGCATGGAAAGCTCTATAAGATCTCGGAGGAAGGTTCCGGATCCAATGTGAAAGTGTATGCCTTTTGTTTTAGCGTTGTCTTCTTTCCAGGACTAGGCTATTTCTATGAGCAATTGAGAATTCTCCATTCTCCATTTTATTAGAAGCACAAATCTAATAATACCATCATCATCACAGCCTCGTCCCAGCTATTTGGAGATGGTTTCACATGATTTGGTTTGCAAAGGTTTTGGCAACTGGGTTCCATCTCACATCCACCCTCCTTTACCAGGGCATGGGACGGGTTGGTATCTTGCTACTAGTGATAGGTCACCGAGGAAAAAATGCTATTAGGATGCATGCGTCATACAAGTTGTATGTAGTGCCATCACCACTGTAGATGGGGAAGGGAAAGTGTATGGTTATGGGACCGTTGATCTGGTGGGCATCCCATGGATGGGCTGTACAGCTCAAAATCTTAGTGATTATAGAACTCTAATGATCCGACTGTTGTTAGTTTTTCGGCTGTTGAATGTGAACATACGCTTGGGTTTCAGTTTCTTCAGGTAGAGTTCATGGTTCAAGGATCCAGGCCATTGGTCGACGGATCGACCTTGCATTAAAAATCTTCTTTTTGGGGCAAAATCCCAACCCTTTGGTTCATGGCCTGCTAATTGGGATTGAGAAGAAAAATACAGCAGTAGTCCATATTCAACCGTAAAAAGGTCCAAGATTGGTAGCTAGGATCCTTCAATCTTGAATATTCTCAGAGTATGGCCTGCCCAGGGTGGGAACTGACAGACCAATGGTCATGGTTTGCAATCCCTACACGTTCACTTTGTGGCCCACCAGATCATTGCTCTGGATCACCGTACACCATTGCCATACGTAAAGTAGGGGTGTTAGGATCCACATTGAAATGACCCAAATACCCTTTTTTCTCCTCTAAATGGTGGTTATGTTGGTAAATTGTGGGGCTCATCCGGTGCATCCAACACAGCCTATAGATGAATCCTAGCATGATGATCAGAATAATCAAAAGTCAAGCTGATCTCCATCATCTGGTGGGCCACACCATAAAAAGAATGTATGGAACCAAAAAGAAAAGAAAAATTCTAATTTCATGTGGCCCATATAATGATTTGATCGGCCTGATTTTTATTTCATCCAATCATCAAGATGGAGTGCATTTGTTGGACAGGATAGATGTTAAATGCGCACCATACGGGCCCCACATTTCTCGACTTTATTGGTTCTTGGAGAAAAAAAGATGAGCCATGTGATTTGGGTCATTTCAAGTTTTCAACCTCAAAAAAGCACATCTTGGGAATTTCTGTTTGTCAGAGCATTATGTGGTAAAATCACAGCTTCTGAGGAATTTTGCAGAAAAAAATCCCATAAAAATACTGAAAGTACTTATTTGAACATATGATTAAGTTTTACCATGGCGGAAATTATCAGGAAAATCTGGCCGAAATTAAAATATTAAAAAGATATTTTCCTTTATAAAATTTATGCCATAGTAAAAAAATTAAAAAAATATTTTACTAATATCAAATATTTATTTAATTTGTAGGTTTATACCCCTTTTCTTCTTTTGTTTTGTGCAGGGAGCTATATGTTTCATTTGGTGGCCTTCTGATGATGTTAAAGGGGGACCCTTCAAATGCGGCCAACTTCGAGTTAGACCAGAGGCTGTTTCTCCTGATCAGGAAATAACATATATAGTCTCCATGAGCCTTTCTTTAACAACTGAAAACACTTTTGAGTTGGGTCTGGACCCACAGCTGTGCTCATGCCCCAACATCTGGTAATACCGAAACAGCTTTGAAATGACTTCCTTTTTTCGGGTTTTTTTTTTTTTAAATATCATAGAGCAGTGGTATACAATGCTCCATCAGAGAGTTTCAGGTTCTCACATAATGTCAATGGTTTGGATCATGGAAACATGGTCCCATCTGTACAAATTGAGGGCCGGAATGGTGCTGCACAAACTTCATACTAGCTATTTTCTATTGTGGCGGTGACCTGCCATTGGGTGGGCACTTGGACATGTGAATGCTAGGCAAAGCTGAGTGTGTGTTTTCTCATCAATCGCCTGCTAGCACAAGATCCATTCTGATTGTATGGTGGACCTCACGGTGTAGATTCATGGTGTCAAAACTCAGCCATTCTGATGATTTGGGGGTGGGAATATGGGTTCCGAATAAATGAATGGCTGAGTGTAATTCATCTGTCCAGGTGCGTGGGGTCCATCCGAATATCTGATGATTGGATCAGCCTCATTTAAAATTTATTTATTTTTTAACCTGGCATTCCTCTACTTGAAAAAAATGGTGCTACCGGTCAGTTTGTATCTGAACCTGTCATAGCCCTGAAACTCTGTTCGGATTTTGAACTCTGGTCTGGTAACTGATGTTGCTGAGAGTTGGATTTATGATTTTTCATCTATGGTGCACGCTGGCGGGCGCCAAGGAGGCCAGTTTGGGATGTTGATTAGCTCCATAACTGTACACCATGATTATGGATGGAGCTTGGTGCTGATGCAAAACGAGAGAGTAAAAGCAGGAGACTTAAGCTTCTGATCATGAATCCATGATCAATTTAGATGGGTGTCTTTCTAGCGAACAAGGTGTAAGACCTATGGTTTTGATTGTTTTGATTTTATGTAGGTGGGCCTTCACAAGTTAGTTTAATGGTGTTTGACATTAGTTAAGGTTTAAATTGGACTTGAATTGTTTGTAACTAAGGGTTTTAGGAATCTCTTGTGATCCTGACATAGCTTAAAAGAAAAAATGGACTGATTGTAACAGAGAGTTATCAGAATATCATATAATCTTATATGGCCTAAAGAAGAAATGTCAGGTATTGGGCACCCACTTTGAAAAGCATTTCTGGGTGTTTATTTTTTGGTCTTTTTCATGGGTTGGATTTGGTGAGATACCGCCCTCACCTAAGATGGTGTGGCCCTTATCGTGCGTCCCACCTTGATGTGCGTATTCTGTATCTATTCCATCTATCCATTTTCTAGATCATTTCAGGGCATGATCCCAAAAATGAAGATCTAATTATCAGGTGGATTATGCTCTAGGAAACGGTGGTGATTGAACACTCTACCCTTAAAGACTTTTGAGTGGGCACCCTAATGTTTTTGTGGTGTTTATCTGCCATCCAATCTAATCTGTTGATAAGATCACATAAGTCTGAATAAGTCTGAATATAAGGGAAAAAACAAATATCAGCTTAATCCAAAACTTGTGGCCTATTAATAGTCGATCACCACTGTTTCCCGTGGTGTGGTTTACTTGATAATTGGATCTTCTTCATTTTTTGGATAATGCCCTGAAAAGATCTGTAAAAACGGATAGATGGGTGGATACAAAAAACACACATCAAGGTGGGCCCCATGGAAAGAGCCTCCGCTCCCCAGGTTTTGAGCAGTTGGGTGGAGAGTACGGATTCTAATTTTGGTTGGCCACTGGATGAATTATATGGACCACTTAGCAAATGTTGAATTTTATATAGATATAGACTTGACCCAATAGGCCTTGTTTTTGATAGCAACCCTAGCAGCCAGCCACCTGGCATTTTCACCCATTTCTGTTTTTTTTTTTTTTTTTTGGCTTTGGTCCCTGGCTGTTACAAGTGGGTCCATGGTTGGTAACAGGGATCGTTGATGTGATGGGCCTCAAAATTGATGGATTTTGAACCACAACCGTAATCCTTGGATTGTGGCAAAATAGACGGTCGGGATAGCAATATAGCAATTGTCTAGATCCATAAAAAAAAAAAAGTCCACATATTGAGAGGTTGGAATCTTCCAATCTAAAAATCTTGTGTTGGAGGTCCATCCACAGTGCATGTCATTAGACAAATCGTCTACATCAATCGAACAATGCCATCTGATGAATAGAAGGGATTTGTACCTTCAGAATAAGTGGGGCCCACTGTTAGGCACTCGGTACCATTGGACCTCATACGCAGTACATCCTTCTCGTACAAGTATCGGACTGTTGATGGGGGATGTGGATTGCCTGGTGACCTTACTCTGTGGGGCCCACCATGATGTATGCGTTTCATCCACGCTTGCCATCGGTTTTGCCACCTCTTTTTAGGGCATGAGCCCAGAAATGAGGCAGATCCAAAGCCGCATTGCTCTTGAATTTAAAATATGCCTATTAAAGTGGACCCATAACCTCGACAGCTTATATACAGTGGGCCCCACTTTGAGTCCCTGTGTATCGTCCAGCACACAGCCAGAGTATCAAATAAAACCCGTCCAAGACTCGCATTTTTGTTTGTTTAGCACCATTACTAAAATGGTGATAATGTACAGTTATCCATACCTGAAGGTACGGATGGCAATGGGCTGGGCCAAGCTAACCCCGGGCCGGACCCAGACTTAAAAAATACCGCCCGGTCCTCGCATGGGTCTACCATAAGTCCATAACAGGTCCTAGCCCAATAAAAAAATATGTTAGGCCCAGACAAAAATAAAATGAAACCAATGGTCCACATTCAAGATAGATGGTTGTCCAAGGATTATTATGGCATGTTTATTGAATATAACACATGTACATAAAGTTGTGTGGGTCCATCGGGTCGGGTCGGCTAAAAGGACTTGAGCCCAAGCTTGATTTGAAAGTTGATCGGACCATGCATGTGACGCATGAGCCTAGTCGACAAGACTAGCCAGTAGGTTTAAGCCTGACCTAGAGTCAGGTTAGGCTCATCCAATCAAGCGGCCGTTTCTTTATTTTAAAATTCATATATTTTTTAAAGCATATATAATTGATAAAATATTTAAAATTGCTTATTTGTTAGAAGATAAGCAAAAAATCTTAATTCGACGGCGAATAGATCTAAACATGATTTTTTAAAATAGAGATTGGTTGTCATCACCCATTAATAAAATCATGTAGAGGGTGAATTTTTTTAGTAGAGGTGGATTAGTTTATATGAGGATTACTTGAAGAGGAAAGATTCGAGAGAGGCAATGAACTTCATTTGACTAGTTATATACATTATTATTTATATTTTAATTATTATTATTATTTTTAAACTTTATTTATATGGGGCTTATGAGAAATTTATTCTATCAAGCTTATAATAAAGCAGGAGCTAAAAAAATCAAGTAGATCCAAAACTCAAGTGGGCCACACAATAAGAAAGAGTGAGAATGGAGTCCTTTGTTGAAACCTTATCAGGCCATGAAAGTTTTCGATCAATCAAATCTTTGTATTTTTAGTTCGTACTAGTGGGAATGATCTTATGAACGGTTTGGATGACATCTAAACATCATGATGGACTTCGGGAAGGTTTTAACACTGGCCCTTTCCATTCTCATTATTTCATGTAATGTGGCCCACCTAAATTTTGGGTCTACTTCATTTTTGAGCTCCTGGCCTGTTTTGAGCTTTTGAAACTAATGGACGGAGTGGATTTCTCACCGACATTGCAGTGGGGCCTACGTAGCTTCCACCTAGAGGAACTTCCTTATTATAGCATGAGTTCTGCTTGATTAGATTCCCATGCATTACAATACAATATTTCGGCTAGATTTGGATGCTTTTCAATGATCCAAGTCTTCTGTGTGATAGGAATTCCTTTGGATGGAAGAATAAAATGTTGAAATATCCACCATACAAAGTAAGACCCATAAAATATGAACGGTTTGGATCATTGGCAAATAAACGAGATTCAGAAGCTAAAGCTACATCTGGATGTATTAAACTTCTTAGGCTTTGACGAGAAATGCTCACACACAACTAGCTGTATGTCCAACTAGTACGCATATCTAACCGTCCAATTTTCCATTATCCTGGTGGGATAACCTTGTTGGGACATCTCTAACCGTCCGATTTTAATGTTTAGAATCTCATCAAATCAGGTACTCACAATGATCCCACTTTATAGAATCCTGATCTTAAACATCAATCTGATCCGATCATCAGGTGGGCCACACATTTACATAGATGTGGACCGTTGGTCAATTTCTCTTTAGCCGTCATCTTTCCTGCCAACACGTTGCCTGTTCTGATGATTATTTTATCCTGATTTTTTAAAAGAAAGGCATCTAAAGGTGGGCCCACCTGATAAGAGACTGTGGTGATGGATGTAAAGATCTTTCATATAATATAAGAGCTCTCACATGCAGTGAGTTGGATTACAATGATACAATCCAACTAATGCATAATAGCTAAAGTGTCATATATGTAAAAAAAATAAATCCAAACCGTCCATAAGTGCACCTTGGATCAGATCAGTTCTTGTCTGTTGTCTACCGTGGTTGCACCCATATGATGGGTGGATCAATCATATAATTATTTTCATGGTGGGTCTAACCTTATAGACGGATTGGATGATGTAGATACACTACAAGTTGGCACATACACAGTACTTGGACCGTAAGTTACAGTCCAACTAATTGCATGTGAGACTTCATATATAATAGCATTATTTCACTCTTTAACCCATATCTTCTTGTTGGGCTACTTTGGGCCTGATGGTCCATTTAAGTGATGGGCATAGGTGGGCCATCCTTTCCTCATCTTTGGTGATCATTGTCATTTTGATTTCATACCTTAAAGAAGAAAAACGTTGTGAGTGCATTAACCCCCTCAGTTATTTGAAAATTACATATACCCCCCTTCTTTTGGATTATGATAGATATCGACCCTTTGTTTCAAAAATTCATTACAGATTTCCACTCTAAGGAAACAAGTCCATCAGCACCGTTGGCTTTAGCCAATTATGGCCCACCTGATGATTGGTTAGCCTTATTTTGAGCGGCTCCGATGGATGGACCTGATGCTATTTTATAGAAGAGATCATTGTCTTCTTTTCTTGAATTTATAAGGAGAGAAAATACTTTGAAATAAGGATTAGAATTAGATAACTTCATTGAATAAAATACTCTAAACACATGATGATTTTAAATAAGCAACCCATGCACAAAATTCCAATTGAACTATTTTTCAAAAATAGAAAATTTGCTAAAAATAGTAAAAAAAATGTAAGCGTTTTAAATGCTAGAAATGATGTTAAAAAACTTAAAGTTCATCAAAGAAACTACATTTACAAAAACTTACAAGAATTAGTAAATTCTAACTTCCCACACAAATTTGCCCTAGCAAACAGAATTTTTTCACAAAATCAATTAAAAAAGAAGAAGAAAAGACCGGCAATTGCTTCTTAGGAGAGCTTACTTTGCAGTGGAATCTCATCTGATCGACATTTGAATCAAGTTCGTTATGACAAGGTGACCATCTACCTCATCCATCATTATAAGCTCATATAAGGTAGGCTTTTTCCTACAGGTCACTAATAAGAATTTATGTTGCTTGATCATTAGATGTGTATTGCTCATTCATCTAACACTTTTGCAAGTTTAGATAGCAATTTCATAATTTCACCTAGCGTTTTATGTAAACCCTACTTTATTTGAGATAATATATATTCTATTATGAGAGAAAGAGAGGCGTTATTATATTAAGATTGATATATATATATATATATATATATATATATATATATATATATATATATATATATATATATATATATATATATATATAAGTTGATGTGAATATGCGGACGTATTAAAAGAAAACCATGTAAACTTTTATGTTGTGGTTTGTATATTTTTTTTTCTTCTTTTGATTTCGATGTTATTATACATGTGGTTGAGAACAAGTTTTTCTTTCAACAACATTTCAAAATTGTTGTGTGTGTGGTCCAAAATGAATCTTCCTCGTAACAATTATTTCGTGAACATTTGTGTCCAAAGAGACTAATCCTCTTATAAACCATCATTTTCTTCTTTCTTTTGTCTAAACCTATAATAATATTTTCTCCTTTCTGACAATATATCATTAGCAAAAATTAGAAATATAAATGAGAAGTTTAAAAAAAAGAAGATTGTCACAAGAGTGATTTGATGATCGGGCCCACAGCCCACTTTGTGGGGCCCACCATCGGATCGCAACGGTCTAGTAAGCAACGGAGCTGCCGAGTTTCCCGTGAAGAATACAATGCATCATTCCTCTTGCCTTGCTAATGAACTTACATCTCATGGAATCGTGGAGAGGCTCATGAACCTAATAAGACGGCAGGAATCAGAGGAACAGTGTCTTTCCGTACACTTGGGGGCATGTTTCGGTGATCCAAACCGTTGATTTAATGAGATACACAGCTGATGTTAGCAGCCTGAGAATGATTCCAGATCGGAAGATCCTAACCTTTAGATCATTGGCCCACAAAGTGAAGATAAAGTAAACGGTCCATGTTAAAAAGGATTAAAATATTATTATTGTGTGATATTTTCTGGTGGTCCCCCGTTCACGATAAGGCCCATTACTTCAACGGTTTAGATGATTTAAACATGTACCCACGTGTACGGAATCCTGGAACTAGTACATTTGGAGGGTTATACGTGTCAATCGGGAACACCCATCCAGAGGACCGTTGAAATATTCCTGGGCCCATCACGATGTTTATTTTCCATCCAACCTGTTCACAGAAGTTACATAGCATTGGATGGAGGGAAAACACAAATATCAGCTTGATCCAAAACTTCTGTGGCCTCCGAGAAGTTTTCAATGGTAACCGTTCAATACGCAATGTTTCCTGTGGTGTGGTCCACTTGAGCTTCGTATCTGCCTCATTTTTTGGTTCAGATACTAAATTGAGCCGGCAAAACGTATGGATGGTGCAGATACAAAACATACATTACGTTGGAATCACAGAGTCTGGCTGGAAGACCAGGCAATCCGCGTTCTCCTCTTTATGGGACGGGATTCGATCAGGTTAGCTCGCTCGACTCGATTTAGTTCGAAACTGAGTTTGAGCCTAGCCGAGCTGATTTTTTTAGCTCGAAAAGATTTTGAACGGAGTTTGGGTTTGCCCGAGCACGACTCAACTCAAACTCAACTCAAATCATACTAGTCCGGTGACTCGGTTATTTTGATATTGATGTTACTTACTAAGTGTTTGATGAAATGACACAATAAAGTGTGCCCGGTGGCAAGGAAGGTATGTATGTGAAATAAGTATCTTTTTTTTTTTTTTTTCTTGATTTTTTATTTTACTCAAAAGGTGTTTAATAAAATACTTATAAAATCACTATAGTTATTTTACATACAGTAAGATTTTAAAGGTACAAACCTTATATTTGTGAAAATGTTGCACACGTGAACTTGGCTTGATCTTAACTTAAATTGGCCGGAGCTGCTAACCAAATGGATCCAAGCCGAGGTCAGCAAGTTACCGAGCCGAGTTGAGTTGTGCCCAGCTCGACTGGTTCGACTCGTGTGCACCTCTAGGTTGGGCTAACAGCGAGTTCAGTGAGGCCATGACCGTGGGCCTACCTTATTATATGTATCATATATACACACTGTCCATCAGTTTTTCAACTCATTTTATTACATAGGACAAAAAATTGAAGTAGATCCCAATCTCAAGTGGACCAAACCACAGGAAACAGTGGTGAATGAATGACCAACATTAAAAACATCCTAGGATCCACCATGATGTTTTTTTTTTTGCCATCCAACCTCTTGATAAGATCACACAGACCTTAATGAAGGGAAAACACAAATATCAGCTTCATCCAAAACTTTTGTAGCCCACAAGAAGTTTTTAATGGTGGGAATTCAATCACCACTGTTTCCTGTGGTGTGGTTTATCTGAGATTTGGATCTGCTTCATTTTGGCCCATAGCCTAAAATGATCTTTAAAAAACGGAATGGACGGTGTGGATATAAAAAAAATACATCAAGGTGGGCCTTACCATCACAGCCTAACCAAACTCGGTGTTACCCTGGCCTGACCGAACTCGTGATTGTAAATGACCTGCCACGTGTGCTGCAGATAGACGGCCGTATCGATTCCTATGGTCCACTGCCCATGTCTTGACCATATAATCATCTACCCAAAAGATTAATGCCCTTTGCTTCGAAAATCCCACGTACAAACAATCCCAGCCCTCCATTTTCTTCATCATCCAGCTCCTAATTGGACCATCTGATCCACCTTTATCTTTAACCACCTGCCATCCGTAGTGGGGCCCACTGTATGGAAGGGTCTTATTGGCACATCGAATTGCCACGTGTACTATGTTATGATGCCGTACCATTTTCCTATTAAACAGTACCACTGACCATTTCTTTGATCATGTGATTATCTTCCCAAAGGATTGATTAAAAACAAAGCCATCGATTCCTAACGTCACATCATTTTCTATTTAAAATTGCATTATTCCCACATCATTTATTCATGCGGGATTATTTTATTAGAGCCTTTGTAATGCCAATGAAGGTACATATCTACACGTGCATCTAAACATAGCCACACGTGCCATAGTTTTGAGATATCCAAGCCAACAATCAGGTGGACCCCATTTTTAGACGTTTTATTTTTAAAAAAATACGTTCATTGATTCATCAGGTGGCTCATAATACTTATTATGGAAACGGACGGTTTAGAATAGAATCTGACGGTCCACATTCGATAGGCATGAATTTCAGCCTCGTTGATGAGATACTGGGCTTGATTGATGGGCCAGGAAATCTAAATCGTGGGGTGTAGATGATTTCAAGGGTCGGATGTCCCACACAGATGCCAGGTTGGCATGTGCGGCAGGTTTAATAGTATCCATTGACCACCCTATAAAAAGGGTGGACTGAAAATCGAATACTTACTAAATCTAGTAAGGGGCGGACGGATCTCACGTCGGCTCAACCACGGCCATTCATCTATTTCCTTATTTGGAAAGGTGTACGGTCCAACTTCCTCCACGGAAGTATGGAGTATGTGGTCCACAAAACAAAGGCGACAGGAATGCTTGTCCAGACGCCCGATCTTCAAGCGCCAAACACAAGCGCATCACACGTGTTTTTTTTTTTTAAAATTTATTAATATTATTATTATTTCTAAACGCTTGTAAGTACACCCTCGGTAAGTTCATACTTCAGTGTTAGACACCCCCACTAGGGAATTGATACCAAGACCTTATTGTTGAAAGGAGGTATCTTTCACTCAGTCTACCACTTGAGCTATGGATCAAATTGAACAACTTTAAACACAATCTTAGCTCAATATTTGCGATGGACATCAAGCTCAATAAAATTAAAATCTTCCTATAATTTCAAGTTTAACGAAATACTTGTGAGCGATGATTAGTGTTTGTATTAGATACGTTCACGACAACAACCATTCATGACTTGCGGAAAATGAGTATTGGATCTTAATTTCTTTAATTCCATCAATCTTAGGATAATTGGGACATTCTATCAAGATTGCACGATCTTCTAGATAGTCATTCTCATTGCCGCCAATTCCTGCTAAAGCCAATTAAGATGAGTTGCATGCGATTTGGATGAATTTACCTGGTGTATTTGGAGATCTGCGGGGATATATGAAGATGGTTCTACAATAATACAACTAGAGTCAATAAAATGACGCTACCGATTGAAGAGCAATTGTTTAAAAGTGGCTACATGATAGATGATAAGAACAAGAGAAAATAAGACCATGCGGTGTTGAACGGTTATAGTAACCGTTAGAATGTGAGAAAAATCTAGATGGCTAGGGTAATGTTATAAATAGTAGAAGAATTCAGCAAAAACTGAGTCTTATACCAGCCCAATCAAATCCAATATTATCTTTGGATTACTCATAATTTTACATTTCTTAGTATAATCACTGTGCATTTTTACAAGTCAATTACATTTTTTAGCATAATTATTTACTTTTCGTCAACTGTTTACATTCCATAGTATAATTTGTAGCATTAATTAAGTAGCTATTAATCTTAGTTGTAATTTGAGTCTACTTCTCCATCAAGGAAGGTGTTTCGTAGCTATTTTTTGCGACCGACTGTAAGAATCTAGTTTCTCAATTTTATTTTATCCGTACTGAAAAGTCATTTCTATAGAAGGCAAAAGTATAACCTATTATGAGAGGACGAACTTAATCATTTGAACATCGCTTGATCCTGTTTACACATTGAGCGAATGACTGAATAGGCGGTCGATATCAGTCGATTTCGGTTATATACTATGTATCTGCCTATCTCAGTGCCTAGGATTGATGGGTTTTTTTGACCCATTTTCGACCGGTCGAGAGCCCTGCTCAACTGGTCGAAGGCTGGTGGTCGACCAGTCGAAGATTCGAGTCGAGGATTTCGACTCAAAGTCCAGCGAGTAATTTTGCTATTTTTTACTGTAGCTACGACTGGTCGAAGGAATGTTCGACTAGTCGAAGGGGTCCTACGACTAGTCGAAGACTAGGTTCGACAAGTCGAAGGTTACGCAGTTTGTTCCGCGATTTTGAGCGAAATTGCGGATTTGAGTCCTTTCGCAACAAGGATGCGGAAATGAGTTTCCTAAACTATAAAAGGGGTTGCCTAGGGTTTTTCTAGGCACAACAAGAGGGTTTCCTAAAGCTTTACAAGGGATTTGCTAAAGGGTTTAGGGCTATCAAAGGTGAGAGAGATGGAGAAAGAGAGAGAGGAAGCTTATAGAAGGGAGGTTCTGCTCGTGGAGGTTTTCTACTTTGCAATTTATATCTCAGCGCTTCTATGTTCTCGTAATCGGTTAGATCTCTCCGTTTTCTCTATTTCTCTTATTGTTTATCCACTCCTGCGAGAGTGAAGAAGATTGTAACGTTCTACTTCATAGTGGATTGTTGATCTGGACGAGGTCCCGTGGTTTTTACCTCTTTAAGGGTTTTCCACGTAAAAATCTCTTGTGTGGTGTGTGATTGATGCTTTGATTTATTTCATTGCTTTATTATCCATAATTCTGGTTTGTTTCGGGAGGCTAGATCCTAAGGTTTGTGCAAGGCATCCTAACAAAGTGGTATCAGAGTTAAGTTCATTGAACGGGTAGGATCGGTTTTGAATTATGGAAGGTGGCTCAAGGATGATCAGCCTCAATGGTTCTAATTGGACCATATGGAAGGCTAAGATGGAGGACTTGCTTTATTACAAAGACCTATATTCTCCAATCTTAGGCATATCAGCAAAATCCAAGGATATGACTGATAATGATTGGAAGAAGATGGACCGAAAGGCGGTGGGGTTTATTAGATAATGGTTGAATGATTCTGTGTTCCACCATGTGTCTACGGAAACCTCAGCCGCAAGCCTATGGCTAAAATTACAAGAGATTTGTATGAGATGAAGACAGTAGGTAATAAGATATTTCTGATAAGGCGACTTGTGAATCTCAAGTTCAAGGATGGTGGTTCTGTGGCCGAGCACATGAATAAGGTCAGCAATATAGTGAACCAACTCACCTCTATGAAGATGGTCCTGGATGATGAATTGCAGGCTTTACTATTGCTTAGTTCATTGCCTGACAGTTGGAAGACATTGGTAGTGTTTCTAAGTAACTCCGCGCCAGACAGAAAGATATCCACGGAACAGGTAACTAGTTGTCTCTTCAATGAAGAGACAAGAAGGAAGTCTCAGGGGTCTACTCAGCAAGAGGCTCTTGTGACGCAGGAACGGGGGAGAGGAAAGAACAGGAAGGGCTAGAAGGCCCGAGATAAATCAAGAGGCAAGTCGAGTAATAGAAAAGATGTTGAATGCTGGAATTGTGGCAAGAAGGGCCACTATAAGCATGAATGTCGTGGTAAGAAAAACGACAAGAAAGGAAAAGGGAAGGAAGATGAACCAGATTCCACTGCGGTCGCTTCAGATGGCGACATGGTAGTTATTTTTTCTACAGATCATGACGTATGTCTCACGGCTACGAGTCAGGACACCGACTGGGTGATAGACTCGGGAGCTTCTTTTCATGCAACTCCACACATGGACTCCTTCACAAGCTATAAGTCAGGTAATTATGGGACTGTGAAGATGAAAAATTCTGGCGTATCAAAAATCGTGGGAGTCGGTGATATTTGTGTGAAGACCGATGTTGGCTGCACATTGGTTCTCAGGGATGTGAGACATATCCCAGATCTTCGCCTCAATTTGATGTCGACGGGAAGGTTGGATGATGATGGCTATGAAAGCTGATTTGCTGGTGGGCGATGGAAGCTCATCAAGGGTTCGTTGATCGTGGCTAGAGGAAAGAAGTGTTGCACCCTTTACAAGGCAAATGTCAGTATGTGCAAGGGTGGATTGAACGCAGTGGAAGATTCAGCTATTGACATGTGGCATAGGAGTCTAGGCCACATGAGTGAAAAAGGGCTTCAGCTACTAGCGAGGAAGCGGCTCCTTCCAGACGTGACAGGTATACCTCTCAAAACCTGTCTTGATTGTTTATCAGGGAAACAGCATAGAGTTTCATTTATTAAAACTGATTCTCATGTTAATAAAGTGCATGCATTAGATTTGGTTTATTCTGATGTTTGTGGTCCTATGAGTACAAAAACCTTGGGTGAGGCATTGTATTTTGTCACTTTTATAGATGACGCATCTAGGAGGGTTTGGGTTTATGCTTTGAAATCCAAGGACGAGGTCTTTAGTGTGTTTAAATTTGTTTCATGCTATGGTCGAGAGAGAGAGACAGGTAGACCATTGAAGTGCATCCGCACTGACAATGGTGGTGAATACATTGGCGACTTTCATGAGTACTGCAAGTCCCTGGGTATACGGCATAAACAGACGGTTTCCAAGACCCCCCAGCATAATGGTGTAGCTGAGCGAATGAATCGCACAATTGTTGAGAGAATCGGATGCATGTTATCCCATGTGAAGTTGCCCAAGACGTTCTGGGGAGAAGCAATGCGTACGGCGGTGTATTTGATAAACAGGTCTCCATCAGCCCCGTTGAATGGAGAAGTACCTGAGAAGGTGTGGATTGGACAGGATCTATCGTACAGTCATCTCAGGGTGTTTGGATGCAGGACATCCGTTCACGTACCAAAGGACGAGAGGTCCAAGCTCAATATGAAGATCAGGCAGTGTGTGTTCTTTGGGTACGGTGATGAAAAATTCAGTTATAAGTTATGGGATCCGACCAAGAAGAAGTTTGTCAAGAGCAGAGATGTGGTTTTCTTTGAAGATCAGTGTATAGAAGACATTGGTAAGTCAGAGAAGAACCAGCCTAGTTCAGGTGAGCTAGAGGACATGGATCCGATTATTCCTCCCGTGGTGCCTAATGATGGGAGAGTACAGTAAGGTGCAGAGGACGAGAGAGTTCCTTCAGAAGATGGACCAGGGGAGCAGCCCCCACTTGATCCACCTGTTGAGCCACAGGTGAGGAGGTCATCTAGGGACAGACAGCTGTCCAAGAGGTACTTGCCGCACGAGTACATTATGCTAACCGATGGGGGAGAGCCAGAAGATTATTCTAAGGCCCTAGCCAACGAGCATAAGGGGGAGTGGTTGAAAGCTATGCAAGAGGAGATAGAATCCTTGCATAAGAACCACACCTATGATATGGTGAAACTGCCTAAGGGCAAGAAAGCTTTGAGCAACAAGTGAGTGTTCAGAAAGAAGGTTGAGCAGAAGAATTCACAGACGAGGTTCAAGGCCAGACTTGTGGTGAAAGGGTTTGGTCAGAGGAAAGGCATAGACTTCGAGGAGATATTCTCACCAGTGGTGAAGATGACATCCATACGGGTGTTGCTTGGGTTGGCGGCTAGCATGGATCTGGAGATAGAGCAGTTAGATGTTAAAACTGCCTTTCTCCATGGTGACCTGGAAGAAGAGATCTACACGCACCAACCAGAGAGGTTCGAAGTCAAGGGCAAGGAACATATGGTGTGTAGGCTGAAGAAGAGCTTGTACGGGCTGAAACAAGCTCCATGACAATGGTACAAGAAGTTCGACTCGTTTATGTTGAAACATGGGTATGACAGAACGGAGTTGGACCACTGTGTGTTCACGCGCAAGTTCTCAGATGGTGATTTCTTAGTTCTGTTGTTATATGTTGATGACATGCTCATCATGGGAAAAGACATCAAGAAGATTGACAGGCTGAAACAGGAGTTGGGCAAGTCTTTTGCGATGAAAGACTTGGGCCCGGCTAGACAGATCCTAGGAATGGAGATAACCCGTGACAGAAGCAGAAGGAAGCTTTGGCTGTCACAAGAGCGGTATATTGAGAAAGTTATAGAGCGGTTCGATATGAATGCAGCGAAGCCGGTCAGTACTCCACTGGATGGTCACTTCAGATTGAGCGACAGACAGTGTCCCAAGACGAAGGCAGAGGTGAATGAGATGCAGAAGATACTCTACGCGTCAACTATAAGAAGTTTGATGTATGCTATGGTGTGTACACGCCCAGACATAGCATATGCGGTTGGTGTTGTCAGCCGGTACCTTGTCAATCTTGGCAAAGAGCATTGGGCAGCGGTGAAATAGATACTACGGTATCTAAAAGGCTCATCCGGGTTGAGCCTATGCTATGGTGACGAAAAACCTGTGTTAGAGGGCTACACAGATACAGATATGGCAGGTGACATAGACTTCAGGAAGTCTACATTGGGGTTCATGTTCACGTTTGCAGGGGGAGCGGTTTCTTGGCAAAGCAAGCTACAGAAGGTCGTAGCATTGTCGACGACAGAGACCGAATACATTGCAGTCACAGAAGCATGTAAATAGATGCTTTAGATGAAAAGGTTCCTATAGGAACTTAGCCTAAAGCAGGAGGAGCACGTGGTCTATTGCGATAGTCAGGGTGTTATACACTTGAGCAAGAATCTAAGTCAGTGTCCCAAGTCGAAGCACATAAAGATTCGGTATCACTAGATCAGGGATACTTTGGAACAGAAGGTGTTACAGCTTGAGAAAGTCCACACGGATGATAATGGGTCAGACATGATGACCAAGGCTTTGCTCAAGGGCAAGTTTGAGGTTTGTAGAAACCTGGCTGGCTTGAAGAAGGTGGATCCCTCCTGGGTCAAAAAGGGAGAGATTTGATGGGTTTTTTTGACCCATCTTCGACCGGTCAATAGCCCTGCTCGACTGGTCGAAGGCTGGTGGTCGACCAGTCGAAGATTCGAGTCGAGGACTTCGACTCAAAGTCCAGCGAGTAATTTTGCTATTTTTTACTGTAGCTACGACTGGTCGAAGGAATGTTCGACTAGTCGAAGGGGTCCTACGACTAGTCGAAGACTAGGTTCGACAAGTCGAAGGTTACGCAGTTTGTTCCGCGATTTTGCGCTAAACTGCGGATTTGAGTCCTTTCGCAACAGGGATGCGGAAAGGAGTTTCCTAAACTATAAAAGGGGTTGCCTAGGGTTTTTCTAGGCACATCAAGAGTGTTTCCTAAAGCTTTACAAGGGATTTGCTAAAGGGTTTAGGGCTATTAAAGGTGAGAGAGAGGAAGCTTATAGAAGGGAGGTTATGCTCGTTGAGGTTTTCTACTTTGCAATTTATATCTCAGCGCTTCTATATCCTCGTAATCGGTTAGATCTCTCCGTTTTCTCTATTTCTCTTATTGTTTATCCACTCCTGCGAGAGTGAAGAAGATTGTAACGTTCTACTTCATAGTGGATTGTTGATCTGGACGAGGTCCCGTGATTTTTACCTCTTTGAGGGTTTTTCACATAAAAATCTCTTGTGTGGTGTGTGATTGATGCTTTGATTTATTTCATTGCTTTATTATCCATAATTCTGGTTTGTTTCGGGAGGCTAGATCCTAAGGTTTGTGCAAGGCATCCCAACAGGGATAATAGTTGTTCGGTTTGAATTGGGCCACACATTCAATTTTGGCATACCTACACTTATCACGTGACCAAATTGTTGAAAATAACGAGAAACAGTGGACATAATCGAGTTTAATTAAGACTTTTGTATAATGTTACAGCTATAATTGAGATTCAAAATTATAAAATGAATTACTTAAAGATAGGCTTAATGTGCATTACGATGTCGCTATCTTTAAGGTGATATTTACACCATACTGATGATTAAACCAATTTACAACAGGGTTACAACAAATTCACTTCCAAGTTATAATAAGCCTCTACTCTAAGATTAGACAAATCCGTATTATTAGTATTTTTCCGACGTACCTTATGAAGAGTGAATTGAATCAAATGGAAGGTCCACGTATATGAACATGTATGCCGACAGCCCGATTGCAAATGGGTGCAGGATAAGATTTCCATACACAAAAGCATTTAAAACGTTTGAATACACCGTGAGTTAATGACCTTTTCTACATGGTAGTGACCAGTCCCACGGACGTGACATACAATTTCGGCGATCCAGATCGTCCATAACTCACGAATAATCATTGATCCTGTGGACCATTGTGATGTGTGTGTTTTATATCCACGCCGTCCATCTGTTTTACCTAATCATTTTAGGGCACGGGAAAAAAAATAAATCAAATTCAAACCTCAGGTGGACCACACCACATGAGAAAGTGGTGATTGAACGATCACCATTAAAGACCTCCTATGGCCCACCGAAATGTCTATTTGCCATCCAACCTGTTGACAAAGGTAACACAGGGCTGGATGAATGGAAAACACAAATATCATCTTGATCCAAAACTTTTGTAGCCCGCAACAAGTTTTTAGTGGTGGCTGTTCAATCACCACAGTTTTAGATGGTGCAGTCCACCTGAGATTTGGATTTGCTTCATTTTTGGGCCCTTGCCCTAAAATGATCTGGCAAAGAGGATGAACGGCGTGGATATAAAAAAAATACATCATGGTGGGCCCCACAGCTATCGATCCACCAACCGTAGTGGCTCCCCGAATCCACCGTTGATGACCCGTCGATAGCTGACGTGTGTCATTTCGATATGGTTTATCCTTCAATTAGTGTGATCCACGTGTACAGTGGATGATTCACCAATAAAACTAAATTTAGTTATACCTCTTTTGTGGGATATGATTAGGGCCCCACACGTGAGGGGTAGTACACGTGTCAGAGACCGGGCCGTATGGTACGTGTCAAAGATCCGGTCCATTCATCAGGTAGGCGCATTGCCCTGGATAAAAAATAATGATGGTCGGTTCATCATGCATGTCCAATTTAGGTGAGAAAATTGGACGGCTAGAAAAGTCAGCAGTCCAAATGTGTGTGGTCAGCTTGATGAGTGCAGTACCCTGACTTTCGTTCAGTGCGCCTTACCTAATGAATGGCCAGGATCTCTCACACCTTTCAGGAAAGTAAGGTAACATGACACGTGTTCCTCCCCGAAGTCCCTTAGAATGGCCCCCACGTGATAGCTCTCATGTGGAAGCTGGTTCTCATGGTACACGTATCAAAGATCCAGGCCGTCCATTAGGTAGTACGCACCGTAAACATGCCACGTGCCAGAAATCAGGGCAGTTACACATGCACTGCTTGGTTTTTCTAACCGCACATTTTGTTCATTGAAGTTTGACCTGATTTATCAGTGGACAAACATTATTTTTGGTCCACGTCATGATCAAAGTGTACCCTACCCAATGAACGGTCCAGATCTATCACACGTGCCTGGTTTCCTCCCCCTCACACGATGGGCGCCTAATTGAAAAACGACCCTTTCTATAATGCTAGATGCACCCTGCTCACATTACCTAATTGGATACGAGCTCCGTGGGGGATGTGGCATACGTGTACCAGATCCAGACCGCTCAAACACTGATACCCACAATATACGGTCCACAACCCAAAACTGAGGCTAATCGAACGATCATAACCGCTCGAAAGTAACAAGTCCCAAAATGGGCGGTGGTCATTTATTTCATGAAATCGTGCGGCGAGGGTGGTGAGACAGGCCTATTTTTGAATGGTGGCCCATCCATCGTATGAACGAGAGCACGAGTGGTCTAGATCTCGTACACGCTCGCCACGTGTCCAATGGGAACCGAGATTGTATAAAGGGGTGGGACAACGCGTGCGCAATTAGCTTCCATTTTAAATTGAATTTCAAAGAGCGAGATACAGTTCATGCACCAATGTCACCAAACACTCAAGCGGATTCCTGCTGCCTTGACCTGATATACCCTCGTCTCGTTCGAAATTAACGAAAATGCCACTCCTGTGGGCAACATTGGCCGTTTTTTATGAGCTGTACACGAGTCGAGTTAGCTCGGTCATCTCGCTCGACCCGACTTGGAAAGCTTGACTTGCCTTGGCTTTGAAATTGGATTCCGGCCGAGTCGACCTGGTATTTGGAGCTCAAAAATATTTCGAGCTGAGTTCGAGCTTGCACCTCAACTTTAATTGGCTCGGTGACTCAAATATTTTTATGATGATGCTGCTCACCAAGGATTTGATGAAATGCCTTAAGGAAGCATAGTCCTCGGCATTGACTGATGGCGAGTGAGGAATGGATACGAAACAAATCAATATAAAAAATAATTTTACATTATAAAACTGTCATCAAATCTTGATTAACTTTGCCCACCAAATGTTTGATAAAATACTTGTAAACTATTGTTACTGATTTGCATTCTGTAAGAAATTAAAGATGTAATATATATGTATGAGAAAATGTCACACAGGCTCGAACTTGACTCGAAGTGGCCCGACTTACTCAAGGACTGAGCCAAGCTGAATTCGAGCTGGGGTTAGCCACTGGCTGAGTCGAGCTGAGCTGTGCCAAGCTCGACTTGTGTACCCGTATGCTCACCGAGGTTGATGTGCTCACACATGCCTATGCGGCACACGTGTTCTGAACAAGCTGTTGATCTGATACATCTCATCGAGAAGGCCCAATAAATCAAGCCAATTGCTTGTTAGGTGGGCTACACAAGTAGATAAGAAACGTATGTTTAAAAGAGAAGCATTCAACATATGTGTGGCTAACAAGATGAGTAGACCAAACCAATTTGAGCTTCTTTGAGTGGTTACAATAATAATTAGGGCATGTTTGGTTGTTTTTGCTGTCTTGGATCAGATGTGGGCCCCACTGTTCACCATATGTGGATTACCAACAGGTGGAATATATGACTACCATACTAAAATTTGTGGGTCCCACCTTGATGTATGTGTTTGATCAACGTTGTCCATCTGTTTTACCATATTCTTTTATAGTAGGAGCCTGAAAATGAGGCATGCGGTAAGCTCAAGTGGACCACACAACAGGAAACATGGACTAATGACATCCACCATTAAAAGCTCAAGTGATATATATCCATCATTTAACCTGTTCATAAGGTCAAAAAGGACATTGAATAAATAAAAAATATAAATATCCGTTTGAACCAAAACTTTCAAGATGCCCGAGAAGTTTTGAATGGTAGATGTTCAATTCCATTATAGCATGTGGTGTGGTCCATATGTATTTTAAATTTGCCTTATTTTTGTGCACATGCTTTGAAATAAACTAATAAATGGACGGATGAGAAAATCATACACACATCACGGTGGACCCTACAAAATTTATGTATTTGGTTCCTCTCCTTCTATTAGTGAAATTGTCAATGTCATAACGTCATGACCGGCATGAATGTCTTATGGAAAATAATTATTACCGATTATCGTTGGAATCTAGTCAAACAGACGTAATCATCATTACCTATTTACTAGAATTTACTATAGTAAATGGTAAATGGAATAGGCCCTTACATAAAAAGAGAAGAAAAGAAAATTTTAAAAATTTATTTTACAAAGTATACTTGAAAATGACACATGGGTGATTTATTTTATATTGTTCACACCACGTGAAATGGTATTAAAACTTTTTTTTTAAAAAAGAAGAAAAAAAAGAAGATGAATTTTAAGACGGTTATAGACCGTCTATAAATTTTTTTTATATTTAAAAACGACCATGAATCATCTCTAAAATTTCAAACGACTCTTAATCATCTTTAATATGAAGCAAAATCATCTTATAAATATTAAACATGATTTATCTTATATTAATAAGGGTCAATTGTATCATTTTCCCTTGGACAACAAATGATAGCTGATTGACCCATAAGGTAAATCACCGAACTGTGTATGCCACGAGGCATCTAAAAGCGCCTTTTAAAATTTCTTTTTGAAAAGAGCTCTTAATATGCCAAATTGGCATATGTTGATTGGTGGTCTACACTATTATAGTTCTACTAGCTCTACTATATCATTTTAATACATGGATAGGGATATATAGGCAAATAAGTGACTATCATTTTTCTTTTGCTAGCTAATGATAGCTAGTTGAATTATAATGTAGATCACCAATCCATGAATGCCATGTGGTATATAAAAAGTATAATTTGAAATTTCTTTTCGAAAAGTTCTTTTAATATGCCAAATGTCATAAGTGATCTTACTTATTATAATTGAACTTGTTCTGCCGTATCATTTTAATACATGGATAAGAACAATTAAGAAAATTATTACTCTTTATAAATATACCATTTGAGAAAAGTTCAAGCAATTGAAAGATGTGAGAAAATACTAATTAAAGTTAAAAAAGAAGATTTATTTGTTTAAATTCAAGAAAATGAAAGGTGATTTTACAAATATAAAGAAGAGAGGGGGTTATTTTTGTGCTACTGCAGATCGGCCGACATCCGCGCACCTGTGCTACTGCCAATCGCCCGACATCCGATCGATTGATGTCGGCCCATCGCTCATTATTGTATTACCATAATGCCACCGTTAAAGGTTTGCTAGAATACATTCTTACTTATTGCCATGTGATATGTTAGGACTTTTTAGTCTTTGAATTTAAGATCATCTTTCAATAATTGAAATTGTTTATATGATGGGCCTCACATTAAATAATGGGAAATCAAAAGAATTAAACTCTCAAATTGAAGTATTATAACATTTTGAAAATGAATAGTATATATAACTTTCAATAGCCGAATATTAAAATATTTCAATATGAGTGTTTTTTTGTTGGGTATGTCCCATCAAAGTTGAGGCCCATCATTTAAACGGTCTGAATTATCGAGAAATGATCCAATAACTGAAGTAGCAAAGTATCCTATTGCAATATATTAGGATGTATTATATAAAATACCTGTCCCATTAAATAGAACATTATCAGCCATTAATTGCTTATCCTTAAAAAAGACTAATCCCACTCACAGCAATTAAATGAACTTAACCTGGATTCAGCATTTTATAGGTAGAGTACCATACATAGCATGAGAAATGTTAGTCATGCATATAAGTGTAGTGGTGCATGTTGTCCTAACAAGTGGGGCCCATGGTTAATCCATCCAGATCCTTGAAACAAGGATCAGATTGGAATATCCTGGCCTCAAATTAATTGTCTATAAATAGGTGGCAAAAAAAAATATAGCTATAGTATAAAATCTTAAGCTTTGTGGGACCCACCATGATGTATGTGTTATATCCACTCCGTTGATATGTTTTGCCAGCTCATGTTCAAACATGAGCTCAAACATGAGGCATATGGAAAGCTTAAGTGGACCACACCAAGGAACCGGTTGTGATAAAGATGCCAACTGTGAATGTATGTGACTTATCCACGCCATCCATTCAATTTTCAAGCTCATTTAATGGTTTTGGCCCCAAATTGAAGCATGTCCAAAGCTCAAGTGGACCACACCACAGGAAATAGTGGGAAAAATGACAAAAAATAATGATATTTATTTGTCATCGAACTTGTTTATAAGATCATACGGACATAGATGAAGGAAACCACAAATATCAGCTTGATCCAAGACTTCTGTAGCCCCGAGAATTTTTCAACGGTGGATGTTCAATTCACACTCTTTACTGTGGTGTGGTCCACTTGAGTATTGGATATGCTTAATTTTTGGGCTCAAGTCCTAAATTATATGGCAAAATGGATGAACGGAGTGGATAAAATACATAAATAACGGTGGGCCACATAGAGTTTACTCAGTGCTCAATCAGCCGTCGGGGCTGCAGGCAATGGGCGTCCGTCTTAGTTGAGTATATATATGCCACGTGAACATTTTATGATTGCCTGCGTATCAGGCGTCACACTCAACTCGAGTTACATAAAACTCCTCGTTTGAAATACAGTGGCATTTCCGTAGATCACGATGCATCCTAAGGTCGTAACCGTACTTTCATTCCTCCCGACAACAGCATTATAACGCAGGAGCTGTTTCTGCCAGCTTATAGAAGAAGAAGAAGAGAGAGAGAGAGAAAAGAAGAAGAAGAAGAAGAAGAAGAAGAAGAGAGAGAGAGAGAGAGAGAGAGAGAGAGAGAGAGAGAGAGAGAGAGAGAGAGAGAGAGAGAGAGAGAGAGAGAGAGAATGGAATCGGAGAGCAACAGCCCAAACGAAGCCTACAGAGAATGCCTCCGAAACCACGCAGCAACCCTCGGCAGCTACGCCACCGACGGCTGCGGAGAGTTCACCCCTGACGAATCAAGCGCCGGCGGGCTAACCTGCGCCGCATGCGGATGCCACCGCAACTTCCACCGCAAGGTCTACCTGACGGCCCGTGCCGACTCCCCGCTCCTCGTCGCCTTCGCCCGTGATTCTTCCGTCGAGCCGCCGGATTCAGAGCGGACAGCGAAGAAGCGGTCGAGGACCAAGTTCTCGGCCGAGCAGAAGGAGAAAATGACCAGATTCGCCGAGAAGATCGGATGGCGGATACGGAGAGGGGATGGTGACGTGGACGAGATCGGACATTTCTGCAGAGAGATTGGGGTAAGTAGACAGGTTTTCAAGGTGTGGATGCACAACCACAAGAACTCGGCCTCTTCCTCGTCCTCGACCGGTGGCAATGCTTCTTCTCTAACCCAATAATTTTAATATTTTAGCCCTCTTTTTTTAAATTTTTATTGATTGTATCCGTACCTTTCTTTCAAGTTTTGGGGGCAGAAATGTGAAAAATCGCCCCCCTTTTTGTTTAGTTAGGATGAATGCGCCATTGACTCACGCCCGTCGGTCGAGTGGGGCCACCAAAGGTATGGTACGACCGTCCGATGAACGTGTGGTGATGAGGTGATATTAGAATTTAATATCCACTCACCGTTCAGTGTATCATTATCATCGCTGTATATTTTATAAGAGAAGAACTTTGATACTCTGGCGGAGTGTGGTAGTTGATACACAGGCGCTTAGAAATTGGATACGTGGCATAAAGATTTTTTTTAGTGAAATGTCCAAATTATGCACTTTAGACTATATTTAAGCTTATTTAGGTATCTGAATATAAGATTGGCGGACACTTATTCAACGGTTCAGAATGAAAATGTCCACTGGCCCACCAATAAGAGGGTAGAACTAGGGGTGTACATGAACCGAGTTAGCTTTGTTAGCTCGCTCAACTTGGCTTGAAAAAGCTCAATTCAACTCAGCTTGAAGCTAAGTTTAAGCCCAGTTGAGCTGATTTTTTAAGTTCAAAAAAATTTCAAACTAAGTTCAAGCTTGCCAAAATAGTTCGATGACTCGGTTACTTTGATATTGATGTTGCTCACCAATTATTTAATAAAATGACTCAACGAAGTGATGACTAGTAACATGAAAGGTATGTATAAGAAACAAATACCATTTTTTTTTTTTGATTTTGATGTTGCATATAAAGTGTTTATCAAAATACTTGCAAACAACTGTTGTTGTTTTGCATTAGGGGAGAAATTGAAAGTACATTGCTTGTGTTTGTGAACTGCACTGGCTCAATTTTGGCTCGAGTTGAATCAGCCCGATCTGTTGATTGAGCCAAGCTGGCCAATCAGGCTCGAGGATTGAGCTGAGGTGAGCCGAGTTCAAGATAGGGTCAGCTAGTGGCCGAGCTCAGCTGAGGCCAGCCCAACTCGGTGTACACCCCTAGGTACGTAGAACTTGCTCTACAGTGGTATCAAAATTTAATCGATGAATTTTTTCGTTAATGTATGCCACGTTAACAAGTTGCCTGCGTATCAAGTCTTATAGGCTGCCAGAGTATCAAATAGCAGCCCCTCATACGTGCGAGACCGTTGGATCTTCTTCATTTTTGGGCTCATTCCTTATAATAATATGAGAAAAGGTGTGACGGCGTAGATAAACAGATACATCACGGTGGGCCCCACAGATGTTGCTAGAGACGGGCGGGGGTAGGACGCAATCCAAGGCCGGTGAAGTAGCGGAGTACGTGTCAGGGATCTGTTAGTCCAGGGTACGTGTGAGATCTGGTCCATTAATCATACGAGCAATACATGTATGTTGATTTGTTTTTTTTCTGACCGTCTGTTCTTTTCATACAAGTGTTACCTTTCTCAGTACCGAACCTACCTGATGAAGGGTTGGGATCTCTGACACGTGTCAGTGTCCACCTCTTCACGAGAGATGCCGCTCACTGAGTCACGGATCTCACGAGACACTACAGAATACAGTCACGGCTCTAGCCGTTTGGCTAGTGACCTCAACACCAGCCAGCCAGCTGGTGTCAAAGTGCTGTGGGTCCCACCATGATGCATGTGTTTTATCCACGCCATCCATCAAATTTCCAGCTCATTTTAGGCTATGAATTCAAAAATAAGGCAGATCAAATTCTCAGGTGGACCACACCACAGGAAAACAGTGATGATTGAACATCTACTGTTAAAAACTCAGTTGGGCCCACTGGGAATGTATGTAGTCTATCCACACCGTCCAACCATTTTTCCATCTAATTTAAGGGGTTGAGCCCAAAATTGAAGCATATCCAAAGATCAAGTGGATTATACCACACGAAACAATGGGAATAATGATTTACACCGTTGAAAGCTTTTTAGGAATGTTTATTTGTCATCCAACCTATTTATAAGATCATTGGACATGGATGAAAGAAAACACAAATATTAGCCTGATCCAAAACTTTTATGGCCTGCAAGAAATTTTCAACAGTAGACACTCAATTGACACTATTTCTGTGATGTGGTACATTTGAGCTCTGGATATACTTAATTTTTGTGTTCAAGCCATGAAATTATTTAGTAAAAGTTTGATAAAAACATAAATCATGGTGAGCCTCAAAGAGGCTTCCAGACATAACTATCATCTTCATCCAAAACCCCTTGTCCCCAAGAAGTTGTCAAGGCAAGCATTTAATCACCACTGTTTTCCATTATGTCCATTTGAGATTTGGATCTGGCTCAATTTTAGGCTCATGCCAGACTGGCGTTGATAAAACACATACATCATAGTGGGACCCACAGCAATTTAACACAAGGATGCATATTGCATCCCACCCCACTTGTCTTTGGCCACGAACAGGCAGTTATGTGGTCAGGCCACAATGATATATATATATTTATCTACATTGTACATCCCTTCTCTAAGGTCATTTTAAGGTATGCGCGCCAAAATGAATTAGATCCAATGCGGAAGTGGACCATACCAAAGATGACTCTTGCATTTGATGCAACTTGCATCTAATGTTTTGTACATTTAATGCAACTCAAGCTTATTATTTGGTGTGATCCACTTGAGCACTGGATCTGCCTCATTTTTGTGCACATATCTTAAAATGATCTTAGAAAAGATATGAACAGTGTGGATAAACGGATACATCACGCTGGGCCTGCTCATAGAACTGCCCGTTCATGACTAGAGACTTAGCCATCTGCCTCCTTAACACCAGCTAGCTGTTACCGGGCCCACAAACTGTTCTACAGTGATATATGACAATTATTTATTTGTCCAAATCATTTTAAGATATGAGCCTAAAATTAAAGTAGATTGAAGGCTCAAGGGACCACACCACGTGAAACAACAGTAGTAATGACGCCAACTGTTAAAACCTACCTAAGGTCCACTGATATTTATTTTCCATCCAACCTGTTAAAAAGGTCATATAGACCTGAATGATCCGCCTCATTTTAACAAGTTCACATAAACCTTCGACTCCCAATAAAAGTTTTTAATGGTGGGATTTCAATCCCCATCAATTAGTCCACTAAAGCCTTTGATTTGCCTCATTTCCTAAAATTATCTGTAAAAATGGATTAATAGGGACGCGGTTTAGCTATTTAACTTGTTACTGAAGTGATGTCATGACGTTTTGTGAGCTCCACCATGAAGTATGCGTTGTATCCACACCTATCATATATTTGGAGAGATTATTTTAGGGCATGATTCAAAGAATGAGGCGGATCCAATGCTCAAGTGGACCCACCATAGACAAAAGTGGGGATTGAACGCCTACCATTAAAAACTTCTTTGAGCCATAGAAGTTTTCAATCAAGCTATGTTTGTGTTTTCTCTTATTCTATGTATTTGTTAACTTATAAACAGGTTGGACCTCAAATAAACATCATGGTTGGCCCTAGGAAGGTTTCAATGGTGGGTGTCACTATCCCCACTGTTTTATGTGGTGGGGGTCCACTTAAGTTTGGATCTGTCTCATTCTAGAATGTATAATGCTCCTAAATGATCTCTCCAAATAGATGGATGGATGGTGTGGATACAACACATACCTCATGGTGGGGCCCAAAATTATGCTGACGTTACTTCGGTAGCCGACTTGCTATCGGTCGGGTTCAGTAGCTAATCCACGTTCTGATTAATGGCGTGGATAAAACACATACCCCAAGGTGGGCCCACAGACTCCGTACTGATTCTGTCCACGAGAAGGCGGACTATTACGTATGAGATACCTATTTCATATGAATCCGGATCCTCTACGAGATAAGCAGGAGAATCATGTTTGTTGCAGTCAAATTGCGTCACATCATAATACTGTTATTTAATGTAGGTAGCGGTGACAACGGTTAGTGATGATGAATGCGGTGAGATAGAATTTTTTACCTGTGGCAAGCAAAGACAACTGTCAATGGACTGGATAGTCTTGACTGAAGCAGATTGGCTGGTGTACCACGCTATATAACTGATGTATTTACGTCAGCAAGTTCTGTGAGTCCCATCAGGAGGCATGTATTATATCCAAACCTTCGATTCATTTGATTAGCTCGTCTTAAGGCTTGAGCAGAAAATTAAGAAAGATCTAAAGATCAATTAGATCGCACCGAAAAAAGCAGTGGAAGAATGAACGTCTACCATTAAAACCTTTTTCAGGATTATAAAAGTTTCGGATCAATATGAAATTTGCTTTCCCTACTCGTTCATGTATTTGTGATCTTATTTATAAATTGGATGGAAAATAAACGTTATAGTAGACCCTATAATTTTTTTAACGGTGGAAATCATTATCACTGCTATGTTTGGAGTGGCCCATTTGAGTATTGAATATAAATCCATTTGAGTATTGGATATGATTCATGTTGTCTAATGCTCCAAAAAGAGCTTGAAAAATGGATAAACAATGTGGATATAATAAATACACCTTGGGGCACGTGTAACCTTGATCTTATTTGAACTGTAGGTGCAACACGGAGCTTGTGGAGCATCGGCGCTCGTCTTCCGAGGACACGTATCTACACTAGCTATATAGCTAGTGTGGTACACCAACCAATCTGCTTTCAGTCCTAGTCCTGACAGGATGCGAATCGGCTGGTGTACAGCACACCAATACGTGTCATGTGAGGACGAGTGTAGACTCGAGCTAGCCAACTTGTACCAATAATTCAAAGGAGATTAAAGTTGTATGGCCTGAAATAATGTAATTATTATATCCACACCATTCATCCGTTTTTGAGATCATTTTAGTGCAGGAGCCTACTATAACATTTATTTTTAACTGGACTACACAGCAGGATAGTGATTTTTATCATTAAAACATCCGTAGGGCCTACTATAACATTTATTTTCCATCAAATTGGTTCATAAGGTCACAAAGACCTGGATGAAGAGGAAAAACAAATATCATATTGATTCAAAACATCTGTGACCCTCAAAAGAGTTTCAATTGTAAACGTTCAATCCCCTGTTACTTTTTGAAGTGTGGTTTAATTGGTCTTTAGATCTGTCTTATTTTTTGTATCAAGCCTTAAGAAGAGCTCTTAAAATGGATGGACGGTTTAGATATAAGACATACCTCATTATGGGAGCCACAGACATCAATACATCAGCTATATGGTTTGTGTGTGGTACGCCAGCTAATCCGCTTCCGTCTTGACAGGCCTTGAGGCTTGGCCTATATTGGGCCGGAGTTGGAATGGCGCATGGGTTTGACAGTGAGGCTCAAGCTTAGAACCCCAAAAGCCTATAAATCCGGCCACAAGTCTTTTCTAAACCTAATTTTCTCCATTTTCTTTCATTCTCTCCCTTCCTCTTACGCAAGAGGCACACCAAAAAATCATTTATCCATTGGAATATTCAGGTCCTGGATTCAAGTGGACTTAGGTCGGACTTTGTGTAATGTGTTACCCGGATAACCCCTAATCGGCTTCCACCTAGAGAACCCGTACATTAAATATATACCATTGAAAAAACTTCAATGGTCCACATTCATTTCCAAAAATCATCTGGATCACCATTTCCGTTTGACAGCCATATCTTAGGGCGTTCAAAACAAAAAGAACCGCAAGATGGACGGTAGTGATCGTCCAATTATTTGAACGTGGGCCATTCAGGGCGACAAAACAAAAGTAGCTCTCTATCGATTGCGCTTTGGTACGGGGATATCTTATTTTGGAAGTTAAAATATTTTTTCAAAATGAGAGTATGGGCCCTACTTAAACAAGGATTATACCTATCCCTTAGATAAAACCCTAAGCAGATAAAACCCTAGAGAACCTAGGTCATCTGAAACTTGCAAATGATGTGGAAACTTGGTTTGAGACCAGCACTCAAGCCAAGCCTGTTTTCTCCACCCCTCTTCCTGAAATCAATTGCTTTTCCTCGGCCAGTCCAGTTTCTGGTCAAATGATTGAAGGGAAGTTTGTTATAGAGCCTGCTCCCACCGGCCCAGATCCGAGTGGTACTCGTTATACTGACTGGCGTCGTCGCAACAATCTCCACATCAGTTGGGATGTTTGCTCCTGTGATGAATGTCTTGATGATGAATTTGATGATACACCTCGTCGGTCCAACTCTTTTCAAGCACAACTCCGACGTTGATATGAGGCAGGAGATCCTGAAGTCGGTCTCCTTGGTGGACCTTTTGGCAAGTTCGACTATTATGTCCTTTACTTCAAGAAAAGACCCTTATTCGTGCCTCCTTCCTCATGCAAACCATTACCTCCTCATCCAAAACCTCCACCACCTACACCTCCTCCAAATACACCTTCATGCCCTAAACAACAATATCCATCCCATAAGCCACCTCCATCCCAGCCAAAGCTACCTCTTATGCTATATTACCAAAAGGCCTTGGCCCATCTTCGGTGTTCGCAGTCCCTTCCTCCAAAGCCTCATCCAGTCTCCCTTCCACCCATGGTTTGCACATATGAGCCAACAGCTGATCTGCAATTTCTTGACACAGACGACGTTGACCACCCAGCAGAACGCACGCGTTACGTTTGGAAGATAAAAGATCCCACTGGTCTTCATTCTAATGGAACTCCCAACGTGTTTCTGCTGTTGAAGCAGCTCTCAATTGGCAAGCTGAAAATGCGGCCCAGCAAAACCGCGCGTTACAAAAGATCTTGCACAATCAGCAACAGTTAGCTGCCTCTGTTCAAAAGCAAAGTCCTGTTATCCATCTCCTTGAAGCTCGCATTGCCACAGTCGAGAAAGTAGTGTATGCCATTGCTACTAAAGTTCATGATTCTAATCTTCTCCTTCAAGAGGAAATGGGAAGAAAATCTCTCAAAGCTCAGCTCCACTCCATCAAAAACTCACCTCGTCCTGCTTCCATTTATCCGCAGTTGGCCCAAGCCAACATTGATTTTCTTGGTATGGAAATTAGAAATGGACAGTACTCTTCTCAACCGCATATTGCCTAACATCTTCTCCAATTTCTAGATGTTCTCACGTTTGCCAGACAAATTCAACAATTCGTCGACATTGTGAATTATGTCTCTGATTTCATCCCGCATGTATGCTCTTACCGTGATGTTCTAACCGTCTTACTCAAGAAAGATGTGCCTCCTTGGGATGATTCTCATACAGATACAGTCTGCGCTCTCAAGAAGATTATCCCTCATCTTCCTCTACTGCAGATTCCACGTTTACATGCAGTCCAGTGACACCCAATGGGGTGTTGTTCTCCTTCAAGATATCAACGGCACTCGAGAAGTTTGTCGATATCGTAGTGGTTGGTTCAAGTCTTCCGAACAGCATTACCACTCTACCTACAAGGAAATTTTGGTAGTCAAGTACGACATCTCCAAGTTCTGGTTCCATCTTCTCGGTCACCATTTTTTGGTGGAGATGGACTTGTCAGCGTTCCCACAAATGCTCGATTTCAAGCAAAAGATGATTCCTCAGCCGTAGTTACTACGTTGGTCTAATTCCCAATGGAGCTTTACAGTAAAAAAGATCAAAGGAAAGGACAACATCCTAGCAAACTTCTTGTCCTGCCTTCCTTGCCAACCTCCTCCAGACACCATAGCCTCTCCAATCATCCATGAACTCTCCATTCCCCATATCTTCTCACTTGAAAGAATTTCCACCCTTCATCCCGAACTCCAAGCCATAATCCGTTCCATGTACTTTGACCATCGGCCAACCCATAATCTCAAAACCTTCCTTGAAATCCACCTGTTCCAAAATGCACCTGTTTTCCGTCATATCCCTCATCCTCATTACCCATACCTCACACCCATGTCCTTCCGGGATCTGTATTACTTACCTAATGAAGCCTTTTGCTTTTTGTACTATCTCGTACAAAGTTGGACAATCATGTTCATTTTCAATGTGGCTTCGCTCCATGCGTACCTTGCTCGCATCGAATGTGATAGCTTTTCCAGTGCCCATGAACTGACTGAGACCAACAAAAATTTGGCTAAATTCCTTCAACTGTTCCATCCTCTCCACGTTTGGCATTCGCAGCTCCATCATCCCAGTGAGTTCATTGAAATCACCTTCTGAAATCCCCAGGAACTCATCTCTGCCATTGATGATGCACACTATTATGTTCCCTTTGCTTATAATCGCGTGGTGATTCGTGGCTACAAAAATTTCAATTTGGCACACCATTGGCACTATTACGATGGTGTCCTTCATTTGTTCAAGCGCCAAATGCGTGAACTCAACAATGTCTAGGTTGCTGATATTCTCAATTCTATCTGGTTGAATCCAATCACCACTACTAATGGTGATCTTTGCCTGGACCACTTCATCACTTATGTCGAAAGGAACATGGAACTGCTCATGGCCCCATCCTCCAGTGATGGTGATTCGTCCGATCCAGATGATTGATCTCAGAGTGTACCAAGCTTGAATGCAATACGTGTAAAAAGTCCATAAATACAATAATTGCTAATAGATGCTTCTCCAGGTGTTACTCCAAGAGAGTTAAAGCCATCACTATTTGCAATAGTGATAGCACCACCCTCCTTTATTGCAGCTTTAAGGCAACCCATGCCTCTCCAAGCAACATGTATTGCCTCAGGACAATATGTGGCCCTACGTATTCCACCCGTTGCTTACCATCAATGCTCTAGGACCTACGTGTCCCAACAGCTGTCCCAGCTTCTCGAACTAGTCCCAACAGCTATCCTAAGTTATCAATGCTACCTAGAAGATGTGTCCAGCTCAACCAATGACTGAAGCTCATGTGTCCTATCTGCAATTGTCAAGAGATGCTTTGAAGCTCAACAACCCCGAGATGATAAAATTTTACGCTTTAAAGAGTAGCTTGACGTCCGCTCCGCAGTCTATAAATAGTCATGAAGTTTGTATTTCACAAGATAGAAGTAGAGAGAAGTTGAAGTCGAGAAAAGAGTTGTAAAAGTTTGAGTGTTGCTGTGTGCTTTAGTTTTGAATCCTAGTATTTAATGCTTTTAAGAAAGAGTGTCTATTTTGAATTTCGTCTTCGTATTAGCCACTTACTTCCATATCGTTTTTCACGATTTTTACTAATTACTAATATTGTCTTTCTCACTCCTTTTCCTCGATCCATTTACTTATGCCCACATCAACCCCCTTCTCTACCATGTCTTCGCCATCACTTATCGCAGCAATCCTAGTCTCCATAGGATTATGTGTTATATTTTTGTACGTTCTTGTTTACTGTATTTACTTATGTTTTTCCAAACGTTCATAAAATCCTTTGTCAATACTTCAATTGTTATTTTTTAATACTCATGCTATAGTACCCGTGCTATAGTAACGTCGCTACAGTAACTCGCAGTTTTCTTTCCCTCTTATTACGATTCTGATTTGGGTTTTCTGATTAGCATTTAGGGTTTAGGGTTTTATCTGTTTAAGGTTTTATCTACTTAGGGTTTTATCTGGTATCAGAGCCATGCCTGGATGAAAGCAGAAATGCATACTCTGGGTGCTACAGCCCGTTACACCTGTGAAAAGGTCGTTGCCCGATTCAGTGGCACATTACGCGAATGGTGGAATACGTAGGGCTATGTATTGTCCTGAGGCAATACACATTGCTTGGAGAGGCATGGGTTGCCTTAAAGCTGCAATAAAGGAGGGTGGTGCTTTCATTATTGTAAATAGTGATTTCTTTAACTGTCTTGGAGTAAACCTGGAGAAGAATCTATTAGCAATTATTGTATTTATGGACTTTTTACACGTATTGCATTCAAGCTTGGTACACTTTGAGATCAATCATCTGGATCGGACGAATCACCATCGCTGGAGGATGGGGTCATGAGCAGTTCCATGTTCCTTTCGACATAAGTGATGAAGTAGTCCAGGCAAAGATCACCATTGGCAGTGGTGATTGGATTCAACCAAATAGAACCGGGAATATTAGCAACTTGGACATTGTTGAGTTCACACATTTGGCGCTTGAACAAATGAAGGACACCATCGTAATAGTGTCAGTGGTGTGCCAAATTGAAATTTATGTAGCCACAAATCACCACGCGATCATAAGCAAAGGGAACATAATAGTGTGCATCATCATATTCTAATCTTCTCCTTCAAAAGGAAATGGAAAGGAAATCTCTCAAAGCTCAGCTCCACTCCATCAAAAACCTACCTTGTCTTGCTTCCATTTATCCACCCGATAATCCTCTCTTCCCTCAACCAAAGCAATACCCTCTTCCTACTCCACCACCACTACCATGGATCCCTTCTTGATGTAGAGCGGGTAGCAGACAGTTTCATGGCCAAGATGGATCAGAAAAGGCCCAGTCGACGACAGAAGTGATCCGGACCGTTGGACCTTAGATCGGACGTATCTCGCAATCCAGAATGAGTTAACAACGTAAAATATATGATTTTGGGGTAGAACGATCTACTTTAGCCAACCAACCCAACTATGCCGGGTTGCGATGCTCGGAATTGCGAGAAACCCCTGGATCGACAGTCGTTTCCCTATTTTAATTTCGTTTTTACTATAAATAGTAAGTTTTAGTTTGATTATAACTCTTCATCCGTTGGGCTTTAGGAGTTGCGTCCAACGTGAAAAGAGCTTAGAATAATTAAGGGAACGGTTTGGTGAAGCCAAATAGGACACTTACTATTTTTGGCCAAAAACCTTGCGCACTAGTAAGCATCACGACCATCTATAAATAGTAAGTCGCGAATTCTAGGAGTTTTAGTTGTAGTTTGATTCTGATTTCTTTCCCATTGCTTGGTACCCCTATTTAAAGGGTTGTGAACTCGTTTTTATTCATCAATTAATCAATTTCGAATTTATTAGAATTTATTTCTATTTTCTGCTTTCTTTCCTCGTGGATTCGAGAAGTCTCTATGAGGAGTCCAAAGAAGCTCCGTGGATTCGGAGTATTATCCTCATCACGTTCATCCCTGCGTCACTTCTCCTCCGCCCACTATCCCATGGGCCACTACACCCTCTTTACAGGCCTCACTGCCATCTCAGCCTCACCAACCTTCCCCTACTCTATCTTCCTCACAATCTTTTCGACCTACTCCTCCACAAGCCCAACCAACCCAGTCAACCTCACACCCTTCCATCCTATCCTCCTCCAAAGAAAAACAACACATTGATTTGGACCATCCCTTTACCTATGATTTGATGGCCTCTTCACTCCCTTCTTCGCTAGAAGAAGAGTCAGTTCTGTTTGACAGTGTCGACTCCGACATTCCTGCTCAATTGATGTAACAGCCTCATGGTGCCAGTGATCTTGATGAAGACCCGCCTCCTTAGCAGCATGCTCCTAGAATGGTCGCTCTCGAGAATGACAATAAGAAGCTCTTTACTCTTGATGATATTCCTCCTCATGAATGGCAACAACGGCTCATGGATATTTATGCCTAGATGAAAGCAGAAATGCATACTCCATGTGCTACAGCCCGTCACACCTGTGAAAAGGTCGTAGCCCGATTTAGTGGAACATTACGCGAATGGTGGAATATCCTTGGTAAATATCGCCAACTCCAGTTCCTGCAAGAAAATAATATTGAAGCCTTTATTGGTTTCATTTACCTTGAATTCATTGGCGATTTAGCATCTTACACTCGCATTGCTCGAGATGAATTCTTACAGATGAAAGTCTGCTCTTTTGAGAAAGTTGACCTGGACAAACATTATGGAAGAATGTTCAGAAGATTTTACATCATCGATGGCAAGGTTGATGTTAATCTCATCAATGTAGACCAAGCAATGGTCTTAAGATGGGTTAAAAGATCCGTACCATCACTTTCTGAAAAAGAGACAGAGTGGCTTTTAATCCAAAAGGCATAACTGTCCATTGATAGTGTGCATTTGGGACAGTAAACGTTGTTTTGTGCCGATCGGCTGGGTTGATACCCAGTTGCCAGAATCCTGCCTTTAAATCAAATTTGGAGAACAGATGGGCATCTGTCAAATGTTGAAATAAGGAGGCACGATTTGGCAAAGGATACTTGTCATCTTGAAGATATTTGTTTGAACTCTCCATTCCCCCATATCTTCCCACTTGAAAGAATTTCCATCCTTCCTCCCGAATCTCCCTCTCCATTCTGCCACATTGGGTCAGATCCATCAGACGTCCCTCCATGCAGTCCAGAAGTTATGCAACCAGCATAAATTTCTGAAACGCGCAGAAAAGATGAACACCCGTCTTGGTACAGCTTGTGAGAAGCCATATCTCTCCATCAAATGCAAAGACAAGTCATCTTGTAACTGTCCCTTCGGAAAAAAGAAGCGTCGTTTTCACAAGAAACGTTATTTCAAAGATGGTGATACACGCCCACGTCGTAAATTCAAGAAAAAGCGTGTATGGCGATTTCTCAAGAAGAAACCTTTTCACCGCAAGTCTGCTGATCGGTGCTACATCTGCAACAAAAAAGGGCACTTTTCCAAACAGTGTCCTAGGCGTCATCGTCCTAAATATGCCAAGTCTATTGAAAAGGCATTCGCTCTTCTACCTCACAAAGATGATGACCTCGAGTCGCTCTACTCTCTCTGTGATGACTATGATCCATCAGCCGTTCTTGTCATCAGACAAGAAATTGAAAGTCATCTCTCTGATTCTACTGATGACTCCTCCGAAGATGATGATCAAAGCTCTCCTGATGAAGTTGACAGTATTTCTGAAGCTGTCCTGCTCTCCTCCATCACATCCGTTAGCCCAACTTCGCTCGTCCGAGTTGAACTCTACTACCAGGACTCCTCTACTCCAATCCCTGTTATTACACTTGCTGATACCGGTGCCGCCATCTCCATTCTAAACCCATCTATTCTCCCTGATTCTTCATGGTCCTCCCATTCTTAATTCTTTAGAGTAGCCAACGGCAAAGTTTTCCATGTTGACAAAATCTCTCATCCTCTCTCTATAAAGCTCTTCCCTAATCTCACCATCACCCATTCTTTTCTTGGCTCCTCTCTCTCAGGCAAAGACCTAATCCTTGGGTTTGATATTCTCCACAAATTCACAGGTCTTCAATGGTTACCCATTGACCTTTAATACAAATCCTCCTTTTTGCCATGGTCTCAGATCCCAAATCTTCATTTGACACAGCCCATCCTCAACATAAAAAATCTGCTTGTTGACCAATGCTGTGCCAATACCCATTCCGAGTTCGCCGAAAAACATCCCTCTCGTCTTTGGACTCGTTCCGAGTTCTTTGTGAACCTCCTGTTCAGACAACAAGTCACGGTTACCCCGACAAAAGCAAGTCACCCTGGAATGAACCCAGATTATCTGAAACTTGCAAATGATGAGCTTGCTAGCCTCTTGGCTGAAGGACTTATTGAGCCCACTGTTTCACCTTGGACTTGCAAAGCCTTTTACGTGAACAAGCATGCCGAGCAAGTTCACGGAAAACTTTGACTTGTCATCAACTATAAACCATTAAACAAATATCTTCAAGATGACAAGTTTCCTTTGCCAAATCGTGCCTCCTTATTTCAACATTTGACAGATGCCCATTTGTTCTCTAAATTTGATTTAAAGGCAAGATTCTGGCAACTGGGTATCAACCCAGCTGATCGGCACAAAACAGCGTTTACTGTCCCAAATGCACACTATCAATGGACAGTTATGCCTTTTGGATTGAAAACCGCTCCGTCTCTTTTTCATAAAGCAATGGTATGGATCTTTCAACCCATCTTAGACCATTGCTTAGTCTACATTGATGATCTTCTACTCTACTCTCATGACAAGAAGATTCACATTGATCTTCTCTAGCTCTTTCATGCAATCTGCGTTGAACACGATATCATGCTCTCTGAACGAAAGTTGCAGTTGGCCCAAGCCAACATTGATTTTCTTGGTCTGGAAATCAGAAATGGATAGTACTCTCCTCAACCACATATTGCCGAATATCTTCTCCAATTTTCAGATGTTCTCACGTCTGCCAAACAAATTCAACAGTTCGTTAGCATTGTGAATTATGTCTCTGATTTCATCCCGCATGTATGCTTGTACCGTGATGTTCTCACCGCCTTACTCAAGAAAGATGCGCCTCCTTGGGATGATTCTCATACAGATGCAGTCCGTGCTCTCAAGAAGATTATCCCTCATCTTCCTCAGCCGCAGATTCCACGTTCACATGCAGTCCGCATCCTCCAGACAGATGCCAGTGACACCCAATGGGGTGTTGTTCTCCTTCAAGATATCAACGACACTCGAGAAGTTTGTGGGTATCATAGTGGTCGGTTCAAGTCTTCCGAACATCATTACTACTACCTACAAGGAAATTTTGGCAGTCAAGTACGGCATCTCCAAGTTCTAGTTCCATCTTCTTAGTCACCATTTTTTGGTCGAGATGGACTTGTCAACGTTCCCACGAATGCTCAATTTCAAGCAAAAGATGATTCCTCACCCGCAGTTACTATGTTGGTCTAATTGGTTTTTCCAATGAAGCTTTACAGTAAAAAAGATCAAAGGAAAGGACAACATCCTAGCAGACTTCCTGTCCCGGCTTCCTTGTCAGCCTCCTCCAGACACCATAACCTCTTCAGTCATCAATGAACTCTCCATTCCCCATATCTTCCTAGTTGAAAGAATTTTCACCCTTCCTCCTGAACTCCAAGCCATAATCTGTTCCATGTACTTTGACCATCGGCCAACCCACAATCTCAAAACCTTCCTTGAAATCCACCTATTCCGAAATGCCCTTGTTTTCCGTCATATCCCTCATCCTCATTACTCATATCCTTCCGGGATCTATATTACTTACTTAATGAAGCCTTCTGCTTTTTGTACTATGTCGTACAAGGTTGGACAATCATGTTCATCTTCAATGTGGCAGAGTGGAGAGGGAGATTCCGCTGCTCAAGGAGCTTGGTGGTTTCGTCACCAAGAGCGTCAGGAAGAGAATTGAGGTAGACCTGTTTGAGATTGACATCATCCTTGCCACCGATGATGTAAAATCTTCTGGACATTCTTCCATAATGTTTGTCCAGGTCAGCTTTCTCAAAAGAGCAGACTTTCATCTGTAAGAATTCATCTCGGGCAGTGCGAGTGTAAGAGGCTAAATCACTAATGAATTCAAGGTAAATTAAACCAATAAAGGCTTCAATACTATTTTCTTGCAAGAATTGGAGCTGGCGATATTCACCAAGGATATTCCACCATTCGCGTAATGTGCCACTGAATCGGGCAACGACCTTTTTCACAGGTGCGATGGGCTGTAGCACTTGGAGTATGCATTTCTACTTTTATCTAGGCATAAATATCCATGAGGCGTTGTTGCCATTCATGAGGAGGCATATCATCAAGAGTAAAGAGCTTCTTATTGTCGTTCTCAGGAGCGACCATTCTAGGAGCATGCTGCTGAGGAGGTCGGTCTTCATCAAGATCACTGGCTACCTTGTCTACCTGAGGATCAGGAGGAGGAGCCGGAAGTTGTGTTGTAGGCATGGCACCATGAGGTTATTGCATCAACTGAGCAGGAATGTCGGAGTCGACATTGTCATACAGAACTGACTCTTCTTCTGGCGAAGAAGGGATCAAGGCACGAGCCCTGAGGAAAGAGGCAATAGGGTATAATGGCTCAAGGGTAGGTATTCTGAAGAAGGGAGTGAAGAGGTCATCAAATCATAGGTAAAGGGATGGTCCAAATCAATGTGTTGTTTTCCTTTAGAGGAGGATGGGATGGAAGGGTGTGAGGCTGACCGGGTTGGCTGGGCTTGTGGAGGAGTAGGTCGAAAAGATTATGAGGAAGATGGAGTAGGAAAAGGTTGGTGAGGCTGAGATGTGAGTGAGGCCTGTAAAGAGGGTGTAGTGGCCCATGGGATAGTGGGCGGAGGAGAAGGGATCCATGGTAGTGGTGGTGGAGTAGGAAGAAGGTATTGCTTTGGTTGAGGGAAGAGAGGATTATCGGGCGGATAAATGGAAGTAGGACGAGGTGGGTTTTTTATGGAGTGGAGATGAGCTTTGAGAGATTTCCTTTCTATTTCCTTTTGAAGGAGAAGATTAGAATCACGAACTGTAGTAGTAATGACATACAGTTCTTTCTCGACTGTGGCAATGCGAGCTTCAAGGAGAGGGATAATAGGACTTTGCTTTTGAATAGAGGCAACTAACTGTTGCTAATTGTGCAAGATCTTTTGTAACGCGCAGTTTTGTTGGGCAGTATTTTCAGCTTACCAATTGAGAGCTACTTCAGCAGCAAAAACACGTTTGAGAGTTCCATCAGAATGAAGACTAGGGGGTCTTTTATCTTCCAAACGTAACGAGTGCGTTCTGCTGGGTGGTCAAAGTCGTCTATGTCAGGAAATTGCGTATCAGCTGTTGGCTCATATGCGCAAACCATGCATGGAAGGGAGACTGGATGAGGCTTTGGAGGAAGGGACTGCGAACACTGAAGATGGGCCAAGGCCTTTTGGTAATATGGCATTAGAGGTGGCTTTGGCTGGGATAGAGGTGGTTTATGGGATGGAGATTGTGGTTTAGGGCATGAAGGTTATTTGGAGGAGGTGTAGGTGGTAGAGGTTTTGGATGAGGAGGTGATGGTTTGCATGACGAAGGAGGCACGAATAAGGGTCTTTTCTTGGGGTAAAGGACATAGTAGTCGAACTTGCCAGAAGGTTCTCCGAGGAGACTGATTTCAAGATCTCCCGCCTCATATCGATGTCAGAGTTATGCTTGAAAAGAGTTGGACCGACGAGGTGTATCATCAAATTCATCATCAAGACATTCATCATAGGAGCAGACATCCTAACTGATGTGGAGATTGTTGCGACAACGCCAGTTAGTATAACGAGTACCACTCGGATCTGGGCCGATGGGAGCAGGCTCTGTAACAAGCTTCCCTTCAATCATTTGACCAGAAATTGGACTGGCCGAGGAGAAGCAATTGATTTCAGGAAGAGGGGTGGAAAAAACAGGCTTGGCTTGAGTGTTGGTCTCAAACCTGGTTTCCACAGTCTTGTCTTTGCGGCATACAAATGTTGTTGCATCATTGGAGATCACCTGAGAAGCCTCAATCTGTTGCTCATAATTGGTGATCCAATAGGAAGGAAGAATTTCCTTCAACTCGTCCTGCATGAGCTGGCGCGGGACAAATGTGCATTTAGGAACTTCATTTTGTTCAATAGAAATTAATAGGGCATCTGGGCAAGACGCAAGCCTTGGAAGCGGTAAGTCGATGGAGTGATTCTGAATGCAAAAAGCTACTTGGTAGTGGAGAGTAGCCCTCATAGCACCATCTTGAAGATCAACGTCAGTGAGTTGAACCTGAGCTTGAAGAGCTGTGAAGAGGTGCGCATTACTGAATGAGATACTAAAATTTGGATAAACGGTGACAAACACCATACCCTGGTTCAGTGTAGTCTGGATTGTGGCAATAAGCGCATGCTGGTATTGCCTGAATCTGGTGTCCAAGAGAGAAAGCTCGCAGGCTGTAGGAAGGCTTTTCCTGCCATGGAATGTAATGGCGAGGCCTACCACACCAAAATGCATGTGCATGTAACCTTGGGCCCGCCAAGTAGGAAGGTTCTCTTTTGGCAATTGAAGAGGAACAAACTCCTCTAGCTGGTTGGCACGAATTGGAGCCTGGTCAAATTTGGAAGACAAGGCATATTCTTTGATGGGGCTGTTGTGCTTGCGGACAAGTTGCTGGAATTTTGTTGAAAGCGAACCACGATTTTTTGGAAAAACCGGTAGGGGTTTGAAACAGGAGTGTGGGTAGATGGAACCTTATCATCAGCATATTCTACTTCATATAAAAACTCATATTTATTACCACTACAAGAAGCGAGAGGAAGAGACCTAGTGGAAGAAGAAGACCAAAACGAAGAATGAGCCGAAGACATCATGAAAGAGGAGTAGGATGTACGAGGAGGTTAGGGCAACCTTAGGAGTTCTGATGAGCTCCGGTGTGTAACACAGTTTGGTACAATTTACCTTTCTTTTATCAAGAACACATTGGCTACAAAAGGGGTGACCTTAATGCCTACCACAGGCGAAACGGTGAAAACTCACCAAAACCGTCTTAATTACCAGAAAGGGATCCTATTTCCAACTTGTTCAATAGATACTATCAAACCAAGTGTTCTAATACAGAAAATCACACGAAGCGCAACTGTAGAGCATACTAATCATGGCGACGTATCTACCTACTAATAAAAGGAGATAGACGATGTCAACACCGAAGAACAACGGGCGCACCTAAAGGTAGTCTTGGCCATCCATACACCCCACCAAAAGGTACGCCTCGCCATCACATTTCATGGCAGGAAAGGCCTTCCTACAACCTGCAAGCTTTCTCTCCTGGACACCAGATTCAGGCAATACCAGCATGCGGTTATTACCACAATCCAAAATACACCGAACCAGGGTACGGTGTTTGTCACCGTTTATCCAAACTTTAATATCCCGTTCAGTGATGCACACCTCTTCAAGCTCAAGTTCGACTCACTGACACTGATCTTCAAGATGGTGCTATGGCGGCTACTCTCCACTACCAAGTAGCCTTTCGCATTCAGAATCACTTCATCGACTTGCCGCTTTTAGGGCTTGTGTCTCACCTAGATGCCCTGTTAATTTCTATTGAACAAAATGAAGTTCCTAAATGCACGTTTGTCCCGTGCCAGCTCACGCAGGACCAGTTGAAGGAAATACTTCCTTCCTATTGGATCACCAATTATGAGCGACAGATTGAGGCTTCTCAAGTGACCTCCAATGATGCAACAACATTTGTACGGTGCAAAGACAAGACTATGAAAACCAGGTTTGAGACTAGCATTCAAGCCAAGCCCGTTTTTTTCACCCCTCTTCCTGAAATCAATTGCTTCTCCTCGCCCAATCCAGTTTCTGGTCAAATGATTGAAGGGAATTTGTTATAAAGCCTGCTCCCACCGGCCCAGATCCGAGTAGTAGTCGTTATACTGACTAGCGCAGTCGCAACAATCTCCACATCAATTGGGATGTCTGCTCTTGTGATGAATGTCTTGATGATGAATTTGATGATACACCTCGTCGGTCCAACTCTTTTCAAGCACAACTCCGACGTCGATATGAGGCAAGAGATCCTGAAGTCAGTTTCCTTGGTGAACCTTCTGGCAAGTTCGACTACTATGTCCTTTACCCCAAGAAAAGACCCTTATTCGTGCCTCCTTCCTCATGCAAACCATCACCTCCTCATCCAAAACCTCTACCACCTACACCTCCTCCAAATACACCTTCATGCCCTAAACAACAATCTCAATCCCATAAACCACCTCCATCCCAGCCAAAGCCACCTCTTATGCCATATTACCAAAAGGCCTTGGTCCATCTTCGGTGTTCGCAATCCCTTCCTCCAAAGCCTCATCCAGTCTCCCTTCCACCCATGGTTTGCGCATATGATCTAACAGTTGATCCGCAATTTCTTGACACAGATGACTTTGACCACCCAGCAGAACGCACGCATTACGTTTGGAAGATAAAAGACCCCCCTGGTCTTCATTCTGATGGAACTCCCAAACGTGTTTCTGCTGCTGAAGTAGCTCTCAATTGGCAAGCTGAAAATGTGGCCCAAGAAAAATCACGCATTACAAAAGATCTTGCACAATCAGCAATAGTTAGCTGCCTCTGTTCAAAACCAAAGTCCTGTTATCCCTCTCCTTGAAGCTCGCATTGCCACAATCGAGAAAGAACTTATGCCATTGCTACTACGATTCGTGATTCTAATCTTGTAATGGATTTTATTTTTTTTTCAATGATCTGTTGGAACTCTTTGTAGCCTACAACTATAACACCGTGCATTAACTCTGAAAGCTTAGTACTCCAAAAGCCTATAAACCCGGCCTTAGGTCTTTTCTAAACCTAATTTTCTCCATTTTCTTTCATTCTCTCCCTCGCTCTTACACATGAAGCACACCAAAATATCATTTATCCATTAGGATATTCAGGGCTTGGATTCAGGTGGACTTGGGTCGGACTTTGTGTAACGTGTTACCCGGGTAACCCCTAATCGGCTTCCATCTAGAGAACCCGTACATTAAATATATACCATTGAAAAAACTTCAATGGTCCACATTCATTTCCACAAACCATCTGGATCACCATTTCCGTGTGACTGCCATATCTTAGGGTGTTCAAAACAAAAAGAACCGCAAGATGGACGGTAGTGATCGTCCAACTATTTGAATGTGGGCCATTCAGGGCGACACAATGGAGATTAACAATGGCATAGGTACACCGAATGAAGGTTTTCTCTGAACCTTAGTTTTAAGGAAACTTTTTTTTTCTTTTTTTTTTCAGAACAGAAGCAGCTCTCTATCAACTGCTCTCTCGTACAGAGATAGCTTTGGGAGTTAAAATATCCTTTCAAAATGAGAGTGTGACCCTACTTAAACAAGGATTATACCTATCCCTTGATAGTCATGAACCCACGTAATGGATTTTTTTTTTTCAATGTTCTGTTGGAGCTCTTTGTAGCCTACAACTATAATGCATTAACTCTGAAATGTTTCTTTCAGTGTGGTCTGTCTGTAATGTGTTTTACTCAAAAACTTTGGCCAATGATATGATATTAAAACTTTGGCCTTTCAACCCAATTATATGAAAGGGATTTTAATTTCATATCATCTGCTAAATTTTGAGAGAACTCATTACAGATGAATTACATCCAAGGAAAAAATTTAGAATTAATATACAACGTTAATATAGTTGTTGGCCATATACAACTTCAACAGAAAATTGAAAAAAAAAAAAAAAAACTTTTAAGCTTTCAAGGCAAGTTACTCCCAGAGCAAGCAGTTGGCCCAATAACATATGGATCCACTGAACCAACGGTCTGGAATACATCTCTCTGCCAATTGTATGGTTAAGATCAGGGGATTAATTCCCAGCTCAGCTCCTTAAATAAAATCAATTAATAGGACACATCAATGATGTTTGAGGCTCATTCCTTGTCCATCCAAGTATTGGGGGGCCCAACAAGGCTGCGCAATTGATTATTTTGAACCGTTCATCCAGCAAACTCCGCTGCAGTGGGCCATGCTAATAAAGCAACCGATCAGATAAAAATGCGAATACGTTCAACGGTCCATATTCAACAGGAGAACCCCCGGGCCATCTGGAGTAGTTCCAACTAACGAACGGTCCAAATCATCCCTATCATGATGCCAGGCATCAGTGCCGCATTCACGAACAGGCCCAGCAATGGACTTTGCACGGCCCCAAGATGTTCATCCACAGGGCCCACCGTGGATTTTGCACGGCCCCAAGATAGCACCAACGGCTGGGCCAATGTGATTAGGATCCTTCCAAAATGATGAACGGTACAGATCCGCACTAGAAAGTAGCACTTAGTTATGTTGAGAATCTCACCTGATGTCTTGTAGAATCTAGAAGGCCATGACGATCATACAACTAGGCATGGCCAAAATTGACCATGGCTCCTTTGCCATCATCCACAGTAAAGAATCATTTGAAATTTTACTTTAAAATGTTATTAGTTAGGTAAATTGTAAAAATACATCCATAATTGGATAATCAAAGGTTGATGATCCCAACAAAATTACTAAATCAGGTAAAATTGCAACAAAAAAATGAAAAATGGATGGCATGAGCATCCACTGGAAGATTCCTGCAACCACCTCTGTGGGGGCAATGGTGGTGTATTAATTATATGATCTACGCCGTCCATTTATTTCACCATCTTATTTTTAAGGGTGTGAGCTCAAACATGAAACAGATTCAAATCTCAAGTGGACCACAGCACAGTAAACGGTGGGGCTTATGACACCCACTGTTAAAACCTTCTTAAGGCCTACCTTGATATTTATTTGCCACCCATCCCGTTTATAAGGTGAATCTGACCTGAACTGGATGAAGGGAAAACATAAAAATCATCTTAATCCAAAACTCTCCCTGCGAAAACAGCCTATTCCTCACCGACCTTGAAAAATGTGTATGACAAGATCAAGTTGTTGATGCCATCCATTCTTGGGTCGGTCTCGAATTCGGGGTCAATATAGAAAAACACCTGCAGATTGTATCTGCACTATCAGCCTCGAATGAGGAGATGATCAAGTTGGTATCTGAAGCAGAGAAGGAGAACAATACTAACCGGCATGTCAATCTGCTCGCCTGGAAGAAGGCGCTGCTCCTCGAAGCAGAAGCACTGTATTTTATTGAAGTAGACTGCAGCCTGAGAAAAAGAGAAGGGAAAAACAAACAAAGAAGAACCAACCTGATCAGTCTCCTTCTGTACTCAACCGGGAGATTGAGGCAGTTTGGAAAGCTGGGAAGGGTTTGAGATGAAAACCATTTCCATGGATATTGTGTTTTCAGCTGTTAGTATTAACAAAAGTGGCTGTGGAAATTGATTGCCATTATCATGCTATTTCCTGGAGGAGTGATTTGATGTCTCTCAAATCACGGGCACTTCCTCTGTTTACTGGGAAGTGGAGACACCAACCAACAACTGAGGGGTCCTTTTGCCTTCTAAAAACAGTTGCGATTCAAACAATGGAAAAGGAAAAACAAATCGATTTCCATGGAAAATTTAGTTGTAAAACAAACAGCTGTGAATTCTTTTTCATAGTTTTCCATATCCACATTTTGGATACCTCCTATCCAAACAGGCGTCTTGGTAATGAATGTCCAAAAGTAAGTGGAAAAAAAGACAATGGGAGATTATCAGAGCGTTTGGATGCACCAAGTGAGTTGAATCACGAACAGTTTAATTTAAACAAGAGGGAATGACCAGCTTGTAATTATGTTTTCTAACATTGACAGTGACAAAGACTCTCGGTTACATTCCTTCCAAGTCCTTCCAATCATGGTATGCCGTAAAGGCTGTTACGTAAAGGTAACGGTTAAAGGTAACGGTGGAACCGTTACACATTACGGGGTCGTAAAGACTGTAATGGCCGTTACGGAGAAAATGACCATAAGTGGCTCATTTTTTTTTCAGAGAGCCCCATAAAGACTTGTAACACGCACACACCCCACACACAGTCATAACTGGGCCGAATTTCACCACCCGTGGGTTTTTCCGGGAGTTTTTTTTCAGAGAGAGACCGTAAAGACCTTTACAACATCCGTAACTGCCATTACACCCCATATTGTATAGGTAAGGGTGGTAGCTGTTACAGCCACCGTTATTGTTACAGAATACCTTGCTTCAAATTCCAACTTGGAAGTCATGTGACTGTGATTACGTTTGCAATTTGGGTTAGGGTCAACCTGAACCTGACTGACCCACGAGTTTTGAGTCAAGTTGGGTTTAGTTGTCAAAGTCCTTGGTTTGGGTTCTGGTTGAAAAATGCCAACCCGATTTGAATTTGGGTTGGGTTCAGGTAAAGCAAATTTGGGTCGGGGTAGGTTGGTTTGGGAATAATCCCATGTATTAGGGTCGGGTCGTGTTGGAATTCAGGCTGAGTTCAGGTTGGGCACCTTGGGTTGTGGGTTGGGTCCTCTGGTCAGGTAGGGCTCAGGTTGACCCCCAACCTGCTTGAGTTGCACCCCTAACTGTGATGCTGTCCAATTCTTATTAACACAATTAAAAATTTGTCATTCCCACATTATTGCAATTCAATTGGATAGTGCACCATCCATCCATCCTAAAAGCACTCTTCATGCATAAAAATGGAATGTAGACAACAGCAACTGCCCTAGGTCCCTTTCGTGCACCAAAAAGGAACATAGATAACAGCGCACACAGTAAACAGAAGGGAATCGAGCAGTCCTCACATGGGAATAACAGCAGTGTAGACCATCCAAGGATTTGGACTGATGCCTTGCTTCCCTCTTGCACCTTTACATGCCACTCATGCGCTAACCTCACCTGTCTGAGTGTTTTATTATCATGAGCATTCTCCAGGCCCAAAAATCAGGACAGTCCAGATTATCAGTGGGATCTCATATGCACATTGAAAGCAGACCACTGGCGGGTTTGTTTCAAGCTGTCGATCCTATTTGTGTGGGTGGCCTACCTGATAAGTAGACCGACTTGATTTCCTCCACAGTTCAGCTACAAGCAATGGGCTACTTTATGCATTGCTCAGATGTCCCATACACTTTCCAGGTCGGCGCGTGTGCTGCGAGAAAAGGTGCATGTGGGGATAGCCAACCTCTATGGCAGGATACTCCAGAGGGATTTTTTACCTTTGAAGTTCCTCAAGAATTCTGATTTTACCAAACAATGCCTTGGCTAATTGAAAGCCCCAGTAAGTGCTTTTCAGGGGCTGAAATTACCAATGTGCCTCATCTATCTTTTTCACTAGAAAGTCGTGAGATCCAGCATTGTGGGGCCCACGTGGTGTCTGTGTGACATCCAACTTGTCCAGACAGGTGCATCCTATCATGTTGGTCAGGCAAACCAAACATCAAGCTGATCCAACCATCAGGTGTGCCACGCGTGCTTTTCAAGGTTTTGGGGTGGTGTACATTGTGTGGTGTGGCCTACCTGTTGATTGGATTGGCCTGATTTTGGTATCTCAAATAATCACGGTGGGCTACATGCACCTGTTGGATAGGTTAGGTGTCGTGCACACATAGGTTGGGTGTCATGCACACACCACGTGGGCCCCACAATTCTCGACATTGCCAATTTTTAGTAAAGAAATGGACAAGGGAAGTTTGGTAAAATCAGAATTCCTGATGAACTTCGCAGTAAAAATCCCTACTCAAAACTGAACTAAAAACAAAAAAAAAGAAGAAAGAAAAAGAAAAAAAGAAAAAAAAAATGACAATTGGAAGTTGCAGGGATCAAGATAATGAGTCTTGATGGTTAGAGGGAAAAAGCAGAACTGGACTTGAACAGAACTTGACCTACATTGGGGATTTCATATGAATTATTAAGCAGACACCTGGTATGCAAGTAATCATCCAACTGACACATGCGAGTGCCACGATGGCACCAATCAGCTAAGGGAAGATTCAGGCAATTTTTTAAAATTTAACAAAATATTGGGCCATCTTTCCATACAAAGGCTTCAACAAGTTATTTTTGTACGTCTGCAGTGGGAACTTTATGTGTCATGCCTCTAATACCAAGCCCAAGGCGCCACACAATCCATCTAAAATACAAAGTGAGGGATCATCTTGCAACTTCCAATACACCCTGTAAAGAGCAGGAATTCAGTACCTTCATTGGGGTAACATTGTATGTAGATACACCAGTTATAGGAGTTGAACTGCGATTCTCAGCGGTGTAAAATGCAAGAGTGCTTTCTCCTGGCTTGACTCTGACCTACAGATAAACCAGAAGCTGTTACACGAGCAATCAATTACATTGAGAGCATGTTGAATACAAGTCAAACGCCCCATAGAAAAGAGCACCTCTCTTTGTGTAGGAACAAACTTCCATGGCATCCCATCAGCAACATCAGCATTGAACTGTACTACAAGCTCCCTGAAAGTGAAACACTGCAGGCTAAATAGAGATGCCACGACCTCTAAACCGAGGAACATGGACCAAACTAAAAATGATCAAATAAAATACACAGTCAAAAGATACCCAGATACATATATGAGTTTGAGCCATGGTAGATGGAGTGTGTTTCTGCATTGAGGTCGGGGGTTCGAGCCCATACTTACCTATCAATTAATAATAACAAAGGCACACATACTAATATAGACACACATTTGTGAATGGGGATTCAATTCCTTGCGTGTTAAAAGGACATGGACAGGAAAAACTATTTGTAACATGCTCTACTGCTTCATTTAATGACTTCTACTTCAAGCATATGATCCATTCTATTAGCTTTTAGTTTTAGCAGACAGGGAACTGATTTTTAGCGTTTCTAGCATGCGAACTTTTAAGGGAACTATTAATGCCTCCCGGGTTTTAGCAATAAGATGTTATGGAACAATCTTTAAATAAACTGATTGAAGACCAAGGCTTTCCATAATAGTAACAGTGGCCATAATGGCCACCACCGTTACTGTTACGATATGGGCCGTTATGGTTGCTACGGCCCCTATAACGGCCGTTACGGTTTTTCTTATTTTTATTTGGAAAAACCTGTTTCGAGGCCGTTACAGGACCGTTATGGGTCCGTTACCGGGCCGTTATAGGCAATTTTTTCTGTTACGGCCGTTACCGTTACATAACGACCGTTATGTAACCGTTTTTGTATACCATGTTGAAGACAGGAAATTATTAGGATTGAGAAATAAAATAAATACTTTGAGCATTCATCATCAATACTGTATTGTGTCCAACACTAGTGGTGTAAATGGGCCATGGCTCGTCCAAATCCAAACAGTGAGCTTGATGCCCAGGCATATCCCACTACACAACCATCTAGGTCCATCCCCGGCCCAGCCAGCTACCCAAGTACCCAGTCTAACAATGTTAAATAAATCAGATTGAGCTGGGCTGCCATGTCGGGCCTTTAACGCAGAACCAAACCCAACTTGATTGGTCATTAGGTCTCAAAACTCATCCCCTAGATCGGCCACCACGCAGTTATAGCCTCAGCCCAAAGCAGGCATATCTGACATAATATGCTGAGCATATACAAGTATCTGAGCATAGCTAAGATGCTGCATTAAGTAGCAAAAACCTTCTACACACTATTGAAGGTAGGGCCTTCGGACTGTTCTTTTAGAAAGCAGAATTAAGCCATTTACAAAGATTGTAGTGGAAATTGGTCAGTTTTTGTCCCCCCTAATTAAGGAAATTTAATTCATATGTTTAGCTAGTATTGGTTTCCTAAACGATGGGAACCACAAAGATAAGTAGAAAGTCCTTTTTTTACAGAAAGATGGATGAAAGGGAGAAGGTGTTCTATTAGATTAGAAGGGCAGTCTAGATTTCCAAGGAGCTTTAAGGTTAGTGTCCTCTCAATTGTAATTTCTATGTTGCAAAAATATGAAACTAAGGGGAGAAGAAGGTTACTTTCTTGAGAGAGAGAGAGAGAGAGAGAGAGAGAGAGAGAGAGAGAGAGAGAGAGCCTCCAAAATTTGAGAAGTGATTTCAATACTGAACAACAAAGAGGACAAAAGATTGCCTATGAGTGATACAACATCAAAGATATTCACCGATGCACAGATACATACTAAGTATTTTTTTTTTCTAAAGGAAAAAAATCCATTAAAGAGCCACAGCCACTATAAACAAATATACATCATATACAAGAAAAGAAACAAAACTATTTCTACCCCACCAGGAGATGGGACGGGATATTGGACCCCGGCACCCACTCCATTACAAAGAGTTTAGCCTAAAAACATCTATTAATCTCCCCTCTTTTGTTTTTGAAACATCATTGATCATTTCTTTCTAGCCATAACACCCATAAGCCCGCTAGCATACTCAGCCTCCAAATCCTTTTCCTTGTTTTCTCTATACCCTCCGTGCCATGATAAGAGAATAATATCTATCAAAAAATGGAAATGAAGGAAGAAACTGCATTGTTTCAGAACATAACCATACCTTGAAGTGGTAGTTCCACCTTGAGCATGTCGAGCAATCTTTTCCTCCACACTCTGCAGAGACTCAGGCCTTGTCACAAGTGATGAACGATGATTCAGAGAAAATAAAAGTACAAACATAGCAATTTTACATAAAAGCAGCAATTAACGAGTTTCTGAAGTAGAAAGCTGCAATTAAGAGCTAAGGCAACTAAACAACCGGTCACAATACAGTTCTTTTACAAGCAAAGACAGATTCTCATCTCACCTCCCGTCGCTGAACAGTGCCGCCATATCCAGTGGCCTGGCAAAACCTCCTATAGAGAGGGACAGCAGCATACGTACAGCCCACCATAGCACAAACCAGTCCCATCAGATATAGGAAAGTGGTCTGCGAGCTCCGTTCTCGAGCGGTTTGAGAAACATAGCCTCGCCGTAAACCGAATGAAGATCCTTCAAACCTCCGCACACCAGGCGATGAAAACCGGCACCATTTAACATACGGTAACGTGTTATATTCATTGCGCAGAAAAAAGCCCCGTAGTTGAAAATCTGAATTTCGTGCAAAATTAGGAATCCCACCACCTTTAGAAGCTTCCGCAACTCGTCTGTGGCAAGCAAAGACAGTGAATTTGAAGATTGTGTACTTACGTAGCATTCTTATTCATAATAAATAAATAAAAACTCAAATGTTTGCAGACCGATTACGGAAAAGATTGGTACCTGCTCGAGTAGGGAAGAAGGGATCGCAATTGATTTAGAGAGGGAAAGAGGTCAATATTCTTGGAAACCCTAGTCCAAAACATGTTGCAGAGATGGAAAACCTAGAAATGAGAAGAACATCCAACAACATGTGAGAACATGGGTGTGGAACAATCATAAAAAGAAAGACAGAAATGTCGCAAATGTCAATCAGAGCCATTGATACATCAGCAAGATGAAATCAGGAAAAAAGAAAGAAAAGAAGAGAGAGAGAGAGAGAGAGAGAGAGAGAGGCACAGTGACGCAACCCTCCTTTATCCGTGCCAACCTGACGCAACCCTCCTTTATCCATGCTAGGGACCAGCAATGAGAACATAAAACTCCCACAGGCACAATGTAATAGATTATTACATAGGTTGGTTACAATCAAGCGCTCTATAATAATCTATTACAAAGGTTGATCACAATCAACAAGTTAATCACAAATGTCAGCTGGTATAGTACGCGATAAACATAAGATATCGAGTCTGGTTAATGTCATTGTCATTATCATCTAAACTTTATCCCATCTAATTGTGGTCAGCTACACAAATCCGAGGAATATAGTTTAATGACAATCAGATGCCCTTACCTATATTTTGCCAATCACAACCATTCAAGGCACGTGTGGCCACCTGACAAGCCTATTTTTGGCCACGTCACCTACACGCAGAGGCCCACACGATGCAAGGGTCAGATGTCCTGCATTTATGCCATGTCAAAGTCATCTTCCTTGTCACCTGTAAAATCTTCCACTGCTCGAAATCAACAGCCCAAATCTTCCATTAATCATTTGATTCTACCCTCCATTGGAACACCACCGTTTGGCTAGGATAGTGTGGTCAACCTGAATTCAACCTTGGACCATCCATGGTTAGGACCCACTTACCATGATGGCAACGCACCGCTCCCACTCAAACCATCCAGACCATGGGTCATTCTGTTCTGTTCCTGATCGGATGATCCAATCCAGCCAATACCTGATGCATGGCAAATAGCATCCTGTCCATACACAGCCAACCCTCGAAATCACACTGAGAAGATGATCCTAGCCATCAAATCTCCCTTCTAAAATAGTTCCCATTTGCCATTTCATTCTACCCTCCATTTAAAGGCCACTGTTTGGCTATGACAGTGTGATGAATCTGAATTCAACCTTGGACCATACATGGATAGGACCAACTTACAAGGATGGCACCCCTCCCACTTAAATGACCCAGATTCCGCTCCCGATCAGATGATCCAATCCAGCAAATACCTGACACATGGAAGATCGGCGTCCAGTCCATACATGGGCAACAGTCGAAATCACACCGAGAAGATGATCCTATCCATCAAATCTTCCTACTGAATAATTCCCATCAACCATTTCATTCTACCCTCCATTCAAAGCCAGCCATTTTGCTAGGATAGTGTGGTCACTCTGAATTCAACCTTGGATACCATCCATACAGAGGACCCACTAGGTGGACGGTTAGGATCCACCCCAAGGTTACCCGGATTACACCCCTCGCCCTAACGTTTTCCGTTCCGAATCATGCAATCCAGACAGTAGATTGTCCCGTTCCGTTCCAGATCGGACGATCCAGACAATGATCCATGACGCACACACACACATACAGAGAGAGAGAGAGAGAACTACTGTTTTTTTTCTAAGTAAATCCGAAGAAATTTAAATAATAAAAAAAAAAAACCTAACCTTCTTTCCCGTTTGATCTCAAACATGAGCATGTCGAGGATTCTTGCTCGGAATCGACGAATCCATGGCTTCCGACGTGTTGGGGTTGAGCTAGGGTTTTACCCTTTTTTCTGTTTCTTTTTTGGCGACTGCGGTAGGGGTTGATCGTTGAGAGAAGAAGGGGGGACCTGGTACCGACCCTGCCATTACCGACGTGGCTACTGGTCTGTGGAAACGGATTCGCTACTGACCCTGCCATTAGCCAATCGCTAGTGGCCAGTGCTCTGTGGGACCCACCATAATGTATGTGTTTCATCCATGCCGTCCACCCATTATTCCAGATCATTTTATGTTATAAGCCCAAAAATGAGGTTGATCCAAATCTCAAGTCGACCGCACCGTGTTTATTGAACGCCCACCATTAAAAACTTCTTGGGGGCCATAAAAGTTTTGGATCAATCTGATATATATTTTTTCCCTTCATCCAAATATTTATGACATAATAAATATATTAGATGTCAAATAACAGTTACAGTGGGCCTTAGGAGGTTTTTAATGGTGGACATTTAATCACTATTTTCCCATTGTGTGGTCCACATGAAATTTATATATATAAATATATAAATTTTTGGATGAAACACTAAAATTATATTTAAAAATTTATGGACGGCGTGGATAAAACAAATACATCATGGTAGGGTCCACATAGCACAGACCACTAGCCACCTGGCTGTGGGCAGCGTCACTAGCCAAACCGCGTCCTGGTCTGTGGTCTGTGGGGCCCAAAATGATGTATATACTTTATCCACGCCGTCATTCTATTTTTCCAGATCATTTTATGGCATGATGCAAAAAATGAGACTGTTTAAAATCTCAGGTGGACCACACTATAGGAAAGAGTGGTGATTGAACGCTAGCCATTAGAAACCTCCTTGGGGCCGCAAAAATCTTGTAACAAGCTCATATTTTTGCCTTCTCTTCATCCATGTCTTTGTGACCTTATCAACAGGTTTGATGGAAAGTAAACATAACAGTGGATCATAGGAAGTTTTTAATGGTGGACGTTCAATCACCACTGTTTTCTTGTGGTGTGGCCCATATGAGATTTGAATAGACTTCGTTTTCTTTTAATTATCATAAAATAATATTCTTAAATGGATGGACGGAGTGGATAATACACGTGCATCATGGTGGGGCCCAAAAAGCACCGACCAGTAGCGACGTCGGTACTGGCACGGTCAGGAGGATATTTGCGTCGAAAATGACAAAAAGAACCTCGATGGCCCGACATTGCGTAGGCGCATACAGGTGCACGCCTAGTGCCTACTACTAACCGACCCTCACGTAAGGGATAGCGTACATGAGATCCAATCCGTCCATCAGGTGCGTTGCCTCATCTTAACTATGGGAGACAAAAATCAGGCTTCTAAAATACCCATGTGGACCACACCACAAGGAAGATTTTGGATGGGACGGCCCATAGATTATCTATGCATCCAATCCGTTCATCCGAAACGAATCACCCGGATGAAGTTAGGACCAAAAATTACCGTGCTGCGAAACTCAGGTGGGCCACACCAGGTTTTGGTCGTGATTTTACACTGTTTCAAAGGTGAAGCTGGCCCATACGAATTTTGGATCGGTATGATGTTGGCGATCAAGGTCAATTAATAGGCGGATCACCTGATGGACGGTGTGGATCTCATGCATTTGAAGTTTTTCAAAAAAGAAGTTGTAGGCACGCCCTCAGTTGCAGTCACGAGCGTTTCCCTATTCTGAAGGAGTAGATGAGGGCATTCTTGTCATTTCATAAGCAGTTTAGCATCCGGTCCGTTTTTTGCCAGCATTCTCTCGCTGTTGGCAATTCATCCACCTTACACAATTTCGACAATCCAAACCGTCCAAATCAAGCAACGGCCTCGTCATTGATGGATCATGCCCCAAAAGACGTATCAAGTACTTAACCATAGCCATCTAATATTGATGGTGGATTCTTCTGGCCATTCGAACTTTTAGATGGTCAGGATTGTTCCATCGGTGTCACGATGTGGGGGCCACACCACAAGTTAGATGGTCTGGATTGTCAAAAACTCATGCCATGTATACATATATGTATCAGCGCAACTTATTAAAGGTTGGGGAACTATCAAAATTCTACATCTGACGAAGGAGGTTCGCCAATGCCACACGCGGGGACCGCGCAGATCCACAAGGTGTCACACGAGCCAATATGAAACACACGTGTAAGATCTGAACCTTCTATCAGGTGGGATGCACTGATTAGATTTTATGGCAGAAAAATTGGGCTCAAAGCGGGGGTGAGTGTATAAGATCCATGCCAATTGCCATACAACCCCTGGGGCCCACCTGCGGGTGGCCGTCCAAAAATTCAGGCCATTGTAGACTGCCAGAAGAATGCTACTGGCCCTATTTAACATGGCCACGTGGTACATCTAACATGAATCCATGGCTACTTTTGGGCCACATACCTTCAAGATGGACGGCCATGATACGTGCCTTAGCTAGCATGCGTACAGCAAAGAAAGCCATCCATCTCATGCCTAATTGGACCCTTTTCTTAATCAAGGACAAGGTACTTGATTTGGACGGTTTGGATTGTTGGATGGGTAGCCTTGGTTTAGGTCCAATGAGATTGAAGAGTCTGGGAAACAATGGTCTGGATTGCCCGATGTGGTTTAGGGCTTGTGAACTCATTAGTACTCGTTAGGCCCAGTCCATGAGTCCAATTACAAAGCTTTTTAGTTAAGCTCCAGCTACAGTGAGATGTGTAGGGCCCACCGTGATGGGTGCATGGCATGCAACCTGTCCATCGTGTGGGCCGTCTCAAGTTCTCATTGGCTCCCAGAAATCATGCCAAGGTTTTTTGTTTTTTCAGTTTATCCTAGTGGGAATCACCTTATAAACGGTTTGGATGGAATATAAACATCAAGGTGGAGCCCAGGAAGGTTTCAACGGTAGGCATTTCTTCCCCTGGTTTTCCCTCTCGTATGGCCTCCTTGAGTCTTCGATCCAGCTGAACTTTTGTTGGAATTCCTAAAATGAGCTCAAAAAACGAATGGACGGTGTGGATTTCTCACAAATATCACGGTGGGCCCCACCTAGCTTCTCAGCGAAAGCCTTTGCAAGGAAAATAGGAAATCCGGGTCCCTCGCGAGTAGCCCTATCCAAAATCTTGGGACCCTCTCTCTGATGTCTATTTGTAGCCCTCAAATTAAACGGCTAGGATCATCACATCGTGGAGATCTTTGGCCATGGCCCATCCATGGTGGTGGCCAACGGAAAAATGACCTGGATCACTGAATCACAGGCTACATTTCACAAACTACAAGCTTGAATATGTTGTACTTCTCAACTGAGCCGAGGATCATATGACTCATGTTGAGCAATGTCCTTGGGTTGGGATCCATTAGCCAGTGGACCTCACTGCAGATGGACCATGATGCATGTTATTCTCATCAGGACCCTCCAGATTCTCCAATTAGTGGCCTGCAAATAGACGGTTAATACAAGAGATGTCCACTTAAGAGAAACGGTCCTCATTCAACTAGAGAAAGGTAAAACATTTGGTTGGCTAGGATCTGCTGATCTGGAAGAGTTTAGGGAATAATCCATCCATTTTTTTAGGACATCTCATCATCATCACCATCTAAGCCTTAGCTCCACTTTTGAGGCCATCAAATCAACGGTCTAAATCATCAGTTGGTAAAATGAACCATCTAGGGGAATGCTCATATGCAGTTCCTTATGATACACATGGCATACGCAATTAGGGATCAGACCGTTGAGCTAGTGGGCCACCCATCTGGAAATCCAAGTGATTGGACGACTCTGATCATCCAATTGTTTGGCTGAATGAGGAACATAGCTCCAATCATTCCATTTGCAGACAACTGATTGGATTGGATTGGATTGGATTGCTACCGTGGCCCATCCACTCAACGGTCCTGATCACCAGACATGGTTGCCACGTGTACCATGATGGAACTGAATAGAACTCCTTGATTCAAAACATCTCTGATTAAATGAAAATTCTACAAATACCAGTCCTGTAAGTTGTGATTAGCAAAACAGAAAGCAATGAGTCAAAAGTGGCACATCAGTCATTTAGGGAAAGTATTAGGGGCATTTCAGTCATTATAACAGAAACTACCTACCTCGAACCGGCCCGAGTCAGCTGCACTACAACGAGTGCATTGCAGTCCATGGTTGATCTGCATTAGCTACCGTGCTATCGCTACAATGGCTGTCAGCTGTAGTGGGGTAGCACAAACTTCGTTCGTACGGATAGAGAGCCGCCTGCTCGATGGGTCCGTAGGCAAGAGAGCTGGCCGAGTCGGCAGAGTGGAGCTGGAGCAGGTTATGGAACAGAGAGGTGGTTGGGTCCCCTAGGGTGGGGTGAGAAATGGCTGATGTGTGGTCCACAATCGGGTGGTTGAGGTTGTGCTGTTCAGCTTGGAGAGAGAGCTTGAGCCGCTTAGCAGCAGCACCGATGGGGAGGGCGCTGTTGGCAATGGCATCCACGTCATATCGGCTTATCTCGAAGTTGGTCACGGCGTTGATGCCCCTGAACTTGATGGCTGCAATGTCATAGGCCTCGGCGGCCTCTTCTTCAGTGCCTAAAGAAGGGTAGTTGGGTCAGGTGAATGTAAAATGAGAATCTCAGTCAGATGGGTCCCACTGGATGACCTGGCTTAGAAAATTAGGGGTGCGGCTTCAATCCACTTAGGTCGGTAGATCACTGACTGTGGGGCCCACCGTGATGTATGTGCCTTAGATCCACGCAGTCCATTCGTTTTGCAGATCATTTTAGGGAACAGTCCAAAAAATGCAGTTCCAAATCTTAAGTGGATCAAGCTGATATTTGTGCGGTCCCTTCATCCAGGTCTTTGTGATCTTATCAGCAGGTTGGATGTCAAATAAACATTCCACTAGTCCACAAGAAGTTTTTAATTGTGGGTATTCGATCATCACTGTTTCCTGTGGTGTGGTCCACCTAATATTTGGATCTGCTTCTTTTTTGGGATCATGCCCTAAAATAAGCCATAAAAATGTCTTTTTGTAATCTCCGAGCTATCCCACCATCTGGGGCAGATGTTTCAAATCAATGGATTGGATGACATATGCAGAACATGGTGGGCTCTCTATGAGAATCAAGGGTGTGGGTCCCTTCTCAACTCTTCCTGCTCATGTGGCCCACCTAAGTCATGCTGTCCAGTCCTGGACTCAGATGAGTTAGTCTGGTTTATTGTCACTGCTGAGTGTGGATGTGGACTCGACGGAGTCCAAGATGACTTATACGAGTCATCAATCCATGCAATCTAGTAATGATCAGATGGTTGTGATATGTAGGCAACCATCACCTATTCAAGGTGTGGACCCATCTGGCAGGTGGTCAGGGCCCCAGTCATCGCAACCATCTGATCATGATCGAAAGGTGGTCAATAGCATACCTCATACACTGATTTGTGTTTCACTATTTCTCTATTTTAACTCTTATACTGAGATGTAAGTGTGGAAGTGATTATACTGAATGTTCCAAGATAGAGATCTTTGTTCCCAGCGACTCGGCCGATCCTTGCTTGCCACCGCCCTTGTTGGTGATGCCTGACATTCCACCACAACATACAATCCGTAAGCTTCTGTGAATAATCCATGGAACAGACAGTTAAGAAACATTGATAGATGAGAGAAGAGCACGCAGACTTGATCCATGGTGTGCCGTAACAGCTGTTACGGGGCCGTAAAGACCATTATGTAAAGGTAAAGGTTGTAATAATCCATTATGGGCCGATACAGGTTTTTCAATTTTTTAAAAAAAAAAAAAAACGAAAAGAAAGAAACCATAACAGCCATTACAGCCCGTATCGTGGTGGCCGTTACAGCTACTGCTACCATTACAGAATATTTTGTCTGATCTAAATGGAGTGTTTGTGACCAACACTCGACACATTGCAATCCATCTAGTGGGCCATGCTTGTAGATTGTTCATGGTTGAAGATTTCACAGAAGGGGCAATCTTAGCCATCTGTTTTTTCTTTTGATTATTGACCCTTAACCATGTAGATTCCTATAGTCAATTCGTATGGCTAGAATATTCTGTTTAGTGTGATTTTCAACAGTGGGATGTCCATGGATAAGACCCACTTGCCCCACCTGCTGCCTGTCATGTATCGGGCCACCACCACCTCAAAGCAACATGCCAGTTTATACGGATTTTACCTTGTCACCCCTCTGTAAATGGAAGCTCCCCTTGAAAAGCCACTGCTTTTCCTGAAACGTGATGCCAGTGTAAGAATCTGCTCTCTTCTTCTCTAAGAGTGAATGGATGGAGATAATCCAAAACATGGATATGAAAAACCAACATGGAATCCTACGAAAAAAAAGGAAAACCTTGGATTCCACAATAGTTTTGTTATTTTGTTCAGACAACAATTTCCCATTTAAAAAAATTTTAATGTTAAAAGGTCGATGGTCAGAGAGCGAGAGCTGTCTTTGTTAACCATGGTGTGCCATTCCAGGGCCATAAAGACCGTTATATAAAGGTAACAGTGGCAACTGTTACACATTACACAGTAGTCATAGCCGTTATGAGAAAAACGAACCGTAATGGCCATTACAGCCCCTGTAATGGCCTGTTACAACAGGAAAAGAATATCACTGATTGGCGATATTTTCCAAGTGAAACATGCATGGTGGTGACTTCCAGATGAATGGTATGGACCATCAGATGGTGGGACAGAAGGGGAGAGCTGATTGAGCAGAGCCTTGCTAGCAAACCTCCAAGTTTATGTTGAGCAAGCTTAAGGCAGGTTACCTTCTTAAAGATGCTATGAACTCCTGCTTGGTCATGTTTTTCATCTCATGAATTTCTCTACTGTAATTTGAAACCTACGACAAAAAAGGCACATTTGCAGTTAATGGCGTGAAACGGCCATGGAGAGCAATAATTCAAATGGAAATTATACCAAACAATCCATTGTGGCATCCGTGGATTGTACACCATCAAAAAGAAAATTTCTAACAGCTCTCATTAGGATTCATGAATAGATGATCACGATCATCTTTTTAGCGTGAATATTGGATCATGGCCCATCTAGAAATCACCCACAAATGTGGACAATTTCAGTTGCCCACTTGGGGAGCTTGAGTTTTGACTAAGTTGCCCCATATGGCCCAGATGCAGATATTATTGGATGATAAGAACTGCCAACCATCCACTGGCAACTGTGGATAGAACATAATCCAAAACTCACAGACTTTATATGAAATGCACCAAGTGTATAAGATTACTGGAAAGTTGGTAGTGGCTGTCGATCCCCAGTACTTGAGGGCGGCGAGGTCGTAAGCCCTTGCAGCTTTGTCTTCCTTATCATACCCACCTGAAAGAATCAATGGCAGCATAACTTCTTTCCTTAGAATTTCAATCTCACCTTCTAACAGAGATTCAAATGTTGGAATCTGGCGCACTCGCTCAAATGAATGCGCATTGTGCATGGAAACGGGGACGCATGTGTGAGATGGGAGTCGTTCGATGGTGATCCTCAAGACAGGTGGCAAACTGCCTGGTTCTGGGCCAGGTTCGGGTCTGCCCGAGCCAACCCAATTAGTAAATCAAGCCAGAATGAAGAGCCTGGCCTATCCCTATCAGTGATCGCCCCTTTGATTTTGGGCCCAAACTCACCCATTAACATCATAAACTGGCCTTTTTCGGGCTTCAGGAATCCTGGACCCAGTCTGTTTACCAACCTTCTTGCTTCTACATGCCTGAGCCTTGGACCCAAAACCCAACGGGCAAGCCTACCTTATCGCCACCTCTGATCCCCATTTGGGTAGGAATCATGCCAATATAATCATCAGGTGGGCTGACTTGATTGGCCTGATTCCAAGACCTGCCATCTAGACAGTGGGGATCACCTGATCATCGGATCAGATCTCATACATGTAGTCCTCGTTACTAATTCTAAGGCAGGTGAACTTGGCATTGCTCGAGGAGAAGAAGAGCTCTCAAGTAAAGTTACTCACCTAAATAGACTGGATATCGTCCGTTTTAGCGGCCATCCCGATCCCATGTTCAATCAAGAGGAGATCTTACATTAGCCAAAACAGCAGCTATAAGCATAGACTATTTTGAAAAACCATATAAGCATGCGAGTGCAGGCCCACCACTGTGATATGGGAGCTAATGTCAATGAATGAAAAACATTCTATCCAGTGGGCCACCTTGAACAGCCCATAGGGAATAAATACCTATCTGGGCAAATCCTGTCCAATAACAGACTTTTTTTTAAAAAGTGGAACATGCCACCCATTTGCAGGCCAAGGTGTGGCCCACTCGATGAACTGTTACAGAAACCATGGGGTGGGCCGGGATTCTACTAATTGCTGTGCTGGTGAGGCTCCTATGGTTAGAAAAAAGATGACCAACAGACCATGCTCAAGTACGCCTGTGGCCACCTGATGAATGGGTGAGCCAGATTTTATGCCCAGATATGTTTATGGTGGCCCCACCAGATTAATGACCCGAATCTGACATGTCTGCCAAATTAGAATCTGCAGTGGGGCCCATCAACTTCTCACTAGCTTAAGCTGACATTTCTCCAAAGAGGAATTACATATGTTAACCAAAGGATATGGAACACTCAGGTCCCTAGTCTATACTTCTGCGGCCATTGTAATCCATACCATTCATCTGATGGGCACCACCATGGAGGAACAGGGCCTGAAAATCTCCAAGATCATAATATCCTAACCATCCAACATTTGGATGGCCGTCATTCCGGGCTGTTGGCACATTTTTCCTTAACCAGCTAACTGCAGCCCATCCATCTATAAGAATGTTGGAACAGGGTCCATCCACAATGTCCCACTAGATCAATGCTCTAGATCACAGCACCAGGGGCCTCGCTTCTACAAACTAGCAACCCCAATATTGGGAGCCAAGGATCATATATGCCTCCTCTGTAAATACCAATTGGGAGCCACTCAATCTGCGTATGAAACTCCCCAACAAAACTCATATCATATGCAAATCATATGCAAATGGGGGTGGCAATCTGACTAAAATGGCCATTCCAACAAAGGCTGTCAGTGGGTACCTAGACCAGCAGGTTTTCAATGGACCCAACCCGATTTTGAAGGGCCCGGGACCTGTTAAGAAATTGAGTTGGGTTCAGCCTCACCGTCTTTTACCCCTTAAAAGTTCTTGTCAGTTCCGGGTTGGGTCCACCAACTTAGACCCATTTTAAATTAGGTCTAGTTGGGTCCAGGTTGGTTCGACTTAATTTTAATAGTAAATATCATATATATCGAGAATAATATTTATTATTCTAGCAATGGAAAAGGTTTCCTAAGCTACAAACGTGTAAGATTACTTGCTTACACACCATGCATGTATCAAAGTGGCACATGTGTGTGCAATCTAATCCATCCAAGGATCGACCTGAACCCAACTAAAAACCTGAGTCCATAAGACGGAAGGAATAAAAAATGAGTGGACCCGAACACAAACCTGGCAAGGCCTGAACCCGACCATTAACAACCCTAATTCCAATTTACATCACGGATCCACCATTCCTCGGTTTGCCCAACAGCTCATTCCCAAAATGGGCTGGGCCAGGTTTTTCCAACCCTAAAATATTGATTGGGAACAGCCAAATCTAGCTTGCTAGCCAAGTGGGTTCTCGACGGGTCAGGTTCTATAGCACCTGTACCTGGCTAATTAGGACCGGGTACCAATCTTGTTCTTGAAGACCCAGACCTAGACATGGATCCAATCGGGTTCATACCCATTGGCTCTCTGGATCTATATTTAGAACTAAGTTCGAGTCAAATAAGAGCATGCAGGCACTCGCCACCCATCTGACCGCATGATAAGTGTGAGCCACTTTGATGTATGAATGGCCTTACATGCGGCTTAGGAGATATCATTGCTATAATGGTCCACATTGGACCCAAAATTGACCCACCCAATTTTAACCAGGTCTGAGTTGATGGACCTGCCTTAACCCAGCTAGACTTGAATTTTACTCAGGCCCAAAAAGAGTGAGATCTGAACCTAACACACTTTCTTACAGTCCAAAAGAAACCTGGACCTGTTACAACCTTACCTGCGGGTCCCATGCCAATTGACAGCCCTACTCTAATATTGGGCCTTTATTTATCTCAAGCTCAGGCCAGCTTTTTTAGCCACAGACCACAGTATCATACCTTAGGCTAGACAGGCCAAGGCCACTGAACCATGCCCACTTTCATCCCTACCTACCATAAATTATTTATTGGTGGCTCCCATCATTTTACAGGTGCGCCCATCAATTGATCAGACAGTGGAAGTTAGACTATATGGTGTAAGGACTCTATGGCGCCCACCGTGGTATGTGTTTTATCTATGTGTTTTATCTATGCCGTCCATCCATTTTGCCAGCTCATTTTAGGGCATGAACTCAAAATTAAAGGATACCTAAAGCTCTAGAGGGGATTGAAAATCTATCGCTGAAAAACTTCCCAGAGGCCATGGAATTATTGGATTAAGTTGATATTTGTGTTTTCCCTTCATCCAGGTCCGTGTGACCTTATCACAGACCTTATCAACGGGTTGGATGGTATTCAAATACCATCACCTGTGGGCCCTGGGAAGGTTTCAACGGTGGATATCATTATCTCCACTGTTTCCAATTTTGGCAACATGCCTAAAAACCACATAAATCGCGGTGGGCCCCACAGAGTCATTACACTGTGTTGGTTTCACCACGCAATCGCGTCCGTACAAGTCCTGCTCCACTGCATGCCATTTATAGCTAGTTTTGAACGCAACTTAAATGGCGGCACCTCCCCAAAAAAAAAAAAAAAGTACATTTGTGCAAGAAAAAATGCCATCAATCATCTAAAGGGAGCAAAACGCACATTCAACTTTTTCCAGAGAGCATTTTAAACGCAGAGACAGACTGAATGGTTGCTTATCCATTCAAGCCACGCGACGTACGAGACTGAATCGCCTCCCGCACGTGTCGACGTGGCACACGTGTGCATGAACCCAAGCCCCTCATAAGATGGGTCCCACATATTCCCAGTTGTCAATATTCATCATACACGTGCGCGCGCCACGTCATATAAATTTTTTTCACTTTCATGCACGGCACTCATACCGTGGGATCCCGTGATGAGCGGCTTGGATCTCACACAGGTGCTCCACGTAGCCACATGTGGGAGGAGATGTGCACTCATTAGCATTCCTCGGAAAGGATCGGAGACGTACCTTGTCTTCCTTTCCTTGACTGCCCTTCTCTCCTGCAGCTGTTATCCCACAGATGCGCTTCGTATCGTCCAGTCCATCTGTGTCTGCGTCAGTCAATCACATGGATATTTTAAAATATTACTCAAATGACTGAAGAATCAACCGATACGGACTGCTACGTGTCGGCCATCGGATAACTGGACAGGGATCGTGTAGCATATGTTACTCGAGTGGATATCCATTTTCAGTTAGTGGGCCCCACGAAATTCAATGATCTAGCCTTATCCCTTTCAAGGAGAGTGTAGTGTAGCCCATCATTTGACAGATCCGGACCATTGGTCTCTTGGATCTCACTTGGATGGTCCATTCCCCAAAAATCATCTCGTTTGGAAGACCCTAACATCCAAAATTTCGCCTGAAAATCTAGACGGCTGATAACAGAAATGCAGACATTTTCAACATTCAAAAGCATATATTAGCGGCCAGGATCTTCTTGCATAAGACCCAACGGTCTGGATCATTGAACCATGACCCGCACGAAACACGAGAAATGCGAAGGCACGTGCACCAATGTGCTGGTGGGCTCTATCATGTAAAGTCGCCCGGAAATCAGGCGCGTCCGTAGGTGGGAATCCATGTACGGTAAGATGAACGGTTTGAACTTTGTACATTTTTCAGGTGCAGTATTACATTGTTCCTATTGGTGCGGCATATAAAAAGAGTTTTATCAGGCTGAGATTTTGTATGTACGGTTAAAATACATTTTCTAACCTGATGGACGGTACAGATTTGTATATAAAAATACGGTGGGCCCCACAGTACTAGGGTGTTTTACGCAGCTCCAAAACAGCGAAAAGACTTGCCTGGACACGTGTAACCGCAAGCTCCGTGGGGCATGCCGTGATGTTTTTGTTATATCTACACTGTCCATCTGTTTCATCAGATCATTTTACAGTAAGGACCAGAAATAAGAGGATCCAAAACTCAAGTGGGCCACACACCTCTGAAGATTGAACGCCCACCGTTTAAATGTATTGGGGGCAGAAGTTTTGGATGAGGATGATATTTGTTTTTTTTTTTTCCTTCATCCAGGTGGGATCCATCTCATGAACGTGTTGGATGGAAATTTAAACATCATGGTGGGTCTCGGTATGGTTTCAACGGTGGCATTTCATTCCACACAGTTTCCTGCGGTGTGTCCCACTTAAGTTGGGAATATTCCTCAAATCTCATCTAAAATCCTAAAATGATCCGTTGAAACCGATGGACGGAGTGGATCAAACACAAACATCACGATGGGCCCCACGAAGGCTATGGTTACATGGTATTCCTATGATACCGGTTACAGTCAAGTCGCGAGTCCGCAAAACAAGGGTGGCAGAGGATTTCGGTCCGTGGGTCACCAGAGGAACTGAGAAAGCCCCCAGAGAGATGATTAATTACCTTGTTACCCCTCTGTAAACTGAAGTTCTCTGACCAGACGCATCAGCCACCTTAGCCACTGCAGCGTCAGCTGCAGCTGCAATAACCACACCACCGCCAGCTTTCTCCAGCCTCTGTGGCCCCACCAACGAAAACCCACGTGTATTCTCTGAAAATGCCAGCTCACTCCCGGACTCCGGCGAGTAGTCAGAAAAGTTGCCCGTCGGGAGCATGTTCCCGGTCACCGACGCAGAGTCGTCAGCCTCTGAGCCTGAATTCGCCGAGAATGCGTGGAATCCGACCGGTGCCGCTGCAGCAATCGTCTTCAGATCTTGTTCGTAGACAGAGCCGAGGGACGACTCCTCGGCGGCATCAGCTCGGCCGTCGGAATAGTGGGCCATTGGAGCGAAATGGGTGGCCAGAAAATCTTCCATCTTGGGTACCGAGTGTTGGGTTTCTCTGAATTCTGTTGTGTAGGGGATCGGAGGTTTGAAATTCGGCCATTCTGCAATGGAAGTAACGGAGCTGAGATAATCCAAAAGACGCGTGTTTGAAGTGGATAGTGTTTTGATATTAATAATAGACTAGAAAACAAGCATGGGAAATCACTCGCTGATACCTGACTCAGTGAGTTATCTGAGTCGACTGGGAAACATGTATCCATTGGGACCCACATGTTGAGATGGCCCAGCGATCGAAACCGACAGACGAGGTTTGGCTAGTGAACCCAACACCAGCCAGCTGTCTGGTTTCAAATCTCTGTGGGCCCCACCATGATGTATATGTTTCATCCACGCCGTCCATATCCATTTTGCCTGCTCATTTTATGGCACGAGATACAAAACGAGGCAAACCCAAATCTCAGGTGGACCACACCCCAGGAAAACAGTCCTGATTGAACGTCCATCGTTAAAAACTTCCTAGGACCTACTGTAAAGTTTTCAATGATGAGCGTTCAATCCCCACCGTTTCCTGTGGCGTGGTCCACCTAAGATTTGGATCTGACTCATCTTTGGGCTCGTGCCCTGAAATGAGCTGAAACAATAGATGGACGGCGTGGATAAAACACACGCATCATTGTGGGCCCACAGAGCTTTGACTGGTGCTGGGGTCACTAGCAAAGCGTTTGAAACCGACCATCTTCTGTATTATACTCTATATGAAAATCAAGCTGAATGGATGATCCCGACCGTCAGTAACGGTGGATGACTTCAGAAGATTAAAAAACAAAAAGATTTTCAATGGCCGACATTCAACTTTAGAAATCAAAGGCCGTTATCATCAGCGAATGGTGATTATGGGAACGTATCTTATCTACGGCGGAACCCAAAAGATGGACGGTTGGAATCATCGGACCATCTCAGCATGTCCATCCTGAGTCGTCCACTTCACAAAAGAGAACTCGTTTCCAGCCAATGCTGCAAAGGCTCGACCAAAATGGCCCACCAGATGATAATCTAGACCGTTTATCTAGAATATCCAAATGTAGATGGACCAGAGGGGAAAAACTTCGCTTGTTTCCAGCTCAGCTATGTATCGACCTTGAAGATCCTTGATTGGCCAGATTTTTGCCACGTGTCTCATGCATGGAGGGATCTTCTACATCTTCTACATGTTCACCAACTGCCAAGAATACGTTTTGCCTCTCTAGCGACTGAGGATCCATCGTGCGTCTCCAGTCACTGGGGCCCACATCATGAGATAGTCCGATGATTTGAACCGTCCATATTCTCGCTACCACCACAAATTAGCTATCTTACTATTATAGCTCATCAGCTATAATCCTCACCATTCACGTTTGGAGTTGAATGTGGGCCGTTCAAAATTTTATTTTCATTATTCTAAATTTTATCTACAGATATTGATGCAGCGTAAGTTTCTTTCGTTGACCCGTATGGCATTGAGTCTACAACATGGACGGCTCAGATCATCAGCCCATTCATCATGTGGGCCCGGGACACCGCAGACACGCGCTCGATCCTGAGTCACGAGAGAGGAAAAAACGAACTCTCCCCCTCAATCGTTACATTCCGTGGGGTTTATCAAAAGGAGAAATGATCCAATCCAACCATTTTTTCCCGCCAACACTCCACATGTGAAGATTATCCTGGCCGTACAAAATGTGGCCCGTAGATGTACGGTTATCTGGAACGAAAATCATACCGATCGATCCGTTCATTAGGTGGGCCATGCAAGTACGGTACGTTATACCATCAGCTGTATGAGTGAATCGGCCCGATTTTCATATCGGATTATCATCTTAATATTCTACGGACAGGATATTCTGATTATTGAAACGGCGGCAGGGAAAAAAAGATATCTGCCGTTGGATCCGATCATTTCTCTTATTACATAAGAAGAAGAAGAAGCTACTTCATGAGTCGTCGTGCTAAAACGCGATCCGAGTTGACTCAGTAAGCTCGGGAGCCGAGCACCGAGTTCTAAAACTAGATAATTCCTTCTATTTACCATTTCCATGGAGGGCCTCAAAGAAGCAGTTCTGAGAAGAAGAAGACGAATCGAGAAAAGAGCTTCCGTACGCTATCAGCTTCTCGGACTGGCAAGGCCGCACCATTTCCAACGGCGAGACTGAAAACGAAAGCCAGCCACTGGTATTTCCAGGCGCCATTTCTCCTCTTACCGTCAGATGCTCTTCCCAGCTATCGTCAGACGATCCAGAAACCCCCAAAAGAACGGCTGCAGAAACGCCTCAGATACGCAGTATCCAACGCTCCTCATTTTCAGCCTCCTCGCATCGGCGTTATCCGATCGTCGATTCCTACAGATCTCGAAGCGTTTTACTGAAATCGCTTCAGACTGCTCCGTTTCCACTCAAATCAGCTGAAGAAAAGCTCGGATCAGATCTCGAGAGCAGGAGAAGGAACGGATCTGAAACTCTCCAGCTGCAGAATCTCAAAAACGGCGTGGAAAACCAGATGAGAGTATCAGTTTCTTCCGAGAATCGCTCGGAAACCTCATGGACGGGCGATTTCTGCTGCAGAATCGGGAGAAAAGATATGATTTGGGGTCGTTTTGCAGAGAGCTTGCGGAAGAAAAGACGGGAGAGAAGGTTGGAGAGATACAGGTGTAGGGTTTTAAGAGGAGGGTTTTGCGGTTTTATTGCAGATAGAGAGAGGTCTTTCAAATCATTCCTTTTATCTCTCTTTTTCTTCTCTGTAGCTGAGAAAATCTGTCTGCGCTCGAGCAACGTTGCGGAAATTCGGGCGGCGAGTGGAAAGAGGATTATGGTAGAGCGGGAAGGACTGTAATGCGGTAGAGCTGTCTCTTCACATAACACGTGGCAGTGAGTGTATTCATCAGGTCCACCCGGCAGAAGAATAGACGGCTTGTGTTTTGAGAAGATGACCCATGATATAATCCTAACCGTTGCATTTTATACAGATTTCACACTGCATGTTTGACAGTTGGCTGTTTTTATTCCCCACCGTCAATCTAATTGTCGTAGATCGGACGGATAGGATTTCAGATATGAGTGTTTTTTTGGGGCATGGACCGTTCGTGCAAGAGTAATACATATGGTCCGACTCGTTCGAACATTAAATGACACGTGTCATGTGGAGAGATGGCTCTTCCAAATTACATTTCTTACAGCTCCACCGTATGGAAGTAGATTATGTGCGGCCATGGACTCACCCGAGACGGTGCAGCCCTCACCGTGGGGCCCACCTTGACGTGTTTATTCTATATCAACTCCGTCCATACGTTTTAAAAAATCATTTTCCGACATGATATGAAAAATGACATAAATCTAAATATCAGGTGGGCCATACCTTAGGAAACTATGGTGATTGGTCATTAAATCTGTTGTGGACCACAAAAGTATTTTTATCAAGATATTTTATACTTTACCTTCATCCAGGATTCTGTGACCTTATCGAAAGGTTGGATGACAAATAAACATTAAGGAAACATTAGGGTGGGACTTATGAAGTTTTTATCACCGAGGCATTCAAAGGCCATTGTTTCCTCTGGTATGGTCCACCTGAGATGTATCTGTTTATATGTAATAAAATAATCTTGAAAAACGGATGGACGGCGTGGATATGGAATACATACATCAAGGTGGGCCCCACGGTAAGGGACTCACCGTCATTTGTGGGGACGGGGCCGTACCTAATCTGCCCCCACACCGTATAACCTCCTCGTTTTAGAGAAATACTCTGATACTCTGCCGGAGTGTGGTGGATAATACGCAGTCAGTTCGGAATTATTGACAAAATACACATGTTTCTTTCAACTAATTCAATACGACTTAAAATATCAGTTGATATGTTTTATTTACCAAAAAATTACTCTATCTGGCGTTGCTGCTGGGTTTGATTTTCACTTACACCTTAATTCATAGCCTAAGTGATAGATTGAGTGAAAGATACCTCGTTTCAACTCTGAGGTTTTGGTATCAAATTCTCAAGTGAGGGCTGACTAATAGTGATGTGTGAGCTGACACTGAGGTGTACTAACAAGCTAACCGTAAAAAAGGTTTGATTTTCAATAATCGGAACACAGGCTTGTCAAAATTCCTGCTTGTCAAGGAACATTGATGCAGGTTAAAAAATATTGATACTGGTATGGCAGGTTAACAGTATATGTTTATAATAGTCAAATAGTGTTTTATTTAGGGTACCTATGGGCATGTCAAAATTATTGCTGTTTGGTTTGGTTTTTAGTGGTATGTCTGGGATTTATTGAGATCGATTGATTGCCTATTCAACCACTGACTCAATGTATAAGCAAGATCAGGCAATATTCAAACAATATGGTTAGTCTTCTAATTATGGTTTATATTTTTGCATTCTGTATGAAAAAACTTTTCAATACAAATAAATTGAAATGAGAAATAAATTCTTATATATCGTTAAGAACAACTGTAAAGCACATTTTTGAGTGAATAAGTAATTCATGTTTTTCCCTCAACGTGCAAGTGTAAACTCAAATTATAGCTATTATTATCAACTACTTGATTAATGTTATAGATCACACTATAAAATATATTTTAAAAAGAAAGAGAGTAAAACATTACATTAATAAACGTAATTTTCTTGTTAAATTTCTATGCTATTGATAGCCTTCATTTGAGCATATGGATACTTCTCACATTCTTACTCTTATCATAATAGCTCACCACTCATTGTCTCTCTATGTTTCTTCTTTCACAATCTGTTGTAGAGTTGCCTACTCTTTCATGATTATTCTTTTATTGGTTGCTTGAATAATGATATGGCATTGTTTGATATGTTCCCTTGTATTATCAAGAAATCTAGTGCATATATAAATCTTCAAACACAACATGCATTATCAAGAAATCTAGTGCATGTATAAATCTTCAAACACATAATGCAGATACATCACACATAGGGATGAACTTCTCTTATATGAAAATTAAATTGTGGGACTTTTATTAGACTGTTAAAACAAAAATACCCTATGGATATAAGTGTTCACAAATCAGATTTTAGGATTATTCATACAATCTGATTTTTAGGATATAACCTACATATATTATATTACACAATTTAGACGGTTTGATTTGATTTAAAATTTTACACGTGTGCAATTTCTGAATGCATGCGTATCAAGCGTATTACGTAGCCAGAGTATCAAATAACTCCCGTGTTTTATACCGCAATAGCGGGGCGCCAGCTCTCAAGTTGGAAAGTGATCTCTCCTGGCCTCTGCGATGTCGTAAAGAGGATTTATATGATACATGGCCAGCATCATTGGACGGCGTACACGCGTTTTTTTAAAAATAGCATGTGGGGCCCATGATTTAATAATCCAGACCGTTGATCTTTTGACTCCAAGAATTATAAAAGAAAGATACATGATGATGATGTTAATGATAGTGCTTATTTCATTCGATTATCGACAGATATGCAATTTCTTATCTTAACTGCCCGTGCATACAACAAATGGAAGGTTGAGATTTATCGTGAAAATGACATCTTTTCTAGCATATCCCATTCTTGAAATCCGGATCAACGGTCTGGATTACTGACCATAAATACCACTTATCAGAGATAGAATACCGTGCATGCATTCTGTGCGATGCCGGCCACGTATCATATAATACCTCGCGGCAAAATGTGTCTGGATTCCGGGGAATTCAGGTGCTCGATCGTGGAATCTCGAGGGGAGAAGATGGTTAATACCCGTAGCCGTTCACGTGCGAATATGGCACAGGTGCGAGATCTGGACCGTTCGTCAGGTGGAGGGTCGCACGTGTAAGCCTTTTTTCAATTTCAAAAATCCTTCTCTTAGGCATGGCCCACCTAATCAGTGGACGAGTTTGATTTCTGTTCCAGGGCGTGACGATCATTGTTCTTTCTCCCTAATGAAGGGGTCGGATCTTCCACGTGTGTTCTCCCTGATGAATGGCCCGGATCCTTTGCACGTGACCCATTTTGGCCTTGTTCTCCTTGGCACGATCACATCCCTTGATCCCAAAAACGATATTAATTGAACGATCGGAGCCGATACTAACGAGTGGAAAGCAAATGGATGGTTAGGATGAAGCTGGTCAGCTATTTAACAGTGAGCGAACACGAGTTTACTGATCGAACGGTTAGATTGGCGTGATTTGATTTAGTTTTGAGCCCTGATAAATCTAAAGTGGGCCCTACTGGTGAACGGTTCATGCGTTGGGCCACATATTGGATTTCCACGTCAACCCAAAAATGAATCAATCGCTTATAAATCTATTATTTAAGTTATGACCAATCTAAAGTGTGGCCCACCTGATCAACGGTCCAAGTCTCCCTGAATTGCTCTCAGCATAGAGAAGTTCTTTGATTCAAAAACCTTGGATTACATGTAAAATCCTTCAAAAAGTTGACTAGGCTATTAAAATCACAGGTCTACGGATGATATCCCAAAACAATAGCTAGATTATCAATTGCATTATTATAATTACTTTAATAAGATGATATGCACCATCTAAGCATTGTCATAGGTAAATCAATAGTTAAAAATCGTTTCTTAATCAATAGAATGTAGTCTTGTGCTTGTGGCTCATTCAAGACTTGAAATTTTATCACTTTTTGGTAAAATATGTACTTCAACGAGCTTGTTACAGCTATTACATCAAACATTACATATATACACTAATTAGATATATTAAAATTAATTTAATAATCAAATTCAAACCCACACAAGTATATTTATACATAGCTGCTTATAAATTATAAGAGATTTTAAATATAAGGTACCAACTAGAGCTGGTAGAATCCGGCTCGATCTGATGAATCCGACTTGATCCGATGGATCCGACCCGAACCGAAAGCCTGGATCGGTGCGGATCGAATAGGACCACTTCGAAAGAACCCTAACCCCTTTTTCTTTACCTGAAGGAGGTGTCGTACCCATCCATCTCTCCTCCTTTCTCTTCCTCTTTCTCTTCCGATTTCCCTTCTCTCCTTCTCTCTTTGGGTTTCCCACATCTCCTTCTTTCTCTCCTTAGACTCAAATCAATCCAACTCGATTCAGTTTTTTAGACCGATTCAAACTCGGTTCAGGTCAGGCCAATAAGAATTTAGATCGGATCGAGTGAGCCCTGTTGAACTCGGTCCGAATCAGATCAAGTTCAGGTCAAGTTCTTGAAAAATCGGATCGGGTGGTCCAACTCGACTCAATGCCCACCTCTAGTACCAACACAATAGGAGAATTTCAAATTTAGAAATCCATGCTCTCGAGTAAGCCTTATCAAGGAAATTCATGCGCTATATGTTAGGTGGGGCCCACCCTGATGCTTCTAAAAAATTCACCTCATCTGTCTGTTTTTCCATATCATTTTAAGACGTGATGCCAAAAGTAAGTTGAATCCAAAACTTAAATGTGTCGATACGATAAGGAAAACTAGAGAAAGAGTTACTTACCGTTGAAACCTTCTTAGGCTCCACCTGGATGCTCCCTCTGCTAATTTAACCGTCAATTCAGTGGCCATAGATCAGATGGATAGGATTGTCCAACACGGGTGAGTTTTTAAACATTAGCCATCCATGCTAGGGCACTTCATATGGGCGGATCCGATTGCAAATAAAACTGCCACGTGTACCGTTGGGAGAGCTCTCTACCATATCCAGGTTCTTCCAGCTCCACCGTATCAATCTCTTATGTATACATCACATGCCCCTACAAAACACGTAATGCGTACTGACTGCATCCCAGCCGTTAGCTGGCACAAGGGTAATTTAGTCATTTTAGAGTGCGTTCGTTCGTGGCCTTTTCTTTCACTGCCATAAATGGAGAGGATCTTCACTTCTCACGTGCACTAGACTACGTTCATCTCTACCGTCGCTTACAAGGCCAACGATCAACTGATGGCTCGGATCAATTGGATCTCTATTCATCTTAAACCGTTATCCATATAAACTAGACGCACATGGATTGACGGTTCTGATTGATAACTTACACCGCCACGTGTACCGTGGAGATGGCACTATCGTATTCCGTCCTACCGGTTTCACCGTATCGTCTCTCCCGTACGTACGATAGCCATTCTCCGTAAGTTGGATTTTAATTTTTAGTGTCGGCGTCCGACCATAAGCTGGAAAACCGGAAACGAAAACCCGGTTTCCCGGTTTTCAGGGGAGATATGATACTCAGACTATGTATGCAACTTGATACGCAGGCACTTAGAAGTTGTACACGTGACGTATACCAACTCAAATAAAACCGACTACCTTGTTCAAACTACAGCATTCAAGTCATATGATTAATACTAGATTGGTTGGATAATCATAACTTCTGATTCATGGACACATGTTTTTGGAAATATAACCGTTGGATGTGTTTCATGTTTAACCGTCCAATAAATGTTTATCAATCTGATAATGGGATAATCTAATAATCTTAATTTTTCGGATCAAGTATATCTACCCTTATTACTATTATTTAGACGGTTTAAATTGTGACACGTGTGCATTTTATAAGGATCAAGAGTATCAAAGTGTTTTGCTCGAATTTGAAAGATGCCGTACCCTTTTAACAGAAATGACGAACGTGTCCCAAGTGGTGGGCCGTTTCATTTCGTCACCTTAACGGAACGGATATATCCGAGAATGTCTAAAAAGGAAACGAGCATATCTGTCCTATCCAGAAACAGAAAGCAGGTCGGTAACGACCGTTCCAAGACGCCTCATTTCCAAGCGCTAGAAAACAAACGCATGAAAATTTAACACGTGGCACATTCGTGAAGGATCCGGTACGTTCATAAGGTGGTCCCTTTCATGAAATATAATTATCCATAAAAATATATCTAAATATTTCTCAACGGGGGAACTATATCTTAAGAAATGGACGGTTAGGGAAATTTGTAAGCAACGGTATCAAGTACTTGTCAGGTGTCACCCACCTGTGGATTATCTGGGTTAATCTTAAGATAGGAAAGGTGCACAAGGGGATCGTCTGATGAACGTATTAGATCTCATACACGTGTGACACATCGTCGCATGTGTTCGTCTCTTTACTCTTCTTGTATGTGCGCGTCTAGACGTAAATTACATTGCTGCGTGGAGCTATACAGGCCATGAATTCGGTGTATTCCTCGATCCACCGATGTCAGTAGATCCCTGGATGCGGGACCCACATTGATGTATTTTGCACAAATCCACGCCGTCCAGTCGTTTTTAAAATATAATTTAAGTTCATGAACGAAGAACTAAGTTATTATAGATCTCATATAGGCCACACCACATGAAACAGAGGTAATTGAATATCCACCGTTAAAAACTTCTCAGGTGCAACCAGAATGTGTATTTTTCATCCAACCTATTAATAAGGTCACAAAGATCTCGATAAAAGGAGCACACGAATTCCAGCTTGTTCCAAAACTTTTGTCGCCCACAAGAAGTTTTTAATGGTCAGCCATCACTATTTCAGGTAGTATGGTCCCCCTGAGATTTGGATATCCTTCATTTTTGGAATCATACTCTAAAATATTCATTAAAAACGGATGGACGGCGTGGATGTAAAGTACATACATCAAGGTGGGTCCCATAGTCAGGGATCCACCGAAGCCACGCCCAGATATATGATACGCTGGCAGGGATTCACCCACCGCATGCAGTATATTCCTCAATCCAGCCCGTTCAGATCGTGGGCCCTCTATATATGAGCAGAAAATCTCAGGGAATGGATGATGTAGACAGGCGATTGATGGCCTTCAAATAGACAGTCAGAATGAATAAATCAACGGTCTATATTAAAGAAAAAGAATGTCCATGAACCAGACGTTAGAATCATACATCTATTTTCATACGTGTCAGATGTCTCATCTGAATTTGTTCCTCTAATTTAGACCGTTGAATTAAGATAAGTACAAGTTACTCGCACAGTTATTATGTGCACGAGCATGATAGTCACACCCGTCCAGAGTATCGATACTTTCTCTTTGTCTATCCCGTGATAATGGAAGAATTTGGACGGTAGCCAAATAAGAAAAAACTTGATACTCTGGCGGAGTAGGGTGGATAATACACAGGTACTTACAACTTTCATGTAAGTAATTCGAACTAATCTGTCCTAATTGTTTATCCCAGTTTAGATGTGATATGCACAAAATTGAAGCTTTTTTATTATCATCTGATTGTATGATTGGTAGACATTTAATGGACGGTTGCAATGTAAACCATCCAAAATCCTATTTCAACAAACAAGTGTCTTTGTAGCAGAGGCTAGAATTGTCCAAACTATCTAATTCTGGTATTGTGACTTAATGACAGTCAGATTTACATAATAGCCGGTTTAATTTAATTATATATATGCCACGTGTACATTTTTTGACTGCCAGTCTATCAACCATCATACGCTGTCAGAGTATCAAATAGCTCCTTTAAGCCAAATGGGGCAGATGACGTGCCGGTGGAACGTATGGCACCCTCTAGGCTGTGCTATTTTTTATATACCGATGCTGACGTGGCAGACACGTGGCCTTTTGAGACAGATCGAATTAGGTGTGGCACTGACGTCACTCAGGATGGTGCGGTGCTTAAAGTGGGCCGACCTTGATGTATGTATTCTATACTCGTGCTATAGATTTGTTTCAATATATTATTTTAAGGCATGATTCCAAAAACGAAGATTTAAATTTCAGGTGGACCATACACTCCACCATGAAAAGATTGCATGGGCTTATTTTAACGTTTCGATAATGTTTAGTTGTCTTCCAACTTATTGTTAAATTCTTACAAGCTTTCGTAAAGCAAATAAATAAATATGAAATTGATTCAAAAGTTTTGTGGTCTATATAAAGCTTTTAATGGTCAATCATTATTATTTTTTATAATGTGGTCCATCTCAAATTTGAATTTGCTTCATTTTTGAGCTCATACTTTAGAATGACCAAGCAAAACGGAGAGACACTATGGATATGGAATATATACGTAAAGGTGGGTACCATAATGAGGGTTGCGACGTTTTGGGTATAAGGCCGATGCTGCATGTAATTTGCTTTCCTTAAGATCGTAGGGGTGTGGTATTGTAATGTCTCTAATTTTTTTCATTGTTCCAAAAACTAGTTTTCATATAGCATAAGTGATGCTTGAAATCTCAAGAGTCGAGTATTTGCTCAAACCTCGAAATTTTGAGGTGTTATAGGTATTGGCCGTACATAAGTCTTTATGTTATAATGTGATGAGATTTGATAGGAAGGCAAAACATAAGCAAAAATTGAGCCGCACAAGGTAAGTTTGAAAGTTGATCGATCATGTACAAAGTATACTTAAGAGACACTCACTCGACATGATGTCCAAGTAGATGCATACCTCGCAACTTTTCACTAAGCACCCATTTGGATACCACTAAATTATAACTCGCTTTTTTTTTTTTTTTTTTTTTTACATACACCAATAGATAAACAACTAATTTGAGATAAGTAAGTTTGGTTTACGGTTAATTATAAGTAACTTGTTTATTTCAAATTACTTCAAGCCTGTTTGCAAACCACCAAATAAATAACAATTTTTACTTACATTAGTAGATAAATAATTTATTTAAGATAAGTTTGATTTATGATCAATTATAAATCACTCTTTTTCTTAAAGTTTTTAATCACTTCCTCTTAATAAGTAGAAACCAAGATAAGTTATTTGATACATAATTCGCCTATTTAAAATAACTTATTATCCAAACACCCTTAATCACTTTGGCTTAATAAGTAGAAATTAGGCTAAGTTATCTAAGGAATAAGTAAGTATTCTTAAGTAACTTAAGATCCAAACATACAGTAACTAGAGTTGTACACGAGTAGACTTAATACAACTTGCTCGACTCGGCTAAAAAAAGCTCGACTTGACTCGGATTGAAACTCTGTTCAAACCGAGTAAAGCAATTTTTTGGGAGCTCGGAACATTTCGAGTCGAGTCCTAACTGGACCTAGTACGATTTGGCTCGGATTGAGTTTTAAGTGAGTATATAAGGGTTTTTAAAAAAAAAAAACTCTCATTCGCCTGACCTTACCCATTTCGCCTAACGCAGCAACCCTAACCCATTTCTCCATCTATTTCGCTCAAATCACCTTGTCCTAACTCATTTCTCTCTCCCTTTCGTTCAAATCAGCCATCCGTTCACCCAATACTCTCGCCCAAATTAACTCAAAGCTCGAACTCGGAACTCGAAACTTGGCTCAAAAACTCGAACTCAAAACCGGATAGAAGACTCGAACTCGAACTTGACTTGAAAACTTAGCTCGAATTCGGCTCGGACTAGACCAAGTTGCTGGCCGAGCGGAGCACGAGCTATTGTTCCAAGCTCGAAGGCAGAGCCAAGCACGAGCTGAGACTTAAGCTGTCCAAGTCGAACGCGAGCTAGACAAAGCTCGGCTCGGCTCGACTAGTATACACCTCTAGCCGTAACAGTCAAGATGAGATTATATGACTGCTTGTCTTCAAAAAGTTTCCTTATATCATGTTTAGAAATAAGTGATAGTTTTCTGCCCAAATAATTTTCAAACATGCTTTGTATAGACTTTGGTGGTAATGTATAACTAAATAAAATCCTGTCTTATCATCGCCGTTTGGCTTACCTTTCAATCCACTACCTTTTCTAGGAAGAAGGTTTGCGCAAATCCCGCCGAATTGGGTCACCACGCAATCCACGTCACTTTCTTTGACCGTTTTAAAGCTATGTTTTGTTGGTTTTTGCTGGTGTCATTGACAGCATATGATCATATCAATCACAACAAGGGGTCACTTTCATGGATGAATTATTTGAATGATGAGGACCGTTTGATCAGTAAGCCTTCAAGGTGACGGTAGAGAACAAAATTGATGGACGATAGGGACAGGATCAGGAAAGCATAGATGATGAATGGCTAGGATTGTCTGGGAGGTGTAGTTTATGTACCGTAGGAATCCATGGTAAGGGTATCATTAGATGGACGGTTGGGATTGATATGCTCCCTCGTCATGTGGACTATTTACGGGCCTCTGCCATCCTGGCTACGGTCGAGATGGTTTCCCATCATCTTAAAAATGATGGAAACTAATCGACCGTACACCTTGCATGCATCCATTATAGGTAAAACACCGGATTTATGTGGTGGGCCACCTGTAGAGACTGTGAAATCCGGTGCGTCCATCAGGTGAGCCCTCTCATATTCACCGTAAATCCTAAGCCACAGTCGGATCTAAAACTCATCTGGGCCACACGGTGGTGGACAATGTAAAATTACTTCTAAAACATCTTAACCTCACGCAGTGCGGTCTGCCTGCATTTTGGATAAGGCTGATTTTTGGAGTGTACATTTAGGGGTGTACATGAACCAAGTAAGCTCAGTTAGCTCGCTCGGCTCGACTTATAAAAGCTCGATTTGACTCGGTTTGAAGTTGAGTTTGAGCCGAGTCAAGTTGATTTTTTGAGCTCAAAAATGAGTTCAAGCAGGCCCAGTTTGACTTGACTTAGATCTAATCTAGCTTGATTCGAACTCGGATTGAACCAGTTCGGTGACTCGGTTACTTAGTCATTAATGTTGCTCACTAACCAACCGTTTGATAAAATGACTCAACGAAATGTGACTGGTGGCAAGAAAGGTATGTACATGAAACTAATACCCTCTTTTTTTTTTCTTTTTCTTTTTTTTTTTTTTTTTTCATTTTTATGTTGTTTAGAAAGTGTTTGATAAAACACCTATAAAACCATTACCTCTATTTGTAAAACAATGGAATTTTGAAGTTGCAGATCAAGTGTTCGTGGAAATGCCTCAATGGCGAACTCGGCTCGCACTGGCCTAAGCTGTTGACTGAACCAAGCTAAGCTGGCCCGTCAGGCTCAAGGACCGAGCCGACCCAAGTTCAAGCTGAGGTAAGCCAGTGGCCGAACCAAGTCGAGCTGAGGCCAGCACGACTCGGTTCGACTCGATGTACACCCCTATGTATATTCATCCTGGTGAGTCCCACCAGATGAAGGGTTTGGATTGAATATTAACGCAATGCTAAGCAGTACATTCTAACCTATGGTTAATGTCTCATCTCCATTGTTTGATGTGGTGCGGCACACAAGATATGGGGATGGAGGTGATATTTTACGTCAGGAGCTAACATCAAGGGCTGCACCTGATGGACGGAGTAGATGCCACACAAACAACAAGGTGGGCCCGTTGGAGCTCGGGTGTTGTAAAGGATGGCTAGGATCGCTCAATCAATATGATTTCCAGTTGATGCTTCATCCATTTTGTGGATCCCCACCGTCGGTATTGGCGTACGTGAGCGCCACGTGTATGGTGGCAAAATATAGACAGCATTATCTATTCTTTCTTTGGCTCGAATAAGAGTGCCACGTGTGCGATTGTAAATTTCCACACGTGAAAGACATCCAACCGTGCAAAATGGATGTGCAGGCAGGAGATGGAGGACGTGGATTAGTTACTGCGCCTGCCAGCACGACCACCCTGGGAGCGGATTAGGTGTTACCCCGTGGGGCCCACCTTGATCATTTTCTGTATATCCACGCCGTCCATTTGTTTTTTAGTCCATTGTTGGATGGGTCCAAAAAAATGAAGCAAATCCAAATCTCCGATGGACCACACCACATGCAAAAAAAAACTTTCTAGGGCCCACCATAATGCTTCTGTAATGTTTATTTTCCATCCAACCAGTTGATAAGGCCAAGAAGACCTGGATGAAGGGAAAATACAAAGATTAGCTTGATCAAAACTTTTGTGGCTCACATAAAACATTTAGTGGTCATTTATCACAATTTCCAATGGTGTGGTCCACCTGAGATTTGGATCTGCTTAAGTTTCAGGATCACATACTTAAAGTGATATGGAAAAATGGATGGACAGCGTGGATATATAATACATTCATCAAGATAATCTCTACATGGTAAGGATAACACCCCTTAAGGTGCTAAGGGTAATATCCACTAATGTTTTATCCAAGCATTATTTGAATGGCCAATAGGCCATTGATAGATATAATATATGTTGTGGGATTTAATGAGGCAACGACCCACTTTCAAAGATGGGCTCATCAACTACACACACATGTGTGTGTATCAAACACCTTTCAAACATGCTTTGTATGGGCTCATATATGACAGCGGTCTATTGTTTAAATAAATGCAGTTATGTTAGGTTAGCAAAGAGGAAGGTATTGATAGAATAGTAGGCAGATTGCATTTGAATTAAATGATAAATGATTTATTGTGGATGACATGCTTATGGTTGCAAATGATAGGGATGGTTAATTGGCGGCAAGTGTGGTTGAAATACGAGTTTCGATCACTTTTAGGTAAACGGTCTAAACTGTGCTATCAATCATTTTAACATATAGGAAATAAAGAGAGAAAAAAAAAAAAGAAGAAGAGAGAAATGGATGATGAATCAATATTAAATTATAGTTTTAATATCATGTTAAATCATAAAAAATACTAGTATATAAAAAATATAATTTATTTATTTTATTGAGAATAATAAAAATATATAATAATAATAAATAAACAAAATATATAGAAAGATCTCAATAAATATATGATATTAAAAATTTGAAATAATTTAATTTAATAAGATTATCCTAATTTATAGGAAACCACATTTTCGAGTCAACCCAGCGACTCGATGGAGTCTTCGATAGACTCAGCTCCAATATTTTAATAATTAATATTTATTATTTAATGCATTTAAAATGGTAAAAAGTGGGGTAAAGTAAATAAAAATACCTAAATAAATCACAACCAACCAATCTAGTGTAGTGGCAGCATCCACTTGCATTGATTCAAGGTAGTGAAATGCTCCAATGCTATCAAAGCACTCTGATCAACGGTCGGATGGCATGGGCGCTAGATGATGGGCCCACACAGTGCAAAATCTTTTAATCGTGGGCATCCCTATCCCAACTCTTCCCTCTGCTGTGGCCCACCTGAGTTTTGCATCAAGCTATTTTTAGAATACAGGGCCTCAAATTGAAGAGAGCACCTGATGGACAGGATGGATCTGATGAATACATCACGGTGGGCCCCACACATCTCGACTCTCATGGATTGAATCCATGTGATATCTTTTAGCTTATGTGATCGTTAGAACCAATGATCAGGTGGAAATTGTTCTGATTTTATTCAGATGGAAATTCTGGTGGGTCCTATTATGATCAGAGCCGTTGTTCTAGATTGCATATGACTGTGATGATCAAATCCATTGGCTTGAGGCCATGCAAAAGCGACTTTAGGAGTATAAACGGCCTTACCATCCATTTTGCAATAACTTAATCGGATGGCTCTGATCATCCGACTAGGGCTGTACGCTTGAGGTCCAAGGCCTGAGCCTGGCCCATGCCAGGCACGGACCCAGCACAGCAGGGCCAAGTCCGAAGCTGAAATTTTGGGTGGGCCCAGCCCGGCTTCGATGTTCCTAATCCATCCATTGATCAGTGGGCAACACATGCAGAAAGATATAGGAGCAAAATCAACGGCCTATATTTAAGGCCCGTTAGTTTAACCCTTTACCACGGTAAATGGATAATGATGTCTGGAGAAAGGGAATTCATGAAGTAATATGGCTCGAGAAACGGGCCCTTACTGTGGAGCCCACCTTGATGCATATATTCCACATCCATGCCGTCCATCCGATTTTTCAGATCATTTTAGGGGACTAGCCCAAAAAATGAAGCAGATTCATTTCTCAAGTGGACCATACCATAGGAAACAATGGTGATTGACCATTAATGGACCACGAGTTTTGGATCTAGCTGATAGTTGTTTTTTTCCCATTATAAAGATTTATTTAACCTTATCAAGGGGTTGGATGGCAAATCAACATTATGGAAAGATTACGGTGTACGTGGCTTCAATCACTACTGTTTCCTTTATGTTTTCTTTAGTATGGTCTACCTGAGATTTGGATCTTCTTCATTTTAGGGCTCATGCCCAAAATGATCTGACAAAAAGGATGCCATGAATATAGAATAAATACATCAAGGTGGGCCTCACTAGAATGTTTAAACCGTCCATTCTTTCTGCATAGCTGTAGCCCACTTGATTATTAGAACCAGGCCAGGCCAGGCCATTCATAACTGGCCCTGGTCTTACATTTCATGCCCGAGCCCAGCCCTTGAGAGAAGTTTAGGGGCTCAAGTCCCGGCCCACCTGGCCCTTTGCTGCCGTACAATCTTTGGCACTTGCCTCTCATGAATCAAAACCGTCGGGTGATAAGATGAACTATGTCTATAAGACAAATTACAGAGTGAGCTTGGCTAGATGGGTGGCTTGGATCTTGCACACGTCTACACCCGATGACCCAGCTCGATACCACGAGTTCCACACCCCCAATGAGTCCCGACTCGACGCTAAACTATGTCGGCAGAACTGCCCAGCAGTGCAGGTTGAGTTCAGGTTCTAACAAACACCCATGGTCAAGACCATGCCAGAATTCAAGGCCCAATTAATACAAGAAGGCCCAAGCCTGTATATGGGCCTGAAAAAGCCTATGAATGCCTTCAGCCCCAATAAGCATGTGTCGGTCCAAAAGCCTGGAGACAGATCCTACCAGCCATGTATCTCATACTCTGGTCAAGCACCATCCATACGTTCCAATCAGTGGGGCCATGCTCCAGTAATCCAAACCATTGCTAGGTTCATTCCCATCATGGGACCATTCCCAAAAACCCTCGATAGAAGGAATCGATCACAGCCTTTAAATTTATGATCTTCAGATAGATAGTTGAGATGAAGGCTCTAAATGGGCCAGTCCTGGGTGGAGGTAGTAATAAAAGTGTAGGCCACCTATAGGTTTAACTGAGGATCTGGTCCGTTAATAGCTTAAACAAGGACTGGGCCCGGCAGTGGGTCAGGCGCCTGGATTTTAACTGGTTGGGCTGGGATATACCTGTTCAAAATGTTTTATGTTGCCATGACAGAATCCAAGAACTGGACTCATTGTTCAGCCAGTTCGGGTTGACTCGAAGACTCGGATGAGTATTTTTCAACCGAGTGACTCGGTTTGAGTTGCCGTGAGTCATGTCAAGTTGACTGGGTCATCGAGTCGACTCGACAAGTCATACTGAATACGGACCGATTCACTCTTTTGAATTCTATGGTGTCCCAGCTCAAAATCTCGCCAAATCGAGTCAACTCGGCCAAGTTTCGAATCAAGCCATGTTTTAGAACTATGGATGAATGGTGATGAAAGTGATGAAATGGACGTCTCGGAGAAAAATTCTATTTGCGATGGGAAGCAATGTAACAATGGTCAGATTGCCCAAGCACGGATCCCATTTGCTGGAACTGAAAACCCTACATACGCTGCACAGCTTCCTGCCGGATTTCCTATGACTTGGGTTGATTGGATTCGATGCAAGTATTTAGATCAATCAGATTAATAAATCATCTTAAAGAAGCATAGATTGTTTGTATGGTACAACTCAATTCTATTGAAACAAATCGGCCTATAAATCATCCTCTGTAAACATTATAAGATTATTGCTATATGTGCTTGCCATTGAGCCATTCAAGGGTAGGAATCACACGCACCAACAACATTCTAAAATCCTCGTCGCAAACTGCATTCCCCTCAACATCTAACTGTGCCAAATGCAGATCTTTAAAGATCAATATGGCCTCCCAGTAACTCCCGGTGTTGACATTACTGCTTGTGTACTCCCCAGCATTCCAATCGATTCCTATTGCATGAGAAAGAGGAGATGAACATAAATACCTTGTCGTGTCGATTGGGTGTGCCCCGATTTCGTTGTGAGAGATGTCAAGTGTCTTCAATGGTTTTATCAGTTTCAAAGGCTCCAATGCGGTGAAACTGCGGAAGCGATTGTTGCTTAGGTTCAAGGAGGTGAGGAGTTGCATCACTTCCAAACCTGCCACAAAACCCAAAGAAATCAGTCACAAGCATAGTTCTAAAACTCAGCTCACTCAACTCAACACTTGGCCGAGTCAATTTGACTCGACAAGATTTGTAGCTGAGTCTCTGACGGACTGTTTACAACACGTGATTAAATGGTATTGAATTGCGATAGGTGGAATTAACATTATTATTGCACAATGATTATATGTCTAGAAATACCATGTAATTTGACCATCCAATTCCAAGTTTGGGATCAAATTCTCCCTTTGGAGCAAACACTATATTAAGTGAAACGTGTGTTTGGTGGACCATGGAATTGTAATCAATGGACATGATTTCACAACTGATGCTGGTCACCTGAATGCATATGCAACTCGATTGTCATGTGTAAAGGGCAAATATGTATGGACCATGTGGATAGAACACATGCATCAACGTGGTCCCATGGATATGGTGGATTTCAAAATCCACCAGAAATCCTGCCATATCTCCTGCTGGGACTGGATGATATCATATACCTGAATTAATCCAATTCTTCCCATCTTTTTCAAACGCCGGATGGAATTTACATTAGATCAAATGTAGTTCCATACGACCTAATCCCATTATCCAAACAGGCCCTAAGAAACCCTGTCACGACTTCATCAGCCTTGTCGAGCTAGCTCAACACTGAGGCCAACTTGATACGACTGGGCATGACTCAACCAAGTCAATCGCCATGTCAACTGTCTTTTAGTGGTAAATGCAAAACGAGGCCTGTGAGAAGTGAAGCCTCAACCTCATTGCTGGAAGCACCTGCCAATAGCCAGCAACCAGCAAGAAACAGCTGAGATTCTCTTAGGATGTCCCATTTCCTTACCAGCAAGAAGCAGTTGTACTTCTCGACCTGACTGTTTAACCTAAATGTAAACACGATTAAGAGAAACAGTAGGGTCCTGGGCCTAGGAAAATGTACAATCTGCAGCCAATCCCGGTACTGTAAATGTGTGGAAAACTGTTGGGTGATCCAGACCGTTGAACTTATGAGCCCCCATCTTCAATCGAGGATGCCCAAAAACTCTCTCAGTTTTGGAGATCCCAACACTTCAATCTTTTGGCAATTTTCCTGTAGAGTGTACTGTCAGTGTTTTGCTTCTTGACTGTTTGTGCATAGGCAACCATTTGAAGCCTTAGGATGGGTATCGTCAGTTCAACAGTATCGATCACCCAACCATGAGCCCATGTTCATGAAATGGTCTGGAGCACTGGAACCAAGGAACACACATCCAAACTGAAGAACAAGTATACCATGGTTCACGAACTCGAATCGAACATCTGTTGATAACATTTAATTTTCCAAATATAATAACATATCAATATTATAGAGTCTGGGTGAGTCGAGGCTTGTCGAGGTTCATTGATTTTTTTTTTTCTGAGTTTTGTTGAGTTGAATCTTCTCCGAGTCCAGACCGAATTGTGACCAATCGAGTATTTTTTTACTCCCTCTTTTATTCTTTTTTCTAGAGGTTATTGATGAAATCTGATCAAGCCCATTTGACATAGCCAAGCTATGTACAGCCAAGCTATGTACATCCTTGCTTCAAGGATAATTTAATTGCTCACTTATAAAACAAAAGGCAGATATCCTGCAGTGCCATTTGTGCACATGCAATAATAAATTCATAGGACAGAATTTAAAGGATCTAATGAAAGAAAATAAAAATAAGATGATCTTAAGGATTTGACCTTCGATTGATTGAAGCTCGTTGTGACTGAGATCTAGCATCTGGACCCACAGCAAACGCTCAAAGAAACCAATCCGTGACAGTGATAATTTGTTAAGCCGTAGGCAGACAGTAGGTTGGGCTCTCGAGGGCTTTAGTTCTTTATAGTATGAACAGTGCTTCACCAAAGACTCCCTATTGGAAGTAACCTGCAAAATTACTCAAATGAGAGTGCGTTCATCTCATGTTAACAAGGTTTATAAGATAATATAATGGATCCATACATTATCGGTGCTCATCAAGTATGTGAACATCACAACAACAGTAAACTTTAGGGAAAAATGCATAGTTTGGTGAGTTGCCAGATCCACTTGCATGTGACACCATGGTTTGGTGATCCAGACCGTTAATCTTGATCAGGCCCCACCATGGATGGAAATGCCCAAAACCATAAAACCACTTTTTCAAAACTAAAAATAAAAATTGGAGGGATCTCTTTCTTGGGGGTATTTTAAATTATTGCATCATATATGCACAGTTATTGCATTATTACTTAAAAATTAGTGCACTGGAATTAGTTTATTAATTAAATATTTTTGTCAGACAACACCCTATACAATAGACACCTATTATGTATAGTTTTTTTTTTTTTTTTTTTCAAGAGATAACAGAGAATTTTTTAAAGCAAAGGTAAAAACAAACAACAAAAAGGCACCGAGCTAGCGCCCCAATTACATTCCAAGAAAAGCAAAATTACAACCATAAGCTTATCAACACAAGAAGCCCATTCGACAACAAGCAGCCCAGGCCTTTGGGAAATCCCTCCACCGCTTTGCTTTTATCCTTGAAGCATCTTGCATTTCTTTCTTCCCAAACAGCCCACCAAACAGCAAGTAGGGCCATTCTTCACATCCCTTTACCTTTCCCTAAACCCACTCCGTCCTTTGTAATGTTTTTGAGTTCAAAATGTTTAATCCTGGGTCTTTTAACATCTTTTGAAGTTTCACTTATGTTTCCATCAGATAGTGATACATTCCCCGGCATTTGTGTTATTATTGACAATATCGATACATGTTTCCATATCCAAATTCCCAAGTCTCTAATACATGTAATGATAACGATATTTTCAACATTGATTGTTAGCATGCATCATCTACAAGGGCGCTATGTTACAGAATGGGACATATGTGTCATTAGTTAAATTTTTTTGGGCATTTACTTCGTACTAGTAATCAGGTTTATTGTATACTTGTCATACCAATGTTTGGGTAATGGTAGTCATTCTTTCTAACACTCTTCTACGACATTTACAGATGATACGTATCCTTGCCAACAATAAGCAAAGGGAAGGAAGACATTCATTTCTGGGAGTTAGGAAACCTGGGTATAGCTAGTATTGGAGATATTTGCAAGATTGAAAAGGAGAATTTAAAATTGCATTTGCATACTTGTCTTTAAAACAGCATTTCACAACCCAGACAGGACTGGATCGCCAGATTGGACCTGAACCAACACCCAACGGCTAAATAGGTTGTCAACTGTTATTGTTTTTCTTAAAAAAGTGCAAGCTGGCTAGACAAAATTTCAAATGCACAATCTCTAATAGAAAAAGGCGCCCTAACTACAGTGTTAGCATCAGATTGGTTATAATTTACTTTATTTTATAATTTTAGATTAAGCAGATATTTTGGTGGGGTGGGTGGGGATGGGCCTGAATGGTTGGATCTACAATTGGACCAAACCACCAGAAAAACCGGTCAGCATCAAGTCTGGATTTTACAACACTCCTTAAGTGACTCAAATGAGAGTGAGGCGAGAGCTTATTAGTTTGAATATTTTCAAAGCAACATTGGCATAGAGGTTAGTCATGGAGGATGCACGCATCTACATTATTTCATGTGCAACAGAAGAAATTGAGGTCCATGGAGATCACTAAGCACCATCAATGCAATTAGAAATTTTAGGTAGTTCTATAAAGGTTGCATATGCTAAGAAGTTTTCTTGAATACATCCTAATGTATTGCAATGTGATATATGCATAACATCCTAATGTATTGCAATGTGATATATATATATCCTAATGTATTGCAATGTGATATATATATATATATATATATATATATATATATATATGTGTGTGTGTGTGTGTGTGTGTGTGTGTGTGTGTGTGTGTGTGTCGCGCGTGTGTGCGCACGCCTGCGTGTGCATATATATGCACATATGACCCAAACAGACGTATACATATACATATATGTATGTGTGTGTGTGACCTCAATGTCGAAACACACTTTTGTTGACCATTGAACTATGGGCTCGAACCCTATGATGCATAAACCGTTTGGATCATTAGAAGACAATTCAGATTCAAAGAGAGGGAGGGATGGAGTATACAAGCTGTTCTAGATATGGACCCTGGATATGGTCCCTGAATTTGTTTGTCACTTCAGGATGGGGTGTACTACCTGAAGACAAGGAGGAAAGGCTCTAAGCCGAATGTGCTAAAAGTACATGTCTCAGGAAATAGGAGGAAGCAGAAGATCTTTGTTCAAGGGCTGTTCACCCTCATGTAGTTTTTACTGGTTATTTGTTCCTAATCATGCATTCTCCCTACTCTCACAGGTCAGTGCATCATTGATGGCTCACTGAGTTTACAGAGGCTGCCACAAACTTAGAACACCCAACTTGAAATTTGCTAAACTTGAATTGAGAATATCTAAATACATACTCCAATGGTTAACTGGTAATACATACAAAAGGTTGTTGAAACATTATCTTCACCTTAATAAGATACCGATTACATGAGCCAGTTTCTTGGACTAGCCTACAAGCATGCTAATTATAAAATGGTAACTTGGAGAACCATGCCTTCGTTAATCGTTTTTCCATTGGAACAAGATCAAACTCCATGAGATATCAAAGGTTTTGTTCTAGTATCAAGGTATCATTTGGATGTACCGAAAAATTTCCATTGGTGGGAGTCCCAAGTTAAAAGCATAGGCTTGGCATTCAGGTGACACAGAAAATATGATTCCACACTAAACAGGATTCCACTTTCCATTTTTCTGCCCCAAATCATAAGATATGCACCATAAGGTCTGAAAGATAGTTGTACGTCACTCGCAATTTCGCACTAGCCTATCATCTTGACCTTTGGAACTGAGAAATTTCAAAGGACAAGATTCTGAAATTTGACAAGTAATATCGGTCAGATGATAAAAACAAGTATGCTCCAGAAAATTGTTTGAAAAGGCACAACAGTAATTTCATGAAATTCAGTATAAAACTAAGGCGTATATATAACATGACCCGGCACAGAAGCGTTTGAGAGCAGCAGAACATGCATCCAGATCGCATACAAGTTGGAAATTGTTCTAAAACAAGTATGATATTAGGAGAATAATAATGCAAATGAGAAAGAGAGAAGTACTTGCTCCATTAGGACTAAGCTATGTTCGTCCTTGTAAAAACAGGCATGTACAGGATCCAACTTCATCAAGTCATTAAAGAGTTGTAAAACCTCTTCTGAATGGATCCTCTTTTGCATGCGTAACGTACCAAGTGACATCAATGCATCACGAGCCATTAACAACCGCGCTAGTGTGAGCTTCGCTATTTTGCTACAAAGATGAAACGGATGTAATATAATAAGCCATAATGGAGAAATATAGATTTTTCAAATTTATTTTCAACTTAATCAAAATAAATCAAATGATAGAAGCAGACTAACCAGTTTATTTCTGACAACAATAACCGGAAAAGAGCTATCTCATTTGCTAAGGTGTCTATGTGCCACTTAGAAACGGATGGTTCGTGGTCTTCGCTGATCCTTAGTTGATCCAATGAAAGTGCAGTGGGACTTAAATCCTGAAGAAGGGTTTCATCGGTATAAAAATTGTCTTTCCAGATGACCATCTCTGCAACTGATTTTCTTTCAGCCTGGTCTGGATCAGTAGACTGTAAGTTCAGATTAAATCCAAACCGAGAAGAATAGTTGTAGTTGGACCCATTTGAGGAAATGATACCCTGAGAATGTCCAAGGCTAACCTCAACTGGATAAGCTTTCAAAGCATGGTGATTTACATCAGGAAGTTTCAGATATGTCACCCAAGCATGCGCTCTTCCTGAGTTGTTTATCGAAAGTGGCCTCCAAATAAGATCTTCATTCTTATCAAACATGGATTCAACAATTACAGTGGACAAACTTACACCTTCAACAGCTTGGTTGAAATATAGTATGAGCGGTATGCATCCTGTAGGCAAAACATACTCTGAAAGGGAACTGGTGAATGGAGAAGTTAAATGGGCATCCATGTTCCCATTAGTAGATAAAATCAGTTCTGAACCATCAATGGGCCAGGAAGAAATCAGCAGCGGAGCATCTTGATTGACTGTTTGATCCAAAAGCCAAAGATGATAAAACCACCCACTCTGATCATCTGGGTCCGTAAAAAGTGCTTGGTGTATGAGCTCATACTCATCTGTTAAGACCTTTTCCCTCGGAACAAATCCTTGAGCCTTTTTCTTGAGCAGGTGAGACAGAAGTAAACTAGTACAGATGTACCCTTTGTTAGATATGTTTCAAAACAAATATTAAATGAAGTGAACATCAGTCAAAGAGATAAAACATGCATCCTGAGTCCAAACTTCAAAACAAAGAGATACACCAAAAGGTTCAAGTTACAGTGAAGACAGAATATAACAGATACATTCATGGGAAGTGAATTGTTGTCAGCATCAACTTGACTGAAAAATAAATGGACCCTTTCCAAATTGGGTTTAGTATAATTGCATAAGTTGAAATGATGGGTGTATTTATCAATCAAATTAACTCCCATACAGAGAACACATTTTCTGTCGCCAAGGCTGCTGTATAAATTGATTAAGCATGGTAACAATTTACGGCCAGCACATGATGTGCATTTACATCCCAGCATTGGAGCAGGTACTGGATAAGCTGTCAAGGGAAAAAAGAAGAGAAAAAAAAACCACATGTATCATCCATATCACCACTCTGTATCAGTAATAGTGTAATACATATAGAAAATCAATCTAATTGTTAAAGTCAAAGTCTTATATATGAGTTGGGCGATTCACATCCTTTATAACACATTTTAAAATCATCTCCAACCATCCTGAAATATTTTAACCAAATTACAAGCTGATTAAAATCATCCTCATCTTAGCTTTTTCGCCAGGTAATTTGAGGGTATCTTTCAAATGGTAGATTGGATAAATGTTCAATGATTGCCTGCCCAACAAACATCAACCTTCCTCTTTCACTCAGGCACTTGAAACCAGCCATGGGAAGGGCTTATATTGACACCACTCACATAGCAACAAGGTCCCACCCAGTATGGACCGCTGACCTGACTGTTGCATGCACACCCTAAAAGGAGAGAAACAAAATTAGGCTCATGGAGGAGCAATTGCCAGGTGAACCAAAGTTGGTTGACACGTATCAAGAAGCCCACCAGTAGACGATTACCAACACAAATCACAAGTCATCATGGTCCAGCACCACAACAGACCTTAGCACAACTATAGAGCGCTACCGGTGTTGTCATATGGATCGCATAAGCGCTTATGCCATAGCATATGCCATTTTGAACTAGTTGACCACATACACCATGGTGGTATATGTGGTTATTGTACCGTTGGGGCTTATGCGGAGTATGCGACCGCATAAGTCATAGCCATGCAGTTATACCATCGTGTACACAGTACGTGATAGCATAAGGAACTCTTTTGCACAGCCCCCCCCCCCCTCTCTCTCTCTCTCTTTCACAACTCTCTCTCTCTCTCTCTCTCATTCTAATACTCTCATTTCCCAATCCCTCCAGTCTCTTATCTGTCTTACTCTCTCTCACACTATTACTCTCATATTCTCTTAAAATGACATCAATAAAATGTGTTGTTTTTCACATTTTTTAGTATATGAATTCATTTGAGTAGTTGTTAATTGACTTGAGAGTCTTTCTTTTTTTCTTTTTTTGAGGTAACAAGAATTTATTAAGAGAACTGTAAAAGCGGAAAATAATACAAGACTATACTAGTTGAGAGAGAAAAAGGAGAGATCAATAGACTTAGTTGCTTGAACATAAGGGGCCTATTCAGAAACCACGTATATTTGATGAGGACATCGTGCACACACACGGCCGCACACCACCACCCATACGCACGTACGTACGCAGAAGTAGGATCCCATTATCGATCTGGCTCAATGACGACGTTCAGGGAGGGCCTCCTAGCTAGAAGACAAGTTTTGGTTCAGAAAAGTGGGCCTCAATAATCAAGAAAAGCCTATCATGGAATCTCATGATCATGGCCCACTCGTCGGATTGATTTCATTTTTTAGGTTTTGCTTATTGTTATTATTTAGAACATTGTGAATGCATTAGATTTCTGTGTTTGGTTTTTATTTTAGTTTACTTTATCGCCAAGTAATAGGTTACGCACATGGTGCGAGTTTTTGGGGTAAAGGGTTTTTCCAATAAATAGGCACCTCTTGTAGTTCTTTTATTCATTGAAGTTTAATAAAAGTTTCATGTTTTATTTTTTTGCTCTCTTCGTGAGTTGTGGAAGAATTCAAAAGTGGGTGCGAAGCCCTCCCTTTTCGAAGGGCTAACTACCGTGGTGTGAAGCCATATCGACCCCGATTCATCCTCATCTTCCATCATCTCTTTTCTTCTATCTTCCATCACCATTCATACTTCACGTTCGTCCTTGCTTGCATCAAGTTTCCTTTCATTACAGCAGGTTCTCAGATTTCGGCCCACAGGGGGGCTGAAACTTCGACGGAGCATCACGCCCAAATCAGAGTTCGGATCGACGTCAAAATCGGGGGTTTTGCAGCCCAGGCCTGGCCGACCAAAGCCTAGGAGTCTTTTTCAGGATTCTCTCCCCCCTCACACGTGTGGCCAGCCTCAGGCGCACGTGCGCCCGCACCTAGCCCGCTGTCCACACGCCGGGATCATCTCGGGTTTAAGTTTTTTCTATTTTCCTCTTTTTTTAATATATAATTGCATAACCCTATACCTAGATTACATTATCCCTCACTGATTTGCTCTTTTACTCACCCTAGGGTTCCTTGAATTGGGATTAGGGAATCCCTTGGATTAGGGACTGATTTTTATGCATGAGTGGTTGATTTTATTTCCCTTTGACATCGTTTGGCTTATAATTTTTATTGGTCATTTCAAAGTGTTGGCTTGGACTCGCATAGATTCCCCTTCTTAATTGAATATTTGGATTTTCATGTGGGATGTGGAATTTGTGTGATTGTTTCTGAATTGGTAGGATCTAAGCCTGAAATCTTGCATGTCATATTTAATTTTCCATGTCCTGCATCAATATCACTAGAGAAATAACCTTCACAACGTATGCTTTTTTGTCTTGAAAATGCAAATTGCTCTAATCCTTCCAAATGAACCAGAAAATGCCCATCGAAGTCAACCTCCAAATAGCTTTTTGAGCCTTGATATAGTCTAATAGTCTAATAAATTGGGATATGCGATTAAGCCATTGCATAAACAGATAACCGCTGATTATACCATTCCACAAACAGATAACCCTTGATTATACCATTCCACAAACACACAACCCCCTTGGGTCGCATTGGATTGCTTATAACATTTGACAACATTGCTACCCATAAAAGGGAATTTGCAAATAGTTGACATCTAGAGAATGAAGTACCAAATGAGCCTACTAAGCAAACATGCACTGCCATCATATTGAAAGTGAAAAGGGCATGCTTACATACTTGGCAATGGGGAAAAGAGATCCCAATGATCCATGTTTACAAAACACTACTTATGGATACATGTTAGCGTTGTGTCCTGAAAACCAATGTTTATGTCATGGTTAGTGTTTAAATTATCGGCGACAATATCGAATTGTCGCCGATAATATCTCAGATGTCAGGCTCATTGGTGGACAATGGCATCAAAACCCATTTACTCAAATCGCTGCCAGATATCGTCGATAATGTCGTCGATATTTTCGAAATATCGCCGATATTTTCGAAGGGTGGGAACTATAGCCAACAAGAGATGTTTTCGGCGATAAAATTGTCGACATCAAAAACAAAAAACGCAAGAAAATACCTGTTTTTCGCCCAGATCTGGTTGAAAACACGATTTTCAAGAGCTTGTCCAATGGTTGAGTGCGGAGCCATTTTGGACCTAAGATTCAACCCAAAAATCGGCTTTTCCATCGAAAATCCTCGTGACTTCTCAAGAAAAAATCGGATAGGGGCTATGAAAATCTCAAGATTTTGTTGGAAAATAAAGGTTTTTTTTTTTTGAATTTTGGGATGAGGGAAAGGGATTTTCGGGTTGAAAATCCAGAGATTTTGGTGGGAAGGAGAGGATTTTCGGGGGTTTTTACGGAAATTGGGGATGGGTCAATGGGATTTCGTTTTGAAAGGGGGTTTGGGTTTTGACGGTGCAGGTCGGTGCTCCGTGGGCCCCACCATGATGCATTTGTTGTATCCATTTTGTCCATTAATTTTTAAATATAATCTTAGAGGTTGATACAAAAATATAGGTAGATGTAAAACTCAGTTGGACCACACCACGGGAAAATAATAGACATTAAATGTCCACCATTTAAAACCTCTTGGGGCCCACTGTAATGTTTATTTGATATCCAAGTTGTTGATTAGGTCTTAAATACCTGGGTGAAGGGAAAAAAGAAATATCAGCTTGATCCAAAACTTTCGTAACCCGCAAGAAGTTTTTAATGGTAGACCGTATACGTTCAATCAACATTGTGTGGTCCACTTGATTTTTGATCCATCTCATTTTTGGATCATTATCATAAAATGATCTAGAAAAATGGTGATGGAATGGATTAAACATATGCATCATGTTGGGACCACAGAGCATAGACAAAGTGGCTTTTTAAATCGGTTTGCATACTTGAGCTACCATATGCTTTTATGGTAGTGAGTCGATTCATTTGGGCCCACTATTAATGTATGTGATTTATCCACACCTTCTATCCATTTTTTCTGTTAATTTTAGTGGTTGATCCCAAAATTTAAGTAAATCCAAAGCTCAAATGGACCATACCATTGGAAACAGTAAGCAATCCGCTTCCTACCAGAACCGGATTGGCTGGTGGACCTCACACCAGCTATATATCCGATGTATTGACGTCAACGAGTTATGTGGATCTGATCATGCAATGTGTGTTATATCCAAACCGTCCATCCATTTGGCGTGCTCGTCTTAAGGCTTGAGATGAAAAATAAGATAGATCTAACTATCAAATAGACCACACTGAAAAAGAAAAAGCAGTGAGAGATTAAATGTCTACCATTGAAACCCTTTTTGGGGTCACAGAAGTTTTGGATCAATATGAAATTTGTTTTTCCTCTTCATTCTGGACTTTGTGATCTTATGGACAGATTGGATGGCAAATAAACGTTATGGGAGGCCCTATGAAGATGATCTTTGAATATGATTCATTTTTTGGATAATGCTCTAAAATGATCTATAAAAATAGATGAATGGTATAGATATAATAAATACATCACTGTAGGCCCATGTAACTTTGATCTACTTTGAACCGTCCGTCATAAAGAGGAGCGTCGGTGCTTTCGTCTTCGCACGACACACCGTGTGGTACACCAAGAGTAATCCGCTTTCACTCACCTCAGACAACCATGATGCATGTGTTATATCCATACCATCCATCCATTTGGAGAGAGAGTTTTATGACATGAGAAAAATAACAAGACAGATATAAGGCTTAAGTGGACCCCATCGTAGAAAACAATGGAGACAGTGACATCCATCGTTCAAAACTTCTTAAGGGCCACAAAAGTTTCCAATCAAGCTTATATTTTTGTTTTCACTTCATCTATCTCTATGTTAACTTGTGAATAGGCTGGATCTAAAAAATACATCATGGTGAGCCCTATAAATGTTTCAACTGAATAGGTTGGATCTAAAAAATACATCATGGTGGGCCCTATAAATGTTTCAACAATGGGTTGATGATCCCACTTTTTCACATGGTGGGTCCATGAACTTTAGATTTATCTCATTATTCTTGTAAGTTTGCATTTGTATTATATAAACTCATTTTGAATACTATTTCAGTGATTTCTTACGACAACGCATGCCTTTTGGCCCCCATTAAATGGAAACTTATTATTTAATGCATTTTTTTTGCAATTTCTTCAATCCTGAATATGTAAATATGTGTATTTAGGCATGTCCTGAAGTTTCACTGAAAAATTTCACCATTTTCTCCATGTTTCCCCACCCACCAAATTAACTCCTAGGGACACCTATCATATATGATATTATCGGCGATAACGATATTATATCTTTATCTCCGGCCAGTGAAACTTGTAGCAATACCGATAACTCGAACACTGGTCATGGTCATGGACCTCGGTTTCAACCAAGGTATTCAAAATCGGTTACGTAACGGCCATAACGGCTATTACGTAATGGTAATGGTCATGACCATTACATCTTACGAGGTCGAGACGGCCTTTACAAAAAAAACAAGATGTAAAGGCCCTGTAGCGGTCCTGTAACAGTTTTTTCAAAAAAAAAAAAGAAGGTTGTAATGGCTGATACGGGGGCCATAATGGCCATTACGGCCCATATCATAACGGTAACGGTGGTGCCCGTTACGGCCACCGTTTCCATTTGGAACACTTTAGTTTCAACTTTCAACTCGTTAATTATAATCAACTAGTTGATTCAAATCAACCTATGTACCAGAGTATTAGATAGTGCTTGATTTTAATAAACCTATATAATAGTCTATTATATTGCGCCTATAGAAGTTATGTGCTCTCATTGCTGATCCAAGCTTGGATAAGGAGAAGGGTTGAATTAGGTTCGTAGCAGGCATCGAACTTATGCCATAACTTCCATCATAAATCGGAAAAAATATGACATTTCAAAGTCATGCTAGGGAACAGGTCTAGCCCTTTATAAAGTGGATTGGAGGAACATGATCATTTAACTGGCCACAATTAATTGGGATACGACTTAGATGATGATGGCGATGGACCTCGGTTTGATCATGCGATTCATTCATCTGCCTTATTAATGCATGTCAAACTTTAATAACATACGTAAAATCTATGTGAGTTAAAAAGAGGGATTCCTCAGGCTGTCCTTGGGAACTTGATATTGGACATGACAGCCATGGGCCAAGAGAGAGTTGTGGCCATGGATCTCAGTACCCTGTTTGATCATGACCATATAGCTAGTTTTAGGATAAACTTGTGGTCATCTTAGGTGAGGGGACTGATCACGAGTCGGGATGGAAGATCTCTACCATCGGGCGCAACAACAAGTCGGTGCCTTTGCCCTACCTTACATGGCAATGTGAGTATTCATGTATATGAGATCTTGTTATCAGCCTTGTTGGATACTTACATTTGCAAATTGCTTCAAGTCTCTAAGATAGGAGGCCCATCACGCCTGGTCTAGATCAACTTGTGGATGTACTAGATTTCACTAATCCTTAAACCTAACGACGTGCAGAGTTGAAGGTCTTGGCGTGATACGCTTTGGCTCACTTTACGAGGTTATATTGGTGGACAATATGTGAGTGTGGCCAGGTGCATGCATCAAGGTCCAGTTGAGGCGCACATCATCCAACAAAGATACTTGTTTACTCGGGATATGATTAGTGGACTAATCTTGTAGTTCAGATTGTCCATCAAGTGTTTTCTAAATAGCCAGTGCAATCAAAAGTTTTCTAATGGTTAACTGAAGTTTTTCAACTGTTGAACTTTAGTTTTAACTACTTATTTCCTTTAAATCACTCTTAATGAACATCCAATGGTTAAGATTTGTTGATCCATCCCATGGACCTACATGGTATATTTGGCCAAGGATGGTGACCATGTGAGTAGAGGGATTTGGTCAATTCGGATACATGGATAGGGAAGATTGTAAAGTTTGGATGTGGTAGGGCAATACCAAAGCTTGTAGGGTAGTTAAGCACCATAACTAGGGGTGACAATGGGCCAGGCTGCTCAGCCCAGCTTTGGTGACCCAACTCTAAAGGGTTAAGGCTTGAGCCACTAAACTTGACCCAAGGGTCGGGCTAGGGCTTGAAATTTAGGCCCAGTGTTCAAGCTAGGTTGGGACAAGGCCAATGATGAACAACCCAGCTCGACTTGATCCATTTCCTGGATGTATACTATATAGTGCATAGGTATTAGTATTAGTAATGTAGGCTAATGTATATAGTAATATGAAGAACTTTGATACTCAAGTATTGTGATGGATGATACATACATACTTATAAACTGCCCAAATTCTGGAGCCCACTTTAAATGGTGAACAATATATCAATGCACGTATTTAAGTCCATATATGTGGTGGATAATTGGGTGGGGCATATGCTTGGTTGATGAATAATCTTCTTCGCATTGAAAAACTTTGATTCTCTAAAAGAGCATAACAGGTCATAAACATGCACTAACCAATTATAAACTAATTGTACACTAGCATACATGTAGCTTTTTTTTAATTTATAGGGTGGCCCTGGCCTGACTCAGCCCTCTAGGGCGAAGGCTATGGTTGGAGCCTCTTTAGCCCATTTGGGCAAAGGCAGACAAAGGTGAGAGCTTAGGGCTTTAAGGTTGGGCTGGCCTAGCCCATTGCCACCCCTAACCATAAGGGCTCCTTTGAAAGCTTGTATTTGGAATACATTGAAATCTAAATTACAATTACATTGGAATCAAGGTGATTTTGAATCCTCAGTTGTGTTTGGCAGCTTGTAATTGGAATGCACTAAAATCCAAGCCTTCCATTTGGGAGCTTGTATTTGGAATGCATTGGAATTCTTTAATATATTCACTAGACCTGAATTTGATTAACTAAATCAGCTTTAATATCCGAATTAGTATACAGATGTATTTGACAAAATGATTGTAACAAGCCTATAGAAATATATACTTTGGCTAAAAATGAGGAAATTTCGAGCCTCAGGTGGGCCACAAACATAAGAATCACAAACGAGCAACTCACCAATGCTTTTTAACTGTCCATTTAGATGACCAATATTTGGACAATTCAAATCATTCTATTGATGCGATTTTAGTGTTGTAGTCGATAAATTGTTTATGGGTATCATCAACGTGCGATGTGTACAACGTATTAGTAGCCTAGTGACACCTTTATTACACGTGTGACTCTCTTGCCTTTGAAAAGGGAGCTGAAAAATATATTTCATTGTAATCACGCCTAAACCACAACAAAAATGTGAGATTTCAAAGCACACCAAAACTATGTATTTCAAATACCTTTGATTCCACAACGCCAAATGATAGATTTATGGCAAAATCCTCTCAAATCACCTCAAATAAAACTCAAGAGTCAAATCCCCATTTCTTCCACTCATCTTGAATTCTATGGGCAACATCCTTCTCAACCTCTCCACTCTCATGAGTTATTGACCTAAGATATTGACAAAAGTAATTTGGGATACTTCTTGACCAGCGATCTTAACTAGTTCCTTGTTTCCACTCCTATTACTACAATTGCATTCCATATACTTTTTTTTTTAAAATCGGTACTCCATATACTTTGCTTTAATCCCACTAATTTTAAATCCTTTAGATTCTAAACCATCCATCCAAAAATCCATCTTTGTATTTAAGCCCTCACTCGTCTTGTCGATCAAAACTATATACTCTACAAACAACATACACCATGGGATCTCCTCCTAGCGTTAACTTGTTCATAACCAATGCAAAAAGGTAACCACTCAATACCAACCCTTAGTGCATATCTACAGTAATTGGGAACTCACTTGTCTAACTACTAATGGTCTTCACATTTGTTTCCACTCCCTCATACAAATTCTTCCAATATACATACTCCTGTAACTCCATTATTTCCCAACACCCACCAAATTAACTCCCTAGGGACACCTATCATATATGCTTTCTCTAAGTCAATAAAGATTGTGTCGAGATCCTTCTTCATCTCCCTATAGTTTTCCGTCAATTATCTATAAGTATGAAAATGGCTTTGGTGCTCGACCTTCCTGGCATGAAACCAAACTGATTTTCTGATACATTTGTTGCTTAATCACTCTCTCCCAAAGTTTCATAGTATGGCTCACAAACTTAATACTATGATAGTTATAATTTATGATAAGACCATAGCTAATAAATTAAATGAGAAAGATCAATGTTGCCACACCTCCGATTATGCCACGCAGAATAATTGCTGAAATTGGCATTTATTTTTTCAGTAGTGAACTTCAACTCCTCCTCTTCCGACACATTCTTCAATGCTGCAACGAATCTAAAATCCACGAAAGATAAGCAAAATAACTCATTGCGTTTGGTTTTGCAAAACTCAAACAAAATTGAAACCTTAGAATCCCACCTCCGGTAATTCCATCCATGGAAATTCCGGGAATCAGCTTTTAGGAACTGATCGAGAAGCTTGGATTCCTTTTCAATTGAAGAAAAGCCCTTGTTTAGGACCCATTTACGATGGTGCCATGCTCCGTATGACTTGAAATTCCGCCTCAATGCACTCTCCACCTACACAATTTATAAGAAGAATAATAACAAAATAAGAGGAAAGATACAATGCCCAGGCACCTATATTACTGGAATTTTCATTTGCATCAGTAAAATCCATGCTGATGATCCGGACAGTTCATCTGGTGGACCCAACAGTGGACAGGCAATGCTGACAAGCACTGCCCGACAGGACAATCCTAGCCATGCAACTACTGACCTGCAAATGGACAGTTAAAACAATAACACAGTCAATGATCCATATGCACTGAGAAAAGTCGACTGATCGGATGGCTGGGGTTATTTGATTGACGAAATTTTATGTCATATTGCCATTCATGGTGGGGCCGATAAGATGTACGGGTTAGATCGCCGGAAGATGGGACACATCAGGAATGAATGCTCGCCAAATTAAGAAAACAAGCATGCGATGTTTACATGAACAGTTTCCATATATCAGTTTACCTACTTCTGTCTTTACAGTTTCCAAAGGGGTGTGTGTATCAAAAGTAGGGATGCAAATATCATTTCCAGAAAAAAGAAAGGATTTTTACGGGATTGGATCATACGACTCTGAGCTCTTCATCGAGAAGGGCTTTGATGGAATCGGGATCGGTTTCTGACCGTAGATTGTTTTCAACGGCGAGTCTCCGGTAGTTCCAAGCAGTGTAGATTTCCGGATTGATATCTAGAAGCTTCGAGCTGATCTCTAGGGCTTCTTTGTCATAACTGCAGAAAGATCAAAGAAACCAAAAAACCCTAATTTCAGTAACAGAGGTTTTTCTCAGAGAGAGAGAGAGAGAGAGAGAGAGAGAGAGAGAGAGAGACATTCTGTTATGGTGTATGTGAAGGAGTTGATTCTGGAGGGTGCGCAGTTTAGCAGCTTTGGCGAGGGAAGCTGCTTCATCCTCGGGTTTGAGGGGTTTACGCGGCCGGCCGTGCATCTCTCTCTTCCCTCCCTCTCTCTCTCTCTCCGGATCTGTTGTAGGAGGCGAGGGACGCGAGTTTCCTGCAACGGGTGTTGTATGGACCTCGCTACTTGACGGTGATCTGTGGGCCCCACAATGATGTATTTGTTTTATCCACGCCGTCCATCCATTTTGGATCATCCCCTAAACTAATCTGACAAAATGGATGGACGGCGTGGATAAATCACATGCATAATGGTAGGGCGCACAGAGCACCATCCAGCAGCGAGTCGCTGCCATCAGTGTCAGTATGCAATCCACGTCCCTTATGGGCTCGCCAGTTATGTCCGTGCCGCATCCGGTCCGTCCATCAATTGCAGCAGCTAATGTTAGGACTTTAGGTCAAAGATCAGGCAGATCCAAAACTTAAGTGGGCCACATCCCAATAAACAGTGGGGATGGGACGCCCACCATTGAGACCTTCCTGGGACCCGCCAAGATGTTTATTTTCGATGAAGGGAAAGCATGATAAAATATCTTCCTCGTCCAAAAAATTAGTGGCCGTAAGGAAGGTTTCAACGGTGGGTCCATATCCCCACCGGTTCCTGTTGTGTGGCCACCTTAGTTTTAGATTTGTTTGATTCATAGGCCCACTTTCTAATATGAGACGATGTGGCTGATGGATGGAGTGGATGACACATGAGCATGATGGGTGAGTGACTACCATGGATGGGATTAGAACTGGGCATCGAGTCGAGTTTGAGAGATGAGGGAGGGATAGACTGAAAGAGTGGAGAAGAGTGAAAGGAGGAGGAAGGTGATGGTGATGGTGGTTGGTGGCTATGGGGCTAAGATGAGGAGGATGAGGGAGGGAGAGAGAGAAGTTGAGCTTGGAAGATGAGTAGGACAAGAGAGGGGGGGAGAGATTTTGGGATCGGGTCGAAATAGGTTGCAGCAAGTACGGTCAGCGAGTCGGGTTTCAGATCAAGCCGGGTCTAACCAGATCAAGTTTCAAATCAAGTTACTAGGTAACTCGAACTGAACTCAATTTGAGTTCGGATTGGGTGAAGCCTACTCAATTCAAACCGACTCACCCATACAATTCAGGTCAAGCCAGATCTAAACGAGTCAGATGAGTCGAGTTAGCCAAATCGAGTCATCCCGTGCCCGCCTCTAGATGGGATCCGGTCTATTTGGGGACGGTCGAATTACTGCCCAGGTGAAGTTCTAGTGAGCCAGTTCGTTCCATGATCCAAGCCGTTGATAGAGTGGGCCTCGCTTTAGATATGTCATCCAAGAAAAATTCGTCGGCGTGGAAAGCCCTATATATCGAATGCATGGCCTTTCTTTTGGTTGAAACGAAACCGGTATTTTTCCTCTCGACTGAAAACTATTGAAGAGGCAAGATCTTTCCAATCCTGGAGAAATTTTCAAGCATAGCCATCCAAGGCAACATCCATCGTATCAACGGTTTGGATCACTGAATAGTGGACCTCACTTGTACGGATTTAAGGCACCCTACAAACATTTGATTGAGCCTGTATAATTAATACCTATTGCGTGAAGCTGCAGAGTATTTGAAGGCGCTTCGACCGCTTGCCTGCGCTCTCAAGCCCGAACATGTGGGCCCATAGTTTGTTGTTTTAAGGAGATTGGAAGATCCCAACCGTTCAATGGGTGGCCCAGAAATAGTCGATTAACGAAACCAAAATACAACCATGGTTTACTTTCAAGTCAATCAGTCAAAGGTGGGCCTATCATATCCAGAGGCCTTATCAATCAATCGTCCGTCCCAGATGAACTGGGCCCCACATGAATGGGATTGGAATCGGAAACGGATTGGCTACTCCCCCTGACACCACCCCATGGCTGATGGCCGGTGCTCCGTGGGCCCCACCATGATGTATATTTCATCCATTACGTTCATCCATTTTTAAAGATCATTTTAGGTATTTTTTCAAAAAATGAGAGGTAGATAAATCTCGGGTGCACCACACCACATGAAAACAATAGTGATTGGATATCCATCATTAAAATCCTCCTAAGGCCCACTGTACTGTTTATTTGACATCCAATCTGTTTATTAGGTCATACAGGCCCAGATGTAGGGGAAAAACAAAAATCAACTCGATCCAAAACTTTTATGGCCCCCAAAATATTTTTAATGGTTGACGCTCATTCAACACTGTTTCCTGTAATGTGGTACATTTCAGATTGGGATATAGCTCATTTTTTGTCTCATGCCATAAAATGATCTTTAAAAATAGATGGACGGCATGGATGAAACAAATACATCACGGTGGGTCCCACAGAGCACCGACCACCAGCCATTGGCTAGTGTAAGAAGGAGCCATTTAGGCTCCCATGGGATTGGATTGTATTAGGTGGATGACAAGTAATGAATCCGTCATGGATTGGTCCCATGAGATTGATATATTCCAATTCACCACCGGTATGTTTGGCCGAGCAATCCCCATTACCCCTAACCATATGTCCCAAGCAAAACATGATGGGATTAGGAAGGATCGTCAATGGTAATGATGGGATGTCTGGCCTCACAACGTTGATTGCCGGCAATCCGTTCCCATTGGAATCACCTTTAGAACCTTCACTAACATACATCTCATACGTACGGGCTTTCCTGACCGTACATCACCTTGGTGACCTCATTTAACCGACATTTGATATGATCATCCATCGCGACCGTCTGATGCATCTTTTGCCCCTCGGATAACACCTACTTCAAAATTCAAACTGATCAGATACCCCTAAGCTTTAAGATCAATGAAACTTTCGTGGGCCATTATTGAGCGTCCAAAAGCTGGGCGATCCATCAAGCAGTTAGGATAAGCCAACTGTAATTCCACTGCACGAGCCATCCAACGGATGGACAATCAATTGTACGGTAAATATTGGATTAATGCCTTGCCTCATGGATGACCCGTATTTCAAACATGGCATCAATTGAATGGAGGCAGATTTCCTGGCACATGAAGTTCCAAATCCACTCCGTCCATCAATTTTGCAAGACCACAACAGGACAGGACTCCAAAAAACAAGCATATCCAAAACTCCTATGGACCACAACACATGAAACAACATTTATTAGAAATATGGCTATGAAGGCAATGATTATGGCAGGGGACATGCGAAACCTAAATTAGGCTAATCCGTTATATTAGAAATACAACTTGAGTTGAGATTTGTTGCTTACCCAATTCAATGGCCGTCGGTATATTTTGGTGATTTATGAGATTATGTATCTTATCAAAATGCATCCGATTATTGTATCCTGGCAGCAAACGCAGGGTATGCTAAAGGGTCCTTATTTGAATGAAAATTTGTTTTCTAAAATATCGTCGACCCAATCCTTGATTGGTGTAATCTTCAATTAGAGTTTGCGATATCTATCATTTCTCTATCTACGACGGGATTCTCTCTGAATATCTTGCTTCTTAGGTTGGGGTTGATTTGAAGAGCTCGACATGAAAGTCCTATTGTTGAGCTTTGCTCTTGAGTAGTTCAACTCGGTGTTGGCCCTTCAAGGTTGACTCACCTCACAGTTGAGGCATCGATAATGTTGGAGGCCTTGCACAAAACCTTAGGATCTAGCCCTCCAGAACAAACAGAATTATGGATAATGAAGCAATGAAAATAGTCAATGCATCAATCACACACCACACGAGATTTTTACGTGGAAAACCCTTAAAGAGGTAAAAACCACGGGACCTCGTCTAGATCAACAATCCACTATGAGGTAGAACGTTACAAACTTCTTCACTCACGCAAGAGTGGATAAACAATAAGAGAAACAAATAAAATGGAGAGATCTCACCGATTACGAGGACATAGAAGCGTTGAAATATAGATTGCACGGTAGATAACCTCCACGAGCAGGACCTCCCTCCTATAAGCTTCCTCTCTCTCTCTCTCTCTCTCTCTCTCTCTCACCTTTGATGGCCCTAAACCTTTTAGCAAATCCCTTGTAAAGCTTTAGGAAACTCTCTTGTCGTCCCTTGAAAGCCCTAGGAACTTATATTTAAAGTTTTAAGAAACTTTTTTCCGCATCCCAGTTGCGAAAGAACTTGCAACACGAAATCCGTGCAAAATCGTGGAACGAATCTGCGTAACCTCGATTGGTCGAACCCAGTCCACGACCAGTCAAGAGCTACCTACAACCGGTCGAGCACCTCCTTCGATTGGTCGAGCACCCTGGAGAAAAATAGTCCACAGTCGCTGGACTTTGAGTCGTGCTACGACTCGACTTCACAACTGGTCGACCACCAGCCTTCGACCGGTCAAGCAGGGCTCATGACCGCGCGACAACGGGTCGAAAAACCCATCAGATAGCTTAAGGAGTTCGTCAAATAATCCTTAATCAAATCAATTCTTATACACCATTCATGATCAATCATATGTTTTGTATAACAAGTTAGTTTAGTTTTTTTTACATGACGATGCTAATGGTTTGGAGAGCATATAAATATCATAGTAAATTCTAGTAAGATTTCAACCGTGGATATTTCCAATCCCACTATTTCTTGTGGCATGGTCTGCTAGAGTTTTAAATCTCTCTAAATTTCGAACTCAATAAAAGTGGTATTTGTGACAAGCATCTTGTGGGCCCACGTAGCTTTTGACTATGGGATTACAAGACACGGGCCTAGTTCCTCCACAGGTTCATGTGTAATGAGCTTATCCAAGGCACGTGTAGTATTAAACTTGTCCATTAAGGTTCAAATTACTATTAGTGTTGGGCACAATAAAAAACATACCTATCTAACTATCATGCGGATTACTGCATGTTTTAGATGTTCTCTTTATGGTTGTCAATTATTTTCTATAGTATAACTCATTAAATAATTAAGTATGTTTGATTTGCAGCCCGATTATCATAACATAAAAATAGTATAATAGATATCACACAACCAACAATATATAAATAAATAAATAGATAAATAGACATATGTAAGACCCATTTAAATAACTTCTTGCGCTAAGTAACTTAAGGATTAAGCATACTTGTTGACAAAGACTTGCCCAAAGCCCAAACTTTGTAAGACAGATTTTTGAAATCAACCAATCAAAGAAGTGTCCCATGTGATGAATGGTCCGGATTGTAACGTGTGGACAAACCATAAAAATTAGTATAAAATGTTTGCATGTAATTTGGTCTCAATTTTTAAAATACACTTATAATTTTGATATAAAATGAAATAGTGAAAAAACAGGTTCACACAGCTCGATCCTACGAGGTAGACTTCATATATAAGTACCATTTCCATATATATATATATATATATATATATATATATATATATATATATATATATATATATATATATATATATATATATATATATATATATATATAGAGTAATACCACTCTTAGCGAACTATCCTGCAGGCCACCTTAGTGCAGTCCAATTCCCACCGCAAAGTGGAAATCGGACTGCGTATTGAGCAAACTTTGTTGGGCCCACTGTGAATGGATGTGGTCTATCCATGCCGTCCATCCATTTCTCAAGTGCATCTTAATGATTGAGACCAAAATTGAATTATTTCCAATGCTCAAGTGGACCCCACCATAGAAAAAAGTAGAAAGATTGATGCCCATCGTTGAAACCTTTCTAAGGCCCACCATGGTTTTTTTTTTTTTTTCCCTTCGAAATCCAACCTGTTCAAAAGTTAACAAAGTCATTAAAGAAGGGAAAGTAGAAATATATGCTTGATTGAAAACTTTTTTAGCCTTTTAGAAGATTTTAACGGTAGCGTCACTCTTCCCACTATTTTCTGTGGTGGGGTCCACTTGAGCATTGGATGTGACTAATTCTTTGGATATTACCCTAAAATGATCTCTCCAGATGGATTGACGGTGTAGATAGAAAACATATATTATACTAGGCCACAAAATTTGGTGACGTTACTTCTCAACATGTCATTAGCCCATCCGCGCCCAAGTCTCTTACGGGAAGCAGATTGCCTACTGACTGAGTAAACTCTGTGGGCCAGCCGTGATCTATATATTCCATCCACTCCTTACATCCATTTTAACCGATAATTTGAAGGCTTATGCCCAAAAATGAAGTATATCCAAAGCTCAGGTAGGCCACACCACAGGAAGTGGTGTGAATTGAATGTAACCATTGAAAATTTTCTTGGGGTCCACAAGTTTTTGATCAATCTGATATTTGTGTTTTCCTTTCATCAATATCTTTGTGATCTTATGAACATGTCGGATGACAAATAAACATCACTGTAGACCCTGGAAAGGTTTCAACAGTGGAAATTATTATTCCCAATGTTTCTTGTTCTATGGTCTACTTGAGCATTGAAAATGATTCAATTTTGGTCTAACCATTAAAATGCACTTAAAATGGATGGACGGCATGGATAGACCACATCCATTCACGGTCGGCCCAGCAGAGTTTGCTCAGTTTTCCTCATTGCGTCGGAATTTTCGAGAACGGTACTCGTAACTAGAGTCAATACACCCAGTCGAGTATCGCCTCACTCATACTATCTTAACGCCCGAGTGCTTTCGCTCGTACTCGACTTACTCACCCAACGAAACTTTGCGGGGTCCTGCTGTTCTACTCGCCCGAGTACGAGCCGAGTACGAGTAGTAAACGAGTATTAAACAATTTCCAAAAATCAAAAATCAAAAATCAAACCCACACATTACCAAGCGAGCTAGGCAGGAACGACCGGTAGCTGATTGCAGGGCAGAGCGATGACGAACGAGTGGCAGCCTGGCAGGGACGAGCTGCGACACCGGACAAGTGACAGGGACGAGCTCCGTCACTGGACAGGGGCACCGGACAGGCCGCAGGGACGAGCGGCAGGGTCTAGCACCGCCGGACAGGGGACGGGGACAAGTGAGAGAGAGAGACGGAAGAAGAGGGACGGCCGGAGTCCGGTAGGGCGCTGGGAGAGAGAGGGAGAGAGAGAGAGAGAGAGGGTTTTTTTTTTTCAAACGGGTTTAGGCGATCGGTCGCTCACTGGTTGAAAATGACGGGTGGGTGGGGTAGGGTTTTTTTGGGTGGGCTTATATATACGGGTACGAGTCGAGTACCGAGTCGAGTACTGAACCGAGTACCGAGTCGAGTACCTCTAGACTCGTACTCTACTCGTAATCTAAACGAGCAGTGAAAACCCGCTCGTACTCGGCTCTAACTCGGGCGTAGTCGATATGAGTCGAGTATTCGAGTCGAGTCGAAGTACTAGCCTTACTCAGACTCATCACATCAAAAAAATAATCAGAACATCAATAAAGCCAAAAAAGAAAAAGAGTATATCATATTTTCTAAGGCACATAGAATTTTAATTTTTTTTATTGACTAGTGGTTTTTTTTTTTTCCCAAACGTGATTGCTTTTTATATGAAAAAGTGGGCCCAACTTGGATACCCAGTCAATCCAATAGGGTTGCTTCAACACTAGCCGTTAGATAGAATACAATGGACAGCAGTAGACAATAGCCAAAAGCCTCCAAATTCATGTGATGGCCTGCATTACGGTTGGATCGGCATGATTTTTGGCCCATATCAATTTCAATATAGATCAACCATGTTAGAGCCGTTGGATTGCATGGATAGACTATGGTGGGCCTCACACCCCAACTAAATGCATACGCCCATTAATCAACGCAACGGAGATTGATGAACCATGGCCCAAAAATCATATGTAGGATGTTATAGGTCCCCAAATTGGGAGCGGATTAGTTGCGGCCCGGCCTCACCCAAGATGGCACAGCCCATACTGTGGGGCCCACCTTGATATATTTCTTCTATATCCACACCGTTCATCCGTTTTTCCAGATCCTTTTAGGACATGGGTCCAAAAAAAAAAAGCAGATCCATCGTTCAGGTGGACCATAATAAAGGAAACGATGGTGAGTGAACACCCTACCATTAAAAACTTTTATCCAACCTGTTGATAAGGTCACATAAACCTTGGATAAATGTCAGCTTGATCCGAAACTTATGTGGCCCAGCAATAGTCAATCACCACTGTTTCTTATGGTCAGGTCCACCTGAAAATTGAACCTACTTCATTTTTGGGCTCATGCCCTAACATGACGTGGCAAAATGGATGGACGGCGTGGATATAGAATACATGCATCAAGGTGGGCCTCAGGGTAATGGGTGCACCTAATCCACTCTCCCCAAATTGCATACCTTTTTCTCAATGTCTGGTGGCCGTCCAAAAACAAGCCATCAATCAATTGATCAGGACCATCCAGACGGTGTATCTTTTAGATTATGGCCCCATGGCCCACTGACGCAAAGAATCTGATCACTGCCGTACAAAATATTCACAGACAAAGTTTCAACGTACCACAAAATTGACAAAAATGTACCACATTTTTACAAAAATTATAACCAGTCTCTCCTCATTTTTACACAAAATCCGAGTCTAATAAATACAAAAAATAAAAATAAAAATAAAAATCAAATCACACAAATTTCCTACCTTTCAACCCATGCATGGACCCTTTTTTACCGAAATACCCCAACCCCGTCCAACTCCACCTCTTCTTTCCTTCCCTCCTCCCACCCACGTGCGCATCACGCGTGCTCCTCCTGCGCACTCCCGGCGCAGGATAGCACCGTATCAACGGCCACTTGATCCCTTCAAAGAACGGGTGCCGCTTAACCTCCGTCGCACCCCTGGCGCATCCTAGCCTCCTTTTGGGGTCCCTCACCAGCAGCTGCTCGATCAGGTCCCGCGCCTCGGCCACCAGTTCCCCAACTGCCTCCCCCGCCACGTCAGCAGTAAACCTCACCCCCTTGGCCGATGCTATATTGCGCAGGGTGGTCTCCTTACTTCCTCCCTTAAACGGCGTCCGTCCGTACAGCAGCTCGTACACGAAAACCCCAAACGCCCACCAGTCAACGCCGTTACCGTGACCGTTACCGTTAACTAGCTCCGGCGCGAGGTACTCGTGCGTCCCAACGCACGACTTCGAGAACGCCTTCGTCGGCTCGGCCACGAAGTCAATCCCGACGTCCACGTCAGCACTCCCCCCGAAGCATCCGTACCGTGATCTGGTGGGCCCCACATCCATCGTTTTCAGCAAGGTGGGGTCCACATCGGCCTTGAAGCAAAGATCGAAATCCGACAGCATGATATGGCCGTCCTCCCTCAGCAGCACGTTCTCCGGTTTCAGGTCCCGGTAAACCACCCCCATCGCGTGTAGGTACTCGAGCGCCACCAGGACCTCGGCCGCGTAGAACCGTACGGACTCGACGGGGAGCCGGTTCCCCGGTTGCCTCCGCAGCAGAGCATGGAGGTCTCCGCCCGAGCAGAAATCGATGAGGAGGCACGTGTAGTGCGAGACCTCGAGATGCGCGTAGAGCGTCGGGAGGAAGGGGTGATCGAGCGTCGACAGCACGTGCGCCTCGGCCTGCACGTGCGAGAGCTTCTTCGGCGTGAGGGCGTCCCTGTCCACGACCTTCAGCGCGAAGGACGGGCTGCAACCGTCCGGCGCGTCTCTCAGGCGGCAGAGGTAGACGCGGCCGAGGTTGCCGCTGCCGACGTGGCGGACGAGCTCGAGGTCGCGGAGGCGGAGGGTGCCGTCGGGGGAGATGCGGGTGGCGGCGAGGACCGCGGACCAACGTGGGTCAGATCTCCGGTGGGGGTGGCGTGTTCCGGCCGCCGGGAGGGCGTGGGGCCGGTCGGTGAAGCTGAAGCTGCTACTGCGAGCGCTTGAAGAAGCGAATGTACGGTCGGTGGAGGTGTTGGAGGCGCAGCTGGTGAAGCTGAAGTCGAGGTCGGAATCAGGGAAGAGGGCATTCTCGTCCATGGCGTCTGAAATTTTGGTGGGGAGGACAGCAGACGAAGGTTTTTAAAGGGGGGAGAAAGAAGGGTATTTTGGTAATTTGAAGAGTTACTGCTGACGTGGCGTTTTAAGCAGCGTCTTTTGCATGGGAAGCCGTGAAGAGGGGAAGGTGAGAGGAGGTAACGGCTACTTGTCGGTGGTTATATTACTTCCGGGAAAGGGGTAGTTCCGTAATACTTGGGATCTTTCCGGGTAATGGTTTGGTACTCGTTGGGAGGATACAAGAATTTTGCTCCCCCAAGAAATATATGAATACTATCCATGGCCCATCGTTGGAAATCGTAGCCGTTCATCTGGTGAATTCATATAAAATGCTTGAAAGATAAAGTGCTATAGTGATACCAGGAAGATGTGGGGCCCACGTGATGTATGAAAGTCATCCAACCCGTCCATCAGATAAATCACCATATATTTCCATATGGCACCAAAAATCAGACCGATCCAATTCTCAGGAGGGCCACAACAGAGGGAATGTTGTGATAGAGGACATCCACCCTTCATTTCCACTGGCAAGGAAAAAAACAGAGCCTGCGTTTTGATCTGACCATTCATTCAGGCTAGATGAAGGGTCGAAACAGCCTAGATTCAGTATACACAAAATGGTGGGCCCTCACACAAATCAAGGGTAGGCCTTACTTCCTAACTCATACCGATGTTGTGGCCCACCTGATTAACTGATGAGTCTTATCCTTGGGCTCTGAGTGTGAAATGCGCTGATGTATTTGATGTACGGGTAGGATTATATACCTGCATCACGTGGGCCCCACATCTGCGAAGTACCACCGTAAGCTACCTGTACACCATTGGATCGCGCCCCAACGTATTGAAAGCTTCTTCCTTTATTAGAAAGGACTTTCACATATGGAATATCAACCGTTAGTTTTAAGGCCAGTATATGTATCAAAGAACTATATTTTAAATGCATCATCATAATATTTTGCAATCTACGGTGTTTTATACCTGATGAACGGATCAGATCATTGATATATTTTAATTATATGTGCGGCGGAGTGACCGAATACTGGTGGTCCGTAGGACTATCATTTTCCTTTCGCCCATCTTTCCGTGAGTAGAAAATGCACCCTTTCCAAGTCAACGACTTTCTTTAGTATTCACACGATAAATGCTGCTGGAAAGACATAAATGCCCCTGAGATAAGTACCGATGTCATTTTCTACTATTTGACCGGAGAGGTGTACAGTGGTCCAGAAGACTATTACATTATGGTGCTCCTAATTTTCGTAGAGTTATGGGGACATTCTAATAAATTGATCTGAACCGTCCATTGGATCTATTACAGATTTTCTAACCATTTAAAAATTACATCTATGTATGACAATATCCGTTCAATATTTAACCTTCATTTCCATAACCGTTGTTTTTCAGTCTATTGTGGATACTGATTGTTCAAATTTTTCAATAAACCTACTCTTACATAAGAATATTGGTTGTCCATTTACAGGATGTCCAATCAATGGATAGGATTGATGTCCATTTACTGATTGGTCACACTCTGCCAGCATATCTAATAACTGATAGTTTTGTGATCAACGGCCAGTGTTTATCCAGTATACACAGACAGGAGGAGCGCTTGGTTAGGTGATCCAGACTGTTGAAATGGGAACCGGAGTGGATGGACCATGTCAAGAAAAAAAAAGAGGCATAACTCTTGGATGAACGGTCTGGATTCAGCAACAGGATAAATTCCTCTTGCCTAAAACTCTCCGAACTACTTCAATGCTAAGAGCCGTTATATTCCGACCCGGATTACATCCTATCCCTGGCAGGGCTCTGTGGAGCCCACCGTGATGTAAGTGTTTTATCCACGCCGTTCATTACTTTTCTCAGATCATTTTAATATGTGGTTTTAAATATGAAATACGTCCACAGCTCCAGTGGACCACACCAAAGGAAGCTGCTGTGATAATGACATCCACCGTTGAAACCTTTCTAAGGGCTACCGTGATGTTTTTTTACCATCCAACCTATTCATAAGGTCATGTAGACGTGGATGAAGTAAAAACACAAATATAATATTGATCCGAAACTTCTCCAGCTCCCAAGAAGTTTTTAATGGTGTACGTTCAATCCCCACTTTGTGGTCCACTTAAAACCTGTACTTACCTCATCTTTTTTCTTATACCTTAAAATGATTTGAGAAAAACGATGAACGGCGTGGATCAAATACTTAAATCATGTTGGGCCCCATAGAGCCCTGCCCGGACGGATTACTGTCCGGACGGGGGTGGGAGTTAGGACGCAATCCGCGCCCGTGATATTTGGGTCCCGTGTCCGGATTCGTTCGGATTCGGGTCGAGTAGGGATTCGGATGAATCGTCAAACCAAGATCCAAATCCAGGAGTATCGATTTCTGTGGGGCCCACCATGAAGTATAAAAGATATCTGTACTGTCCTTCTGGTGTACCACCTCGAGATCACCATTGAGCCCAAAAATCATCCTGGTGAGACGTCTGGGTGGTCCACACCTAAGGGAAAGTTAAAATCATGAATAAAACCTCTAAATTCACTTGGTGTGGCCTACCTTAGTTTTGGACATGTTTGATGTTTGGCTTGTCCCTTCATCCTGATGGTTTCCATATGATGAATGGATTGGATAGAATGTACATGGTGGGCCCACAAAATAGTATGGAAGATTTTTATTGGCTGATCATCCCTCCCCATCTGTCACCTCTGGTGTGGCCTATTTGAGTTTCCTATCATACTGATTTTTGGCCTCGTTGCTTAACATGGAAGTGGACACTTCATGAACGGGTGGATCTGATGCACCCATCACGGTGGGCCCCACAGACGTTGAAATCGCATCTGATCCTTCTACATGACCTTTATATCAAAATATACACCAAAACTTGGTGTATGGTCATATAAACCATTGGCAAACCACTGACCACACTATCCAGATCACCTAGCTAGCCCAGCTGGGCCATAACCCAATTCAAAATTTCCAAACATCTGATCGAGCATTTGCTTGGGGCTATCATTGAGAATCACGACCGTCGGTCCAAAGAGAAATCCAAAGGATAATCTGGACCGTTGGATTGGTCTGATATTGATATTCCATCAAATGGGATGGTCAAGAATAATGATCGTTTACATAGGTTTTCCGTCTATATCCAAAATTCACCGTAACATGACCAAATGGGGCAAAGAAGGGATTAGTATATATACCAAGTCAATGGTGTATGGGCTCTGCGCCGGAATTTGGAGCGCTTGACTAATACACCCTTCTACCATCTACTTTACGTGTATCAACTTAAGACCCGATTGAGGTGTAAGGGCCCACCATGGATAGCCCATGAACGGTCCCTCTTTCTTAACGATGATCCATACCATTCCAAAAGTGGAGTTGAATGTAAACCGTTGGATATCTGTGATTTGACGTACATCAATCAATTTTATATGGTATATTAATTCCGGGACACGTCTTGAACGGTTAAGATCATCCATATATATGGCCCAACTAGCATACTCCAAATTTACTTCAGTAGTCCGCGGACTACGAACATGCTATCTTCGTTGACAGAAACAACGTAAATCATATTCCTCGCATGCAAGACAGAACCTTCTCTGAAAATTACTTTGACCAATATACCCTCACTTAAAACGCACGAAACCTAGTGAAGAAAGGGTAATTAATACACGCGTCTTCCAAAAGGAGAGAGCAGATTAGGTGCGGCCCCGGCCACACACAAGACGGTACCTCCCTTATCGTGGGCCCCACATAGATGTATATATTCTATATCCACGCCGTCCATCCTCTTTCCCATATTATTTTAGATCACGAAACGAAAAATGAAGCAGATTAAATTATCAAGTAGACTATATAATAGGAAATAGTGTTGATTGAATGTTTTACCATTAAAGACTTCCTAGGGCCCAATGTAATGTTTTAGTAATGTTTATTTTCCATCCAACCTGTTTATAAGCTCAAATAAACCTGGATGAAGGGAAAAAACAAATATCATCTTGATCCAAAACTTTCATGTCCCATTGATAGTCAATATCCACTTTTTTTTAGAGTGTGGTTCACAATATAATTAATTATAATTTATTTTTAGCAATTTTTACTAAAGTTATCTGTAAAAAAAGATGGACGGTGTGGATATATAATATATACATCAAGGTGGGCCCCAGTTTAAGATCCACACCGTCGTGGGTGACACCGGGGCGGCACCTAATCCACATGTAGCTCATGTACACGCAACCACGTGCTCGCTGCCAACACGGTTCGAAGATATGAGTCCAGGCGGAAACGGATTGGCTACTCCCCCTGCCACCAGCCAATGGCTGGTGGTCGGTGCTCTGTGCGCCCCATCATGATGTATGTGTTTCATCCATTCCGTCCATCTATTTTTATAGATCAATTTATGGTAATGCAAAAAAAAAATGAGCTATATCCCAGTCTCAAGTGGACCACATTACAAGAAACAGTTTTGAATGAACTTAGACCATTAAAAACTTTTTGGGGCCAATAAAAGTATTGGATCAAGTTTATCTTTGTTTTTTCCCTTTATCTGGGTCTTTATGACCTAATCAACAGATTGTATTTCAAATAAACGGTACAGTGGGCCTTAGGAGGATTTAAATGATGGATATCCAATCACTATTGTCTTCTTGTGGTGTGATCCACCTGAGATTTATATCCCTCTAATTTTTTTTGGATAAAGACTTAAAATGATATTTAAAAATGGATGAACAGAATGGATGAAATACATACATCATGGTGGGGCCCACAGAGCACCGACCATCAGCTCCCGGGCTGGTGTCAGGGGGAGTAGCCAATCCGTTTCCGATCCAGGCTGTTCATTAGGTGGGTCCCATCATAAATACCCAGGACCAAGAACTAGGCAGGTCCACTCGTAAACTAGGCCATGGTTATGATTGTAAGAAATCTGGGATGAGATTCCTAAGCTGTTGCAAAAGAACCAGTCTGATTTTTGGTTCAGATCATCTGGCCACTTGGAACCACCAGATGGACGGCTTGGATCTCTCACCCTCGTTTTGCACTTGCACGTGAGGTGGCGAGTAGATTGGAAAAGCGTACATGCGTGTGGACCTAGCAAACTTCGTTATATTAATAATAATAGATTAATAGGTGCCGAAAGTCATAGACCCGACGGATCCGACTCCGACACGAAGCCGACTTTAATCCCTTTCTCTAATTCCCAAACTCATTAATTAATTCACTTGAGAAAAGTTCCAGTGCTCTCGTGGCACCGTAATTTATAGTGCTCTTTGTTGCATGGGACGCTTAGATAATCTGATCCATTGATCTGTACTGTTCATTTGCTTCAAAACTAATTTCATGGGCCACCACGTAAAGATCTCACCGATCTAGCTATATTTACCATCTGATCAGATGTATTTTGTTTTGACGGTTGAGATTGTTTACATAAAATAGGTCGAATAAAATGTTTGATACATATATTGTATGCGCCATCATGGATTTTTTTATGAATGTAAAGGATTACTTTCTTCTTTAAAAAAAAAAAAAATTCCTAGCCGTTTCATATGTGGGTTAGAAAAATAATTGCAAAAAATATAAGGAAAATTTTAAGATGCATTGGATGGGACGTGGGATTCTAGGTGTGGCCCAATGCGATATTTGTGATAAATCAAAACCGGACCATCTGTTTTTTGAGCTCATTTTAAGGCAAAATACCAAAATTGAGGAAGACCCAAAACTCAAGTGGGCCACATGAGATGAAACAATGAGAAAAGGAATGCCTACCATTGAAACCTTCTTAGACTCCACCTTGATATTTATATTCCATCCAAACAATTTATAAGGTCATTTTCACTAAGATAAAGTGAAAACATCAAAAACTTCAACCGATACAAAACTTTTGTGGTCATATGAATGTTTCAACTGTGGTCACTAAATCTCCGCTGTTTCCTCTCGTGTGGTCCATTTAAGTTTTGGATGCACCTTGTTTTCAGTCGCTCAAAAAACAAATGAACAAAGCAGCTTTCTCACAAACATTGCAATGGACCCATCCAAAATCCTTGCGCGGGGATTTCATAGGAAATTCTTGTCGTTTACACCTATCATAGTCATATTGAATGGTCCATGAAACGTAACTTAGTAGCCATGTACACGGTCTGAAATATCAGTCACAACTCTGCATATTAAAATATTAGAATCACATTAAGACCCAAACAAAGTTTGAAATTCTCTCAAACACAATCTCTCCACGCAACAATCACCACCATTCCTCATCTCAAGAGTAGTTATTTTTCCATGCAAGTAATTAAAAGTATTTAATTATCTTTATTTTATTATTCTGTTTATTTTATTTCTTTGCTGATTTTATGGAATTCCACCATAGCTATTAAAATAGTCAATTCAACCTCTAATTTTTTTAATTCTCCCTATTCATTATTATATTATTAAGAAACATAAAGCTCATAATTGCCAAAAATGATTCATTGAACTAACCCTCTCTTTTTAAATTTCTTAATAAATTTCTTGATCTACACTAGTGGTTAGACATTCGAGTCAATTTGTATAAGTTTAATCCAATGATTGATTTAGTACATGGTCGTAAGCATTCAATTGAACTATATACAACTTAGACATATCGACACTATGGGCCCATTTGGCCGGGCAGATTGGAAGGGATTGGATGGTATTGGAAGGGATTGGAAGTTAAATCCAGAGATTGGCCGGGCGTGCCAAACTAACCGGATAATCTGGTCCTAGGATATAGCAATCCCATGGATCTTAAGACAATCCACTGACAACACCACCATTACCTTTAAATCCCATCCAATCCACCCTAATCCGTTCAAATTTGCCTAAGGGCCCGTTTGGACGGGAGTATTAGGGTGGAGTATGTTGTAGTGGGTTGAAGTGCACATAAAACGAAGCAATTATTGGATGTCAGTGGATTGTCTCCTATCCCACTGGAGTGACGATCCAACGCCCGTATGGTGTGCAAGTTTGGACGGTCGAACGATTTTTCAATTTCTTGTTCTTTGTTTTTGGTGCGGTGCCATGCAGGTACAACACGCTTGATGTGGGCCCAACTCTAAATAACGGGCATTCGGACATCAGTATACGTGGCATGCATGAGCTCAAGTTAAACCGACTAAATTGTGGAGCCCAACACTGTTACAAAGTGACAAATTTCAAAATCATATTGGTGGGAAAATTATAACGACGTCATATTTTTAGACATTTTTTTTAGTTCGTTGGATATTTTTAATTTTTAACCGTCCAATAAATGTCCACCATAAAGATAGTCAGATAAAAAAAATGAGCTTAATTTTTTGTTCATGCTACATCTAGACTAGGCATCACAATTTGGATGGATTAATTTGACTATCCGTACCTCTGATAGAATGCATTTTCTAAGTACTTGTGTATTATCCATCATTCTCTGCAGAGTATCAAAGTTTTTCTCACGGAAGGACTATTCTAGCGAAGTAAATCCAATCCTTTGCCAAATCCAGTTGGATCGCCTGTGAATCCCGTCGGCTTCAATCCCTTGCGGTACCAAAACACATCAATCGGGAGCTGCGACTTTTCGACCGGACCCTCCTTTTCCATCGACTCGTTACACGCAGTGTACTCCAACCCACTGCAACCTACTCCGCCCTAATACACCCGTCTAAACGGGCCCTAAGACCTGTTTGGTTCGAGGGATTGGAAGAGATGTGAAGGTTTAATCCCGAGATTGGTTGGGCGTGCTAAATAGACTCAATATAGCAATCCCAGGATATGGCAATTCCATGGATCTTCAGACAATCCACTGACAACACCATCATTACCTTGAAATCCATGCCATCCAAAGTAATACCATTCAATCCCTTCCAATCCACCAGGCCAAATGGGCCCTATATTAACCATGTTGACTCGAATTGACTCTTAGGAGTTTCAACACCGGGTTGAGGGTTCGAGTACCCATGGGTGGTGAAATTCCACTATAGCATGAGTGTGTGGAGGTGTGTGTGCGTGTGTAAAAAAAAAAAAAAAAAAAAAAAAAAAAAAAACCATGTTGGAAAAATGTGTTAAAAATATCGAAAAGTAAAAATAAATTAAAATTAATTATTTTCGTTTCATGGGGCCAAATCACGTAAACATTGTGTTGTCCTTAAGGTGTAAAACTTGCGTTGTGGATTTCAAGGCTGCACACTCAATCCGAGTGTCTCAATCTCTAAAGTTCAAGTAAGAATACTACACACACTTTCACATATAAATTCTAGTTTTCTTCCTTTTAGTTTTGATATGGGACAAAAGCACACACCACACTTTTTCATTTGAAATTTTCAAAAAGTATTTCCGAAACAAAAATCTCAAAAATTTTGAATTAGATTTTTTAAAAAACAAACTACAAATTTCAAATAACCATACATGTTAGACTAATTACAGGCTATTTGTTAACATAAATGTTCCATGGTAGCCCCATTAAATGAGTCTTAACTTAATGTACGGTTCAGATCGATAAACCGATTGAACTTTCCAAATGACCCAATACACCAAGGAGCACTATAACTTATGCCTCTACGAAAACACGTTATAAGTTGTTGTAACATCCCGAATTTTTACTGTTTTGAATTTTCAAAAAAAATTCTTAAATTAATTTTTTTTATGTAATTAACTTATATTATCACTTATTAATCATTAACACTCAATGCTAGCTTATACACGAGTGGTTCTGTCTGGTCACGATCAGACCATGTGCGGGCCGTCAAGCCAGGTAGCCCGATTACACTTAGTGACAGCCCGTGTGAGCCGCCCAGTGACCGAGGAAGGTCAGAAAAATCTAAAAATTTAGGAAATCTTAGATCTCACTGGGCTTGTGGTCCATAGGGGACTATGGACGCAATGGACACCCAGAAGTACCATCTGACGCTTGCCCAATGCGCCCCACCAATGCCAGATTAAAATCGCACCGACAAAGAAACCGAGACTCCGGGCCTTCCAAAATTGTCGGATTTCTTCCAAATTTACGGTGGTGATTTAATATATTTTTCTACACCCGTCCACCAACTGGGACCCGATCGTGGCACGGTGACCGTTGATCGCAAATCGGACCAAGACGACCAAACCCCGCATCCGTTCGTTCCCAAATTTTGTAAGGCCCCTCATCGGGCCATGGACCACTTATTCTATAAATTTCATGGCCAGAGGGCCATCAGAAATGCTCCAATTACCAAAATGGCCCCCACAGGACCACTTAAAGGTCAGAAACGCTTTCTCAGATCATATATCCGTTCATCCGTTCGTCCTCAATTTTTGCATGGGCCCTAGTCGGGTCATAAGGCACCTACACGCCGAATTTGGTGGCCAGAGGGGTGTTAGGGCCACCCCAACACCAATAGGGAGTCCCATAAGTCTATTTTAGGAAACTGTGGAAGCTTAGGGCCATTTCCACCAAATTTGGCATTATAAAAGGGCCTCATTTGGGGCACCCCTCTCTCCATACGAATTTTACCCTAGAGAAAGGGAAGAGATAAGAGAAAAAAAAAAGGGAGAAGAGAAAGAAGAGAAAGGAGGAGAAAGAGAGGAGGAAGAAGGGTAAGGTGGACCTTAGATCGTGGTGGGGCCCAAGGAAATCAAACCTCACATCTCCCTACCTTATCTCCAAGAAGAAATCTCATCCGCAACCGCCCTTTTCATTCTGTTGATCGCCTAGGTAAGATCCAACACTCTTTCTCCTTGAAACCCTTATGATAAGAAGAGTTTTGCTTGAGATTCTAACATGCAAATGTTGTTTTAGGGATTCCAACCGATCAACCCCCAAAATCCACTCTCCTAGGGCGTTCCCAAGCCTTCAACGAATCCGAAGGTGCGGACTATTGTTCTTAGGTGGCCTAGCACCAATTTTAATATGTGTTTAATGATTTTGGTTGCTTGAATGTTATGTTTGGAGAATCTAGAGAGACCCTAGGACTTGTATGTTTGTTAGATTTGTATGTTGGGCTTCCACATGATGTTGTTCTTACCTTCCACATGATGTTGTTCTTGCCTTCCACATGATTTGGTGTATGGACGATTAGATGCTCATGCCTTGTTGATCTTCTCATATGATGTGCCTCATAATACGTATGATTCCTAAATTTTTGTGTATTTTGATCCGAAGGGAGGTAGGAAGGTCTTAACTTCCTCACCAACTCACACCACACACACACTTCTTGTTTATAATATTAGTAGCTTTACATGTTGGTGGAAATTTAGAATTGTTTGTTGAGAAGCATGAGAACATGATGTCGTTTATGTTAGATGATGCATTGATACTTGGTATGTTACGGATCCCCTTCACACCTTTGGGTTGGTCAGGAACATGATGAGAGACGGTAGTCCCACCGGTAAGACTATGTTAGGGTTATATCCATGGGTTTGGGCGGGTGTGTTCGAGTGGCTGTAGTTCGACTACATGGGTCCCTTGTACCCGAGGTCACTCGTCTCATGCTCGCCTGGCCCGTGCGGTCTAACCTACTGTCTGACCAACCTTGTTTGTCAACCCTGTTTGTTCATTTATATATGGAACCTGAACCACCCTGCAACCGTTGTAGCCCAACGATAACCCACCTGAAATTGGTCCACAGCCTCGTGAGCCGGGCATGGTGGAATGGGACACTATGTCCGAGCTGTCGACCTGGCTGGGGTACCGCGCCTCCCGTAGTGACCGCGAGGGATCCCTTCCTTCGGCACTCCTCATGTGCTTGGAGTCGGGATGAGGAACCCGACGGGATCACGGACCGCGAGGTCTCGGCCTCACGCGTTGATGGGGTCTTGGCCTCGCAACCGGCTTAGGGCATTGATACGTAGGATGAATCAGAATCCCCAACTCCGCTGGATGAATGGACTTAACTAATAACTCGGCTAACACGATCGCATTGCACGCATTAGTTAGGGTGGCGACTCGGAAGTCGAGGTCCCTCTGAGGGAGTGTTGTCATAGGCGATCGTTAGATGGAGTCGCTTGAGGGAGTGTTGTGGTGAGGGCATGCATCATATCATCCCGCATGCATGCATTTTAAATAAGAGTTATTAGGTGTTGATGATTGTCTGCTTTTCATTAAGTTCATATTACAATTGATGCTTGTTGTAACTTGAGACCAATAGTTCACACTGAGTTGATCACTCACTCCCACTCTGGGACGGTGTTTTAAAACACCAACCAGACTCATTCATAGATGCAGGTGACTCAGGGCATGAGGAGCCTGGCGAGGCGAGTTTGGACAAGGAGGACGGACTCTCCTACTTGCAGCTGATGGGCGGCTCTCCATCGGCTTGATCGGGCTGAATTTTGATTTGCTGAGCCGCGGGCTCAGCATTACTCTTTTTGGACATAGCCTTCTTTTATTATCTTGTTGGGCAACGCCTTGGGCGACCCTTTATTATTTTTGGACCTGTATATTTGTGAGATTTCCTTCATTTCAGTAGAGTACTGGTACGATTGTGCTTCATGCTTCAGGTAATTCCAAACTACGCAGTAAAATTTGATTAATCAAAAAAAAAAAAAAAACCATAAATGCATGATAAGTGACACTCGGGAACTCGGGAGTCGAGCGTATGCATGACCCCCAATTTTTCGGGGCGTTACAGTTGTAATACTCCTTAGCTATGTTAGCAAACTTAACGGTCCAATCTATTAATCGGGGACTGTCCATTAGGTCCCGTATACATTTCGTGTGCTACGTAATACTCATAGCTGCATTAGGGAATTTGAACGGTCCAATCTATCAATCGGGACGGTCCATCAGGTCCAGCACACATTTCCTCTGTTAACATGCAGAAATCATACGCCTCAGATGATCCCCCACGTCTATAATCTGGCCTTCTCTTTTATATCCACTCATTTTCAAAGGCACGGATGGGATGCTCTTTAGGAACATAATCGATCCGTGATGGCCTAGGATCAAAATGTTAATCGAACCATTTTCATATAAGCAATCTGGACCGTCCATTTTATTTTCTGTTGATCGGATCGTTGAAGTTATCAGATCGGTTCTTCTTTTTCACGATAGCCCGTGAAATGAGCGGTGGAGATATACTGGACAGTCCAGAATGATCAATTGGACCGTCCAAGATGCACACGTGAAAATAATTTGAAGTGATGCTAGAGCATTGGATCATTTTTCAATAAATCTTCTGGAAGATTTGGTAGAATAAAATTTCTGGGTATTACAGCTCATACAAGACACGTGACACGTGTAAAAATGCAAGCTGTTCATCATGTGGATCTCACTGGCCAGGTGTCATCTATAAAGACTCTTGCTGATCTAACCACCAGAAGGGCCACATGTATACCTAAAGTCTCCCATAATTTTTACACGTGTCCCATTGACAGATGGGCCTGGATTTTGAGATAAGGAATCTAGATAGTGTGCCTGCCTGATGAGCGGCTTGGATCACGCGTGCGACGCTGCCACAGCGACTGCGAGTGGCAAGTCCCAAAAGAACGTAGTCGCTTGAGTATAGTAAGTGGAATGATGACGTGGCAGATGATGTGCCAATCGGGTCCGTCCATGTGCTGGCCCTACCTTGGATGTTTCATGTTTCGAAAGTCGTTCCTTTTAGACAATCCCATCCATCTAATCTGTCGCTACGAAAGCGACGGTGGAAATAAAAAACATTGAACGGTCAAATATCCAATGAGATAAACTGGAAAAAGTAACGGATGAGATTTTCAAATGGGTTTTATTTTTAAAACTCAAGCTATCCATCCTTGTGCCAGTACATGGGTGGACCCGATTTGACACACCACCTTGCCACGTGTCCTGTGGAGAGATGGCTGTACGGTGTTCTGGTTCTTCGGGCTCTACCGTATCATCTCATCACTTAGAATTCCACCATGGATGGGGCCCACTTTCGGTGATTGTATGTATTCTCAGGTGGGCCATCATGGATCGCCCACGGTGAAAAAATCACCAATCGGATGATGGTATCAGTACACTTACCGGTACCGAAATCCTCAACAAAACCTATTTCGCCCAGGCTCCGTGGGGCCCACCATGTTCGATAAGTAGAATCCACTCCGTCCATCAGGTTTTACACACGCTTATGTGCCATGGGAGTAAAATTTAGCTAGATCTACTAGTCATATGGGCCACACCACATGGAACAATGGGATGGGATGTCAACCATAGGTTTATGTGTCGGCCATCATGGTGTATATCTTTCATCGAACCCGTTAATCAGATGTGGCTCATCGGGATGAAGTATAGACACAAAAATCAGCATTATACAAAACTCAGGTAGTCCACGCTATGTGAAATTATTTCCATTGGTGTAGCCCATTCGATTTTTAAATCGGCCTGATATTTTTTACCAACGGTTAAAATAATGTTTCCCACCTGATTGACGGAGAAGATTTACCTATATATATATATATATGTAATGTCTATTGGATCCCACAGATGGACGGCATAGATGAAATGCATAAATCATGGTGGGTCCCACATAGCACCGACCATTAGCCAATGGCTAATCGGCTTCCGTTCCAGACGATTCCAATCGCATTTACTGGGGCTCGACAGAAAAACGGTTGTGATTGGGCCCCACGTGGTTTGACGGACGAGGATCTTCGGTATGGGAGTATACACCTGCGAATTGCCTGCCCCTTCTCTAATAATAAGTATTTGGTATTAGGTGGGGAACAGCTTCTGATGATGACGTAAGAGAGAAGGTCCCATGTGGTGGGCCAGATTGGCCGTCCGATCTCTAAGCTGTGGGCCCATGTGAAGAGAGAAGCGAGGCTGTCTGCCACGTGGGCAACAAGGGCCCTGCATTGTCGCCCCGAGCAGCTACCCTCAATAAAAGCTATTTTAAAATAAAAATAAATAAATAATGTTTTTAATATATATAAATAAATTTCTAATTGCGGCAATAATACCTGCTCCCTTCGCTAGCCCAAAATACGCTGTTAGGATAACGACCAAGACGAAAACGGCATATCATATGCCAATGGTTTTCCACTAAATTACTAAAAATGCCATTTTTTAGGGTCAGGGCTGGGGTTGGCAATGGACCCGACTGACCAGGTTCAAGTGGCTTGACCCACTTTGGCTTGACTTGAGCTGGCATACGTGGTTCAAGCGCTAGACCTTGGTATAAAAATAAAGTCCATTTATTAATTGAATTGAATATAGGTTGTACATTGGCTCAAACTTTTATTATTTGGATCATTGGATTAGTTGGAATAAGGTGGTACGGAATTGCATTTGCTCTGATGTAAAAATAAAATAAAATAAAATAATTGCATTAATTCTATTATTATATTATTCAGTTTCAATAGTATATAAACCGTGATTTCTGGTGATTTTTGAAATCGACTATACTGATGCACCATACGTTAGTGCACATGTATTTTCTTCGTGGAATTGCATATGTATTTAGGTGATTGGCATCAGTTGTTAAAACCTTATTCATTGTTTATAATTATACGGTCCACTAAACAAAAGTTTTACTCAATATAGTGTGAAAGTTCTATTTTTTTTTTTTTGTTTCTAAAGGTATATTTAAAAGTTTTATTTTCAAATGTATTTTAAAAATATATATATACTTATTAATTTAAATTACATAACTTATTATTAACAATTTCTATTCTAGCTTGAACTTAGATTGAGGTTGAATTGAGTCGAGGTGAGACCATCTATTTTGGGCATTCACAACTAGAGTTGTACACGAGTTGCGCTTGGCAAAGCTTGACTCAGCTCGGCCAGTAGCTAATCCCAACCCAAACTTGGCTTGGCTCAATCCTCGAGACTGACTAGCCAACTTGACTTGGTTCAGACAGTAGATCAGGCTAGTTCAAGTCGAGTTCAAGCTCGTGTGACATTTCCTCAAACACATGGAACGCACCTTCAATTTCTTACGGTATGCAAAACAACAGTAGTAGTTTACAAGTATTTTCTCAAACACTTAGTAAGCAATATCAAAATCAAGATATGGAGATAGTTTTATCATGTAATTTTTTATTTTTATTTTTTGTAGTGATTCGTTTCGTATCCATACCTTCCTCGCCACCAACCAATCCTGTGGAGAATGTATGCACCCGAAGCAATACTTCGTTGAGTCATTTCATCAAACACTTGTAAGCGACGTCAATATCAAAATAACCGAGTCATAGAATTGATTCGATCAGAGTTCGATTCGAGTTTAGGTTCGATCCGATTCGATTTGAGCTCGGACAAGCTCAAACCTTTTTCGACCTCCAAAATTCAGCACGAATCGGCTCAACTTAGTTTTGAACCGAGTTTAATTGAGCTTTTTTGAGTCGAATCGAGTCCAACGAGTTAACCAAGTTAACTCGGTTCATGGACAGCTCTAGTCATATTCATTATAGGCCGAGCTTGGACTGACCTTGGTCTGGTTCAAACTTCCCTGATTAAGACTCTTTTCTTTTTGACACTCACCCACCTATCCACACCATATGGGCACTCAATGCTGATCCCAATGTTGGAAAAGGAGTCCTGTGACTCTTGTCTACCACTGAGACATGGAGCCGGACCCAGACCTGAGTAGGGATCAGGTGATGGTTTTTACCACCATCTTCAGCTAGGGTGAGAGAGTTAACCCAACAGTGTGGGGGCCTACAGTGATGTGTGCTAGACATGCACCCTATCCATTAGATGCGCCCTCTAATGGTGTGCCATGATCTGAAAAATCAGCCCAATCCATTACTTAGGTGGGCCACACAACAGGAACAGTGAGAATGGACAGCCACCTTTTATTTATTGTGGGGCCTACCATGATGTAGTTCAAACATCCAACCCGTTAAATGTGTGAATCCCACCATAATGAGGGGTTCCACCATGTCACGCCCCAAACTCGGAAAACGGGCTCACAAAATTTTTGATCGTCGAATCTGGTGCTGACAGCGTCCGTGTACCCCATTCTCGGCTCCTAGCGCCCATACGCCAGGTTCTGATTCTGGGATCCTACAAGGAGGATTTTCAATATGATTTTTTTTTTTTTTTTTTTGTAATGGAGCATAACCACAAGCATAACCAAGTCACAAAACAAAATCACCACATATCCACTATATCAAAAACCTTAAGTACAATACGGAAAGGGAAATACAAGATGATCAAAAGCTCCAAAATAGTCTGATACGCGCTCCTATCTCAGTGCTGCTGCTGTCCAACGCTACCTGCATGCAACGGTCGTGCATAAGCTTACAAAAGCTTAGAAGGTGGTGTAAGTGTGTGCGCAAGGTGAGTGCCAAGTATACAATATCAAAGTAATGCGAAAATATGCGGTAAGTCCATGGATGCTATCAGTTATAACAAAGCTATATGATGCAAGGCATGAATGCTATCAGCCATTTCAAGGCCATGTAGTGAGAGGCCTATGTAGCCAAATGTCATATGCGAGATGCAATACAAGCATGTCAGTACTCATCAAGTACATATATCAGTACAGTTCTTCTCTCGATATCACCGGGGTCTAATACACCTCACACTGTCTGCCTCCTCCCTAGCTGCACAGTCAAACAAGTGGAAGAGACCACACTTTCGCCTGACCAGTAGTCTGCCAATACCTACCTGGCTCGTCGATAGCGGACACATTTGCAAGCTGGTCAAACTCAGCCTAACTTATAGCCCCCTCACTCGGGCGGATAAGGCCACACCCCCTTCCAATCAACCACGACACAGTAGGAGACGCTGCCTACTGGTATTCGGCACTCGGGCGCTCGTGTATCCACTCGGTCTAGAAGTTGGAGCATCTCCTGGTACCAAAAAGGTTCTGAAAATTTTACCCAAGGACATCCTAAGTGCCCACAATGCTAGAGTCAATATTTTCGGTATCCGATACGACCATCCACGATGTATTTGTGGAGGCCACGACCCTGATGTGGCTAGGCCGTGCAGTGAATTACAACACACAATGCGAAATGCATGAGTCACACAGTCAGTCATGCAGCAATCTCGCGCTTACCATGCGCTCATGTGGGGCACTCCATCTCATAAGGAGTCCCGTAAATGTCTCAGCCCAACTATAATCAAACATTCCTCATATCAAGCAAACATATGACGCATATGCGCATGAATCATGGAAGTGTACTAAGCATGTTATAAAGTAATGGACTATGCTTACGCCGAAGATGGGCCTAGACGGCCTACCTATAACCGGTATGGGCCTATCAATGGGCCCTAGGAAGATTTATAATGCGGACATTAAACCATCATTATTCTACAATGTGGACGTCAAACCAACATTGCTTCCAAGGCATGGCCCGCCATAAAATATTATTACACAAACCATGGGGAATCACACATTGCAATGGACCCTAAGGATAACCTATTGGGCCTCGACCCATGGGCCTTAGATACATCAAATGGGCCTCCTCATATGGGCCTTTTATAAATCAAGTGGGCCGCATCAATGGGCCTTATGTACATTGCAATAGGCCATATCCCATAGGCATTTGAAAACATCACAATGGGCCTTGTAACATGGGTCTCATATATATCCAAGTGGGCCTTAACAATGGCTTTGTACACATAAAGGTGAGTCTCAACAATGGGCCATAAATATGACAAGGTGGGCCTAAACACTTGGGTCTTATATAAACCAAGGTGGGGTCCACTTGAACTATGGATCTGACTTATTCTTTAGCCCATGCCCAAAAATGAGTTTCAAAGTGGCTGGACGGATTAGATGCAACACATGCATCATGGTGGGGTCCACATGAAGGCCCACCATCTTGTATATTATACATAATATAATGTATAATTTATATATAGTATATATATAATATTATATATAATATAATATATATATATATATATACATATATTTACGTGTACACACACTCACACACACACTCACACACACGCTCACACACATCACACACTCTCACACACACATCATGGTGGGCTCCACCATCCGCCTGAATGGTGGGAGCCAAACACATACATCTCTGTGGGTCCCATGTGAGGCCCACCATAATGTAAATTTTCCATCCAATCTGTTCATAAGGTTAGGCAGACCTGGACGAAGGGTAGAGACAAATTTCAGCTTGATCCGCGACCTCTGTGGACCTAAAAAGGGTTTCGATGATGGACGTTTAATCAACACTGTTTCCTATGATGTGGGCCACCTGAGTCTTGGATGTAGCTGAAATTTAAAGGGGGCTTACCTTAGGAGGTGGCCCACCAAATGGACGGTGTGGATATAATAAATACATCATGGTGGGGCCCACGGTTGGGGGCCGTGGGAGCCTGCTCGCTCACGCCTGCCAGCGCACGCTACGCCTCTAACAACAGCAGCAGCAGCGGCTGCGGCTGTTGTATATTATTTGTAACGCCCTGAAAATTGGGGGTCGTGCATAAGCTCGACTCCCGAGTTCCAGGACATCACTTATATCCGATTTTTATTAGTTTGTGTTTAATCAAGTTTAATTGCGCAGCGTGGAATCGCTTGGAACATGAAGTACAATCACAACTAGTCTACTGAGATGAATGAGTCTAAATTTATACAAGTCCAAATTAAGATAAACAGGTCGCACAAGGCGTTGCCCAACAAAATCACAGAAATATATCCAAAAGGAATGATGAGCTGAGTCCAACACTCAGCGATCCAAGTCCATTCGCGAACTCTGCAGCGAACCACCATCAACTGGAGATAGGACAACTCATCCTCCTCATCTAAGCTCATGCTGCAAGGCTCCTTGTACTCAGCGTCACCTGCAACTATTGAAGAGTTTGGTTGGTGTTTTAAAATACCGTCCCAGAGTGGGAGTGAGTGATCAACTCAGTGGGTGTTATTAGTCTTAAGTTACAACATGCATCAATTATACTATGAATTTAATGAAAAACAGTCATTCATAAACACCTATCTAATCTTATTAATGTATATGCATGATGGATGATATGATGCATGCCCTCGCCACAACTTTCCCTCAAGCGACTTCGTCTAACGATCGCGTATGTCAACACTCCCTCAGAGCGACCTCGACTTCCGAGTCGTCACCCTAACTAATGCAATGTAGTGATAATGTTAACCGAGTTTTTAGTTAAGTCCATTCATCCAGCGGGTTGGAGAATCTGATACACCCTGCATATTCAATGCCCTGAACTAGTTGCGAGGCCAAGGCCCCCCAACGTGTGAGGCCAAGACCCCCCAACGTGTGAGGCCAAGACCCCGCGGTCCTTAATCCCGTCGGGTTCCCCATCCCCGACTTCAAGCACATGGGGAGTGCCGAGAGAAGGGATCACTCGCGGTCACTACGGGGAGGCGCGACACCCCAGCGTAGGCCGACAGCTCGGACACAGTGTCCCATTCCACCATGCCCGGTTCACGAGGCAGTGGACCCATTTCAATCTGATTATCGATGAGCTACATCGGTTGTAGGGGGTTTCAAGTTCCATACATATGTGAGCAAACAAGGTTAACAATTATGGTTGGCCAGAAAGTAGGCTAGACCGCAAGAGTCCAAGCAAGTACGTGGCGGAACGGCATCAGGTGCAAGCAACCCATGTAGTTTAACTACTGTCGCCCACACGCACTCGCCCAAATCCATGGGTTTAGCCTCAAGGCGGTCCTACCAACGGAACCACCTTTGCTCTCCTCATATTCCTGACTAACCCAAGGGTATGAATAGTGAATCATAGCATGCCAACTACTAATGCATCATCCAGCATAAACAACATCATGTTCTCAACATACAATTTAAGTTCTCATAGCAAACAAGGCTAACAATATCATGAAATAAAGTACATGTGAGTTATGTGTGTGGGTGAGGAAGTTAAGCACTTTCTACATCCCTTAGATCCAAAATGCATAAGACTCAATAAATCATACACGCTATAAGACACATCATATGAGAGATCAAGCAAAGCAAAAACATGTGATCATCCATGGTAGCCTAATCATGTGAGAAACACGAACAATATCATATGAGAACTAAACAAACAAACAATCTCATACAATCCTCAAGCAAACATCCAAATCCTAGGGTTTCTCTAGATTCTTCAAATATAGCATCCAAACAATCAAAATCATTAGATTCGTAATAAAATTGGTGCTAGGCCACCTAAGGATAATAGTCCGCACCTTCGGATTCGTTGGAGACTTGGAAAACGACCTAGGAATGAGGGCTTTTGGGGTCGGACGGCCGGAATCCCTAGAGCAACGTTTGCATGTTAGAAATCCTTGCCAAATCCCTCTCAATACATGGGTTTCAAGAAAAAGATGAGAGGTTACCTACCCAATCGGATGAGAGGGGTTCTTCCGGTTGTGGGTGAGGGATTCGTTGAAGAAGAGATGAGGAGTTGCAAGAATCAAACTCCTTTGGGCCCCACTTGAGCTATGGTCCACCTTCACCCTTCTTCATTCTCTCTTCCTCTCCTCTTTGCTCTTCTCATTCTCCTCTCCCATTTCTCTCTTCTCTCTCTTTTAGGGCAAAAATCGTATAGGGAGAGGGGTGCCCCAAATGAGGCCCCTTTATAGTGCCAGATTTGGTGCCAATGGCCCCAAGTGTTGGGTTTTTACCAAACTAACCTTATGGGAGGGTTTTTCTAACCTCTAGGGCCCACTATGAGGTGTACACATTGATTTACACCATAGGATAGTTAGCCCTAATGATGATCTACGTATGGATATGATCGGCCCGCCATTTGGATGTGTCAATCAACAGATATGATTATAAGTTTGTTTAACGGTCACCGATAGTCGATCGGGGTCGTGGCTATACGGATATGAGCAGGAAAATATTCTTAATCCACGGATAAAGTGTGGTCGTAAACCGACGGTCTGAAATCCTTAACTTGGCATAAGAGTGGACGACCCAATTCACTTAAGTTCCAGCTCATTTTCTTAGGGTATTTGTACTTCTCATGCACTCATCCTTTGGTTCAAGTTGAGCGGTTCTGGGCACTACCTAGGTCCGACTCCTGCGATAGACGTCGAGCCCAACAAGACGGACATTACTCTATAATTTTGGGACTAGTGGCCCACCAACGAGCGGTTTAGAGCTTGTTTAGAAAATCGGGGCATTTCTGGAATGAATTTGGTAGTGAGATTTCTCATGGGTAATGATTAGTGTTTGGATTAACTATGTTCATAGTGTGGCCTATTTATAACTAGTGAAGGTGGAGATTTAGTCGTGCTTACTCTAAACCGTCGATTTTAGGCTAAAAGAGTAACGGGGTTGATCTGATGAGTCTCTGGTCACAAAATTTATAGGACAGGGGCTCCACGGCCTGATAAAGGGTCATACAAAGTTTAGGAACAAATGGATGAACGATTATTAGGTTTGATCAAACGGTTCTGATTGTTAAATGGCTCTGTGGGGTCCATTCTGATTGATGGGGCATTTCTGGTGGTCCTCTGGCTATAAAATTTATAGGATAAGTGGTCCATGGCCCGATGAAGGGCTATGCAAAATTTGAAAATGATCGGATATGAGGTTTGATCGTACGGGCCCGATTTGCGATCAACGGTCACCGTGCCACGATCGGGACCCAGATTTGGTGGGCGGGCGTAGAAAAATACATTAAACATTCACCGTAAATTTGGAAGAAATCCGATGGCTGGAAGGCCTGGTATCTCAGTTTTATTTGCAAGTGCCAGATTCCAATTCTGGCATTGGTGGGGTGCATTCGGCTAGTGCCAGATCCCAGTTCTGGGTGTCCACTGGGTCCACAGTCCGCGATGGACCACAAGCCCAGTGAGATCTATGATTTCCTAAATTTTTAGATTTTTCTGACCTTCCTCGGTCGCTGGGCGGCCCACACCGGCTGTTGTTAAGTGTAATCGGGTTACTTGGATTGATGGCTCACACATGGTCTGATCATGACCAGACTGGACCACTTGTGTATAAGCTAACATTGGATGCTAATGGTCAGTTAGTGATAATATAAGTTAATTATAAAAAAAAATTTAAGGATTTTTTTGAAAATCCAAAACAGTAAAAATCTGGGATGTTATAATCTACCCCCCTTAAAAATAATTTTGTCCTCGAAATTACCTAAGGGTAATAAATAAAGATATTATCATTTCGTTTGCTTAAGTTTTATTGATTTGAGGTTCATATGCGTGGTAGGGTGCATACTAACTGTACTAGTCTTCCTTGTTATATTCTACCCCCCTTAAAAGTTTTCACATTTGAGGTTTGCTATAATTTATTTAATTATTTAATTATTTTTATTTTTTTTAAAGATTTGGACTTATGACGTCGATTTCCCTCTATCTAGAGTAAAAATATTTGTTTTCAATGTTAGACCAATACGGAGAGACGGTTGTAGTGGGCTTGAACCCGATACGTTGATCATCTACCTGACCAGGGTAGAAGGCTCATCGTATCCCTTCCTAGTCCTGGTAGATCCTGGTCTTATGCTTGGTCAAAGTAGTGAGTCCATTAGTGTTCACCCAGGATTGAGAATTGAGTCAAGCCGCGAATGCTTCGCAGGTGTATATTTTCATAATTCCGTAGTTTGATTATTCTTAACATTTGGAAGATATTAAAATTTATTCAAAATTGAAGTTTCACATTTATAATATCTTAGTGGGTGGTGAGTTTCCCACGGTGCCTATGATCAAACGACTACCCTAGAAAGGTTTCCGGGAACCTAAAGTTCTTTTCGACATTACTATTTTTATCCTATGGTTAGTGAGTTATGGGCAAATCACGCTTTGGTTTCATGAATTTTTAACAGGGAAGGAAGAATTGAAAGTTTTAAGATATTTCAGAGGTTTGAAGTGCTAATAACGCTAAAAAGGATGCAGAAAAGGAAAGACGAAGAATGTCGTCTTCTCAATGTGGTATGAACCTTAAACCTATAACAGAATAGGAAAACTTGAAATATTTTACCATAATCCGCCTTTAATACGAACTTTCGGAGCCTTAAACTATGAAACCCAAATCCTACTCAAGGGTCCTAATTCGATTACATTGAAAACTACTTAAAATAGAAAAAATATAAAAATTAATCTAATCATAGGATGATTTCTAGTATTATTAGAAAAAAACATTCTTATCTTTGTATGCGTTTTTTTTTTTTTAATGACTTAGCCTTGATGTAATTGACATTGAAATCCAGCATAATGACATTCTTGTACTTCATAAGCATGGATCACTGGTTGCTCCTGTGCATTCCACATGTTATCTACAACTAATAAGCCAAATTTCGTAAAAATAAATAAATAAATAAATAAAAATGACACATGAACAACAACATAAGAAGATGATTCGTGCATTATGGCTATCCTTTACATTTTCCGCAATAGATTAGCACATAGCTAGAGATATACATGGAACAGAAACAGAGGCTACACTTCCATTTCGACGGGAAATCTAATGGAGAAGAAAAACTAAATTAATGAGGAATCTGAATAGGCTCTTGGGAGTTCGTCAGCTGTTAGAGTTGGAGAGGTAACTTGGTTTCCAGTTCTAGTTTAGAGCTTTTGAAGAGAGTATCGAATTGGTTTTGTAGATAAGTGTGGTGGACCAAATTCAACTTTTAAGAGCAATTAGTTAAAATGATTTGTTTCCTTCCTCAAAATTCTGCTACTCAAAATTGTCTCGATACTAGATTTTGTTTTTCTACTAGAAATTTCATATCACTACCAGTCGGTTTAATTTGTTCTACTGTAATCCTAGTGTGGGAAAATCAGAGGGCTTAGTAGATTCTTCTATTGCGTCAATAATTAGTGCCCCCCTTTTCCATTGCACATTTGGTTTCTACTGCAGACCTGTTTAAAATCAATTCATTATAATCTATTTTGCGTTTGCAACAAAACCCATTAATAGGTTCAGCTTGTTGTTTAGTTTTTGCTTCTAGAATTGTTTCCAACACTCATAACCTGTCCTGGAACTTTCTTATCAGCTGCTATTTTAGCAGAGTTTTCACCAGTCAACCATCTAGCCAACAGTTAATTCCTAAGGAAGTTCAACAGGAAACTAATAATCCAAACCTAAATTTATCCACAATCAACCATCTGTCTTCATGACTGATCTGTTTCCTAGCCACTTCCACACCCAACATTGGTACCAAAATCTAAGCATTGAGTGTCCATGGCTACAAAGTATCTTTAATTGTGGACAACACAATATTATGTGTATATGGAATCACAGTCTATTTATTTTCATTTGGAGCAACATCACCTATCTGTGATGAAGCACATTAGATGAATGGATTGGGTGGTAGATAAAGACCATGGTAGGCCCCGTATACAACTAACAGTGAATGTTCCTTCACAACTATTCCATGGGATGGCCCATTTGAGTTTTAGATGATCATATTCTAGTTCAATGGTTGCCTTTGGAAGTAAGAAAAGAAGAAGAAAAGATTGTAGTAATGGGTTTTTTATGATGGATTTGGAGATGGATGTGGAAGGATGGATGTGGGAATGGATTTGAGAATGAGATTTGAGAAAAAGGGTTGATGTTTAGGCTTTATGAATGAGTTCTGGTAAATGGGTTTTGTGAATGGAAGTGGAAGTGAATGAGTGAATGGAGTGGAATCTTGAGGATGGGTGTTGATATGGGTTGGTCTTGTAAAGGAGAAGAAAATGGGCTTGAAATGGGTTTTGTGGGTGAAATTTAGAGAGGGTTTGGCAAGGGATTTGAGAATTAGGTGTGGTGGGTTGGGTTTTGGGAAGGGTCAAGTAAGATGGGTTGAAGGGAAAGGAAATATAAAGAAGAAGAATGTGGGTTGAGAGTTGGTTTGAGATTGAGGTTATAAAAAATAAAATGGTCATGGAATGGTTTGGGAAGATGGATTGATGATGAGGGAGAGAGAGTAGGCTAGGGAGATAGGAGGATGTGAAGAAGGAGAAGATGGGTTGATATGGGCCTTGAGAATGAGGGAGTGAGAGTGTAGAAATGGGGTTGAAGAATGGATTTGGGAAGATGGCTTGGAGATGATGGAGAGGAGATGGGTTAGGGGTTGAGTTGAGGGGAAGGGATAGAAGAAGAAGAAGAAGAAGAAGCTTGTTGAAGAATGAGGATTTAATTTCCTTTGTTGGGAGAGGAAAATGAGGAGAATGAGGGTGTGTTGAAGGTGAGGGGAGGATGTTTTCTCCCTTGGATTGCTTATTGGAAGGGTGTAATGAGGGAAAGGAGAGGTGGGGTTTGAAGTTTAAATGGTTGGGTTTGGAAGGAATTTGAAAATAGGTTGTGGAATGTAAGGAGTTAGGAGATGGGTTTGCTTTAGAAGAGGATTGAGATATTGAAAATGGTTGGGAGAGAAGTGTTGAAGGTGAGGTTGTTGAGGATAGGTTTTGGAGGGGAGGAGTTTCCTATTTGGAAGGGTTTGAGTGAAATGAGGGAGAGGGGTGGAGTGAAGAAGAAGATGGTGGGTTTGGAGATTGGGCTTTGAGATTTGGAAGAGGGAGAGTTTTCTTTAGGGTTTAGAAGGGACGGTGGAGGGTAATGGGAGTAGTAGAGATACGTTTTATGGACTCCAGATAGTCCTAAATAGAAAGGGAAATGTGCCCCACTTGTGTGTACATTGAAAGGGAGGAGGGGACCCATAAAACTGGATTACTTCTTGTAACGTTTCTTATACTTTTAGTAACTGAATTATTTTTAAAGTTTTTATGATGATTTAACATCAAGTTTTAAGTCATCTCACTAAATTTCATATTATTTGGAGTTGTAAATAAATTACAAAAATTCTAGAAGTAACCCCCGTCTAAAACTAATGATTTTTAGACAGTTGTCAATTCATTCCAAATATAACTATATTAAAAATTTATTTTATTTTTATTTTATTTTTATATGAAACTATACTTGTTAAGCTTCAATCTAAATTTTGAATCACCTAAATCGGAGTTATAAAGAAGGAGATAAATTTTTTAAGTTGACTCAAAATCGTAGAAATTTTCAGCGGGGCAACTCGGGCCGGGCGGGGTCACGCCAGGCTGGGCAGGGTCACGCGGGCCGGGCGGGGTCACGCCGGCCCGCTGGAGAGTTGGACGGGGTCACGCCCGCTCGGCCGAGGTCACGCCGAGGCCCTGGACCATCGATCTTTAGACGGGCGTATCTCTCCAACCGGAATGAGTTATTCGACGTGCCATATATGAATTTGGGGTAGGAGAAGCCGATCTACGCAATGAGCCTATTGGTTTCATGAGATTCTTCCTGGTTAGTGGTCAAAACATGATTTTTTATACAATTTTACTATTTTCTGTAAAATTTTATTCACTCCTAACTCTTTACCCCCAAATGGGTCGAAACTATCAAATTTGGCCCGATATTCACTCATTTAGTCTAGGACGATGGTCTCAACTATCAAATCGTTCAGTCTCCAACTCGTTTCTGTGTATGGGGTGAGGTCTTGTAAGACTCCCGGACTCATTCTCTAGCGTCACTACTCCCTCTCACTACCCAATCCTAGTTCCTGAAAAATGTAACCATCCATTTAAGATTGCGGGTTCTGGTTCTAGGATGGTTCCTACCATTCTAAGTCTCTATTGCGTTTACTCTCAAGTCAGCGAATGCGTTAGTGGTTTCATGACCCATGGCCTAAGGAATTCCAAACTATTGCTTTGATACCATCTTGTAACACCCTGAAAATTGGGGGTCGTGCATAAGCTCGACTCCCGAGTTCCAGGACATCACTTATATCCGATTTTATTAGTTTGTGTTTAATCAAGTTTAATTGCGCAGCGTGGAATCGCTTGGAACATGAAGTACAATCACAACTAGTCTACTGAGATGAATGAGTCTAAATTTATACAAGTCCAAATTAAGATAAACAGGTCGCACAAGGCGTTGCCCAACAAAATCACAAAAATATATCCAAAAGGAATGATGAGCTGAGTCCAACACTCAGCGATCCAAGTCCATTTGCGAACTCTGCGGCGAACCACCCATCAACTGGAGATAGGACAACTCGTCCTCCTCATCCAAGCTCACGCCGCAAGGCTCCTTGTACTCGGCGTCACCTGCAACTATTGAAGAGTCTGGTTGGTGTTTTAAAACACCGTCCCAGAGTGGGAGTGAGTGATCAACTCAGTGGGTGCTATTAGTCTTAAGTTACAACAGGCATCAATTATACTATGAATTTAATGAAAAACAGTCATTCATAAACACCTATCTAATCTTATTAATGTATATGCATGATGGATGATATGATACATGCCCTCGCCACAACTTTCCCTCAAGCGACTTCGTCTAACGATCGCGTATGTCAACACTCCCTCAGAGCGACCTCGACTTCCGAGTCGTCACCCTAACTAATGCAATGTAGTGATAATGTTAACCGAGTTTTTAGTTAAGTCCATTCATCCAGCAGGTTGGGGAATCTGATACACCCCACATATTCAATGCCCTGAACTAGTTGCGAGGCCAAGGCCCCCCAACGTGTGAGGCCAAGACGCCCCAACGTGTGAGGCCAAGACCCCGCGGTCCTTGATCCCGTCGGGTTCCCCATCCCCGACTTCAAGCACATGGGGAGTGCCGAGAGAAGGGATCGCTCGCGGTCACTACGGGGAGGCGCGACACCCCAGCGTAGGCCGACAGCTCGGACACAGTGTCCCATTCCACCATGCCCTGCTCACGAGGTAGTGGACCCATTTCAATCTGATTATCGATGAGCTACAATGGTTGTAGGGTGTTTCAGGTTCCATACATATGTGAGCAAACAAGGTTAACAATCATGGTTGACCAGAAAGTAGGCTAGACCGCAAGAGTCTAAGCAAGTACGTGGCGGAACGGCATCAGGTGCAAGCAACCCATGTAGTCTAACTACTGTCGCCCACACGCACTCGCCCAAATCCATGGGTTTAGCCTCAAGGCGATCCTACCAACGGAACCACCTTCGCTCTCCTCATGTTCTTGACTAACCCAAGGGTATAAATAGTAAATCATAGCATCCCAACTACTAATGCATCATCCAGCATAAATAACATCATGTTCTCAACATACAATTTAAGTTCTCATAGCAAACAAGGCTAACAATATCATGAAATAAAGTGCATGTGAGTTATGTGTGTGGGTGAGGAAGTTAAGCACTTCCTACATCCCTTAGATCCAAAATGCACAAGACTCAATTACACGCTATAAGGCACATCATATGAGAGATCAAGCAAAGCAAAAACATGTGATCATCCATGGTAGCCTAATCATGTGAGAAACACGAACAATATCATATGAGAACTAAACAAACAAACAATCCCATACAATCCTCAAGCAAATATCCAAATCCTAGGGTTTCTCTAGATTCTTCAAATGTAGCATCCAAACAATCAAAATCATTAGATTCGTAATAAAATTGGTGTTGGGCCACCTAAGGATAATAGTCTGCACCTTTGGATTCGTTGGAGACTTGGAAAACGACCTAGGAATGAGGGCTTTTGGGGTCGGACGGCCGGAATCCCTAGAGCAACGTTTACATGTTAGAAATCCTTGCCAAATCCCTCTCAATACATGGGTTTCAAGAAAAAGATGAGAGGTTACATACCCAATCGGATGAGAGGGGTTCTTCCGGTTGTGGGTCAGGGATTCGTTGAAGAAGAGATGAGGAGTTGCAAGAATCAAACTCCTTTGAGCCCCACTTGAGATATGGTCCACCTTCACCCTTCTTCATTCTCTCTTCCTCTCCTCTTTGCTCTCCTCATTCTCCTCTCCCCTTTCTCTCTTCTCTCTCTTCTAGGGCAAAAATCGTATGGGAGAGGGGTGCCCCAAATGAGGCCCCTTATAGTGTCAGATTTGGTGCCAATGGCCCCAAGTGTTGGGTTTTTACCAAACTAACCCTATGGGAGGATTTTTCTAACCTCTAGGGCCCACTATGAGGTGTACACATTGATTTACACCATAGGATAGTTAGCCCTAATGATGATCTACGTATGGATATGATCGGCCCGCCATTTGGATGTGTCAATCAACGGATATGATTATAAGTTTATTTAACGGTCACCGATAGTCGATCGGGGTCGTGGCTATACGGATATGAGCAGAAAAATATTCTTAATCCACGGATAAAGTGTGGTCGTAAACCGACGGTCCGAAATCCTTAACTTGGCATAAGAGTGGATGACCCAATTCACTTAAGTTCCAGCTCCTTTTCTTGGGGTATTTGTACTTCTCATGCACTCGTCCTTTGGTTCAAGTTGAGCGGTTCTGGGCACTACCCAGGTCCGACTCCTGCGATGGACGTCGAGCCCAACAAGACGGACATTACTCTATAATTTTGGGACTAGTGGCCCACCAACGAGCGGTTTAGAGCTTGTTTGGAAAATCGGGGCATTTTTGGAATGAATTTGGTAGTGAGATTTCTCGTGGGCAATGATTAGTGTTTGGATTAACCATGTTCATAGTGTGGCCTATTTATAACTAGTGAATGTGGAGATTTGGCCGTGCTTACTCTAAACCGTCGGTTTTAGGCTAAAAGAGTAACGGGGTTGCTCTGATGAGTCTATGGTCACGAAATTTATAGGACAGGGGCTCCACGGCTTGATAAAGGGTCATACAAAGTTTAGGAACAAATGGATGAACAATTATGGGGTTTGATCAAACGGTTCTGATTGTTAAATGGCTCTGTGGGGTCCATTCTGATTGATGCGGCATTTCTGGTGGCCCTCTGGCTATAAAATTTATAGGATAAGTGGTCCATGGCCCGATGAAGGGCTATGCAAAATTTGAAAATGATCGGATATAAGATTTGATCGTACGGGCCCGATTTGCGATCAACGGTCACCGTGCCACGATCGGGACCCAGATTTGGTGGGCGGGCGTAGAAAAATACATTAAACATTCACCGTAAATTTAGAAGAAAACCGACGGCCGGAAAGTCTGGTATCTCGATTTTATTTACAAGTGCCAGATTCCAATTCTGGCATTGGTGGGGTGCATTCGGCTAGTGCCAGATCCCAGTTCTGGGTGTCCACTGGGTCCACAGTCCGCGATGGACCACAAGCCCAGTGAGATCTATGATTTCCTAAATTTTTAGATTTTTCTGACCTTCCTCGGTCGCTGGGCAGCCCACACGGGCTGTTGTTAAGTGTAATCGGGCTACTTGGCTTGACGGCTCGCACATGATCTGATCGTGACTAGACTGGACCACTTGTGTATAAGCTAACGTTGGATGCTAATGGTCAGTTAGTGATAATATAAGTTAATTAAAAAAAATTTAAGGATTTTTTTGAAAATCCAAAACAGTAAAAATCTGGGATGTTACATTGTTATTATTATTATTTTTTTAAAAACCGCGTAATTTTGAGGTTTTTCCTGCGTGGGGCCCGCATCGGAAGAATCTGTCCCACCCACTGGATTCCATGGTCCATAACCAATCCCTCAAGCCCAATATCGGGCATCTTTCAGCATGTAGAAAAGTTAATGTGTATTTAAATGGTGAAAATCACTGTTAGCTAAGGTATGGCCCGCCAGAACCTCGGATTGGCGCCATCTTTTGGTTCAACGCCTAAAATGAGCTAAAGAAAGGGGTGGATGGCTTGGATTTGAAAAATATATCAAGGTAAGGCCTGCATGAGTAGCCCACCCAAATCGCTTTACACCGAGCTACTATTTGTGTTTTCCATTCAACGTCCAGCGTCCAGGGACGCTGGACGGTTGTGCATTTTCAAGTGGGCTGTCCACGTGGGCCACCACATGGTGGATGGGATGGACACAACACTTATAAAGTGGGACCCACCTATAAATGGCGTGGGTGAAATACATGCCTTATGGTGGGGCCCATCTGGGTGGGCCACACGGCCACATCAGTCACATACGACAACAAAAGAAATGAAGGAGAGAGGGAGAGAAAGAGAGAGAGAGAGTGGGACACGAGTGATGGAGGGACCCCGACACTATGGGCCCTCCGTTTCAAGTATCCAATCATACATCAAATAGGTCCCATTATACGTGGGCCCATCAAACCGAAAATCAACGGTGGAGATCCTTTCTCCACCAAATGTAAGGTCTAGATGACCCTATCCATACATGGAAACTAAACATCATGATAGGATCCATGGAGAATGGCCCCATCATGGAATGATCATGAGGATTAAGATAGGCCATTGGCCACATCTTAGGGTCCAAAGTGAGATCCATTCCATTGATCGGTAGGCCTCACTTGGCCCATCATAAAAACACATAAATCTAGCCTATAGAAGCACCCACCACTTGATCTTCTTGGTCCATTGGTAAACCAATCTCCTTGTGCTTCACTTTGGTGGTGGAGATGAGAAATGGATGTCTAGGATGAGAGATCTTGGGATGGAAAGGTGGGCCTCACACATGCACTTTTCTCTCCATGGGAAGAGCTTAGACCTGGGTGCTCTTGCTTGGAATTGTGAAGGAAAATAGAGAGAGGTGTGGTGGTTGTAAGAGAAGTGATGGGAGATGGGTGATGGGTGTGAGTGATGGGTGAGGTGATGGATTGGTTGACTTTGGTGGTTGCTTTACTTGTGGAGAAAGGAAGCATGAGTTTCTCTTGTACTTGACATGAGTGATTGATTGATTGATTGATGGGACATGGTCTAAAGATTCTCTTGGGATTGCAAATGCGGGGCATTTTCTTCGAAATAAACGTCGGCTCACATCTCTTGGTCAGGATATCGGATCGGTATGCAAGATGCGGCGTTGGAACTGCGGCAACGGTGCGGTCGTTATGATACAGGTTTCGGATTAAACCGACTCGAATCTACAGGATACGACTTAGGGTCGATTGCAAACGTCAGTTATCGGTCACGGACTACTGGACTTCGACGGAAAGGATCGCGGGATTCGACGAAACAGTACGGACTAGGATACGGGTCTTACACACCAAATTTCTGGCCATTAAAAAACTCAGATGAGTGACACCAAGCGAATCTAGATGTTTTATTCATGATTTCCAACTATTTCAGATGATGTGGTCCACCCGAGTTCCACATACGACAAATTTTCGAGGATTTTTTTAGGCATCGTGAGATGCACGGTCAAGATGCCACACAAACATCACATGCACCACTTTGCTCCACCCTATGGGAACATTTCCCTCGCAACTTAACCTATATTAATTCTTAACCGTACACATGGCATAGATGTACATTAATCCAAACCGTCCCAATCGTGGGGCCTATTGTTGATGGGATATAGCTCAAAAATCACAGTGAATGAATGTTCCTACCTATAAAGTGGTTGGTGGTTTCAATTTAGCTTACAAAATGAGATGGCTATGGCCATTAAATGAGTGGATTTTCGAGCTATGCTCCATCCACAATGGGGTCCACAAATTCAACGGTTCAGATTGTTGTACATATATGTACATGTACGGTGTATGTGAAACCACAACTTGGAATTAGCATTCTTTTAAAAAATTATTATACCATGGCAGCTTCCAAACTGAGAAATGCTCCCATCCAACTGGTTGTATTGCACGATAAGTTACCAACTTCCAACCTATCGTGGACACCCAGATCCATTGCTCAACTGGCAGACTGAGCGGAGATATCTCGTTTCAACACTTGAGGTCTTGGTATCGATCCCCAGCGGGGGTGGCTAACATTAGAGCTGTACACGAGTTGAGCTGAGCCGAGTATTGCTCATCTCATGCTCGGCTCGCACTGCCCGAGTCCTACTTGTACTCGGCTTTGCTCAAGCATCGAGCATGGATTCTCTGCTTATAATGCCCTGAAAATTGGGAGTCGTGCATACACTCGACTTCTGAGTTCCCGGGGTCACTTATAACCAGTTTTCATTGATATGCACTTAAATCAAGTTTAAATGCGCAGCCTGAAATTTTCTCCAACATGAAGTACAAACACACAAGTCTACTGAAATAAAAGAGGTCTAGTATATATACAGGTCCAAAAGAATATAAACGGGAGCACAAGGTACCTCCCAACAAAATCACAAAAAGAATGTCATGTCCCAAAAATAAGGCCGAGTCTACAACTCAGCGATCCAAATGCCACCCGCCAAGCCGATGGGGAGCCGCCCATCAACTGAAAGTAGGACAGCTCGTCCTCCTCGTCTAGGCTCGTGTCGACAGGCTCCTCATACTCCTCATCACCTACAACTATAGTAGAGTCTGGTTGGTATTTTAAAACACCGTCCCAGAGTGGGAGTGAGTGATCAACTCAGTATGTGCTAACAAGCATGAGTTATAATATGAATTTAATGAAAAGTATTCATTCATAAATAACTAACTATTTTTATTAATACATGTGCATAATGGATGATATGATGCATGCCCTCTCCACAACACTCCCTCGAGAAACTCCATCTAATGATCGCGTATGGTCAACACTCCCTCAGAGCGACCTCGACTGCCGAGTTGTCACCATAACTAGTACGATGTAATGTGATCATGTTAGCCGAGTTCTTAGTTAAGTCTATTTATCCAGCAGGTTGGGGAATTTGATACACCCCACGTATCAATGCCTTAAACTGGTTGCGAGGCCAAGGCCCCCAACGTGTGAAGCCAAGACCCCACGATCCTTGATCCCGTCAGGTTTTCCATCTCCAACTTCAAACACATGGGGAGTATTGAGAAAAAGGGATCGCTCGCGGTCACCATGGGGAGGCGTGTCACCCCAGCGTAGGCCGACAGCTCCGACACAGTGTCCCATTCCACCATGCCCGGCTCACGAGGCGGTGGATCGATTTCAAATGGTTAGCAATGAGCTACAATGGTTGTAGGGTATCCCAGGTTCCATACATATGTGAGTAAACAAAGTTAACAAACAAGGTTGGTCAGTAAGAAGGCTAGAGCGCACGAGTCAGGCGAGCACGTAACGAGCGACATCGGGCACAAGGGACCCATGTAGTCGAACTACTGTCACCCGTACACACCCGCCCTAACCCATGGGTCAAGTCCTAGCATAGTCCTACCATCTCTCCTCATGTTCCTGACTAACTCAAGGGTGTGATGGTGATCTATAACATGCCAACTATCCAGGATATCAACTAGCATATCAATATCATGTTTTCATGCATCTCAATCATACGAATCAGATACTCTTAACAAGCAAGCTATCATTATCATGAAATAAAGTGTATGTGAGTGGTGTGGGTTTGTGAGGAAGTTAAGCACTTCCTTCATCTTAAGGAATCATATGTACAAGAGTAATGAATCATACATACTATGAAGCAACGTCATATGGAAAATTCAAACAAGGCATGAGTACGTAATTCATTTATACACAAAATCATGTGAGCGGCAAGAACAACACCATATGAGAACCAAACATACAATTTCATACAATTCCAACAAAAATATAATCCCTAGGGTTTCTCTAGATTCTCCAAAAAACATCATTCAAGCAAACAAAATCATTAGATTCGTAATAAAATTGGTGCTAGGCCACCTAAGAACAACAGTCCACATCTATGGATCGTTGAGTTCTTGAAAGCAACCTAGGAGGGTGGATTTAGGGTCGATCGGCCAAAATCCCTAAAGCACACATTTGCATGTCAGGAATCCATGCCAATCCCTTCTCAACACAAGGGTTTTTAGAAAAAAAAAAAAAAAAAAAGGATAAGGGATCTTACCTAGGCGATCAACGGAACAAACGGGCGGTCGTGGAGAAGGGTTTCTTCTTGGAGGAGAGGTAGCGAGTCATAAGATTTGATTTCCTTGGGCCCCACCTCGATCTAAGGTCCACCTTGCTCTTCTTTCTTCTCTCTTTCTTCTCCTTTCTCATCTTTCTCTTCTCCCTTTTTTCTCTTCTCTCTTTCCTTCTCTAGGGCAAAATCGTATGGGGAGGGGGTGCCCAAATGAGGCCCTTTTATAATGCCAGATTTGGTATAAATAGCCCCAAGGGCTAGGTTTTTATTATACTAGACCTATGGAAGAGTCTTTTTAAGCTCTAGGGCCCACTATGAGGTGTACATATTGATATACACCATAGGATAGTTAGTCCTAATGATGATCTACGTATGGATATGATCGGTCCGCTATTTGGATGCGCCGATCGACAGATATGATTAGAAGTCTGTTCAACAGTCACCACTGGTCGATCGGGACCGCGGCTATACAGATATGAGCAGGGAAATATCCTCACTCCAAGTGTGAAGTTTAGTTGTAAATCGACGGTCCGAAATCCTCAACTTTGCATAAGATTGGATGACCCAATTCACTTAAGTTCAAGCTCATTTCTTTGGGGTATTTGCGCTTCTCATACACTTGTCATTTTGCTCAATTTGAGCGGTTCTGGACAGCACCCAAGTCCGACTCCGGCGATGGATGTCAAGCCCAGCAAGACAAGCATTATTCTATATTTTTGGAATTAGTAGCCCACCAACGAGGGGTCTAGAGCTTGTTCGGAGAATCGAGGCATTTCTGGAATGAAGTTGATAGTGAGATTTCTCATGGGCAATGATTAGGGTTTGGATTAACTATGTTCATAGTGTGGCATATTTATAACTAGGAAAAGTGGAGATTTGGTCATGAATACTCTAAACAGTCGGTTTTAGGCTAAAAGAGTAACGGGATTGATTTGGTCCATTAATCCAGATCCGGGCCTTATCTGACTCGGCCCCAGTTAGATCTTTAATTTAGTCATGTTTGTCTTGATTAGTTAGTGAATGGTCGGTTAGATTTGGGCCCTATGTGAGTTAATCATGGGCTAAACTTGATGTTCAAATGATCGGACGGATTCAGTGGTTTCCTACGGTTGATTAATTGGACTTGTGTAGTTCTTTACTAGTACCACCTCTGTATGGACTAACATTGAGTGCTAATGATCATTTAAGTGATACTATAAGTTAATTTATATTTAAAAAAATTCAAGAATTTTTAGAAATTCAAAACAATGAAAATTCGGGATGTTACACTGCTCGTGATCTATTGGTTTGAGTACGAGCAGAAATCGAGCCGAGCTCAAGTCTGAGTCCAAATTTGAGACTAATTCAAGTAGATTTTCGAGCAACAAATTTAACATATATTAGCTATATTAACATATATTAACAATTTATGATATACATTGGCAATATATGATATCAATTTCTGAAATATATTAACAATTTATATAAAAAACTAATAATAATAAATCAACACCACACAGTACTAGTTGAGCACAAGAGTCAAGTACCGAGTCGAGTATTGCCCAGCTCGTACTCTACTCGTAATCAAAACGAGTATCAAACTCATGCTCGTGCTCGGCTCAAACTCATGCCGAGTTGAGTAATTCCGAGTCGAGTCGAGCGAGTAACCGAGCTTACTCTGCTCGTGTATAGCTCTAGCTAACATGGAGTGTGTGTACACACATGGGTGTGTACTAACAAGCTAACCCAAAAAAAAAAAAAAACCTATCGTATCTGTGTGACATCTACACCATCCATAGGTTGGCATCACCATAAGAATCATCTTGTGATTTTTACACAAGGTGATCCTCATGGTAGGTCTAACATATAGTACGGTGCGGATTTCACACACACACACGATAGGTTGGAACTTACCTTCTGGCAGGACACAGCTTAACCGTCCAACCAATTGTATGTGAACGTTTGGCCCTTTTTTTTTCACTATTTATTCCTGATAACTTATCACGTGCATTGCACACGCCCTTACTCAGATTTGTTGATGAGAATGTCTTGCAAGCAACCAGGTGTAGGTGAGGAAATCGTGTAGCTATTTTGTTGTGGGGCCCACTGTGGGATCTGTGTGTGGTATCCGTACCATTCAGCCACGTCATCCGATTATGAAAATGGGATGCACCAAAATTCAGCCCAATCCGACCATCAAGTCAAGTGGTCCCCACACGATTTTGAAGGTTTTTGGGTGATTTCATGTTATTTTCTACGGTGCGACTCACCTAATGATTCTATCGGTGTGAAACATGTGCCTAAAATCAGGCCGATTGAATTACCAGGAATCATTAGGTGAGCCGCACCATAGATGTTATATAGAGTTGTGGGCCCTATAACCCAACATGTTGCATGTTTTTCTCATCTACAACTAATTGCAACTTGCAATAGTTTAAGTGTTTAGACATGAAGAATCTAAAAGAGGTGGACTAGACTAAGTTATATCAATCAAATAAATAAATAAATAATAAGAAGGAAAATTGTGGAATCCCATAATAATTCCATTGTTTTTCATGAAAATATTAAAAGGTCAATAGCTAAATATTAAAATTTATTTCTAATAACTAATAAAATTGACATTTAATATATTTTTAAAATAAATTAATATAAAAATTTTGCTGCAAAATTTCTCTAGAATTAACATTTTACCTAATAATGCCTCCGTAATTAAAAATTACTTTTCAAGGGAGTTACAAAAATGTCCTCATCTAATTTTTTATTTAACAATTAGTGAAAGCTAAGGCTTGTGGAGCCCATGTGGTATGTGTAAGACATCCAAGCTATCCAACATATACACCCCACCATGGTGATAACGGGAACAAAATAAAAGGCCAATTAAATTATTAGGTGGGCTATACTTGAATTTAGATGTTTTGAGTAGTGTATATTATCTTTTATGGATTGACCCATCTTGTGATTGGGTCCCTGATATTTTTGGTTCGTCTAATAATAATGTAAGTATGCATCCGTTGGATACATTAAATGTGAGAAATACCATGTACACCCAACAATTTTGGATTCTCCACTCCATAAAAAAGAAAAATAAAAAACTAAAAAAAATAATAATAAAAATCAAGGGTAATAATATAATTTCTCCTTTGAAAAAGTACAAGAGGCCATACAAGTTTGTGAGGCACTATTTGGTAAAAATCCTAATCACATAAACATTTCGCAGTAAAAATTCTCTAAAATAAAAAGATCATCTTTGAATGGAACCCAAACAAGCCCATATATTTAGTTCAATAGTTTATGTGGTTTGAAATTTAAATAACAACTAAATCTAATGCCATCATTTATTTATGCACTATAGTTGAGAAGTGGACACGTTAAAGTGCTTGTGGTTGGCTATAATACATGCCGGCATATTGCAATATGAAGCATTAGAACTTTAGCCTATGGATCCGGGCTTACAATGATCTAAACCGTTTAAATAATGATTCTTGGTGTTTAAAGTGGATATGGTTCAAATAAAAGCTATTAAATTATATTTTTTAAGCCGTTGATAATTTAGCTCTTTCAAATCAATATCAACGGTTGTCATGACCTTTATGTAAAGAAAGGGTTGAAATGAATGGTTTAAGACACATCCTATTTATGTCTGTATGTATTCTAGAAAGCCTCTATCATCAACATTATTTTAATAAGGGTTCATTAAATCTAAATTCAGGAGGGAATGGGCAACCATGTTGTATGATCCGAGATCCGTAGAGAAAAACCTTTCTACTCTGGCAGAGGATGGTAGTTCATGCACGTGAACTTATAAATTTTACATGTGTCATACATGTAAATCAAATTGAAGTATCCAAATCCAAACATGTATCCACCTAACTGATGTCTCATAAGCCAAATTGGTGGACGTTTAAATTGAAAAATAACCTACGTACCCTAAATTCAACTAACAAATGTCCATTAATCAAGCTCTAATAATTTCATCAATCTGATTCTAAGATGATAAGTGGGCCCCATGGGTTGACTTCATGGAAGCTTCCCATGAGGTTGAGCTTTGTGCACCCCACCGTGATATGTGTCAGACATCCACCCCATTAATCAGAAGCACTTTGACCCTCCAAGTGCTTTTCGATAATTTAGTATGTTTTTCATTTAATTTTAGATGGTGTGACCCACCTGCAATTCATAAGCGGCGGATTTTGGGGAGTATCCCATAACCTAGAGGGCACGGTTTGGATGGATCGTCGGATCCATCGAGGTCAGTGGATCCTTAACTATGGGGCCCACTGTGATATATATGCCTTGCATTCACACCATTCATCCATTTGGACAACTCATTTTAGGGCATAATCCCAAAAATGAAGCCCATCCAAATCTTAGATAAACCATACCTCAGGAAACAATAATGATTGAATCCTCACCATTAAAAGCTTCACGGGGGCCATTGGAATGTTTATTTGCCATCCAACCTGTTGATAAGGTCACAAATGCTTAGATGAAGAAACAACACAAATATCAACTTGATCCAAAACTAATGTGGCCCACAAGAAGTTTTAACGGTTGATTACTATTATTTCCTATATTATGGTCTACCTAAGATTTGGATATGCTTTATTTTTTGAGATTATGGACGGCATGGATGTAAGACATATACATTACCGTGGGCCCCATGGTTAGAGATCCTACCCACCTTCAGCGAAAATGGGATAAGGAAAAGATGGAATTGCATTTTGTCCCGTGTAAATTCCATCCTACGATTTGGAGAGGACATGAAAGGTTGAAATTAGGTGGGATGGAATTAAATTTCATCTCATATAGAATTTTCGATGGATTTTAAAATCCAATACACAATCAGCCCCACATGATGCATATATTTTATTCATGTCGTTTATTCATATACGTCATTTACACATGGCATTCTAGTTATATACTTGTACAAGTCATCAATATCCATTGTGAATTTGGTTTATTGATTACAATTCCATAATCTACCAAACGAGATTTTGCTTAATTAAGTGTTTTTCTTGTAGCAAGAATTTTATCTTAAACATGAGAATTGGATGACCAAAATATATTGACATCTCCAAACATATAATCTAATCCATCTAATACAAATCCAAACCATTAGACCATTTAATCGAACGGACCAAACATGCCCTCGGTGTATCTAGGGATCCATCGAAGCCGCGATGTACCAAATGCAGAGTGTGGATGTCCAACACACATCACATTCCCTACACACTCATTTAATTGACAAACAATGGAAAAATAAATTGGGACCCTAATGGCAATCAGTAATTGTGCAAAAATGGAGGGGCATTTTGGTCCATAAAGGGAACAAAAACAGGTAGGATGACATGGAGCATGGGAGTTAGAATATAATAAGATCACCAAACACATACATGAATGAAGAAAAGGAATAGAGGTTTCAAATCACTGAACAAGTTCAATGCATTCATCACCTAATTCTACTTTAATTAGGACACAAAAGCACATTTATATCAGTTTATCATTCTCTCTCTCTCTCTCTCTCTCTCTCTCTCTCTCTCTCTCTCTCTCTCTCTCTCTCTCTCTCGGGTCTTTTCATGCAACCAACGGTTCTTGATTCTCTCTCCCTATCATATGATCACATGCACATACATACACACCCATCACCATCCATTTTATTATATTAATCTAACACAACATCTCATCATGAGCTTCTCAATCATGTCTAACATATACTCTCATGGAGAGAGAGAAGGTGGCCCACTCGGATTTTTCTTTTGGAAATGCGAAGGCTACTTGCGACGCGGAATCCTACTCTCCACATGCATGTGCAAGATCCGGGCCGTTCATCTTGTGGGACCCAACACATGAAAATCGAGCAGGTGCAGTTTTCGGTTGGGTCCCGTGTGTATGAAAAATGGATAGCAATTAATTGATATGTGATATACATTCTAGGCATGCGTGTGGTCCACTTTATGATCTAACCAGCCTGAATTTTGGATTATTGGATATGAAAATAAGGACCCACATGATGAACGGATTAGATCTCCAGAAAGCATGCAAAATTTTCACATGTGGGTAGGTAGCAGCAATTAGTAGATATGTGGTTAACATTCTAGGCATGCAAGTGGCCCACCTTATGACCTAAACAGCATGAATTTTGGATCATTGGAGATTAAAACAAGGACCCACATGATGAACGGATCAGATCCGTAGAATTTATGCAACATTTGCACATGTGGGTAGGTAGCTATTAAAATGCCTACTTGCGCGAGTATCCATATATAGCACTACTCCTTCTTTCCGTGTATATATATATATATATATATATATATATATATATATATATATATATATATATAATTGCAAGGAGATGTACCATTCCATTACTAGAGAGATGCCCTTCTAACACATAAAAAAATGAAGGAAAAAAAAATTAAAAAAAAATTCATGTGTTTCGCTGATGTAGCTGGCTGGTTCATGTTGTCTGGTGGCCCACCACAAGGAGTCTGCATCCGTCGAACCGAGCATAGATCGGTAGGCCAAGATGCCACAACGTGTCGTCAAACCCGAGGAATTAGGAATAAATCCAAGAATTTCATAGAGAAAAAAACTTTGATAGTCTGGCAGGGTGTGATAGATGATACACGGCCACTTAGAAACTACCAACGTGGCATACATGTGAATCCAAAATATGGGTCCCTCTTTTATGAATCATGAACCAAAAAAACTATTATTTGATCATCTGACTATCAGATTTTGGACGCTTATTTGACGGTTAAGATGAAAAATATCCAATGGTCCTGTTTCAACGAACAATGTCCACGTATCAAAGGTTAGGATCAGTCAAACAATCTGATTGCGGTAATGTAACTTAGCTACAGCTGGTTCCACAATTTAGCCGGTTTAATTTGAGTTAATATGTGCCACGTGTACAATTTCTGAGTGCATGCGTATCAAGGGACATACTCTACCGGAGTATCATATAACTCCTCTTTGTTAGAACCTGATTCCGCCACTTGATTACATATAGTTTGTATAAAACACCAAATGGATGTACGAGTGTGTAAGCCCACATGCGTACATCGCAGCTGATGTACACGCCACCGCCTATGCCAGCGTGGCAGACATGTGAAATATCCAAGCCATCCATCAGGTGGACCTCACCTTTTATATATTACTGCTGAAAGATCAAGATGGTCCATTCAGTAGGTAAGCCATGATTTTAGGAATAAGTTGACAGGTTGTAAAGCTTCAGCTGATTTGTTCATAACCGTACATTTTTTCAGCTAGTTGTGTCCCATCTTACTGGTAGAGAAAACTGATTCTTGGGATAAGGAATCTTCATAGTGATATCCTTCTGATGGATGGCTAGGATTTGCACGTGTCTACCACGCTGGCATCTGTGGTGGCGTGTGCATTAGCTGAGTTGTACACTCGTGTGGGAGTAGTAAAGCTCAAAGTGCATAAGTCAGTGCCATTTTCGATTATTGGGTGCATGGCACGTGCAACGCACGTGGAGAGAGTAAGGAAGAGAGGAAAACACTTGGGCACCTTGCATGTGTACCTACAGGATTACTTTCATTAACGTGGGAAAAGGACTTAACCTGCATAAGATCCACACCGTCCATCAGCTAAAAGACATATCTATTGATTTCTTTCAAAAACACAGGATGATTCAACCATCAGATGGATCACACCATAAAATTATATCCAAAACCTCTAAATTTACATGATATTGCCCACCTAAGTATTGAAATACTGTGATTTTGTGATAATTATTTCATTCATCATGAAGAGGGACATCAGATGAATGGATTGGATGGCATATAAACAATAAAGTAGGCCCTACATTAATTGATAGGCATTCCATGTCATCTGTTTCCTATAGTGCGGCTTACTTTAGCCTCAGATGATCATGATTTTTGAGTTCAATGGTCAAAATTAGGCAACCTACCTGATGGACGGGGTAGATCTCATGAAATTTCTACCAATGTGAAGAGAGGAAGTATAGACACAATGAGGGTTTTTGTTTTTTTTTTTTTTTTTTCCGGGTTAAAATATAAATCATTGAGTAGAATCCGTGGGTGAAATCTTAACCGCCCATTTTTTAAAGAAATATAGAAGATATAATAAGAAATGAATTGGTGGGCTCACGTGTATGGAAACCTTCACATGCAAATAGTTGCATTTGGACATGTAGACAATTCACACCATCAATCTGGACGGTGGCCCAACTCTCTCTTTAAAGGTGGGTGTCTTTAAAAAAAATCTTCCTGATCAGATGATCTGAACCATTCGATCATTGGCATGCAAAAAAATGGACGGAGGAGATCGTTCATGGAAAATGAGCACATGCCCATTTATGCCACGCTGGCAAACGTGCTTGCAAGTGGCCCTCACATTTCTCCCACCAGATGCAACAACTCCCATCCCCAGAAAAACAATTATTTAATTGGGCTACTCAGATTCTCTCAAAGCAGGAAGATTTCTCATCATTCATCATGGCCCACCTCCACCTTGTTCTTTTCTGATAGACAGTACCAATAGCCAAAATGAGGCAGATTCCTTTTACAAGTCTACCTGCTTATTCATCTGCTTATGCACTATTGCCTGTGGGGCCCACCTTGTGTCTGTGCCATCCAACCCTCCATCAAGTGAGCCCCACCATGATTATGGGATGTCCCTTAAATCAAGCTTCTCCAATCACTGGGTGGGCCACACCATGGACAACCATACAAAATCCTCCAAATTCACATGGTGGCCCACATGATATTTGAATCAGCTTGGTCTTTTGAGGGTGTCCAACTTTCATGGTGGGACTCCTGATGGACGAGTTGGATGCTATATACACACCATGGTGGGCCCCACATGGAACCTTTGCTTATTCCACAAGGACTTGTAGACCACGGTGATACCAGTAGTACTGACTAAAGGTTTGCTACCACATGTAGCATTCTTTAGAGCTGGGCATCGAGTCGGGTCAGACCGAGTTAGGGCTGACCCGACTTGATCCAGTTTTGAAATAGGCTCGACCTGACTCGGTACCGAGTCGGGCATGCCTGACCCGATCTGAGTCCTGGTCAGCCTGGACTAATCCGGACCGACTCCAACCCGGTCAAAAGTATGGCTGCAAGCTTGGAAAGGGAGGGAGGGAGTGGAGAAGAGAGAGAAAGAGGAGGGTGGTGATGATGTGAGTGGCTGCGGGACTTGGAAGAGGATGAAGGAGGGAGAGAGAGTTAGGGATCGGGTTGAGGTCAAGTGTGGCAGGGCGGGTAGGTTTTGGATCGAGTTTTGGGTCGAGTTGCTGAGTAACTCGGACTTGGTTTGAGTTCGGATTGGGCAAAGCTTACTTGGTTTGGACCGACTCATCCATTCGGTTCGGATTGAGTCGGATGAGTCAGAGTCACACAAGTCAAGTCATCCCGTGCCCAGCTCTAATTGTTATTGGACATTTCAGTACTATAGCCGTTTGATCTACAGTAACCTCCCATCCAGACCATTGATCTAACAAGAAACACAGCTGACAGTGGCTTCAAGACCAGAAGATCCTACAACTTTCAATAAATGGCCCACAAAAAAAATGGCTAAGGAGAGTCCATATTCAAAGGAAAAGAAATTAAATCATCAGAGGTTTGAAATGCTTCAATCTGAGTGTTCTTTTTTCCTTTTCCCTTCTTTTCTGGTATGCATCGGGACGGATTGTAGCAAAACTCCTCAGTACTTAAATAAAAACATCAATAACCCAAATTAATTTCAAAAGACAGCAGTTGTGGATCTATAATCAAACTAATTATCAACTATCGATCATTAATTCTTCTAAACCCAAACACAACCAATAGTCTTGCATTGTCTAACCAATAAAAACCATCACTATCATGATCATCATCTATAACTTAAAACAGTTCTCAACAACTTTAACTGAATACACCCCTGTGGGGCCCACTGTTCTAGCTCCAGCCGCACTCAAAACCGTTGATCAATGTAAGGACAATACGAGAATGGTATATAGATGTATTAATCTTACTGTGTAAATGATGCTGACCCATTTAAGCCGAATCGGCATCGCCCATCAAAGCGACCGATATCTACACTGCAACAACGAGAATTTCACTTGACGGTTGGCGGGTGTCACCATTCATTGTTGTTGACGGCCGTCCAAATCCCATTCCCATCTTCCTGTTTGAGAGTGACACTCATTGCATCTACATTCTCTTCTGAGGCTGGTTGGGACACGTTGAACTCCATCCATGGGTGCTCATCTTGAGAGATCTGGGCCCTCAATTGCCCTTCTTGTTTGATGTGCCAAGATGCCACTGGGTCGTACCCATCATGTGAGATCTGAGCCACACCTCCCTCTTGTTTTGCACGTCCTACTTCCATCAGTTCATACCCATCTTGCGAAACCCTGTTTGTCACCATCCCCAAGACTGAGACAGCCAAATCCGGGATTTGGGTCCCGCCAATATCTTCCCCATTACCCATTCCTGGTCCATTTTGGCCAAATTTAGCAGTTTCGATCATCCCATTTTCGGTATACTTATTTTTCTCCACTGAAGAAATTTCCAAATCCTTCATTTGGACATCAGATGCACCTTCCCCATTCCAGATTCCTTGTCCATTTTGGTTGAAATCTAACACCTGAGTTTCTTCATTATGAGAATCCTCGTTTGCCACAGACATTAATGAATCGGGGGCCCCGGATCCGTTTTCCTTGTCGACATTTCCTTGCTCATTCTGGTTCATCTTTGACCGCTCGCCCCGGTTTCTATGGAATCTCCTCTTCCACCTCTTCTTGAATTCGCCCTTCTTTGGTTTGAGAGGTTTCGTGGCTTCGCTGCGTGTATCCGACTCCCTCCCTTTCTTCTTGCATGGGACCACGGTGTAAGGGGGCCGCCCATCTGGATTCACTACAGGTGCGCCTATCAAAAGAAATCGTAATGCATTGAGAATGGATTGTCACAAATGAGAAAATAACGATAAACACGGAGAGGATTGAGGGTTTTCTTCTCAGCAACATATGCGTATGATCCAGGCCATTCGTTGCATGGGGCACAGAACAAGCCCAAACAGGTACAATCATCAGCTGGGCGCACTAACAGTGAAGTGTGAACTGACAGTGGGGTGTACTAACAAGCTAACAAAAAAAAAAATCAGCTGGGTGCACCCATATGAGAAAAATGCATGATTAAAAGAAATCACCAACTGTTCATATTCAATGTACACATGCCCAGTCAATGAGTGGAGCGGGCTGATTTTTGTGCCCAGGGAGTGTTTGCAGTAGGCCCTGCCTAATGAATATTCCAGATCATGCACACATGTGCAGCGTTGGTCAAAGGAAATCCCTCAATCCTCTTCGCTTAATCTCCTTAGCATTTCTCATCAAATGGAAATGGCCAAAGGTGCATTCAATACATACATGCATTCGACTGGATTGCTAAGAGAGCTGTCCGTGCCGCTTTGATTTCCGCTTCTTTTTTGGTCTTCGCAGCAGCTCCAATGTACTGAATTCCCCCAATCTCGACAGTGCATAAGTACGGTTGCTTGCCTGTCACGGCCTGCTTGTTGCATATATAAGAAGGAATTGCATAATTCATCTTCTGCGCATACTCCTGGAGTAGGTTTTTGCACAACCCCGTCTCGTGCTGTAAGATAACACTGTCGACTGTAAGCAATAATCAAAAGTGCTTTTTTTTTTTTTTTTTTTTTTTTTGGTTTTTAACAATGCCAAAAAAACTACAAGATTGCGGCAATTTGTCTCTTCCATTACTAAAACGAGAAACCCATAAGAACTTCCCAAATGAAGTTGGAATGCAAGGGCAGCCAGTTTGGATATATACTGAAAAAAGCCATCATGTGTCCGCCACTCAGAATGAGAATGCAACAGTAATGGGTTTGACCTGTTGGAGTTGCATTCAACTTCCTAACTAGCCATCAATGTTTTGTCAGACATGGAAACGGCTTCCTTCTGGTGGATGCGCGTAGGCTACGCCACATATCATTCCATTCTCATCTGCATGCAATCTGACCAGGTCCTATAAGAAGTCCTCGACTTGTAAGTGATGTGACCGAGTTTGCAAGGCAGTGTAACATTTTGCTATTCCATCGGCATTGAACTCAACAAACCAGTACTAAGATGGAACAAATACAAACGGCGGAAGGCATTGGAACACTTGGTCATTATGATAATAAGCATTCTCAATTGGAGGGAAGGCGGTTTGGTGGTTGGTCTTGATGGCAGTTCTATGGACCATTTGGGGGGAACAGAATAGCCGTTGCATCGAAAATAGATTTGGCTCCGTGGAGAGGGTGGTAAGAAAGGCTACGATTTTTGTAGCCGACTGTGTTTCTGGCCTAAAAGAGGCAGATGCTTGTAATGTTCTACCCATGTTAGGGCTATAATTTTTCCGTCTTAGTCGTGCTAAGTCAAGCTTTCTCAACAGAAGTCGCCAATTGTCCCCAAAAACAAAAGAAAAAGAAAAAAAGAGGGAAATCTCGTGCTTCTAGGATGGTTTGGGTCGAATTCCATTAGGAACATATGGTTCACATGCATCTAAATTCATAAGCCACTCAAGAACTTCAGACCACTGGGGCCTTTGTGCATAATAGCACACCATAATGCAACTAAGGCTGTTAACAGGCTGGGTTCAGATCAGGTCCTAGAGTTCCCGGACTTGGGTTGATCAGATTTAGGTCTTGCCAGGTCCGTGTCCTTTCGGATTTAGGTCTCGTTTTTTAGGACCTCAACCTAGATTTGATCGAGTTCAGGTACCCATTAGGTCTTTGGACCTTTTTTTCCAACTCAGGTTCGGTTCAGGTGGGGTATTTATGTGGTTGGGCCCACCTGAGTGGACAGATTAGATAGCATATACTAGACACTTTTTTTTTTTTCTATCAATGATAATTTTCCCTGAAGATTATGCTGAAAACTAGCTGGACTTTTTTGTCTAACAATCGCATCGAATCCGCTTCTGAAGCCACCAGACATTGCACAACATATCTAACAATTTCGCAACTCCTCTAGCTCTTCATCATCAACCAAATTCCTCCTAAGAGGAGCCCAAACAACTTCCTCTCCCTACATAGAGAAACAACTCCCAAACAACACAATCCCTGCTAACCGAGGGAACACCTGACCTAACTTCTGCTCCCCTAGCCATACATTCTCCCAAAACCTAACCTCCTTTCCATTTCCCAAAGAAAAACCCACCCCTTCCCAAACCCGATTTTTAAACAAGGTCACTGATTTCCAAAGAAATGATGCCCTATACATTGATAAGGGCCTAATCCATTCCCAAAGAAAAACCCACCCCTTCCCAAACCCAATTTTTCAACAAGGCCACTGATTTCCAAAGAAATGATGCCCTATACATTGATAAGGGCCTAATCCATCTATTTCCTACTTCCAAGCTACTTCGACACAAGTGTGGTGTAAATGGACTCTCTTTCATGCGTGTGGCTTATGAAACATCATCACGTTGTTAGAATTTTATATAGAATCATGTCATGAAGGGATTCGACTCGTACCGTCGACCCGAATTCGCATAGAAAAAGAATCTGTTCGATTACTTGTCGATCCCTTCCCAGATTTACAGGTTCTACCATATTCTTCAAAAAAAAACTGCTCATACTATGAGCATAGTATGATGGCGCTCGGGCAGGTATGCCCCTATCGTCTAGTGGTTCAGGACAGGCAGCGGGGACTTCCCCTGGGGATAGGGTACTACGAAAGGAAGTTGATCATGGATTCTCAATAAGCCTACAATTGATTCTTCCTGGGTTGATGCCCGAGCGGTTAATGGGGACGGACTGTAAATTGGCGATATGTATATATATATATATATATATATATATATATATATATATATATATATATATATATGGAAAAGGTACAATGCACTCGAGCTGATTTTAACGTCCCATGAGGTCGAGCTGTGTGGGCCCCACCGTGATGCGTTTCGAACATCTACCCCATCAGTCAGATGCACCATTCCATCGTGGGCCTAGGTCTCAAAAATCAAGTCAATCCGTGACCTGTGTGGGCCACACCACATACAGAAGTGGAGAGGGGCCGTGCACCATTAAAACATTCATAACCATTTTTGAGGGCCCACCGAGATGTGGTTTGCAAATCCAGCCCATCCATTATGTGTGTCCCACTTGAATGAGGGTTCAGACCAAGTTTCAGGTGCATGCAAAACTCAGGTGGGCCCCACCAAGTGCTTTTATATGTTTTAACGGTGTCTTCACATAATTTTAGATGGAATGGCCCACCTGAGTTCCGTATACGGCTGATTTTTGAGGTATCCCATAATTTAAAGGGCACCCATCAAATGGACGGTGTTGATGGTCAACACGCATCACGGTGGGGCCCACACAGCTCGACCTCACGAGAGCTTATCGTCCGCTCGAGCGCATTGTACCTTTTCCCATATATATATATATATAATAAAAACAGACAATGTATACATACATCCATACATATATAATATGTATAATATAACATTACTATTAAAACCGGACCCCTACCCAACCTGATTTCTATATGAGTCCAAGAAATTGGAACCAGACCCATTAAAATCATGTTGGGTCCATCAGGGTACCTGTCGACGGCCATAAACATAACCTGCAAGAAGATGCCTATGCCGAAAACATTGATATGATCAGTTTAATAAAATCTCATTGGTTCTACTTCAAAGTTAAAGAGATTTTTAAAAAATGACAAAGCGCAATATCTTCATTATTTGCCATGTAATAAAAGGTGAAAAGAACGTACAACTGGATGAGGTATGCACTCTGTCATGTTGCCTGATTTAAGTAATTCCACAAGAGCGATTTCAGCTGCTGATTGCTCCGCCGCTTTACGATTGAAAAACCCAGGTAGAGAATCATATCTCACATTATTTACAGTCACCGTGGACCTGAAATTAGGTTCGTGGGAAGGGCCCTCCTTCACCGTTTCATAAACGGGAGTAGCAATTCCTGCTTTCTGCGCATATTCTTGTAATCGACTTTTGAATACATAACAATTTGAAACCCCTGAAATTTAAGGTCGAACGTGTCAATGTATACTCAAAAAGAGATTCCTACTTTGTATAGAAAAAAGGGACAAAGGTATAAAATGCAAAAGAAATGAAGGGCTAGACTCCTATGTTAGTTTTGCACTATTTAAAAAAAATAAAATGGCGGTGACTCTTCAACCATACACCTGGCACAGTTGTACAGCAATCAGACAGACCAAATCACTGACCCAACCATGGATAAAGCATAACAAAAAAATAAAAATAAAAATTCACTGTGATTTTTCCCTTGGAATTTGCACCACTTACTATTTTACTTTTAAAAAACCATTTGATAACCATTAGTTAGATGGTTAGGATTGTTTGATCAGTGTGATTTTAGAGATGTATTCCATCATCCACAATGGGATACACAATTTGGATAGTCTGGATAAGCTATAAATCAGTGACAGCTGTGAGGAGGATGAGACTCCACCACCTTTTAAATGGTTCGGAGCTAACATAGGAGTCTAGTCTAGGCCAGGGATCAATCATCCTGCAACCTCTAACCAGCCCCTTTTATGGATAACCAAAGAATTTATTAAAGAACAGAATTACAGATAAAGGAGCAAATCCCAAAAATAAGGAAAAGACCTTTAAGCTATAGAGAGTGGGTATTTTGTGTGTTTTTTGGGTGTGTGCATGTACATAATGTTATGTTGTCCTGAGGAGCGTGTATTTTTGTGCTATAACATTATAATAAAAGAGGGTGTTAGGGTGACAAAATCCCTTTTTTCTTCAAAACTCTCCTCCTCTCCCTCTCTCTTCTCATCTCCTCCTCTCCTTTCTTATTCACTCCTAAGATCATCCAAACTCAACTTAAGCAATATGCTTGGCCATGAGATGTCGATAATATTAGGGTCCGTTTGGGCAGGGGATCCTGCATAATCGGAATTGAACTTTATCCTGATTAGTACGGGCCCCATGCTGTCCGCATTGGATTCGCCGCATTAAAGCCCTGCTTTCTTCCACATAAGTGCAATTAGAAAAGTTTTAGAAAATAAAAAAACCTGAAACACTGTAATTGCAACTATGTGGAGGAAAGCGCCACTTCATGACAGGAAATCTGGGGTGGAGGGAGTGGGGAGTGGGGCCTACCAAAATCAGGACCAGGCTTAATCCTGATTTTGTAGGATCCCCCACCGAAGTGGGCTGTCAGCTTCAGGATAGAAACAAAGTAAAAAAAGGTGCTTTCTTGAAGCTAAGACCCTGATCCCATCGAAGCTACGACCACATCTCATTGCACAGAAAAGCAAGAAGCCATAATGCCTTCATCTTGTTTCTCATCCAAGAAGAGCATTCTACACTCTAGTAAACAATGTTCGTCCATTCAACAATGATAAACAAGCTCAATAACTTAGAACCCTGTTTGGTAGACGCCTAGCAATGAGTCGATCTCATTTTCATTAACAGTAATTATGTATTAGAAATCTTGATGTCTAATACAATGAGTCATGCTAACAGTGATTATGTATTGGAGATCAAAATCTCTAATACATAATTACTGTTAACTAAAATGAGATGAACTCATTTTTTGTGTCTACCAAAAAGGGCCTTAGGATCGCAACAACATTCCATTTATGTTCCCATCACTCAATATTTGAAAGTTACAACTGACTTTGACCTCATGCAGTTAAACAGTAAACTGAGTTCGAAGATAGAAATTCTAAAGTTGGCGTAGAAGGGCCTTGCTGTGTGTTAGTGTGGCAAGCACCCAATTTGCAAATTTGAAGAACCATATTTTACAAAATAGTACCTCAAGTGTTAGCTTTCACATCACAATATTTTCTTCAAATTCATAGAATACATTCATGGAAGTCCAAGATATAATCCAAAATCACAAAAGATATTGCTGTGGTATGCCATGTAAACAAGTCATGCATGAAGAATGTGTTGATGTTTAACCAAGATTCTGGTCTTTCATGCATCGACATGTTGAAAAGATTCTTTATTTGAAATAGTAGGCAACACGTGAAAAGGAATGAATCATGGGAGCAAGAGGTGCACTGGATTGTCATAAGCCTCACAGTGAAGTGGAGAATGGAGTGGTGTTTTCAGTATTGGTATCGATGCATGTATGGCAGGATATGGAAACATATCAGATATCACTTGGGAAATATCGCATGTATCGCGTAACATACCGTTGTTTTTGGGAAACATTGGGAAATTGGTCTTATGTTTTAATGAAACATCAGGGAATGTTAAAAAAAGGCATTAATACACACTTAGAACTCAAACATCACAAAAAACAAGTACACATGATTAGTTTCTTTTGTATAGGGTATGCACTGTCCAGCAAAAGTAATGCAACGACTTCAAAATCATTTCATATAATGTAAATCATAGAAGAAATGTATGAAAACACAACCAATACATTCAAAAGCCAAATATATCCTACAATGTATAATGCATTTACTTTAAAAAAAATTGAATTACTTTTTATACTTAAAAAAATTGAATTTGTTTTTGAAAAGAAATGAGTGGTTGATGTCAAGATTAGCATACACTCATACATACATAAATATAAGGCACATAGAACATCTGGTTAATGCAATTTTTCCAAATGTTATTTTATTTATTTATAGATATTTTTAATTAATTGTTTTTCAAAAATTCCAAAAAGTTCAGTCAATTTGTAGATCAGCCTCCGAGCACTCTCACATGATTTTTCCACACTCAAATAGAAAGATAAATGGGTGAAATAAGAAAAAAAAATTCAATTTTCAACAAATTCTACCATTTTCTTTACACTGGAAAATTTGAGGTCAGAATCCATAATTAAGCATGCAAAACATGCAAAATCTATAAATTCGAAGCAATTTAAACAAGAGAACAATTTAAATTAGCAAAAACCCACTAGTCGGGTCTATGATACCACATGCTCTTCAATCTCAATTTCCGCAACCAAATCCCAAGAATCAATTTTTTTGGTGAATATCCCAATTTTTTTGGAAGGAGACCAACACAAGTGCGATATCATCGATACGTATCGATGATATCGGGGAGGCTATAACAACAATATTTTCGAAATATCACAATGTATCGATATATCATCGATGCGTAGCAATATATTGTGATATATTGACCAATAAGAAGTTTCCAAATTACAACCCAGTTTTGTATCGACACTGTGATATCAATAGTATCAACCTATACTATTGATACTACAATCACTAGATTGGAGTAAAAAGGGAAAAGTGGGAGTATATAGAACATGCATAATTCGTAAGTTCAAACCTCAAATTAGAAACAAAATTACAGTGTTGCATCATTTGCCTATTCAACATGCAAACAAATGAAATAGTCCCAAGCATAGTGACAAATCTCATTCTCCACAAGTTCTTGGCCCGAAAATTGCTTGGGAGATTTTTAAACTTCGAGGTTTTCTTGGGATATTATCGAAAAATCTCACTAAAAATGATAACACGTATTGTAAATTATTTAATAAAATTAAAATTTAAATAAATAGATATAACAAATCCTTTAAGGTATTTACTATTTTTGGAGCCAATATAGTGAGAAAATCTACTGATATTTTGAAAAAAAAAAAAAATCTTGCAATAATGTCATTTGATGTATTTCTCGTGATATTTTCAAGATCTTGACGATATTTGAAAAAGGATGATTATTCTAGTGTAGAAGACCCACACCAACCAATCTTTTTTCATTTAATATGAATTCTCTCTCTCTCTCTCTCTCTCTCTCTCTCTCTCTCTCTCTCTCTCTCTCTCTCTCTCTCTCTCTCTCTCTCTCTCTCTCTCTCTCTCTCTCTCTCTCTCTCTCTGTGTGTGTGTGTGATGCATCACAATATATTATTCAAAAAGAAAAACCAAGAGCAAGATAAAAAAAGAGAAGAGTCATCGATGCAAAGATCCAATTTAGAGATCCCCTTCATAGCCAAAAGAATCACAAATCACAATGGCATTCACTCCTTTATCCATGTGATTAAATAGAATATTTCTTTAATCCCCGAAGTAGATCATGAACGTCATTAAATACAGGCCAATTCCCATAGACATTCAAATTGTTAGAAGCCCATCCAAATACGAGTTTGGAACCACCTTCAATGACAATGCTAATAGAAAAGGAGGCAAAAGTCCAAAGGCATTCTTGACGATCCAAGCGTCTACTATTTTGGAGACCCAATCAGACTGGCCTAAGAGAATCTTTGTCATCTTTAATTACACCTCTAATGTCAGATCGAATTGGATTCCCAATAGACGAATCACTAAGAAATTTAGTTTCTCAACCCTAGTTGAACACCACCCTCCTAAAAAATCACTCATCCCACCATTCACTGCATTCTGGATCCCCGAGTATGTATTGAGAAGACATTAGGGTGAACCACCTTCCCTCCCGTTTTCCATATTTGCATATGAAATGTTTCCATAAGATCTCATGCTAATTAAACCTCCAAATGCACTTGCCAAGCGGAGTGCAATTCGCAATTTTTGCTCCTCCTCCATACCCTTCTAAATAAAGTCTAGTTGGAGTCTTTCAAGGTGATGGATGATGCTTATCTAGGATTGAAAGAGGGGCACAACATAGATCACACGTCTGATAAGGCCGATTTAATTAATGTAAGAAGTCTGCCCAAAGACAGATATCCACTTATCCATGTTGATAGTTATCTTTCCAATCTCCACTACAACATCCCACAAGCGCTTAGCCAATTTTCCCACAAACAATGATAACCAAGATATGAAGAAGGGTAGGGACCAAGCTTGCAATCAAACACGTTGGAGAAGTCCTAAATCCATTCCTCTCACAGGTGGACAGCCAATATCTCACTTTTTTATATGATGATTTTATGACCAAATACAACTTTGAAGCACCCCAACACCCTTCTCAAATTAGCTGCTTGATCTCTTTTCTCATTGCAGGAAAGAAGAATATCACCGGCAAATTGAAGATGGGCCACTTGAAAGAGCTATTCTCGATTTAAGGCTAATCAACAAACCTTCCTCAAAAACCTTTTCAATCATCCTACTAAGAGCTTCAACGACCACCACAAAGAAAAATCATGGAGAGTGGGCCACCCTAACAAATGCCCCTTCACCCCACCAAGAAAAGAAGAAAATCCTTTAGTGCCCTATTAATTGGGATTGAATAGTGAGCTGAGGGAACAGATTTTGGCATCCACTTCAACACCTTTTGTAAAAAGAGACCCACTTGATAGAGAATTTCATTCTGCCAATAGGGATAGCCTTATCATTGAAGATTCTTTCATTTCTTCCATTCTAAATGCCCCAACTACCATGAATGGTGTGAGATGCCAAAGGACCCTCCTCAACCTTGAAAGAGCACAATAATATCCTTGGGGAGCACTCGACAAACACCAAACAAGCAGAGAAATGAACCTCAAATAGTTATCACAACAGAATGAATAAAGAGATGAGCTCATGTTTCAACCTTCATACACATTAAACAGATATTAGCATGCGATGTTTTTGTTTCTTCAAATTAATTACCATCAGTACCTTGTTGGCTGCCTTCATCCAACATATACCTCCACTTGGAGGTGCAAATAACTATAGCAGATGCATCAATATCGAAGTCAACAAGCACATCAAAAAATGATTTGGGGGAGAAGGAACCACTAGAATTCAAACTCCAAATTATTTCTTGAAGGACTAAAGCAAATCAGTGAAGGCTTCAACACTTTTTTCATATTCCATAAAACTAAATATCTCTACTGGATGTCCACCCATAAACTTGAAGCACTTTTCTACCAACACATTTTTCAGGCCACCCAATACACAGGGACTTCTAAGCTGAGGACATGTTTGGATATTACCAATTCATTGGAAATCAATGGAAATGAAGAAGGGTTTTCCATTGATGTAACAGTTGGAGATGCTTGGATAGCAAAGAAAAGGGAGGATTCCACAAAGCAACCATTGTACTTTTCCATAGTTTGAATTCTTTGGCATAAGAAACTGGAGGCCTGTCTCACAAAAATGGGATTTCCACTAGCTATCAAAACAAGACACCTAAAAATGGAAACCATGTTCAGTTAGCTCTCATGGAAATGATCATTACCTTTTTTACCCTGGAATACATGTATCCAAACATGGCCTAAAGGATTCAAGGCCCATCCAAACAGCTCAAAATAAAAATTTATCTCCAGGAGAGTAAACCAAATCCTTGTTTGAATTGTTTTCTAACCCATTTGGATTTATCGCCCACCAGGGCCACCACACAAGTAGCCCTCCACATCTCAGACCACTTGACCTTGGAAGCTCTAGTGGGTTTCGTACCACCACATGCCTTTTCTATCACCCTTTATCCACAGGGCATCAGGTTCCTCCCCAAACATCCACCAACACCTGCTTTAGAGGGCCTAATTCATAGCCTCAAGATTTTTGATACCATCACAGTGATTTTGATAATAATGAGAAAGGATGGTGTTGCCGTTGACGCTGCTGCTGCTGCTGATGATGATGATTATGACGATGACACGATGATGATTGAATGCAAGTGATCTGTTGGCTATGGCTGTATGGGTACTATTCATTAATCCATGGTTAAAAAACGATACCCCAAAGATTCTTTAAAGCAATTTGTTGTAACCTTAGCTCTATTGTTCAACCGAATAGAGAGACCAGTGAGGATGTTTCCTGTATAACTAGCAGCAGAGATGTGCCTTTAGAGTGGTGTGATGGTCAGATGCCTATGAAACTTGTAAGGTTAAGTTTAGGGTTGTTAGCTTAGTTGCAGAATCGTTCTAACTAGGTGCCGCTCCCACTTTGAATCCCTGCTTCGGACTCTTGCTTTCACTCCCACTTCCTACCTATTTATATTTGTTCACATTTTGAAAGAGATGCTTCCCTACTCCCACACCTGAATTTGTTGCAACTTGCTTCACGCTTCGTGCAACTGTAGTTGTTAGAAGGCAACATGAGTAGAGGCTGAGTGGTGCAAAGATGAGGATGTGGACTTCAATGTTTGGGAAGACTAAGGATATAATTACAAAGAAGGGACATAATGGTTGTTCACTTACCGAGGATAGAGCCTTAGAGAATGATTGGTGAAATAGGATTCACAAAGCTGACCCCAAATACCCAGAACAAGACTTTGCTGCTGATGATAATAAAGATCGAGTGCCATATATCGTCAAAGAGTACCATTGATATAAATTCCATTTGGACTACAAAATCAATTTTCTCAGTGTAAAGGATGAACACCTAACCTAAATATTATACATTTGAACCCATCAGCACTAGAAAAAAAAAAAAAAAAAAAAATTAAATGACCTACGGACTGAAGAAATCTACAAGTACGGGGAATTGACTCTAAGGCTTCATAACATGTTCCTTGGACAGACTAGAAGTGGACAGAAATGAAATGACAAGTTGCAATAAAAGATGTATGCAAACCGAGAAGTATAATAGCTTCTACTAATCAAATTACAGCAACCATATGGGAGAAATGGAGATACCAGATGAGCTGTTAGGGCTTAGGACCCACCACCTCTACTCCACGGAGAAACCGGTAGAAAGACCTAAAGGCCTTTTTTATTCATTGAAGAGACATCATTTCCATGAAAATGGCATTTCTGTGGTTTGTTTTGTAAATTTCTTCAAAATGTTGTTTCCATTTCCCCCTCAATTCTTGAAAATTGCTCCTATTTTGTTTCCTTGCCCAGACTTAAGAAACGTCAATTCAAGAAATTGAGGGACATGAGAGGAAAAATGACACCTCTTTTTATTAAGTGCCACACATGGTAGTCACATGTGCTACCCCATCTTCTAAGTGCTCCACATGTGCCAATGTACAAAATGTGCAGCATGTGCCACCATCCATCTTAAAGCGCCACACATTTGCCATTGTGTCACATGTGTCATCGCCCATCTATTAGCAGCCCATGTTTCAATGTGCCATGTGCAACATGTGCCGCCCTCATCCTCAAATGCCCTGTAGCTACATGTGCTACATGCGCTATTAAGCCACATGTGCTACATAGTTGTCGTCCATCTTTAAGTGCTTCACATGTGTGGCATCTTCCAATGTGTGAGATATGGAACATGTGCCACTAACCACCTTCAAATGCCCCACATGTGCAAACATCCATTCAAATGCTCCACATGTGCCACAATCCATCTTAAAGAACCATATGCATGCCAATTTGCTACTTGCGGCATGTACAACCACCCATCTTCAAGTCTGTCAACACTCAACATGCCACATGCCCCAATGTGCCACATGTGCAACATGTGCCACCCCTATCTTTAAGCACTCCACATGTGCCACCATCCATCTTTAAGCGCTCCACATGTGCTACCATCCATCTTCAAGCCTCCCACACAGGCCAATGTGTCACGTGTGACAATTTGACATGTTGAGATATAAGATTGTAAGTGCGTCTTTGTAATAAGAGGTATTTGAGGAGCTTATATGTAATTTCATTATAAGTTTTTTATAGAAGTATGAGAAGAGGGCTGCCAGACCTAACTCTTCTTTCTCTTTTATGTTCTTCTTCTATTTTCTCTTCCTCTCTCTTCTTTCTTTTCCATTTCCAATCTTCTAGTCCTAGCGCCTACCCACATATTGACTCCAAATGAAAACAGGCTAGAGCTTAAAGGTGACAAAAAAAAATCCCATAGAAACATTTTTTTTTTTTTTCAAATGGTAGCATGGATTGCAATGGAAATCCATGTCCATGCATGATTCTCATGCATTGACATAGATTTGTAGCGAAAAAAAATTAACATTTAAGTGAAAAATTAGTAAAATCTTCATTTTTCCATTTTTATATTGAAAAATGTGTTTCCATTGTTAATTGGTGTGGAAGTTTTAAATATCAATGAGTGTTGGCTGATCTATTGATTGGCTACAAATTTTATATATTTATTTATACTAATTTTTTCGACAACACATAGTTAGGCCCCTATAAAATAGAAACTTTTTTGTATTTTGATCAGATTCGGTGTTTTTTTTTTTTAAAGTTAAAGTCTCTTGATCGTTTGGTGAACATTTTTTTGTACTAATCGTGAATATGTAAGGATTATTTTGTGGGAGGATGTCGACTTCCAGGCTCCAGCTTTGGAACCATAAGTCCATCTGTTTCTGGGCACTCATGTTCTATTCCTACAACAACTATCTATGAAGACAACCCTAGTAGGCCAATCACAACTGTGAAATTGGATGACACAAATTTCCTTAAATAACTCAATCCTTAAAGATGTATATTAGCGATAGAAACTAGAGTATGTGAAAGGTCAAGTTAGAGAACCAGTTATAGATCATTCCTTGTACGGTAAGTGAGAACAAGAAAATTTGATGGTGATGTCTTGGCTTTCTTAATTCTATGCAACCTCAGATTAATAGAGGTTTCTTTCCATGCATACGGCCAAAGAAATCTGGAATAGAGTTAACAAAAATTACACCCAAGTCCCAACAACAAAATATTGCTCGTGTCTATCAGTTATGTCATGAGATTACTAGTATCCGTCAAAAGGGAGAAAAGTTTGACGACATATTGCTCCACTCTATAGGGCCTGTGAGAAGAGTTAGATCACCATCGGTTATTACAATGGGATATTGATGCTAATAGGGAGAGAGATCAAAAACAGGTCAAACAAAACCAAATATTTGATTTACTTATTTTTCACTAAATTGAGTCCTGAATATAAGTTGACACGTGCAGATTTTGGGGAGAGATAAACTTCCATCACTGAACCAAGTTTATTCTTTAGTACAGAGTGAGGAAAACAGGAAGAAAGTCATGCAACCAATTCCTTCTAACAATGACCACTCAACTCTTGCAATCTCTTCTAGTCCCCCTGGGGGTGGAAAAGGACCCAATTGGAAGAATAGAACGCCTGTTGATAAGGACCAGTTGAAATGTGACTATTGTGAAAAAACCGGTATACGTGGGAGACTTGTTGGGATCTCCATGGTTGATTAACAAAGTTCAACTGCACAGTCACCTTCATCCAGTGGTCTTGTAGTTAGCTCTGCTTCTCATTTCTCAGGCACTACTTCCTTTACCATATCTGCACCTCCCTTCAGACAATCTTCATCAACTTTAGACAACTTACCTTTTGTGGACATGGAATGACTCCACAATCTTCTTTCAAAGTGGGAAGGTCCATATACTTCTACTTCATTTACACAATCAAGTATACATGTGTCTACTAACCTTGTCGGTCATCCTTCATCCAATCCATCCTGGATCACTAGTTCAGGTGCATTTGATCACTTGACAGGTCCGTCATCCATTTTTTCTTCATATAATCTATCATCTAGAAGGAATAAAGTGAGAATTGCTAATGGATCTCTAACTTCCATCTCAGGAAAGGGTGATATCAATCTTAATGATTGCTTATCTCTGTCCTCTATGCTTCATGTTCCAAATTTATCCACAATTTTACTGTCTGTTGGTAGTTTTACCAAAAGTTTGAATTGTTGTATAGCTTTCTTTCCCCCTCGCCGTATCTTCCAGAACTTGGTGATAAGGAAAATGATTGGGAGTGGTCGTAAAGCAGATGGTCTCTACCTTCTGGATGTCTTTGGTTCTCATTCAACATTTCACTTAAATAGTAGTCTTAGTAAAGATAATAATATTGCCCTGATTGAATTGTGGCACGGTCATTTAGGATGTGTCTTTTCGATCATTGAAGTTGTTATTTTCAAACTTATTAAGTTGGTTGCGAGTCACAATCTATAATGTGAAGTTTGTGAATCGTCTAAACATTGTAGATTGATCAACCTTTCCAAGTTTAAATAGAAGTCTATTTCCATTTCACATTGTTCACTCAGATGTCCAGGGACCAGCTCCTGTTGTATCTATAGATGGTAATTGATATTTTTTTCCTTTTCTGGATGACTTCTCTTGTTGTACTTCGTTATTTCTCATGAAGACTCGTGAAGAAGTTCCATGTAATATTTATAAAAAAAATAAAAAATAAAAAATAAAAAACCCATAAGATGATACTCACACAGTTTGAAAAGAATATCAAAACATTCCGGTCAGACAATGCATGCAAATACTTTGAAGGCATATTATGGGAGTACTTGGAAGAGGATGGGATGATACATTAAAGCTCTTGTTCGTACACCCTTAACAGAATGGTGTGCCCGAATGGAAAAATTGCCATCTTCTTGAAGTTGTCCAGAGTCTCTTGGCAGGGATGCACGTTCTAAAGCGTTTTTGGGGCAGATGCAGTCCTTACAACTGCCTATCTTATTAATCATATGCCATCCAGGGATCAAAGTTACAATCCCCATATCAGGCCCTTTGTCATGATCAGTTGACTTGATATTGTTCTACCTCATGTTTTTGGATATCTGCTTCATTCATGTCTTGGGTCCAAACTTGACCAAATTATATCAAAATCCATTTGAGGAGTATTTCTAGGTTATCCCACTACATAGAAGGGATAAAGTGTTTTGATCTTGTGTTTAGGAAATGGTTTGTCACAATGGATGTCACCTTTTTTTAATTAGTGCATTTCTTTACTCGTAATCCCGCCTCTCTTCAAGGAAGGCTTGGTGAGAGGGAAGAGAGGAATCTTCCTATAGTTTGTCCCCTTCCTTTCCCAATTCCTTGCAGTCAATTGACGGATGTCCTAGTTAATCTAGGACATCCTACTAATACTGATACTAATTTTTTTTTGAAAGATAACGCATTTCTATTAAAACAAAAGAAGAGAACAAACAAGCCTGCCAAGATAGCAGACAGCAAGAAAGAAAAGAAAAGCAGAAAAGAAACAAAAACAAAAGAAAAGGAGAAAAAACCCCAAAAACAGCAAAAACCCAAAGACAGAAAGACAGATAAAAAGGAAACCCAGAAAGAACTAAGTCCCCAAGAACAGTAGATCACAATCTTTGAGCTTGTCATCAATGGAGGCCCACTCAAATAGACTGCGCTTGGCCCTGGACGCAACCGCCTGATAAAGTGAAGGAACTGAGAGTATATTCAAGACCCCAAAAAGGGGTGACCACTAAGACAAGTCCACTAATTCTGATTCCTTGGAACCAAGTTCTGTTTCTCCTTTGTCTATTCCGATTACTTCTGAGGATAGTCCTCCCATTGCTTTACGAAAAGTGAAACACTGGTGTACTCCATGATTTGTATTTAAGTTTGTCTCATATGCGGTCTTGTCCCCTTTCGATTATTCTTTTTTAACTTTGGTTTCTTCGATGTCTTTGCCTTCCAGATTCCAAGAGGCAGTTTCCAATCCAAAGTGGCTTGAGGCTATGATGGATGAGATGAGGGCATTAACGAAAATTGGCACTTAGGAACTAGTATACTTACCTGGAGGAAAGAAGCAAGTAGGTTGCAAATGGGTATTCACAGTGAAACACAAGGCAGATGGGTCTATTGAAAGGTATAAAGCTAAATTTGTTGCTAAACGGTACACTAAGACATATGGAATTGACTACAAGAAACATTTGCACCTATAGCCAAGATGAATTCCATGAGGGTCTTGTTATCCCTTGCAAGGCCGTTATATCAGTTAGATGTGAAGAATGCATTTCTCCATGGAGACTTGAAGGAGGAAGTGTATATGGCTCCTCCACCTAGTTTCAAGTTCCCCAACAGTGAAGAAAAGGTTTTCGATTAAATAAGTCTATTTATAGACTCAAACAATCTCCCTAGGGTTGGTTCGAGCGGTTCTATCAGCTAGTTAAGAGGATTGGTTATTCTTAAAGTCATGCCAATCATACTCTCTTTGTAAAGTGACGAGGACAATTGACGACGACTTTAATTCTTTATATGGATGATGTTGTGGTGATAGGAAATGATTCCCAGAAGATTAAAGGGTTGAAGGATTTTTTTACAAAAAAAAATAAATTGAGATAAGGATCTAGAAAATTTGAAGTATTTTTTAGGTATAAAGGTGGCTCGATCAAACAAAGGTATATTTATCTCAGAGAGAAAGTACACCTTAGACTTATTAAAGGACACTAGCAAGCTAGGTTCTCGACCTACAGACTCTCCTATTGATCCTAATCATAAGCTAAGCCGAAGTGATGGGGAGTTGTTACCTAATAAAGAGATGTATAAGAAATTGATTGACTAATTACTATATCTATTTCTCACACGTCCTGATATATCATGCAATAAGTATGTGACTCGGTTTATGCAGGCACCACAAGTTCCTCACTTGGACATTGTTGAAAGAACCTTGAGGAATTTGAAGACGTTCTCCTATTTGCAAATCATGGTCATCACCACATAAAACCCTATACTGATGTAGATTGGATCAGTGATGTAGATAGTTGAAGGTTGATTATTGGATATTGTACTCTTGTGGAAGCAAGAAACAAATTGTAGTGGCTAAGTCTAGCATAAAAGTGAAGTATAGGCTATGGCCCATGGTGTAGCAAAGTTAGCGTCGGTGAAAATTTTGTTACGTGAATTGTGAATCATGGCGAATTCTCCTATGAAGTTGTCTTGAGATAATAAGACAACCATCAACATTGCATAAAATCTAGTTCAACATGACCATATCAAGCACATTAAGGTTGAATGAACCCTACAGAGCATGCAGAGTTAAAGAAGCGGGTAGATGGGCTCCTTAGGAAGGGTTTCATTTAAGAGAGTTTAAGTCCATGTGTCGTGACAGCGCTTCTTATGCCTAAGAAAGACGGCACGCGGCGCATGTGTGTGGACAACAGAGTCATCAATAAAATCATGGTCAAGTACCGGTTACCCATACCGCGTTTTGATGATATGTTAGACATGATGGCGGTGTCGCCATCAAATCCATGCCCTACCCATTGGCCTAGCACAAAAAAGATCAAATCCTTATTCCCATAGTGGATGTTCCCTACTCCATCCTTTCAAGGACAATGTCCCACAATCTCTTTGCAAGCTTACACACATATAGAAGGGAGAGATAACCTTCTTTACAACAAAAACTGTAGTCATGTTGATGAGGACATCGCATCACGTACATCTTTGCGTACATATCAAAGGAGGCGGGCAGCACCGATTTCTCTGTGACTAGGCGAGTACCCATGTTCATGTTGAAAACCCCATGTGCATGTGTGAGCATCTAGAAGACCCCACACTGGGAAGATGCACATTGGTTGCTTTAGGGAGTGATTTGGACCGTTGGATTTGAGGGACGTGATCGTATGGATTACATGATCGGCCCGTTGATCGTGAACCATTCTCATCATCATAGGACATAATTATGTTTTAGGATTTAGTTTATGATTGATTTAGAGTTATTTTGGTCAAAAGTCATTAAACAGGACTTAATTCGTAATTTTAGAAAAGTCTTGAGGCTATATAAAGAGGAGGGGCGTGTGACCTCCTCATTGCTTGCTTTTGTAATTTTAAAAAAAATAATAATAATTTTTTTTAAAAAAAAAAAAAGAGCTCTTGTTTTCTCCTTGATCTCCATGTGATGTGAGGATGTCTTCCATGTGACTTAGAAGGTCTTCATCAACGGAAGTGCAAGGCTATCTTCTATCCCCGCATTCACATCTCTTCATCAACGATCGAGGTATTTCTTCAATTTTCTTCTTTTCTTCTTCCCCCCTTTATCCAAATCCATCGACAACCTTCCGATTCTCATCCTTTATACATTTCTCGACAAATAGAACCATAAAAATCCAAAACCCAACCCTACCTAGCCCACGCATGTGAACCCATAAGGCTGGCCATATGGTTCCACCCTTGTCCCTTTGACCTCCATTACCCATACAATAAAACCCTATCTTCTCTTGTCCAAACCCTAAACGTAAAAATCCAAAATCTTCCAATTTCCCCAAATTACCAAACCCTAGATCTTCAAAACCTTCAATTAAACCTAAATCCCTACATTTCCTACATCCAAAACCCTAATTCACTTATCCTAATACCTAAACCCTTTAACCCATTTACCCAATTTACCCCATTAACCATAATTCCAAGTTTTCCCCAATTTTCCTAAACCCTAATCTCACCCTAGGTAGTAATAAACCTTCCTTTTTAAAATAGGCTTAACCCTATGCTATTTGGATGTTTCTACATCCATTAGATCCTAGTTTCCCATATTTAATGGTCTTGCAGGATAATGTTAGGCAACCTAGTCTTAAACTACACATGATCTCCTTTTAGAATTATGGTATTTGTGATGATGTAACAAGCTTTGTGAATTTTCATTAATTAATTTAATTTTGCTGATTGATCTCTCACATTATATGAATTCATGTATTGGTCCTACATCACATCTCCTTCACCCCTTCCGCACTCATACAAATCCTCAAAACACTCTTTTCTGGATAATGTATTTATGCTCCAAACCAGCCTCAAAGCATCTAATTATCTTCCTCAAATTAGACACCGATAAGGTAGGGAATCGGGCAACGGGTCAGGAATCCCGACAAGCCTAACCCTACTTTGGTCCAAGTTTGGGCCTCACATGCATGGCCTAATCAGTTTTTGGGCCGAGCTTGGGCTCTAGCCATTTTAGCCTAACTAAGCTCGGCCCAACCTGCCTTCATATGTACATATGTTATATCCTACAAATATGCCATTCCTGTCCTCGGTTAGGCACATGCATCTTGAATAGAGACTGTTGGTTTCATTCCTCTAAAATGTCTTTCTTCATGCATGCGTGGCCCATTTGATCAATGAACAGATTAGGAAAAAAATCAAGTGGGAAATAGAGATTTTATCAATTTTCAGGCTGAGCCCAGTCCCAACAAATTTTTTTTTTCTGGGGCTCAGGGTTGGGCCTGCTGTGCTAGGCCCATGCCAGCTCATGCCTTCGGTCTTTAAATGTCAAACCAGCCTCAATTGCCTCATCTATCATCCAGTTGAATGCTTCAGCAACTACAATGAACAAGAATGGAGAAAGTAGATCCCCTTAACGAAAACCTTTTGAGCCCTAGAAAGAACCTACAGGAGTCCCATTTAATAAAATTGAGTAACAAGCAGAAAATACACATTCTTCCATCCATTTTCTCCATCTAACCCCAAACCCCATACACAAAACTAATAGAAAACCCAACTCATGATTAAATGCTTTCTCCATATCTAATTTATAAATTAAACCAAGTTTCCCTTCCCTATGATTGGATTACGACACTCGTGAGGTACCAAAGCTCCACCCATGATCCACCTAACAAAAAGAAAAGCCCCTGAGAACAGGAAATAATCCCACCACAGACCTCCCTATTTATGTCTTCCTGCTAATATCCTTGCCAATATTTTATATGGGCTCCCGATTAGGCCGACAGCTCTCAACTCCTATCAAATTTTCATATATCTTTCTACAATATGAGGGTGATTAAAGAGGCTCTGAAATCCTTTTATTGAATTAGAAACAAAATCTGTCACATCCTTCTTAACAACCTCCCAAAAAACATGAACACACAAAAAAAAAGGCTCATGCAAAACTGTCCGGACTATCAGATCTATCTCTCCAAGCTCGTTCCTCTTCTTCAAGTGGTCTTTTCACCAACTTCCTTCTTCCTCTAATATGTGATCAAATTGCATATTATCAAGCCTTGGCATAACCCACCCATCATCATATGCAAGATTAGAGTCATAATCAAGCATTGCCTCACCAATATTTAAGTTTCTCCTCCACCCTTCTCCCATCAACACAAGGTTGTGGGTTATGTTCTCCCTCCTCAAATTGGATGCATCGTGAAATTATCCCCATCCTTAAACCATACTTCCCTTGATCTCTGTCTCCACATAATCTCCTCCTATTTAACTTTCCTTACATACTCTACCTTAAGAGTAACCCATTTTCTCCTCTTCAAATAGTAAGACAAACTATTATATAGAATCAAGCATTTGAATTTCCTAAAGGATAGCCGCCTTAGCATTTCCAGCCGCATTAAAGTGCTCCTTCTACTCCCTAATGAACCCTTTTTAACTTTCTCAATTTCATTTCCAACTTGAAGCAAGCTCAACCTTTAGGATTAATAAAATCCCACCATTCTTTCACTTTGTTGGTGAGCGGGAGCCTCTCTTCTAACAACATTAGCTCAAATTGGGAGGGCTTTGCCTCCACATCACTCCTCCTTAGTGCCCAACACGACCGAGCAATGATCCAAGACTAGGCCTTGCAATAAGCATGGGGTTGTTGAAGCCCGATTTTGAACTTTTCAGGCCAAGAATATTCAAAATATTGATTTTGCCTGGTCTAGGCATAGCCTTTTACCGGCCCTATCCAAGACAAGCTAAGGGATCCTGATGCAGGACAACTAGTCACTTGCTCTAAAAGCTCAAACTGATAGAGCATAGCGAATCAATCCATTTATCTCATAACCCAGGCCTCACATCCCATGGGTTAGGACCTCGGCCGAACCCCCCTCGTGGGCCCCACTTCACATGGGTTCCACTTCACACAAGCCACCCACCTCACATGGACCGCCCACCCCGAGTGTGCCCCTGCATCCCACAGGCCACCCCACTTGAGCCCGGTGTGAAAATGTCCCTGCATTAATCACCCCCGGTGAGGAGTCTCAAACACGAGACCTCCCAGTCTAATACCACTTTGATGCAGGACAACTAGCCACTTGCTATAAAAGCTCGAACTGAAAGAGCATGGTGAATCAATCGCTTTATCTCCTAGCCCAGGCCCCACATCCCATTGGTTAGGACCTCGGTCAAACCCCCATCGTGGGCCCCACTTCACATGGGTTCCACTTCACACGAGCCACCCGTTTCTCACAAATGGGGCCCGCCTCACACGAGCTGCCCACCCCGAGTGCCCCTACATCCCACAGGCCACCCCACTCGAACCCGGTGTGAAAATGCCCCTACATTAGATCCTATACTAGTTAACGCCAAAAAAAAAAAAAGTGTTTCCTAGTAAACTGGTACCAGGAATCTATTCAAACGTCAATGGATCTTCTTGACTTTTTGTTCAGGTGACAACTTCCCATCAAAAGATTGATCATCTAAAGAGTTAACCAATATGAGAAAGCAACCATGTTAACCCTCCCCCCACTTCTTCTTTCATGAGTGAAGCCAATGACATTAAAGCCCCCACATATGAACCAAGGCAAATTCTATTTAACTCTGACTTTATTTAATTCTTCCTAGAAGTATGCATGGATATTTTGATTGCAACGGCCATAGACTGCACCCAAAAGAAGTTTTCCCCTTTATAAGTGAAGGGAACGACATTGAAGTCCCCACTAATGAACCAATGCAAATTCCATTTAGCTCTGAATTTATTTAATTCTTCCTAGAAGTATGAATAAATATTTTGACCGTAAGGGCCATAGACCACCCAAAAGAAGCTTCCCACAATTTCCTAGAATAAAATCAAAACAGAAAATTTCCATTCTCATTATCCACTTTCTAAATAATGTTTGACTTCCATCCCACACCCTTTGAAGAGTCGATTGAGTCCAAAGCAATCCAACTTGTATTCTCATTACCCTAAACTGATTGCAAAAGAGATCTATTATTTAATGGCAATTTAGTCTTCTGAAATGCTACCACTTAAGCGCCTTTACTCGACACTCTTCTTTGGTGACCACAGGCTTGTCCAAACAACCTAGACCTAACACATTCCACAAGAGGATCTTCATCACTTACCTCTTTTGATCCCCCTATCGCCCATATCCTCTCCCAAACTCTTTGAGCCTTCTATTGTATATTTTCAAACCAGACAAGGGAGGAGTTGATTGTCTCTTTCTTCCTCATGTCTAAACAAAGGACAAATTGCCTACACCATCATCGAACGAAATGCAAATCTCGTTGCCGACCAGGACCCTAGAATCAAGCATCTGTGTCTCATTGTCACTCATCCCCACCAATTACTTCATTGCGCATTCGAATCAAGATGAAAGCACTTCCTCTTCTGTTGTATCAGCCCACGTCAAAGTAGAAGGTCTATCAGCATTCCTCCCCAACACACTATCCATACTAACAAGGCTATTTGTGGGCCCGGAATACTAGAAATCATGAGACATTGCTTCTTGGATTACACTTAAATTGATCGCCCACCCTACTTGCTTCAGCCTCCATGTCAGGTGTCAAGCCAACCAATCGAGACAACACATTTCAACAATTCACGCTCCCTAGAACATGGGATCAAAAGAGCCTCCAACCAAAGACTCGCTGACAAGAAGCTCAAGGGTGACTGGCCTAACTTTGATTCTTAGACTTAATCATGCACATTTTTACCATCACTTCCAAGACTGGAAATAAGCAACCAACAAAAAGTAAGATATTGTCATTATTTTTCTCGTAACAATTCTCAACTCTAGCTAAACCTTGATAGTAGGGACAAGGGTATGATGCTCACAATGGTTATGATGATAATTACTTGAATTACTAATCTGTGCATTCGATAAGCTTAAGTAGAAACTGAGACATTTTGGGTTTTGCATAGACTATGACCTTTTTCATAAGAATTGCTTACAAAAGAAGGGGAACAAAGATACACATTAAATAAATAAATAAAACCAAGAAAGCAGACCGGCATTTCCAATCGAATGTCGTACTGCAAATTTTGGTCACCACTAGCCAATTACGGGGTCACCACTTCCAAAAGAAGATGACTCCAATGATGACCTCGAATTAGAGATTCCTGGTTAGGATAGTGGTTGTGGGAAAGGAAGATGTTAGGCACCCTTCCTAGAATGGAATTTTTTGTAAGGTGGAATTTTGATTTGCTCAAAAACAAAAAAATAAAAAGGACGATCTGGAGGATTAGATATAGAATTAGGGAGAGAGAGAGAGATAGAGAGAGGAGTAATATGTAATGAGTTTGGTTGTCGGAATCTCATCATCATACATGAATTAGGTTGTCGAAACCTTCGCATCTTAAATTTGATTAACAAGGGCCTTGCAAAACAAGAGAATTCCAATCCCTTAACACATTAAGACCAAAAACCCCTTAAAATCATCCCACCCAAGAGGGCCTAGCCTTGCTTGATAGATCTTCATGAATTAGGTTAGGATTGGACAAAGCAAGAGATCTAGGAAACCTCTTCCTTCCCGAAGTTCACTAAAGCCAATTTATGCAACCAAAGACCACTAAGCAACAGTCGGATAAGTGGGTAATGTTGGGGTGAACCCAAAAAGTTTGGTTAGAACCAAATCTAAGTGTTGGCTAGGTACGCATCCGGTAGTAAGAGGAGTATTTATGAACCCTGTAGACCATCCCCATGAGGATGGTGAAGGGAGAGCACAAATTGTTAGGAAGAAGGAAAAAAAAAAAAACCACAACCCATTGGGGTTATCCTGTGCTTGGAAGTAGGAAAATGAATAAATGTAGTAATAGTTTGATTCTTCGTCGTCGTAAATAGGAATATTGAAAATCCAATAGGTTTCTTTGTTTGTACAAAGAAGAGAGAGAGAGAGAGAGAGAGAGAGAGAGAGAGAGAGAGAGAGTAATCGGTTATGATGCGTTCACCAACCAAAAAAAAAAATCTTTTTGTAACTAATCATTTATTGGGAAAATTTGGGGTTGAGTGGTACTACATACCTTTTTAGTATGGAGAAAGTCACGAGTTCTCAAACCTTAGGGCCATTCCTATGCAGTTCCCTCCTCACAGTACACATGGCAAACATCTCTAGCATTCATGAGGATTATTCTAGTGGGCCATCATATGCATAAGACATAAGCCATCTGATCAGCGGCCTGCAAAAGTAACAACGAGAGCAGTAGTCCACTTTCAATAGCAAAACTAACAATATCTAGAAAGTTTAGAGTTGCCTCTTTCTGACATTTTCAGCCTATAGCCCATCCACAAGTTGGCTCACCTGATCAGCAGCCATGTTTGCCAAATGTGCTATGAGGAGGGAACTGCACAAAACTTTTATGCAACTACCTGCATATTAGCATTCCTCTTTACAACTTTATCCAACATAATTATCTAAAGAAACACTCTATTAAGGATAGAATTTTCTAAACACCTGTAGAAAATGCCAAACTGCCATCTCCTTCCACCAAAGCTTGACTGAATAATTAACAAAATTTCCCCACCTCCATGCCATCCTATCTACACAAGGATAGCTGACAACAAGCAACTCTCTCATCCACATGCACATTTTTCCCAATGAGGGGCCTCATCCAATCTCTGCCAACCCTCCCTCTCAAAAAAAAATCTCTCAAGACAAACCCCAAAGGCTGGATCTAAATGGGTCAGTTTAGGAAAACTAGTTTCAAGGATTTATTATGCCACACATCCTCTCAAACTTTTTTTATATCATATCCCTACCTTACTGTTTAATCCCTTCACTAAATATTTAGGGCCCGTTTGGTAGATGCCTGAAAATGAGTTCATTGCTTTTTAGTTTATCATAATTATGTATCAGAGACCATGATCTCTAATACATAAAGAGTTCATGTTAGCACTAATTATGTATTAGAGATAAAGATCTCTAATACATAATTATTGTTAACCAAAATGAGATCAACTCATTTTTAGGTGTCTACCAAAAAGGGGCATAACTTTTTATATCAAATTCTTCAAATATTCAATTACAGACAGCAGAATTCCTCTATACCTAGCAACACTCCAATCTCTCATCCTGTTCCCGAAGCTACTATACTTAGCTTTTGCACTCTCCTCAAATGCCCCTTCCCACTCACTCAACCCCATTTCTATAACCGCTTACCAAAGGATGTATCAAGGAAAACTAAAGGAATGCAGCATTTTCTTGTTCATGGTTTCTAAAAAAATCAATAGCTCCAACACTGCAATCTAATCTGCCCTCCCGCTGGCTTTCCAATAAAGGATTCTTCATTGAAGAAATTTGATATGACAACCATCGTTCTCATAATGAATCGTGGACAAGGTGGAAATTGGAATCATTTGCCCCACTCCCTTTCTCCTTTGCAACATTCCTTCACATGCTTCTTGCCTTCTCCCTTCTCCCCAATCTCCTCAACAGCTCTCTAATTTAATCAGCGTGATTGCCCAACAACAAATCCCAACAACTTATGCGTTCCTTCCACTTGGAATCCAGCCAAATCTTCTGTTTGAAACCCTTCACATTCACCCCAACAGAAAAATGGGGACATTTTAATGCACCCTTATCCTTGCATACCACATGAGCTCCAAAGACACCCATCACAACTCACAAGGAACCATGGGTCTCATAAACTTCCCTTGAACAAACATTTTGGATTAGAATCCCAACACCATAATGACTTATGAGAAATAGTGAAATCCCAATTGCAAAAAAGACGTTATGAATCAAAGTGTTATATACTTTGGATGGCAGCTTCCTTGATATCCTTTTAAAAAAAAAAAAAAAAAATCCATATTGACCAACAAACCCATTATCCCGAGAGAGCACCAACCCAGTCTAGCCATTCCCTTGAACAAGAAATCAAAGCCTTCCCTTTAACATAAGCTACCATGACAAAGATCCACCAAATGGAATTTTGCCTTCTTCACCACCATGGCCCGGCACAAAGGAAAGAAAGACATTCCTATTATCCCAAGAGGTTGCCCTCCTAAACATCTTCTCAGAAACCATATTCACTTAGGACAACCATATCAAACACCAAAGGCTTGATGATCTTCCTTTAGTGACTACTTATTAATAATGGAGTTGGGATGGGGAAATAGGCACCTGACATATGCTAACACTTTCCATAAACCCCTTCAAAAAAAAAAAAAAAAAAAAAACTCTGCAGCTAGACTGACTAATACCACAAGCAAAAAATTTCCTTGACCAAAGAATCATTCTTTTTCCATCCTCTCTTCAATTAAATCGCCCAACCAGAACCGCCCCCAAACACCCCACCTGCCACTCACTACCACCCCCATGAACAACATGTCCTCATGGAATTTAACCCACACTTAGCTGTCCACACAGGTTTTCAAATTTGGACAAGACTCACTTCACATCCTTTGATCTTGCCAGTTGTTCCATGACATACGAAAACCTTGCATATAGTGTCATGACAGCGCAGTTATAATTTTTTTAACTTGTATACGATTTTGCTAACACTATCATGACTGCAAAACAATAAAGCTAAGCAATAAGGCTGTGTATACATCTTGAAAGTTAGCATGGATGGCACACACATGTGTTTAACCTTCATTTCCCAAGAAGCTAAATGGAATAGATAATTTTCCCTTGGAAAATTAAAATGCAGAAGGAACGTGAAGTTGGACAATTTTCTTACGATAGAGGAAAGTGGGGTAAATGATAACGAGAGAAGAATAATTGTCTCTGTGTGTGCGCGCGCGCGCGCGTGTGTGTGTGTGTGTGTGAGTGTGTGTGTGTGTGTGTGTGTGGTGAGAGTGAGAGAGAGAGAGAGAGAGCAATTGCATAAACAAAACAAAGTGCAAAAAGATGTGAACACCATGAAACAACCATGAAACAAAATTCCAAAGACTGATTTAGACAACCCAAACCACATTGTTTTTTGTAAAGATTTGCTTAAGTCATTTCTTTCATGTATTGAGCTTTCCTTGTCTCTTCCAACCAACAATAGGAGGATAGATGAAACTAAGGGTGTTAAGGGGTTGAGCCAACCTATCAGGTCTTTGGGCACAGGTAGGGCTCATATCTAAACTCCTAGACCTGTTGGGTTGGATCTAAACATTCAAGCCTGATTACTAACCAGACCAGGCTCAAGGTTATGCTTGTTGGTATGTCAAATCAGATCAACCTAAGACGGACCAAGTCACCATAATAATAATGCATATCAGCTGTCCGTGTGTGTGTTAACATGTCAGGCTCAAGCACACATTTTAGATTCGGGTCAGGCTTGGGCTTCCTTGACCCAGCCCAAGCCCGACCTGTTCGCATCCTTCAGATGAAATGGGAAGCACGGGAAAGTTTTCCAACCCTCCTATCATTTGGCCAAGAAGATGGAAGAAGGGCCCTAAGATGCTACATGGAAACTTGATCAAAATAGATGTAGTATTGGAGTGTCTTGGAGAAGAAGTTAACTTGTGATCCAACCCTAGGTAAGATAAAACCAAAAATCAAAGCTGTCGAAATGGTGGAATCCCTCAGGTTATATGGTGATTTTAAATTGAAGTAAGGAGAAGAAGACATCCTAAAAGTATGTGCCTCAAGAGTAGGTGGCTCTGACCAAATAAGATGGAAACTAAAGTAAGTAATCCGAGTTTGCTGCTAGAGTGATAGATAACATGTGCCCCAAAACAATCCATCGGTGTTGAATATAGTTGCAGGAAGCACTGAAGCACCGTCTTTGTCATCTAAGCCTTATTCCAATTAATTGGGGTCCGCTACATGAATCCTGTTATGGGAGTAAGAGAGTAGAAAACTCCTAGAGGTGCAATGTACTAGACTATTACATAGGTTGATTACAATCAAGCGCTATCTAATAGTGTTGATTACAGCCAACAAGTTGATTATACTCAACGAGTTGGAAGCATCTATTTCAAAAAGTAAATTAGTATGAATATCTTGGAAGCAGAAGTGGGAGCAAGAGTCGGAAGCACAATTCAAAGTGGGAGTGGCACCTACTTGGAAGGATCCTGCAACTAAGAATTGTTGAAAAGAAATGAAAACGAGAATAATATTTGCATGTCTATATGTCAATTGTGCAAGAACTACAAGATCTCAATGCGACATGCATGAGTGATCCAAAACACTGAATTACAGGTAACTCTAGAAAGAGTAACCACTAAGTAGTAAAAGACTCTGGAAGTAAAACTTACCTCTAGTATCCCTTTGAGTTTGCTTAGTGCCTAATGCATTCTTATGCAATCCCATGCCAATATATATCCCCTACTTCCAGGAAATAACAAGGACTGAAAGGAACAAAGAAGGAAGAAAACCAAATCTGAATTTGAAGATATCATGAGGAAGAATATGATGGGAGCTTTGCTAATAGAGATGCAAAATTCAATAATGACTGAACTTTTTTCTTTCAAGTATCATGATTCTTGCATATGAATTGCCATTAAATTGTAATATCCCAAGGATCTATGTATTCACAGTTCAAATGATAAGACATCATCTATCAAAATACAAGGACTACCCCATCCTCCAAATCTCTTTGACTTGCGCTCTAGTACCCCCAGAAAATAACCCATGGCCAAGTTGACTACTCTATCCATGGCCCTTTGGAAAGTAAGCATCCTATCCTTTCTAAATTATCACAAAATGCCCTGTTGTTGTGTTCCTACATATCAACCACAATACACCATGCATGACAAGACACCACAAGGTATTTCTCCATTTCCACATACACAGTCCATACCGCAGCTGGAACAAGGCCTCAATCGCCTTTGGCATCACCCATACGATCCCAAACAAATAAAAAAAACCTCCATCAAATAGCTCTTGATAAGTCATTGTGCATGAATAAATGTTCAACCGACTCCTCATTCCAAAAGCATTGAATGCAGACATTAGTATTAATGACCATCCTTTTGCTTCTCTAAGATTTTTATCTACATTACAAAAATAAGTAAATAAAAGCACAGACTTTTTTATTCTTAATTTTGAACGGGACCATCGAAGATCAACAAAAGCTAACATATTTCATAAGGAAATAGATAGAAGAAGTGGTATAAATCAAACAGGTATTTAACAATATCGGATGTCTTCATAAAAAACGGATAAAATGAACCAAAAAAAAAATCAGCATGAAACAATGTAAACCAAAAGGAAATGAACATTAGTGGGAAATCAGAGAAACCCATGTCTTAAAATTAAAAATAAAAATAACAACAAATAAAAATATAAGGAAAACCCACTTTCCAGCTTTCTGCTAAAATAACCAAACAAAAGGCGCATTGGGCATCCAAAGAAATGATTTTTTTTGACAAAAAAGAAATAGAAAAAAAAAAGAAAAAAAGAAAAAAGAAGCCTATACCATCATAGATAAACAGAATTAAACACAGAGAAACTGAAAGACTGATAGTATACTCCAACAAGAGAGTGAGAGAATGAGAGAGAGAGCAAAATCAACTAGCTCACAGAATAAAAACCAATATTTCTTGATAAAACAATATCGAACCGAGAACGCGGGGAATCCGAAGATGAAAAAAATAATAATAATAATAATAATAGAACCCAAATAGAAAATCCAACAAAATAAAAAGGAAAAAAAAAACATTTCTACAGGACAGGAACAGCTAAAAATACATAAATAAAATAAAATATTGTGCCCAAAAAATCCAGAGAAAAAAAAAAAAAAAAAAAACCAACTTCATAAAATTCCATTTTTTCATATCAAAGAAAAAAAAACTATAAAAAAAAAAGATATAACATGATTTATTAATGAAAGATAAAAGCAATAAAATAAACAAATAAAGGAGATTAGATAAAGCTCATACCAGAAAAGCCATTGCCATTCGACATTATATTGATAAATAACAAGAGAAAATCCAAGATGGTCTTTTCGTAATTTAGAATAAAACTAAGCCCAATTACTCTTTTTATCCTCCGGAGATGAAATTCGGAGTTTCGGGACTTAGAAATTTCAGGCGGTTTTTTTCTTCTGATATAATAACTGAAGAGAAAAACTAGCTACAGAGAGAATCGTATTTTCTCTCAGGTAAGTTTGCTAATATGCGCCTCAGAGTGCAGAGCGCACTACCAAAATGATAGTTTCCGCTTCTACCCTTGGATGATTTGACGATGCCGTGCTTAATGATTTTCAGTATAGACGCGTGTGGCTGGGACGTGGATTGCATGCTGACACTGTGACTGTGGGGCCAACATGATTTATTTGTTTTATCCACTCCGTTCATCCATCTTGGATTATTATTTAATTTTACATTACAAAAAAATTACTAGATTAAAATCTTAGGTGGACCACACCATAGGAAAATGTTGGTGATTGAACGTCCATCGTTAAAAACTTCCCAGGGCCCACTGTAATATTTATTTTCCATCCAACCTGTTTATTAGGTCATAGTGATCTGGATGAAGGGAAAACACAAATACCAGCTTGATCCAAAACTCTTGTGGTCCCCGGTAAGTTTTTAACGGTGGATTTCAATCACCACTGTTTCTATTGTGTGGTTCAAATGAGATTTTGATCTCCCTATTTTTTGGGCTAATGCAATGAAATGATCCTTAAAAGTATATTAACGGAGTGGATAAAGTAAATACATTGTAGTGGGACCCACATAGCACCGTCCAGTGGCAAATTGCTACTGTGAATACGCAATACGCGTCCGGTGGACTGGCGGTTGGAGTTATGGAATTTGGATATCATGCACTGGCTTAGCATGGTGCATGATACTCCTGCATTAAACTCACGTGTATTACAGTAGTCCAGACCATCGAGATTGTGGGTCCTGTTGTTGATGGGGCATACATTTATCGGATGATCCAGGCCTTTAGATCAGTGGACGTCCAATGGATGGCTTGAGGGGGACATGTTAGGGTTTCACTTAGAATGAGTTTCCATGTGTTTTTCTCGCCAGAGACGCTTAGACACTAATAATGGCTCCAGCACATGTTTGAAAAATATTAAGGTTTGAATTTGACCTTAAAATGTAGTCCATTCATTCAAATGATGGGTCTGAATTTAAATATATATGTTTTTTTTTTTTTTTTAAACAATTCTGATAAGTAGCTTGAAATTTTTTACAAATTGTAAATATGAACGCGTGTTACTAGTCATCTAGATATAAGGCAACGTAATCGTGGACAGTTATAGAGGGTTTGGATTGTATGTTACTTGAGATAAGCTACTTAAGCCTCAAATAACTTATCTTAGTTTCTAAAAGAGCTTGGGACGAGATGACTCGACTCGGCAAACTCAACTCATTCGACTCGTTTAGACCTAACTTGACGGAACCGAGTAGGTGAGTCAATTTGAACTGAGTAGTTGCAACTAAGTTCGGAATTGTGATTTCAACCCACATATACCTGCTGCCGACTTGGTACTTGTGATTGGGTCAGACTCGGTTCGGGTTAGTCTAGGCCATATTCGAACTCGGTATTAAGTTTGGGTCAAGTCTATTTCATAACCGGTCGAGTCGGGTCAACCCTAACTCAGTCCGACTCGACTCGATGCCCAACTCTAGTTTCTACTTGTTAAGCCAAAGTGATTGAGTAATTTTAAAGTTCAAAAGTTACTATAAATGATCTTAAACCAAAACATATTTATCTCAAATAAGTTAATATTTACTGCTATAAGTGAAAAAGTAACTTATTTAGTGGTATTTAAACAGGCTTATATAGTGAGAGAGCTTTTTAGTGCTTACCATGTTGAGCAAATAGTCAAATGATAGTTTTGGTAAAGTTCATCCAAATGCATATATAAAATAGACAATTATCTTGAAATAGTGTTTTGAGATCAAATACCTACTAAATTGATCAAATACCCCTCTTAAATTAGTGGGGCATTTGATGCATTCCATCTAACATTAATGAAAAAAGCACCCTATGCATTAGTAAGGTGTTAAACATATAGTAAAAAAGGATAAAATCATTATTTCATATAAAATCTATTACTTTTTTTTTTTTTTAACAGTGGCCCACTCAACGAGTTGATCAGCTTCATTTTTTGATAATGGCAATCATCATGGTAGGACTCATTGTTTGCATTGCTCAAGTGTCCTAGACAAGTGATACCTAGGAGCATTACGTATCAGATGCGTAGGATACTTAGGGTCTGTTTGAATTCGTGTATATGATTGTATTGCATTGTAAATACAATACGGCATATTTATAACGAAGGATGTACACTGCATCGAGTGCCATTTCCAAGTTCGATCCGATTGTTTGGGAAAGACTGGCTTTACATATGTATTCAGAGGATGTATTATGCATGGTCAATGTTCGGATTGAAAATCTTCTATGTGGACCTTGTCTTTACCATATACATTCATTATACCATTCAGCACCAGGTCATATCTATGTGGGCCTTATCACGGTATATGGATTTCATCCAAATCGTCAATCAACGTATATAGATTAACATACAGTATGAGTCAACCCATCGTCCAGATTTTGTCACAACATCATCTCCAAAATAGGGCCTACGTTTTCAACGTCTCAGATGCCATTAAAACAAATCAAAAATCCAGAGCTGCAAAGTGGACAATAGCTTCGCACGCATCAATGGTCAATTGGGAATGATAGCAAAATAAACAAATCCATCAACAAGATTTTGTTCTAATAAGATTTCTTCTCATGTACATCTAGACACGGTAGACAATAGGATTGAAATCTTTCGCCGAATAGATCCTCCGCGTAGGGTATAGGAGAGAGGTATATACAAAAGTACTCATCTCATGTTGTAAAGGAGGGTACATGAGAGAAATGGTATTTATGAATGAAATGAGGGATACGATCCATTTAGAAGAAGGATTGACTCTTGTCTAATAATCTATGTTGGGAAGATAAAAAATTACCTTCTTTCACTTATGCCCTTCACGGTAAGAAATTTTCGCTTGTAACAGAAACCATGTTTATGATATGATAGCCATAAGACGAGGACACCCCACCTTCCACGTACGCGAAGAAGACGAAGCAAGAATCAGTGTCTACGTCGCTGATGTGGCCGTAAACCCATCCATTCCTTTGGCGAATGGGTTGAAAACGATGGAGAAGGAGAAAGATGACGCAGGAAGATGAGATGGACACGCGAAGCACAATGAGATTTGAGAGACTTCTTTGCTGTAAGAGGCGGTGCAGTGCAACTACATTGCTGCATTGCCTGATGTTTAGCTAATGTACTATCAAATTGCGTGTCCATCCTTTACCTAGTTCGGCAATGTATTTGCACGCCATGTACTGAATTGGATTTCAAATCCAATTCAAACACGGTATATCGTATTTATTTAACTTAAAACAATACAGTATGTCAAATCCCGGCGATCCAAATAGACCCTTACCTGATACAGGTGAGCATTGGCCAGGTTAGGGTCGTCCACTTGCCTGGTAATGCCCACTCATGCCTAATTATAGCACTTACCTGGCAAGCCTCATGGGTAATAGGGGTTAGGTTCACGCGTGTGTATAGCCCACCAAACTCCAGACTAGCACAGCATAATCACGAAAAGGGCACGGGACCCTCTGCCTCGTCACGTGATGGTTCGAACTGTTCCGTCTGATTAGAGACGGACCGGAATCCTACATCACATCTGTTTTACACAGCGCTCAAAACATCCATGCTGTTTGGGCCCATCAGACTACCTACGTGAAATCCAACCCGTCCACCAGGTGAAATTCTAGACTATGGGCACTGGGGAGAAAAACTAGCAAGATATACGACTCGTGGGGCATACCATAGGGAACGGTAGGGATGGGATGCCAACCGTAGGTTTGCCTGTGGAGGCACCTTATAGTGTGTATCTCCAATCACTCATCTCGCCACCTGATCGAAAACTCAGGTGGGCCACCCAGAGTAAATTTAGAGGTTTTAGGTGCAATTTGATATTTTTTTTTCCATTTTTTGGACAAATGTGAGATTTTTTATGGGCTGATCTTTTGTATGTACGGTGGATTCGATGGCCATCACCTGATGGACGGAGTGGATTTCACACATACATCATGGTTGGCCCAGAGAGCTGTGTAGGCTATTCATAAACTTTGCCCGCTGCAGTATAAAGATTAACCAACGGACGCAAATTACCAGTATCCATCCGTTGATTAACCAACGGACGCAAATTACCAGTATCCATCCGTTTGGAAGCTATGTGGGGCCCACAGTGATGCTTGTGAACCCGTCCATCAGTTTATCAAGCTCAACAATTAGTTAGGAATCGAAAAATCAGGCAAATCCAAGCCACACAAAACCGAGTGAAATGGACGATTGCCCTTCAAACCTGGAGTTACTATCATGTTTATATGCCATCCGGACCGTTCGCAAGGTTATTAATTGCAGGCACAAATATCATCCCTTTTAAAGACTTCTGTTGCCCCTGAACAGTTTCCAACGGTGGGAATTAATGCCCGGTGTTTGGTGTGGCGTTGTCCACTTGAGTGTTGGATCTGCCTTGATTTTTGTACACATGCTTTGATGGATCTTCCTTGATTTTCGCACTCATGTTTTTTCCAAACTTCGGAAACCGTGGGTTTGAGAAAGAAATTCCGTGGGCCTATAAAATAGATAGATACAAGGCACGGGGGACTACTGTAGAGAGAAGTTTTGGATAAGTTGATATTCACGTCGTTCTTTCGTCTACGTTTGTATTTATATGACTCGGTGAACATGTTGGACGGTAAATAAATATTATGGTGGGCCCTATAAAGGTTTTGATAGTGGATTTTATTATTGTCACTGCTTTATATGATGTGGTCCACTTGAGCCTTGGATTTGCCTCATATCCTGATGATACCTGCAATGATATGGAAAAATGGATGAAGGATGTGGATAAAACACATTTAGGTGGGCCATGAAGCCCTTACTTATGCCTATTTTTTGTTGCAATTCTTTTTAGAAAAAACTAGTACAGTATAGGCTTACCTTTTATATGTTTTTTTTTTTTTTTTTTTGAACGGTCGAAAGCTTATATTATGAAAGTAGATTCTTAAGGCATGAAAAAGAAGTTTTGAACAAAAATATTTTCAATTTTCAAGTAAAAGTAAAAAAGTTAGGAACATTTTCATTTTTATTAGTTCATCTATACACATGGATGTCTAACTTGATAAGGTAGATTTCATTGGGGTCGAAAAAAAAAGGTGGATGGAAGGTCACATCTATAGTAAAAAATTACCCATCTTTTTGGTTACAAGGTGCATTAATTAGGGAGATAAAAGAAATTATATTAAAGTAAGCCCTTCGCATAAGGTTCTTGGCTGGGAACCCAGTGGAGCAAAGTATAATTTTTGTGAGAAATTAACTTTATCTGTTTTGTAAGATTATTTCAAGACATGACACTAAAAGAAGTATACCGATGAAACTTCCTTTGGTCGACAGTAATGTTCAAAACTATTATGGCCGTGAGAATATTTCAACCGTAGACATTCAATTCTCATGTTTACAACTTATTTAAGTATTATATTTAGCTCAATTTTAGACCCGTGTCCTAAAATGACCTTACAAAACGGATGAATATGAAAGATTTCTCACAAAAAAAAAAAAAAAAAAACAATTGCCGGTTCCACCTAAGTTCCTCTTGCAGGAAATTGGTGTCCATCTTGTGTGGCTAGGAATGATATGTACCACAGATATTGGTTCAGACGCATTAGCTAAAAGGCCTGTCCAGAATTTAACACATCATGCATGGACGATAGGGAGCCCTTTCTTGTGGACCCGGTTTGGCTAGTGATGCTGCCATTAGTCAGGTGGTCTGTGGTCGGTGCTATATAAGGTCCACCATGATCTATCTTTTATCTACACTTTTCATCTATTTTTATATGTTATTTTAATAATTTATATCATAAATGAGGCGGATGAAAATCTCAGGTGGACCACACCATGGGAAAACAATAGTAATTGATAGTCTACTATTAAAAACCTCTTAAGCCCACTATAATGTTTATTTGGTCTTTAGATTAGGTCAAGCAAACCTAACGAAGGTAAAAAAACAAATATCAGCTTGATTCAAAACTTTTGTAGCCCCAAGAAGTTTTTAATGGTGAGAGTTCAATCAACAATGTGTGGCTCATTTGAGATTTTAATGTACCTCATTTTTGGGTTCATATCATAAAATTATATGAAAAAATGGATGGATGGCATGGATGAGACACATACATCATGTTGGGGTCCACAGAGAACTGACCAATAGCCATTGGCTAGTGGCAGGGGAGTAGCCAATCCGTTTCCCTTTCTTTCTTGTGAGGACTATTGCATTCTAGCCCATCTACATGGTGATTTCCTAGATGAACGGCCTGGATGATCACCTGGTGGCAGAGAATGGGCGGTCAGCACATATGGGGCCGGCTAAGTGGGGGGGAAAAAACTGACCGTTCGTTAGGTGTGTTCGCAAATCGCCGGAGTTCTTTGGAAAGAAACTTTGATACTCTGGCGGAATGGGATTGATGATACGCAGGACTTAGAAACTGCATGCTTAGGAATTCAAGTAATAAGTCAGATTGAACCGTCCAAACTATGTGTCCCGCTTCAGATATACCATGATCGAAAGATCATGCTTATTTGAATCTGAGACCGTTTGATCGGTGGTCATTTATTGGACGGTTAAAATGGAAAAGTATCCAATGGTCCGATTTCAATGTCCATAAATTAGAGGGGAGGATTGTTCGAGTAATCTGATCCTTTTTTGGACTGTAACTTTCAGTGACTCACTCGAGTTAATGAGTAACACGTGTACAGTTCTCAGTGCCTGAGCGTCGTACGATGCCAGAGTATTAAATAACTTCCCTCCTTACAGACGGACGGGAATCGTCCAACGCAGCCCTTAAAACACCCAAGCTCCGTGGGACCTTACATATTTCTTATATATAATCAACTCCGTCCATCAAGTTATGAACTTTATTTTTACCGTTTATATAAAATATAAGAAATATATACAACTCTGTTGGGCCACACAAGTGGAAAATAATAAATTTTCTACTAAAACATCTAAGTTCACAATTTGTGGCCCTTGTTAGTTCTTTAACAGTCTGATTTTTGAATATTAACTTATCCTGGCGATTTGACATCTGATTAACGGATTCGATGAAAGATCAGAACCATGTTGGCCCCCTGACATAAGCCTTTAGCTAGCATCCCTTCCCCATTGTTCTATATGGTTTGGCCCACGTGTATATTAGTGATGGGTTAAAAAATCAGGTAGATTTAAGACTTAAGTGGGCCGCATGACAAGAACCAGTGAGTATTAAAAACTTCCTGGGCGCTGGAGAAGTTTCAGATCAAACTGATATCTGTGTTTTCACTTCATCAACGTCCACATGGCCTTATGAATAGGAAAATATCACGGTTGCCCTTAGAAAGCTTTCAACGGTAGGTGTAATTATCACTGCAGCTTCCTTTGGTGTGGTCCACTGGATCCTTGGACGTGCCTCATTTATGAGATCAAACCTTAAAATGATCTTAGAAAAGCGATGAACGGCTTGGATAAAACACTTACATCATGGTGGGCCCCACAGAGCCCTGCCCGGACGGATTACTGTCCGGCCGGGGGTTGGACGCAATCCGCGTCCCCCGGGAACTTCCTGCGAAAGGATTTCATAGGAAATCCGCGTTACTCCGTTCCACTTCCTATGTAGCCCTAAAAAGCAAAATCCCCCGCTCCTCTCTCCCCCGGCTCTTACTCTGCCCCATACCTATTGATCATCCATCGCTCGACTGACCGAAGAAAAGCTACATAATAGGAAGAACAGGAAGAAGAGGAAGAAGAAGAGGTATTTTATTTTTTATTTTTATTTTTATTTTTATTTTTAAATAATTACATGATTTTCCCTCCCAAACCCTCGAGTAGCAACGTTTCCGGTCTGGCCTGAGGTTTCTACGGTCACGATTCGGGAAAAAATCGCCGTTCTTCTGCACCGCGTAAACACTCCCGAATTCGTTTCACCTCCGTCGCAACTCACAATCCAGCATCTGTCGCCAGCCACTGGGGGCCGCATGTTGAGTGTTCTGATGATCGAAGCCGTTCATGTCGTGGATCCTATAATATACGGGCCACTGTAAGGAAATTACGCTGAACGGGTGATTAAAACCATCATTATCAGTAGATGAATTTAGGAAAAAAAAAAAAAAACATAAATTTTCAATGGCCTTCGTTTAACCCTAAAAATCGAAGGTTAGGATTGTTGCTGAAGCTTGATTATGGGGCCATGGCAAGAATATGGATGGTTCAAATCATCTGATCATATCAGAATGTGGGCCCCAGTGGGTAACAACATGCCAGATGCTGAGTTGGAAAGTGATGGAACGAACTCAAAAGCTCCCATTGGATGGATAGAGAAAAAGGATTTTGGTTCTGTCTGGCATGCATTGAGAAATTGCATAAGTGGCATACAAGTAACTTAAAATCCAACTGTCCAATTCATGGACCCCCATTTTGATGGCTCATAACCCAAATTTTACAGCGATTTGATTTTTCTAATTGGTCGATTGGTGGGCATCTAATGGACGGTTGAACTGAAAATATTCAAAGGTCTGAATTCAACAAACAATTGTGCATAATTAGAGGTTAGGATTGTTCGATTGGTGTGAATTTTGTATGATGACCTAGCTACAATGGGTCCCGCAATGTAGGCTTATTTGTAGTTGGTGCATGCCACTTGTACAATTTACGAGTGCCCGTGTATCAACCGTCACACTCTTGCCAGAGTATTGAATAACTCACCTTTAGCTTAATGAAGTGCAATGTAGCAAGTTATATGCTGCATTTACATGCTCAAGTAAATTACTATTGGAGTAGAATTGTAGTCTGCCAGTTAGGCCATTTTGATCAATGTGAGACCCACATCAGAAGGTTGGCGGCCCCACTATGTTTTGGCCTTAGACGGTCCTCAATATTACGTAAAGATGATCCTTACTAGTCGAAGGAATGGAGTTGAATAATGGTTTGTAAATCTTTGGTCTTCTATGATGTATGATTTGAAAATGCGTAGATCAAATGGTTATTATCATCTGTGGTGGCTTATAGTCCGCTGATGGCCTCTTTATGGTGGGACCCACCTCTTTGTAGAAAATCACACTAGCGACGCATGGATGAGGGTATTGGCATATATATGGAGGGGAGGAAATTAACTAGAAACCAAAATATTTTCAACTATTTATACTTGTTTTTCCGTGCTCTTGAATGGTTTTGATCGTCCATAAGAATGGCCCAACTAGCAGGTTACAAATTCATGTTAGTACCTAGTAGTCCATGGGCTACAAGTTGGGCCTCTTATTCAATTCGACAAGTGGAAATGGCCAAAATTGTGTTTTTCCTATTCCGTTTGGATTTCATAATGGGCAACTTCGCCCAAATTGAAATTGGTTCAAGTCCAGCTTGAAACACTTGGAAATTGCAACTAGAGTTTGGTTGTCCTTGTGAACTAAAATGATGCCACCCTCCATATGGTGTTATCTTCCTATATTGAACTGGATTGTTGCAATTCGTTTTAATTGAGCATCCAAACACAACAATGTATCAAGGGCATTATAATAAAAGAGAGTGCAAATAGATCTAGTTTTTTTTTTTTTCAAAAAAACATGCATCATGAAGCTTTTAAAGATGTTAAATTTATGACAATGATATATCTTTGATGTAGCATTATTGAAATATTTGGTATGATTTGCTTATATATATAATACATATTTTTTGAAAGTTATCTTTGGTGTGAATCGTATGATTTATGTGTACCTTGAATCACAGAATGGTTTGGTGCTTAGTTGCAACTTGTAGGAACCTTCCACCTGGTTGCCACTCTTGTTTTGGGTCACGCTTTGAACTCACACTACTGCTCCCTAGTTGTTTATACTTACTAATATTAAACACACGATTCCACCAGACACGCACACACACACACAGAGTCTAAAAAACCTTAATCTCTTTCTTCATTACTGACGCAGGACAGCCCTAATTATGATGCATGCTCATGAACATAATTAAACAGTGGAAATGAAAGGAATAAATGATCTAAAATTCTAGCAGTAATCATCATAACTGAGAAAATCATAAAGGAAACATGCAATGGAGCGGGCCATCATCACAACCATGGAGTATGGCATTCAATTATTACTTAGGTTGGATCCGGCGAGGGATGAGACCTCCCGATCTTGCATGGTCACACCCAATCGATCAATGAAGATCACTAGTTCGAAGAACCAAGAAGTTTCTCGGATTAGGGATTTGAGAATTTGGGGGTTTAGGGTTTAGATCGGTTCTCAAGATTTTGATCGAAGAAGGATTAGCCAAAACTGGAAAATAGAAAAGAAAATAATTATCTTGAAGAAGTTGGAGGGGCACAAGAAGAAATTAGAAGATGAAGATTAAGGGAAGAGAAGAAGCACCATTAGAGAGAAGAGAGGAAGGAGGCAACCAAAGGATTTGTTTTTCATTAATCAATAGTTAAAATTCGGATTTAGGGCTTTAGCCCACTTAAATAAGCAAATAAAAACATAAAATTACTAAAATACCCCTAGAATAAGCAAATAAAGACATAAAATTACTAAAAGGCCCCTAACTAAGTAAAAACGCGCAAATAACATAAGTATGGGAAAGTTTGGACGCTCGGTCTTCTTTCTCCAATCTTCCTTCACATGTGTCTTCCCTGAGTGGGGTCTTCTATATGTCCAATCACATGTGAAAGGTCTTCAGCTCCTCAATAGTCGCCTATCCACAAGGACGGTACTTGTGGTTGGCGCTTTCTTCATTGGTACACTTTGAATGTGCTTGTGTTCGCATCAATTCCCCTCGGGTGAGAAAAACTCGACTCCGACAAGTTGAAACTTTTGTAGCGCTCTAGTAGATCTGGATCAATACCCTGCAATGCGTCGCCCGACAGCCACGTAGATTCAGACGATGGTTTGTTCTTCCACTTGACAAGATACCTTTGGAAACCTCCATCTCTCGTAGATAGTATCTCGTCATCCAAGATTTCTTCAATTTCTTCTTTATGAGAAATGGGTGGAGGAGGGGGTGGAAGGGGTTGGGTAGCAAACTCAGAAAAAGGCCATGAAAGGGACGATGTATCAACAATGGGAGTATGGGCACGGACTAGATCTTCCACATTAAAAGTTGGATTAATGCTCATTTCAGGTGGAAGGTCAATTCGATATGCGTTGGACCCAACCTTTTGTAATATCTTGAATGGTCCAGCACTACGCACTTGTAATTTTTTAGCAGATCCTTGAGAGAATCGCTCTGGCCTTATTCGCACCATTACATAGTCTCCTTCTTGAAATTCTTGCACTCTATGATAAGAATCGACTGAAACTTTATAATCATTATTGCTCTTATTTAACCGCTGTCGTATATATGTATGAAAATTATGAATATGGCGTGCAAATGCATCGGCTGACTCAGAAGATCTTTTGGTAACAAACATAGGTAAGAGATCTATGGGCATTCTAAGTTTATAACCACTTACAATTTCAAAAGGACTCAACCCTGTAGATCTATTAACCGACCCATTATAAGCAAGTTCAGCAGTTGGTAAAATTAGGTCCCAAGTCTTAACATGTTCACCCACTAGACAACGTAGAAGATTTCTAAGGTTGCGGTTTACCACTTCAATTTGACCATATGTTTATGGGTGGTAAGAAGTAGAAAATTGCAAACGAGTTCCCATAATGTGCCACAATGTCTTCCAAAAATAGCTAGTAAATCGAACATCATGATCAGACACTATAGTTTTAGGTAACCCATGGAGACGCACCACACCATAAAAAAAGAGACGAGCAATATGAGACGCATTTGACGTCTTCGAACATAGGAGGAAATGTGCCATTTTAGAAAAACGGTCCATAACGACAAAAACGGAATCGTGCTTTTTTATAGTATTGGGAAGCCCAAGCACGAAGTCCATACTAATGTCTTGCCACGGAGCATGTAGCACTGGCAATGGCGTGTACAGCCTGGTATTTTGCTTTCTTTGCTTTGCCAGCTGACATGTTCGACATTGCCCTAAAACTTTGGCTACGTCTCGCTTGAGACTTGGCCAATAGAAACGATCTTCCACGAGGGCAATAGTCTTATCACGACCAAAATGGCCAGCTATCCCTCCTGAATGAAGCTCCCAGATGAGGAATTCACGAAGGGACATACGGGGAATACAAAGTTTCTCCCTTGAAAAGGAAGCCATCTTTAAGAATATATTCACCCATAATATGCTGGTCACTAGCGAGCGACGCGTAAGTACCCCCAAAATCAGGACATATGGGGTATTCATCTTTTAGTTGCTCAAATCCGACTACCTCTACACTCAAGGAGTTGAGCAACGCCACTCTCCAACTAAGGGCATCCGCTGGTTTGTTTTCAACCCTAGCCTTGTGTTTCAAAACAAACGAATATTCCTGAAGAAACGCTACCCACTTGGCATGCCTTGGGTTGAGTTTCTTCTGAGAATGCAAATATCTCAAAGCTTCATGGTCAGAAAACAAAACGAATTTTTGCGGTAGGAGATAGTGTCGCCAATGTCTCAGGGATTGCACTACCGCATAAAATTCTTTGTCGTAAGTGGAGTATTTTTGTTTTGCCTCATTCAGTTTCTCACTGAAATAGGCCACTGGGTGTCCTTGACTCAACACTCCACCTATACCGACATCAGACGCTTCAAAGACTTTAGAAAAGTCAGGTAGACGCATGACAGGAGCTTCTACCATCTTGCCCTTAATTTCTTTAAAAGCCTTGACTGCAGTTTTAGACCACACAAACTCTCCCTTTTTCATGCACTCGGTAATGAGAGCCATGATCGTGCTAAAACCCTTAATGAACCGACGATAAAAAGTTGCTAGGCCGTGAAAGCTTCGCACCTCATGAATGTTCCTTAGTTCTGGCCACTCAACTATGGCCCTGACTTTTATAGGGTTTGCGTACATCCCTTCAGATGACATTATAAATCCTAAGAACATAACTTGGCTAGACATAAATGCACATTTCTTAAGATTAGCATACAACTTTTCCTTCCTAAGGACACTACAGACTTTCTTTAAATGTTTAAGGTGTGATTCCTTAGTGGTACTATAAATAAGAATATCGTCAAAGTACACCACTAGGAATTTTTCCATGAACGGCCTCAAATCTTGTGTCATCACCCGCATGAAAGTACTGGGTGCGTTAGTCAAGCCGAAGAGCATGACTAACCACTCATACATCCCATCTTTCGTCTTAAACGCCGTCTTCCACTCATCTCCTGGGCGTATACGGATTTGGTGATATCCACTCTTGAGGTCTATCTTCGAGAATATAGTGGACCTGGCCATCATGTCAAGCATATCATTAAGTCTAAGTATAGGGAACCTATACTTGACAGTAATTTTGTTTATGGCACGGCTATCCACACGCATGCGCCATGTGCCGTCTTTTTTTGGTGTCAACAATGCATGCACGGCACACGGGCTCATACTCTCTTGGATGAAACCCTTTTGCAGAAGCTCATCAACTTGCTTCTTCAACTCTGCATGCTCTGCAGGGTTCATCCTGTAGTGAGGAAGGTTCGGTAGAGTAGACCCTGGGATAAGATCAATGGCATGTTGTATGTCCCTCATAGGTGGCAACTCATTCGGTAAGTCTTCAGGAAATACATCACTGTATTCCTTCAGGACCGAGGTCACCTCACGGGACAACTCTGATGGAACTTCAAGTGTAATCTTTCTAGCCACAAGGGCATACATCATAGAATCCTCCTTAGCCTCTTTTAAAATTCTCTTGCGCTGATTATATGTAGAGACTTAGGTTTGGATTTCCCCATTCCTTTAGGCTCACTTGCCTTCTCATCTTTCTTCTTCCCTAGTGTATTCTCAGGTGGCATGGGATTAAGTTTGATCTTTCTACCGTTATACATAAAAGTACACGCATTCGAACGGCCAAAGATCGTGATATCATTATCGAATAGCCATGGTCTACCTAGGATAACATGTCCCACATCCATAGGTAAAACATCACACCACAGGGACTCTTTGTATGACCCAAACTCGATGGGGACTAGACATTGCTGGGTGACAGGTAGGGATGTCTTGTCAACCCAAGAAACTTTATACGGGTCTGGATGAGGTGTGGATCTCAGTTTTAAGCGATCTAAGGTGTTAGTGGAAATCACATTCTGACAAATTCCACTATCCACTATCACCTTACAATTATTTTCACCACACTTGGCAATAGTGTAGAAGATAGTGCTTCGACGCCAGTCAACACTACTTCTAGACTGAGCTAGCACACGCCTGACTATTGCAAGCGTTGCTTCTCCATCCACTTCTTCTTCATTAATAAGTCTTCCTTCGGGGTGATACTCTTCAACTTCATAATCACCCTGATCATCTCCACCCTCGTGGGACTCGCCTATAACTAACGCTCTCTCACGGCTCTTCATAGGACACTGATTATACATGTGGCCAAGATTGTTACACTCATAGCACCTCACTTGGCTCATGTTACTAGGACTGACACCAAGAACCCCTTTGCCCTTGTACTCCCTAGTCCTAGGCGGAATGGTCGCCTGTGCCCTAAGTTGACTACCAATATTAGGTCTAGTTCCCTGGGAACTAGATCTAGCACTGGAGTCTCGGGACTCAAAACGACGAACGACAGGAGCCTTCAGATACTGCTCTAACTCCTGCACGACTTTATATGCTTCATCTAAGTTCGTTAAGGGCCGAGTCATAAGCTCGCGCTGAAGATCCGCACGAAGACTCGTCTTGAAACGCGAGAGCGTTACTAGAGAGTCTTCTCGGATATCATATCACATCATGTATTCTTCAAATTTAGCGATGTAGTCAGCGACAGACATTGACCCTTGGTGTAAGGATTGCCATTGGTCAAGGAGCTTCTAACGGTATGAGAGAGGAAGGTACTTCTTCTTCAACTTCTCTTTCATCTCATACCAATGTGTGATAGGGGCTCTACCAACTCTCTCTATCCTACGATCGGTGTTGGTCCAGAAGAGCTTGGCTTGACCCACAAGCTTCATCTTAGCAAACCGCATTTGACGGTTTTCCGACATGCCATACCACTCAAAGTAGTAGTCCATGTCAGCAACCTAGTCAAGGAATGCATTGGGATTCAAGCGCCCATCAAAACTTGGGGCCTCAACTCTCACACTCTTCATCGCACGCTCATCTGGATCATAGCGGTCTTGATGATTACATGTGGCTCGTGCCTCTCGCACCACACCATGACCGTTACCACGATCTTTATCCTCACTACCACCACTTGTGACAACGCGTTCTTCAATGACTCCTCTCACTTGGGAGTGCGCATCATCCCCTACAGCGGGGTTTTCCTTTTGGAACGCCTCTAATTGCTCGACAATAGTCATGGTAGTGGTAATTTAGTTCTCAAGGCGAGCAAACTCACGCCTTTGACCCGCTTGTAAGGCGGTTATCTTTTGTATCAATTGAGCAAGTTGCTCAGATAACTGCTCGTTATTCATGGTAGGTTGAAGTCCGAAACCTCTACCTCTTCTCGTGGGCATACAATGAAGACTTGAACCAAACTCTACCCAACTAGACTACTAGGTGTTATGACTTTCAAGATGAATGCGATGAATGCAAAACTACTATGAATTGACACAATTAAGTTAAAACAGGAAACAACTCAAATCTGAAAATTTTCCAAATTAGGAACTTTCTAAAATTGGAAAGTTTCTAAAATTGAAAACTTTCTAAATCTGGAACTTTCCTAAATTAAACCTAAAAATCAAAACCCTAATTTGATAACTCGATCTAGACAAAAACCATGCAAGCCTATTCTCCGATACTAAATTTGACGCAGGACAGCCCTAATTATGATGTATGCTCATGAACATAATTAAACAGCGAAAATAAAAGGAATAAATGATCTAAAATTCTAGCAGTAATCATCATAACTGAGAAAATCATAAAGGAAACATGCAATGGAGCGGGCCATCATCAACCATGGAGTATGGCATTCAATTATTACTTAGGTTGGATCCGTCGAGGGATGAGACCTCCCGATCTTGCATGGTCACACCCAATCGATCAATGAAGATCACTAGTCCGAAGAACCAAGAAGTTTCTCAGATTAGGGATTTGAGAATTTGGGGGTTTAGGGTTTAGATCGGTTCTCAAGATTTTGATCGAAGAAGGATTAGCCAAAACTGGAAAATAGAAAGAAGAAAATAATTACCTTGAAGAAGTTGGAGGGGCACAAGAAGAAATTAGAAGAGGAAGATCAAGGGAAGAGAAGAAGCACCATTAGAGAGAAGAGAGGAAGGAGGCAACCAAAGGGTTTGTTTTTCATTAATCAATAGTTAAAATTCGGATTTAGGGCTTTAGCCCACTCAAATAAGCAAATAAAGACATAAAATTACTAAAATACCCCTAGAATAAGCAAATAAAGACATAAAATTACTAAAAGGCCCCTAACTAAGCAAAAACACGCAAATAACATAAGTATGGGAAAGTTCGGGCGCTCGATCTTCTTTCTCCAATCTTCCTTTACATGTGTCTTCCCTGAGTAGGGTCTTCTATATGTCCAATCACATGTGAAAGGTCTTTAGCTCCTCAATAATCGCCTATCCATAAGGACGACACTTGTGGTTGGCGTTTTCTTCGTTGGTACACATTGAATGTGCTTGTGTTCGCATCAATTACACATCTAGACTAGTATTTGGATACATTTCTAGTATTTGGGCCTGTCGTTGTGTGTGGGAAAACTGGCAAAGCATCTATGGGAGAAGGTGGTGGAAAGATTTGAGTGGATGCGTGCTCGTTGGAAAGGTTACTATCTATTGTTACGGGGGTGTATTACTCTAATAAAAAATAGGGATAAATTAAGAAAAAAATGAATAAATTATTATCTGCCATCTAATCATATACTATATACAATAATCTATTTTCCATTGTGGCGTGTCACCACCACCATCATCATCACCATCATCATCCGAGTCATCTCCTTCTTCCACTTACACTTCTTCTTCTTCCATTTTTTCATCATCTGTATGTACTAATACTTCATCAACATCCAATGGTGGATTTTCAGCTTGATCATTATCACCATCTCCTTTCTCCATCTTCTCAATCTCTTTAACGGGTTGACGGCTACTACTCGCCCCCCGGCTCCCTCCCATCATTCGCCTTCGAGTGGTACCTTCACCAGGTGTCGATCCTATGCGGTATATTCAACTTGCGCTCATGTCAGGTCCTCTCCAGCAAATACCAGGTCCTCCGTCTCTACGAGCCACTCGTTATCTGCATCCAACTCATCTAAGCAGATAGGGTCAAAGAAACCAGGCTTTTATTTCCTAATTTGGCATCGTTCTCGCAATTTTTCATTATATTGAACCAAAACCAAGTCGTTGAGCTTTTTTTGCTCAAGGTGATTCCTTTTATTGGTATGAATCTATATGAAAGAAAGCTTATTTAGCATTAGCTATTTAAGTAATTAATTTAGCTTAGGCCTTGCACTAAAAAATTGAAGTTTATAATTACTAAACTTATCGCTTCAAACGTGCTCCAATTGCCCTCGCAATTACTGGCAGAACATGTGAGTCTAAGAATCCTCATAGCCAACTTCTTTAGAGCTGGATCCTTCCTGTTCGGGTCCACTCCATAGGCAACCCACCAGTCGGCTAAGGAAAATAGTTTAAGTAGGTTAGAGACACTTTGTAGAAAAACTATTTGTAAGATACTAAGATTGACATTCATAGTAGTACTTACTGGGTAATTTCGTTGTCCGATGCCTGATTACGATATCTCTTGAGAGTATCCCCCACTCTTTGTATAAAAGTCCAATAAAGTTGAGTTCTTGTCATGTTCTTTTCTATCTGGAATCATTCTTTTCAAGACATCAATAAATCCAACCATATGCATACTAAGTTCTTCTTCTAGATCAGCAGAAGCGAATAAACAGGCTGGGTTAAGGATGTAAGCAGCCGAATACAATGGAGATGGAGATGACATTTGGCTGCCTTATCTTCTATCTATAATATTTAAAATTGGCTTGTAATCACGGTCTCTATAGTTAAAATTGTCAATGATCTTATTTTTCGCCCTCTCTATCATATCATATATGTAGCCCATTGCAGGATTCTCATCCCCGTCCACCAATCGCAACACAGTGACTAAGTGATCAGATGCTTTTAGCGCCTTTACCACTTGTGTCCAAAAACTTTGTGAAAGGATTTTTTATTGAACCCGTTTCTTTTCAGCCTTCTTTGACCAATTCCCACTTGTAAAATCAGCTGACATTATAAAACTTCTGAGTTCTGATTTTTTTGCATGTAATCTTTGTAGTGTTAAAAAAGTTATAATGAAACGGGTGACTGCTGGACGTAGCAAGTTACCCCCAATGTGTTTTTTCATTCGACTGAGAAGAAGGACGTGTTTGTACATAAGACCGTGATTCTTCTAGCTCTTCTAATCACACTTATGAATAACCTACTTATATCTTCTAACATAAAACCAACATAATGGGCCGCACAAGGGGTCCCAAATAAATGACGCCTCTTCTCTATAAGAAGACGTCCGACCATTACATACGATGATGTGTTGTCTGTAATTAGTTGTGTAATATATTCCTCACCTATTTCCTCAACTACATTATCTATTAAGCTAAACAAGTATTGTCCTGTGTGTAAATGACCCGATGCATCCACGGACTTCAAGAACATTGTCCCAGTTGGACAATTTACCAAAAAGTTAATGAGAGACCGACCGGATCTATCGGTCCATTCATCGGCCATTAGTGAACACCTATATGTTTTCCACGATTCCTTATGTTCAGTTATGAAGGATCATGTATATTCAATTTAAGTTTTCGGGCATGTCTCTCTCATTTCCTGATATGAAGGAGGTTTAAGCCCAGGTCCAAATTGACCTATAGCCTCAACTATTACTTTGAAGCTTTTCGATTTAACAGTGTTGAAAGCAATGCCGGTTTGGTAAAACCATTTAGCAATATATCGAATAGTGGTTTTCCTATATTTTTGTTTATACCGGTTCTTTAAAGTTGTTTGAGTCGGCCATTTGCTTCAATCCTTTTGGTCAATCACATCCTCGGGGTGTGGTCTACACCATCTATCCATGGGCTCATGCCCTCGAGCTCTTTTTGAGACCGTTGATTGTACTTGTGGTCAGGATCGGCCTGTCGAAATAGGGGGAGTGTGATGCAGGACATAGATTTAAATATGATATGCAAGATTTCAGGCTTAGATCATACTAATTCAGAAACAATCACATAAATTCCACATCTCACATGAAAATCCAAACATTCAATTAAAGGGGAATCTATGCGGGTCCAGGCCTACATAGGCTAGGACTGGGCCAATAAAAATTATAAGTCAAACGATGCTCAAAGGGAAGTAAAAATCAACCACACATGCATAAAAATCAGTCCCTAATTCAAGGGATTCCTCAATTTCAATTCAAGGAACCCTAGGGTGAGAAAATTGACAAATAACTTAGGGAAAACGTAATCTAAGGCTAGGATTCATGAAAAACGGCTATGAGAGGATAAAAGAGGATAGAAACTTGATCCAAAAGACGATCCCGCGTGTGGACAACGGGCCTGGGGCGCTTGCACGTACGCAGGTATCTGGCCGCACGTGTGAGGGGGCGTCGATGACGGAAAAGCTCTCCTTGGCCCTGGTCGGCCAGGGGTATGCTCCAAAACTCTGAAGTTTCGGGTCAATCCGAGCTACAGCTTGTGCGTGGTGCTCCGCCGAAGTTTCAGCCCTCCTGCGGGTCGAAATCTGGAAACCTGCTGTAATGAAGAAAATTGATGCAATAAAGGACGAATTCGAAGCACAGATGGTGGTAGAAGATGAAGAAAAAAGAGATGATGAAAGATGGGGTGAATCGGGATCCATGTGGCTTCGCATCACGGTAGTTAGCCCTTCGAAAAGGGAGAGCTTCGCACCCACTTTTGAATTCTCCCACAACTCACGAAGAGAGCAGAAAAATAAAGTAGGAATTTTTTTTATATTAAACTTGAATGAATGAAAAGAACTACAAGGGGTGCTTATTTATAGGGAAACCCTATACCCCAAAAAACTCGCACCATGTGCGCAACCTATTACTTAGCGATGAAGTAAACTAAAATAAAAATCAAACAAAAAAATCTAAAGCGTTTACGATGTTCTAAATAATAATAATAAGCAAAACTTAAAATATGAAATCAATCCGATGAGTGAGCCACGATCACGAGATCCCATGATGGGCTTTTCTTGACTATCGGGCCCACTTTTTTTGAACCAAAACTTGGCTTCTAGCTAGGAGGCCCTCTCTGGATGTCGTCATCGAGCCAGATCGATGGTGGGGTCCTCCTTCTGCGTACGTACGTGCGTAGGGGTGGTGGTGTGCGTGCGCGTGTGGAGGCGTACGGGCGTGCGTGTGCACGATGTCCTCATCAGAGTGGGATTAGTTTCATCTACATTAACTACGTTTATATCTTCATATGCTTCTTGTTCCAAATATTCCTCCTGACGTAGGGTACTATCACATCTCTTTCTTGACTGTTTTTTTACATACTCCATGATCTCCCTTCGGATTTCTAAAGTAATTTTGTCGCATGCTTTTGTATTTGACCTCGGTAAATGTGCAAGGCGTTGCTTATGTCTTGCAATGCCACCGGAACCTGCATAACTCATATACTATGTGAGTCTTATCCGAAACACTATGGTAGTGCCCATACTTTAAACCCGGGTCATTCGACTTGGGTTTCAAAGAAGAAGATTGACAGGAAGACATTATGTTGGTGGTGTGTGTATTGATTACTAGTAGCCTAGTACTACAAAGTAACTAGAAAGTAAACTAAAAAGTAAAAACTAAAGTAAGAGACTAAGAGTAAAGAGACTAAAGAGATGAGACTTAGTAGACTAGTAGTAGAAACTAGAAAGGGAGAGGGAAAAGAAAAGGGGAGAGAGAGAGAGAGAGAGAGAGAGAGAGAGAGAGAGAGAGAGAGAGAGAGAAAGTTGAGTTACACTTGTAGACTTGTAGTAAAAGAGGAGAGAGAGAGAGATTTACACACAAACAAAATTACAATTACAAATTTAAAAAGAGGTTCCAAATTCTTCAATCTTTACTTCTTGTCTAAGTCGTCTTCATTTTTGCCTCTTCAATCTTCACTTCTTGTCTAAGTCGTCTTCATTTTTGCCTCGAGTCTTGATTTTGATTCTAGAATTATGTAGAATGTAGACTTGTAAAGTTGTGTTGTTGTAAGTTGTGAGTTGTAACACTAAGTCACTAACACAACACTAACTTGTAACGTGTAACTTGTAATGAAGTAACAAACTAAAAAAAAGTTAGAAGTTGTTAGAAAACTTAGAACTTGGATATATGATTTTGAAACTTTAAGAGAGAATGAGATAGAGAGAGTGGTGGGTGTGTTGTGTGAATATTTATAACTTGGAAAAATTAGAAACTAGAAAGAGAGTTCAATTCAATAGATGATGGAGAGCTTGGTTGTCTTGTAATGTCTCTTGAATATTGATTCTTGAATCCTTGTAGATGTATGTACTTGTCCCTTGATTGAAACTTCAATCTTTTTGAAAGAAATATGTATGGAGGAGTGGAGTTTGGAGCTTGAAATTGTGTAAGAGAGAGTGTAAGAGAGCAATATAGAGATAAAGAGAGAGTTTGGGCTTTGAGTGCATGTAGGAGTACTTAGAATCTTTTTTTATAGAGAAAAAATCTGGATTAAAAAAAAAAAATTCCAACGGTCAGATTTCTGACCGTTGGCAGCTATGCGATTGCATATCATTGCACATGTGGCATATGCGATCGCATATGTGTAGTGATCGCACATGCGATCTGTGCACATGTGATCACATATGCGAATGTGCGATCACACATGACAACGTTGATCCCCGCTGCACCTGACCCGACTCAGTGCCAACTCGATACTTGTGACCAGGTCGGACTCGGATCGGGTCAGGCATGCTGAGTCGGGTCGAGTTCGGGCCAGGTCTATTTCAAAACCAGATCAAGTCGAGTTAACCCTAACTCAATCCGAATCGACTTGATGCCCAACTCTAATTCCGACCATCATGAAGGTTAACTAAATTGTCCACTCAACTAGGTACTTATTATAACAACTGTGGACTTATTATAAATCTTAATACTTTGTCCAAGTTCCAGAATTTCTTTCCCAATACCCACCAGATAAACTCTCTAGGCAACCCTATTATCTTTCTCTAAGTCAATAAAGACCATGTGGAGAACATTCCTCCTCTCCCTATATTTCTCCATGCACTATCTAAAGTAGGAAATAGCTTCGGTGGTAAACCTCCCAAGCATGAAACCAAACTAACAGTATAACTCACATATTCCAACCAGTGTTTCAAACAGCGCCCGTAGCGTAGCGTGGCCGTAGCGCTACGTAGCGTCCCAAATAGCGTAAATCCCTTATAGTGTATGCTACGAGGGTCGTAGCGTACGCTACAACTATGTAGCGTGCAGCGTCCGTAGCGTAAGCTACAATGTATTTTTTTACTGTTTTATTTTTTTATTATTTTTTTTTTACGTTTTCTTTGTTTCTAATGTTGAAGAATGTAACACTTGCATTGTACTTGATACTTTTAACCTATGAGATTTTTATTTCTTTTCATAATTGTGACTTGTGGTTTCAATTAGACATTATTAATTAAAGTGGTTAGCTTAGAAAGTTGTTGATGTGATAATTATTTAATTTGGCTTATATATGTGGATTGGCTTTTGATAAATGATAACTAATAACTTTTTTGAACATGCTTATAATTTATAAAATGAATCATCTTATATATATATATATATATATATATATATATATATATATATATATATATATATATATATATATATAGAAACGCTCACCTGTGAACCAGTTTGTACGTACTATGTACGAACTTTTTTGAGAACCCATCATACGTGATTTGGATCCAAAATCTGAACCGTTCATGTGAAGCGGCACCTCGTGAAACCCCCCGGGCCCAAGTTTTACATTGATCTAAAACTTTGATGGGCCATGAAAAATGAAAACAGTTTCCTCCCTTGATTTGCATCTCTTTGCTGTGGCCCACCAGAATTTTAGATCGGGGTGAAAATTTGCCACATGAGGTTTCATGGGATTCCGCATCACATGGATTGCTCAGATTACACACCCATGGCACGTGTGCAAAGGTGCGCACGTGCGTAGGTTCGCAGGGGAGCATGACTCTCTCTCTCTCTCTCTCTCTATATATATATATATATATATTCACTATTTATTATATTTGTCCTAGTTTTAAATTTAAAAAATAGAAGTATCGTGTAGCTTACGCTACACGCTATAGAGGGCTGAGCGCTATGCATCACGCTACTGCTATTTAAAACATTGATTCCAACTTTGTTTTTTTGAGGTTTGTTGGTATAGCTCTAGGTGTCTAGCAGTCTAATTTAACTTCCTCTAGTTATTCGGACTTAGAGAAATTCTAATACCTTCAAACCTTATGGACAATAGAAGAAAGTAATGTTCTTCTTTGGATTCTTTTCATAGTAGAGGTTTAGTGCCTAGTAGTTCTAGAAGAGAATTAATGACCAGAAAGATTATATGGATCTTGGAGATTCAGTGTCGGACTATATATGATCTGGAAGTGTTGGTTTCAGACTTTGAAAACTGCACTATCAATTCCTTTCAGAGGAAGCTTGGTTTTCTAGGTGATGGAAAAATTCATTTGGAGAGGGAGATAAAGATTATAGTTTTGTCAAAGTCGTTGCCCTCTAATCAGCTTGGTCGAAAGCTACCACAGTAATTTCGTGGAAAAGAAAATCACGTGGGAACATCTGATATGGCGAGTGAGACAGATAGCAACACTTGCACATGGCAACCATTATCAATGGCTTCTTCACCGAGCAGTGCATGAGACATGTTGCAAAGCATCTGCAGTCAACCGAGCAATGGGTAGCCACCTCCTTGAGTGTTGTTTTATGGGCCATTAATTGAAAGCTTAGGTCCTTTCATCTTGAAGATTTTTTTAGGCAATCATCATCAACTATATATCTCATCAGGTGATGGTTTGGATCATTGAATTATGATGCAAGATCCAATGGCTTTTGTCCCCACTTACCCTACAATAATGCATCTAGAGGTAGCAATGTACTGTAGCAAACCTTTTTTTTTTTTGGGGAGGTTAATAAAAACCAATTTCCTAAATGTCCCTTCTTTTGGTTTAAAACTCTTTCCATGGTCCTTTAATAAAGCATAGTTTTAGCCATTGAAAAGACTAATTGTGAATTTTTGCCCCCGTGACTTCAGTAGAGAATTGCCCATATAAATGCCATTTGAGAACTTGTAAATGAGATGGGGATGAGATTCGTTTCCCTTCTAACTATCAAAGGGTTCTTCATAGAGAACACCGTCAGAAATCAAAGTTTCACTTTCGTAGCATTCTTGTCTTATTTTGCATCTGGAGAATGATCTAGTGTGGAACACACACAGCAATATTTCATTGTAATTGAATTTCATTTTCAGTGTGGCCTCCACTTAATCAGATCACATCTTTAAAAATAAAGGCAAGCAAGGGCCAAGTGGGGAGGTCAGCAATGTCTCTAAAGCTTTTAAATGGCATATGGGACATCCATTTATCAATTTGGACCGTCCATTTATTCATGCAACTGGGACCAAGCCTTAGTGCAAAAATCATGTGAATCAAATGATTCTAAACATCCAACAATACCATAAAATATGGACGCTTAAGATCAAGCAGAGAAACAAAACAGGTCCAATCATCATCTTGAAATATCCATTTGATAGATTCCACTTTGTATTGCTTATGATTCCAAAGGAGTACTTTGATTTTATGATTCTAACCATGAGATCGAAGGCTTATAAAAAACGGACGGTTGTAACAAATGGCCACGTTCAAAGTGTTAGGATCACCCAATTGACGTGATCAGTGTTGTCATGTGCGACCGCATATGCACAAATGTGATCGCATATGCGCACACTCGTATGTAAATCACATATGCAATGGTCGCATATGCAATTGTAGCACATATGCGATCGCATGTGCCACATGTGTGACAATATGCGATGGTCGCATATGCAATTGTAGCACATATGCGATCGCATATCGGCCATTATTAGTATTATTATTTTGCAAAAAAAAAAAAAAAAAAACTCTTTGCCTATAAAAAAGCTTACAAAGCTCCTCCATTCTCAATATTCTCACCCCAAACTCTCTTACTCTTTTCTCTTACATTTCTTAATTCCAAGTGGTCTTAATCTCTCTCTATCTTACACTTCCTACTTCTAAGTTGTCTTTAATCTCTCTCTCTCTCTCTCTCTCTCTCTCTCTCTTCTTCTTCTCTCTTGGAAGTTGGAAGATCAAGATTCAATATACTTCTTACATACATTCTTCTAATTCTAATATTTCTTTTCAAGGAAGATTCTAGTTCAAGTGTTCAACAAATACATTCAAGCACTCTCTCTTACATAATACATTTCTATTTCATTCTCTGTCTCTCTTTCTCTCTTTCTCTCTACAATCTACATTACACATAATACATTCTACATTTTTTTCCGTCTTTCTCTTACATTTTTTCCCTCTTATATTTCCATTTTCTACTATCAATAATAAATAAATAGCTTCTTCATTTTGTTGTTACTCGTTACTTTACTTCTTGTTAAGTGTTATTTGTTAACTATATTGTTGAATGTTGATGACTTGATATTTAATTCACTGTTTAATTGATTTTATTTAACTCAAATGTATTTTAAATTTGAAAATTAGTTATCTATTAACTCAGGGAAGTTCCCCCTAATTTCTTTTATATATATATAACATTTTTTTTCTTATTTTTTCCCTATTTTTTTTCAAATTGTTTCAAGATAAAAAACAAATATGCGGTTGCATATGCGATGCGATTGCTTGATCGCATATGCAATTTGACAACATTGGACGTGATTGTTGCAAAATCTCTTGCTCCCAGTGGTACCACTGAATGAACTGCTCGGATTGATGATTGGGTGTGCCATGTGTCACCGTAAAGCTTTGGGGACGTTGCTAATGTCCCTAGGAAGGTGTGGACGTTAGCATTTCCCTATCCATATACATACATATGTACTTATGTATTCATGTATGTGTGCGTATCGTCATCATCATCCATATGTGTGGTGTGTGCGCATGTGTGTCCACTGGTGTTTCAGATGAGTTTGTTTCTGTTTTCTTGTTTTCAGTCCCTACCAGACCAACAGACCTCTCTTTTATTCTGATCTTGAAGAAGATGGATGAATCGGAGAAGAGGAGAGAAAGATTGAAAGCGATGCGAACAGAAGCTGCACAGGCCCAAGTTTCTGATAGTCGAGATCCTTCAACACCGTCTGCTTCTCTCTCCAATCCTTTGCTCGACCCGTCTGTTTCTCCATCTACTGTGGGGAATTCACCTGCAGTTCCCAGGTTTGATTTTTACACAGATCCCATGTCGGCTTACCCTGGTAACAAGAGACGGAGCATGGATAACACTCAGAGTTCGCATAATAATTTCTCACCTTCTATCAGCAGTTGCTCTTCCGTGGGTCAGTTTCCAACTCCTTATTCAGGTAGTGTAAGACTCACTATGACTATGTCTTTGCATTCCGTTACTGGCTTTGATATATTAATTTGTATGTGGGTGGGAAGTCTTTGAAGTTTCACTGTGAATTTAAGTAATGTTCTCTCTGGTGATTTTTATTCAGGGGTGTTCTTCAGTGGTACCAGTACCTTCATAAGCTATGTGGTACCAAGCAGAGCTGGGGCCCACATGATTTATTGACGACATCCAACCCGTTCAACAGATGTGTTGCCTCACATTACCCCACAGTCCAAAAATCATCCTTAACTGAAACTCTGGTTGGCTGGAGCATGGGACAAGTTCAGAGGGGGATGTCCACACTTGATTTGGGTGGGGATCCCATTGTGTTGCGTATAAGGAATCCAGATCGTCCAGACCCTTCATCTACCATGGATGAAGGGCCAGGACAAAAAGTCATGCTGTTCTGCGACTCGGGTGGGCCCAGTGAAATCAAGGGTAGGCGTTCCTCTCCAACTTGTTCCCTGTGATGTGGCCCATCAGACTTTTGGATCATGCTGAGTTTCAGGCCTTGGAGGTAACCTGAGGAGACAAATCTGATAGATGGGTTGGAATCATCATTTCTATACGTCTATAGAATTTTAAGTGTCAATGACCACAGGTAAAAATGTCAGGCTGTGTCGATTTTTCACGATTCCCCAAAAAATTACAACCATTGGTTCAAAGTTTTGGTGGTTTTGAGGCCTATACACTGAGGCCCACCAAAAGAGTGTATGGGCCTGATTTTTACTTGGGGTAATGTGATGGTATGACCCACCTTATGGATGGTCTGGATCACTATCATGTGCTAGGCATTGGCATGTGAGCCTAGCCAGCTTGTTTCCTTGCAAAAGAAGAATTAACTATTTTCCCATGGATTCTTCTCCGGAAAAAAAAGGCAGGACTTTTTCAGTCTCATCCAAACGGGGCCTTAGGTTTTGAAATTTCAGCTGGTCTTTTAGAAAGACTCAAGTTGGGTCTATATTTTCTTAGAGATGAAAACATTTGAATTTCTTTGTTCCTGGTGTGAATGCTATTTCTATATTGCAAGCATTTCTTTTTCATTTTTCAAAAAATCTGCTAGGAATCAAAGAGCATGCTTGTTATATGGTCAATGTATAGAATACTTCTGCCTTTGATGTGTCTATGTTGTGAATTTCATCTCTTCAAGGCAGCGGCTATATTGTTATTTACAGAACTACATTCGGATTTTATTGGAAAACAGAAACCCACTTGCCCTTTGAGCCAAACAGTGATTAGCTTATAAAAATTTCATATATGTGTGTGTGCGCGTGCACGTGGATTTTTGCCATGTAAATGTGTAATTTCTATTCTTGCTCCTAGACAAAAATGGAGTGTATCATAGAGTTCTGAGTTCCTAGTTAGGATCAAGTCCCCCCCTCCCTAGCATGTCATTTATGAAGACACTTAAGAAAATGCCAATTATCCACATGCAACCTACTCTTACTTTGCACATGGTGAATGGACCGGCCTGATTTTCATGCCAGGTCCTCTATATAGGTGGGTCCACCATGCATTGCATGGATGTCTCATGCACCCCGCATAAGAGGTTCATGGGAGCCTAACAGACCTCTAGTTATCAAATGTGCCTATTTGGTTTTGTTGATTTAGTTTGTATGAAATATATAGAAGCATTTAAACTGTTTAAAGCTATTCATTCATTCATGGGGAATTATAGATTCCTCAAACTGAGGCTTTTGTTGAGTATATTTGGGTTTACAGTTTGGACAAGTACGACACATTGTTCAATGATCCAGACTGGTAGTCTGTTGCTTGCTTCCCACTGTAGATGGACATTGCGTCAAATGTCTCCCAACTTGGAAGACCCAGCTACCAGTCTTGACCCTTTTTTAGTTGAATGTAGACTGTAACTTGTTCCTTTTTCAGTCATTGGCTTGTGGCCACAAATGGGAGGTGTTGGATTGTCCCACTGAGATGATTTTTGGGGCACATTCCATCTAGGGTTAGGGCTGTCAATGAATCGGGTCCTACGCTACCTGTACCCAGGCTAACCAGGGTCAGGCCTTACTGTGTCTTGTTTACTCCTTCAAGACCTGGACCCAGATCTAATCAGGTACCCATTAGGTGTTTGGATCTGGGTTTCAAGTTGGGTTCCGGGCAGATAAGAACATTCATACAGTTGGGCCTATCAATAGATGGATTAGATTGCACACGTGTCACTTGGACATATGCGTGGTGTTTAAACAGGCTTCTTTCATGTTCATGGCTTAGGAAACTGCCTCTTGCTGCTAAAATAATCAATCTATATTAAATATATAATCGTATTGTTAATACTAACTGGACCCTTCCCAGACCTGACTTTAACTGGGTCCATCACATGGACCCTACCTGAGCCCTACTAGACCCTTAACCGGGTCCAATAGGTGAGACCTGAACCATACCCTATTTTCTTAATGGGTCCAAGAGATGAGATCTGGGAGAATCGAATGGGTTCGGACACTCATGAACACTATCTAGTGGTGCAGCTTGGGTTGGGTCAACCCAAACCTGATTGGTCCAACCTGAACTTTTGGTTGGGCTGGGTTGAGGTTGCGTTGGGCTTGGGCTTAAGGTTTGAGGCCTCGGGCAACCAAAACCCAACCTTATATGCATTACATGTACATATGAGTTATGACTATATGCATCACATAAACATAAAAGTATGGCTTTATTGGGAATAGGGTTCGTGACTGGAGCCATCTATGCTGTTTACTCTATGCTCTATAGGGTTCATGATTGGAATTGTCCATACATGGAAAGTAAGGTTCATGATCGAAATTGACCTGAGGCCCACATGCTGAGTGGTCCAATGTCTTTTGAATAGCTTCTCTAAACATCATTGAGTTGTTTTATCGATTTCTTTAACTTAATTTGTTTATGAATGGCGATTGTAGACTTTATTTGTTACGGTTATTTCATAACTCACGATAATTACTTAAATGATATTATCAGATGATTAGATTTTGATTTTATGTGTTAGTTTACTAGTTGCAATTGTTCACCCGACCTAACCCAACCCAGCCCAACCTGATGTAACTCGCATTGTGTTAGGGTTGAGTGTTCAACACATTGCGTCTGGCTTCGGTTGGTTCTACGGTTGGGTTGGGCTTCGATTGAACTTCAACCTGACCTGACCTGACCGAGTTGCACCCCTAATTTCATCCATGGTCTAGCAGATCAATGGTCTGGATCATTAAACCATTTGCCCCACTTGTCGGAACTGAAACCCCAAGCATCCAGTGCATGGCCTCGGTTAAGGATTTGGATAATTCTTTGTTCTTCTGCTGAAATAGGATGCTTGACTTGTGCAAAAACCGCTCTTTGAATGGATATATATATATATATATATATATATATATATATATATATATATATATATATATATATTGAAGGTTTCAATGGATAGATTTTAAATAATTGTAGAGAAAAAAAAATATTCCGAATTCTAATCTGGCAACTTCTTATACTTGATTGCACAGGCCCTAGGAACCCCAATGCAAGCCCCGTTCCTACTCATCAATTTCAGATGAATTATGCTAACCCCAATGCAAGCCCCGTTCCCACTCATCAATTTCAGATGAATTATGCTAACCCCAATGCAAGCCCAGTTCCCACTCATCAAGTTCAGATGAATTATGCTCCAGACCCGAGAATAAATGAAACACCTCCCCCTCACATGTCCGCTCCTTGGAGAAGCCCAATCAGGATGACGAGTCCATTCTCAGGGCACGGAGGAACTCCCGGCAACTGGAACCGATCTGGTGGGCCACCCAGCTATGGCCTTCCCCCCAATTCATCAAGGGGTGGTTTGTCTAGCCCGGGTTATGGACGTGGATGCAGCCCCAGTTCAAATTCAGGAAGAGGCAGCTACAACAGATTCAATAACAGTCCTAGTCCTGGGTCAGGACGTAGCAGTGGAAGAGGACGAGGTTTCCATGGATCTATTTCAGCACGGGACCAACCAATGCGGTTTTACCACAAGTCCATGGTTGAAGACCCATGGCGGTTTTTGAAACCCGTTGTTGGGACTTTGGTAAGATCTTGGCTTCCAAAATCGGTTAGTATGAAGAAGGCCAGAGTTTTAGAAGCTCCTGTCGACTTCAATTCCCAATCAAGCCTCGCTGATTACCTAACGCTGTCGCTCGAGGAGGCTGTGAATGATGTTACGAACATCTGAGAGGTGCGTCACATCTTCGATGAGGGGCAAGTACCTAGAAGATGCGAAGAGTTTGAAGTGGGGCCCATCGGGCATTGATTGGATCAAAATGATTTGGGAGGTCCAATGATGCAGTCGCAGGCGCTGTTGTACCAGCAGATTTTATGATTCTGGAATCAGGAGCTTTGTGGGGAGGCACTTTTATCATTAGCATATGGACAGTAGATCGTTGAAGATGTACTTAACTTATTTGGTGGGCAAATAGAGGCGGCCCACGATATAAATCCATCTTTGAATGTTTCTGTTGTACATGTTATGTGCTGATTTCAGTAGTAAATTTATCTAGTTTCATCATGCTGACTTTATTGTTATTGTTAATCTTATAATTTATCTAGTTTCATCATGCTGACGTTATTGTTATTGTTAATCTTTTACTCTTATGCTTATGGTTGGCTCTGATTAATCTTTTGGTGATATTCCGCGGATTATAGATGCAATAGATAGGTTGATGTGTGTGATCATATACACTCTGGTGGGCCATTTACCCTTGTGTTATATCTTTACAACATCCAAGCCATGCAAAAGGCGGGCACCGCCATGGAGATCCCCTGGTGAGATGATCAGGCTGGTCTGTTCATCAGGTAGGTACATCATACAAAAGCAATGGTTTGTTCAATTTTTTTTTTTTTTTTTTTTTTTAAAACCAGCTAGCCGTCGGATTCAACGAACAAGCGTGGCCTTCCTAATGAATGTACCGGTCTAATTTTTGGGACATGTGCTTGTTCATGGTTTCACCCACCTTTTGCATGACCGGTGTTAGGATCTATGGAGCTTGGTCATCACAGGTGTGTTTGCTGTTCATTCAACCAACACTTTCACAAGTTCAGAGGGCAATTTTATAATTTCATGTAGAGTTTTTATGTAAATCCTAGTTTGTTAGGGATAATATATATTCTCTTGAGAGAGAGAGAGAGAGAGAGAGAGAGAGAGAGCTATCTTTTCGTTTTTGCCCTCGAGCATAGTGAATTGGCTTGAATGACAAAATAAAAGGAAACCACGCAAATTATCTATATTGTGGTTTTATTCTGCTTTCTTTTAATTTTGAAATTGCTATGCTTGTGGCCAAGAAAGAGATCTTTTTCCCAACAGCTGAGATGTCATCTCAGAGTATACTTTCATACTACATATATAATGCTGTGTGGCGGAGAAGGGATCTCTCCCCAACAGCTGGGATGCCATCTCATAGTATACTTTCATACTGAATATAATGCCAATAGTTTTAGATGCTTTTGCCCTTGCAATTAATTTTATGAACTTTGGTTGTTGAAGGTAAAAACCATTATTAAACATTTAGTTACTTGGAAGGAACAGTTCAGATTTTACCGAATAAGGTGCGATCAAGGGATAGTAAAGATTTCATCATACAAGGCGCTATGATTGGCCTAAATGGAACCTGCTTTTTTCACTTTAATGTGTGGCCTGCATTGACCTCATTTCTATGCAAGCTATGTAAAGCTTGCATGAAAAGTCTTATCTAGGAGATAGTCCACTTAGATGAATGTAGGACATTTACTCTATTCATCTATTGCGCCGGCTCATGTTAGCATGTCAGCTTAAAAATTAGTCCTATCAGGCACTTATAAGGAAAACATTATAAGGGAAACAATGAGGATGGATTGCATGCCATTCCCTTCCCTTATCTCATTCCGTATGGATTGCATGCCATTCCCTTCCCTTATATCTTTCCATATAACTCGTCTTTCTCATTCTCTCAATCCCTTACGCCCTTGGGCTGCTTGCCATGTTTCTATTGTATATGATTGGAAGCATTCCAAGGAAAAAGAATCATTTCCTCTTTTGATGGGATAAAAGAAAAGGGAATCTGTTCTTTTGGAACCTGACCTTTCAGACTCATGAAAAGACATGGCTGTGGCTCATCTGATCAAGCTTTCAAGTTCCCGATCCTAGCATTTGTGATATCCAAACAGGAAATACAGCAGACCATGTTGTAATTTAATTGAAGTTTATGTTAATACAGCTTGAATTCAGCATTGCTGTGCTTGAGTAATGTTTGAAGGATTTGATTGCAGGAAGTCCCATTATACCACACAACCATTTGCTCATATGAACTATTTCCAAGCTCCAAGAACATAAAAGCATTTCAATGCAATTGACTAGCATGAAGTTTTTGCTTCGAGGTGTGTTTGGATGCATTTGTATTTGATTGCAATTTGGGGTGGACCCAAACGTCCTAATGAGCTTTACTGATTTGTAATTCACCCCAAACACTGAGCTGATAATGTGTGAAAACCAATACCATTTTGAAGGACAACCTGACAAGCCCTTTGGTATTCTTTGGAAACTAGGTGGCATTCTATGTTTGTTTGGACAATGACATGGGTGTGTTTGGTTGCAACATGTCATAAAATTTTATGATATTTTGCACCAAATTAGACTGGTTCATCAGGAAATATCATGATATATAGTGCAACCAAACACACCCTAAATGAAAAGATAACCAGAAAAAAGAAGTGTCTTTTCTAATATACATGATATTTAGTGCAACCAAACACCCCCATAAAAAAGATAGATAACGAGGGGGGAAAATGACATTTTCCAATCAGGCAAAACTCATTAAAAAAAATAATAATAATCATTTTTTGGAAGGAATATATAATACTCGAATCATGCCAAATGTACAGTTGCTTTGTGATTATTGAGGTGCATATGCCATATCTACATGGGTGCATATGATCCTTCATATTTTGCAAGTGTATCGTTTATTATTATTATTATTATTATTTTCTCATTTTTGAGATTGAGGTAGGCAACACTTTTAGAGAGGCAAATTCAGTAGCTGATGCTTTAGTCAAGTCCCTTTCAGTGCTTCTTCTTCTTCTTTTTTGAAGGGATGTGTTTGGTTGCACCAAATATCATGAAATTTCATTAACTAGGCTAATTTGGCAACACACTAAAATAAAATGTTGGAGTTACTTAAAAAATAAAAACGGAAGGGGGAGTATCTTAATTTTAAGGTATATATTATAAAAATAAATAGAGAAAAAAACTAATAATTTGACAAACGTTTAAAATTTTATAATTAAAATTGAGAACTTATCTTTCAAAAAAAAAAAAAAGGAATAAAAAATTTGAGCACTTTAGGATGCCTCAGAAAATTTGTATGAGATTCTTCAGATACTCAATACATCTATTTAAAAGCACAATATAACATTAGTAATACAAGAAGCTAGAAATCAACGAGCTGTCCTTCCCCAAAAGTATCAAAGCTGTTTGGAGGCTTTATCTTCTTGCCAGGTCATGGTCCGTATGGGGAGAAAGGAATGGAAGATGCTTCCACAATGAAAGTAGATGCACTAAGTGGATGTTCAGAAAGTTATGCTTCTTGTCGCGGAATGAGGTATGGGAAAGGGCTGGGCAGTCAAGTTGTAATTTTTCTACTTTCAGTCCTCTCAAAATAAAAAATCAAAATAAAAAATCAAAATCAAAATATTCTACATCAACAAAATTTAAATTTTCCTAAAGGGGCTGTTTAATTATTCATTTCCATGGTAAATACGTCATTATTACTTGTCCTTTGAAAATAGGTGAGTATTTCTGTCTCGAAAACCAGTTCGAAAAGGTCTGAGTTAAATTTTTGGGGTCTCAAAAACCAGTTTAAAAAGGATTGAGTTAAATTTGTGGGGCCCACCGTAATGTATATGACATCCACACTGTCCTTTTATCCAAACATTTTAGGGCATAAGCCCAAAAATGATGCAGATCCAAAGCTCAAGTGGACCACGTCAAAAGACACAGTGAGCATAAAACTTCCACCATTAAATGATTTTTTCTTACTAGGGCTCACAAGATTGTTTATTTGCCATCTAACCTGATCATAAGGTCACACAGAAATGGATAAGGGGAAACACAAAGATATCAGCTTGGTCCAAAACTCTGGGGCCCCCAAGAAGTTTTTAACAGTAGGCATTCAATTCCAACTGCTTCATGTTGTGTGGTCCACTTGAGCTTTGGATCTGCCCATTTTTGGACTATGCCCTAAAATCATTTAGCAGAATGGATGGACAACGTGGATAAGCCATATACATCATAGTGGGCCCCACATGAAATTCACACCCCTCCTAAATTTCAGGATTCAAAAAGCAAAACATCACATCTGCATTGAAAATAGTGTTGGAATTACATTGGTAAATAATTATTACATATTTGCAAGTATTTACCATGGTGAATTAAAAAACAAACATCAGCATGTTAGACTAAGAAAACAAGTACTACTTATTTCTTTCGCTTTGACACCAATCTAGTAGTGCCTGGAATTATTGTTGCATTGTTACTAAAGTAACCTACAAACATCGAAGACCCGTCATTTTTCAACGAACAAAATCCTTCAATTAATAAAAATAAAAATGAAAATAAAAGTAAAATCCGGTTGCAAAACCAATCTTCATATAAAAGAAGAAAACTTTGATGCAAGAATTTATCTGGAAACTTAACCAATGGTTCAGATTTGCACCGACTTTTGAGACCCACCTGAGAATTGAGTGGGCCTAACGTGATAATAGTAGGTGCACCGTATGGACGGTTTGGATCACTCCTACATGGGACGCATTTCCATACCATGTGAACTGGCAGTACCATATTTAAGTGGATCATAGGTGGTCATTCGACTAAGTTGATGGAGGAGCAGAGCAATGGTATCCATCCGAATCTTACTGGAATCTGGGCTGTTTCATCAGGTGGGGCCCACTTCTTATGCGCCATGCCCTGAAAATTGAGCCAGTCTTGTCATAAGGTGGGTCAAATGTCGCGATCCATGTTTTTAACTGTCCATGTTTTATCATGTGTGACCCCACCTGATGACCAGAATGGCGTGATTTTGGGCCATAGCACATACATGGTTGTGCCCACCAGATAAACAGCCCAGATCTCATACACGTGCAGTTAGCACATGTGGTCAAAAGTACGATTCGGATAGCTGTGTTTCTACCACAGGGAAATGGAAATGGAAATGATAAAGAAAGATCTGGAAATGGATTACCGACGAGCAATATGGCAATGAGGTATAAAACATAGAGCTGAATTCCGGTTTTAAACTGAGAAAAAGCATTCCATCAGCAGTATCTGTCCTGAATCCAGACAAAAACCACGACCCACGATCTGAATCGCCATCCTCAGTGCCAGAGCCTAGTGCAGAACCCGTTCCGTAAGACTTGTTTCTTCTCTTTCCCGCAGATCCCATCCATGAAAGCGTCAGCCAGCTGACCCACCAAGCTCGGCGGGTCATCTATCAGAGTGTCGATGAATGCACTAACCACCCTCCGTTCTTGCATCGTCGCTCTCAAGCTGAACCAAGTGAGGAACTTTACACGGAATTCCTTCTCCATATGCCCTTCGCATTCCAACCATCTGATCACCTTCACACAGTACTCATACTCCCTCTCCATTGATTGCTTCTTATTGCTGGAATCTGGCACTTCGGTGGGTCCCTCGGATTTGCATGGCATGGATGGAGGATTAGAACTAGATTGTACGAAAGGTGGACCGTCCATTGGAGGTGGCAAGTGGCACTCGTTGCTGATCTCCTCCAGCGATCGAACCTTCGAGTGGTCCCCACGGCAAGAAGTAGGGATCTTTGACACCTGATTATCATCACTTGAGTTGGTCGAATCCCTCTGCGAGTCAGTTTCAAGTACCAAAGCTCGATAGACCATCCCATGTCCTTTGTCCAAAGCCAAGACAGGATCACTGGCTTGATGACTTTGTGGCCCACATGGCGTTCGTGTGACCCACCTAGCTTCCCACTCCCCAACTTGTCTTTTGCTGCTAAATGGAGAAATCTTGAAGAAATACTCCGTTGATGGATCCAGACCTGAGATCACAAACCTCGTCTCCAGCCTTGTTACGATGCAAGTGGGTTCTTTCGAATAGTCTGCAAAGGCCGACTTCCGATGCCACAATCTGCAGCCTATGATTTCTTCTACCAGCTTATCTTCATATTCTAAGACAATGGCAATTGAGGTTGGCGAGATGTCTTCGAACACAACATGGCAAGCCAAGGGAGGTGTGCAAGATGTAACTGGTGGTGGATCAACATACACAAAGAACATTAAGATCTGTGGACATACTAGGGAATGATCACAAAAGCATCCGATCATATGGTAATTACCATACATTCGAACTGTGTGGGTTCCACCTATGATGTGTATGCACAATCCAATCTGTTCATCTGGTGTGACTCATGTTCACCTCACATTTCATGAATCATCCTGATTCAAAACTCAGGCAGGACACATCACAGACACCAATGTACAATCATGCCTAAATAATTTAATATTCACATGGCGTGGCCCACCTGGTGAATGGGTTGGATGGCATACAAACAACAACATGGTATGATCTATCTGGTGTCTTTTTTTTTTTTTTTGGGGGGGGAGAGAGAGAGAGAGAGAGAGAGAGCTCACTTGGATCCTTGGAGTCGACATCGAACAATGGTTGCAACGGTCCTGATAAACCAGAAAGCATGTTGTCAACTGCTTCAACTGCAAAGGCACACAGCTTCTGAACCTCGGTGCCGCAATGGAGCCTATTGACAATGCCTCGTGCCATCTTTGCTGACACGTGTTCAAGAGGTCCAACCTCTTTCCTTAGTTTTTTCACGGCTATGTTTACAATCCTCTGCAGTTCTTTGTATCTCTCAGTTCCTCTGAGAATCTTATGGCTGAGAGATATCCGACAACACAATACATCAACCCTCCTGGCATCCTTGGCAATCAACATCTGTTTTCGCCAGCTTCTGCACTCCGTTTCGGCAAGAGACCTTAGTCAGCGGGCCTATGGGACCCATTGTATTAGACCAATGCACCAGTATCTCCCAGACTGGAAGATCCCAACCATCCAATATTCAGCATTTTTTTTCATTTGAATGTGGATAGTTGCTGTATAGATTTTCGTAACCATCCATTTCGAGGGATGGTTAGATTACCCCATCAAGGAGATTTCTAGGCAATAGTCGATCGACTGTGAGGACCATCAGATCATTGTTCTCGATGCCAGACAATGGGCCCCACTTGTACAACTAAAGGCGGGATTCGTGGATAACTTAACTTGCACACACAGCGTTTTCAAATAGAAGCTCTGGGCAGTAGAAAGAACTATCATGGACAAGACTAGTTATTTGATACGCTGGCAAGGTACGAATGCCAAAAGTATGCACTTGGCCATGGTACGCGCGGCACACTTGTAGCGATATCCAAACAGTTCAAATAGTGGGACCCACTATAGATGGGGCATATTGCCAAAATCATGTTGATTAGATGATCCTACCTTGTTTGTTGAATTTGGCAACTGTTCACGATTTTTCGTTTTAACCATCCATTAGATGCTTACCAATTGACCCATTAGGATTTTTTGGATTTTGGGTTATCGACCATCTAGTGGGGTCCACTATTTGAGCAGTTCTATTTGAGTGTATGAATGCAGAGATGGTCACACTTCACCAGACTATCAAAGTTTCTCTTCAGCCAATGTCCCATAGACACAACGCACATGCCATGCTAATATGCAATGGAACATATGATCATCCACAAGGTGGCCTCTACGGTGAAGATCATGTGCAAATCAGGCCTGCGCACTTATCAGGTGGCAGCACATTGAATCTGCAATGTTGGCAATTTTATTTAAAGCATCTATTGTTTTTGTATAGCAGTCGGCCCATCTGATTACTGGATCGGCATGAATTTTGCTCATGGCCATCTCCAAGGTAGGGACCACCTTATAAACAGCTCAGATGTCCCAAAAAATTGCCATATTGGCAAAAGGTGGGGACCACCTTATAAAGGTACATGCGGGGCTAGCAAAATCAGCTATATAACAGCTAACAGTTTATTGAAGTGAAAAACCATTGTCAAGACAAAATACCAATATAAAACCGCAAACATCTCGGTGTTTTACCATATCATACGTTGGGACTTTAGCCTTTGAATCTGCGGTCATATTTAAACCATATAAAGCCTTTATATAAAGGGCCTTACCTTGGATGGGGGATAGCCACAAAATAAAATCTCTTAGATTGGAATATTCTAACCCTTTGATCAACTCTTTTCATTTGGATATGAATGGCCTTCTTAACTTCTAAATAATCAAAGGGTTTAAACATTTCATCTAGGAGTTCCTTTTGTTACCTCATATGTACAGTGAGGCCGACCATATAAATGGTCTTGAGTCATTGAGAAAAGATCCCGATCCAATGGCAAAAGTTCTGAAGTATCCTATTGAATACATCAAAATATATTTTATAAGGCTGCAACTTGGGTTTGGGACCTGAACCCTACTGACCCAATTGGAGTTTGGGTAGGGTTGTTGAGGTCATTGGGTCAGGTTAGGATTAACTCAAACTCGTTTGGGTTGAGAAAATTTGGGTTGGGTTAGGTCAGGTTGGGTATGTTTAGGGTAGAGTGTAGAGGAATTCGGGTTGGATGCCTTAAGTTGGAATTTGGGTCAGATCAGGATGTAGGCTGTATCCTCTTGAGGTCGGATGGGGCTCGGGTTGACCCTCAAACCGATCCAACTTGCCCAAGTTGCACCCTAGTATTCTAGCAAACCTCAAGAACATTTCATCGAAATGAAAAGAATAGTAAATTACCCCATCAGCCCGTTCACTTTACCACATGAAACACAATAGAAACCTCCATCCAACTTCGTGTAGCGCCCGTTCTTTGTAATCCCGGCCTTTTCATGCTTTAGAGCACATTTAAGGTGGCATGACATACCACACACGCCTTCGTCCTTGGGAAGATCGGAACCACAAACCAACCACAGACTTGGATCCTTGTTGTCATCGTAACGGTAACATATACAGCACGAACACCTCTTACAAAATGCATCTTCTTCACTTAGAGTAGCTCTACAGGCAAGGTTCCGACAGAGAAGAATATCATTGTGCTCCTCTCCTTCGCTCTTCAATGGAAAATGATCTACTACATTGAACGACTGGAGTGGGTTTTCTTTCTTCTTCTGCTTTTTATAACTGCCTTGGGTCTTTGAAGGTGAGAGTGGTGAATGAGGACTGTGATTGGTCTTTTTACCTGATTTTTTCTCCAACACTAGCCTAAGAAGATGCTCTATCATTTTGATTTTTGTGACGCCCGTGTATTTCCTCTCCTTGCCCATTTCTGCACAGATGACTTCAAGAAGCTCTCGACGGCTCCACGACTGAAGAATTTCAGGGGCATTTTTTGACCACTGTGAAATTTCGTACACAAGTTCTCTCTTCTCTTCCAAGCTCAGCTCACTGCATTTTGCAGGGTCAAGTACAAAGCCTACAATATCCAAAAGCGTAAGTTCAAATGTAGCATTGTAGTCCATTCGAGTGAGAGAACAAAGTACCTACAGCCAGCTGTAGGTTAACATAGCATGCAGCCCTGTTTTTCCTCATTGCAAAAGTTGGGCCCCACCATGAAGATCATCTGTCTTGAAAATCCGGCCGGTCAACTCACTAGATGGGGCAAAATCTGTACGCTGAGCCAGACCATCAGCTATCCATTTATTTAGACGGTGGGTTTGATGAGTGGACAGGCCTGATTCTCATGCTGGGTGATTTTGATGGTGAGACCCACTGTTTGCATGGCTCTGAGGTCCTACAAAAGACACATTGTTGGGAAAGATGGGACTGCATGCTAAGTCATCATGCAGCCAGCTGTGGCTGATTAGCCCTCTTCGAGCAAATAGCATCTCCACAAACCAAAGCTTCACATTTACAAAACTCTACTAAGCCATTTGGAATTGGGGGAAATTCTTCATGTAAGCGTCAAAAAAGAAAGAAATTGTGATTTGCTGAAAACCTGTCACTTCCTGTCATCTTCCAAACTCTTACAAGCGAATTATGGATATTCCACGAAATACATGATTCATGTAGACTGTAACAAATGTCATCCGATGGAACCATAGAAGTTTTAAATTCCATTGATCGTTTGAGAAACAGGTATTTCCAAACAGTTCCCAGCGTAATTTCACCCCAAAGAACACAAATTTAAATTCTTCCTAAGAAGCACGTCTTTCGTGCAAGCTAGAAGTTGTGTTTTTCAATCGAAACACCATTTGGGCTGCATTTGGATGCACAAGTATATTCAATTGTGAACATCCTGTTTAACAAGAAGATATGGCCGCATTTAATTAATGACATTTTCCAAACACTCACAAATGAGGCACTGCACTCAATTCACAGCTACGTTCCTTCCAAGTCCAATACCTCAATATCAGTTCTAAGGTGATTGCAATTTGGGCATTTCCACTTTATGACACTACACAAATTCAATTTTAAAATTGTGTTCTAAGTTCAATAGCCACTGCTTTAGGAGCTGGAAAGGAAGACTAAATCTTAGAGGGGAGGGTGAATAGGACCTTTTTAAAATTTCAATTTAACTCGCAATCAACCACCTCCAATTACTCAAGCAAAACAATTAACAAGGATATGGATGTATTAGCTCAAGACTAAAACAGAACTATAGCAAAACATCATGTGTTTATTTTGTCAAACATGTTAGTTGCAATAGAGATAGGTATCCACATTCATTCAGCAAAATGAAATAAACTACAAACAAGAATTATTCAGCGGATTGCACAACGATATATAGTGTGGTTCGGCGCCACTCCTGGCTGTCGCACTCAACCCATGAGTGTACCGGATTTCACTAACACGATGGTTTTAAATCAGGTTAACCATAAACCTTTACAACCTACACAGGGTCTAAAACACAGTTGTCCTACCCACGAACAAGCAGCATATTCTCCTGCCGAAGGCTTACACAAGGTCTTACACAAGACTTATCCTACCCAAGAACAAGCCATGGACTCTCCCGCCAGAGGCCTATACAAGGTCTTAGAAATGTGGGTTTGGATCACAAACTCTAAAGCTAGACCTATACAAGAAAGGGGTTATTTAATGGACTCTTACACTAGACATACCTAGTTGGATGAGTCATGTTGATTATGCCTTGTTGAAGAGCTTCCTTCTATCATGGACAAACTTCTTCATCAGCTCCCTTACACAACAACCTTGCTTGAATCTTCAGGTAAATGACCAAGGTTGGGGAGATGGGTTAGGTGAGTCTTCTTGCAGGATAGGTCTTTGATGGACAAGAAGGGGTTTCACCTAGGATTGCATTCAATGCCCTTTATGAGAGAAGATTTGTTGATAAATACCAGGGTTAGGGCCATTAATGAACGCTAAAGTTCATGTTTCAATCTGAGCTTTGAATGCTCAACAAATGTGCTTAACCACAAATATCGAACAATGAAGTCCATGAGAGAAAAGCTAACGGAGAAGGAAATTGACAAATAAAATCACAACCAAAGCTCTCAAGGACTTCTCTCTACCTAATAATGAAACCCTAGCACGGGTTAAATAAACAACTTGCAACGGTAATAAAACGGGTAGAAATCGAGACACTTCGATAGGGTCGAGCATATGCTCAATAGGATCGAGCAACCCAAGATTTAAGTGAAAATATTGCTGTCCAGTTCAATGTTCCAAATTGATAGGATCGAATATGTCTTCGATCCCATCGAACACGCCTTCGATCCCACCGAAGATGATTTTGATATCATCGAGCAGTTGAGGTTTTACTGTAAAAGCTTGTTGGACAGTTTGAATGTCCAAATTGATAAGATCGAACATGCCCCTGATCCCATTGACCAGTTCAGGATTTCCCGTAAAGGCTTGCTGGACCGATTGAATGTCCAAATCGATCCTATCGACTAGGCTTTCGATCCCATCGAAGCCTATCAACAGGCTAATGATAGGATTGAGATCCTATCGACACGGCCAAATGAGATGATTCCTTTTATTTTCAATATCCAGATTTCTTCCAAGATTGGAAGCCTTAACAATGGAATAGATATACCTACGAGGTCTAGGCTAGCTGAAGAGGCAAGGTTTTGGGTTTTTGAATATATCAAGGTTAGGGTTCAACCAAGGCGAAGTTACGTGTAGAGTTGGGCATCGAGTTGAGTCGGACCGAGTTAGGGCTGACCCGATTTGACCCGGTTTTGAAATATACCTGACTCGAACTCAACCTGACTTGGTACCGAGTCCAGCATGCTTGACCCAATCCGAGTCCAGGTTTGGCCTGAACTAATCCGAACCAAGTCCGACCCGATCATAGGCACCGAGTCGGGTCGGGTGTAGTGAGTATCCGCAGGCTGAAATCACAACTTAGAACCCCAGGTGCACCTGCCAGAATTGTTGCCTCTCCATCAGCTACACGACATCTTAGATCTAAAACGTCAAATTTAGGCTCTTTTTTTTTTTTTTTTACATGTACGAGTTGAGTTTTGGATCGAGTTGAGTCAGTACCAAGAATTTCAGGTCGAGTCAAGTTATTGGGTGACCCAAACTCGACTTGGTTTGAGTTTGGATTGGACAAAGTCTACTCGGTTCAGATCGACTCACCCACTCGGTTTGGGCCTGAACGAGTCGGACGAGTCGAGTCTGCCAAGTTGAGTCGTCTTGTGCCCAGCTCTAGTTACGTGATCTTGAATCTTTAAGCCGTTTAGAGTCATGAGTCTTCGAGACTTCAAATCTTCAACATTTGGGGCTCATCAGACTCTACACACAAAACTAACATACCAATTGACAAATTTGTGAGCTAACAAATTTCATTGTGCATCCAAACACACCCTAGATGTTCATAGAGTAGGAAACACTATAGCTTGCTTCAACTTCAACATCATCATCATCTAAGCCTCATCCCCACCAATGGGGTCGGCCACAGGGATCATGTTCTGCAATTCCACTATCAAGGACCATATCCTCTGTTAAACCATACACAAGGCATGGTTGAGCATCATGCGTGACATTGGCATCAGTACTTGACTAAATCGATCTCGCACATGCTAAGAGTGGAAATGACATGGATATTAGAACTAGAGCACTGCTAGACCCACACATGCGTTCAACAAAGCTCATGTACATGCCACACATGTGCCAACACGGTACAATACGTGCAAGAACCAGTCCATCCATCAAAACCACACCACTATATTGATCCACTGGTCGAGTAGGCTACAGTTTGCAAAACAAATGTCAGCCCTGGAAAACTATGTTGTTGCTTTCCAATCCATCCACCCATTTCCAATACCGGGGCCCAAATGCTGATTGGAACAGACTTTATTTTTGTGAAAACATGTAGAAGTTCAGACCAACCTGATGGATAGATTAGATCTCGCACCAACCTGATCATGTACACCAGCTTTATTGCACATGCACGTGCACTTACGAAAGCTCTTAGAAATATGCCATTTCACACAATATCATTGCAATACTTATGGTAGTAGGAAAGCATCCAAGAAAAGAAATATTCAAAGATTAGGCTTCCTCTTAGGAAATAAGTAGATGCCTTACAAATACAATATGGAACTTTTATGGACCTCACAAACCCCTGGCTTTAGAAAGTCATAACATGCAACTTAAAATCCATCGTTATTCATCATCATCTTAGCCTATCCCCCAACAATTTGGGGTCGGCATTTAAATGGTAGATCGGCAGAAGCTTCATGATCGACCGCTGACCAGACATCAATCTTCCTCTTGAACCCGGGCTCTTGGAACTTGGCATGGCAGAGGCTCACATGCAATCCACAATCCATGTTGAAGTCAAAAGATTGAGCCCATAGCCCGACGCACTCTCTAAAACACCTTTTGGTGATCGGATTTACAAATGGTGGGGCCACTATATTCAATGGTGATGCAAAAACTACCCATTAGACAATCCCAGCCGTCCAACTTTTAACCTGAAAATTGATGGTTAAAAATAAAAATAGCCAACAGTTTCATTATCCATAAACAATGAGAAAATGTCCATCAATTGGGTGTCTTGGATTGTTCAATGGAGATGGTTATTAGTCCATCACCCATCCATGGCTGGTCCATGAGATGAAATGATCTGGATCACAGGATGGTGGGACCCTCTTTACCATGCTAGCCTGAATGATTTTCATTTACTCAACCAAATCATCACAGACATGGGTTTGATTTCCACCAAATCAATACAAGACAGAGTGCACAATATCTCTTGAGATATCTTCCGTTCGTGCCACCAGCACTCAGCATGAATGGGGCCCATCTCCGAATTATCCATACCGTTCATAAGGTGGGGTCCGCCATGGACGATTGCAATCTCTCCCCCATCCAACTATCGAAACTATCCAAATGGTGGACATCGTTCCCCCTGTGAATGAACCATTATCAATGAGTTTGTTTTAATTGCTCATTAGTGGGCCAACAAAAATGGATGGCTAGGATTACCCAATGCAAGCATCTCTTTTCTCTTCTTATTTTCATGGAATTGCCCATTTCAGGTGGGACCCACCAGTTAGACAGACTGGATCACTAATATCAGTAATTCTCCAATGATTAAACCAATCAAAATCTCATGTTCTTCCACTAAATCTCGATTGAGCACTACCCAACATAAAATTCTCAAACATACATAACAAAAAAAAAAAAAAAAGGAAAAACAGATGGGACCCACATGAATGAGTGTCCACATGATCCAAATGGTCCATATGCTGGGCACATTTTCGACGGGCCTAATCGATGATCCTGACCATCAGATTGGTCGAATTCCAAAGGGCATTTGCGAACAGAACAAACCAAAGGTCCACATTGTACTAGAGAAATCCATAGACTAAGGCGTCCAATCATCACGATATTAGGACCCTGGCCCATCCATATCTGTACCCACCTTACGAACCGTTCAGATCATCCAATCAGGCAACCATGTGGGCCCATACAGAAATACATGCTGGGTAGCAATGAACACATCCATCAAAGAATAGTAATAAAAGAATGCATGTAATTTCCAGCCACTACATTAAAATGTACACTATCAGAATCATCTCCACCGTCCATTTTCTCAATCACCACATTACTAAAAATCACATGTTCTTCAACGAAGTGTAAAAACCAGCACTACCCAACATCACAAAATCTCAAAATATAAACTGAAAAATGGAAAGAAATTCAACAGCATTGTCTACAAAAACAAAAACCCAGATAGAAACTTACCTGAAAAGATAGATTCCATGCCTGAAAATCTCAGCCCTTGATTTTTCATTACAATCCAATACAGATATCCAAAAAAAAAAAAAAAACCTAAAAAAAAAAAAGGAAAAAGAAAACCTTTTTATAAACTTCAAGACCCTGAAAAATGACAAACAACCCACATTGAGAAATGCTTGCTGTTTCTTTATTTCCAGAGAGTGAGAGAGAGAGAGAGAGAGAGAGTCTGAGAGGAGTTGCAATGGCATATGAGCGGATAGACTCTTCTGATAGTTTACTTCCATTTCAAAAAATGGTGGTGACTTGTCCTCCTTACATTTGGTACTCATGTAAGATCATCCAGACCATACATATTATGGGATAGATTATATATGGATCGTTTATCTAAAATTTCAATTATTAAGCATTTTCAACCATTCAATTGATGGCTATCTAATAAATGCCAAATTTTAAACATTGAATGGTCCAAATTGGAAGTTAATTTTTAGATTTCTTCCTTTTATGCTCCATTCACCAATTTTCTGTTGATTTGGACGGTCTGGATTGCGGTACAACTACGCCATGAGTATGATTGAAGAGTTACCACTATTTTTAAAATGGTGGTAAACTATCATACAAATGTACCGTATTAATGAGGGAAAGAGGATCATGTGATATATACTCCGGCACCGTACGGTGGCTAGTAGTCATTAATACATCCGCCTGACACGTGGCAGACATATATGTTGATCTAGACGTTCGATGTAGTGGGACCCACGTAAGTAGGAGATACGTCAAGTAACTCACTGATCAGATGATTACCTTATGATCAACGGTCCAAATTCAATTGGAGATATATCATTGTCGGATTCTTATAATGGGTGTACCTGCAAGCTCAATCCACAGTGGGGTCCACATTTGAAAAGATTGGATTGTACGTATGTGTGTGACACGTGTCGAGTTTATGTGAGTCCGAGTATGGTTGGCCATACTCTGCCAGCGTATGATGTGACTCCACAAATTTTAATAACGGAGCTATAAAAAGGAAGTTAAGGGTGTCAGATTGGGTAGCTTGAAACAATCAACGGCCAAACGGGCTTTTGCAGTTCCCAAGAAAGGGTAGCTTTTTCCACTTCAGAGTATAGAGATGGGAAAATGTGCAAAGGCTCGCCTCTGCTGCCCCACCGATTAATGATCCAAACCGTTCATATCGTAGATCGTATCCTAGATAAGCTATATAAAAGAAATATCGATGATCAAAGATCTCCTGCCCAAATAAATGTAGTTGGAAGAAAGGACCACCAGAACGAACGACTCTCAGGGGCGAGCCTCCTTAAACTTCGTTATTTTACAATAGTATGCGCGAGAATTTGTACGGGTGGCTCCGGTTTTTATTTTATATAAGTGGGGTACATTATTCAGTGATCCGAACCGTTGAAACAGTGACATATGGAAAAAATGCTAACTGGAATGATCCTAGCCATCGATTCTTGTAATTCTGGTTTTTTAACTTAATCATCTATTTTCTTGCCTCCAATCGAATCTCGATCGGCTCTCAAACCGTCCATTGATTTTGCAGACACGTGTCCGACCAGATCAGCGACTACCTGATTGCTGGCCAACGGAATCTACATTGTGGGTCCCACCTGACAGGCTCGGATTTTGCATGTCCTCGCGTGTGGGCGCGAGTGTACGGCAAGCTTCTTGCAAAATGCAGTGGTTCGACGGCAGTAAGCAGACTCGCGGATAAAAGGTGGAATCGTGGCAGCAGAGATCCGACGTGGCAAGTCTCTTTATTACCTTTTTTTTTTTTTTTTTTTGACTCTTCTCTAAATCTCTTTATTTAGGATAAGATGAGAAATAGGACGCGGATTAGCCAGTGCCCCTGCCACTGGTTACTGGTTGGTGCCATGTGGGTTCACCATGATGTATGTGTTTCATCCACGCCGTCCATCTATTTTTTAAGATCATTTTATGATATGAGACGAAAAATTAGGTAGATCCAAATCTCAAGTGGACAACATCACAGGAAACAATGTCGATTGAATGCTCACCATTAAAACTTCTTCAAGCCTATAAAAGTTTTAGATCTAGGTTGATATTTGTTTTTTCCCTTAATGGTATGACCTAATCAACGGGTTGGATGTCAAACAAACATCACAGGTTTAGATGGTGGACATTCAATCACTCCTGTTTTTATGTGGTGTGGTCCATCTAAGATTTAGATCTGCTTGAATTTTAGGATCAGACCTAAAATGATCTGAAAATAAAACACATACATTATAGTGGGTCTCACATATCACCTCCTCATAATGTATGTGTTTCGCGAGCCCCTAGTATTGCTTTAACCGAAAGATAAAATGGATCAAATGGCTAGGTGGACCACACTGCAAAAAGCAGTGGGTATTGAATGTCTATTGTTGTAACCCTTTTGGAAGTCATATAAGTTTTGAATCAATATGATATTTACTTTTCCCCTTTATCCCCATTTTTACAACCTTTTTAACTAATTAGATAAAAAATAAACATTACGATGGTCCCGACAAATGTTTATAATGAAAATCATCATCTTGCTACTATATATATATATATATATATATATATATAGTCTAGTTAAACTTTAGATATAATTTATTTTTGCGCCATGCTCTAAAATAATATTAAAAAATGTACTACCGATACTGATATAATAAATATATCATTTTGGAGACCAAGTAACTTTGATATTTTTAGAACTGTTCGTGTGTGTGGTACAACAGCTATTCCGATTCCGATGGACAGGTAGTCACTTCAATGGCCATTGTGCACGGAAGCGGATTGGCTGGTGTACCACACACCAGCATAGCTGGTGTAGGTACGGGTCGACTGACCTCCAGCTCAAGTTACAGGACCGATGAAATCAAAGTTACATGGGTCTTGCATTGATATATTTATTTATTATATCCACACCATTTATTTATTTTCGAAATCATTGTAGAGAATTATCCAAGAAATGAATCATATCCAAGATCAACTGGACCACATCACAGATAGCAACGAAAATAATGATTTTAACCGTTAAAAAATTAGTAGAGCCCACCATAATGTTTATTTTCCATCATATCTGCTCGTAAGATTAAAAACCTAGATGAAGAGGAAAAACAAATTTCATATTGATCTAAAACCTCTGTAACTCCTGAAAGAGCTTCAATGATAGACGTTCAATCCCTACTGCATTGTGAATTGTGGTCTACTTGATAGTTAGATCGTCTTCTTCTTCTTCTTCCTTTTTTTTTTTTTTTCTGTCTCAAGCCTTAAAATGAGCTCGCTAAATGAATGAACGGTTTGGATATAACAACCACATATATACCAGCTATATAGTTGGCACACCAGCCAATCCGCTTCCATTTTACACGGCTTGAATTCCGTACACGTGTGACAGCGTGGCAGGGAAGAAAGTACGGTACTGTAAAACCTCCGGATTGAGGGCCGAACGAGGAAGCAGCGGGTCTCATACCATTTCGCACAAGTGACCTATGGTAGATCCAAACCATTTATGTAAGGGGACAACTCCGGTGCTCTGAAAGCATGTGATGGATGATACGCGGGCACTAAGAAGTTACCTAGGAATTGCATGCGTTGATTAAAGTCAATAAAACCATCCACATTATGGATCTCAATGTACCATGAACCAAAAATTTATATTTTCAGAGTTATGTAGGTTTGGGTGGACGTTTATTGGACGGTTGAGAATGAAAAATATCAGAGTGGACATGAATCAAAGGTTAGAATTGTTCAACCTATTTGAATTTGAGACTCCCATTAAGCAATGGGAAGTTTCATGATCTAGTAATCTTAATTTGAATTGATATGCACCACATGTATAATTCCTGCTAATGTATGTATTTTATATCCACGCTGTCCATCATTTTCAATTCATTTCAGCCTGGGCCCAAAAATGAAGCAAAAGCTTAAGTGGACCATACCAAGTCCATCATTTGCAGCTCATTTCATCATGGGCTTAAAAATGTAGGAGAAGCTAAGTGGACCACACCACAGAAATTAGTGGAGATAAGACACTCAATGTTGAAACTTTTCTAAGGCACATCTCTATGTTTATTTGTCATCCAACATGTTCTTAAGGCCAATCAAGCCTAAATGAAGGGAAAACACCAATATCAACATTTTTTTCTTTATTATTTTTTTTTCCTCTTCCAGTACTTGGTTCCGATGCTCTTGTCATGCTGAGTAAACTCTATTGGGCCCACCGTAAATACATGTGGTTTATCCATGCAGTCCATCCCCTTTTCTAAATCATTTTAAGAGTTGAATAAAAAACAAAATTAAAGTATATCCAAAGCTCAAGTAAACCACGCCACATGAAACGCGGAAGTATTGACTTCCATGGTTGAAACCTTCCTAAAGACAAGACGGCAATGATGTTTATTTGTCATCTAACTTATTCATAGAATCACATAGACATGAATGAATGGAAAACACAAACATCAGTTTGATTTAAAACTTCCATGACCCCTTAGAATTTTTTAATGGTAGACATTAAATTCACACTTGTTCTGGTGGTGTGGTTCACTTGAGCCTTATATATGCCTCATTTTTGGGCCAAAGCCCTAAAATTATCTAGTAAAATGGATGAACGGAAAGGATAAAATGCATGAATGGTAGTGAGCACTGCAGAGTTTACTCAGTAGGCAATTCGCTTCCTTTGTTTTTAAGCTCATGCTCCAAAATGATCTAGCCAAGCAGATAAACGGCTTGGATAAAATAAATAAATCACAGTGGGGCACACAGCGGCCAATCTGCTTTAATTTATGAGTGATGGTCCCCAACCGTTGAAAATGAAGGCGAAGATAGGAAGGCATGCCGGGAAGCTCGTGATCTCACGAGTAGATTGGGTAGTGTATGTTACTTTGTATATGACAAAGACTCTTAAATAAACCTCATTCAATCGTGTGACACGTGTCAGCATTGAGTATATGTTTTATCCATGCCAATTGTCTATTTTGAAAGATTTTTTTAGTTCATGAGCCTAAAATGAGGTAAATCCAAGACTAAGCGTTACCGTAAGTAGATTGCGTAGTGAGTAAACTCTGTAAGGTTCATCACGATTTATGTATTTTATCTGCTACGTCCATCCATTTTATTAGATAATTTTGAGCCTTGAGCCCAGAAGTGAAGCATATCTAAAGCTCATATGGACCACACCACACGAAACAGTGTTCATTGAACGTCTACCGTTGAAAATTACTTAAAGCTATAGAAGTTTTGGATCAAGCTTATATTTGTGTTTTCCATTCATCCATGTCTGCATGATCTTATAAACAGGTTGGATGACAAATAAAAATCATTGCAGGCCTAAAAAGGTTTCACTTGATCCACTTGATCTCTGGCTATACTTTTATTTTGGGATCAACCCTTTAATTTAGCGGAAAAAATGGATGGATGGCATGGATATACCAAATACATTCATGGTGGGTGCAACTGAATTTACTCAAAGTGGGGATTAAAAGCTTACCATTGAAAGCTTCTTGGATGTCACATTAGTTTTGGATCATGCTAATATTAATGCTTTATCTATGTGATCTTATGAACAAGTTAGATAGCAAATAAATATCAAGGTAGGCCAAGTGATCTTATGAACAAGTTGCTTCATGTAGGTCTATGAGTTTTTAACGGTAGTAATTTAATTTTCATTGTTTCCTTTGGTGTGGTCCACTCAAGCCTTCAATCTACCTACTTTTTGAGCTCATGCTTTAAAATTGTCTTAAATTGGACTTTAAAAAAAGGATGGACAAGGTAGATGAAACATATACATCAAGGTTGGTCCCACATATTCCAGTTACATGGAGCAGTTATTTGAATGTAGACATGAGACGATCGGTTGATCTTTGACCACCCATCATAAAAAACTTTTCAGGGGGCTACTGGAATGTTTATTTGTCATCCGGCCTATTGATAAGATCGCAAAGATCTGGATGAAGGGACCACATAAATATCAGCTTGATCCAGAACTTTTGTAGCCCACAAGAAGTTTTTAACCGTCATTCACTACTGTTTCCTTTTGTGTGGTCCACCTAAGATTTATATTTGCTTTATTTTTTAGATCATGCTTTAAAATGATTTTCTAAAACGGATGGACGAAATTCAGAACAAAAATTAGGATGGTCCCATCATTAGGCAAGCTGGTCCATTGAAATTAGATTTGTGACCCACCTAATTATAGGATCGGTTGCCAATTGATCTTTATAGGGCAGTCATGGCCCATAATGCCTGGACCATGGCCGGACCCTAGCCGATCCCATTGCCACACCCACACGTAATTCAGGCTTTTTTCGATCTTAAATGAGAAATGCTTTGATGATTTGTTATATGCTTAGAAGTGGCACACGTGTGCATGATCAGGGCCATTCATCAAAATGTGCTCACCTTACACATGACTTGGGCCAGAAATCATTCTGGTCCTAAACCTGAAACGTGGCAGGTTAATAGGTAGATCCGGACCGTCCATCTAGTTGGATTCTGACCTATGGTTGAAATTCCCATAAGACTCACAACTCAACCATCAGTTCTTGCTGTCCAATGCCATCCCTTTAACCATTTTCAATTTAATCGTTCGGTGGACGGCAGCCGCTCATATGGCTACGTTGGTCGGTTGGCGTAATGTACGCCCTGGATATAATTCGGCCACATAATGCACGTACGAATTATATACCAACGTACGTGCATTAAGCGCTTTTAAAGGTACAGCGAAAAAAAAAAAAAAGTGGTGCTTGGTTGGGAAAAATAATCTGCCATTTATTGAGCTAACTGTTGAGTGCGAAATCAAGGGACTTGCAAAGGTCTCGAGACAGACTAAGGGCTTTTAAAGGTACAGCAAACTGTGTGGTCAAGTGGAAATAAGTAAAAATAAATGGATGCCAAAATGAGAGAATTTACCACTAAAACCGAAATTACTAACCTTGGTAAGACTAGTGGAGTGCTTCATAAAATAGTGTGCTAATGAGTGAGTATTGATTAACATTGAATATTACAAGCTATTGTCGACCCAGCGTCCAGGCGTAGATAGATGATTTTTAAAATTAAGGTCTTCTTTTAGGTCCAGCACAGAGGCTCTGATGTAAGGAAATTACAACTATGACTAAATTTCTAAACTACTCCTGAAAGCTAATGATAAGAGCAACTAAGTGCTTTTGATTTGATCAAGTTGTTGTTGTTGTGGATCCATATCTATTGCACCCTCTTTTTTTTTTCTTAAAAAAAAAAAAAAAAAAAAACATTTTTAGAAGAGTCATTAAGAAAAGACACGTGTCATTGCACAAGTAATATACAACACACATAAAATATGCGAAGATATTTGAGGTAATTTTTGTAGGAATAACAATATACGTTGGTCGCGTGATACACATCATTTGAGGGTAGAACGTGGTTATGTGAGAAAAGTGGTTATTAGGATAGGTGTTAAAGAAGAGTATGAAAGGCTAGAGTATTGTTGAAGCGACTGTTGTAACCAATTGAGCGTAGGAAGAAGCATTCAGATGGTTGTTTTAGATAAGTATATAAATAACAAAAGAGCTCAACAAAGTAAAGTGTCTCATACATACCAACTTAAGTAAATAAATCAAATCTATCAATTATTGTAACGCCCTGAAAATTGGGGGTCGTGCACACGCTCGGCTCCCAAGTTTCTGGGTATCACTTTTAACTGATTTTACAATTTTGCGTTTAATTAGACTTAAATGCGCAGCATGAAATTACTTGGAACATGAGTATGATCACAACTAGTCTGCTGAAATGAAAAGAGATCAATGTATACGGGTCTAAAAGAATATAAATGGGCCGCATAAGGCTTTGCCCAACAAAATCACAAAAAAATAACATGCCCAAAAGAATGGAGCTAAGTCAACTACTCAACGATCCAGAATCCCGTCTACAAAATCGATGGAGGACCACCTATCAACTGGAAGTACAACAGCTTGTCCTCCTCGTCAAGACTCGCGTCGCCAGACTCCTCGTACTCTGTGTCACCTGCATCTACGGGAGAGTCCGGTTGGTATTTTAAAATATCGTCCCAGAGTGGGAGTAAGTGATCAACTCAGTGGGTGCTATTAGTTTTAAGTTGTAACAAACATAAGTTATATTATGAATTTAATGAAAAACAATCATTCATAAACACTTAACTAATCTTATTAACGCGTATGTATGACAGATGATATGATACATGCCCTCGCCACAACACTTCCTCGAGCAACTCCATCTAACGATCGCGTATGACCAACACTCCCTCAGAGTGACCTCAACTGTCGAGTCGCCAACCTAACTAGTGCGATGCGATGATAATGTTAGTCAAGTTCTTAGTTAATTCCATTCATCCAACAGTTTAAGGAAACTGATACACCCCACGTATCAATGCCCTCAACTAGTTGCGATGCCAAGACCCCTCAATGTGCGAGGTCAGGGCATCGCGATCCTTGATCCCGTCGGGTTCCCTATCCCCAACTTCAAGCACATGGGGAGTGCTGAGAACTGGGATCGGTCGTGGTAACTACGGGGAGGTTCGTCACCCCAGCGCAGGCCGACAACTCGAACACGATCTCCCATTCCAATATGCCCGGCTCACGAGTCAGTAGATCTGCTTCAATTTGGTTATCGATGGGCTACAACGGTTGTAGGGTGTTACAGGTTCCATACGTAAGTGAGTAAATAGGGTTAACAAACAAGGTTGGTTAGTAAATAAGCTAGACCGCACGAGTTCAGGCAAGCACGTAACAGACAACATCGGGTATGAGTGACCCATGTAGTCTAACTACTGTTGCCCACACGCACCCGCCCAAATTCATGGGTTTAGCCTCAGGATAGCCCTACCAACGGGACCACCTTCACTCTCTTCATTTTCCTGACCAACCCAAGGGTTGAGGGTAATTTCATAACATGCCACAATCAGGGTTATCGTCGAATATAAGTAGAAGTATACATTCATATCTTCCAACATGAAATCTTAAATTCCTCTACCAAGCAAAGCAAATCATGATGTGAACTAAGGTGCAAGTGTGTTGTGTGGGTTAGTGAGGAAGCTAAGCACTTCCTACACTTCATAGAACCAATAGCACCAAAATTAAGGAACTATACATGTTATAAAGTAATACCTTATGAGAAAATTAAACAAGGCATGAACATATAATCAACCATTGTAGTAAATCATGTGAGAGGCAAGAACAACATCATGTGAGAACTAAATAAAACATACCATTCCGTGCAATTCCAAACAAAACATCATTCAAGCAATCAAAATCATTAGGCTAATAGTATAGTTGGTGCTAGGCCACCTAAGGATAATAGTCCGCACCTATGGATCGTTAAAGACTTGGAAAATGACCTAAGAGTGTGGATTTGGGGTCGATCGGCCGGAATCCCTAAAGCAAACGCTTGCATGTTAGAACTTCATACAAAACTCTTCTCATTATAAGGGCTTCAAGGAAAGGGATGAGAGATCATACGTAGACGATCAACGAAGCGATTCTTGTGGTTTTGGTGTAGGGTTTCTCTTTGGAGAATGGATATGGAGTTGCAAGATTGGGTTTCCTTGGGCCCACCTCTATCTATGGTTCACCCTTGCTCTCACCTTCACTCTCTTTTTTCACTCTTCCTAGCTCTCTCTCTCTTCTCTCTTTACTCTCTCCCTCTTCCTCTCTTTCTCCCCTTTGAAAATGGAAAATCGTATGGGAAGAGAGGTGCCCCAAATGAGGCCCTTTTATAATGCCAGATTTGATGCCAATGGCCCCAAGTGTTGGGCTTTTACTATACTAACCCTATGGGAGAGTTTTTCTAGCCTCTAGGGCCCACTATAGGGTGTAGGAGTCGATACCCACTGTTGGTGTAACATCCTGGATTTTCACTGTATTGGATTTTCAAAAATCTGTTCACTCCCCAAGTGCAGGGTTGTGATGTAGTAATAAACTCGGTAAGACCGAGGTCGAATCCCAAGGGACTGATACTTGTACACTTTCTGAAAATAACCAGATCTAGAACTAGGCTAAGATGAAGTGTAAACCAATTATGATTTGAGGAATAATGGTGAAATAATTAAACTAAAATTTAAGAAAATTCAGAAGTGGGAAACTAGGGATTCAGAGGATCCACTTGTAGAGATCAGGGAGAACTACACTTGATTCATGAAAATCAACTGAACTTCCTTTGATGTAATTTTAAAAAGATGAAAGGTATATGAATTAGAATGGATTCCATCACCAAACCATGCCCAGGAGACAAAGTAAACAATAGAATTAAACTAATTACCAACCAATCAATGTATGAAGGTTAGGAAGGGTACCGTCATCCGACCATGCCCAGGAGACGATGGTGAACAACAGGGCTTCCTGACGTCAGACACATAAAGAGGAGAAGAACATGCTCAAAGCCATCGCAGACCCATTGTAATTTCAGTCACAACAGACCATTAAAGACTAAAAACATTCCCTTAATAAAACTCAAATCAACATCAGTTCAGTCTAAACAAAGGCACAAGCAAAGAGGCATCCCATCACGCTACAAGCTTCACCTCTTAGCCCTAGCTAAGAGGTTTAGCCCGTCATAGATGGACTATCTCTCAAACAAATATAAAAAATATAAATAAATAAATAAAAGAAAAATAAAACTCTCTCCTCTTCCTCTCTCTCCTTCCCTCATTGCCGTCCCAGGCTGCCCCCTTGCTGGATGCCCTGGATCTCTCTCTCTTACCTCCTTTTATAGAGAAGGAATGGGCAGTGGTTATAGTCGGCCAAACTGACCTCTTTTCGCAGTCCAAATTGCGGCAGGAATACACATCTTACGCTGATTTCCCAGTGGGGCCCATTCTTGAGTTCAGACATAAGATCCACACCGTACAGTAGCTTCTCCTCGAAATTTCAGTTGGAATAGGGTACTCCTGGACGTTCTATACTGCGGCCCACAGAACTTGTGAAGCCACCGTCCTTCTTCCGTTTGGACGATCAAAATTTTATCTCCATGGTTTCTTGAAATTCTCCACCTAGGTTAAGGTGAGAAGGTCCTTGGGCTTCTACTGGACGGTTCAGATCGGACTGATCAATTCAGATGGTGACCCACAAGGACGTCCGCACGTCTCTTCGCGAAACAGCATGTACGCAGCCGACGCTGTGATGGATGATGGCCCACTGATTGATGGGGACAGAGAAATCCATTACGTCCATTTGATTCCCAGCGAAAAACCGTTGGGGATGGACGGTTTTGGAGCTGTTTCGGTGTGGCCCACGAGATTATCTACTCCACCGTCCATCTTGCATTTAACGGCTGGAAACTTACATAAGTTGCATTGGGTCAAAAGGACACATAGGCTAGGGGTATGCCAACCCTCTGGACACAATGGACGGTTCCGATGGTCTAAATGGATGATGTGTGGGTCCCACTACTCAAAACTGGCAGACATGGTGCGTCCGCTGTTTGAAACCGAGAAGGAGAGGAAGATGCATCGGTCAAGAGTCGGTTTGACCGACGCATCGTTGCTGTGCACGGCTAGTGCACTTGTGCACTATGCACACTCATGCTCATGTGGGGTCCACTATGATGTTTTCAAGAAATTCGCTCCGTCTATCCGTTGTTTCAGATCATTTAAAAGGCTGAGACCAAAACTGGAGCATATCTAGATATCAGGTGGGCCCCAAATCGTGATTTTATGGTTGATCTAGCCGTTGGGCCACTTCCAGAGATATCCCATTGCTGAAATTTTCCATGTACGGTTAATTTATGGTCACCAGGCCATGTACGAAGTTTTGAGCTGAGCGTGATGGTGGGAACCCTGTGATCTTGCATTCTGGCTGACTTTCAGGCCACTTGAGCTTCAGTTCCTTGATTTTCTCGGATCTCTGGCGTGTAATTTTGATGATCTTGGTCCCCTGGGGTCCGTCCCTTGCCTTGGTGTCATCAGAGCGTTAAATCTCAGCTTTAAGCACCCTTTCTTAGTCCCAGCTCGTAATTACACATTGCATCACATACACAGTTAAACCAAGCCGTTAAACAGAGTCATGCTCATAAATCCAGGTAATAAATGGGGTCTGATATGCAATATTTGACCCTCAACACAACCCCCAACTAGCATTTTGCTAGTCCCGAGCTAAATATGCAAAAAATAAGTTGAGAATTACAGGGCAATTTCCATGAAACCGAGTGATATATATATTTTTTTAAAGAACGATTCAAATACTAGAAATCTAAGATTCATGAATATTGGGCATAAATTTCTCCTAGAGGCAAGTGCATGGTAGACTTCATAATCAAGTTCAAAGTATTAATCTATCATTTAGAAAAATTATAAACATTGAGTTCCATGAGTGTAAAGTGTAACTCGGCTTAGCAACATTAAGATTTACTTCTTTATTTCATGATATCATTGGTAACGAATAAGAGAACCCAAAATAAAACGTGCCTCATAAATCATCCTACCAATTTTGATTTGATTTTGATATTCTATTCTTTTTTTTTTAAATTATTATTTTTAAAAGAATGTCAAGAGGAGAATCAAATTATCACTTATAGGGAGCAAACCTATGGTGAAATTAGTCACCCAACTCTTTTCAACTGTTAACCATGGGAAGTCAAATCCACACCTATAGGGAGCAAACCTATGGTGAAGATAAATTGCCCAATCTTTTCAATTTTTATTTTTTTTATTTTTTTTAAATATACCCTGATGGCAAAATATTTCAGGCCGGTTCCTTTCATGCTCAGTGATTACCAAGTTAATCCTTCAATATGGAACTGAAACCTTAATGTGTAAGCGAGATGTGATATATGAAATCATGGCTCAATCAATGTTTACAACTTCTAATCATGGATTATCAATTCAAAATTAACTATGAAATCTAATAGACACTGAATCCAAGAGTCATAAGTTACCAACATCACTTATCTTGTAACTCTAAATCCAAGATGGCCGTCAAGATCACTTCGAATGTACAAGAAAGTCCAGAAAAAATTTTAAAAATTTTCACAAATTTTTCTCAAGACCAAGAAAACACTGATTAGGTTACCTAATCTCCCACCCCCAACCTAAAATCTACATTGTCCTCAATGTAAAAGATGTAAGCATGCAGTGCACATGGGACAACGAAAGTAAAAGAGAAGTGTTGGGAAGATAGTACCTGGATAACGAATCGAGAGACTTTTCCAAAAATATCAGCGAGAGAGTAAGTCAGCGCAAGGAGAAACCAATACAAGTAAAACACAAATAACAAAAATAAACTCCTACCTATACCACTTTCGCAAGTGCTCTCGATTGCATTTAGCGCATGCAACAAGCCTTTAAACCCCTAGGTTGCCCCTAGTGGACCAGTTGTAGTCTCGTGAGGGTTTGCAGCAATGTTACCCACAAACATTGAACTAACTAACTAGGAAAATTAAATGAAATGAAAAGCTGGGTTGCCTCCCAGGAGCGCTAAGTTTACCGTCTATCCTAAAACAACATAAAGGAAACTACCCTAGTCCTAAGAAAGAAGGGAAAAACTACTAAGTCATGCCGCAAGGTTCCTCTTCCGGCCAATATCATGATAAATTTCTCAGTAGGTTTCTTAACAGGATCATCCAAAAGCCCTTTTTGCAATAGGCTTTGATGCCCTGAAGCATGATTTTCCAGAGAAACTTATTTACCTCATAAGAAATTTTTCGTTAAAGTGCTTGAGGTATTGTAACGCCCTGAAAATCGGGGGTCGAGCATAAACTCAACTCCCGAGTTCCAAAACATCACTTATGCAACAAAATGAATGATGATTGCATGTTGACTGTATTCGTGCATTGAACATGAGTGAGATTAAGCCAAAACAAAGATATCATACTCCAGAGACAAGCAGTTAAATTTGTAAGCGGAAGACTGTGATAGATAGATAAAATATATAACTTATGATGAGTCTCCAGAGTGTGATAACATTACCAGGTTAAATAAATACAAGTGCAGTTCTAAAATGTACCAAATGTGAGGAAGTGTAATGCCTCCTATCCCATGTACCATAGCCCTCAATACAATATCGTCTTCATTGACTGCCAGAGAGATACGAGATAGGAGAATTCCCCCATCATCATAGAAGTAGTCCGGCTCGCTTCACAAGCATCGCCACCACCTGAAACTCAACAAATCTGGTTGGTGTGTACAACACCGTCCCGTAACGTGGGAGTGAGTGATCAACTTAGTGGAACAGTAAAGCATAGGTTAACATGTTATCAATTCAATCAAGCAGTAATGATAAAGCAAAGACAAATCAAACATTTCTAACTACTCTTGTTAAGTGCAAAATGAAATGACATGATGTTGTATGCCCTTGCCAAACCACCCTCAAGCGACATCATCTTACGTTCGCGAATGCTAACTCCCTCAGTGCGCCACATCTACAAAGCACATGCGGTGCGATGATGCTCATGATTACCAAGTTTTTATTAGTCCATTTCAAACGGCGAGTATTGGAAAACTAAGGTACCTCCCTTGTATCATCATTCCCAAACATGATCCATTCTAGGGTCGTCAATCCTAGTTAATCTCATACGATGTTATGGTTTGAGAAGCGTAGTGAAGGCATCGCAAAGGGCTCGTCACCGTCGGCGCGGATACAGATCTCACCGTATGCGGCTCAATTGTTGGCCGTCGGCTCAAGTACAGTCTCACCGTGCTTGGCTCAATCACTAGCCGTCGGCTCAGTACGGTCTCACCGTACTCGGCTCAACTCATACTCTAGTTCTTTGTGAAAGACTCGTCGCCAAATCACGGACACTTGGAGTATACTCGAAGATACTACGGAGGACTCGTCGCCGTCGGACGAGCACAGGTCTCACCGTGATTCTCGGCTCTCGCCGTAAGTATCGACAAATTAATATAGTGTCCCATACCACCATAATCGGCTCATGAGGTTGGTTGCACAATGGTCACTACGGGGAGGCACATGACCCCGTGCCAGTGGGCCGACATGACTCGACCACGGTGTCCCATACCACCATGCCCGGCTCATGCGTCTTAGCGGATCGAGGTACCATGGTTAAAAGGGATTTCACCGGTAAGTTTGGTACCCTAGGTTCAAGCAGAGGCGACCAAACATGGTGAACATACATTAGACAAATCGGGTTACTTGACGAGCTCGGCTAGCTCGAGCGCACAACAAGTTGAACGACATGAAGTGCATAAGCACTTCGCGTGGCCGACCACTATCGCCAACCGAAGTACGACTCGGGTTCGTCGAACACATCTCACGTGGCAAATGAATCGCAACCACGAATTCAATTGCACCGATTGTCCGGACTATAATCATAGCCCCAAACACAATCAAGTGCGAGATAGATAAAGCAATAGTGAATCAAGATTTCCACTCATGCAATCAAGGTATGGTATTTTCCGTTTAGGGTCAGTGGTATAGCCAGCACGCACTCGTTGCTCCGCTCCCCATCACCCATGACGGATCATACAACGTAAATATAAATTTAAGCATATGCATTACATAGTTAAAATCATAAAAGCATTGAGCATGTTATGAATCACAACACAAGCATGAGTTTATACATGTTCAATTCCTAATCACACAACAATCCAAGGAGATCATACACATAGTTAGAAGAGGTTGAGAATCATATCTCAACACCCTTATACATTACAATTTACTAACTACTACTCATTCAGACTTTTCAAGAAACACTTAAACAAACATACATCAACATACATGACATATATCGATCACATAGGCATTAGGCCGAATCCTTTCACTAGGGAGTCGCCCCAATCATAACACGCGTACACCCACGACGGATAGTCATGGCAAGCAGGAATCCAAGTTCCATTTTCATTCAATCATTTCCACAAACACTTGGGCCACGCATTTTAGCATATATGGTGTATATTGGCCGTGGCGTGATTTAGGGAAAATCCTTTCGTCAAAAGGGTATCGCCAATACAACAATCATGAATCCATGACAATTAGTCATGGCGAGCACGAATGAGAATTCTATACTCATTCAGTCATTTTCACAAACACTTAGAATACACTATTACAACATACATGGTGTATGTTAGCGAAACATATATTAGGGCTATCCTTTAGCCAAGTGAGTATTTTATCCATGTATAATATATTACTACAACAAATAATCATGATAAATACATCTCCAAATTTTACATATATGCGGTATTTATAGAATACGCAATTTCAACATACTTGACATTTACAAGGGAGCATGTATTTTGGCGATTCCTTTCGCCAAACTAGTATTTTATACATATATTGTATAATCATACATTAAATAAACATGTCATATATTTTCCCAAAAAAAATCCATATACGGTATTTCTAGAATATACAATTTCAGCATACGTAGCATTTACACATGAACATGTATTTCAGCAATTCCTTTCACCAAATTAGTATTTTATCCATATATCATATAATAATACATTAAATAAACATGTCAAACGTTTTTCCAAAAAAAATACGTATATGGTATTTCTACGTATACTTAGAGTATGTGAAATTTCAATATCTACAACGTTAATCGAAACAGGAAACGGAAAGTACTTTGTACATGTGCAATTGCAAGCAGATCATGAATCTACCATTATCTAACATTGAAAGCGTTGAAAACCGTAACTTATGCACTTAAAGTCCTCACCTTTGCCTTTGGAAACGGAACGAATCAGCAAGGGTAATGGATCTTCCGTCTACGGGCGATTTCTAGCCTAAAGAGCGGAATCGGTTAGTCGGTATACATCCTACCTCGATTCCAACTCAAATCAGACCTAGGGTTAGGGTTTCTTACCTTCAAATGAGGTGGAAAACGCCGGAAAAACGTCTAGAATAGAGCGGTGTATGCCGTGTAGCAAGCCAAAGCAGGAGGAGGAAGATCGGCAACGATCTCCAAGTCCTTCTCTCTCTTTTCTCTCTCTTTTCTCTCTCCCAAAACTCAAATTCGTATGGCTGTGAGAGAGGGTGCTCTAAAGCCCTTATATAGCCTAAAACATTCAAATTAGACTTAGGTTCAAGGGGTACTGCTTATATAGGATATTCGTCGCTTTTCCAAATTTCGGCTCGAAGGGAAGTTCTGTGGCCCTCTTTGAACCAAACGTCAGACTTAAGCTCACCATCGATGGATCTACGTGGGATTACGTTTTTGACTCGTTCGGATACGCAGATCGCACGTGGCGGACCACTTTCAGTTCGACGGTCATGGGCCACGATCAGAAATTCCAAGTACATGTAAATGTTCTGAAATTTTTCTTAATCCGAGGGTGTAATTTAGTCTGATTCTGACGGTCAGGTTGCTTAATACTGATGCGTCAACGAACGATGCCAGATCACTATTCCAGATATTTATTTTGGCATATGAATAGTGTTTTTCACACTACCTCGCTCCAATCGAAACGAATGGCCGTGGAACATCGGTTGGAGCTTATTTTTGAGATGATTGTTAAGCCCAGTGGGGCGGTCCTAGTTCCTTAGCTTCGGGTTAATCGGACTCCCGATGTACGATCTAGACTTAATACGAAGTTTCGTTTCATTCCCGAGAGTAGACGGGAAATGAGTTTGGTTCTAAACTTTAGGGTAACCTAGCGTCAATGATTCTCAAGAAGTTTTGGGTCTTGCAGATCGTATTTAAAGCGATTCAAATGGATTTCATGGCTAATCTAGTTTAACACCTAGTTCACTTTGTCAATTTCTAAAGGATTTAATCCTAAGTGATTTTCGTCTGAGGTGGAACTTAGTCCATTGTAGTTTGTATATAAAGTGATCCAAGTTATACTACTTAGCTAGTTTAAGATAGTGTCTAGGGCGAAGGTGTTTTGAAAGATTGAAAGCACAAGGTAGTGAAAGGTGGGATTTGTGAAGAAAATGATTTAAGGAACGATTTGAGACTTTAATTGAGCGTTTAAGAAGTTAAACCTGTGTTAGGATTGACCCATTGCCTAAGGATGTCTAATCCCAAGTTGGCAAAAATCCGGGGCGTTACAGGTATCCATGGTATATATGATTCACCTATGTCAGAAAAAGTTTTGAAGTTAGTATCCCATGGTGAATCAGAGACTACAAGTAGATCAAATTGAGAAAAATTTTCAGGAAGTGGTGTAGTCTCGACACATTCCGAAGTATCAGACTTCGGTTCAATTTTCAGCTCCTCCTCCCCTGATGGTAAACATTCAGGATCTGTGGAAGAATGGGCTTCAGAATAAGGGTTCTCTCGGTCAATGATGACTACCGAGATATTGTCTTGCAAGGCATTCACTATGTCTCTTATCATGGGATCATTTGAGTCTGCAAAGTGTGCCAAGCAATCAACCAAAGCGTTGAGAAATTCATCTGAGAGTAATTCGTTGAAGTTTGCGATGCGCTGCCTAAAGAATCCATCATCTTTGAAGGTAAACGGAGGTGTGCTCTCTTGCTCCAGCCCTGCACAGACAGATTGAGGGTCAGTGTAAGAAGCATTGATGTGCGGACTCTGCTCATTGATACTACTCAGAAGAGGCATTGAATCGTCATTATCCAACAGTTCAGATGGTGGCCTCAACTGGGTGGTTTCAAATTCAAGAGTCATATTGAGTAGCTCATCTATCTCCCGAATCATATCATCATTCGATTCAGAGGAGTGGTCCAAATACGTTTCACAAGAGTTAGAAGGGTCGGTTGTAAGGGGCCCATCCTCTACCTTTAAATCAGACATGTCAGGTGAGGAGAGTATCTCGTTATGACTGATTACTTCGTATACGTCTTGATCATTGACTTGGACCAAACTTGAGATTGATTCTAGGGGAATTTGGGTTGCACATTCATGATCATCATACCAATGCGCATCATCGTCTACTTCCATGCAGTGCACACTTGGGATGGGCTCACTTTCCTCACATTCTAAATTTGGTTGAGGTTCGAATAAACTAACCTCTTCCTCATCATTGAGATCTTGTGTATCATGTAAGGAAAGTGTGTCATCATCACTGTATTTGAAAGACACCCATGTTTCTCCATCAGTCTTTTGAACAGTCATTGAGATCGACTCATTGAGGAATTGAACCGTATGCTCATTAATGGAATCCAACTCCTCATCCAAATTCCAGATTTCGTCAAAAGCGAGTGAGGATCACTTTCCTGGCATTGTATTTCTGGATTGGATTGTAGTTGGGATGAGCGAGCTTCCTCTATCCTCTCGAGGCGCGAATGGAGTGCTTCCATTGCTTTTCTGATTTCCACAAGATACTCCATGTTATGCTGAAATGAGTTCTCTTGGATCGTTTCTGGTTGGTTCTCAAAGGTAGGGTATCCAAGAGAATAATTATTACAACATGTTGTTGGTTCATCTTCCCAGTTTTGATGGTTCCACTGGTTATAGTCATACTGATCATACATGGGAGAATATGATGGTTGATAATAATCCTCATTCCCATAATTACGATCGTATACGGCCTATTAACCGATGGAACATAACGTTCTAGTCGGTTCTCAATGTCTGTTTCTTGATGGAGAGAAATCTTGAGGTATACGTTGAATTCCACAACCTTCAGGCATTCCCCAATATCTCCTATCCATCTCAGTGTATGCACGTACCCACGCTTCCATGGTAGAACCCTAACTCTTAGTCTAATCCTAGAAGAAAAGAAAAAAATCCTACAGCAATAAGAGAACTAGAAATAGAAAGAGAAAGAATTAGAAAGAAGTTACCAAGTTGGAAGTTCCTATGTTAGAATCCTGCAAAATAAAACAAAAGAAATTAGTTTCTAAAAATAGAATACCTAAAGTTAGAAAGTTCTAAAAAAAAAAAAAACATAATCCTAAAATAGAAAATAGTGTTAGTTTCTAAAAAGGAAAAAGAATTTCTAAAATAAATGAAAGCCTAGAAATAGAAAATTTCTAAAAAGAGAAAGTTAGCTTCTAAAAAGGAAACCTAGAATAAGAGAATTTCTAAAACTAAAATCCTAATTCTAAAAATAGAAAAAGTAGAAAATTAGAAAGAAATTACCGAATTTGAAGTGTATGTTAGGATCCTACAAAACAGAAAACGGGTTAATTTCTAAAAATCAAACAGAAAAAACTTCTAACATAGAATTAGAAAATCTTAATCCTAAACTTGTCCTAAAACTAGTTAATCTCAGAAAACATAGCATCGATCCCCAAGAACAGTACTAAAAACTTGTTCACTCCCCAAGTGCAGGGTTGTGATGTAGTAATAAACTCGGTAAGACCGAGGTCGAATCCCAAGGGACTGATACTTGTACGCTTTCTGAAAATAACCAGATCTAGAACTAGGCTAAGATGAAGTGTAAACCAATTATGATTTGAGGAATAATGGTGAAATAATTAAACTAAAATTTAAGAAAATTCAGAAGTGGGAAACTAGGGATTCAGAGGATCCACTTGTAGAGATCAGGGAGAACTACACTTGATTCATGAAAATCAACTGAACTTCCTTTGATGTAATTTTGAAAAGATGAAAGGTATATGAATTAGAATGGATTCCATCACCAAACCATGCCCAGGAGACAAAGTAAACAATAGAATTAAACTAATTACCAACCAATCAATGTATGAAGGTTAGGAAGGGTACCGTCATCCGACCATGCCCAGGAGACGATGGTGAACAACAGGGCTTCCTGACGTCAGACACATAAAGAGGAGAAGAACATGCTCAAAGCCATCGCAGACCCATTGTAATTTCAGTCACAACAGACCATTAAAGACTAAAAACATTCCCTTAATAAAACTCAAATCAACATCAGTTCAGTCTAAACAAAGGCACAAGCAAAGAGGCATCCCATCACGCTACAAGCTTCACCTCTTAGCCCTAGCTAAGAGGTTTAGCCCGTCATAGATGGACTATCTCTCAAACAAATATAAAAATATAAATAAATAAATAAAAGAAAAATAAAACTCTCTCCTCTTCCTCTCTCTCCTTCCCTCATTGCCGTCCCAGGCTGCCCCCTTGCTGGATGCCCTGGATCTCTCTCTCTTACCTCCTTTTATAGAGAAGGAATGGGCAGTGGTTATAGTCGGCCAAACTGACCTCTTTTCGCAGTCCAAATTGCGGCAGGAATACACATCTTACGCTGATTTCCCAGTGGGGCCCATTCTTGAGTTCAGACATAAGATCCACACCGTACAGTAGCTTCTCCTCGAAATTTCAGTTGGAATAGGGTACTCCTGGACGTTCTATACTGCGGCCCACAGAACTTGTGAAGCCACCGTCCTTCTTCCGTTTGGACGATCAAAATTTTATCTCCATGGTTTCTTGAAATTCTCCACCTAGGTTAAGGTGAGAAGGTCCTTGGGCTTCTACTGGACGGTTCGGATCGGACTGATCAATTCAGATGGTGACCCACAAGGATGTCCGCACGTCTCTTCGCGAAACAGCATGTACGCAGCCGACGCTGTGATGAATGATGGCCCACTGATTGATGGGGACAGAGAAATCCATTACGTCCATTTGATTCCAAGCGAAAAACCGTTGGGGATGGACGGTTTTAGAGCTGTTTCGGTGTGGCACACGAGATTATCTACTCCGCCGTCCATCTTGCATTTAACGGCTGGAAACTTACATAAGCTTGCATTGGGTCAAAAGGACACCTAGGCTAGGGGTGTGCCAACCCTCTGGACACAATGGACGGTTCCGATGGTCTAAATGGATGATGTGTGGGTCCCACTACTCAAAACCGGCAGACGTGGTGCGTCCGCTGTTTGAAACTGAGAAGGAGAGGAAGATGCATTGGTCAAGAGTCGGTTTGACCGACGCATCGTTGCTGTGCACGGCTAGTGCACTTGTGCACTATGCACACTCATGCTCATGTGGGGTCCACTATGATGTTTTCGAGAAATTCGCTCCGTCTATCCGTTGTTTCAGATCATTTAAAAGGCTGAGACCAAAACTGGAGCATATCCAGATATCAGGTGGGCCCCAAATCGTGATTTTATGGTTGATCTAGCCATTGGGCCACTTCCAGAGATATCCCATTGCTGAAATTTTCCATGTACGGTTAATTTATGGTCCCCAGGCCATGTACGAAGTTTTGAGCTGAGCAGATGGTGGGAACCCTGTGATCTTGCATTCTGGCTGACTTTCAGGCCACTTGAGCTTCAGTTCCTCGATTTTCTCGGATCTCTGGCGTGTAATTTTGATGATCTTGGTCCCCTGGGGTCCGTCCCTTGCCTTGGTGTCATCAGAGCGTTAAATCTCAGCTTTAAGCACCCTTTCTTAGTCCCAGCTCGTAATTACACCTTGCATCACATACACAGTTAAACCAAGCCGTTAAACAGAGTCATGCTCATAAATCTAGGCAATAAATGGGGTCTGATATGCAATATTTGACCCTCAACAAAATCCATGATTTTTTTTATTAATTAACTTATAATATCACTTAATGACCATTAACACTCAATGTTAGTTTATACGGGGGTTGTACCGGTAAAGAATCGCACGAGTCCGATTATTCAACTGTAGGAAGCCAATGAATCCGCCCGATTACTTAACCATCACGTGTAACCCCATGATTCACTCATAGAGGGCCCAAATCTAACCGACCCATCGCTAATAAATCAAGACAATCATAACTAAATTAAAGATCCAACCGAAGCTGAGTCATAAGCCCCGGATCTTGGCTAATAGACTAAACGAACCCCATTACTCTTTTAGCCTAAAACTGACCGTTTAGACTAATCATGACCAAATCTCCACTTTCACTAATTATAAATAGGTCACATTATGAACATAATTAATCCAAACCCTAATCATTGCGCACGAGAAATCTCACTACCAAATTCATTTCAGAAATGTTTCGATTTTCCAAACAATCTCTACACCACTCGTTGGTGGGTTACTAGTTTTAAAATTATAGAGTAATGTCCGTCTTACTAGGCTCGACGTCCATCGCGCGAGTCGGACCTGGGTAGTGCTTAGAATCGCTCAACTTGAGCCAAAGGACGAGTGCATGAGAAGTGCAAATACCCCAAAGGAAGAAGCTGAAACTTAAGTGAATTGGGTCGTCCACTCTTATGCAAAATTGAGGATTTCGGACCGTCGATTTACGACCAAACTTTACACGTGGAGTAAGAATATTTCTCTGCTCATATCCGTATAGTCGCAGCCCCGATCGACTATCAGTGACCGTTGAGCAAACTTCTAATCATATCTGTCGATTGGTGCATCCAAATGGCTGGCCGATCATATACATACGTAGATCATCATTAGGGCTAACTATCCTAAAATGTAAATCAATGTGTACACCTCATAGTGGGCCTTAGAGCTTAGAAAGACTCTCCTATAGGTCTAGTATAGTAAAAACCCCTTGGGGCCATTTATGTCAAATCTGACATTATAAAAGGGCCTCATTTGGGCACCCCCTCTCCCCATACGATTTTGCCCTAGAGGATAGAAAGAGAGAAGAGAGAAAAGGGAGAAAGAAGAAAGGAGGAAGAGAGAAAGGGAGAGTGAAGGTGGGCTATAGATCAAAGTGGGGCCAAGGGAGTCCAATGCTTGCAACTCCTCACCTCTTCCTCAATGAATCCTCCACCACGACCGCCCATTTGCTTCCGTTGATTGTATAGGTAAATCTCTCACCTTTTTTTTCTTGAAACTCTTGTGTGTGTGAGGGTTTGCATGAGATTCTAACATGCAAGTTCATTGTCTTAGGATTCCGGGCGATCGACGCCGAGTTCGACTCTTCTAGGTCGTTTTTCAAGTCTCCAATGATCCATACGTGCGGACTATTATCCTTAGGTGGCCTAGCACCAATTTTAATATGAGCTTAATAATTTTGCTTGCTTGGATGATGTATTTGAAGGATCTAGAGAAAACCCAAGATTTGAATGTTCGTTTGGGTATTGCATAAAATTATATGTTTTGTTTAGTTCTCATATGATGTTGATCGTGCTTCTTACATGATTAGGTTACCATGGATGACTATATGTTTATGTCTTGCTTGATTCCTCATATGATGTGCCCTATAACATGTATGATTCATTGATTCTTATGTATTTTGGTTCTAAGAGATGTAGGAAGTGCTTAACTTCCTCACCAACCCACACTACACACACACACCTTATTCGTGATATTGATAGCTTTGCTTGCTAGAAAAAATTGGAATTGTATGTTGAGAAAAATGAGAACATGATGTTGTTTATGCTAGTTGACATGTTATGAATCACCATCCAAACCTTTGGGTTGGTCAGGAATATGAGGAAGTAAAGGTGGTCTCGCTGGTAGGACTATCTTGAAGCTAAACCCATGGATTTGGGCGAGGGCGTGCGGGCGATAGTAGTTAGACTACATGGCTCCCCTGTTTGCTCACATATATATGAAACCTGGAATACTGTACATGTAACGCCCCTGAAAATCGGGGGTCGAGTATAACTCAACTCCCGAGTTCCAACGCATCATTTATGCAACATAAATAATGATGAGTAAATGTTGTCTGTGTTAGAGCAATAAACATGAGTGAGATTATACCAAAACAGTAATTCATACTCCAGATCAATAGTATAAAGGCAAGCGGAAGACTGAAACTATATATATAATGTATGTAAATGAACAAAACCATCTTGATCTCCAGAGTATGAACACTAACTGAGTATCCATATACATGTATTGTTTCTGAATAAAAATGGTCAAAATACAACTAAGAGATAGATCCTGAAATCCCTGCGATCCAGTCGGCCTAAGCGTAGCCGTCAGAGTACTGCATGTATGAGAGCTCGTCCTGGTCCTCATCGTACTCTAGCTCTGTCTCCTGAATCGACGCATTCTCTATACCTGCGACAAAGTCTGGTTGGTGTGTAAAACACTGTCTCGTAACGTGGGAGCGAGTAGCTAACTCAGTGGAACAATAAAGCATAGGTTAACATGTTATCAATTCAATCAAGCAGTAATGATAAAGCAGTACATTCAAACAATCCTAAGTACTCTTATTAAATGCGAGTATGAAATGACATGATGAATGCCCTTGCCAAACCACCCTCATGTGACACCATCTTACGTTCGCGAATGCGTTCATCCCTCAGTGCTCCACATCTACCAGGCACATGCGGTGCGATGATGAGCATGATTATCGAGTAGTTATTAGTTCAATTCAAACAGCAGTATTGGGAAACTAAGGTACCTCCCTTGTATCATTCCCAAACATGATCCATTCTAGGGTGGTCAATCCTAGTTAATCTCATACGATGGTGTGTTTTTAGGTCACTGCAAAGGTTGTCAGGGTTGTTACGCACAAAGGTTACACCACTCCCCCATCACCTTTTTAACGGTTCATCACTATACAGATACAGGCCTAGTTCATACTCTATACACTGCGGCAAAACTCGTCGCCTCACCGCAAATTCAGAGTATGCTCGAGGTCACTACAAAGGGCTGTCAGGGTTGTTACGCACAAAGGTTACACCGCTCCCCCATCACCTTATCAATGTAGGCCGATAGCACGAATATAGTGTCTCATACCACCATAATCGGCTCACGAGTCTGGTTGCTCACTGGTCACTACGGGGAGGCACGTGGCCCCAGCGTAGGCCGACAGCTTGACCATGGTGTCCCATACCACCATGTCCGGCTCATGAGTCTTAGCGGATCGAGGTACCATGGTTAACGGGATTCCACTGGTAAGTTTGGTACCCTAGGTTCAAGCAGTAGCGAACAAACATGGTGAACATACATTAGACATATCGGGTTACTTGACGAGCCTGACTAGCTCGAGCACACAATTAATTGAACGACATGAAGTGTATAAACAATTCGCGTGGCCTAACCACTGTCGCCAACTGAAGTACGACTCGGGTTCGTCAAACACATCCTACGTGGCGAAATGAATCTCAACCACGATCTCAAGTCTGGTACCGATTGTCTGGATTATAGACATAGTCCCAAACTCAATTAATCCTTATTCATAGCATGTGGAGTAAAGAATAATAAACAAAGTAATTCAAGCATGTTAACAAGTATGTCATAAAGCATGTTATAAAGCACTACATAAATAGGAATACAAACACATATATTCCATAAGTGGTTAAAGTAAACGACCACATGGAGGAACTCATACAGGTCTCTAAGGTAGTTGAGAATTTCATCTCAACACCCTCCTAAGGCATCAACATCCAAACCCTTACTCACACAAGCATTTCTACAAACACTTAACATATACTATTTCAACATACATAGTGTATGTTAGCAAACATGTGTTATGGCGAGTCCTTTAGCCATGTAAGTATTTTACGCATATGTAATAAATTTATACGACAAATAATCATGGCAAACACATTCCTAAAATATATACGTATATGGTACTTTCTACAATACGGTATTTCTACATACATAGTGTATTTTAGTAAAACATGTATTTGGGCGAATCCTTTCGCCAAATAAGTATTTTATCCATATAGTATATATTCATACAACAAATAATCATGTCAAACACATTTCTAAAATTTATACGTATACGGTATTTTCTACGAATACCTAGAATATGTAAATTTCCATAATCTACATCGTTAATCGAAACAGAAAACGGAAAGCACTTTGTACATGTGCAATTGCATGCAGATCATGAATATATCATTATCTGACATTAAAAGCGTTGAAAACCGTAACCTATACACTTAAAGTCCTCACCTTACACCGTGGAATCGCAACGGATCAACTAGGTTTGCTAGGCTTCCATATTTGGCAGTTTGGTGGCATAAAGAATGAAATAGGTTAGCTATTTTATAACCTACACCCTTCACACCCCAAAACAGATCTAGGGTTAGGGTTTCTTACCTCAAAATGAAGTCGGTATCGCCGGGAAAGTGACAATATCGGAGTGGTGGAGCTAGGGTAGGGATAGGAAACAGCAACAGGGAGATTCTCTCACTTCTCTCACTCTTTCTCTCTCTTTTCTCACTTCTCTCTCTAAGGTTTTCTTCAAATTCGTATGGCTGTGAGAGAGGGTGTTCTAAGGCCCTTATATAGCTTAAAAAGTCTCCAAAGTAGACTTAAGGTCAAGGTATACTTGGGTTATAACCAAAACGGCGTTAATTCAGCTCAAAGGAGGGTTTCTGGCGGGCCTCCTTGAGCCAAAGGTCGGACTTAAGCTCTCTAACCTTTGATCTACGTGGAGTTAAGTTTTCGTCTCAGTCGAATTCCCAGATCACACGTGGCGAACCAATTTTAGTTCAACGGCCAGCGGGTCTCGATTCGAAGTACCGAGTATATGTAAATATTTATAAAAATTTTCCTGATCCGAGGGTGTATTTGGGTCAGATTCTGATGATCTGGTTGCTTACAAATTAACCGCAAGTATCAACACTCAGATCACTATTCCAGATACTTATTTTGTAAAGGAAATATGAGTTTTCACACTCCTTCGCTCCGGACTCAAGCGAACAGTCGTGGGACACAGTCTGGATCTGATTTCCGAGATGGTTGTCAAGCCCAGCGAGGCGGTCCTAAGTCCTTAACCTCGTATTATTCGAACTCCTGATGTGCGGTCCAGACCTGATACGGAGTTTCAATGTGTTCCCGAGAGCAGTCGGGTAATGAGTTTGATCCTAGATTTTAGGGTAACCTAGCGTCAATGGTTCCACAAGTTTTGGGTCTTGTAGATCATATTTAAAGCGATTCAAACGGATTTCATGGCTAATCTAGTTTAGTACTTCGTTAACTTTGTCAAATTTCTAAAGGATTTAATCCTAAGTGATTTCTGGCTGAGGTGGTACTCGAGCCATTGTACGAAAATTTACGAGTCATTACACTACAACCGTTGTAGCCCATCGATAACCAGATTGAAACCGATCTACCGCCTCGTGAGCCGCGCATGGTGGAATGAGACACTATGTCCGAGCTATCGGCCTACGCTGAGATGACGCGCCTCCCCGTAGTGACCGCAAGCGATCCCTTCTTCTCGACACTCCCATGTGCTTGAAGTTGAGGATGGGGAACCCAACGGGATCAAGGATCGCGGGGTCTTGGCTTCACACGTTGGGGGGTCTTGGCCTCGCAACTAGTTAAGGGCATTGATACGTGGGGTGTATCAATTTTTTCAACCCGCTAGATGAATGGAATTAACTAAGAACTTGACTAACATCATCATCGCATCGTACTAACTAGGTTGGCGACTTGGCAGTCGAGGTCGCTCTGAGGGAGTGTTAGTCATACACGATCGTTAGATAAAGTCGCTCGAGGGAGTGTTGTAGTGAGAGCATGCATCATATTATCCATCATGCACACGCATTAATAAGATTTGTTAGTGCTTATGAATGTATTGCCTTCTATTAACTCCACAATTTAATTGATTCTTGTTGTAACTTAAGACTAATAGCACCCACTAAGTTGATCACTCACTCCCACTCCGGGATGGTGTTTTAAAACATCAACCAGACTCTTCAGTAATTACAGGTGACGCCGAGTACGAGAAGCCTTGCGGCGTGAGCTTGGATGAGAAGGACGAGTTGTCCTATTTCCAGTTGATGGGCGGTTCGCCACAAAGTTCGCAAGTGGACTTGAATCGCTGATTGTTGGACTCAGCTCATCATTCATTTTGGATATATTTTTGTGATTTTGTTGGGCAACGCCTTGTGGGACCCGTTTATATTAATTTGGACTTGTATATATTTAGATTCCTTCATCTAAGTAGACTACTTGTGAATTGTGATTTATGTTTCAAGTAATTCCCAGTTGCGCATTTAAACCTGATTTATCATAAAACTATAAAAATTGGGTATAAGTGACACTCGGGAACTTGGGAGTCGAGCGTATACATGACCCCCAATTTTTAGGGCGTTACAGTTGGATAGTTGGCCCTAGTGATGATCTACGTATAGATATGATCGGCCCGCCATTTAAATGCGTCGATCGACAGATATGATTAGAAGTCTATTCAACGGTCACCGATAGTCGATCGGGGCCGCGGCTATATGGATATGAGTAGGGAAATATTCTTACTCCAAGTGTGAAGTTTGGTCGCAAACCGATGGTCCGAAATCCTTAACTTTACATAAGAGTGGATGACCTAATTCACTTAAGTCTCAGCTTCTTCCTTTAGGGTATTTGCACTTCTCATGCATTCGTCCTTTGGCTCAAGTTGAGCGGTTCTAGACAGTACCCAGGTCCGACTCCCGCGATGGACGTCGAGCCCAGTAAGACGGACATTACTCTATAATTTTGGAACTAGTGGCCCACCAACGAGCGGTATAGAGATTGTTAGGAAAATTGAGACATTTCTTGAATGAATTAGGTATTGAGATTTTTTGTGGGCAGTGATTAGGGTTTGAGTTAACTATGTTTATAGTGTGGCTTATTTATAACTAGTGAAAGTGGAGATTTGGTCATGATTACTCTAAGCTGTCGGTTTTAGGCTAAAAGAGTGACGGGGTTCATTTGGTCTATTAGCCAAGATTCGGGCCTTGTCTGACTCGGCTTCGGTTGGATCTTTAATTTAGTTATGATTGTCTCGATTTATTAGCGATGGATCGGTTAGATTTGGGTCTTCTGTGAGTGAATCATGTTATAAAATCTGGTTGGATACACCGAAAATAAAAAAAATAATAATAGAAAAAATAGCAATTTCACTAGGCTGAATCACGTATAAAATACGCTGTCCTTAAAGCGTGATTCGTCCCCTTATCACTGCTTTACAGACGAATTGCTTCCAGGATAAGACAAGCCTTATCTGGATCCAATATAAGTTAAGAATCACGATAGGTCCACTATGGAACAATTTAACGCAATAGATTTCTTCGGATTTTTAGACGGTCGAGATGATCACGAGAAAATCTTTAGAGCTATGGACCGTATTTTTATCCGATGGGAGAGATGATATGTTGAGATGATGAAATCGGACCGGAATGGTCCAGTTTATATAGGCCTTAGGTTTTAGACCTGTTCTTGTGTGATATCAATGGTCCGAACGTTTGAAAACGTTTCGTCGTTGTCCAGTAATTCCAGACGTTTCGTCATTAGATCGAAGATCGGACCGTTAGATCATCCCGGCCCGTCCGAACCGTTTGGCTTTCAATGGCGAGAGCCGTTTGTAGAAACGGCACAAGTGGACGTTTCGGATTCAAGATCCGACCGTTCTCGATCACCTATAAAACCCAGGCTCATTTCGATCCGCACGCCTCCTAAGGCTCGACCTGGACCCATCGCACCACGATCGCACCGTCTCGCGCGAGGTTCGCGTAAGGTCGCGAAGGAGCGACCCTGCGACACGATGCGGACGTGCGAAGTGCAAAGTGCGCCATCTAGCGCCACTACATGACCACACGCTCAAGCCCTCGCCCACGCCGTAAATTTGCCCGACACAGCACAGCCCGAGCATGTTTAGCTAAGCGTGTGTTTCCGATTGCCAGCACTGAACACGCAACCTAAGTTTTATCTCCTCCAAAAAGCTCCAAGTAAGAATACCTTTCACAACATCTCATATAAACCACAAAAGTTTCTTTTACATTTCCGATGTGGGACAAAGCACACACACCACACTTTTTAATTCAAAAAATTCAAAATACGTTTTGGCGGGAAAATCCCGAAATTTTGAAAATTCGAATTTTATTTTTATTATTTGTTAAAAACCACTAATTTTTCAATAATCCCCCACTGGTTTTTTAAAATAATGAAAACTCTGTCAGAATAATAACAGTTATTATGCATAAAGAAAGATATCTCTGCGATTTGAATCTTTCCTTAGTGTAAGCATCTTAAAGTTATTTCGAAATTCTCATTGCCCACATTGAACTGGGGTTATTCTATATGATATAACCGAAAATGCTACACACATAATAGCTCTGCGTTAAGTGTTCCTTTATAATCTTGCTTAGCACTTTTAATGGCCATGTGCTTATCCCGTTTCATGAACGATCCCCAGATAACTCTAAGTCTCATGAGAAGCGGCACCACTTCTACGTTCACATAGGTGAAATCCTTCCAAAGATGTTTCGTTAAAACACTTGTCTGTTTCAAAGGACTTCATTAAGAGTTTAATACTCATCCATCTCTTGTAACGATTGATACAAAGACTATCATTCTCATGAGGTTATTATCTTATTTAGTCTTTGAAACTTTTCACTAATCATAGAATTGTTGTTACCCATTAAACCCAATATTTAGAGATTTTCTAAATTAGGGTTGGGTTTCTTTCAGCTTGGGTGAAACTTTGAGTAAAGAGTTTCAACCCCATCCCTCTAGATGTTGTCCTTACTACCTCTCTCGTTAGAGGTTTAGTAAAAGGATCAAGTTATTACTTGACTTTACATATGAGATCGCAATGATTCCATCTTGAATCAATTGCCTTACATAGTCATGTCTCAAACTTATGTGTCTGGACTTTCCATTATAAATACCGCTATAGGCTCTCGCTAGGGTGGCTTCACTATCACAATGAAGTGAAACAATGATAGGCTTAGCATAGAAAGGGATTTCTAAAAGAAGATCCCTGTAACCACTCAAATCTTTTCCCTAAGTGCATAAAGCTATGAACTCGATTCCATAGTTGAGTGCGTTATGCATGTTTGTTTCTTGGATCCTCAAGATCAATTTGCACCTCCTAGGGTGAATATCCACCCTGTAGTGGACTTGTTGTCCCTCGCACTCGATATCCAACTTGCATTGGTATATCCTTCCAATAATTCTCCGAGTAAAATAACCCTAGTTCTTTGGTTTCTTTAAGATAACCTAGAACTCTACTTATTAACTTTCCAGGTTCAACACTAGGATTACTTGTAAACATGGAAGTAGTTTACTCACAATATATGCTATATCTCATCTTGTGCATTGCATTGCATACATAAGATCGCCTATAAGCACTAGCATACTCTAGTTGTGCAATTGCTCTTCCACTGCTTTTTTTTAACTTAATACTTGGATCAAACTAGGTCTTTTCTTTAATATTCAAGTGATTAAACTTGTTTATTATTTTCTCAATATAATGAGACTGGCATAATGCGAAACCCTCACTATGTTTTTTAACTTTGATACCTACTATAGTATCCACTTGTCCAAGATCCTTCATTTTGAAAACTGAAGAAAGAAATTTTTTGGTTTCAGTTACACCTTCCATTTTATTACTGATTATTAACATATCATCTACATACAAGTATATGATTACAATATAATCATTACATACTTTTAAATATATGCATTTATCAGCAACATTATATTCAAAACCATAAGACAGAACTTTAGAATCAAATTTATCATGCCACTGTTTTGGTGCTTGCTTTAACCCATACAAAGACTTAACTAGTCTACATACTTTTCTTTCATTTCTGGTAGAACAAACCCTTCAGGTTGTTCCATGTAAACCTCCTCATCGAGATCACCATTCAGGAATGCTGTCTTCACGTCCATTTGATGGATATGAAGATGATGTATGGATGCTAGAGCGAATAAGATCTTAATCGATGTTATTCGAGCTACTGGAGAGTAAGTGTCAAAATAATCGATTCCTTCTTTCTGTCGAAACCCTTAGAACTAATCTTGCCTTAAAGGTTTGAATTGTACCATCAAGTGTGATATTTCTTCTTAAATACCCACTTACAACCTATTGGTTTGGAACCTGGGGGTAGATTTACCAATTCCCATGTTTGGTTAGATATTATGGAATCCATTTCATCATTAATAGCTTCTTTCCAAAAAGCGGAGTCTCTTGAAGACATAGCTTCACTAAAGGTTTTAGGTTCATCTTCTATAGTTAAAACCATAGGTATTTTCCTAATCACCTTCTCTCTATCACCCTCTACTAGATGAAAGGAGAGTCGTTGAGAGTCTATTTGATCAGGATCAAGACTCTTTTCTACTCTCGCTCTTTGACTCCTACGAGGTTCACTAGGAGCTGTCTCTTCTATTAGTGTTTCTTTTATTATTCTATTAGGAGATTGAATCTCAGCATTCTTTTCCTCTATGAATACAGAATTCTCAAAGAACTCTACATCTCTAGACTCTATAATTACATTGGTGTCTAAGTCTAGAAGTCTATAGGCCTTACTATGTTGTGCATATCCTACAAGGACGCACTTGATAGCTCTTGGTCCTAACTTAGTTCTTTTGGGTTCTGGAGTTCTGCAGTATGCAAGACACCCCCACACTCTAAGATACCCTATGTTTGGTTTTCTTCCTTTCCATATTTCATATGGAGAGGTCTTGGTTTTCTTAGATGGAATTCTGTTTAAAACATGACACGCGGACAATGATTGCTTCTCCCCATAGGTTTAATGGTAACTGTGCTTGTATTAGCATTGAGTTGACCATTTCTACTAAGGTCCTATTTTTTCTTTCCGCTACACCATTTTGTTGTGGTGTATAAGGGCTGTACACTGATGAATTATGCCGTGTTCTTCACAATAGTTAGAAAATTCATTAGAGAAATATTCTCCACCTCGATCACTACGAAGGATTTTAACATTTTTATCTAATTGATTTTCTACTTCAGATTTATAGATCTTGAATGCATTAAATGCTTCATCTTTCGATTTTAACAGATATACATACACATATCTTGAACAATCATCTATAAATGTTATAAAGTACCTTTTACCTCCACGGTAAGAACGCCATTTAGTTCACATATGTCAATATGCACTAGGTCTAAAATTTGAGACGATCTCTCAACGCTTAGGAATGGTTTCTTGATTATTTTAGACCTTATGCATACTTCACATTTATCTTTGTCACTATCGTTATATGATATTAAGCCGTTCTTAGCCATGAGTTTTAAGGTACTGTAGCCAATATGGGCTAGTCTACCATGCCATAGCGTTACAGTCACTCAACCACGTAAGCAGAAGAATTCTTTTCATTCAAAGATAATTTGATCATCCCATTACAAGCATATCCCTTACCCACAAAGTTCCCATTCTTGGACAAGATCAACTTGCCGATTCAAACACAACCCTAATCCCAGGTTTGCTTAAGAGATCCCCTCGAGACAAGATTCCTCCTTATGTCCGGGACATGCAAGACGTTGGTCGAATTACCTTTTTCCGTAGGTAAAGATTAATTCCACGGTTCCTTTGCTCAGCAACTTTCGATCGTCCTTCATTTCCCATTTGAACCTCTTGACCATTGGTCTCGTCTTCATAGGTTTTGAAAGAAGATCGATCGTTGCATACATGGATGTGGCACCAGTATCATACCACCAACCAGAATTTTCTCTTGAACTAGGTTCACTTCTGACCATTGCTACGATTTCATCGTTCATCGCATTAGCCTCTTTCTTAGGCTTTTTCGGTCCCTACAGACTCTAAGGCGAAATGCCGACCTTGCCAGACATAGCAAGCTCCCTTAGGTTTGCCGTTTTTCTTCTTTTGGGTTTTCTTGAATTTCCCTAGATCTTTGTTAGGTTTAAGGGAATCTGCTTTCTCATAGGAATTATTTTGAAATGGCAGTTTCTCAAAGTTAACCTTGGATGAGGATGCACCATTAGCGTCATCCTTTTTGTCTCGGTTACGAGATTCTTCTTCTATACGAAGATGCTTCTGGATTTGTTCTAGGGTAAACTCTTCGGATTTATGCAGTAGCTTCTTCCTGTAGTCTTTCCAAATTTCGGCAATTTTGCGATTATAGCTCCGACTTGAAAGGATTCAGGAAGATCGATTTTTATGGCTTTTATTTTATTTACAATAAGCTGCAATTCTTGAATTTGGGCAAGCAACCTTGTAGATTGTCTACCATCGTGAAGTCAAAATACCTGGCAATTAGAAACTTCGAGTACCTTCCTCTTCACCTTGTATTTGTATTCCAGTCACGCTCCATATTTCTTTTCTTGATGTGGTCCCCGTGTACAAATCGTACGGTCGATCGAGAGAGCATTAAGGATGTGGCCACGACACAGCTTCATCTTCCGGCGTTTGATCCTAGCAGTACCACTTGTTCGAGTGTCTGTTTCCTTTGCTTCAGCGAGAGGCTTAGAGTCGGGTCCAGGATGTAGAAGATCTTCAGAGCGGTCAAATTTTCGGTTTATCCGCCATCTAGTGAAATTTGAACCATCGAATCGGTCCCAATCGGATCGTATCCTGGTTCATCGGTTTATGATCGATGCAACACTTTTGGTGTCCATGGAATCACGCTTTAAGATTGTTATAAAATCTGGTTGGATACACCGAAAATAAAAAAATAATAATAGAAAAAATAGCAATTTCACTAGGCTGAATCACGTATAAAATACTGCCCCTTAAAGCGTGATTCGTCCCCTTATCACTGCTGATGGGTTATAGACGAATTGCTTCTAGGATAAGACAAGCCTTATCTGGATCCAGCGTGCAGCAATCACGATAGGTCCACTATGGAACAATTTAACGCAATAGATTTCTTCTGACAGATTTAGACGGTCGAGATGATCACAGTGTTCTTTAGGAGCTATGGACTGTATTTTTATCTGATGGGAGAGATGATATGTTGAGATGATGAAATCGGACTGGAATGGTCCAGTTTATATAGGCCTTAGGTTTTAGACCCGTTGCTGTGTGATATCAATGGTCCAGAACGTTTGAAAAACGTTTCTGGCCGTTGTCCATTAATTCCAGACGTTTCTGGTCATTAGATCGAAGATCTCGACCGTTAGATCATCCTGCCCGTCCGTTTTCGGACCGTTTGGCTTTCATGCGAGAGCCGTTTGTAGAAACGGCTGGACGTTTCGGATTCAAGATCCGACCGTTCTCAGTCACCTATAAAACCCAGGCTCATTTCAGATCCGCACTGCCCTAAGGCTCTGACCAGACCCATCGCACCGTCTCGCGCCGGTTCGCGTAAGGTCGCGAAGGAGCGACCCCTGCGACACGATGCGGACGTGCGAAGTGCAAAGTGCGCCATCTAGCGCCACTATGCCACATCGCCTCATCTTTCCCTCGCCCACGCCCGTGATCCCGTGCGAGCAGAAGCGCTGCTAGTAGCAGTGCGTGTGTTCAGATGCCGCACCGGAACACGCAACCTAAGTTTTATCTCCTCCAAAAAGCTCCAAGTAAGAATACCTTTCACAACATCTCATATAAACCACAAAAGTTTCTTTTACATTTCCGATGTGGGACAAAGCACACACACCGCACTTTTTAATTCAAAAAATTCAAAATACGTTTTGGCGGGAAAATCCCGAAATTTTGAAAATTCGAATTTTATTTTTATTATTTGTTAAAAACCACTAATTTTTCAATAAATCATGGGACTAAACTTGATGTTCAAGTGATTGGGTGGATTGTTGGCTTTCTACGGTTGATTAATCAGACTTGTGCGGTTCTTTACTGGTTCCAATCGTGTATAAACTATCATTTAGTGCTAATGGTCAGTAAGTGATAATATAAGTTAATTACAAATAAAAAATAAAAAAATTTAAGGATTTTTAGAAATCTAAAACAGTGAAAATCCAGGATGTTACAATTATCTTTTATATATTTTAATATAATTTATCTTTTACGTTTCTTAGTGTAACCAATAAAATAATCTTATATTTAGAGTAACAGTAATATAGTAGTTGTAATTTTTGAAAGTATTTTCTTTTTGTTTACTTTTGTACATGAAAGTCATTTCTTACAAAAGGCAACAAGTGCAACTCATTTTTGAAAGACGAACTCTACTCTCCAATAATCACCCGATCTTCTTAAACAGTTCTAATCTCCTCAAATCTCAATCAAGGGTCAAAGTTGCTTAATTGAAATCAAGTCACGCAGTAAATTTTGACACAGTCACACATCATGTTTAGCTAAATTTCAAAATGAGAGGCAACAATATCCCCATGACTTCTTCTATTATTTATATAACTCCTGACGTAACAGTGAGAATAATCATTGCCTACGTGGCAATCTCTGATATCACCTGCTCTAAAGTAGAGATTACCCCTTTCAATCATGTTCACCTTTTACCAAAGGCGTTCTTATCTCCAAATCATGGGCCATCACAATCCTCCACAGATTTGCTGAACAGCGAGCGGTCCTTCATATATCTCACCCCGGAAATGTCATCCGTGCAACGTGGTCTCATCTACACCACTCATCTGGGGTCGCCCAAATCCTACCTAAACAGTCTAAACTCTAGATCCACCATCTTCCGCGTGGAGAGTCTGCATGGATGGTCTGGATGGACGAGCTTTCTCACATTACCAACCAGATTGATGGTCTGGATTCATCGCCCTTCTTTTACTTTCATTTCCAAAGATCAGTCAAGAGATATATCTGCTTTCAAAGGCATTTATTTAATACTCTGCCTAGGCCTGATACCTGATACACATCACTCATAGAAATTATACACGTGGCATACATTACATAAGTTCAGTTAACCCACCATTGCTAAGCCACGGTCCTAAAATAAGAATAGTTGAGCAATCCTAGCCTCTGATTCGTGGACACATGCTTGTTTAAATTGGACCATTGAATATTTTCACTTTTAGCTGTCCAATAAATGTTTATCAATCTAATATTCAGATTATCAAATAAGTTTAGACCCATAGTTTGGGCAGTCTAATCTGACTTAATGGTCTGCCACGTATGTAGTTTCTAAATCTTTTCTAAGTGCATGTGTATCATACATCATACTCTGCCACAGTAATAATTTTTTTTCTTGCTTTCATAATCAATTTGAATCATGATTATTGAAAGGAAAGCCCACCTAATTGATTGAAAATCAATGAGATGCTTTATATTCAGCAGGATTGGAGCCAGTGCTTCTAGAGACATGGAAGTATTGTACCTCTATGTCATTTCTATGCACGTGGCATGCATGGACTAAGATCTAAACCGTTCATTTGATAGATCAAGCAGTTAATGGGTTGTAGTTCAAAAATTATTCTATTTAGATGACTCTCAACCGTTTAATAGGTGGCCTGCAAATGGATGACAAAAAACTAAAAAAGCTCTTATTCAGTGATAAAATTTCCACGCTGACACGTGGCTCTTTCTCTCTAGAAATCGAGTAAGGAGTGTGGCCCAGTGCTTGCTAATGGGGCATTTAAAGAAGTTGGTGACACCTTAACCATGTACCCTACTTTCCACGTGCATAAGCCCATTGATTAGTGATCTGAACCGTTGATATTGTGGGCCCAAGTAGATGATCCGTATGCACGGTGAAAATACCCAAGATTGGACGAACTGTAACCCTTCGATGGATGCTGAAAATTAGATGGTCAGGATTCCAATCTCAAAGAACTGCGGTGCATAGGCTGCCACGGAAAGCCGTATCATGCCAACGATTTTGGATCATTGAAAAATGGGCCCCACTTGCACGAACGGAAAATCTGAACAATATTATATGGCAAACTCATAAAAAATCATACTATGATCTTTGACCACTCGATGTAATCCAAAGGAGGTTTGATGTAATCTAAGGCTCGTTTGGCCGGGAAGCGATTGGAAGTTAAATCCTGGGATTGGCCGGGCGTGCCAAAAAGACTGGGTGATATGATCCCGGGATATAGCAATCTCGGATCTTAAGACAATCCACTGACAACACCATCATTACCTTTAAATCCCATCCAATTCACCCTAATCCGTTCAAATTTGCCTGCCTAGGACGCGTTTGGTACAAGGGCTTGGAAGGGATGGGAAGGGTTAATCCCAGGATTGGCCGGGCATGCCAAATAGACTCGATATAGCAATTTGGGAATATAATAATTCCATGGACCTTAAGGGCCGGCCCGTTTGGCAGGGTGAATCCCGTGGAAATTAGGAGGGATGCGATGGATTTTTAGGTAATGATGGTGGTGTCAGTGGATTGGTTTAAGATCCACATGATTGCTATAACCCGGGACAAGTTCAATGGGTCTGTTTGACACGCTCGGCATATCTCAGGATTTTACCTTCCAATCCATCCAACCAAGCAATGGGATCAATTTTAAGGTAATGATGGTGACATCAGTGGATTATTTTAAGATCCATGGGATTGCTTATATCTCAGGACAAGTTCATTGGGTCCGTTTGGCTCGTCATACATATCATGAGATATCGTGATCCCATTGCTCCTAATTCCGTGGGATCGGTCTGGCCAAACAGGCCATAATACATTCCACTGACAACACCGTCGTTACCTTGAAATCCATGCCACCCACCCCTAATACCATTTAATCCCTTCCAATCCACCCGTCCAAACAGGCCCCAAGTGTTCGGGAACTTCCCATGCAAGTAATTGGATTTAAACACGTTGGTATCTGCATTGTCAATCTAGACCGTCCATTAGGTTCAATCTACTCTTCATAGGCTTCCTTGTAAATATAATGCTGATGGGATGATCCAGACCGCCCATTCAATGGCACGCAGCAATGAATGGCCAGTATCTTCCAATAAGATAGGTTCGATCATGGGCATTTATAAGAATACGAACTGGACCTAATGGACCGTCCAGATAGCTGATGTGAATGCCAACCAGTCCTAATCCATTTACTTAGCCAGCTAGCCCACCGGCTTATTTCGCTTGCTAGAAAGCTCCCTATGCATTGGTATAGGACAGCAAGGGACTTTAGCCTCGTGTGGAATAATGTATTTCGATGATCTAAACCGTCAAAATGATGGGCCTTACCGTAGATGGTGGATCAGTCAAAAATAAAATTCCTTAGATTGGAACGTTTCGACCACTTTTGAATATTTGACTCTTTTAGTTTGAACATAGATGGTGTCTTAATCATTGAATAATCCAAGATTTGAAGTATTTAAAACAATCACGTCCCCCATCTATGGTAATGCCTATCAAACCAACGGTTTAGATCATTGAAAAGGAGCTTAATCCATCGGCTATAGTCAACCCTTTATCCCTTCCCGGAGCTTAATCCAAGTGGATAGTCTTTATGGGGATTGGGGACGGACGCTGATTAGCTATGACGGTGCAAACCTAAACGTGGGGCCCACCTTGATGTATGCTCTGTATATCCACGCCGTTCATCTATTTTTGTCAGCTTATTCTAAGCCATGGTCTCAAAATGATTCATATACAAATCCTAGGTGGACCACACCACAGGAAATAGCGGTCATTGAACGCCCACCATTAAAAACTTCCTAGGCTCAAGATCACCGTTAAAAACACAAATAGTAGCTTGATCCAAAACTTATATGGGCCCAAAGACACTTTTAACGGTGGGAATTCAATCCTTACTGGGCAATTAACTTGAGATATGTATCTGCTTCGTTTTGGACACCATGCCATAAAATAAGCTACAAGAACGGATGGACAGTGTGAACATACAACGCATGCTTTGAGGTGGGCCCCACAGTTAGGGTCGCACCTACCTGTGGTTAATCTCATTCCATGCACACAGGTTTCGAATGCAACGGTAGTTTCTATACAATGTATCGGTTGCATCGATGGTGTTTCATAATTCTTGAGGAACCTATATTTTATATATAATGATACTTAATTTAAGGGGTGAAATTATTAAAAAAAATGCAGTTATTTATTTATTTTTATTTTCAAGTAATGATAATTAAGGCCTATAAAGCCATGTGATATGTATATAACATCTAAGCTGTCCAACATATGCACCCTACTATGGTGATAGCATGAAACAAAATATCATGCTGGTTTGATTATAAGATGGATTTTAACTTTGGGAAATCATGAATAGTGTATATTATTTTTATGGATTAATTATCTTACTTTTGGTTCACCGAATAGTAATGTTGGCTATTTATTGGATCGATTCGACCCAAAACGCATACTATGTGGATCCAATGGTTCTCAATTCTTCACTTTGTTGTAAAGAAAAATAAAGCAAGGTAGCAATATACATGGAGAGTCACCAAGAATGGCCAAATACTATCTATACTCTCTTTTTAAAGATAGAAAGCAACAAAAAAAATAAAAATAAAAATAAAAATACAAGCATTCAATATAAAATGTTTATATTTTAAAAAATTACTTATTATAAATCATAAAAAATTTAAAAGTTCACAAGCATTTAAATAATTTATTATTTAAATATGAAATAAATCATCTAAACTAATGCATTTTGGCCACCTGAGTTTTGCAACGGTAGCTTTTCGCCCTCTTCTCTTCATCTTAATGAGTCACACTTGATGAACATATATCTCATTGCTTATTTGAATTGAGTCAATAACTCAATTCGAAGGTGAAGTTTGTGTGGGCCCATAATGAATATATGCAGCTTATTTGTGCCGTGTGTTTTTAAGCTTATTCTAGAAGTGGAGCTCAAAATTAAAGAAAATCCAAAGCTTAAGAGTAGAGCTGTACACGAGCAGCAAAAGCTCGGCAACTCGCTCGACTTGACTCAGAACTCGCTCGACTTGAGCCGAATTCAAGTTGATTTTTGGAGCTCGAAATGAGTACGAGCCGAGTTCAAGCTTGACCTAGCTCGACTCAACTTGACTCGAATAATACTTGAACTTGGCTCAACTCAGCTCGACTCAGACTCGACTCGTGTACAGGGTATATATACCCTACCTAAACAAAAAAAACCCTACCCCCTTTGAAAAGTACCCCGCCCGTGCACCCAACACCTTCCCAAACAAAAAACCCTACCTGTAACATTCCGGATTTTCACTATTTTGGATTTCAAAAAATCCTTGAATTTTTTTATTAATTAACTTATAATATCACTTAATGACCATGAGCACTCAATGTTAGTTTATTCTGGTGGGGACTAGTCTAGTTATGATGGAACCAAGTACGGGTCGCCAAGCCAAATGGCCTGTTTACACTTAACAACAGCCCGTGTGGGCCGCCCAGCGACCGAGGAAGGTCAGAAAAATTTAAAAATTTAGGAAATCATAGATCTCACTGGGCTTGTGGTCCATCGTGGACTACGGACCCAGTGGACACTCAAAAGTACCATCTGGCGCTTGCCCAATGCGCCCCACCAATGCCAGATTGGAATCTGACACTTACAAATAAAATCAGGATACCAGGCGTTCTAGCCATCGAATTTCTTTCAAATTTGTGGTGACAGTCTAATATATTTTTCTACACCCGCCCACCAAATCTGAGACTTGATCGTGGAACGGTGACCGTTGATCGCAAATCGGACCCGTACGACCAAACCCCACATTCGATCGTTCCTAAATTTTGCGTGGCCCCTCATCGGGCCATGGATCACTTATCCTATAAATTTCATGGCCAGAGGGCCATCAGAAATGCTTCAATCACCAAAATGGCCCCCACAGGACCACTTAAAGGTCGGAAACGCTTTCTCAGATCATATATCCGTTCATCCGTTCGTCCTCAATTTTTGCATGGGCCCTAGTCGGACCATAAGGCACCTACATGCCGAATTTGGTGGCCAAAGGGATGTTAGGGCCACCCCAACACTAATAGGGAGTCCCATAAGTCTATTTTAGAAAATTGTAGAAGCTTGGGGCCATTTCCACCAAATTTGGCATTATAAAAGGGCCTCTTTTGGGGCACCCCTCTCTCCATACGAATTTTACCCTAGAGAAAGGGAAGAGAGAAGAGAGAAAAGGGAGAAGAGAAAGAAGAGAAAGGAGAAGAAAGAGAGAAGGAAGAAGGGTAAGGTGGACCTTAGATCGTGGTGGGGCCCAAGGAAATCAAACCTCACATCTCCCTACCTCATCTCCAAGAATAAATCTCATCCGCAACCGCCCTTTTCATTCCGTTGATCGCCTAGGTAAGATCCAACACTCATTCTCCTTGAAACCCTTGTGGTAAGAAGGGTTTTGCTTGAGATTCTAACATGCAAATGTTGCTTTAGGGATTCCAACCGATCAACCCCCGAAATCCACCCACCTAGGGCGTTACCAAGCCTCCAACGAATCACAAGGTGCGAACTATTATCCTTAGGTGGCCTAGCACCAATTATAGTAGGAATGTAATGATTTTGTTTGTTGAGTTGTGGTATTGAAGAATTTAGGGAAAATCTAGAAATGGTGTGTTGTTGGAATTGCATGATTTGGCATGATTAGTTTACATTTGATGTTGATCTTGTCTCTCACATGATTTAGCATAGGAATGATTACATGCTCATGTTTGTTTGGATTGATTTCGCTCATATGCATTGCTCCATAGTGTTTATGAATCTTGACTCTTGTGTGTTTAAATCCTTAAGGTGTTGGAAGAGCTTAACTTCCTCACAAACCCACACACTCACACGCACCTTGGTTTTTGATAATGTTTGCTCACTTGGTAGGAGTACTCATTTTTATAGTTGAGATGCATGTGAATATGGTATTGATATGTTAGTTGATAACTTGTATACTTAACATGTTATGAATCACCACATAATCCTTGGGTTGGTCAGGAATGCGAGGAAAGCGAAGGCAGTCCCGTTGGTAGGACCGTCTTGAGGCTAAACCCATGGATTGGACGAGTGCATGTGGACGATAGTTTTTAGACTACAGGGGTCGCTTGTACCCGATGTCGTTCCACCACGTGCTTGCCTGATTCATGCGGTCTAGCCCACTGTCTGATCAACCCTGTTTGTTAACCATGTTTGCTCACATATATATGGAACCTGAACCACCCTACCACTGTTGTAGCCCATTAATAACCCACCTGAAATTGGTCCACAGCCTCGTGAGCCGGGCATGGTGGAATGGGACACTGTGTCCGAGCTGTCGGCCTACGCTGGGGTGTCACGCCTCCCCGTAGTGACCGCGAGCTATCCTTTTCTCTCGGCACTCCTCATGTGCTTGAAGTCGGGGATGAGGAACCCGACGGGATCACGGATTGCGGGGTCTCGGCCTCACACATTGATGGGGCCTTGGCCTCGCAACTAGTTTAGGGCATTGATACGTGGGGTGTATCAGACTCCCCAACCTGTTGGATGAATGGACTTAACTAAGAACTTGGCTAACATGTCATTGCATCACATTAGCTAGGGTGGCGACTCGGCAGTCGAAGTCGCTCTGAGGGAGTGTTGTCATATGCGATCGTAAGCTGAAGTCGCTTGAGGGAGAGTTGTGGCGAGGGCATGCATCATACCATTCACCATGCATACGCATTATCACGATTAGCTTAGTATCTACGAATGTTGCCTTTCATTAAATTCATGCTATAACTGCTGTTTGTTAAAACTTAAGATTAATAGTTCACACTGAGTTGATCACTCACTCCCACTCTGGGACGGTGTTTTAAAACACCAACCAGACCCATTCATAGATGCAGGTGACTCAGGGCATGAGGAACCTGGCGAGGCGAGCTTTGACGAAAAGAACGAGCTCTCCTACTTTCAGCTGATGGGCGGCTCACTATCGGCTAGATCAGGCTGAAATTGGATTTGCTGAGCCGCGGGCTCAATCTTATTCTTTTTGGACCTAGCCCTCTTTGTTGTTCTGTTGGGCAACACCTTAGGCGACCCTTTATTATTTTTTGACCTGTATATATGTGTGATATCCTTCATTTCAGTAGACAGGTGTGATTGTGCTTCATGCTTTAGGTAATTTCAAATTGCGTAGTTAAAATTGATTAATCATAAAAAACCATAAATGCATGATAGGTGACACTCGGGAACTCGGGAGTCGATCGTATGCATGACCCTCGATTTTCCGGGGTGTTACACTACCCCTTTTGAAAAGTACCTCGCCCATGCACCCAACCCCTCTCTTCCGGCGGCCGGCGAGTCGTCTGTCCTCTATCTATCTATCTATCTCTCTCTCTCTCTCTCATCCTCAGCCTTCTACCCGCACCGCATGGCCGCCCTCGTCGGCTGTCGCCTGCCCCTGCGGCCCTGCCAGTCCGGTGTTTGGTCGCCCCTGCCGGATACCACTACTCAGTCCAGTGACCGGTCATCACCAGTCTGGTGAGTGTTCTATTCAATTTCAAACTGAAATCATAAATCCAGAACCTACTATTCCATATGAATGATACAAATGTCAACTCGATCAACCATTTTTAATCATTTATATTTCTCATGAATCATGTGGCCCCATTTTGTTAGTGTTGTGGTGATATGGAAAATTGGAAATATATGATTATCAAGTTGGTTATGCATGTTTGTTGCGATCGAGCGGACCATCGATCAACTCTTTTTAACCATCCATATTTTTTTCATGTATCTAGTGGCCCCATTTTGTTAGTGTTGTGGACTTGTGGTGATCCAGAAATATATAATCAGCCCCTTTTAATTCACCATAGATCAGACCGCTCTGATTTATGGTGCCCCACCTGATGACCGAATGGATTCTCACTTAATACATTGTGCATGTGGCAAGAGCACTCTTGTAAGTAGCTTTCACATTATTCTTTATGATTTTTGTATTTGTTTAACAACATATATTGACAAGTATGTGGGCTGGCGTTAGATCTTAAACATTTATTTAACATTGATGTTTTTTTTTTTTTTTTTTTTTATGGGGGGGGGGGGGGGTAATGACCCATCTAAAATGTGGCTTGTTTGATGTAACTGATTAAATGATAGAGACAGTTTATACATATATAACTTTGGTATATGACTCTGCTCGAACTCGGACGAGCAGAGCACGAGTGACCCATCCAAAATGTGGCTTGTTTGATGCAACTGATTAGACGGTAGAGATAGTTTATACATATATAACTTTGGTACATGACTCTGCTCGAACTCGGATGAGCAGAGCACGAGCTACTGTTCTGAGCCGAGCACGAACTGGGCAAAGCTCGACTCAACTCGACTCATGTACACCTCTACTTAAGAGGACCCATAGCAAGAAATAATGGGAATAATGATGTCCATGGTTGAAGCCTTCCTAGGCCCTACAATGATGATTATTTGTCATTCTCCGTAAGGTCACGTAGAACAAACAAAGGGAAAACACAAATATCAGCTTTATCCAAGACCCAGGCGGCCTTGTTATGATTTCAATGGTAGGTGTTCACTTCAGACAGTCTCATGTGGTGTGGTCCACTTGAGCTTTGAATATGCTTCGATTTTGGGCTTATACCTTAAAATAAGCTGATAAAATGGATGGACGGAGTGGATAAGACACAACTCAACTCATTGTGAGCCCCATAGAGTTTACCTAGTACGTAATCCACTTTATGATGGACATGTTTAATGAAATATACATACCAAGGTGGCCCCACATGCAGCTTATGGTTGATGTGCCATATCGACTTTGCCATGAGTTGCATCCCACATGAGTTGTAGATGTCGGTGATTTTTTACCCACAACATAGCATCAAGGAGTAGACCTGATGGACGTAATGGATTTCACATATACATCAAGGTGGGCTCCGAAGAGCTAAGTGTTCAACCCCATTATCGCCATTTCCTTTGAAAACCAATTAGGGTGACTTACGTATAATATGTATGGATCCACATGATGTATTCAAAGATCTATAGATATGTATCTAAGGAAGATTTCTTGATAATTATAACACCCTGAAAATTGGGGGTCGTGCACATGCTCGGCTCTCAAGTTCCCGGGTATCACTTTTAACCGATTTTACAAATTTGCGTTTAATTAGACTTAAATGCGCACATTGGAATTACTTGGAACATGAAGCATGATGACAACTAGTCTGTTGAAATGAAAAGAGATCAATATATATGGGTCCAAAAGAATATAAATGGGCCGCACAAGGCGTTGCCTAACAAAATCACAAAAAAATAACATGCCCAAAAGAATGGAGCTGAGTCCACTACTCAACAATCCATAATCCCGTCTACGAAACCAATGGAGGACCGCCCATCAACTAGAAGTACGACAGCTTGTCCTCCTCGTCAAGACTCGCATCGCCAGGCTCCTCATACTCTATATCACCTGCATTTATGGGAGAGTCTAGTTGGTGTTTTAAAATACCGTCCTAGAGTAGGAGTGAGTGATCAACTTAGTGGGTGCTATTAATTTTAAGTTGTAACAAGTATCAGTTATATTATGAATTTAATGAGAATCAATTATTCATAAACACCTAACCAATCTTATTAATGCATATGCATGACAGATGATATGATGCATGCCCTCACCACAACACTCCCTTGAGCGACTCTATCTAATGATCGCGTATGACTAACACTCCCTCAGAGCGACCTCGACTGCTAAGTCACCAACCTAACTAGTGCGATAAGATGATAATGTTAGCTAAGTTCATAGTTAATTCCATTCATCCAGCAGGTTAGGAAAACTGATACACCCCACGTATCAATGCCCTCAAGTAGTTGAGATGTCAAGGCCCCTCAACGTGCGAGGCCAGGGCACCGCGATCCTTGATCCCGTCGGGTTCCCCTCCCCGACTTCAAGCATATGGGGAGTGCTGAGAACTGGGATCGCTCGTGGTCACTAAGGGGAGGTTCGTCACCTCAGCACAGGTCGACAACTCGAACACAGTGTCCCATTCCACCATGCCCAGCTCACAAGTCAGTGGATCTGCTTCAATTTAGTTATCGATGGGCTACAACAGTTGTAGAGTGTTCTAGGTTCCATACATAAGTGAGCAAACATGGTTAACAAACAAGGATGGCTAGTAAATAGGCTAGATCGCACGAGTTCAAACAAGCACGTAACAGATGACATCGGGTACGAGCGACCCATGTAGTCTAACTACTGTCACCCACACACACCAGCCCAAATCCATGATTTAGCCTCAGGATAGCCCTACCAACGGAACCACCTTCACTCTCCTCATTTTCCTGACCAACCCAAGGGTTAAAGGTAATTTCATAACATGTCACAATCAGGGTTATCGTTGAATACAAGTAGAAGCATAAATTCATATCTTCCAACATAAAATCTTAAATTCCTCTACCAAGCAAAGCAAATCATGATGTGAACTAAGGGTACAAGTGTGTTGTATGGGTTAGTGAGGAAGCTAAACACTTTCTACACTTCATAGAACTAATAACACAAAAATTAAGGAACTATACATATTATAAAGCAATACCTTATAAGAAAATCAAACAAAACATGAACATATAATCGACCATTGTAGTGAATCATGTAAGAGGTAAGAACAACATCATGTGAGAACTAAACAAAACATACCATTCCATACAATTCCAAACAAAACATACAATTCCTAAGTTTTCTCTAAAATTTCTAAATACATCATTCAAGTAATCAAAATCATTAGGCTTATAGTATAGTTGGTGCTAGGTCACCTAAGGATAATAGTCTGCACCTATGGATCGTTGAAGACTTGAAAATGACCTAGGAGTGTAGATTTTGGGGGTCGATCGGCCGGAATCCCTATAGCAAGCACGTGCATATTAGAACTCCATGTCAATCCTTTCTCAACTCAAGGATTTTAAGAAAAAAGGGTAAAGGGTTTACCTATATGATCAACGGAGCGATCCTTACGATTATGGTAGAGGGTTTCCTTTAGAGAAGGGATAGAGAGTTGTAAGATTTGGTTTCCTTGAGCCCCACCCCGATCTATAGTCCACCCTTACTTTCCTTCACTCTCCCCTCCCTTCTTCTTCCTTTCTTCTTTCTCCCTTTTCTCTCTTCTCTTTCCTTTTTCTAGGGCAAATTCGTATGGGGAGAGGGGTGCCCCAAAGAAGCCCCTTTTATAATGCCGGATTTGGTGTAAATGGCCCCAAGTGTTGGGTTTTTACTATACTAACCCTATGGGAGGGTTTTTCTAGCCTATAGGCCCACTATGGGGTGTACAAGTTGATATACACTGTAGGATAGTTAGCCCTAATGATGATCTACGTATGGATATGATCGGCCCACCATTTGAATGTGTTAATCAACAGATATGATTGGAAGTTTGTTTAACGGTCACCGATGGTCGATCAGGGCCGCGGCTATATGGATATGAGTAGAAAAATATTCTTACTCTATGTGTGAAGTTTGGTCATAAACTGACGGTTCGAAATCCTCAACTTTGCATAAGAGTGGACGACTAAATTCACTTAAGTTCCAGCTCCTTTCTTTAGGGTATTTGCATTTCTCATGCACTCATCCTTCGGCTCAAGTTGAGTGGTTTTGGGCATTACCCAGGTCTGACTCCCGCGATGGACGTCGAGCCTAGTAATACAGACATTACTTTATAATTTTGGGTCTAGTGGCCTACCAACGAGCGGACTAGAGCTTGTTTGGAAAATTGGGGCATTTTTGGAATGAATTTAGTAGTGAGATTTCTCGTGGCCAATGATTAGGGTTTGGATTAACTATGTTCATAGTATGGCCTATTTATAAATAGTGAAAGTGGAGATTTGGTCATGATCACTCTAAATCGTCAGTTTTAGGCTAAAAGAGTAACGGGGTTGATTTGGTGGATTAGTTAAGATCCGGGCCTTATCTAACTCAGCTTCAGTTAGATCTTTAATTTAGTTATGATTGTCTTGATTAGTTTGTGATGGGTCAGTTAGATTTTTGGGTCCAATGTGAGTGAATCATGGGGCTAAACTTGATGTTCAAATGATCGGGCGGATTCGTTGGTTTTCTACGGTTGATTAAACGGACTTGTGCAGTTATTTACTGGTTCTACCTGTGTTTAAACTAACATTGAGTGCTAATGTCAGTAAGTAATATTATAAGTTAATTACACAAAAAAAAAATTTAAAGGATTTTTTTTTAAAATCCAAAACAGTAATTCAAGATGTTACAATCTACCCCCCTTATAAACAATTTAGTCCCCGAAATTGCCCGAGGGTAATAAGTAAAGATATTATTATTTCGTTTTCTTAAGTTTTGTTAGTTTCGGGCTTATATACGTTTCAGGGTGTATGATAAATACACTAACCTTGCTCATTGTGATCTATCCCCCTTAAAAGTTTTTACCTTTGAGATTTGAAAACAATGTCAAATTCATCATTATCGTGCTAAGTGTTTAATGATAAAGTTTACCTAAGGGTGGTATATTATACTCTTCATGATCGGGCTAATATGGAACAACGGTTGTGATAGGCTCAAATCCGATACGTCGATTGTACACCTGACCAGGGCAAACAACTCGTTGTATCCCTTCCTAATCCTAATAGATCCTGAACTTCTACTCTATCAAAGCAGTGAGTCCTTTGGTAATCACCCAGGCTTGAGAATTGGGTCAAGCCACGAATGCTTCGTAGGTGTATACTTCCGTAATTTCATAGTCAATCTAAATGTTTAGGGAATGGTCATTATCAGAAAGTTTAAATATCCTATTTATAAGGTTGTCCATTAGGTCTTGGTCTAAGAGAGCTCTCGTTTCGATTTATGTCCAAATTGGGGGTTAATAAATCTTTCAATATGCTTATAGTCAAAGATCACCCTAAAAGTTTCTATAGGCACAAAATTTTATATGAATTACCATTGTATGCAACGACATTTTCTCTAGACTACCTACTCTGTCCAGATATTTCTCTATAGGAACCCTATCATAGATGCTAATTTCTGTCATTCCCTTTCTTGTAGACTATAGAGTAAGTTATGCATGCAATTCGATTATTAACTCATTGATGATTGAAAACCAAAGAGGAAGGGAATTGGGGATCAGAATTGGAAGGAAAGGATTGGGCACTTCTAAGCAATTGGTGGGATATGTTCAACGAAGAGAAGCAAACTCCTCATCAGCTAATGTTGGAAAATATGTCTAAGCAGATAGGGAGTGGTTTTTGTAAACGGCTTCTTAAGGCAGAGGGTTTATCATTTGGATATAAGCAAGTTAGGTTCCTCATTATGGGATTTTGAAAGGGTGAAAGTACTAATGAGCGGGGGTATCCATATCTTGGTCACAATTTTGGAATGATATTTAGGCTGAGGATGATCTCATTTCATGAGAGGGGGCGCCCACCCCATGTACTCATCATGGGAATTGTGGTTTGGAAACATTACATGTTGTTGAAACCAAAGGCGCCGCAAGATAAGTAGCCTTGAGAATCTAATGAGCATCTTGAATGGGGTTAATGGGGATGTCCTTGAGCTTCGTTGGAAGCTATGAATATGGTTTACAATTTCATCAAAAGTATTCTTCCCTTCTTGAATTCAAGGGAAAGATTCTAGAATATGACGGGCTTCTTGAATGGAGTTCAGGTGGATGTTTATGAGTCTGACTAGAAGTATGACTCTTCCTCTCCACGAGTAGAAGTGTGGATACTTGTCTCAGCCTAGGTTAGTTAGAACATTAATGTGGAGTGCCATAGAAAAAGAAATATTGTCTATTACTAATTTTTGAGAAAAGTCACCTTTCCCCTCTTACATGTGCTTTTTGGGTGTTAATTGCAGCAAACATAGTATATGGAATGCAATTTTGGTGACAATGGGAGTGGAAATGAGAAATTTGTTAAGATTGATGGATAACTACCCCATAGCAACTATCTGATATGTTGGCCTATAATTCATGAAACCAGATATTGAGAAGGATGTTGTTCATTGAATTTGAGTCAAGTAGCTATAGTGGAGATGTGCATCTAGAGTTTTCATGTGATTGGATATAAAACTAGCTATGCTTTATAGACAGAATGTCAGGCAGTCAAGAAGCAATATATTCATAGGATGTGTAGTGGAAATGAGGATGTTGAAGTGGACGAGTGACAAGCTAAGTAAGGATAGATTTAGAAATGAATGCTTTATGTATAGTATGTTCGGCAATCAAGAAACAATACCTTAGTAGAATGAGTGTAGCTAAATGTGGATGTGGATGTGGATGAGTGGCGAGATGAGGTAGGGTATAATTTGGAATGAATGAATTTGTTAAACTTATAAGTAACACCAAGAGGTAGTAAGATGAGGGAAAGTCATCACGATTACCAAAAAAATTTATTAAAATTCTAGAAGTGACAGTTGTCTAAACTAACATCATTAAGTCTAAAAATGTTTATATTTATTGTAACTCCTCTTATAATTTTAGTATTTAAATTATTTTAAAATTTTTTATGATGATTTATCATTAAGTTTCAAGTTAACCCACAAAATTTTATATCATTTGGAATTGTAAACAAATTATTAAAATTCTAGGAACAACAGTTGTCCGAAATTAATAATTTTTGGATAGTTGACAAAACATCTTAATTTTAACTATATTATAATTTTTATTTTTTTCTTATTTTTATATAAAATTGGACTTGTAAAGCTTCAATCTGGCTTTTGAATCACCTAAATCAAAGTTATATCGAGAGAGATATGAATTTTTAAAGTTGGACTGAAATCTATAGAAAACGGTCCGCCTGGCCCGCTGGACGGTCGAGCGTTGGCTGAGCCCGCTGGGCGTGGCGATGCCGGCCCGCTAGACGGTCGGGAGCTGGCTGCGCCCGTTGGGCATGGCCAAGCCGAGCCCTTAGAGGGTGCACCTTGAGACGGTCATATCTCGCAAACCGGGGAATTTGGGATAGAAGAAGCCGATTTACGTAATGGGTCGAGTTATTTTATGAAATTCCTCCTGGTTAGTGGTCAAAAACTCATTTTATCTACATTTCCACTATTTTCGGTAAATTTTTGTTTATCCCTAATTCTTTATCCCCGAATGGGTTGAAACTATTAAGTTCAGTCCGGTATTAGCTCATTTGTTCTAGGACAATGATTTCGACCATCTAATCTTTCGATTTTCGGCTCATTCCTAACTATATACTAAGGAAATTAAAGAACAGAGTGATAGCAGGTGAAGATTTTTAAGGAGATAGGTTGGAAAGAGGAATTTAGACTTAAGCCTATTTAGTTAGTGGCATTAAGCTGTACTAAATGGGATTTCAATGCTAATCCCAACTCAAGATTGGGAATGACATGTCTGGAATGAGTGTGGGATGAGATTTAAAATTAATTTCATAGGCTTTGTAAAATGAGCCTTGTATTGGAAGGTGTAATGTGGGATTTTCAAATCCCATGATGATGAATTTCCAAGTGTAATTTGAAAGGAAATCTCGAGATTTACCTTTAATTGCATGCATTCCAAATATGGTATTGGAAAACACGAGATACACACAATCCAGGGACAATACCTTACGCATGCATTTGTTGATACTTTTACAATTCCATTCACCTTAATCCCACCTAACGCAGTTGGCCAAACGGGCCCTAGGGATTAGGTGGACTAGACCAGCTAAGTTTCCTAGTTACTTGAATCGAGTCTTGCCGTCTAGTTCCCAGTTTCTTGTCCGAGAATGGGCCGAGGCACTGTAAGACACTTGGATCCCCCTCTAGCGTCACTACTTACTCTCGTTACCCAACCCTAACACTCTGGAAGCCTTACCTTTCATTTAAGAGCGTCAGTTCAGGGACTAGGGTGGTTCCTAGCACTTTCATGTTTTCCATTGCATTTCCTCTCAAGTCAGCGGATGCGTTAGTGAGTTTATGACCTATGACCCAATTGATTTCAAACTATTGCTCTTATACCATCTTGTAACACCCTGAAAATTGGGGGTCGTGCACACGCTCGACTCCCAAGTTCCCGGGTATCACTTTTAACCGATTTTACAAATTTTGCGTTTAATTAGACTTAAATGCACAGCATGGAATTAATTGGAACATGAAGCACAATCACAACTAGTCTGCTGAAATGAAAAGAGATTAATATATACGGGTTTAAAAGAATATAAATAGGTTACACAAGGCATTGCCCAACAAAATCACGAAAAAATAACATGCCCAAAAGAATGGAGCTAAGTCCACTACTCAACGATCCAGAATCATGTTTACGAAACTGATGGAGGACCGCCCATCAATTAGAAGTACGACAGCTCGTCTTCCTCGTCAAGACTCGCGTCGCTAGGCTCCTTGTACTCTGTGTCACTTGCATCTACGGGTGAGTCTGGTTGGTCTTTTAAAACACCGTCCCAGAGTGGGAGTGAGAGATCAACTCAGTGGGTGCTATTAGTTTTAAGTTGTAATAAGCATCAGTTATATTATGAATTTAATGAAAAACAATCATTCATAAACACCTAACTAATTTTATTAATGCGTATGCATGATAGATGATATGATGCATGCCCTCGCCATAACACTCCCTCGAGCGACTCCATCTAACGATCGCGTATGATCAACACTCCCTCAGAGCGACCTCGACTGCCGAGTCGCCAACCTAACTAGTGCGATGCGATGATAATGTTAGCCAAGTTCTTAGTTAATTTTATTCATCCAGTAGATTAAGAAAACTGATACACCCCACATATCAATGCCCTCAACTAGTTACGATGTCAAGACCCCTCAATGCACGAGGCCAGGGCACCACGATCCTTGATCCCGTCGGGTTCTTCATCCCTGACTTTAAGCATAAGGGGAGTGATGAGAACTGGGATCGCTCGTGGTCACTACGGGGAGGTTCATCACCTCAGCGCATGCCGACATCTCGAACATGATGTCCCATTCCACCATGCCCGGCTCACGAGTCGATGGATCTACTTCAATTTGGTTATCGATGGGCTACAACGGTTGTAGGGTGTTCTAGGTTCCATACATAAGTGAGCAAACAGGGTTAACAAACAAGGTTGGTTAGTAAATAGGCTAGACCGCACGAGTTCAGGCAAGCACGTAACAAACGACATCGGGTACGAGTGACCCATGTAGTCTAACTACTGTCGCCCACATACACCCGCCCAAATCCATAGGTTTAGCCTCAGGATATCCCTACTCACAGGATCACTTTCACTCTCCTCATTTTCCTGACCAACCCAAGGGTTGAGGGTAATTTCATAACATGCCACAATCAGGGTTATCGTTGAATACAAGTAAAAGCATACATTCATATCTTCCAACATGAAATCTTAAATTTCTCTACCAAGCAAAGCAAATCATGATGTGAACTAAGGGTGCAAGTGTGTTGTGTAGGTTAGTGAGGAAGCTAAGCACTTCCTACACTTCATAGAACCAATAACACAAAAATTAAGGAACTATACATGTTATAAAGCAATACCTTATGAGAAAATCAAACAAGACATGAACATATAATCAACCATTGCAGTAAATCATGTGAGAGGCAAGAACAACATCATGTGAGAACTAAATAAAACATACCATTCCGTGCAATTCCAAACAAAACATACAATTCCTAAGTTTTCTCTAAATTTTCAAACACATCATTCAAGCAATCAAAATCATTAGGCTCATAATATAGTTGGTGCTAGGCCACCTAAGGATAATAGTTCGTATCTATGGATCGTTGAAGACTTGGAAACAACCTAGGAGTGTGGATAATGGGAGTCGATCGGTCGGAATCCCTAGAGCAAGTACGTGCATGTTAGAACTCCATGCCAATCTTTTCTCAACTCAAGGGTTTCAAGAAAAAAGGGTGAGAGGTTTACCTATATGATCAACGGAGTGATCCTTGCAATTGTGGTGGAGGGTTTCCTTTAGAAAAGGGATAAGAAGTTGCAAGATTTGGTTTCCTTGGGCCCCACCCCGATTTATGGTCCACCCTTACTCTCCTTCACTCTCCCCTCCCCTCTTCTTCCTTCCTTCTTTCTCCATTTTCTCCCTTCCCTCTTTCCTTTTTCTAGAGCAAATTCGTATGGGGAGAGGGGTGCCCCAAAGAAGCCCCTTTTATAATGCTAGATTTGGTGCAAATGGCCCTAAGTGTTGAGTTTTTTCTATCTAACCCTACGGGAAGATTTTTTTAGCCTATAAGGCCCACTATGGGGTGTACAAGTCGATATACACTGTAGGATAGTTAGCCCTAATAATGATCTATGTATGGATATGATCGGCCCGCCATTTGGATGTGTCAATAAACGGATATGATTGGAAGTCTGTTTAACGGTCACCGATGGTAGATCGGGGCCGCGACTATTCGAATATGAGCAGAGAAATATCCTTACTTCACGTGTGAAGTTTGGCCGTAAACCGACGGTTCGAAATCCTCAACTTTGTATAAGAGTGGACGACCCAATTCACTTAAGTTCCAGCTGTTTTCTTTAAGGTATTTGCATTTCTCATGCACTCGTCCTTCGGCTCAAGTTGAGCGATTCTGGGCATTACCCAGGTCCAACTCCCGCGATGGACGTCGAGCCCAGTAAGACGGACATTACTTTATAATTTTGGGACTGGTGGCCCACCAACGAGTGGTATAGAGCTTGTTTGGAAAATTGGGGCATTTTTGGAATGAATTTGGTACTGAGATTTCTCGCGGCCAATAATTAGGGTTTGGATTAACTATGCTCATAGTGTGGCCTATTTATAACTAGTGAAAGTGGAGATTTGATCATGATCACTCTAAACCATCGGTTTTAGGCAAAAAGAGTAACGGGATTGATTTGGTCGATTAGTTAAGATCCGGGCCTTATCTAACTCGGCTTCGGTTAGATCTTTAATTTAGTTATGATTGTCTTGATTAGTTTGTGATGGGTCGGTTAGATTTTTGGGTCCAATGTGAGTGAATCATGGGGCTAAACTTGATGTTCAAATGATCGGGCAGATTTGTTGGCTTCTTACAGTTGATTAAAAGGACTTGTGCGGTTCTTTACTGGTTCCACCCGTGTTTAAACTAACATTAAGTGCTAATGGTCAGTAAGTAACATTATAAGTTAATTACAAAAAAAAATAAAAATTTAAGGATTATTTTGGAAATCTAAAACAGTGAAAATCCAAGATGTTACAATAATAGTAACCGGAGCGTATCAAATGGTGCTGTGTCTAAAGGTGGGCATCAAGTCGAGTCGGACCGGATTGGGTACAACTCGCTCGATCCGATTTTTTCAAGAACTTAACTTGAACTCGATCCGATCCGGGACCGAGTCCAGCAGAGTTGACTCAATCCGATCTAAATCCTTACTCGCCTGACCCGAATCGAGTCCGAATCGGTTAGGGAAACCGAACCGAGTCGGATCAAGTTGAGTCTGTCTGGTCGATTCAGACTGAGCCGAATCAAGTTAAGCCGGATACACTCGTGCTAGGGAAATCAAGAGAGAAAGGAGGCGAGAAAGAATGAGAGGAGGTAAATAGGGAGAGAAAGAGGGAGAGAAAGGAGGAGAGTTAGGGCGGGATGCTGCAGCCGAGCCAACACCTCGTGCGGTCCACCAGCGAGCCAGGATGGGCCACCTCTCAAAAATACAAAAAAAATTAAAAAAATTAAAATGGAACCTACCTTATCAATGGAGGAGGACGAAAAGTGAAGATGGGTGTCGGGCTGCTAAGTGGCTAGATCGAGATGAGTGGGTGTGGTGCCGCTCGTTCGGGTAAAGAAAGAGAAGGGATTATGGCTTCGTTTGGGTGAGCGTAGTAAAAAAGTAAAAATATCTTATATAGGTACCCGACCGGATTAGATAGGATCGAATCACGGTTCGGATTGGTCTGGATTGACCACTGATCCGAACTCAACTCGATGTATGACCGGATCTGAGTGAGCCTACTCGATCTGACCCAATCCTGGCCTTTGGTTCGGATCGGATCCGTCAGATCGGGTTGGATTCGTCGGATCGGGTTGGATTCTATCCAGCTCTAGTTGTGTCATTGTTTGAGTGGCCAATGAAAAAGTCATTGTGTGAAACAGTTACAGAACAAATGGTAAAGAGGGGAACAAAAGAAGTCAAGTGGTACTGAACAGTTATAGTAACCGATGTGGGAAGCATCCACAAGACATTAGTGCTGAATGGTTATAGTAATTATCATAATGTGAGAATGAACTAGATTGGTAAATCAAAGCTATAAATAAAATAGAAATGTAAGAGTAAAATTTTGTCTCATACCAACCCAAACAAACTAATTTTATCTTTCAATTATCAATCAATTTACATTACATAATGTAATCACTTACTTTACATGTCAACTATAAATTACATTTCTTAGTGTAATCTTTTATTTTTAGTTTCCTGTTTACATTCCGTAGTATAATTTGTACCTAGCGTTAATCAACTAGCAGTTGATAAATTTAGTTGTAATTTGATTCTAAGCTCACATGCTAGATTCAATTCTTCACTCAAAAAGGTTTTTTGTAACCGTTTTCTGTGACTGACGATAAGAATTCATTTATTATTTTACTTTATTTGTATTGAAAAATCCTTTCATAACAAAGGCAAATGTACAAACCATTGTTAGAGGATGAACTCTACCATATGAATATCAGACGAGTGGTTGAATAAGTGATCAATCTCACTAAATCTCAATTATACACCACGTATCTACCCATCTATCTATCTAGACGCCTATTGTCATAATTGTTCAGTGTGAATTGAAGTCGCAATTTCACCTCTACCACGCAAGCACGAGTACAATCCAAAACATCATCAACGCTAGTAAGTTTCACACGCTGCCGAAAACGGTTGGGTAGGATTTCAACTTGGGATGTGTTAAGTCGTCCATCCTACAAATATCAATGGTTTATGTGTCATCATCCTGCTTCTAGAAACCACACGAAGATTTGCATTGATCAACTTCTAACGCGGTTTGCAACGTTTGTCACCATCACAAGCGCCGGTCCATCTTATCATCACGGCACGTTGTAATTGAACCACGTGTCAAGGCCGCATTGAAGCCGACTATGAAACAGATGAAAAACCGGACCACACGCGGAGAAGTTACATCATCTCAAGGATTCAACTGTAACCAGCTTTCCATATCCATGGTGACTCGACTAGGTGGGCCCCACCATGATGTATATGTCTCATCCATGCCCTACATCAGTTTTTCCAGATCATTTTAGGGCATAACCCCAAAATTGAGGCAGATACAAAGCTCAAGTGGACCACACCACATGAAAAAATAGGAATAATGATGCGGACCGTTGAACACACCGTGATGTTTGTTTTCCATCCACCCTGTTCATAAGATCACACATACCCGGATGAAGGGAAAAAACAAATATCAGCTTGATCCAAAACTTCCGTGAATCCTGAGAAGTTTTCCACGGTGGGTGTTCATTTCCCACTTTCTCCTGTGGTGTCGTCCACTCGAATTTTGGGTCTGTCTTATTTTTGGAGTCATGCCCTAAAATTATCTTAAAAAACCGATGGACGGCGTGGATTAACACATACATCACGGTGGATCATGACTCATCAGGGATTTCTCCGGTCAATTCTTATCCCTTATTAGCTGAATAGAGAAATGATCAGACAGCGGATGTATGGTAATTTATGATACAACTTTTTTTTTTTTAATTTTCTTTCAAATGCTTCACATGCGTAGAATATCCAGTCCGTACAAAAATGGGTCATATCATGATGATCATGTGGTAGGAAAATAAGGTCGATCGGTGTGGGCCACACCAGTAGATTTTGTCATATGATCGCATGTCCATCGATAATGGCTTTGTGCCCCACTCAATGCTGATCTGCCTGATTTTCATGTTATGTGACCTTCATGATGTGGCCCACCTTATGTACGGTTGTGATATATGCTTATGTTATACGTTGGCTGGAAAAAAATGCCTGCATCATAACTTACGGTATAGATGTATGTAGCCCCATCCGGTCGAATAAACCTGCAAGCGCACGTGCCAATGTCACGCACGTGTGGAGGCATACAAAATAGCCTCCTCACACTTGAGTGGGCCATAATATACGAAACAAACGGATGGGCAGATAATGTGGTCCACCCGAGGGTTGAAAATGCTAAATTCTGAGGCCAAAACTTCAATATTGGGGCACCTAGATTAACGGCTCAGATCTAGCACGCTTAGGAATCCTCTAAAATACATGTTAGAACTTCTAGTTGCATTTGGACGGTTGTACAGTTCGATTGATCAATCCAAACCATCCGTACCGTCCAGAAGGCATTTCTTGGGCTACCAGGTAAAATTACCACCAATCAGAGAATTGTAGCCATCTGATCGAATGGCAACAGGACATGGACGGTCAAGTAATTTACTGAAGAATACATCCAATCATCTACTTATGCTACCATTTGTTAGGGAACATCAGATAATCCTGACCATCTCATCCATGACTTGGAAAACAGACGGCTACGAAAAGAAGGGAAGCTAATTAAGTAGGGGAATGATCACATACCTTCATACGTTCTAGCTTTGATGGGCCCCACCGTTATGTATGATTCCATCCAACCCGTCCACTAGATGAGTCCCTCAATGTTAGGTATAGATCCTAGATTTTTACATGATCTATAACTCGGGTGGTCCACACCACAGGGAAGAATGGGGAACATTGGGTAGATGAACACTCATCATAGAAACTTCCAGATGGAATGTAGGTTCCATTGTATATGTCATCCAACCCATTCGTCAAATGGACCCCACCAAGATGAAAAGATACACACAAAAATCAAGCTATTCCAAAATTTAGGTGGGCCATAAAAAGTGAATATATTGGTTTCAGGCATGATTGTACATTTGTTCCTTGTGGTGTATCCTACCTGAATATTTGATAGTCACGATTCTTGGTATGTACGGTTCCAATGAGTTGTTACACCAGATGCACGGTTTTGATTCAAAATAAAAATCATGGGTGGCCACACAACTCAAATGTATGGTACCTATGGCAATTACATAGTTTGAATCGCATGTGGTCATTCTCCGATTAACGGATTGTATCATCTAATCACTGTAATTTTTATCTTGTAGCCCATGAAATGTGTGCCGGACCGAATGGACGGTTCTGATCAACCGATTACAGTAGTCACCAAAACGTACAGAGCCCTGAATCATTTCTCAAACTTCCCTCTCGGAAATTCCACGTTGTAGGTGAGATTGTCGGTATCTAATCATACATTAAGAAATGTGAATAACTCTACAACACAAACTCATACACCGTTTCCTATGTGGGGCCCACCATGTTATGTGCTCCATCCAATCCACTCATTAAGTGAAACCCACCATGAAGATTGGAGGCCCCAAAAATTAGGTCCGTCTATTAATTAGGTGGACCACACCTTAGAAAATAATGTACAATCACACAAAAGCCTTGAAATTCGTGAATGGCCCAAATGGCAGTTAGATCAGATTGATTTTTGGGGTGGGGCCAAAAGGGTGGGCCCCACACGCATTTCTTGTTCTTGTGATGGGATCAGATCAAAATAATTGAGTAGGCTTTAAGCAATAAAGAGGACTTTTTCTTGCTTTTTGATTGTTCTCAAACACATGCAAAGAGACAAAAGCTTGCCGTCCTATAGTGAGCTTTCACCACCATTTTGAGATTTACCCATCCTCATCACATATGGCACCACTTGCGGCAATCTAGGCCGTCTAGATTTTGGGGGCCATGATGTGAGTGGAGGATTATCATAAATCACATTGATCAAGAAATCCTAACCGTTCATCAGATGGGTATCAAGTTATCAGTTAAAAGTAAAACCATGGTCTTAAGACTTAGATGAGTTTGATGCGACTCACCTGAGTCAACATGGACTCGATTGGACGTGATCTGGTCCGTTACCACGAGTCACCCCGACTCGAGTGAGTCTTGACTCAGCTTGCTATGTCTTTTAACCATGAGTGAAATATTGAGTGGTCCAAATTTCAACGGTACGATCAGTGTAGTTTTTTAGTTGTACGCCATCCACAGGTGGGCCAGTAATTTGGACGGTTTGGATTTCTGTACAACTATGCCGCATGTAACTTCGTAATTTGCGTCGAAACCATTTTTAAAATGGTGGTAAACTACCATAGAAATAAAGCGCAGTAAAATATGGACGCGGATTTCCTCCCAAAGCCTTTGCAGGAAGTTCCTGCACAAGGATGCTAGATGGTACCCACCATGATATTTTGAGAAATCCACACCGTCCATCCGTTTTTAGAGATCATTTTAGATCATTAAACCAAAAATTAGATGGATCCAAAACTCAAGTAGGCCATACGAGAAGGAAAACCGTGGAAAGAGTTTCTTATCGTTGAAACCTTCCTGGCATCTACCTTGATGTTTATATACCATCCAACCGTTTATAATGTCATTACCACTGGGATGAACTGAAAATACCAAAAACATAGCCTGATATGAAACTTCGTGGCCATACGAATGTTTCAAACGGTGGTCACTTAATTCCCACTGTTTCCTCCCGTGTGGTCCACATGAGTATTACATCCGTCTAATTTTTGGTTTTACATATTAAAATGAACTCTCAAAACGGATTCACGGTGTGGATTTCTCATAAAAATTATTGTGGGCCCCACCAATGCATTCAAGCGCAGGAGTTTTCTGGTAAAGCTCCGACCGCGTCCGTAAAATATTCAACAACTCTCTATCCTTTTGAAGACTCCAACGACAACAAACGTCCCTTGAAAAAACCGACCAGACTCACGAGTTTGCCCGAATGCATCCGAATGCATCCGTTGTTTTTGGGGATTTTTCAATGATCTAAGCCATTTATTTAATAGGTCCACCGTTAGATGAGGTATATACGCATAAACTTTCGTGTATTTTGTGTTTTGAACCTTTAATTATACAAAGAAAAAGGACCAGATTCTCAAAGCTTGAAATAATCGAATTAAGAGTCTTTTATTTATTGATTTTCGATCTAAAAAGTGAGATTCATCACATAAACGGTTTAGATCATTAAAATCTGATCCACATTCAAATCCCAAAAGTTCCGTTGTATCATATTGCTATACATCGGGATGTATTCTAAAAAAAAAAAAAAAATCTCTTTTCAGGGAGAAAAGGAGAGAGAAGTGAGAAACCTACTCGCGCGAGTATCATAGCGAAACCTACCACACCTGCCACACGTGCGCAAGATCTGATCCATTAATCAGATAAGAACCACTGTCCATGTTCCCTTTTCAAAAACTTAGTCTGGTCCGATTATCATGTAGGCTACATGTTTATGTAAAAAATGGACAGTTAAAATACACGATCAACGTTCCAAATTCGACACACGCATGTGACCCACTTGGAAGAGTTCATGTAACATCTACACGATGAGATGAACGACACCGATCTTCTACACGTGTACATGGAATATATATCCTACTCCTGCGAGTAGCCTTACCTTGGTTAGTGAGTCTTGGTCAGTTCTTCTTTATGGATAAAATAGCTATATTACATGGTCTACATGGTCACGAGGAAGATTGTTGTTTGAAATCCTATTTCAAAAATCAATCTCCAGCACTTTCCTTTGATGGGTCATCTTGTTTTTCGCCGATGATCACGCGGACATGATTATTTATTGGCCCACCAACAATCTACAGCTGAGATCAAGCTAACATGGAAGTTCAACAAGAGAAGATTTATGTGGCTATTGGGAAGGATGTGCAAGAAGGGCTGAATACATTGGAATGGACTCTCAAAAACTGGGCTTCTCAATCTCTATCTATAGTCATTCTCCATATTAGCAGCAGTTCTAAGGATTTTGTTCACACCCCATGTAAGTTAGCACACTACATACAACCTTATTTTCTTTTCTTTTAAAAAAAATCATACCCATTTATTATTTTTATTATTGGAATTTATATGGGTGTTTTTGTTTTTAAAATTTCAGTTGGGAAGCTTCCTTCAAGTTCTGTTAGTGATGAGAAATTGGAGGTTTTTAGGAATCATGAAATGTCCCCATACAAGGCTTTTTGTGGGAAGGTTTGGCTCACATAGTATCTCATTTTGTAATTGGAAATAATCTTATAGGCCATGTTTGGATGCAGAAATGAATTGAATTGGGATTGTTCATTTTGTTGATGTGGGCCCATGGGGCCCACTTGTGGGCAACCATGGGTGGGTGAGTCTTACACAGCTAGGAACATTTTGTTATGCATTCCTGGCCTTTTCAAACTTTATTATCTAGAATTCTAAATTCAAATGAGAGAGAATTATGATGAGGTAGAGAGATGGATAGGATAGGAATAAGCTTTATCTTTTCCGAACTCCTCTTAATTCTCAAGGCATCCTTTTAATAAATGCATTCCATTAAGAGATTTTTTTTTTTTTTTTCAGAGAAAATTGAGAGAGAAATAACATCAATTGTCAATTAGGCTTCTTGTAGATGATCTAAATAATTAATCATGATTGACAATCATCTTTCATCTACATCATTAATCATGTTTGGCAATCATCCTAAGTGTAGGATTAGAGGGTGATTAGTTCATTTCTACTCCTATAGTAGTTAGGTGGATTGTTGGACATAAGTTGTCTACCTTCGGCCTTGTAGGCGAAGGTCCCTAAGATCGCATAGATACCGTTAGATCTTTGAGCCCATCCACTTAGACCTTTTAAAAATTTTAGTCAATAGGAAATGACAAATATAAATCATGTTTCTTCAAATCGCAATTACATCTCTTTCAAGTCTTGAAAGTGTCGCGATCACAATTTAAAGCACAGACAGTCAATGTGAATGCTGAGGAAGGAAATTGCAATTTGTGATTTCCGCTTTGTTAGACTAATAATGGCAATTCAATTCCATAATGCATCCAAATGCAACCAAAGAGAAAGAAGAGCTGAATTTTGAAATTGTGCTTATCACCTTAAGGCTACTACTTGAGGTATCAATTTCATTTTATAATGAATCAAGTTTTACTATTGATGTTATTTTTATTGAATATGTAGGTGAAAATGGAAGTTCTTAGAATCGAGAAATCGGAGGAACCCATGCATAATGTCATCGTTGGATTCATATCGAGACTTCATGTGACGAAATTGGTCATGAGCATTACATGCATGAAATCCTCATCAAGGTCTCTCTCTCTCTCTCTCTCTCTCTCTCTCTCTCTCTCTCTCTCTCTCTACACATTGATCTCTTTGGGCCTGTTTGTGTGTCACTTAAAAATGAGTTCATCTTACTTGACAACAATTTCCTGATATTTGGTGACACCAAACGCAACCTTATATAAATTGTTGGTTATGAAGATTGTTTTTAATCTCTAATAATAATTATTGTTAACTAAAATGAGATGAACTCATTTTTAAGTTGCATTTTAAAAGGGCCTAATGTGTTTATCTTAGTTTCCTTAATATTAATTTCAATCTTCCAACTCCAATCTCTAATTTTTGAAGGCTAGATTATGAAAGAGCAATGCTAGTTATCTATAATTTCTTCTTCTTTTTCTTTCAATTTTCTTTTCTTTCTTTTCTTGATCAGGAATGATCCAATGTAGATCATATGCACTACTTCATGTCTATGAGATCAACCAGTGGGCTCACCCCAGACTTCCCTTAACAGGTGGTGGGCCCCAGAATCTGATCAAGGTATGACAATTGTCATTCGATATACACATCGACGATCTAGCGTATGCACTCTACATTGGATTAGATCACAGTCAAGAAAACCATAGATACACCATGTATATATATATGTACAGCTATATATACATTTGTATATAGATTAGATAGATTATCTTTAGCTGTACATACACATCCTATGCATAATGCTTTTATATATAATTTAAGTATCTCAATAGAATACAAACACAATATTCTCACACAACGTAGTTTCCGAAGTTATCAATGGAAACATTTCATTTTCTCCATGGTGTTGTGTAATGAAAAATTATCCATTAAATCAGACTAGTTATTTTAAAAGATAATGGTACTCAATTTCTAAATTACACCCATTAAATGAAATGGAATAGTAGCAGCCTTTATAAGACCATTTTTCAAAAATAACGGCAAAAACAATGGTTGTTATTTTCTAAAGAAGACCCATTATATAATGGAATAGCAGGCTTTATAAGACAGTTTTTCAAATATAACGGCATTACATTATGGTGCATAACAATGTTTACTAGTGAGAAGACAACTGTTTTTTTTTTTTCAATCTTTAATCTCGTAATCACCTAACCTTAGTGACTTCCCTACAAATGATATCTTCTTGTAACCATAGTTTAAATATATTATATTTAATATTTAAAATATATAAATATGGTTGAGTCTTGCTCAATCTAGTTGATTTTTTATTTTTTTATTTTTGGAGTGATGATGAAATTTGTTCAAGTTGGGTTTAGTCAATGCAGGTGATTCGACTCATTTTTTTAAAAATATCTATACCATTGTTTCAAGTTCTTATTTTCTAATGGGGTTTTTTTCTTTAATTTTCTCTTTGTAGGAAAGTGAAAAGTGGAATTAGTGGAACATTTTATGTACATAAGCACAAACCCAATTACTGTGAATTATTCATAACTTGCGGAGGTAAATTGGTTCATCTTAGAGAAGAAAACGAAGAAGGGTACTTGGAAGACGAAGAGGGAGTAGTGATCGCCGACATGAGAAAGAAAACGAAGGAGAAGAGTAGCTCTAGAGGTTGGCTAGAGAAGATGTTACCAGATAATGTAGCTAGTTATGTGGTTAGAAAATCACCTGGCCAAACATCATCCACTCAGACCGGCGATCTAGATGAAAAGTGGGAGGATTTTTCTGAAGAAATAGAAATTTATCTCCGATCGCTGACGTTGAATTCGAATGCTGGAGAAGAAGATGGCACCCCACGACTCAGTCCAGAGGAGAAGGTTGAATCAGAAAACATAAACCCAAACATGGTAAGCATTTATAGAGCATGATTCAGTATAACTCTTTGGGTGTGAATTTCTACTTGGCTCGAAAGCTGGTCGAGTCGAGTCGAGTCGACTCAAAAACTCGGATGAGTTGCTCAAGACTCATGAGTTGTCTTGACTTTTTTCCTCAATAATATTTAATATTTAGGAAGTAAAATAATATTTAAGTAATTTTGAGTTGTTCTAAATCAATTCAATTTTTATCAAGTTTCGCTATGCCGAGTCATGACCCGACTATGTGTCGTGACTCAACATGAGAAGAAACTCACTTGATCATCATTAATAATCAATTTAAGTCAATGAAAAATATTGAAAAGATAATACTCATCTAATGTTATCATTCATTGAAAAAAAAAAATCATATTCTTAATATTATTTTAAATAGTAAGTAGATTTTTTATATTTATTAGACAACGGTCATCTTATTTTTTTATATTGTATAAGTAAAATTTTCAATTTAATTATTTTTTAATAGAAACAATCTTTATATCTACTCGAATTCCATGCATCTAAACATGTCCTAACATTCTTGTATTTCATGACTATCATTTTAGAGTACTCCCAGAAAGACTGGAGATCTAAGAGCCAAGTTAGAGAAAGCTAACAAGATGGTTGAAGAAAAAAGAAATGAAATTAAGTTGGACATTGAGAGAAGAATAAGAGCTGAACGGGTCATTTCTTTGTGCGATCGACGGGTAAGATTTCTTTATCCATGAGATTAACACTCTTTTTTTCTTTTAATTTAATTTTTTTGGATCCACCCTCATATGGAATCCACCATTGGCATCAGGTGAGAGTATCACTTTGGATGGCCCACAAAACTTCATCTACTAGGGCTACCAATAGAAGTACGAGCCATAGGTATCTGATGGACGGTCCTGATTTTAATGAATTTGAGTCCAATTTTCCAACCTATTTAAAAATCACGAGTCTATGTCTATAACTGATTAAATAAGGTTTCTGTCAGGTCCACTATCTTGGTCCGTTCAGATCCATTTTAAAATTTTATATTATAATACACATAGGAAAAGGTATTTATGAAGTCAATCTCATGGTCCATGAATTCGAGCTCTGTGGGACCCACTATGACCTATGTCTAAAATCCACTCCATCAATCAGATGCAAATTTTAATAATGAGATATGGGATTAAAAATTAGGCCAATCAATTATTCAAGTGGACTACACTATTGAAAAAAAAAATATACAGCTGAGAGTAGATACTCACTCATTGAAACCTTCATGTTCGTTTATAATAGTCATTGAAATGTAGTTTAGACATCTAGGCCATCCATTGTGTGTGTCCCACTTAGATGAAAAGTCAAATTAGGTTTCAGCCGCATCAAAAACTTAGGTGGGCCCCACCAAGAGGTTTTGAAGTGTTAGGCACAATTTCACATGGTATGGCCCACTTGAGTTCCAGGTAGGGCTGATTTTTGGAATATCCCATATCATAGATGGGACCCACCAGATGCATGGTGTGGATTTCTGACATAGATAACAGTGGGGCCTACAAAGCTCAAACTCATATTACCATTTCTCATGCGTCTGTCTGTATGTGTATATATATATGTGTGTGTGTGTATGTATCATTTACATAGCATGAATGTATCAATGCCGCACACGTGTGTCAAATCTAATGCGTCCATCAGGTGGGCCTGACCATGTAAATGCCCTTATATGACCCTGATCTGAATCCGAACTGACCTACTGTCCACCAGGCAAACTACTGGGCCCTACTTTAAAAAGCCCAGTAACCATTGTATGGGCCGTAGATAGTGGGCCCACCTAAGAAGAGCTGCAACCACCAGTGGTAGGCCCATCTACAACGGAAATCCAACGGTCTACAATTTCATGTAGCCCCATTAAAAGACCAAAATACCCTCAACCTCCACAATGACCATATTACCCTTGCTTCTCACATGTAGGCTGAAAAGCTGGAGGCCCATCTAAATGAAGAGATAGCCCACCAAAGCAATTTAAAGAAGGAATTAGACAGACTAAGAGAACAGCTAGAAGAAGCTTCTAATGACATCTTAGAGACCGAAAACCGGCGAAAATCAGCATTAGAACTTCAACGCGATCTTACGAACATCCTCCATCTGCATTCGTCGGAGAAGATGAGCATCGAAGTTCGATTGGAGAAGGCGTTGATCGCAAGAGCTGAGACGATCCGAGAGCTCGATGAGATGCGCCGCCAAAGAGACGTCCTCCGCCGGCGAATCCATTTCTGTAGACAGCGGGCCCCGACGAGTGTATCGAACAGTTTGAATTACAGCTACACTGAATTTACAGTGGATGAACTACGAGCGGCGACTGATAATTTCTCCGACAGTGTGCGAGTGGCGGACGGAGTCTACAAAGGGAAGCTCAACCATGTGACGGTGGCAATTAGATTGGAGAATTCATTAAGCTTGCAATCACAGGAGGAATTCCAAGCTAAGGTAATTATAAAAACCATGGAACATGATAGAGAGATCTGGTCCATCGATCGAAATGATACTTCGGGCCCAAAGTCAATCTAGTCTACTCATTAAGTTGTCCACTAAAAAATAAAACTTGTCCAAAGTATTTTTCAATGGCATTTTTGTTTTGTGGGCTGTGGCCCACCTGATGATTGAAGAGGTATGATTTTTGGGCCTAGGCGTCTATTCAACAGGGCCCACATGGGTTATCTCATAGTTGTGGGCCATGGCCCAAGGAAGAATGATATTGGGTTGTATGAATGGGCCTGATCCACTACAAAGCTTTGTAGATGCAATGTGTGGGGCCCACAACAATGTGGGCCTGACATCCAATCTGTTGAAACCTTCCTACGGCCTACGGTGACGTTTGCTTGTCATCCAACCGGTTCATAAGATCACAGAGAAATGGATGAAGGAAAATAAATAAATAAACTTATGTGGCTCCCCAAGAAGTTTTCAACGGTATAAGTTCAATTCACACTGTTTCCTGTGGTGTGGTCCACCTGAGCTTTGGATATGCTTCATTTTGGGGTTTGACACCTAAAATTATCTGCTAAGATGGATGGACGGAGTAGATAAAATAGATAAATCTCTATGGGCCCCACAGAGCTTACTCAGTACGCAATCCCCTGTCCTAGTATCGACGCTGCCCTCCCGGGCGCAACTTTAAGTACGACCCGGATCCTGCTATGTGGGTAGGACCCTGACCGTGGGGCCCATTTGTATATCTATTCCGTCCATCCGTTTTTCCAATTCATTTTATGGCATGAGCCAAAAAATGAAGTATATCCAAATCTCAGGTGGACCACACCACAGGAAACAGTGGAGAATGACTATTAGAAACCTTCTGTGGGCCACAAAAGTTTTGGATCAAAATTATATTTGTGCTTTCCCTTTATCCAGGTCTGTGTGACCTTATTAACAGGTTGGATGAAAAATAAAAACGTTACAAGTGGACCTTAGGAAGTTTTTAATGGTAGGCATTCAATGACCACTGTTTCCTGTGGTGTGGTCCACATGAGATTTGTATCTGTTTCGTTTTTGTCTTATGCCACAAAATAATCGGAAAAAAATGGATGAACGGCGTAGATATGCAATACATACATCGATGTGGGCCACACAGTCAGGTCCACATGAGGTTTTCTTTGTCACCATCCATTTTCTGTATATCAGTGTGGCCAGCCCAATTAGTAGATTGGCCTGATTTAACGGCCAGGGCTCGTTTGCAGTCTGTCCACACAAATGATTGGTTCTGATCTTTCACACGTGTACCGTATCGGCATGTTTACCGCGATTCACGCAATGGCCAGATTCGCGGTGGGATGCCACGTTTTAACTCCAAGCAATCTCAACCGTTCGTTGCAGATGAGGCTCCTCTGCCAGATCCGTCACCCCAACCTCATCACCCTCGTTGGCGCATGCACAACCGTCCATCCCATGTCCACCGTCTTCGAATACATGCACAACCGCAGCCTCCGTGATCTCCTCTTCTGCCCCACCAGATCTAAGGCTCCACTCCTACCGTGGCCCACCCGCATCAGGATCGCATCCGAGATCTGCTCCGCTCTCGCGTTCCTCCACGGGACCCGCCCCACCTCGACCCCACACGCCAACCTGAAGCTCTCCAACGTGCTCCTCGACCGCGCCCTCGCCGCGAAGATCGCGGACCTCCGCGTCGATCCCGACCGTCGATCGGGCGAAGATCTCGACCGGATGATCGGATCGGACGTCCGAGATCTGGGGATCTTGATGCTGCAGATGCTGACGGGGAAGGAAGAGGTGGCGGTGGATGAGGTGTTGAGAGCGATCGACGGTGGTGGGGATTTGACGGTGGATGAAAGGGCAGGGGTGTGGCCGTTGGAGGTGGCGTTGGGGTTTGGGAGGTTAGGTGTGCGATGTGCGCACGTTAGCGGCGGGGAGTGGGGTATGGAGATGGTGGTGAGAGAGATTGAGGAGGTGAGACGGAAGGCTGAGATATGGACGAGAGCGGATGCAGATGCTGACGTGGCGGAGGTGGAGAACTGCTATGATGCGCCGGGGGTGTTTCTCTGTCCAATTCTACAGGTGAGTCAACTCCTTCTACACTCGCTTCCCTTTCAACCGTCCATTTGAAGGCCACCAATCAGATGTTTAAGGACATCCGTTTCTGGGAAATTCTTAATCATGGGCCATCCATTCTACGGCCCATTAAATGGACGGTCCGAATCAACTATCTACACTTCCACTTGGAGATCGAAAGGTGCGTTCCATCATTTTACGATAAGAACGGCTCTATCGTATTATTTCTATCCAAAAGTCGGTCTGGACCGTTCATCAGGCAGCGCACGTGTTAAACTTTGAATATAGGCCGTTTATCATTTTTTTCCCCTTCATCTAACTGTCCATTTTTCTGAAACAGGAAGTAATGAAACAGCCCTACGTGGCAGCTGATGGATTCTCGTACGAACTAAATGCCATCGAGGAATGGCTGGGAAGTGGCCACGACACCTCTCCCATGACCAACTTGAAGCTACAGAACAAGCTCCTCACCCCCAATCACACCCTCCGATCTCTCATCCAGGACTGGCACAACAACAGATCACGACCGTAGATATTATAGGTATACTTGTAATGATCATCAGGACCACGTCCCCACCGGAAAAAAAGCCACATCTGCCATACATAGCTTGAGTCTGATAATAATAAATCTGGAAAACTTTTAAATGATCTGAACCGTTCATTCATTCATATTACTCGGAAGAAGGTATGGTGCAAAAAATCATGTCAATCACGTAATCCTAAGCTTCTGATCAACAGCATGAAAATGGACAGTCGAGATTGACTGGAGAAACAAAATAGGCCCAATCATCATCTTGAAATATCTCGTAAATAGATCCAACTTTATATTTCATGTGATTCTTAAGTAATGCTTTGATTTGATGATTCCAACCGTGTGATTTATGGGTCATAAATAATGGTCGGTTGTAATAAATTGGTCCCATTCAGAGGGTTTAGATCATCTGATCGGTGTAATTCTTACACCATATGGCTTATCCTAGTTTCATGAACGAATGAATGGTTCAGATCAACTATAATCACAGTCCCAAAATCAGATTAGTCGAACGATCGTAACCACTGATTCATAGAGGGTTAAAGTAGGACCGTTGGATATTTTCATTTTTAACGATCCAATAAATGACCACCAGTCGGTGGATCAGCTAATCTAAAGTGGGATGAACGGATTGGAATGTTTAATTTGGATTATCTGAATGCCACGTATGCAATTTCTTAACCATCCACCACGCTCTACCGAAGTTGCTTCTCAACCGTTAAAATTCATGGGATTTTCTTTTGAGAAATTATATGGTAGATCGCATGCAACTTTCCATACAGATTTTCAGATCTAGCAATCCAGACCATTGGTTTGCTTTCGCCCATGTTGGTAAGCTATATTATGTGGAAAAATTACAATGATGGTCCACATGCATCTGTCTTAATGTTGGTTGATAGAATCTTCCAATCTCAGAGATCATTGGTGCATGATCCACGTACGAACAGCCTAGATTATCAAACCATGGGTCCTGCTTGTCAGAATTGAAAACCGTAGATAGTGGAGCATTGTGAAAAGATGCTCGACCCACACGTGTAAAAATGAGGCACATGTGTGTGAGATCAGCACCGTTAGTTTTTTTTTTTTTTCTTTCACACGCGCACACACACCTCCACACACTCACGCCGTAGTGGACTTTCACCACCGATGGATACTCGAACTCCTGACCGGGTGTTTAAACCACTGAGAGTCTACCACCCGAGCAAGAACAAGGATCTGATCAGCACTGTTAGATGAAAAAAACAAAAAAACACACTCTCATCCAAATCTGTGTTGATTTTAAATCAATTTCCATCCACTGTGGGTCCCACTAAAAGGACCATTTAATAACAAGACAACCCTACCCTGTGAAATGTAGCAGTATGGCTCTACCATATTCGGCTTCTTTTGGCTTTACATATCATAATTTCATTCAACTACCCATAAATAAAGATCCAAACATACATAGCATTAGTTGTTTTTAATATTCCTGAGGTATGTTTGGCTGCACCATGTAAAACCAAGTAATGAATTTCGACAGCCACACACATCCGTCCGCAGTAATGGAACATAGCTAAAATGCTTATGAGTCATAACGCTGTGGGAATTTCTTTTAATAACCTAAGGGGATGTTTGGCTATACATGGCTGTATTAAGCTTCGATAAAAACATTTTTACCAACTCAAAAATCATTGAAAACCTAATAGATAAAAGGACAATCATTGGCACATCTCGAGAATAATCGACGGACCTGATTGGCAGATATGAAGTCTGACAAATTAGATCCTTGCCGATCATCCAAGTCCTTTGGAAACTCTAATTAGCACCTTAAAATTGTTTCTATCGAACCTATAAAGTATAGCAAATCCAAACGAGTTACATATTAAGAATCTTTGACATCTTCTGAAAGCAACCAACGACTCAATTAACAGAATAAGAAAGTAGGCTCATGATGAGTTGATGGTAAAGTTATCATCCCTACTTTCATTTTCTGCTGCCACATTTGTCAAGAAGCTTATTTTGTTTTTTAAACAAGGGTACTAAGTGGACTGTCGGCTTGCTATAAACCGATGGCCACTTGACATATTGTAACGTCCTATATTTTCGCTATTTTGAATTTTCAAAATTTCTTGAAATTTTTCGATATGATCTCAAATGATGATATCAACGGATTTAGAAATAGATCCTACGTCTAAAATCTGTCTAGTTTAATGACCCAGATCAAACGGTCCGATACCATGTAAACTTATAGAGTTTCTTAGAATTTTAAAATAATTTCTTCTTCTCATTTTTTTTTTTAAAATTCATAGTGAATAAAAATGTACAAAAATAATAAAAATAAGCATGCACAAATATAGTAGAAAGGTGTAACGTCCCATATTTTCGATATTTTAGATTTTCAAAAGAAAACCCTTGAAAATTTTCATTATAATTAATTTATGTTATCACTTACTGACTAATAACACTCGATATTAGCTTATATACAGGTGATACCAATAAAGAGCCATACAAATCAGATTAATCAACCATAAGAAGCCAACGAATCCGATCGATTACTTAAACACCGAGTTTAGCCACATGATTTGCTCACACAGAGCCCAAATTTAGTTGATCTATCACTAACTAATCAAGACGACCACAACTAAATAAAGATCTACTAAAATCCGAGATAACTAGTGGTCGGATCTCAATTAACAAACCAAATCAATCCAGTTATTCCTTTAACATAAGAACCAATGGGTTAGAGTTTTTAAGATCGAATCGTTGTTTTGGCTAATTACAAATATGTCACACTGTGAACTTAGCTAATTAAAACTCTAATCATTGTGCATAAGAAATCTCGCAATTCATTACATAAATGCCATGATTATCCAAACAAACTCGAGACCGCCGTTAGTATGGCTGAAAGTTGGGCAGGTTCAACTCGACCGACCTGTGACCGACCCAACATTGGGTTAGGCTTGGGCAGGATGTATCGGGTTTGGTCTTGGGCTTAGGCCATATAAACGCCAACCCGATAAAACTTAGGTTGGGCTTAGGTTGAGGTCTCGGGTTACCCGACCCAACCCGAACTCAATCAATATATAAGTTTCTTATAAATTAATTATAATCGAGTGTGGATCGTCTGTGTAAAATGAATGGAAAATTCTAATGACGTCAGGTTTCATTTGTCCGCATCATTTCCGATGACTCAAGCTAATAAGACACACTGAATTTCTCTCTCCCAGATAGATTGCTTGATACACAATACGACTTTTAAAGAAGTAATTGTCCTATATTTTAGCTTATTTGTTTAGAAAAAAATGTTCTTTACGATAAATAACTACATATATAATTAATAAAATTATAGGTATAAAAAATAAAACTTATATTGAAAATGTAATAATGAAAATATTAGCATATATTTACCCGACCAACCCGGCCAACCGTACCAAACCCGCTTGAGTTGGGCTTGGGTAAAGAATTCCCAACCTAGGGTTGGGTTGGGTTGGGTTAGGGTTGAGGTATAGGAACCTTAGGTTGGGCTAGAGTTGAGCACCAACCCGCCCGACTTTCAGCCCTACTTGTTAATGGCCCACTGAACCTGAGACTATAAAAGGACATTTGTCTTAGTAGGCTTGACGTCTATTGCAGGTGTAACATCCCGGATTTTTACTGTTTTGGATTTTCAAAAATCCTTAAATTTTTTTTAAATGTAATTAACTTATATTATCACTTACTGACCATTGGCACTCAATGTTAGCTTATACACGAGTGGTCCTGTCTGGTCACGATCAGACCATGTGCGTGCCGTCAAGCCAGGTAGCCCGATTACACTTAGTGACAGCCCGTGTGGGCCGCCCAGCTACCGAGGAAGGTCGAAAAAATCTAAAAATTTAGGAAATCATAGATCTCACTGGGCTTGTGGTTCATCACGGACTACGGACCCAGTGGACACCCAAAAGTACCATCTGGTGCTTGTCCAATACGCCCCACCAATGCCAGAGTGGAATTTGGCACTTACAAATAAAACCAGGATACCAGGCGTTCCAGCCGTCAAATTTCTTCCAAATTTATGGTTAAGGTTTGATGTATTTTTCTACGCCTGTCCACCAAATCTGGGGCTCAATCGTGGTACGGCGACCGTTGATCGCAAATCGGGCCCGTACGGCCAAACCCCATATCTGATCACCTCCAATTTTTGCATGGCCCTTCATCAGGCCGTAGAACATCCGTCCTATAAGTTTCATAGCCAGAGGGCCCCCAAAAATGCCCCATCAATCAGAAATAGCCCCGCCGGGTCATTTAAAGAAAGAAACCCTATGCTCGAAACCTCACCTCCGTTAATCCGTTTGATCTTAAACTTTGTATGGCCCCTCATCGGGCCATAAGGCACCGACACACCAAATTTGGTGGCCGGAAGGGTGATATGGCCGCCTCAACATCAAATAGAGTCCTATAGGGCTATTTTGGGAAAACTTGGAAACATAAGGCCAAGGGAGCCAACTCTATGGAATAAACCCTAGCACTCTTTCATAACTCCATTCTCCAACAGCAATCCCTTCCTCCTCTCCCTCATAACTTCCCCAAATCTCCCACCACCAAACCTCTCTCCCTCATAAATCCTCGATTCCCCTATAACCCATCTCTCTTCCTCATAACTTCTCCATCTCCCAACAACAAATCTCTCCCTCATAGGCACCATATTATCCAATGACCAAGGAGAGCTATGGTGGACCTTAGAATCGAGGTGGGGCCCAAGGAAGCCGATCTTGCATCTCCCTAGCCCTTCTCCAAGAGAAATCCTTTCACCACAACCACAGTAATTGCTCTATCGATCATCTAGGTAAGATCTATCACCCATTTTTCTTGAAACCCCTCATGTGGAGGGTAGATTACATGGAGTGCTAACATGCAAATGAGTATTTTATGGATTCCGGCCGATCGACCCCGAAATCCACACTCCTAGGTCATTTTTCCGAATCTCCAACGACTCGAAGGTGCGGATTATTGTTCTTAGGTGGCCTAACACCAATTTTAGCATGAGCTTAATGATTTTGATTGCTTGGATGTTGTGTTTGAACGTCTAGAGAGACCCTAGAAATTGTAGCTATTGGATTGTATGGACATGCTTGCTTGATTCTTTCATGATTTGGATCTTGTTTCTTACATGGTTTGTGTATGGATGATCACATGCTCATGCTTGATTGATTTTCCATGTTTTGTTGCTTTATAGTACGTAGGATGTCATTATTCTTTGCGTATGATTTTGTAATATGGAGGAAGTACTCAACTTCCTCGCTAACCCACACACTCACATGCATTTTATTCTTGATAATGCTTGGTTGCTTGTAGGAGTATTTATATGTATGTTTAAAATGCATGAGAACATGTGGTTGTTACGCTAGTTGAGAATATGTATAGTTGGCTTGTTATGAATAACCTTCATCCTATTGGGTTGGTCAGGAATCATGAGGAGAGACGGTTGTCCCATTGGTGGGACTACCCTCAAGCTAAACCCGTCGGTTTAGGCGGGTGTGTTCGGGTAGCTGTAGTTCGACTACATGGGTCTTTTGTACCCGAGGTCACTCGTCTCACGCTGGCTTGACTCGTGCGGTCTAACCTACTGTCTGACCAACCCTGTATGTTAATCTTGTTTGCTCACATATGTATGGAAACTGAACCACCCTACAACTGTTGTAGCCCATCAAAAATCCACTTGCAACTGGTCCACAGCCTCGTGAGCAGGGCATGGTGGAATGGGACACTATGTCCGAGTTGTCGGCCTACGTTGGGGTACCGCGCCTCCCCGTAGTGACCGCGAGCGATCCCTTCCTTTCGGCACTCCTCATGTGCTTGGTGTCGGGGATGAGGAACCCGACGGGATCACGGACCGCGAGGTCTCGGTCTTACGTGTTGATGGGGTCTTGGCCTCGCAACCAGTTTAAAGCATTGATATGTAGGGTGAATCAGAATTCCCAACCTGTTGAATGAATGGACTTAACTAATAACTCGGCTAACACGATCGCATTGCACGCATTAGTTAGGGTGACGACTCGAAAGTCGAGGTCGCTCTGAGGGAGTGTTGTCATATGCGATCGTTAGATGGAGTCGCTTGAGGGAGTGTTGTGACGAGGGCATACGACATATCATCTCGCATGCATGTATTTTAAATAAGAGTTATTAGGTGTTGATGATTGTCTGCTTTTCATTAAGTTCATATTACAATTGATTCTTGTTGTAACTTGAGACCAATAGTTCACACTGAGTTGATCACTCACTCCCACTCTAGGACGGTGTTTTAAAACACCAACCAGACCCATTCATAGATGCAGGTGATTCAGGGCATGAGGAGCCTGGCGAGGCGAGCTTGGACGAGGAGGACGGACTCTCCTACTTACAGCTGATGGGCAGCTCTCCATCGGCTTGATCGGGCTGAATTTGGATTTGCTGAGCCGCGGGCTTAGCTTTACTCTTTTTGAACATAGCCTTCTTTTGTTGTTCTGTTGGGTAACGCCTTGGGCGACCCTTTATTATTTTGGACCTATATATATGTGAGATATCCTTCATTTCAGTAGACTGGTGTGATTGTGTTTCGTGCCTCAGGTAATTCCAAATTGCGCAGTTAAATTTGATTAATAAAAAAAAACCATAAATGCATGATAAGTGACACTCGGGAACTCGGGAGTCAAGTCTATGCACGACCCTCGATTTTCCGGGGCGTTACAGCAGGACATCGATCTGAGATCGCATCTCGAATCACTCGACTTAGACTTGTAAAGCTAGTGGATGAGAAGTGTAAATATTCTTGAAATTAATCTAGAACTTAATTTAGTTGCCTCTATCCGGTCTTTGTCGAAGTTATGGCTTTCGGGCCGTTAGATTGTAACCAAATTTAGGACAACAACTTAAAGTAATGTCCTACACAAATCCGTATAGTCGCGGGCCCCATTGATGGTCCGTCGAACTGACTTCTGATCATACACATTGATTGACGCGTACAAATAGTGGGCCGATTGTGTTTATGCATAGATCATCACTAGGGCCAAGTATTCTACGATGGGTGACGACCCCTAAGCCCCACAGTGGCCCCCAAATGATAGAAACACACTCCCCTATGGCTAGTATAGTAAAAACTTATCCCTTAGGACCATTTGCACCAAATCCGGTGCTATATATAAGGCATTTGGGGGTCTCCTTTGATCCCATGCAAATTTCATGCCTTATGAGAGAGAGAAAATTGAAGAAAGAAAGAGAAAATGAGGGAAGGAGGAAGAGAGTGAGTGTGAGGGAGAGGGAATCATCTTGGTGGTTGGGGTTAATATCACATTGATCAAACTCTTGAACTTATCGAATCATTCACCGAATCTACCGCCACTTGCAACCGGAGGTAAGACTTGCATTCAACCCTTCGATTTCACAACTTATACCTACTTGCAATTAACGATACTTCATTGTTTTACATTAGGAATTTGCGAGTTTTTCCAAAATCCATAACCCTGGGTGCTCAAAATCAGAGATTCTTTCTTAAAGTTACGGAATATTATTCTTAGGTTGTCATTTATCGACCCTTGAGGGTCCTAGTTAATGATTTTATTTTTTGTAGATAGGTTGATGTATGTTAACACGTTCACATTTCGATTTTATCGCAATATGCATTATTTCTTATTTATGAATGCTCACATGTTTGAAAAAATGCATGAATAATTGAATGTGTTGTTCTATTAATGCTTAAATGTTCGATAAAATGCTTATGTGATTATATTGTGTTGTTGATGCTCACATGTTCAATAAAATGTCTATGCGATTGTGTTGTGTCATTATTAATGCTCATATGTTCAATGAAAATGCTTGAGTGATTACGTTGTTAAATTTATGCTTCATATGAAATATTATTATGATTGTTGGATGAATTATTAGTCCTTAGCTATATTTACTATTGCTTATGATGTTAGATCAGTCGATAAATCGCTCGAACCAAGGGGTAGCCCGGGTTAGGCTGGCCACCCTAGGCTTATTTGATCAACTCGGGTTGAAAACGGACGACCGATAATAGCTGGACTATACGGAATACTTGCACCCAATGCTGGTTGCGCAGGGGTTCTCCCAAGTCAATCAAATCAATCCATTAGCCGACTGACCATGTATGTTCATAATATGTGACACGACCAAACAGAATATAAGATACCATGTTCCCAATAAATGAGTCTATTCATAACCGTTAATGCGATACGATCCCACTAAGACTTATGAGTAAGGCATGGTGGTATGGGACATCGTGTCCGAGCTGTCAGCCTATGCTGGGGTGACGAGCCTTTCCGTAGTGACCAGTGAACACTAATAAAGGTAATAAATCATTATTCAAACAGCCCCCGTCAAATAACACGACCGATAGTTCCGTGTCAGAGTATCGTTCAAACGACCCGAAAGTGAATAAAATTAGGTGACGAGTCATTTCGTAATTTGGTTTTATATGACAAATTTGCACCTCGGAACTGAGTGATCATACTCAGTGTTTGAGTGACAACTCATACTGAGCTGATCCTCATACATTTGTGTATCATACTATACCTTTGAAATCGCTGATTTGTGAGATAAGCGGATGATACCTAAATTTGGAGTAAGAGATACACTTAAGGAGCCACTACGTGCAATAAGGAGCCACGTGATCCGGATAAGGACTCATGATATAATGTCGATAACCTGACTTCGTCAATTTGTTGTATAAATTGAAATTAATAATCACTTGGCTAATCATACATACCCTATGATAGGTTGCAATTTGGCATTGGAGTCACTTGTGAAAGAGTGTTGGAATTTGCAAAATAGGCGTTCAAGTCACTTGCGATGGAGTGTTTGATCGTAAGGCGCATACATCATTCCATAACCTCATTCGTACATTTAACAATAGTATTTAGGAAATGCTTGATGTATTGTTTATCATTAACTGTGTTGATTGAGTTGATAACATGTGTAACTTAGAACTAATAGAACCACTAAGTTAGTTACTCACTACACCTAGAACGGTGTTTTAAAATATCAACCAGACAATATTATTAATGTACGTACTAGCGAGACCTCATATGAGTAGGCATACATCGGCTTGTGCCGCCATCGTTTTGTTTTGGAGGATAGAGCGAAAACTGAAAACTTAATATTTTAATCACCTTGGCTATGTATATTGTGGCTTGTATAATTCTCATTTGTGCGAATAGTACTTTTAATTGTACCACGACTGTTAACTCTATATTAATTGATTTTTATTATCTCTACTTCGCATTTGATCATATCAATTGAATTGCGATACTTTGATTGCTCGTAAGTGAAATGAATTTGAATTTGAATAAGGTCACATGTGCATTTTTATTTGGTTAACACATGAGAACTTTGAATCGGAGTCTATATACACATGATTATTAACACTATACACATGATTATTAACACTCGGATAAGCTGTAGACACAAATATCATCCTGATATAAAAAACTTCAATCGCCCACACAATGTTTCCAATGGTGGGCATTCAATTCTCGTGGTTTCGTGTGGCATGCCCACATGAGTTTTGGATCTGCATGGTTTTTAGAATCCTCTCCTAGCATGGTGTTGGAAAATTGATGGATAGATTTAATTCATCAAGGTAATCTATGTGGGCCCCACATACCTTCCAACTCCAGGAACGGGAAGGGCTTAGATACTAACAAGGTCAGTAGCCTAATCACTATTGAAGTGACGTCACCAAGCTCTGTGGACCCCACCATGATGCATGTGTTGTATCCATACCGGCCATCCATTTGGAGAGATTGTTTTATGGCACTAAAAAAAATAATGAGATAGATCTAAAGTTCAAGTGGACCCCACCATAGAAAACAGTGGGGACAGTGACATCCACCGTTCAAAACTTCTTAGGGGCCACATGATCAAGCTTATATTTTTGTTTTCACTTCATCTATCTCCATGTTAACTTATAAATAGGTTGGATCTAAAAAATAAATCATGATGGGCCCTATAAATGTTTCAACGGTGGGTGTGACTGATCCCACGGTTTTCTGTGGTGGGTCCGCTTAACTTTAGATTTATCTCATTATTTTTATCATTCCATAAAACGATCTTTACAAATGGTTGAACGGTATGGATACAACACACCCATCATGGTGGGGTCCACGGAGTTGGTGACGTCACTTAAGTAGCGATTTGGCTACTGAACTTTTCAGTATCTAATCCGCGCCCCCAGGAACTTCCCGTGCCCGGGTGCACACGCAAATCGCAATCCGCGTCCGGCAGAATGGCTCGTACGCATGCACTATGTGATTGTATAGATGCCAGCATGCCTCTGGAAAAAAAAAAAACCGTTAAAACAGTGGGCCCCACTCTCATTACTCTCAAAATCAACTTAAAGCTGCATCCACGCCTCTGATTACTGAAGATTTGCTCGCTGAACCGGACCATTGACTGGTTTTCATTATAACCGTCCATTAGATGTCCACCGAAAAGCCAGGTAGGAAATCGATTCGTAAAGATTTTTTAGTTTTAACCCATCTAGAGCAAGGTATGTGACTTGGATGGTTAGATTCGACTTATACATGTATGCCACGTGGACATTTTCCAAGCGTTGGTTAGGGACCATTACATTCCTCAATAGAATCCGAACTATTTCTCTAACCACCGCTGAAGGGAAAAAAAAAAAAAAAAGAGTCAGTGGTCCACCTAAAATTTCATGACTGCAACTCACCATTTGTGGGAAGGACGCAGATTAGGTGAGACAGGGACAAGAGCTTAGTCGGTGAGGCCCCCACCGTGGGGCCCACCTCACCGTATGTGGTGCACATCCACACCGTCCATCAGTTTTGCTGGCTCATTTTAGGGCATCTTCTCAAAAACTGAGGCAGATCCAAATCAACAGTGGACCACACAGTAAGGATTGATTTCCCACCATTAAAAACTTCATGGGGCTCACAAAAGTTTTGGATCAAGCTGCTATTTGTGTTTTCCTTTCATCCAGGTCCGTGTGACCTTATCCACAGGCTGGATGGCAAATAAACATTACAGTGGGCCCTAGGATGCTTTCAACGGTGGACATTCAATCACCACTGTTCTCCTGTGGTGTGGTCCACCTAAGATTTCGGTCATGTGATCATCCCTAAAATAAGCTAGAAAAATGAATGTAATGTGTAGATATACAACACATAAATCAAGCTGGGCCCCACAATCACTACCTCACCTAATCCACACTCCTGTGGGAATGGGCCCCACCCTTTAAAAGCAGTGGGTTCGTGCCAACCATAAAACGGCTGGGTTGTCTCTTCTTATTTAACATTATTACTAACTATACGCAACAAACTAAAGCACTGCTTCTCTTTATTAGGATGATACTTAAGTGGACCACACCGATTGCGATGGACCATCAGATAGGAGTTTATTGCTGATGGCTGACATCTGATAATAAAATCATTATCATATTTTAGTCATTTTAAGTGTACTATAACTTATAATATAATCATGAAATAAAAATCTATACATATAAAGAAAAAGTAGCATAAATAAAACTAGTGAAAATAATTTCTTTGAGTGAGATTTCTTCAGTTTAGGGATTTTATTAAGGGTTTCTTTATCATTGACCTTATGCATATGGAGAAAAAAGAGCATACATAAAACAAATTGGCGTATATCCAAAGCTCAAGTGGACCATATCACAGGAAATAATGGAATATTGATTTCCACGGTTGAAACCTTCATAGGGCCCATAGTTATGTTTATTTATCATCCAAGTTGTTCATAGGATCACAAATACATGGATGAAGGGAAAACACAAATATCAGCTTGATCTAAAACTTATTTGGCCTACAGGAAATTATGAACTGTAGATGTTTAAGTTACACTGTTTCGTGTGGTGTGGTCCAATTAATCTTTGGATATGTTTCATTTTTTGAGGTAGAGTTCTAAAATTATCTGGTAAAATGGATGGACGGGGTGGATAAAATACATAAATCATGGTGGGCCCCACAGAATTTACTCAACAAGCAATGTGCTTGCATGACTTGCTTCCTAGCTGTATGCATGAACAAAGGAATGGTCCATGTCTACTGCACGGACGCGGATTGCGTCCTACTCCTACCCCGGCCTGTCTCTAGCACGGACGGGCAGTTATGTGGGGGGTGGCGGGGGGGATGTATCTTTTTATCCACGCCGTCCATCCTTTCTTTTAGATCATTTAAAGGTATGTATACAAAAATGAAGCATATCCACTGCTCAAACGTACCACAGCAAATAATAAGCTTGGTTGCATTAAATGAAAGAATCAGTGTGGTGTGGCCTACTTAAGTCTTTTATCTGACTCATTTGTGTGCTCGTAACTTAAATGATCTGAGAAAAGAAATGGACAATCAGGATAAACAGACACTCTCTCTCTCTCTCTCTCTCTCTCTCTCTCTCTCTATATATATATATATATATATATATATATATATATATATATAATACGTATGTAGTATTTGACAAAACGTTTCTCAGAAACGTCAAAAAAAAAAGTTACTATGGTGCGGTCGTGAGGTCGATGTTGTGTGGTCACGATCTTATTCTACAACTTTGTGTGTGTTTGCCAAAAAAATAGTCAGATCTAAGGTTCAAGTGGACTACAGAGTGGTGATTGAACGGCCACCATTAAAAATTTCCTGGGAGAAGGTCCATGGGAAGGTTTCAACGGTAAGAGTTTGGTGTGGACCACTTAAATATTGGATCTGCCTTATTTTGGGGCTTATGTCCTAATTTGATATATAAAAATGGATGAATGGTGTGGATTAAACCCATACATCACGGAAGAACCCACAGAGCCCTGCCTGAGCAGAGTCCGTCCCGGTGGGACAGGACGCGATCCGCTTCGGGAACGGATTGGCTACTCCCCCTGCTACCAGCCCCGTGGGCCCCTCCATGATGTATGTGATTCATCCATTCCGTTCAACCATTTTTACAGATCATTTTAAGGCTTTATACCAAAAATCATAGGAATATACATCTCGGGTGGACCACACCATAGGAAAATATTAGTGATTGGATATCCACCATTAAAACCATCCTAAGAAACACTGTACTGTTTATTTGACATCCAATCTGTTGATTAGGTCATACAGACCCAGATGAAGGGCCAAAACAAAGATAAGCTTGATCGAAAACTTTTATGGCCCCCAAAAAGTTTTTAATGGTTGAAGTTCATTCAACACTGTTTCCTGTAACGTGGTCCACTTGAGATTGGTATATACCTCAGTTTTGGTCTCATGTTATAAAATGATCTAGAAAAATAGATGAACGGCATGGATGAAACACATTCATCATGATGGGGCCCATAGAGCACTGACCATCAGCCATTAGCCGTGGCTAGGGGAGTAGCCAATCCGTTTTAATACAGTATTCCCTGATGTATGGGTTTAATTCACACCATTGTGGGCCCCACGAGCTTCGGTGTTTTAATACAATATTCTCGTATACAAAATGGATGGTTGCGGTTAGGGGTGTACACGAACCGGGCTAGCCCAGTTAGCTCGCTCGACTCGGCCTGAAAAAGCTTGACTCGGCCTGACTCGGAACTGAGTTCGGGTCGGCATGGGCCATTTTTCTCAGCCTGAAATTGAGTTCGGGCCGAATTCGGATAGGTTCCAGTTCGGCCTAACTAAGTCCGAAACCTAACCCAGCTCGACTTGATCGAGTGTGTGTGTGTGTGTGTGTGTGTGTGTGTGTATATATGGAAAATGTACTATGCGCTCGAGCGTAAAGCGGTCGTCCGTAAGGTCGAGCTGTGTGGGCCCCACCGTGATGCCTTTCGAAGATCCACATCGTCCACCAGATGCACGAGCCCAGGGTGGGCCCATACGGCCCAAAATCAACCGTCCACGTAACTCGGGTGGGCCATACCATCGGAAAACATAAGTATACATGCAAAAAATGTAAAAGCACTTGGTGGGCCCCACCTGAGTTGTGGATACCACCTGAAACTTGGTCTAAAATTACATCCAAGTGGGACACACATGATGAACGGTGTTGATCATCAAAACATGTCTCGAAAGGTCCCCACAAATGGTTTTGAATGTTTCAATGGTGCACGGCCCCTCTCAACTTATGTACGTGGTGTGGCCCACAAAAGTCACGGATTGACTTGATTTTCAGTCGTGTGGACCCCCTCTGGAATGGTGCATCTAACTGAGGGGGTAGATTTTCGAACGGCATCACGATGGGGCCCACGTCTGCTCGACCTCACGGACGACCGCTTTACACTCGAGCGCATAGTACCTTTTCCCATATATATATCAGTTTCCCCTTTCGCCTTTTAAGATCGCCCGACCCTAACAACAACGCCCGACCCCACCAAACCCTCCTCCCTCTCTCCCTGCCCAACAGCCCGACCCCGCCAAATCTCTCTCTCTCTCTCTCTCTCTCTCTCTCTCTCTCTCTCTCTCTCTCTCTCTCGTCCAGGCCAGTGCGGGCAGATCTTTGTCCAACCACAGTCAAGCGCCCCCTCGGCGCTCTCTCTCTCTTTGTCCAACTATGTAACACCCTATAAATCGGGGGTCACACATACGCTCAAACTCCCGAGTTCCCGAGTGTCACTTATCACCATTTTCATTAATATGCATTTAATCTGGTCTGTTTGCGTAGTCTGGAACTTTCTAGAACATGAAGCATAATCATACAAGTCTACTGAAATGAAGAGATCCAAAATATGTATATATACATGTCCAAGAATAAGGGATCGCACATGCGTCACCTAACAAAATCACAAAAAAATAATATCAAGTCCTAAAAGAATAGGGCTGAGCTCTCAGCTCAGCGACCCCTCGACTCATCTACGGATCCGATGCAGCTCCGCCCATCATCTGAAAATAGGAGCACTCCTCCTCCTCATCCAGACCCACGCTGCCAGGCTCCTCCTGATCATCGCCACCTGCATCTATGGAAGCGTCTGGTTGGTGTTTTAAAACACCGTCCCAGAGTGGGAGTGAGTGATCAACTCAGTGTGAACTATTAATCTCAAGTTATAACAGGCATCAATTATAATAAGAATTTAATGAAAAGCAGTTAATCAACAACACCTACAACTCTTATTAAGTGCGCATGCAATGCGATGATATGATGCATGCCCTTGCCACAACACTCCCTCGAGCGACTCCATCTAACTATCGCATATGGCAACACTCCCTCAGCGCGACCTCGACTGCCAAGTCGCCACCCTAACTAATGCGATGCAATGCAATCGTGTTAGCCAAGTTATTAGTTAGGTCCATTCATCCAGCAGGTTGGGGATTCTGATTCATCCTACGTATCACTGCCCTAAGCTGGTTGCGAGGCTAAGGCCCCATCAACGCGTGAGGCCGAGTCCCCGTGGTCCGTGATCCCGTCGGGGTCCTCATCCCCGACTCCAAGCACATGAGGAGTGCCGATAGGAAAGGGATCGCTCGCGGTCACTACGGGAAGGCGCGATACCCCAGCATAGGCCGACAGCTCGGACACAGTGTCCCATTCCACCATGCCCGGCTCACGAGATTGTGGACCCGTTTTAAGTGGATTTTCGAAGGACTACGACGGTTGCAGGGTGGTTCAGGTTCCATACATAGGTGAGCACACAGGGTTAACAAACAGGGTTAGTCAGATAGTAGGCTAGACTGCATGAGTCAAGCGAGCGTGAGACGAGTGACCTCAAGTGCAAGAGACTCATGTAGTCCAACTACAGCCACCCGAACACACCCGCCCAAACCCACGGGTCTAGCCCTAGCGTAGTCCTACCGATGGGACTACCGTCACTTCTCATATTTCTGACCAACCCACAGGTGTAAGGGTGATCCAAAAACAGCAGTCTAAACAAGCTATCAATTAACATATCTACATCATACCTCATGCATCTCAATCATATGAATCAACTATTCATAGCAAGCAATCATGGAATTTAGTGCGTGTGAGTTGTGTGAGTTTGTGAGGAAGGTAATGCACTTCCTCCATCTTGAGAAATCAATTGCACAAGAGTAATGAAAACATACAAACTATGGAGCAACAAGCATGGAGAATTTATAAATGCATGAGCATGTATCATCCAAGAAATAAAAAGTGCATGAGCATGAAACCATCCATTCACAAAACCACGTGAGCATGAGATCCACATCATGAGAGAGTCAAGCAAACATATCCATAAAATCTCATCAAGCTACAATTCCTAGGGTCTCTCTAGACGTTCAAATATAGCATCCGAGCAATCAAAATCATTAAACTCGTATTAAAATTGCTGCTAGGCCACCTAAGAACAATAGTCCGCACCTATGGATCGTTGGCGTCTCGAAAAATGTCATAGGAAAGAGGCTTTCGGAACGACCGGCTGGAATCCCTAAACCAAGCTCTTGCATGTTAGCTTTCTAAACCAATCCCACCATAATACATGGATTTCAAGAAGAAAAGGGGAAAGGATCTTACCTAGATGACCAACGGCGATGGTTGAGGTTAGGGCGAAGAGCTTCCTTTGGAGAATGGTTAAGGAGATGGGTCGTTGGAGATTTGAGGAGTTATGAGGGAGAGAGATGTATTGTGGATGGGTGGAGTTATGAGGGAGAAAGATTGATTATGGGAGATTGAAGGAAGTTATGAGGGGGAGAGGGCTTGTTGTTGGAGAAGGGAGAAGGGTTATGAGAAAGAGGGCCTTAGGGCTTTATTCTCTAGACTTGGCCCCTTTGGCCCCAAGCTTCCAAAATTTTCAAAATAGACCTATGGGACTCCTATTGGCGTTGGGGTGACCCTAACACCCCTCTGGCGACCAAATTCGGCGTGTAGTTGCCTTATGGCCCGACTGGGGTTCATGCAAAAATTGAGGACGAACGGATGAACGGGTATATGATTTGAGCAAGCATTTTCGTCCCATAAATGGCCCTGTGGGGGTCGATCTGGTGATTGGGGCAGTTCTGGCGGCACTCTGGCCATGAAACTTGTAGGGTAGGTGCTCCATGGCCCGATGAAGGGCCATGCAAAATTTGGAAACGATCGGATGCGGGATTTGGTCGCACGGGTCCGATTTACAATCAACGGTCACCATTCCACGATCAGGTCCCAGATTTGGTGGACGGGTGTAGAAAAATATATTAAACCGTCACCACAAATTTGGAAGGAATCCGACGACTGGAACGCCTAGTTCACCGTTCCACGATCAGGTCCCAGATTTGGTGGACAGGTGTAGAAAAATATATTAAACCGTCACCACAAATTTGGAAGGAATCCGACAGCTGGAACGCCTGGTATCCCGATTTCATTTGTAAGTGTCAGATTCCAATTTTGGCACTGGCAGGGTGCATTCGGCTAGTGCTAGATCCCAGTTCTGGGTGTCCACTGGGTCCATAGTCCGCGATGGACCACAAGCCCAGTGAGATCTATGATTTCCTGAAGTTTTAGATTTTTATGACCCTCCTCAGTCACTGGGTGGCCCACACGGGCTGTTGTCAAGTGCAGACGGCCATCAGACTTGGCGGGCCACACCAGATCCCATCATGACCTGTCTGGTCAATTTTAGTGGGCTAATCCCAGGTTGATTAACTGTGGTACCTCACCCTAAGCAGTTTAAACGGATGGTCCTGCGGCAAATCTGACGTGGACGCCCCAGGATACTGTGCTGGTTGGACAGGACGTTACAAATTAGCAGGCGGATGCTGTCCGACCACAGTCCGGCGCCCCACTCGACGCTCTCACCTCTTTAATCTCACTTTATCTTTCTCTCTCTCCGACCAGCGGGCGGAAGCTGTCCGACCAAGGTATGATTTCTCTTTCTCTCTTTTAAATGGATACAAAATTCCCTATTTTGAAGGGCATAGATACAAATTTCCCTATTTATCGTGGAGAAATAATTTGCTTGGCTTTTACCAATGGGTCGTCCCAATACAGCTCGTAATGAATAGCAATAGGTCGGGATGTGTCGTACCAAACCTTTCTACGGCACTCTCCTATTCTTTATTTAGCAAGTAAATGCTTACCGGGCATGACTAAAGAAGAGGACCATGTTTTGATCTGAGCTATCCAGAAGGTTGGAGTTAATGTTTGGATTTTCTGCCTAAAATATCAGACGGTTTCACTCTTCAGATGGGCCACAGTGCACGAAGTTGATTGACGGTTAAAATTTATTTTTTCTAGCCATTCATTTGTTTTGATATCCTTTAGCCCACCTGCGGTATGAAATGGCCTGATTTTTAGACTGGAAAATCTCAACAGTATGGCCCACCTGAGGTAAAGCTCAGACTTCAAACAATTGTCACATGTTGACACACGCGCCTGCGTTTGGACGTGGAGGGCGCACACGCGTGTGGAATTAGCAAACCTCCTTATAGTCTGCTGATTTCGTTCATGTGGGGTCCATTTCTTGATGATCCAAACCGGTGATTGATGGGCCTTTCTGTTGATTGGTATGATGGCAGAAAATTTCCGGATCAGAAGATCTTAACTCTTTAATGTCATGACCTATTTAAACAGAGAAAAGGCTAGCCATCGAAGGGACATGATCTGCCATTTAGGAGATTTTCAGGGCAACCCTTATTCTTAGCAAGGCCCACCTTATCAACGGTTTGAACTATCCAACAATGATCCCTTGTCCACAAACTATACATTTGTTAATTGACTAGGATTGGAGCCATTTATTTTCCTAATATTAGTGGACTCCATTTGCTGACCATTCATTGTATGTAAGCTGATCCAATGGTTGGGAACATTCATTGATGAATGAACCACCACCAATTGGATCATCCAAACTGCTGTCCAATCTCATTGATTGGATGGTGGAGATGGATTATACACGTGGGTGCATATCATGTGCATCATCATTTCTCAAGAAAATCTAGGCCCCTTGTTGTAATCATAGTTGGGAAACCCAAGAATTCAATTCGACTTGATATTTAATAAATAATAATAATCATTATCAACCATTTCCTTGATAGAGAAGATTGTTTGATTGCAAGCCACCTGTTGTGGGACTTTGAAAAAAAAAATGTTGGTCAAGGGCCTTGAAATAGGACCCGGATTATCTGCCAAAGCTTTTTTTATGAACTTGTTGTAAGGTTCGAAACTGACCCGAACTCGAAGGTTCGAAACTCGCCTGAACTCAGATTCGAAACTGACCCGAACTTGAAAGTTCGAAATTGACCCGAACTCGCCCAATCACTGACGGGCTAGATTCGAGCTGGACATGTTGGTCCGGTGACTGGGCCACTCCAGGTTCAAGCTGAACATGTTCGCCCGATGACCGGGCTAGGCCGGGTTTGAGCTAGGTGTGGCTGATGACCGAGCCAGGCCGGGTTGATCTCAGTTCGACTCGGATCGACCCGTGTACACCCCTAGTCGCGGCAGTCATTTTAGATTTACGTAAAAAAAATTAATAAAAATAAAAATAAAAATAAAAAAAAACTTTGATACTCGGGTGGATCGTGTAGATGACACCGAGGCACTCATAAATTACTTAGATACTGCATATGTGGTATTGAGTTAATTCACCAGGTCAACGCGACCTTATCAACAGGTCGGATGGCAAGTAAACATTACGGTGGGCTTAGGAAAATTTTAATGGTGGGTATTTAATAGCCATTGTTTTCTTGTGGTGTGGACCACCTGAGATTTGGATATTCTTCATTTTTGGAAAGATGCCCTAGAATAAGCTGGAAAGACGGATGGACGGCGGGATATACAAAAATACATCTATGTGGCCCCAAAGGTCAAGGCCTTACCTTCTAAGCTGTTACCCTTGCCTCACGGAGGCGGATTGGCTGCCGATGTAGGTACGTGTCGTGCGAACACGAGCGCTAACGGGCGTACCCCTGACGGTCCTCGAGCTCCGAGTTGTACAACAGTTCAAAGGAGATCCAAGTTAAATGGGCCCTACTATGGTGTATTTATCATATCTACACCGTTTATAAATTTTTCGAGATCATTTTACATTTCCATCCCGAAAATGAGTAATTTCCAATTCTCAAGTGGACCACACCACAAATACCAGTGGGACAATGATTTTCAACCGTTAAAACATTCATAGGGCCCACCGTAACCTTTAATTTCCATCCAATCTGTTCACAAGGTCACACAGACCTAGATGAAGATTAAAAAAAAAAAATAATTAGGAGGCCTTAGGCGATTGCCTCACCTGCCTACCCCTTTGAGCCGCCCCTGGCTAGGCCCCACAATCACTACCTCACCTAATCCACACTCCTGTGGGAATGGGCCTCACCCTTTAAAAGCAGTGGGTTCGTGCCAACCATAAAACGGCTGGGTTGTCTCTTCTTATTTAACATTATTACTAACCATACGCGACAAACCAAAGCACTGCTTCTCTTTATTAGGATGATACTTAAGTGGACCACACCGATTGTGATGGACCATCAGATAGGAGTTTATTGCTGATGGCTGACATCTGATAATAAAATCATTATCATATGCTTAGTCATTTTAAGTGTACTATAACTTATAATATAATCATGAAATAAAAATCTATACATATAAAGAAAAAGTAGCATAAATAAAACAAGTGAAAATAGTTTCTTTGAGTGAGATTTCTTCAGTTTAGGGATTTTATTAAGGGTTTTCTTTATCATTGACCTTATGCATATGAAGAAAAAAGAGCATACATAAAACAAATTGAAGTATATCCAAAGCTCAAGTGGACCATATCACAGGAAACAATGGAATATTGATTTCCACCGTTGAAACCTTCACAGGGCCCACAGTTATGTTTATTTATCATCCAAGCTGTTCATAGGATCACAAATACATGGATGAAGGGAAAACACAAATATCAGCTTGATCCAAAACTTATTTGGCCTACAGGAAATTATGAACTGTAGATGTTTAAGTTACACTGTTTCCTGTGGTGTGGTCCACTTGATCTTTGGATATGTTTCATTTTTTGAGGTAGAGTTCTAAAATTATCTGGTAAAATGGATGGACGGCGTGGATAAAATACATAAATCATGGTGGCCCCACAGAATTTACTCAACAAGCAATGTAAAAGCATGACTTGCTTCCTTGCTGTATGCATGAACAAAGGAATGGTCCATGTATACTGCACGGGCCCACCGTGATGTATCTGTTTATCCACGCCGTCCATCCTTTCTTTCAGATCATTTTAAGGTATGTGTACAAAAATGAAGCATATCCACTGCTCAAAGGTACCACACCAAATAATAAACTTGGTTGCATTAAATGAAAAAATCATTTGTGTGCTCGTAACACTAAATGATCTGAGAAAAGAAATGGACAATCTGGATAAACAGATACACTCTCTCTCTCTAGATATACATAGAGAGAGAGAAAAAGCCACGTATGTAGCATTTGACAAAACGTTTCTCAGCAACGTCATAAAAAAATGTTACTATGGTGCGGTCGTGAGGTCGATGTTTTGTGGTCACGATCTTATTCTACAACTTTGTGTGTGTTTGCCAAAAAAATAGTCAGATCTAAGGTTCAAGTGGACCACAGAGTGGTGATTGAACGGCCACCATTAAAAATTTCCTGGGAGAAGGTCCATGGGAAGGTTTCAACGGTGAGAGTTTGGTGTGGACCACTTAAATATTGGATCTGCCTTACTTTGGGGCTTATGTCCTAATTTGATATATTAAAATGGATGAATGGTGTGGATTAAACTCATACATCACGGAAGAACCCAGAGAGCCCTGCCTGAGCCGAGACCGTCCCAGTGGGACAGGACACGATTCACTTCGGGAACGGATTGGCTACTCCCTTGCCACTAGCCCCGTGGGCCCCACCATGATGTATGTGATTCATCCATTCCGTTCATCCATTTTTACAGATCATTTTAGGGCTTTATACCAAAAATCATAAGAATATACTTCTCAGGTGGACCTGTAACGCCCTGGAAATCGAAGGTCGCGCATACGCTCAAACTCCCGAGTTCCCGAGTATCACTTATCACCATTTTCATTAATATGCATTTAATCTGGTCTGTTTGCGCAGTATGGAACTTCCTAGAACATGAAGCATAATCATACAAGTCCACTGAAATGAAGAGATCCAAAATATGTATATATATACATGTCCAAGAATAAGGGATCGCACATGCGTCACCCAACAAAATCACAAATATAATATCAAGTCCAAAAGAATAGGGTTGAGCTCTCAGCTCAGCGACCCCTCGACTCATCTATGGATCCGATGTAGCTCCGCCCATCAACTGAAAATAGGAGCACTCCTCCTCCTCATCCAGACTCACGCTACCAAGCTCCTCCTGATCATCGCCACCTGCATCTATGAAAGCGTCTGGTTGGTGTTTTAAAACACCGTCCCAGAGTGGGAGTGAGTGATCAACTCAATGTGAACTATTAATCTTAAGTTATAACAGACATCAATTATAATATGAATTTAATGAAAAACAGTCAATCAGCCACACCTATAACTCTTGTTAAATGCGTATGCAATGCGGTGGTATGATGCATGCCCTCTCCACAACGCTCCCTCGAGCGACTCCATCTAACGATCGCATATGACTACACTCCCTCAGAGCGACCTCGACTGCCGAGTCGCCACCCTAACCAATGCGATGCAGTGCGATCATGTTATTGAGTTATTAGTTAAGTCCATTCATCCAGCGGATTTTGGGATCCTGATTCACCCTACATATCACTGCCCTAGGCTGGTTGCGAGGCCAAGGCCCCATCAATGCATGAGGCCGAGTCCCCGCGGTCCGTGATCCTGTCGGGGTCCTCATCTCCGACTCCAAGCACATGAGGAGTGCCGATAGGAAAGGATCGCTCGCGGTCACTACAGGGAGGCGCGATACCCCAGCGTAGGCCGACAGCTCGGACACAGTGTCCCATTCCACCATGCCCAGCTCACGAGACTGTGGACCAGTTGCAATCTAGTTATCAATAGGCCACAATGGTTGTAAGGTGCATCAGGTTCCATACATATGTGAGCGAACATAGTTAACAATCTGGGTTAGTCAGATAGTAGACTAGACCGCACGAGTCAAGCGAGCATGAAACGAGTGACCTCGGGCATGAGAGACCCATGTAATCGAACTACAGTCACCCGAACACACCCGCCCAAATCCATGGGTTTAGCCTCAAGACGGTCCTACCGACGGGGTCGTCTTCGTTCTTCTTATATTTCTGACCAACCAAAGAGTTTGGACGGTGATTCATAACATGTCAACTAACAAGGTTATCATTTAGCATATGCAATATCACACATTCATTGTAACGTCCCGTCTAACCAGCACAGTATCCTGGGGCGTCCACGTCGGATTTGCCGCAGGACAATCCGTTTAAACTGTTCAGGGTGAGGTACCACTAGTAAAATTAACCTAGGATTAGCCCATTGGAATAGACCAGGCTGGCCATGATGGGACCAAGTGCGGGCCGCCAAGCTAGATGACCTGTTTACACTTAACAACAGCCCGTGTGGGCCACTCAACGGCCGAAGAGAGTCAGAAAAATCTAAAAATTTAGAAAATCATCGATCTCACTGGGCTTGTGGCCCATCGCGGACAGCGGACCCAGTGGACACCCAGAACTGGGATCTGGCACTAGCCGAATGCACCCCACCAATGCCAGAATTAGAATCTGGCACTTACAAATAAAACCTGGATACCAGGCGTTCCAGCCGTCGGATTCCTTCCAAATTTGTGGTGGTGGTTTAATATATTTTTCTACGCACGTCCACTAAATCTGGGACCTGATCGTGGAACGGTGACCGTTGATCGCAAACCGGACCCGTACGACCAAACCCCGCATCCGTTTGTCCCCAAATTTTGCAAGGCCCTTCATCGGGCCATGGAGCACCTACCCTACAAGTTTCATGGCCAGAGGGCTGCCAGAACTACCCAAATCACCAGATCGGCCCCCACAGGGCCATTTTTGGGACGAAAGTGCCTGCTCAGATCATATATCCGTTCATCCGTTCGTCCTCAATTTTTGCATGGACCCTAGTCGGGTCATAAGACACCTACACGCCGAATTTGGTGGCCTGAGGGGTGTTAGGGCCACCTCAACACCAATAGGAGTCCCATAGGTCTATTTTGGGAAGACTTGGGAACATGGGGCCAAGAGGCCCAACACTAGGGAAATAAGCCCTAACCCTTTTCTCATAAACCCCTTCACTCTCTCAACAACAACCCTCTCTCCCTCCTAGCTCTTCCTTCAACTCCCAACAACCCATCCCTTTTTCTTCTTAATTTCCCTCGATCTCCAACGATCAATCTCTCCCTCAAAACCCTCACCACCTCACAACAACAAGGCTCTCCCTTGTAACTTCCACCCTTCTCCAAACGACCAAGGAGAGTGTAGAAGGAAGGAAGAGAAGGTAAAGAAGTGTGGTGGACCCTAAATCGAGTTGGGGCCCAAGAGAATCGATCCTTCAACACCCTATCCCTTCCAAAAAGGGAAAACTCTCCACCGCCACTCCGAAAATCGTCCGTGGGCCATTTTGGTAAGATCCCTCACTCTTTTTCCCTTGAAATCCTCGTATTGAAGAAGAAATGCTATGGATTTCTCTCATGCTTGAATCATTTTAGGGATTCCGGCCGGCCAACCTTCAAAACCCTCACCTCTAGGTCGTTTCCAAGCCTCCATCAAATTCAAGGTGCGGACTATTGCTCTTAGGTGGCCGAGCACCAATTTTAGTGTGGGTTTAATGATTTTGAGTGCTTGGATATCATATTTGGAATTCTAGAGAGAACCTTAGGGATTTTTTTATGTTTGTTGGATTTGTTAGAATATGCATGTTTAACTCTCAAATGCGATATATATAGTGCATTCACATGATATTATGTTGGATGATAACATGCTTGTGGTTGTTGATTCATTTCCCTCATATGTGATGCTTAACTGTGTGTGTGATTATTTACCGTTATGCTCATGATTTCTCAAGATGAAGGAAGTGTTTAACTTCCTCACACAACCCACACACTCACATGCACCTAATTTTCTTGATGATAATTGTTTGCTTATTAGGGGTATTTGTTTGTATGGTTAGGATGCATGAGATTATGATATGGAGGTGCTAGTTGATAATATGAGTAGTGGCATGCCGTAGATCCCTTTTCCCTCTCTTGGGATGGTCAGGAACCTGACGAGAGAGGGTAGTCCCGTCGGTAGGACTACGCTAGAGCTAGACTCGCGAATTGGGCGGGAGTGTTCGGGTGGCTGTAGTTCGACTACATGGGACCCTTGTGCCCGAGGTCATTCGTCTCATGCTCGCCTGATTTGTGCGGACCAGCCTACTACCTGATCATCCCTGTTTGTTAACCATGTTCTCACATATATGTATGGAACCTGATGCACCCTACAACCTTTGTGGCCCATTGATAACTAGACTATAACTGGTCCACAGTCTCGTGAGCCGGACATGGTGGAATGGGACACTGTGTCCGAGCTGTCGGCCTACGCTGGGGTACCGCGCCTCCCCGTAGTGACCGCGAGCGATCCCTTCCTTATCGGCACTCATGTGCTTGGAGTCGGGAATGAGGACCCGACGGGATCACGGACCGCGGGGACTCGGCCTCACGCGTTGATGGGGCCTTGGCCTCGCAACTAGAGTAGGGCAGTGACATGTAGGGTGAATCAGAATCCCCAACCTGCTGGATGAATGGACTTAACTAAAAACTTGGCTAACACGATCGCATTGCATCGCATTAGTTAGGGTGGCGACTCGGCAGTCGAGGTCGCTCTGAGGGAGTGTTGCCATATGCGATTGTTAGATGGAGTCGCTCGAGGGAGCGTTGCGGCGAGGGCATGCATCATATCATCGCATTGCATACGCATTTAATAAGAGTTGTAGGTTTGCTGATTGACTGCTTTTCATTAAATTCATGTTTTAATTGATGCCTGTTATAACTTAGGATTAATAGTTCATACTGAGTTGATCACTCACTCCCACTCTGGGATGGTGTTTTAAAACACCAACCAGACGCTTCCATAGTTGCAGGTGGCGATGATCAGGAGGAGCCTGGCAGCGTGAGTTTGGATGAGGAGGAGGAGTGCTCCTACTTTCAGTTGATGGGCGGAGCTGCATCAGACCCGTAGATGAGTCGAGGGGTCGCTGAGCTGGGTGTTCAGCCCTATTCTTTTGGACTTGATATTTTTGTGATTTTGGTTGTGGCGCTATGTGCGCCCTTTCATTCTTTTGGACATGTATATATATATTTATGTTATTTCCTTCCATTTCAGTAGACTTGTGGCTGTGCTTCATGTTTCAGGTTATTCCAAATTGCGCAATTTAAATCGACTAATCATAAAGTCATAAAAAGTATGATATGTGACACTGGAAACTCAGGAGTTAAGTATTTACTCGACCCCCGATTTTCAGGGCGTTACTATTTTTCAACATAGGACTTATAATTCCTACCAAGCAAAGCTACAATGTAAAAAAATTCAAGTGCATGTGTATTGTGTGGGTTGATGAGGAAGTTAAGTACTTCCTACATCTCATAGAGCCAAATTGCACAAGGATTAGTAAGACATACATGCTAGGGCAACATCATGTGAAGGAAACCAAACATGACATAAACATGAGATCATCAATTCATATCAAATCATGTGAGAGATAAGAACAACATTATATGAGGAAATTAACATGACATACAATTCCATACAATTTCAATAACCCAACAATTTCTAGAAGTTTCCCTAGACTCTCCAAAGGCATCATCCAAACATACAAAATCATTAAACTCGTACTATAATTAATGCTAGGCCACCTAAGAACAATAGTCCGCACCTTGGATTTGATGGAGGCTTGGAAACGACCTAGGAGATGTGGATTTCGGGGTAGATCGGCCGAAATCCCTAAAACCAAACCTTGCATGTGAGAAACTTCATGCCAATCCTTTCTTAATAATCGGATCTCATGAAGAAAGGGTAAGAGGTTCTTACCTAAATGGCCAACGGACGAATTTGGGGTTGTGGCAGAGGGTTTCTTCTTGGAGGATGGGTAGGAAGTTGAAAGGGTTGAGTTTCCTTGGCCCCACCTCGATTTAAGGTGCTCCTTTGCTCGCCTTCACTCTCTCTACTCTCCTTGGTCGTTGGAGATGGTGGGAGTTACAAGGGAGAGAGATGGGTTGTTGGAGATTGTAAGAGATTTGAGGAAGAGCTTGGTTGTTGGAAAATGGTGGAGTTATGAGGAAGGGAGATTGGTTGTTGGAGGTTGGAGGAAGTGATGAGGGGGAGAGAGCTTGTTGGAAAATGGAGAAGGGTTATGAGAAAGAGGGCCTTAGGGCTTTATTCTCTAGACTTGGCCTCTTTAGCCCCAAGCTTCCAAAATTCCCAAAATAGACCTATGGGACTCCTATTGGTGTTAGGGTGGCCCTAACGCCCCTCTGGCCACCAAATTCGGCGTGTAGTTGTCTTATGGCCCGACTAGGGTCCATGCAAAAATTGAGGACGAACGGATGAACGGATATATGATCTGAGCAGGCACTTTCGTCCCATAAATAGCCCTATGGGGGCCGATCTGGTGATTGGGGCAGTTCTGGCGGCCCTCTGGCTATGAAACTTGTAGGGTAGATGCTCCATGGCCCGAAGAAGGACCATGTAAAATTTGGGAACGATTGGATGCGGGTTTGGTCGTACGGGTCTGATTTGCGATCAACGGTCACCGTTCCACGATCAGGTCCCAGATTTGGTGGATGGACATAGAAAAATATATTAAACCATCACCACAAATTTGGAAGGAATCCGACGGCTAGAACGCCTGGTATCCCGATTTCATTTGTAAGTGCCAGATTCCAATTTTGGCATTAGTGGGGTGCATTCGGCTAGTGCCAGATCCCAGTCCTGGGTGTCCACTGGGTCCGCTGTCCGCGATGGACCACAAGCCCAGTGAGATCTATGATTTCCTGAAGTTTTAGATTTTTCTGACCATCCTCGGTCACTAGGTGGCCCACACGGGCCATTGTCAAGTGCAAACGGCCATCGGGCTTGGCGGGCCACGCCAGGTCCCATCATGGCCAGCCTGGTCTGTTCTAATGGGCTAATCCTAGGTTAATTTTACTGGTGGTACCTCACCCTGAGCAGTTTAAACGGATGGTCCTGTGGCAAATCCGACGTGGACGCCCCAGGATACTGTGTTGGTTGGACGGGACGTTATAGGACCACACCATAGGAAAATATTAGTGATTGGATATCCACCATTAAAACCATCCTAAGAAACATTGTACTGTTTATTTGACATCCAATCTGTTGATTAGGTCATATAGACCCATATGAAGGGACAAAACAAAGATAAGCTTGATCGAAAACTTTTATGGCCCCCAAAAAGTTTTTAATGGTTGAAGTTCATTCAACACGGTTTCCCGTAATGTGGTCCACTTGAGATTGGTATATACCTCAGTTTTGGTCTCATACTATAAAATGATCTAGAAAAATAGATGGATGGCATGGATGAAACACATTCATCATGGTGGGGCCCGCAGAGCACTGACCATCAGCCATTGGCTGGTGGCTAGGGGAGTAGCCAATCCGTTTTAATACAGTATTCCCGTGATGTATGGGTTTAATTCACACCATTATGGGCCCCACGAGCTTTGGCATTTTAATACAATATTCCCGTATACAAAATGGATGGTTGTGGTTAGATTGTACACGAACCGGGCTAGCTCGGTTAGCTCGCTCACTTGACTCGGAACTGAGTTCGGGTCGGGATGGGCCATTTTTCTCAGCCCGAAACTGAGTTCGGGCCGAGTTCGAATAGGTCCCAGTTCGGCCCGACTCGGTCCGAAACCTGACTTGACTCAACCCGACTCGATCGATATATATATATATATATATATATATATACACACACACACACACACACACATATATAGGGAAAAGGTACTATTCGCTCGAGCGTAAAGCGGTCTCCATGAGGTCGAGCTGGGGTGGGCCCCACCGTGATGCCGTTCGAACATCTACCCCCTCAGTCAGATGCACCATCCCTGGACGGGCCCACACGGCTAAAAATGACGTCCATCCGAGACTTTTGTGGGCCACACCACGTCCAGAAGTGGAGAGGGGCCGTGCACCATTCAAACATTCAAAACCACTTGTGGCCCCCTTTCGAGAGGTTTTTTATGATCAACACCGTCCATCATGTGTGTCCCACTTGGATGTAATTTTATACCACTTTTCAGGTGGTATCCAAATCTCAGGTGGACCCCACCAAGTGATTTTACATGTTTTCACGTGTATACTTATGTTTTCGAAGGTATGGCCCACCTGAGTTCCGTGGACAGTCGATTTCCAGCCGTGTGGGTCCTACTTGGAGCGGTGCATCTGGTGGATGGTGTGGATCTTCGAAAGGAATCACGGTGGGGCCCACCCCAGCTCAACCTCATGGACGACCGCTTTACGCTCGAGCGCATAGTACCTTTTTCCCATATATATATATATATATATATATATATATATATATATATATATATATATATATATATATATATATATATATATTTCATAACCTAATCCTATCCATCCCTTTCCAGATTCCCCTTTTGCCTTTTGAGATCGCCTAACCTTAACAACAAGACCCGACCCCACTAAACCCTCCTCCCTCTCTCCTTCCCGACAGCCTAACCCCACCAAATCTCTCTCTCTCTCTCTCTCTCTCTCTCTCTCTCTCTCTCGACTAGCGGGCGGACGCTGTTCGACCACAGTCCAGCGCCTCCTCGACGCTCTCACCTCTCTAATCTCTCTCTCTCATCCAACTAGCGAGTGGACACTGTCCAATCACAATCCGACGCTCCACTCAACGCTCTCACCTCTCTAATCTCACTCTCTCTCTCTCGTCTGACCAGCAGGCGGAAGCTGTCCAACCAGAGTATGATTTCTCTCTCCCTCTCTTAAATGAATACAAATTTCCCTATTTTGAGGGGAATAGATACAAATTTTCCTATCTATTGTGGAGAAATCATCTGCTTGACTTTTACCAATGGGTCGTCCCAACACATAGTGAATAACAATAGGTCGGGATGTGTCGTAGCAAACCTTTTTATGGCACTCTCATATCTTGTATCTAGTAAGTAAATGCTTACCGGGCATGACTAAAGAAGAGGACCATGTTTGATCTGAGCTGTCAAGAAGGTTGGAGTTAATGTTTAGATTTTCTACCTAAAATATCTTACGGTTTCACTCTTCAGATGGGCCACAGTGCACAAAGTTGATTGACGGTTAAATTATTTTTTTTTAGCCATTCATTTGTTTTGATATCCTTTGGCCCACCTGCGGTGTGAAATGGCCTGATTTTTAGACTGGAAGATCTCAACAGTATGGCCCACCTGAGGTAAAGCTCAGACTTCAAACAATTGTCACATGTTGACACACGTGCCTGCATTTGGACGTGGAGGGCGCACACGCGTGTGGAATTAGCAAACCTCCTTATAGTTTGCTGATTTCGTTCATGTGGGGTCCATTTCTTGATGATCCAAACCGGTGATTGATGGGCCTTGCTGTTGATTGGTATGATGGCAGAAAATTTCCGGATCAGAAGATCTTAACTCTTTAATGTCACGGCCTATTTAAATAGAGAAAAGACTAGCCATCGAAGGGACATGATCTTCCATTTAGGAGATTTTCAGGGCAACCCTTATTCTTAGCAAGGCCCACCTTATCAACGGTTTGAACTATCCAACAATGATCCCTTGTCCACAAACTATACATTTGTTAATTGACTAGGATTGGAGCCATATATTTTCCTAATATTAGTGGACTTCATCTGTTGACCATTCATTGTATGTAAGCTGATCCAATGGTTGGGAACATTCATTGATGAATGAACCACCACCAATTGGATCATCGAAACTCCTGTCCAATCTCATTGATTGGATGGTGGAGATGGATTATACACATGGGTGCATATCATGTGCATCATCATTTCTCATGAAAATCTAAGCCCCTTGTTGTAATCATAGTTGGAAAACTTGGGAATTCAACTCGACTTGATATTTAATAAATAATAATAATAATAATCATTATCAACCATTTTCTATAAAGAAGATTGTTCGATTGCAAGCCACCTCTTATAGGGACTTTGAAAAAAAAAAAAATGTTGATCGAGGTCCTTGTAATGAGATGCGGATTACCTGCCAAATCCCTTTTTATGAACTTGTTGTAAGGTTCGAAGCTGACCCGAACTCGAAGGTTCGAAACTCACTTAAACTTAGGTTCGAAACTGATCCGAACTTGAAGGTTCGAAACTGACCCGAACTCGTCTAATTGCTGCCGGGCTAGGTTCGAGCTAGACATGTTGGTCCGATGACTGGGCCACGCCAGGTTCGGGCTGGACATGTTGGCCCAATGACCGGGCTAGCCAGGTTTGGGCTAGGTGTGGCTGATGACCGGGCCAGGCCAAGTTGAGCCCAGTTCGACTCGGATCGACCTATGTACACCCCTAGTTGTGGCAGTCATTTTAGACTTACGTAAAAAAAAAATAATAATAATAATAAATAAAAATAAAAGCTTTGATACGCGGGTGGATCGTGTAGATGATACCTGAGGCACTCTTAAATTAGTTAGATACTGCATATGCGGTATTGAGTTAATTCACCAGGTCAACGCGACCTTATCAACAGGTCAGATGGCAAGTAAACATTACGGTGGGCTTAAGAAATTTTTAATGGTGGGTATTTAATCGCCATTGTTTTCTTGTGGTGTGGACCACTTGAGATTTGGTTATTCTTCATTTTTGGAAAGATGCCATGGAATAAGCTGGAAAGACGGATGGACGGCGTGGATATTCAAAAATACATATATGTGGGCCCCGAAGGTCAGGGCTTTACCCTCTAAGCTGTTACCCTTGCCTCACGGAGGCGGATTGGCTGCCGATGTGGGTACGTGTCGTGCGAACACGAGCGCTAACGGGCGTCCCCCTGACGGTCCTCGAGCTCCGAGTTGTACGAACAGTTCAAAGGAGATCCAAGTTAAATGGGGCCCTACTATGGTGTATTTATCATATCTACACCGTTTATAAATTTGGCTACTGACCTTTTTAGTATCTAATCCGCCCCTCAGGAACTTCCCGTGCCCGGGTGCACACGCAAATCGCAATCCGCGTCCGGCAGAATGGCTCGTACGCATGCACTAAGTGATTGTATAGATGGCAGCATGCCTCTGGAAAAAAAAACCGTTAAAACAGTGGGCCCCACTCTCATTACTCTCAAAATAAACTTAAAGCTGCATCCACGCCTCTGATTACTGAAGATTTGCTCGCTGAACCGGACCATTGACTGGTTTTCATTATAACCGTCCATTAGATGTCCACCGAAAAGCCAGGTAGGAAATCGATTCATAAAGTTTTTTAAGTTTTAACCCATCTAGAGCAAGGTATGTGACTTGGACGGTTAGATTCGACTTATACATGTATGAAACGTGGACATTTTCCAAGCGTTGGTTAGGGACCATCACATTCCTCAATAGAATCCGAACTATTTCTCTAACCACCGTTGAAGGGAAAAAACAAAAGAAAAAAAGTAAGTGGTCCACCTAAAATTTCGTGACTGCAACTCAACATTTGTGGGAAGGACGCGGATTAGGTGAGACAGGGACAAGAGCTTAGTCGGTGAGGCCCCGACCGTGGGGCCTACCTCACCGTATGTGGTGCACATCCACACCGTCCATCAGTTTTGATGGCTCATTTTAGGGCATCTTCTCAAAAACTGAGGCAGATCCAAATCAACGGTGGACCACACAGTAAGGATTGATTTCCCACCATTAAAAACTTCATGGGGCTCACAAAAGTTTTGGATCAATCTGCTATTTGTGTTTTGCTTTCACCCAGATCCGTGTGACCTTATCTGCAAGCTGGATGGCAAATAAACATTACAGTGGGCCCTAGGATGCTTTCAACGGTGGACATTCAATCACCACTGTTCTCCTGTGGTGTGGTCCACCTAAGATTTCGGTCATGTGATCATCCCTAAAATAAGCTAGAAAAATGGATGTAATGTGTAGATATACAACACATACATCAAGCTGGGCCCCACAATCACTACCTCACCTAATCCACACTCCTGTGGGAATGGGGCCCACCCTTTAAAAGCAGTGGGTTCGTGCCAACCATAAAACGGCTGGGTTGTCTCTTCTTATTTAACATTATTACTAACTATACGCAACAAACTAAAGCACTGCTTCTCTTTATTAGGATGATACTTAAGTGGACCACACCGATTGTGATGGACCATCAGATAGGAGTTTATTGCTGATGGCTGACATCTGATAATAAAATCATTATCATATGTTTAGTCATTTTAAGTGTACTATAACTTATAATATAATCATGAAATAAAAATCTATACATATAAAGAAAAAGTAGCATAAATAAAACAAGTGAAAATAATTTCTTTGAGCGAGATTTCTTCAGTTTAGGGATTTTATTAAGGGTTTTCTTTATCATTGACCTTATGCATATGGAGAAAAAAGAGCATACATAAAACAAATTGAAGTATATCCAAAGCTCTAGTGGACCATATCACAGGAAACAATGGAATATTGATTTCCACCGTTGAAACCTTCACAGGGCCCACAGTTATGTTTATTTATCATCCAAGCTGTTCATAGGATCACAAATACATGGATGAAGGGAAAACACAAATATCAGCTTGATCCAAATAAGAGCCTACAGGAAATTATGAACTGTAGATGTTTAAGTTACACTGTTTCCTGTGGTGTGGTCCAATTAATCTTTGGATATGTTTCATTTTTTGAGGTAGAGTTCTAAAATTATCTGGTAAAATGGATGGACGGGGTGGATAAAATACATAAATCATGGTGGGCCCCACAGAATTTACTCAACAAGCAATGTGCTTGCATGACTTGCTTCCTAGCTGTATGCATGAACAAAGGAATGGTCCATGTCTACTGCACGGACGCGGATTGCGTCCTACTCCTACCCCGGCCTGTCTCTAGCACGGACGGGCAGTTATGTGGGAGGGCCCACCGTGATGTATCTGTTTATCCATGCCGTCCATCCTTTCTTTCAGATCATTTAAAGATATGTATACAAAAATGAAGCATATCCACTGCTCAAATGTACCACACCGAATAATAAGCTTGGTTGCATTAAATGAAAGAATCCGTATGGTGTGGCCTACTTAAGTCTTTTATCTGACTCATTTGTGTGCTCGTAACTTAAATGATCTGAGAAAAGAAATGGACAATCGGGATAAACAGACTCTCTCTCTCTCTCTATATATATATATATATAAGCCACGTATGTAGTATTTGACAAAACGTTTCTCAGAAACGTCAAAAAAAAAAGTTACTATGGTGCGGTCGTGAGGTCGATGTTGTGTGGTCACGATCTTATTCTACAACTTTGTGTGTGTTTGCCAAAAAAATAGTCAGATCTAAGGTTCAAGTGGACTACAGAGTGGTGATTGAACGGCCACCATTAAAAATTTACTGGGAGAAGGTCCATGGGAAGGTTTCAACGGTAAGAGTTTGGTGTGGACCACTTAAATATTGGATCTGCCTTATTTTGGGGCTTATGTCCTAATTTGATATATTAAAATGGATGAATGGTGTGGATTAAACCCATACATCACGGAAGAACCCACAGAGCCCTGCCTGAGCCGAGTCCCGCGATCCGCTTCGGGAACGGACTGGCTGCTCCCCCGGCCACCAGCCCTGTGGGCCCCACCATGATGTATGTGATTCATCCATTCCGTTCATCCATTTTTACAGATTATTTTAAGGCTTTATTCCAAAAATCATAGGAATATACATCTCAGGTGGACGACACCAAAGGAAAATATTAGTGATTAGATATCCACTATTAAAACCATCCTAAGAAACACTGTACTGTTTATTTGATATCCAATCTGTTGATTAGGTCATACAGACCCAGATGAAAGGTCAAAACAAAGATAAGCTTGATCGAAAACTTTTATGCCCCAAAAAGTTTTTAATGGTTGAAGTTCATTCAACACTGTTTCCTGTAATGTAGTCCACTTGAGATTGGTATATACCTCAGTTTTGGTCTCATACTATAAAATGATCTAGAAAAATAGGGACAGCGTGGATGAAACACATTCATCATAGTGGGGCCCACAGAGCACTGACCATTAGCCATTGACCGGTGGCTGGGGGAGTAGCCAATCCATTTTAATACAGTATTCCCGTGATGTATGGGTTTAATTCACACCATTGTGGGCCCCATGAGCTTCGGCGTTTTAATACAGTATTCCCGTATACAAAATGGATGGTTGCGGTTAGGGGTGTACACGAACCGGGCTAGCCCGGTTAGCTCGCTCGACTCAGCCCGAAAAAGCTTGACTCGGCCCGACCCGGAACTGAGTTCGGGTCGGGACGGGCCATTTTTCTTAGCTTGAAATTGAGTTCGGGCTGGGACGGGCCATTTTTCTTAGCTCGAAATTGAGTTCGGGCCGAGTTCAAATAGGTTCCAGTTCGACCTGACTTAGTCCAAAACCTAACCCGGCCTGACTCGATCGAGTGTGTGTGTGTGTGTGTGTGTGTGTGTAACCTAACCCTACTCGTCCCTTTCCAGTTTCCCCTTTCGCCTTTTGAGATTGCCCAACCACAGCAACAGCGCCCAACCCCACCAAACCCTCCTCCCTCTCTCCCTACCCAACAGCCCGATCCCACCAAATCTCTCTAATATCTCTCTCTCTCTCTCTCTCTCTCTCTCTCTCTCTCTCTCTCTCTCTCTCTCTCTCTCTCTCTCTCTCTCGTCCGACCAGTGGGCGGACACTTTGTCCAACCACGGTCCGACGCTCTCACCTCTCTCTCTCTCTCTCTCTCTCTCTCTCTCTCTCTCTCTCTCTCTCTCTCTCTCTCTCTCTCTCTCTCTCTCTCTCTCTCTCGTCCAACTAGCGGGCGGATGCTGTCCGACCACAGTCCAGCACCCCACTCGACGCTCTCACCTCTCTAATCTCACTCTCTCTTTCTCTCTCTCCGACCAGCGGGCGGAAGCTGTCCGACCAAGGTATGATTTTTCTCTCTCTTTCTCTCTCTCTTAAATGAATACAAAATTTCCTATTTTGAGTGGCATAAATACAAATTTCCCTATTTATCATGGAGAAATCATTTGCTTCGCTTTTACCAACGGCTCGTTCCAACACAGCTGGTAGTGAATAGCAATAGGTTGGGATGTGTCGTACCAAACCTTTCTACGGCACTCTCATATTCTATATTTAGCAAGTAAATGCTTACCGGGCATGCCTAGAGAAGAGGACCATGTTTGATCTTAGCTGTACAGAAGGTTGGAGTTAATGTTTGGATTTTCTGCCTAAAATATCAGACGGTTTCACTCTTCAGATGGGCCACAGTGCACAAAGTTGATTGACAGTTAAATTTTATTTTTCTAGCCATTCATTTGTTTTGATATCCTTTGGCCCACCTGAGGTAAAGCTCAGACTTCAAAAAATTGTCACATGTTGACACGCGCCTGCGTTTGGACGTGGAGGGCGCACACGCGTGTGGAATTAGCAAACCTCTTTATAGTCTGCTGATTTCGTTCATGTGGGGTCCATTTCTTGATGATCCAAACCGGTGATTGATGGCCTTGCTGTTGATTGGTATGATGGCAGAAAATTTCCGGATCAGAAGATCTTAACTCTTTAATGTCATGACCTATTTAAACAGAGAAAAGGCTAGCCATCGAAGGGACATGATCTTCCATTTAGGAGATTTTCAGGGCAACCCTTATTCTTAGCAAGGCCCACCTTATCAAGGGTTTGAACTATCCAACAATGATCCCTTGTCCACAAACTATACATTTGTTAATTGACTAGGATTGGAGCCATTTATTTTCCTAATATTAGTGGACTTCATTTGTTGACCATTCATTGTATGTAAGCTGATCCAATGGTTGGGAACATTCATTGATGAATGAACCACCACCAATTGGATCATCCAAACTCCTGTCCAATCTCATTGATTGGATGGTGGAGATGGATTATACACATGGGTGCATATCATGTGCATGATCATTTCTCATGAAAATCTAGGCCCCTTGTTGTAATCATAGTTGGAAAACCTGAGAATTCAACTTGACTTGATATTTAATAAATAATAATAATAATAATAATCATTACCGACCATTTCCTAGATAGAGAAGATTGTTTGATTGCAAGCCACCTGTTATATGTTTTGAAAAAAAAAATGTTGATCGAGGGCCTTGTAATGGGACGCGGATTAGCTGTCAAAGCCCTTTTCATGAACTTGCTGTAAGATTCGAAAGTGACCTGAACTCGAATGTTCAAAACTTGCCTGAACTCAAGTTCAAAACTGACTCGAACTCACCCAATTGCTGCCGGGCTAGGTTCGAGCTAGACATGTTGGTCCGGTGACCGGGCCACGTCGGGTTTGGGCTAGACATGTTGGCCCGATGACCGGGCTAGGCCGGGTTTGGGCTAGGTGTGGTTGGTAATCGGGCTAGGCCGGGTTGAGCCCAGTTCAACTCGGATCGACCCGTGTACACTCCTTAGTTATGATAGTCATTTTACATTTACGTAAAATAATAATAATAATAATAATATAATAAAATAAAATAAGAAAGCTTTGATACTCGGGTGGATCGTGTAGTGATATTGAGGCACTCATGAATTAGTTGGATACTGCATATGTGGTATGGAGTTAATTCACCATGTCAACGCGACCTTATCAACAGGTCGGATGGCAAGTAAACATTACGGTGGGCTTAGGAAGTTTTTACTGGTGGGTATTTAATCGCCAATGTTTTCTCGTAGTGTGGCCCACCTGAGATTTGGATATTCTTAATTTTTGAAAAGATGCCCTAGAATAAGCTGGAAAGACGGATGGACGGCGTGGATATACAAAAATACATCTATGTGGGCCCCAAAGGTCAGGGCCTTACCCTCTAAGCTGTTACCCTTGCCTCACGGAGGCGGATTGGCTGCCGATGTGGGTACGTGTCGTGCGAAGACGAGCGCTAACGGGCGTCCGCCTGACGGTCCTCGAGCTCCGAGTTGTACGAACGGTTCAAAGGAGATCCAAGTTAAATGGGGCCCTACTATGGTGTATTTATCATATCTACACCGTTTATAAAATTTTCGAGATCATTTTACATTTCTATCCCGAAAATGATTAATTTCCAATTCTCAAGTGGACCACACCACAAATAGCAGTGGGACAATGATTTTCACGGTTAAAACATTCGTATGGCCCACCGTAACCTTTAATTTCCATCCAATCTGTTCACAAGGTCACACAGACCTAGATGAAGATTAAAAAAAAAAAATCATATTGATCCAAAATTTCTGTGACCCCAAAAGGGTTTCAATGGCAGACGTTCAATCTCCCACTGCTTTTTACAGTGTGGTCCACTTGATTTTTATATATCTCTTATTTTTTGTCTCAAGCCTTAATACGATCTTTCCAAGTGGACTGACGGTTTGGATATAACTCATACATCATGATGGGACCCACAGAACTTAGGGAGGTCAACACATCAGATACATCGGTGGTGTGTGGTACACCATCCCATCCGCCTGCCTCCATTTGGGACGCCCGATGGATTATCAACTTGCTTTTATGGCCCCAAAAAGTTTTTAATGGTCAAGTTCATTAAACCCTGACACCAGCCCCGGAGCTGGTGGTCGGTGCTAATCTCCATTTGGGCCCCACCATGATGTACGTGTTTCATTCATTCGTGTTCATCCATCCATTTTCCATTTTTAAAGATCATTTTAGGGCTTGATACAAAAAATGGGAGGGACATAAATCTCCAGTGGATCACACCACAGGAAAAAAAATAGTGAGTGGATATCCATCATTTAAATCCTCCTAAGGCCCGATTTACTGTTTATTTGACATCCAATCCATTGATTAGGTTATAAAAACCCAGATGAAGGGATAAAACAAATATCAACTTGATCCAATACTTTTATGGCCCCCAAAAAGTTTTTAATGGTCGAAGTTCATTAAACACTGTTTCCTGTAATGTGGTCCACTTGAGACTGGGATATACCTCATTTTTGGTATCAATCCCTAAAATGATCTTTAAAAATGAATGAATGGAATGGATGAAACACATACATCATGGTGGGCCCACAGAGCACCGACCACCAGCTCCGGGGCTGGTGTCAGGGGGAGTAGCCAATCCGCGTCCCTCCATTTGATAGACGGCGAGCCACGTGTCACTTCATTAAATGCAAACCCAACCGTACTTCTGACAAAGGTCAACGGGAACCATTAAAACCCCCACCCGCTTTGGGACGAGTATTAATTCAGCACTCTACTTTATGTTTCTCCCCGTTGGAGGTGATATGTGACCCTCAACCCGAGGACACGTGAAGTATCCTCGAGTTTCACTTTTGTACAACTATGGGCACGTCTAAAAGGATGTGGACCGTTGATATTGGCCGTCCCACCGTTAATGGGCCACCCAAAAAATCTCCAATTTTGGGTTTTAGTATTTTCTCAATTAATGGGCATAGTTTTTGTACTTCTTCCTAACCGTTTATTTTCTGGGCATCATCTAAAGAATTAGAATTCCTCCATCGAGAAGATTTTTGGACCATGGCCCATCTACTATGAAGATCATCAGACCAACGGTCCTCATATTATTTAATTTCATTAATGTGCAAAATATGAATTATACTTCTTCTTAACCGTTTATTTGTCGGGCACCATCTGAAAGATTAGGATTGCCCCATCGCGGAGGTTTTTGGATCATGGCCCTTATACTAAATGAGAATCATCATATCAACGGCCCAGATTACAGTAAATACCCCTCTCTCTCTCTCTCTCTCAATTACATAATCCTCGACCAAGGATACCCATATTCCACAGTATCCCAAGACCTGGCGTCGATAAGTGAGCCAATATCTTAAGGATCGAGACCGTTGATCTTGTGGGCCCCACCCTTGATGGACTCTCACAGAAATCCAAACATATCTGATGATCTTATAGATTTCTCAACTTACTGTGCACCATTGGTGTATATCTCTTATTAACCGTTTATTTGTGTGCCACAAAGAGAAATATCATTTGGGCATGTTCCACCCACTGCCGGGCCATCAATCAACGGTCCAGATTACTGACCCGTGCTTCCCCCACACACTTTTAAAACCTGAGTACTCTCTCTCTCTCTCTCTCTCTCTCTGTTTCTCTGTTTTTTCCTATAAAGAGCCCATCTGATGAGACCTTCTGCAATTCTCCTCCTTTCCTTATATATCTTTCTTCCATCTTCCTCTATCTACACCACAAGCCCAACCCAAAAAGCCCAGCCCAAAAGGCCCAGCCCACCATGGTTTCCGGCGACGTCCAAACCCCCCTCCACGCCGTAAAGACATCGTCAGTCGTCCCGGCGGCAGTCACCGGCGAGACCGCCGTCCATGAATTAACCAACATGGACTTGGCCATGAAGCTCCATTATCTACGGACCGTCTATTACTACAACAAGGAGGCTTTCGACGGTCTCGATATCTTGTCGATCAAGAGGCCTATGTTCAAGTGGCTGGATTTCTACAGCTCAGTGGCCGGTCGGATCCGGCGATCAGATGCTGGTAGACCGTTCATCAAGTGTAATGATAGTGGGGTCCGCATCATTGAAGGCCGGTGTAATGAGACACTTGATGAATGGCTAGATAAGAAGGAGTGGGCCCTACACAAACACCTTGTGCCCAGCCAAGTTATTGGACCTGAGATGCTATTTTCTCCTTTAGCACTCATACAGGTATGGCCCACCACCTAATCTATTCTCCTTACAATGTTGTATAATCGGATTCACAATTCGAATCCAGACCGTTTGATTAGTGGGTACCGAAAAAATTGTGTAAACATCACTGTGGGGCCCACTTGGATGTATGTGCCTTAAATCCACACGGTCCAACCGTTTTGAAAGCTCATTTTAGGGCATGGTTGCAAAAATGAAGCAAGTTCAAATCTTATGTGGACCATACCACAGGAAAAGGTAGTGATTGACTCTACACCATTAAAAGCTTCATGGGGGCTACTAGAACTTTTATTTAGCATCCAACCCGTTGATAAGGTCACAAGGATCTGGATGAAGAGACCACCGAAATATTAGCTTGATCTGAAACTTTTGTGCCCCTCAAAAAGTTTTTAACGGTGGGTGTTCAATCACAATTGTTTCATGTGGTATGGTCCACATGAGATTTGAATCTACTTAATTCTTGAGCTCATGCCTTAAAATGATCTTAGAAAAATGGATGGACGGCTTGGATAAAACACATACATCATGGTGGGGCCCACAGAGCAGTGTCAGCATGCAACTGGCGTTCCTGTTTTGGGCTATGTGTCACCGTACGTTCTAGGGTAGAAATGTCTTACTAATATCTAATAAGAGGTTCTGGGCAAAAGACGGCATCTTGAAAAAGAGAGAGATGACATGATAAACTGATACCGCAGCTGTATTTAAGTTCCGATACATCCACATAAAAAAAAAAAAAAAAGGTTCCAATACATCCACATGTAGGACATCCATCGGGATGAAGAGATGGCCATGATAGATCCACTCCGTCCATTAGTTTTTTAAGACCACAATAGGACACGTGTAAAAATATTAGGTAGATCCAAAACTTGGGTGGGCCACACCAAACGAGACAGTGGGAATGAAAATGTCCAATGTTAAAACCTTCATGAGTTGGCCATGATGTTTATCTGCCATCCAAACTATTTATATGATTATTAACACTCAGATAAATTGTACCCACAAATATCATCCGGATACGAAACTTCTGCGTCCCCCACAAAGTTTTTAACGGTGGGCGTTCAATCCCTGCTGTTTATGTGGTATGGCCCACATGAGTTTTTTGATCTATCTGACTTTATAGACACCTGTCCTAATGTGGTCTTTCAAAATTGATGGACGGAGTGGATTTGTCACGGGCATCTCTGTGGCCCCACACAGCTTCTACAGAAGGGCGTTGTAAATGGGGCACGTGCAATCCGCTTCCGAACCAACCAGGCAGCTCCACGTGTCCCTCTGTATGATTATCGTGGTGTGGCCCACCTTTTGTACGGGTAGGATATTCTACATGTGTGACATTTTCCCTGAAAAAGATGGATGTACTATAACTTATGATACAGCAGCGTGTAGTTTGTTATTGCTCCTGACTTCATACATGTGGGGCCCATGGTTCGGTGATCCGGACCTCTTATCTGATGGGCCCCACCTCGAATGTTGGAAAGCCTGGAAACTGGGGAGAATCAGGTACCGTCAGATCAACAGACAATGGGCCCACATGGACTGATTTCAGGGGTATTTCCTGCGGCTCTCTGCCAGCACGTGGAAGGCCAAGTTCACTCGCGGTACCTGTGGAGACTATGAACACGTGTGAAAGATCAGAACCGCTTATCCTGGGATCCCAAATGGCCAGATACCGTGTGTGTATCTCATAAAAGATGCTAAACTGATCCAACGATGCGGATTGATCCACTCAATGCGTTCCTGTATTCTGTTGATCGGACGGTTGCTACGTGTCTGCACAACCATTGGATACCTCGGTGGGCCCAGAATTATATATTTTAGGTGACGGTCCTCACCTGTAACAATCAAAATCGGACGGTTTTTAATAATCGTCACACAGAATCCGGTGCATCGGCATTTATTGTTTCCATCTGTATCCCTAATAGCTAGTGCTATCAACGGGCCGGACCGTTTGTGGGTCTGGGTCCGGGTTTTGAACTGTTTCGTGCCAGGCCTTCGCAAAATTTGAATTTGCAGGCCCGAGCTCGGCCCATTGACCCCCTTACCAATAACTGCCGTTAGATGAGAACTTTGATACTCTGTCAGAGTGTTATTTATGATGCGCCAGCAACTAGAAATTGCATACGTGGCATATAAGTAATTTACTCAAACAACCTATTGATCGCAATTTAGATATATCTTGAAACAAAAGCTACGTTTACTTGATTTTCTGACCATGGGATTGATAGGAGTTTAGTGGACGGTTAGAAATGAAAGACATCTGGTGGTTCTATTTCAACAAACAAGTATCCGCAGATCAAAGGCTAGGATTTCTCGACCAATATTAATTTCGGGTCTCTGACTCATTGAAGTGGGTTTGACAATTTATTCAATTTATTTGAGTTAATGCATGCCACGTGGACAATTTCCAAATGCTAATAGTGAGAGAGAGAGAGGAATGCCAGGTGGCGGATTGTGATTGGACATTGTACTGAACTCGGTCGGATCCACATATGAGGGTGCTTCCCTTACTGTGGGGCCCACCTTGATGTATGTGACTTACATCCACACTGTCCATCCGTTATGAAAGATCCATTTGGGCTGTGATCCAGAAAATTAAGCAAATCCAAATCACTAGTGGACAACACCATAGGAAACAATGGTAATTGAATACCCACAGTTAAAAAATTTCTTGGGACTAGCAGAGTATTTATTTGGCATCCAACCTGTTGATAAGGTCACAAAGACATAGATGAACGGACCACACAAATATCAGTTTGATCCAAAACTTTTGTTGCCCACGAGAAATTTTTAATGGTCAATCACCGTTATTTCTTTTGGTGTGATTCACCTTAGATTTGGTTCTACTTCAATTTTAGGATAATGCCCAAAAATGAGCTGTAAAGATTGATGGACGGCATGGATGTAAGGAAAACACATCATGACGCCCCACAATAAGGGATTTACTCACCCTGTGAATTAGAGAAAATGACCACTGTAGACAAAACCTTTTACCCAGCGGTTTCTATGAAAGAATACGAACTTTAGTTACCAATCTAGACTATCACGTGCGGACAGCGACTTTGAGGACGAAACTACCCCTCCTTTCACGGAAACGGATTGGGTACTCCCCCTGCCACCAGCCAATGGCGGATGGTCGGTGGTCTGTGGGCCCCACCATGATGTATGCTATTCATCCATGCCGTCCATATATTTTTCCATATCATTTTATGGTATACGACCAAAAATGAGGTATATGCAAATCTCAAGTGTACCACATTACAGAAACAGTGTTGAATGAGCGTCGACCATTAAAAACTTTTTGGGGGCCCACTGTGATGTTTGTGAGAAATCCTCCCCGTCTAAGTTCATTCATAGGTCACAAAGACCTGGATGAAGAAGAAAAACAAATTTCATAATGATCCAAAACTTCTATAACCCCTAAAAGGGTTTCAATGGTAGACGTTCAATTCCCCATTGCCTTTTACAGTGTGGTCTACTTGATAGTTAGATCTATCTTATTTTTAATCTTAAGCCTGAATATGAGCTCGCCAAATAGATGGGCGGTTTGGATATAACACATACCTCATAATAGGACCCACAAAAAGCGGTGGGATTACAACAGCCAAAAAAAAAAAAAAAAAACCAATATATCGAAAATGGTCCAGAACTGTCAAGTGAGTTTTCCTCAAAAATCTTACAATTTTTTATATATGGACGGTCCGTCGAGATATCGAAAAAGGTGTTTTACCTTTAGCTACGGATTATAATCTTAGCCATAACTGTAGTCTGTACCCGTCTATAAAATTATTTATTTATTTTTTATTTTTTACATGGAGAAATTTATTTTACCTACAATTTTCTTTAATACATATTTATATAAATAGGTATATATAAGCATATAAAAATTTTTTCCCTCTTTTTTTTTTCATTTATTTCTTTAATCATTTGACAAGAATATCTTCTAAACCAAAATTAGTTACTTGACGTACCACATATGATTTTGGGGTAAGAGAAGCTACTTTAGCCAACCAACCTAGTTATTTTCCAAGATTTCATCAGGTCAATGGTTGAAAATACATTTCATTCACTTCGCTGTCAATTTGAGTGAGGGAAGCTACAAATTGTGCGAGGGAACCTAGAAATTGAGCGAGGCAACCTAGGATTTGAGCGAGGCAACGTAGGAATTGAGCGAGGGAACCTAGAAAATGAACGAGACAACGTAGAAATTGAGTGAGAAATCTTAGGAATTAAGCGATGGAAGTTAGAAATTAAGCGAGGGAACCTACAAATTCAGCGAGACAACCTAGGATTTGAGCGAGGGAAGCTAGAAATTGAGCGAGGGAACCTAGAAATTGAGTGAGGCAAGGTAGAAATTCAAATGGAAAGCTAGGATTTGAGCGAGGCAACCTAGGAATTGAGCGAGGAAGTTAGAAATTGAGCGAGGAAGCTAGAATTGAATTATGAACTTAGAAATTCAAATTGAGGAACCCAGAATTGAGCGAGGAACCTAGGAATTGAGCGAGGCAACCTAGGAATCGAAAGAGGCAACGTAGAAATTCAACAGAGGAATCCTAGGAATTGCGAGGAACCTACAAATTCAACGAGACAACCTAGGATTTGAGCGAGGAAGCTAGAAATCGAAATTGAGCGAGGAACCTAGAAATTGAGTGAGGCAAGGTAAAAAATTCAATGAGAAACCAAGGATTTGAGCGAGGCAACCTAGGAATTGAGCGAGAAAGTTAGAAATTTAGCGAGGAAGCTAGAATTTGACGAGGAACTTAGAAATTCAATGAGGCAACCTCGAATTTGAGCGAGGAAGCTATAAATTGTGTGAGGAACCCAGAAATCGAGCGAGGTAACCCAGATTTGAGTGAGGCAACGTAGGAATTGAGTGAGGAACCTAGGAAATGAGCGAGGCAACGTAGAAATTCAAATGCAGGAAGCTGAAATAAAGCGAGGAACCTAAAATTCAGCCATGACAACCTAGGATTTGAGCGAGGGAACCTAGAATTGAGCGAGGCAAGGTAGAAATTCAACGAGAAACCTAAGATTTGAGCGAGGCAACCTATGAATTGACCGAGGGAAGTTAGAAATTCAGCGAGGGAAGCTAGAATTTGAGCGAGAGAACCTAGAAATTGAGCGAGGCAACGTAGGAATTGAGCGAGGCAACGTAGAATTGAGCGAGGAACCTAGAAATGAACGAGGCAACGTATAAATTCAAATGAGGAATCCTAGAATTAAGCGAGGAAGCTAGAAATTAAGCGAGGAACCTAGAAATTCAATGAGACAACCTAGATTTGAGCGAGGGAAGCTAGAAATTGAATGAGGGAACCTAGAAATTGAGTAAGGTAATGTAGAAATTCAAATGAGGAAGCTAAATTGAGCGAAAAACCTAAAAATTGAGCGAGAAAACCTAAAAATTGAGCGAGGGAACCTAGGAATTTAGCAAGGGAGGCTAGGAATTGACTTAAACCTTATCCTAACTAATTGGGGTCGGCTAAATGAATCATTTTCCACTATTCTATTCTATCAAGATAGGTAATATATAATAATTATTTGTGGGAGGTATAAATTGTATCATAAATTGTATGATAGGTTAAGCATTAAAGAGGGAGAGAAAGATGCATCAAGGAAGTGGAAAAGTAAGACAGATCTAGCTATCAAGTGGACCACACTGTTGAAGGCTGGGAATGATCATGGATTGAATGAAATGGATTTTTTACCATCGACCTGATGGAATCTTGGAAAATAGCAAAGTTAGTTGGCTAAAGTAGCTTCTCCTACCCCAAAATCATATATCGTACGTCAAGTAACTAATTTTGGTTTAGAAGATATTCTTGTTAAATGATTAAAGAAATAAATGAAAAAAAAAAAAGGAAAAAATTTTTATATGCTTATATATACCTATTTATATAAATATGTATTAAAGAAAATTGTAGGCAGAATAAATTTCTCCATGTAAAAAATAATAAAAATAATAAAAAATTGCATAGCGGCACTGAGTACAGTTATAGCTATGGTTATAATCCGTAGCTAAAGGTAAAATACCTTTTTCAACCTATCGATGGACTGTCGATATATCGACAATTGTAGAATTTTTGAGGAAAACTTACTTGACAGTTCTGGACCATTTTTGATATATTGACGGACCGTTGATATATCGACGGTTTTTTTTTTTAATTTTTTTTTAATTTTTTGCCGTTGTAATCCCACCGCTTTTTGTGGGTCCTATTATGAGGTATGTGTTATATCCAAACCGTCCATATTTTTGGCAAACTCATATTAAGGTTTGAGACGAAAAATAAGACAGATCTAGCTATCAAGTGGACCACACTGTTAAATGCTGTGGATGATTGAACATCTACCATTGAAACCTTTTTAGTGGTCACAGAAGTTTTGGATCATTATGAAACTTGTTTTTCCTCTTCATCCTGGCCTTTGTGACCTTATGAATAGATTGGATGGAAAATAAATGTTATGGTGGACCCTACAAAATTTTTAACGGTGAAAATCAATTTCCCCGCTGCTCTTTGTGGTGTGGTCCAATTGATCTTTGGATATGATTTTTTTTTTTTGGATAATGCTCCGAAATGATCTTGAAATATGGATGAACGTTGTGGATATAATAAATATATAGCTGTGGGGCCATGTAACTTTGATCTCTTTTAAGCCGTTCGTACAACTCTCAGTTGGAGGAGCGTCAACGCTCGTCTTCGCAGCGAAAAGGAGGGGTAGTTTCGTACTCAAAGTCGCTGTCCGCACGTGCTAGTCTAGATTGGTAACTAAAGTTTGTATTCTTTCATAGAAACCGCTGGGTAAAAGGTTTTGTCTACAGTGGTCATTTTCTCCTGTGAATTAGGGTTCACTGAAGCTCCAACTCTTGTATTACATAATGTTTAATCACATCCGTCCACGTCACAGATCCACTAACATTATATGAGATGGATGATATCTACGTGATGAGCAATATTGATTTATCATGTACGATGGGAGCGGCCCTGGGCAAAAGATCAGAACCGTCCACTCTTCAGCTGGCACACTGTTACGAGAATAATGGATGGTTGGATAGAAAAGAACACCAACCGTTTATATTCGCGTGTAAGTGGGCCTACTCAATGAATGTAAATTATATCTAGAATGTACCCTACTTACCTACTTAATGAATGGCCCATATCTCATACTGGCCCCATACATTTCGTGTGAGAGACTACACTTTTTCGTACTCCTCACGAGTACCAGTTTTTCAATTGGGAAATTTTATCTGCATCTACCGTTCGTATCACCTCACTTAACTTTGATACTCTGGTAGGGTGTGATGGATGATACGCAGGCACTTAGAATTTCCTGCGTGGTATTCAATCGAGTTAAATAATATATTTCCAGTTTAGATTAGATGCACGGTGAACAAAAAAAAAATAATTTAACTTATGTGATCAGCTGACTATTGTATTGGTCCACTTTCATTGGAAAAATGAATAATACCCAACGGCCTTATTTGAATAAACAAGCATCCACCAATCAGATGTTAGGATTGTTCAACCAATCTGATTTTGGGACTTTTGACTCAGTGACAGTGGGTCCCACCGTGACGCCGTGACAGTGGGGCCCACCTTGATGTACGTATTTTTTTTATCCACACCGCCCATCCGTTTTTTCAACTCATTTTAGGTTGTGGGCCCGAAAATGAAGCAGATCCAAATTTCAGGTGGACCTCACCACTGGAAACAGTGGTTATTTAATGATCGTGGGCCACGAAAATTTTGGATCAAGATGATATTTTTTTTTCCTTCATCCATGTCTGTTTGACCTTATCAACAGTTTGGATGACAAATAAACATTACGGTGGGCCCTAGGAAGTTTTTAATGGCGGGTGTTTAATCAGCATTGTTTCCTGTGGTGTGGTCCACTTGAGATTTGGGTCTGCTTCAATTTTGGTCTCCTAATCTAAAATGATATGAAAAAATGGATGAACGGCGTGGATGTACAGAAAATACATAAAGGTGGGCTCCACTGCCCTGCTTATCAAGGGTCAGTGAATTTCTCTTGACTTTCTCATCTGATTTGGATTTTGTTTCAGTTCACATGGTTCAGATGTGGAGGAGTAGCAATTGGCTTCAGCTGGTCTCTTGCTCTTGGAGATGTATTCTCAGCTCTAAGATTCATTGACACGTGGGCCCACATCATGGCTGGGACCCCACCAACCCAACCCATCAACCTCCCAAGATCAACGGTCGAAAAGCCCATAAAACCACCCAATCCTCCCACAAAACAGCTTCCCGCCAAACCGGTTGAACCTGTTGGAGACCATTGGCTAACTGCCAATAACTGTAAAATGGACACATTCCTTTTCCATATCACAGACACCCAACTGAAGCATATACAGTCTAAGATCTCTGGCCAAATCCCACCGTTCGAAGCTCTTTCCGCTCTGTTCTGGCGATCTTTGGCTAAAATGAGAGAAGGAAAAGAACCCAAGATCGTGACTATCTGTCGAACCGATCCTCGTGGGAAAGAGAATGTATGGCTGAGCAATGATCAGATCATAAGCACAGTTGAAGCAGATTTAGATGTGAAAGATGCTGAGCTATCGGAACTAGCGGCGCTGATTGCTAAAGGGGGAGTGGATGTGAGTAAGGAGATTGAAGCGATGGTGGACAGCAATAGCGGGTCGCCGGATCTTATCGTATACGGCGCGAATCTGACGTTCGTGGACTTGGAGCAGCTGAATTTCTTCGAGATGGAGTTTAAAGGACAGAAACCAATTTTGGTGCAGTTTAAGATTGATGGGGTCGGCGATGAAGGGGCCGTGTTGGTGGTTCGGGATTGTGCGAGCGGCGGAGATGATAAATGTGGAAGCGGCGGATGGATGGTGATGGTAATTCTGCCGGATAATGAAGTAATGCAGCTGAAAAGCGAGCTCGAAAGAGAATGGTGTATCACTTGAAAATGGACTTGGGAGCTTTGTTATAGGAGAATGAGTGTCTAAGACTGTGTTTGGATGCGATATTAAATTGGATTGCGATAATTGGTTCGATAGGGTGGAAATGGTTGAATTCATTTGAGTCCGACTTGAAAGAAACGTAATTGTGATTCGGACAGTTTGTGATTCGGACAATGTGCCGTGCCTTCGATGCGAATTTGGGAAACGGAATTTGGTTCTCCAATTTATCGAACTAATAATCACAATTCAATATAATGGTGCATCCAAACACGGCCGAAAAATATCTAGATAGTTGTGATTGTTTTAGATAATGTGTTTAGAGCATGTAGCTATGATTGTGTGTAACATTATTTGGTTATTTGTGTTCATGGTAGAGAAGCTTACTCAATAAGTCTCTTTATTAACTATTGTCTCAAGATGAAGTGTATTTTCTTCTCTCTCTCTCTCTCTCTCAACTTAATCAAATTGCAATTCATTTAGTTGCTCACTATGTAAACAACCATGGTGGGGTCTATTGTAAAATAAATGTCTTAAATCTTAGTTCACCGAGATGCGGGGTCGAGGGTGTCGGCGTGTCTTCCGAATGATGGTTCGCACATGCATATAACCTCTTCAACTTTAGGCTTTAAGTTTTATAACCCAATCATAAAAGGAAACTTCATATTAAAGGAAAGCTAACGCATGCAAGAAATTAGAATCCACATAAGACTTGAGTTCTATGATGAGAGAAGGGATTCCAGCCTATATATAAGAGAGACTCTTGGCCTTCTCCACCCAAGCTCAAAAAGTGCCGGGCTATCCATCTCTATTCTCTAGCAAACACTAGGGCGGAATTTGGAAGGAAGTGAGCTAAGGGATTCCAGCCTATATATAAGAGAGACTCCTGGCTTTCTCCACCCAAGCTCAAAAAGTGTGAGGCTATCCATCTCTATTCTCTAGCATGCACTAGGGCGGAATTTGGAAGAAGGTGAGTTAAGGGATTAATTCCAGCCTATATATGAGAGAGACTCTTGGCCTTCTCCACCCAAGCTCAAAAAGTGCGAGGCTATCCATCTCTATTCTCTAGCATGCACTAGGGCGGAATTTGGAAGAAGGTGAGCTAAAGGATTCCAACCTATATATAAGAGAGACTCTTGGCCTTCTCCACCCAAGCTCAAAAAGTACGAGGCTATCCATCTCTGTTCTCTAGCATGCACTAAGGCGGGATCTGGAAGAAAGTGAGCTAAGGGATTCCAGCCTATATATAAGAGAGACTCTTGTCCTTCTCCACCCAAGCTCAAAAAGAGTGGGGCTATCCATCTCTATTCTCTAGCATACACTAGGGCGGAATTTGGAAGAAGGTGAGCTAAGGGAGTCTGCTATACAGGGACGCAAGAGTTAGGATTGGAGCCCTTCATTGTCAGTCTAACCCTATAAGAAGTGCCACGCATCATTGGTTCAGCATAACTCAAAGGTATGTAGTCAATCTCACTTATAATTCATAGTTTTCTAATTGATATCATTGCGTATGTATGCTTTCATTGATTATATTCCAAAAAAATTAAGTGGTAAACATGGATTTGATCAATTTCTGGGTGGACCCACCCGACTTCATACATAGATTTGTGATCTAAGCCTCGGTTAGGCAACACATTCATCTTGAATGTAGACTGTTAATTTTATTTTCCTGCATTTCTACCTCTTTCGTGCAAGTGAGGCCCACCTGATCAATGGATTGATTTGGAACATTTTGGTGGGAAATAGGGATATGATCATTTTTTAAGACCAGGTGGGCCCCACCGTGCTATATCTGGTGTGGGAACTTTCTACCATATACTACACCAACATTTCAGTTGAATCACTTGATCTAACCCATTAATCATTGAATCCTTTTGACTATATAAATTCAATACGGCATGGGACGTGTGGGAACTCAGGTGCGGCCCACCTGAGCTCTGGATCTGGATGATTTTTAGTCCCAGAGCCTAGCATCGAGGATAGAACCTCATGAAGGCAGTGGATTTCATTTTCACACATAGAACATGGTAGGCCCCACAGGTTCTGTAGATGACTCCGGTCCATGTGATGCATCCTTATTCAGACATATCTGACATCCAAAGGACGGAGAACTAGATGGACGGTCCCAATTGTGTCCTTCGGAGAGATGGCTCCACCAAATCATCTCCCCCATATGCCATCTTCCTAATTCCTGGGGGTGTACATCGAGTTGAACCGAGTCGAGCTGGCCTCAACTCGAACTCGTCTCGACTCGGTCCTTGAGCCTGACTGGCCAGCTCAGCTCGGTTCAGCCAGCAACTCGGGCCGAGTTCGAGCCAAGATCGAGCCGAGTTCACCAATGAGGCATTTCCACAAACACCTGAACTGCAACTTCAAAATTCCATTGTTTTACAAACAGAGGCAATGGTTTTACAGGTGTTTTATCAAATACCTTCTAAGCAATATAAAACCCAAGAAAAACAAAGAGGAAAAAAAAAAAAAAAAAAAGAGGAAAAAAATAAGGGTATTTGTTTCATGTACACACCTTCCTTGCCACTAGCTATATTTTGTTGAGTCATTTTATCAAACAGTTGGCGAGCAACATCAATGGCAAGATAACCAAGTCACCGAACTGGTTTGATCCGAGTTAGATTCAATCCGAGTCGAGTCAAGCTGGGGCCTGATCAAACTCGGCACAAACTCATTTTCGAGCTGAAAAAATCAGCTCGACTCAGCTCGAGCTTAGCTTCGAACCGAGTTGAATCGAGCTTTTTCGAGTCGAGTCAAGCGAGCTAGCTCGGTTCGTGTACACCCCTACTAATTCCAATATGGGATATTTTTTTCAAGATGAACCTCCATGGTGGGACTCAACAGATCAATGGTCTGGATGACTGAAAGTAGGAGTGCACACCACATAAATGTGTAGGCCACCTTTTTCATATAATTCGTCAGAAAACTACTCCTTCCTTCAACTCTCTCTCATTTTCATTTTCATCCTCCCAAAGTTACAGGTAGTAAATACTCTTTAGACATGAGCTTTTACTTATTTATAAGTAATTTAACAAGTTAATTATAGATAATAAATTGTATATCCGTATTAACTAAATCTTGGAGTATAAATTTATTTTAAAATGAATTTGACATGTAAAAACCTTAAATAAAAATATATTATTTTATTGAGCCCATCTAAATGAATAATTGCACAAATTTTTATATTAAATTAATAATTAAATGAATCATAAAAATGAGCCCACATACTCAAAATACTTATAAAAGCCAAAAGGCATATGCCCACATTGTTTATGTGATCTACATATTGTTTACACGCTATCTAATCCATTCATCATGCTAGCCTCAATACGATGAAGCGACAAAAATCAGGTCATTCCAAAACCCAAGTGGGTCACGTCACATGATCTCTAAAATCTTGGGTATGATTTCACAATGTTCTCTAAGTTGCAGCCCCCTTAAATTGTTGATCAACCTAATTTATTGTTTCTATAGTAAATGATGGATAGGGTGGATCATCATTTCAATGTTCAATCAACACTGTTTCCTCTCTATTAAACCAAGCCCCTGAGTAGGTTGTAGAAGATGTAAAAGGAAACGCTATATGAAAGTTATTGGTAGTATAGCTGTACACTAGTTTAGTTAGCTTGGTTAGCTTGCTCGACTCGACTCGGAAAAGCTGGACTCGTCTCGATTTGAAATTAGATTTGAACTGTGATGGTTTTTCGAGCTCGAAAAAATTTCAAGCCAAGTTCAAACTTGTCCGAATTTGACTTTACTCAAATCGAACGTCAACTTGAATCAGCTCGATGACTCGGTTACTTCGATATTAATGTTGCACGTTGAGTGTTTGATGAAATGACTCAACAAATTGTTGTTTTGGGTGCATGTATTTTATGTAAAATTGCCTAGTGGTGTGGAAAGAATGTTTATGAAACAAATCATTACAAACAAAAACTTTACATTATAAACTTGCTCTTTTATCTTGATTTTGATGGTGCCTGCCAAGTGTTTGATGAAACATTCATAAATTGCTATTACTATTTTGCATTACGTGAGAAATTGAAGATGAATTCTATATGTTTAAGAAAATGTCAAAGATGCTCGAACTTGGATCGCACTAGTCTGAGTTGCTAACTAAATCGGGCCAAACTGACCAATCAGGTTCAAGCACTAAGCTGAGCCAAGCCGAGCCGAGTTCGAGTCAGGGCTAGGTACTGGCCGAGCCAAGCTGAGATGAGCCAAGCTCAACTCAATTTAACTCGTGTACAGCTCTAATCAGTAGTGCCTGTTTGATTGTTTTGACTACAAAAAAGAAAAAAATATATATATATATATACAAAAGGAAATGGTAAGACGGATCCATAAGGTCTAAATTATGAAATCAAGGTTCATTGAACCCACACGCATGTCATTTATAGAACACTACATCATAACCTAAGGTGAGCATTTGTACGTTCAATCAACAGGGTTTTCATGATGTCAGCCCAAACATAATAATCGGAAATGAATGAATGGCATGGATAGAACACAAATTACGGTAGCCCATAGATCACCTTTCCGAGTAGCAGCGTTCCACATGGAGTTTGGCTACTGACGCTGCAGCTAGTAGCCAAGTGGCTGATCGTCCGTGGGCGCGGATAGGATACTGACAAGGTCAGTAGCCAAATCTCTACAGCTAGTAGCCAAGTGGCTACTGAAGTGACGTCACCAAGCTCTGTGGACCCCACCATGATGCATGTGTTGTATCCATACCGTCCAACCATTTTTAGATATCGTTTTATGACATTACAAAGATAATGAGATATATCTAAAGTTCAAGTGGACCCCACCATAGAAAATAGTGAGGACAGTGACATCCATCGTTCAAAACTTCTTAGGGGCCACCGTAGTTTCCGATAAAGCTGATATATATATATATATATATATATATATATATATATATATATATATATATTCACTTCATCTATATCTATGTTAACTTATGAATAGAATGGATCTTTAAAAAAATCACTTTGGGCCTATAAATGTTTCAAACGGTGGGTGTGACGCCTCCCATGGTTTTTTGTGGTGGGTTCTACTTGAATGGTTGGATGGTAGGATACAACACATGCATTATGGTGAGTCCACGGAGCTTGGTGACGTCAATTCAGTAGCCATTTGGCTACTGACCATGTCAGTATCCAATCCGTGACCATGGTCGGTACCATATGGGTCCCACCATGATGTAGTATTTCATCACCTCGTCCATCTATTTTTCCAAATCATTTTATGGCATGATCTCGAAATTGAGGAATATCTAAATCTCAGGTGGACCACATCATACGAACAGTGTTGATTGAATGCCACCCTTAAAAAAAACTTGATGGGCACAGAAGTTTCGGATCAAAATGATATTTGTGATTTTCCCTTCATCTAGAATCTCAAATAGACATTACGTAGGCCTTAGGAGGTTTTTAACGGTGGAAGTTTAATTCTACTGTTTTGCTGTGGTGTGGTCCACCTGAGATTTAAATATGCCTCATTTTTTGGGATCAACCCAAAAATGATATGAAAAAAATGGATGGACGGCGTGGATAACACACATACACTATGGTTGCGCCGGAGGGAGGAAAAAATAAAATTTAAAAAAAAAAAAAAGAAAAAAAAAAAAGAACGAAAAAAATGATGAAGGGAAGAAAAGAAATGACGGGAGTTAGGGCTCGTTACCTCTGCTAGAGCTGAGAGAGAGAGAGAGAGAGAGAGAGAGAGCTGAGAGAGGGAGAAGGAAAGGAGACGCTCTGAGAGAGAGAGAGAGAGAGAGAGAGAGAGAGTGCTAAGAGAGGGAGAAGGAGACGCTCAGAGCCGGTAGGTGGTTCTGCAATGCAAGCTGCGTTTCCAACTCCCTTTCCCAAATTCAAAATAGGTAGCCGTTGCCTGTAAGAAAGTAACCTGTGGGTTGAAAAACATCATATTCTCCTCCAACGATGCTCTCTCGCTTCATTTCTCGACCTTCCAATCTTCGCCTTTTAACACTAACCACCCTTTCCTCTTCAAACACCATCTCCCGCCACCCTTCATCTTCAAATATCCACTGTCCGTTCCCCTACCTTACATCCCCCTCCCATCCTTCCAGAACCTTCTCCACAGACGACCGCAACGGCAACAACAACGGCAACGGCAGAGATCCATCCTCCATTCCTCAGCACTGGACCTTCACCCCCGAAGAATCTTCCGAATCCTTCTTCGGATCAGAAGACGCAGGCCTCTCGGGGATTGCTGACGAAGACGATGCGATCTCGACCGTTGGATCGCAAGATGATGACGAGGGGGTGGTGAAGGAGGAGAAAGGAGGTGGGGATATATTCGAAGAGATTGATCGGGAGTTTGGGTCGAAGAAGGGCAGCGTAGAAGAGTGGGAGACGGCGGAAGGGTACGAGCCGTGGAGTCTCGGAGATGAAGTGAAGGAGGAGATTTTTGAGAGTGGAGGAGGAGGGATTGAAGGGCTGTCGGCTGTTGATGGAGTCGGGCCGGAGATTGACGAGGAGGACAAGCAGCTGGAGGAGGAAGAGCGGGGGCTTTCCGTTACATTGCAAGGTATGGTTTTTCTCTTATGAAATGATTGGGTAGGCGTTTATGAGAACATGTAAGTGATTGATGATTTTATTCTAGTAATTTGTTTCTCTATCCTTCTGCTTTTTTATTTGAATTTTTATTGTTTTTTAACAATGCAGTTGGATTTGTAATTTTAACTTATCATTTAAGAAATCAATTATCCCGTTCACCACAGTGTCGCCTCTCGCCAGTGAACATGTGGCTGTACTATTGCTGATTTTGGATCGTTGATATAGCGGGCCATTTTGTTAGACAGTCCGCTGTAGAGAAACCATACTGATCAGGCAAATGCAGTATTAGGGCTGTGTTTGAGGCACAACCTGTGCTGAGGTTTCAATCTGTCAGTGAACACATGGCTGCACTATTAATGATTTTGGATCATTCATTTGGCGGGCCGTATTGTTAGATGGTCCACTGTGGAGAAACCATACTGATTGGGCAAATGTTGTAATAGAGCCGTGTTGTCTGACACACAATCCGTGCTGAGGGCTCAGTCATTCAAGACGGTTGAACACACACTCCATGGTGTTGCACCTCATCAGCGAACACATGGCTGTACTAACGGTAAACTCAGATAGCTGATATATACGTCAGGCCATATTGTTAGACAGTCGTTGTAGAGAAACCATACTGATCGGGCAAATGTGGTATTAGGGCTGTGTTTGAAGTTCAATCTGTGCTGAGGGTTCAGTCATTCAAGATGGTCGAACACGCAGTCCAAAGTGTTGCCGCTTGGTGTATTCAAGATCGATGATATGGTGGGCCATATTGTTAGACGATCCACTGTAGAGAAACCATACTGATAGGGCAAAAGATGGTATAAGGGGTGTGTTTGAAGAGGGTTCCTTCATTCAAGATGGCTGAATGAGCACTCTCTTAGTGCTTCAGCAATTGTGCCTTCTTGGTGAAGATGACCATCACTCTTTAGAACTGATGACCTTAGCCGATGGCCCTCCAATTCAAAGGCCGGCATCTCCATTTGGTTAACATGGTTTTGAGGACAACCCCTCAATCACTTGTATCAATATGGGAGCTTAATCTGTCATATTTGGAGAATTCAGCTTGACCATTTCAGAGACCACTTCCTTGAATCGAGGATGCTTGTATTGCCTTTGCCTTTTGAAAGTCACGGCCATTTGAGAATTTCCTGCTAAGTCCTGCCACGTGTACTAGCTTGCAACCATGGTGAAGAGATCCTGTCTTACCGGCTGTAGCTTGGTGGAGTCTGCAAATTCCAACATGGTCATTGGTTTTCTTTTCTTTTGTTATCCTTCTATCTAGCTGGAGCAACCTTCTAGCTTGGTTGAAGGAAACGGCTAGAGAGCACTAAGACTTACACCAGCCATCTTCTGCAGATTTCCTTTACCGGTTCCTTTTTTGCTTGGTTACCCAGGCTCGTAATGTTCTATGAAACTATCTTCCTTGGGAAACTACTGGAAACTCCTTTACCCCTTTTCTTCCTCCCTCACTTCTGCCCCATGAGCTGCTTCTCGACTAGTTATTACCTTTGTCATAGCTCTTCAAAGAATTTAAACGGAGAAGCCTGTCTCTTTTGCTTCGAAACAGGCATTCTTGCATGGGATTTGAGGCATCTCTTTCTTTCAAAAAAATGAAAGGATCTCTAAAATTATCTTCTTTCTCTCCAAATGATAGATCCACATGCTTGCCAGGAGACACAATCTGATGTTTGAACCCCTTTCTGGGCTTCGAATATCCTGGCATCATTCCCTACAAAAAAAATAACAGAAGTATCTCTCTGCTAGGTTCACCAGCTTCCTTAACATTCGAGTCTTCTTCAAAATGCTCGACTTGATCGGCCCAACTCTTGCAACTGCTATCTGGATAGTTCGAACTATCTCGAACTATCTCCTGCAACTGCTATCCGGATAGTTCGAACCATCTGGAATGCAGACTCTCCCATTTTGGATGTAGACATCACTTCTTGTGCTACTTCTTCAGGTTTCCCCACTCGACCACCTGGGGGATATCTCTTTTCTTTGTTCCCCCTTCCAGTTGTTGTTTGGGCTTTACTCTTACCTCTGATGAGACGAGGCCATCATCCATCACTTGCTCCTCCATCGCTTTCAAAGACGATCAGAGTAAGAGAACCACACTTGCCCCTTGGCATGCATCAGGCTCTCCAATATTGCTCCTAGAACCACATGTGTGAGAGCCGTACACTCCATCAGAGTAGAAAAAGACGCCACTACCTCCAGCATTACCTGATAATTGGACCTAATTGCGACTCATTAAGGGCCGAGGAAAGAACACATGACTGCAAATGTCCTCCGTGTGAACCAAGGATGACATGTGAGAACTTACTCCTAGGACACAGCTTGAAGGAAGACATCTGTTGCCTCGCCACCTGCATCTCCACTCAACCTTTGACACGTCCCCCTTTCTCGGGGCACCCACTATTTGTGTGATCCACAGGACATCACAATCTGTGCTCCATCTTCTCTCGCCCTCTCCAATGATTCGCAGATTGTAAGCTCCTGAAACAGAGACTCCTCAGGCAGTTCTGTTGCAGCTTCTTTGATGTTCCCTCTTTCTGATGCAACAACCATTGGATCTCGACGAGATCCCCTATTTCGTTGTCCCATATATTCTTCTTCCATGACGACTTATGCCTCAAAGCTGTAATTGGCAATCCATCTCTTAGTTTGGCGAGTTTCAACCCATGATTGCATGTTTTTTAACTTGACATGAGCAAACTCTACCACACCACCACCTAGGATAGACTTCCAGCAATTCCATTAGCAGAAGGAAAACTTGCAAAGTGTTAAGTGGTTTCTGGATTGGTCATGCAAAATAACATGGATCCATGACATCAGCTTTGCCAGAGTTTTTGGTTTTCCCCTTCTTTTCTTTGAAGGGTAGCTTTGCCAGAGCTAGTTTTTAATTGTTTTTACTGGTTAAATTTGTAGGATGTTCCTGGACTTGAGGAACTGCTTTGTCAGCTGAAGGCTGATTTGACATGATCAGTTCTACATGAGGTGTAGCTGACCTATCCCTTGTCCAGTAACAATTCTGAGGGGGGTACAGAGTATTCATTTGTATTTCTGTAAACCTTAGATTCGCAAGACAACTAGTCATATGGGAGATGGTCACATTACAAATGATGAAGAGTTTCCGGTCAAAATTTTTTATTTTTATTTTTACTTCTCATCCTTGTGTCTGAAGTCATTTGCCAGATGTATTTACGAAAGTTATGGGAAGGATTTGCTCTGGCATGCCTACCATTCACCTGTGAACGTCTACTAAGGATGTCTCAATCATAAGCATCATGTCTCCTTTCTGCAAACATTTCATTTTTTATTTTCATAAATAATGAAACTTATTTTGAATCTAAGAATGAAAGTCTGGAAGTCGTGGCTTCCTGTTTCTTATTTTTATGCATTCTCTCTCTTTTCTTTTGGGAGTTACCTTAATTTCATTTTTGGTTGCCATGTAACTGTTTCCGTTGTTAATGCTCTTTGTAGTCTTTCCTTAATAAAATTGTGGGTATTGTTTAAAAAAAGTTTAGTAAGCTTGCATTTTCAATTTTTGAGCTATTTAAAGAAAGACGACGGACTCTATGTTACTTCTTATCAGGAAGTCGATGAGTAATGGGATATCTCGATTAAAACAAGTGCAAGTGCCTTATACAAAATGCAAATGTCTCAGACATCCATGTAGAATGTGTGTGTGAGATGCAGACAGTTCATTGAGTAAGTGTGCACTAGCCAAATGACTAGGCAGGTTCACTCATCACATGGTTCATACATGTGTGGATAACCAACACGCATTCAGTGTGCACATGTGGCCCCCCTGATGAGTGGACTGGCCTAGACTACACTAGGGCACAATCAATTTAGTGCCCTAATGTTACATGCGTGCCACATTGGCACGTGTGGGGCATTTCTGCTTTTCGTTTGAAGATGCACTTTTGAAAGTAGTACTCATGGTTCTAATATCATTTGTTGAATAAGTTCGATCCTCTTTACAGATTGAAATCTTGTGTGCATGTTTTCTATTGAAAATTTTGTTGCATTCTCTTTAATTTCACCATAGGTTTGAACCCATGTTTCCACAGGAAACACATTAGAAATACTGAGAAAATAATGTAGTTTTCCAGTGGCAGTAAATCCAAGCAAGCATGCTTATACATGCATTGAAGAATTCAAAAAAGTGCATGTGTGAGTGCTCTTTCCATGTATTCGCCACTTAAACGTGCCACACATATACAAGGTCAGGAGGGGCCCACCATATAGATTCCCCTAGGTAAGTCTGCTCATCTGGCGGTCCACACATGTTTGTCATCAACTGCCTCAATCCGCTTGGCTACATCCACCCCCTTCTCTAAAGGATTCAATTTCTACCATTCATGATTATTGTATTTACTCTTTCTTACTTTCCTTCTTGGCAAGTTGCATATATTGAACATAAAATGCTAATTTGTATATCATAATTGTACAATAAAAAATGAACATATATTTACTTTTGGATAAAAGAAAATGATTTTGAGGAACATACAGAAATTACAATACAGATCGGTACAAAACAAAAATAGGATGTTCGATCATGAACCAACCAACAATAATGTTTTCTTAAGTTGAAATAAAGAAATGAAAATGGCAAAAGAAGAAGAAGAAGCTTTTGTGAGTAAAATGAAACAATAACCAACTTCTTGACAGAGAAGAAGTTGAAGTTGGGTATTGATATAATCCTTTAATGGTTTTTATGGAATCCATTTGTAGATGAAACTTTGAAAGCTAGAGGAAAGTTGTGAGCATTACATTCATGCATACCGAGGGTGGGTTTGAGCCCACATCTGAAGGGTAGATGGTGTGTTTCAACATGAGGTCTTGGGTTCAAGCTCAGTTTACCTATTATAAAAAAAAAAACAGGAACAAGAAGAAAGAAAGAAACTTTCATACCAAGGTTATCATGATTGATGTTAGTAACATGACCTTGACTGTCAACTACGGATTGGCTAAAACTAAAACCATTTAGGTATCAGCAATGAATGTTGGTCCTTTGCCAACTTCCTTACACGTTTGGCCTGCCTGAAGCGTCGGCCTTTTGATTTCCGGGCTGCGGCATCTATGTGGTGGGGCGTAGCTTACAAACAGACTGGCCTGATTTTTTGGGCCAAGGCATCTACATGATGGGTGCACTTGATGAGCTGCTTGGATATTGTATTTTGTGCCAAGTTGGCAGATGCGTGTTGTGAGTACCAGAGAAGTGCCCCTTGCGAGTGCACTTAGCAGGCTCCATCCCACAATATCTACAGATCCTAACAGCCACTTTCACTACAATTGCAGGCCCAAATCGTGCATTTGGAGACCTGATTTCAGCATCAGGGATAACGGAAGCAATGCTAGACAGTTTGATTGCCCTCAAGGACCTTGAAGGTGTCGAGGGACTGCCCCCTCTGAGGGAGATAGAAGACATGCGCTTGGAGAAGAACGAGAGAAAATCCCCGAGATATGAAATGGAGCGGAAGAAAAGGGAGGAGATTGCCAAGTCACACATTAGACAGGTCGATGAAAAGGGAAGGGCTTATGGAACAGGAAGAAGGAAGTGTAGTATTGCTCGTGTCTGGATTCAACCAGGCGATGGGGCATTCATTGTCAATGACAAGCAGTTCGACGTCTATTTTCCGAGTCTCGACCACCGTGCCGATCTTCTCCGACCGTTTGCTGAGACGAAGACTTTGGGCCTTTGGGATGTCAGTTGTACTGTGAAAGGAGGTGGTATCTCAGGTAATACATTTAGAAATTCCTTTCTTTCCTCGTTATTTGACTTCTCAATTTTATAAGCCATCGAACTTCACTAAATATTCACTGCCTGGACCAAGGGACTTTCTTCTAGTTCGGACCAGCATTCTTCACAGGTGCGGTCCACTTTTTAGTGACCATGATTGCTCATCTGAATGAGGTCCGCTCTGTGGACTAGTGATGCTTTCAGAAAGCACCCCTGTAAATCCTATCTATCTGGTTGTCCTGCAAATGGATGTTTAGAAATAGAATATGGGCAATGGTACATATGCAACTATAAAAGTCCACTGATTTGATGACTGCGATTGCTTGTGGGAGGAGATTTATGGTGCATCACCCATTCACGGTAGGCCCTGACTAACATTCTGGATTATTTAAAGTTTGACCTCACCTGAAAGGGATGCTAGTCCAAGCAGAAAAGCTGATACTTTCTAGCTGGGTATCGTATAATGTCTTCAAACTTTCAACAGGATCCTGGACCCTGGTTGTTGTTTTTATTTACTTTCCATCTGTATGTATATAAATAAATAATAATAATAATAACACAGAGATGATGTTGGCATTTCAGGTCAAGCTGGAGCAGTTCGTCTAGGAGTCAGCAGGGCATTGCAAAATTGGGAACCTGGGCTACGTCCGCCACTCCGATCAGGTAAAACCCAAGAAATCATGCCCATCTCTTCTTCACAAACGCCGCAATTTTCCTTAACAGACCGCTTATTTCTTTCATGAGGGCTGATCCAGTGCTCCTAGAGGCATGGAAGGTGTCATGCTTCCATGTAAGTACTGAAAATATGGCATGCATGGATGAGATTGGAGCCGTATAGCCAGTAGGTCCAATGGTGGATTGGCCATAGACTGAAATCAACACTGTTTGGATGATCTTACCCTTTGATTGGTGGTCGAAAAAATGGATTCTAATGTCTAATAGACAGATGTCAGCAATGACTGGTGTTCAGTGAGAAAAAAATTTGTTTATTTAGATGGTTAGGATAATTTGATCATGTGATTTTTGGTTAGTGGAAAATCAATGTTGGAGCTTGCAAGCCTTCAAAAAAAAAAGTCGGAGCTTGCAGGGTCAATGGTTCGGATCATGATACACATGCCATGCGTACAATACACGATATGGAGGCATGGAAGCATCGAAGCTCCACATGCATAATTTTGTGCTCCGCAGAGGCATTGGATCAGTTCACTTCTTTCATTTAGGGTACATTTGATTTGCATATTGCTGCATTTTGCAGCGGATGGGTTGTTCCCCTTCTTTTCCTCTGTGAGCTTCACTAAGCATTGCTGAGCCTACACATGTGGCCACCATATTTGCTAGTGTGTCAGACAGGTCCAATATCCGTGCCATCCATCAGAAGTGTACCACCATGCAGATTCCCTATCCCTAGACCCAAACCCTGTTAGCCCGAGTATGAGTACTATAGCGAGTATGGGTACTATAGGATCCGACCTGAACCTGACCGTTGACAGCCCTACTAATGCCATGGTAAGGCTATCCCCACACATGCTACTGTGGCACGTCTGGGTTCTATTTCTCGTTTGCCTTGCAACTATTACTGCTGCGGGTTTCAATTTGGCAGATTCAGGCAAACCTGATTTGGGTTTTTATTAGCTCTGGCCTGCCCAGATCAGTAGATTGCAACTGCCATTTGTTAACAAATCAGACAAACTAGGAATTTGGATTATCACATCTGTTGTTGCCGTCTATGCTGACATTCTTCTGCTTGTGCCGATCCAGCTGGATTCTTGACAAGGGACTCACGCGTTGTTGAAAGGAAAAAGCCCGGAAAAGCCAAAGCGCGAAAGAGCTTCCAATGGGTCAAGCGATGAGCAGCAACAGGTACCAAAATTCACCCGGCATTCTTTTCATACACATCCAGTTTTGTATGGTACATTTCAAGTGTTAGTCTTAAAATAAGCAACCTTTTGTCTTCCCTTTGTAATCTGAGTAGGAGCCTCTGAAAGTTTCAAGGCGCTAAGCTGTGGTCACAGAGATGGTTAACTTGTAGTTGCAGGGTTGATCACCATCGAATTGATTGTTGTTGTGGTCTGCTTTTTTCAAGGCTGCTCGTTGAGTGTGGTATTCTGAATCATGCTCCCCCAACTTGTCACATCCTAACACATGTACAAGGTCTGGACCATTCGATGGGCGGATCCCGCGCTGCATTTCTGTAAGCCTGACCATCGGGTGGTCCATGTTCATCTGATGAATTTGGAAGTTGGTCAAAACCCTTTCCCATCCATACTTTTTTACATGCACATGAACCCCACCTGATGTCCTGAATGTGCAATGTTTGTTGGTGGGCCCATGTGATGAGTAGACAGAAACCATTTAAAAACTCAGAAGCCCTTTGGTGGCAGCAAAAGCTCATATGTTGTGTACCATATAAGTTACTTTTTATTACACACCCACCCACGCGCACACACCCTGTAGTGAGATTTCATGACCTATGGGTATCGAACCCCAGACCTCGTGTTGAAACTCTTGGGAGTCTACCACCCAGACAAGGATAAGTTACTTTACATTTCAAGCATCACATATGCCACACTGTTAAGTTTTCAATGTGCACATGTTCCGTAGGTGCAAAATAATTCTTTGTTTGAGGGCATTTCATAGACAGCATGACTAAGGCCGTCAATGGCACCTGGGTCTCTGGGTGCCCAATGTACCCAACCCGATTTTAATGGGTCCAGGTCCCATCTTTTGGACCTGTTATGGGTTGGTTTGGTTCTCTTCTTTTGGACCTGGTTAAAAATTAGGTTTAGTTGTGTTCAGTTGCCTTAGTTGAAGTCGGATTGAGTCCAGTCTAATTAGTTTTAATAGTATTTGTGTATGATAAGCTTAGCAAGTTAGAAATGAATGCATTTGAGGGAATTTAGGAGTGGTATCAACAGGTAATAAGATGAGGGAAAACGGACTTGGATCTCACTGGTTAGGAGTGAGTTGGTACTAGTTGAAAGGCTTTAAAAGGGCAAAGAGAAGGCCCAAAAGGATACGGGTAGAGGTAATAGGAAAAGACCTGATGACCTATGGCCCAACTGGAGTTATGACCCTTGATGGAGCGGAATGGTGGAAAAGGATTCATGTAGACTAGACAATGCCGATAAATTGGGATAAGGCTTAAATGATGATGATGATGTTGGGGCATGTTAGAGCTTGTTTTTTACCCACACGCTCACGCCGCCACCCACGCACACCACATATCAAAGTGGCACCTTTGTGCAATCTAATCCATCCATCAGGTGGGCAAAACCATGTCTGTGGTCTTAGTTATCATGAGTGAGTTGAACTTTGAAGCCTAGAACTAAAAACCCAATGGGTAGGGTAGAAGAGCTAGCAACCCAAACTCGAACCTAGTTAGCCGGGGTATGAGCCCTATAGGCAACCATGAGGCATAAGCATGATAGGGCCCGGCAAGCAGAGCCTGAACTAGATTAACTTGAATAAGTTGTCCAGGAATAAATTAAACTTTTGTTGCTACCAAACGAGCCCTCAATTATCAGCCTAGTTTGGTCCACCTTGATGTATATATTTTATATCCATCGTCGTCTATCCGTTTTGCTAGACCATTTTAGGGCATGAGCCGAAAAATGAAGCACGGGTGGACCATACCATAGGAAACAGTGATGATTGACCATTAATGGGCCACAATAGTTTTGGATCAAGTTGATATTTGTTATTTTCCCTTCATCCAGGTTCACGTGATATGGAAACATTATAGTGGGCCCCACCCTAGGAAGATTTTAATGGTAGGGTGTTCAATCACCAGTTTCCTATTGCATTGTCCACCTAAAATGATCTATAAAATAAATACATTAATGTGGGCCCCATGGCAAGGGCTGCACCTAATCCTCTCCCATGGTTTATACCGAAGAATGCAATTGATATCAGTGAGTTGGAGTGGTGGGCCCGTTCCAGGGAAACCCTAATCCCAACAGCATAGTTTTAGCCCTCCCTGGCCCTAGCTCAGCCCGCTGGTGGGCCTTCTCAGTCTGATCCATTTAAAAGGGCCCGGGTCCATTTTGGGACCCGTTTAAATTTTTAAAAAAATCAGTTGGGTCAGACTAATGAAGTTTGCCAGGCCCGAAATGCATAACAGAACCCATCTGTAACCATGGATGTGCCAACATGGCACGTGTGAGCATCAATCTTTCCATTGAGTGGGTCCAATCACAATGCCTTTATTGTATTGGGCTTGACCAGGACCCAATCTGAAGCTAAAGATCCAAGACCCGACCCGATGAGAACCCATATGCCTGAATATCGAAATACAGTACCCAGACCCGAAGTGGATTGATGATCCACACCGCGTCTCACACTGGATAAACTGCTCAGATGACACACATGCCAGGTCAGCACATGAATACACAAGCTAATTCAAAGATGGAAATCTACTGGTTTACTCACCAAAGCAATATATATCAAAAGAGAGAGTGCGCTTAGTTACAGTGCTCCTAGTTGCATTGGGACACTTAAACAGTCCGATCGATTGATCTGGACTGTCCATTAGTTCCATCACACATTTCAGTGGAAGCAACGCAAATATCACAGCAATCTAATGACGTTAATCATCTAATCAATGTCGTCTAATATGAGCGGCCAAGATCATTTGTATCAATATGGGTCTAAGAAACAATCCAATCCATCTATTTGATAGGTCCGATCATGGATTGCTTATCATTCCAATGAATCACTTTCGTTACGAAATCCCAACCGTCCCATCCGTGGGTTGAAAAAAGGACGGCTATGAAAAATAAGCCCCAATCTTATCTTTGCATGGTACCCGTTGAAATGTGTTCTACACTCACCACTGTGTGCTCTTGAGAGCACTGAAGCATTTGGATAAGTATGTTTTTAAAACACGTCCGATAATGCCGTAACTGTGGGGCCCACCTTGATGTATGTGTCATGTATCCACTCCGTCCATCCGTTTTGCCAGCTCATTTTAGGGCATTGGCCCAAAAATGAATGAGATCCAAATCAGAGGTGGACCACACCAAAGAAAACAGTGGTGATTGAACACCCACCATTAAAAACTTCCTAGGGCCCACCGTAATGTTTAGAAGGGATAACAAAAATATAAGCTTGATAAGAACTTTTGTGGTCTATGGATGTTTCCTATGGTGGGGTCCACCTGAGATTTGGATATGTTTTATTTTTATGTCATTGCACCGAGCCTAATTTGCTCGCTCACCCCTGGCCCTCTCGCTTGATGGAATTGCTGGGTGAACCCAATACCACCTCCCTAGGGCCCACCATGATGTTTCTTAGCAATCCATCCCGTCCATCCGTTTTATCAGATCATGTTAGGAGGTGGGCCTAAAATTGATGTAGATCCAAAACTCAAATGGGCCACATTGTATGAAACATCAGTAAGAGCAATGCCTACCATTGAAACTTTCACTAGACCCGATCATGTAGTTAGGGCCCACCGTGATGCATGTTGAGAATCCACCCGTCCAGCTCATGTTAGTAGGTGGGCCTATAAATGAAGCAGATCTAAAAATAAAGTGGGCCACACTGAAGGAAACAATGGAGTTTGAACGGCCATCATTGAAATCTTTCCGGGGTTCACGGTGCTGATCATATGTCATCCAATCCAATCACAAGGTCATTGCCATCCCATAAAATTATAGACAGGTGAATATTTCAAAAAATCAATGTGGGCCCATCAAGATTTCAATGGTGGATATTTAAAAAAATCAATGTGGGCCCATTGTTTCAAGTAGGGTGGCCCACTTAATCTACTTCATATGCGGGCCCACAACTGACGAAATTGGTGGAGATCGTAGATTTCTTAAAAACATCATGGTGGGACACTCATTTTTTAACTCCTCCATTCCAACGGTGAGGATGAATTTCTTAGAAACATTAAAGTGGGTCACACGACAATCGGTACAGTTTAAAGTACCAAAGAAATAAAGGAGTCCAATATCCCTACATTATCTAATTGGAAAATACTCCTGTTCTCTCCTAGTTGCATTGGGACGCTCAGAAAGTCCAATCCATTGATCTAGACCATTCATTAGGTCCAATGGAAATTTCACGGGTTACAATGAAAATAACAAACTAATCGGACCAATATTAACCGTTTGGTCAGTAGCCTAAATATTAACGGCCAAGATCATTTATAGAAAAAATAAGCGTAAGCAACAATTTTATCTATTACTTTTTAGGGACCATATGGATTGCTTATGGTTCTAAAGAATTCCTTTTTCAGGCAATGGTAACCATCCGATTCATGGCTTGAGAAACGGATGGCTATAAAAAAAAGGGCAAACCAAGGATGGATTGGATCATCCAATAAGTGTGATTTTTATGTGGTGGGCTATGGAATGTGTTCTGAACTTAATGGACAGTTTAGATTGACCGATCAGACTGTCCAAGTGAACCGATTCGACTGGGAGCACTATAACTTGTAGTGGTATGAGAGCACCGGGAGCAATAAAAACCGGCCTTGGACATATTAGTAGGGGTGTACACAAGCCGGGCTAGCCCGGTTAGCTCGCTCGACCTTCCATTCGAAAAAAACTGATCTTGCATCCAGACCGGGTTTTATTTTTCTAGTTCGGTTTATTTGTCAGACGGGAACCAATTTTCAGATGGCTTACGAAAGTTAGTTAGCATGTTTGGATACCTCCCACTCAAATCTCACCTTTTCACCCAATCCGACTCAATTCCGAACTCGACCCGACCTATTTTGTATGACTATTTAATTTATATAAAATGTTTTATTTTATTTTTTGTCAAATGTATGATAAATGTATGTAAATGTCCTGACTAGTTAGATTTTTTGTGGAGTCTATAGTTCGACTATCTAAACCGTTGATCGAGGGCCTTGTAATGGGACGTGGATTACCTGCCAGAGCCCTTCTCATGAACTTGTTGAAAGGTTCGAAACTGGCCCGAACTCATGTTCTAGCATCGCCCGAACTCGATTGGTTCGAAAGCTCTAGCCCGAACTAATTCGTAGCTATATCTTTGGTAGTGACTAGAGATGTTGGCCCGATGACCCAGCTTGCTGGGTTCGGGCCTTGTGTCAAATGAAATTCAACGAACTCAAATGAAATTGGCCCGGGCCTAATATGAAATTGGCCGAGGCATCGACATGAAATTCGACTCGGCCCGACCCGTGTACACCCCTACATATTAGCTTGTCCCATGTGCTGTGTCCCGACCCGACCCGACCCGGCCGGATCTCATATGTATTGGGTGCTATACTGCAAATGTGACCTTCCATTCCTTAGTTAGGCAAAAAACATGCATCTTGCATCCAGACCGTTGGTTTTATTTTTCTAAATTTTTGTTTATTTGTCAAGGTGGAACCCACATGATCAACAGATGGCTTATGAACAATCGAGTGCTAAACATGAATTTATGGGAGATTTTTCCCACTGTAAATCTCACCTTTTACCCACTGGCTTTTCCGAATCGTCCAAACTCTACTTTCGATAACTTTTTTATTTTTTGGGTTAGCTTGTTAGTACATACTCCATTTTTTGTAACTAAATCACTGCTTTACTGATTAACTCTTCGTAGATAAAAATATCTTTGCTTTCACGGTAGCATTGTGGGGCTCTATCTTCTCCACGATTGCATTGTGGGTATCATGGTGGCCCCGTCAACTACTAGAAAAAGAGTCAGAGGCCATAGCTAAAGGCATCTGGCTACGGATTATAAATGTAGCAAAACCGTGGCCATTACTAGCAGACCAATTTAGATTCATAGCATTAGCTCTATGGTTACGGATCTAATTCGTAGCTATATCTTTAGTAGTGAAAAGTACAAACAACTACGTATAATTGAGCGAGCTTTAAATGAAATCGAGCAAGATTCACATGAAATTGAGCGAGATTCAAATGAAATTCAATGAGCCTCAAATGAAATTGACCGAGCCTAATATAAAATTGACCGAGCATCACATGAAATTCAACGAGCCTCAAATGAAATTGACCGAGCCTAATATGAAATTGACTGACCATCACATGAAATTCAATGAGCTGCACATGAAATTGACTAACGTTCGCGTGAATGTGTGTAGTCTATCCACATCATCCATCCATTTTTCCATCTAATTCAAGGGGTCAAGCCTAAAATTGAAGCATATCCAAAGATCAAGTGGATCATTGCACAGTAAAATAGTAGGGACAATCATTTCCACCATTGAAATCTCGTTGAGCCCCATAGTGATGTTTTATTTATTATCTACCTTGTTCACAGGATGATGTAGACATGAATGAACGAAAAACACAAATAAAAACTTGATCCAAAACTTCTATGGCACATGAGAAATTTTTTTAGTTTAGGTTTAAGGTAATTTGATCAAATATACGTATAGTGTGTGCTTTCTTCGATGGAGATACTATTTTTGTCCTTTATTGATAAACTAAAATGAAGATAAAGAAGTAACGATTTGATGGAAGGGTTTTCTTATATAAAGAAAGAGAAGATTTTAGAAAATGGATTTTAAGTAAATTGGTATTACAGTATGAAGATGAAAGAAGATGAAAGAAAATAAGTTTTAGATAAAGGGGTATTGTTATATGAAGAGGAGAGGATAATCCAAAAAATAGGTTTTTGTATAAGAGAATAGGAGATGAGATTACAGAAAATGAGTTATAATGCAGGGGCATTTTTTATCCAGAAAAAATGTAGTGGTTTAGTATTGGAAAGTAAAGTTTGGGAGCATTCAAAAAAGCTGGTGGATGAAATGTGTTAATTTATGAGCGGGTCGGCTTTAATAGGGTTGTAAATGAACCGACGGACCCGATGGGTACTCATACCCAACTCATTTACACTTGACCCAAAGTTGACCTTTTTGTTAAATGGTAGGGTCTGGGTCCATGTAACACCCCGGATTTTCACTGTTTTGGAGTTCCAAAAATCATTGATTTTTTTTTTATTAATTAACTTATAATATCACTTAATGACCATTAGCACTCAATGTTTTCCCATACACGTGTGATACCAGTAAAGAACCGCACAAGTTCGATTAATCATGAAACATCTGTGTCCGACAAGGCATTGCACGCCCAAACAAAAAAAAAAAAAAAAGAGTCCACGTAGGATTCTCTGGACGGGCCGTTCGGTTAAACCTCTTGTGGTGGGGTACATGAGTTAATTAACCTAGGATTAGCCCATTAGAGTAGACTAGACAGATCGTGATAAGGCCTAGTGCGGGCGCTAAGCCAAGATGACTATTTACACTTAAAGACGGCCCACGTGGGCCACCCAAATGACCATGAAGGGTCGAAAAATCTAAAAATTTAGGAAACCAAAGATCTCACCGGGCTTGTGGTCTATCGTGGACTACGGATCCAGGGTGGACACCCAAATGACGGGATCGACACTAGCCGAATGCACCCCACCAATGCCGATTGGAACCGGCACTTACAAATAAAATCGGGATACAGCAGCGTTCCAGCGGCAGGGTCGGATTTCTTCCAAATTTACAGTGGAGGTTTAATATATTTTTCTACGCCCGTCCACCAAATGGGGGCCCGATCGTGCGCACGATGACCGTTGATCGCGAATCGGACCCATCATGTGTACGACCAAACCCCATGATCCGTTCCGTTCCCTCCAAATTTTGTAAGACCCCTCATCGGGCCATGGACCACTTATCCTATAAATTTCATGGCCAGAGAGCCATCGAAATGCTCCAATCACCAAAATGGCCCCACACAGACCACTTAAAGGTCGGAAACACTTTCTCGGATCATATATCCATTCATCCGTTCGTCCTCAATTTTTGCATGGGCCCTAATCGGGCCATAAGGCACTTACACGCCAAATTTGGTGGCCGAGGGGTGATAGGGCCCTAGATCCTGTAGAAAGACCCTCCCATAAGTCTAGTATAGTAAAAACCTATATTGGGGCCATTTACACCAAATCATATGTGTGTGCATATAATTATTAAAAGGGCCTCTTTTGGGCACCCCTCTCCCCATACGAATTTTGCCCTAGAAGAGAGAAAAGGGAGAAGAGAATGGAGAAGAAAGAGAGAGGGATGAAGGCATGGTGGACTCTCAATCAAGGTGGGGCCCAAGAGGATCAAACCCACAACCTCCTACACCTTCTCCAAGGGGAAAACTCATCCGAAAATCATCATCTTCATCTCATGGGTCGTTTAGGTAAGATCCAACCCTCTTTTCCTTTGAAAACCCTTGTAATGAATGAGATTTGCATGAGAATCTAACATGTGATGGTTGCTCCTAGGATTACGGCCGTTCTACACCAAGATCCACATCTTCTAGGTCATTCCCAAGTCTTCAACAAACCCAAAGGTGCGGACTATTGTTCTTAGGTGGCCTAGCACCAATTTTAATATGTGTTTAATGATTTTGGTTGCTTGAATGTTATGCTTGGAGAATCTAGAGAGACCCTAGGACTTGTATGTTTGTGTTTAGGCCCATCTTCACTTTGGCTTGAGATTTGTATGTTGGGCTTCCACATGATGTTGTTCTTACCTTCCACATGATGTTGTTCTTGCCTTCCACATGATTTGGTGTATGGACGATTAGATGCTCATACCTTGTTGATCTTCTCATATGATGTGCCTCATAAAAACGTACGATTCCTAAATTTTTGTGTATTTTGATCCAAGGGATGTAGGAAGGTCTTAACTTCCTCACCAAATCACACCACACACACACTTCTTGTTTATAATATTAGTAGCTTTACATGTTGGTGGAAAATTTAGAATTGTTTGTTGAGAAGCATGAGAACATGATGTCGTTTATGTTAGATGATGCATTGATACTTGGTATGTTATGGATCCCCTTCACATCTTTGGGTTGGTCGAACATGATGAGAGACTAGTCCCACCTAGGACTATGTTAGGGCTATATCCATGGGTTTGGGCGGGTGTGTTCGAGTGGTCGTAGTTCGACTACATGGGTCCCTTGTGCCGAGGTCACTCGCTGCTCATCTCATGCTCGCCGGCCCGTGCGGTCTAACCTCCTGCATCGTCGACCAACCTTGTTTGTCAACCCCGTTTGTTCACTCATGTATGGAACCCGAACCACCCCGCAACCGTTGTAGCCCAACGATAACCCACTTGAAATTGGTCCACACCTCGTGAGCCCATAAATGGATGGTGGAATGGGACACTATGTCCGAGTCGTTGATTATTAGCCTCGCTGGGTATCCGCGCCTCCCCATAGTGACCGCGAGCGATCCCTTCCTTTCGGCACTCCTCATGTGCTTGGAGTTTGGATGAGGAACCCGACGGGATCACGACCGCGGGCCTTGGCCTCACACATTTTATGGGGTCTTGGCCTCGCAACCGAGGTTGATTTTAGGGCAATTGATGAAATGTTTTTAGGGTGAATCGTAATCCCCAACTCCGCAATGGATGAATGGACTTAATTAATAACTCGGCCCACATAACACGATCGCATTGCACGCATTAGTTAGGGTGGCGACTCCTAAGTTGAGGTCGCTCCGAGGAGTGTTGTCATATGCGATCGTTAGATGGAGTCGCTTGAGGGAGTGTTGTGGCGAGGGCATGCATCATATCATCCCGCATGCATGCATTTTAAATAAGAGTTATTAGGATGTACAAGTGATGAATGGTAGTGCCCTTTTCATTTCTTAAGTTCATTACTATTTCACATTATTGATGCTGGTTTAGAATTCATCTTATTCTAGTTCTAGTAACTTGAGATCAATAGTTCACACCGAGTTGATCACTCACTCCCTACTCACAACCCTGTACTTTAAAACACCAACCATCCATCCATTCATGGATGCAAGGGTGACTCAAGGGCATGAGGAGCATATCCAAAGATCAAGTGCGAGCTTGGACGCAGGAGGACGGACTCTCCTACTTTCCACCATGGGCGGCTCTCCATCGGCTTGATCGGGCCGAATTTGGATTTATTATCTACCTTGTTCACAGGATGCCACGCACAAATCAACTTTACTATTTTTAGACATAGCATTTTTTTTTTGTTGTAGGTCTTTGATCAAATATACGTATAGGCAACGCCTTCATGCGATACTTTTATTATTTTTTTTATTGATAAACTAAAATGAAGATATATGTGTTATAACCTTCATTTCAAGAGAATGGTGCGATTGTAAATTCATGCTCATGAAATTCCAAATTGTGCGGAAAAACTTGACTAATCGTAAAAGAGGATAAATGCATGATAAGTGACACTAGGAACTCGAGATTACGTTGTGTCTATACATGACCCATTTTTTATCCAGGTAGTGGTTTAGTATCCAACAACGGACCCATTTGCTAAATGAGTCTGTATTTGATTTATTCTTTCCTTAAAAATAAATAAATAAATTTAGGCCCAATCCGACCCGAGTTGACCTAAACCCATTTAGTAAATGAGTGGGTCACTCATTTAGACCTAAACCCACATAGGCTCACTTTTAAATTTGATAAAGATGCTTCTGAACCTTGATAATCAACATGGAAAGTCTAGACATATTAGACTCAACCCATTCTATAAATGAATCTTAGGTGGATCTCACCCTATCATACCTAGGCTTATTTATTAATGAATGTGATGAGATTAACTCAAACTGGACTCAGACTTACTCATTTAGTAAAAGGGTCTGGGTATAAAATTCGGACTTAGACCCAAGGCAGCTCTATTTAGCCACTAAACCTGTCCCAAACTCGACCATTTATAGCCCCGTCCATTTTTTATTTTATTTTGTTTTTCTTTTTTTTTTTTTCATAATCAAGCTTGGCCTTGTTGCATTAGACCCAATCCTTGGGCCTTATAACATCGGACTGGTCCAAACTTCACAATAGCCACTGCAATCCCTAGGGACGGTGTGGCAACAGACCCCAAAGCCAACTAGGTGTCAAAGCTACGTGGGCCCCACTATGATGTATCTATTTTATCTACACCGTTCATACATTTTTTTTCAGCTTATTTTAGAACTTGAGCCTGGCATGTATGGCTCTATCAATTTTTGGTCTGTGTTGAATGGATTGATTAGGAACATTTAGGTGGGAAATAGATATATGATCTCTCTTTTTTTCAGGGTAGGTTATAGAATGGGTGGAACCGGTAAACCGGACTTGAACCGACCAAACCGCACGGTTGGGTCAGGTTTTGAAGCGCACCGATTTTAGTGAACTAAAATCTAAGAACCGAACGGTTTTGTTTAGTTCAGTCCAATCCTTAGTTTGGAGTTTTATAGAATTGAATCGGACTATAGAACCGAACCTTGAATGTGAACTTGGAATCAGACCCCTTAGTCAATAAATATTTAAATTTTATTTTAAATAAAAAACATAAAAAGTTAAAAAAAAAAAAAAAATTATCTTCCCCTTTCATGGTATCTTTATGCATCTCAAGAACTGGGCAATTAGATTAGACTATAAAATAATCATACAATTGGGCTGAATTATAAAATTAAATAATGCGATTAGACCGGATTATAAAAAGCTCAGAACTGTATAACCGAACTAAAACCGAACCGGTTTTTTTACTGTCAAGTTCCGATTCAGTTTTCTCTGGAACAGTTGGGAACGGTTTTACCTCAGAACCGGACCAAACCAAACCGTGTGCACCCCTGGCCAGGTGGGACCCCGTTGTGCTTTAACTGGTGTGGGAACCTTCTACCATACTCTGCCAACAATCTGCCAACGTGTCAGTTGAATCGCTTGATCTAATCATTGAATCCTTTTCAACCATTTCACTAACGGCGCACGTGGGAACTCAGGTGTGGCCCACCTGATCTCTGGATCTGGATGAGTTTTAGTCCCAGAGCCTAATATCGAGGATAGAACCTTATGAACGCAGTGGATTTTACATATACAGTATGGTGGACCCCACATATCTTGGAGTGTTTCTGTTGCAAAACAGGTGCTGTAAACGACTCCGTTCCATGAGATGAAACCGTATTTAGACATATCTGACATCCAAAGGACGGAGAACTAGATGGACGGTCCCGATTGGCAATTCATCCTGCCACACGTCCTTGGAGAGATGGATCCATCACATCATCTCCCCTATCTGCGATCTTCCAAATTCCAATATGAGATATTGTTTCTAGATGTACCATCACGGTGGGACTCAACAGACCAATGGTCTGGATCATCGAAAGTGGGCCCCACTCGTTAGAATTAAAAATGAGTGTACACCGTATAAAGGTGCAGGCCACGTGTATCATATAAATCCTCCTCTGGAAATGAGAAATATGCGGCTGTACGACCCATTTATGGCCCATTTGCGAGACGAAGCCCACCTCATTTTACCTGGCAAGAAGAAGCCCCGGCTGTACGGACGCCTTGCCAAAGGTCGAAAATGCCCCTACTTTTTCCTCCAAGCGGATCGGCTGACCAGCGTTGCTCCTCGAACTCCTACGAACGGTTCAAAAGATATCAACGTTACATGGGCCCACAGTTATGTATTTACAACGTTCATCCATATTTTGAGATCTTTTCGTAGCATTATCCAAAAAAAAATCATATCCAGAGATCAACTGGACCACACCACAAAGAGCAGCACAAAATTGATTTTCACCGTTGAAAATTTTGTAGGGCCCACCATAACATTTATTTTCCATCCAATCTATTCCTAAGGTCACAAAGACCTGGATGAAGAGGAAAAACAAATTTCATAATGATCCAAAACTTCTGTGACCCCTAAAAGGGTTTCAATGGTAGACGTTCAATCCTCCACAGCCTTTAACAGTGTGGTCCACTTGATAGCTAGATCTGTCTGAATTTTCGTCTCAGGCCTTAATACGAGTTTTCCAAAAAGATAGACGGTTTGGATATAACACATACCTCATAATAGGACCCAAAAATAGCGGTGGGATAACAAAAGCAAAAAATAAAAAAATAATATATAATAAATAATAATAATAATAAATAAATAAACTAGGAACTCTTCGTTACGGGTCATTCTATAGCTACGGATAATAACCGTAACCGTTTCAATATATCTTTTTATATGTATCAAACAAAGGTCTTTCGATTAATCGAAAAAGGTCCAAAACTGTCCAGCGAGTTTGCCTCAAAAATCCTGCAATTTTTGATTAATCAAATGTCTTCCGATTAATCCGGAAAGGTATTTTATCTTTAGCTACGGATTATAACCGTAGCCATAATTGTAGTCTGTGCTAATCTATGAAAATTTTTATTTTTTTTATTTTATTTTTTACATGGAGAACTTTATTCTACCTACAATTTTCTCAAATACATATTTATATAAATATGTATATATAAGCATATAAAAAAATTCTCTCTTTTTTTCATTTCTTTCTTTATTCATTTAACAAGAATATCTTCTAAACCAAACTTAGTTACTTGATGTACCCTATATGATTTTGGGGTAGGAGAAGCTACTTTAGCCAACTAACTTAGTTATTTTCCAAGATTCCATCAGGTCGATGGTTGAAAATCCATTTCATTCACTTTGCAGTCAATTTCACTCACGGAAATTCACGGTCATTTCCGTGCATTTCACTTCACGGTCACTTCCGTGCATTTCGTGGTCCAATCACTTCACTTCACCCCCATTTTCATGCATATTACGGTCATTCCAGCATATTCCGTGTTGATTTACGGTTATTTTGACGCATTTCACGGTAATGCCCCTTCACTTCACGGTCATTTCTACGCACTTTACAGTCCATTCGCCTCACTTCACGGTCATTTCCATGCATATCATGGTCATTCTCGCCTATTCCGTGTTGATTCATGGTCATTTCGACGCATTTCACGGTCATGCCCCTTCACTTCACGGTCATTTTCGCGCATTTCACGGTCCAATCGCTACACTTCACCGTAAAATGCGACGAAATAACACGGTGAATCAACACGAAAATGACCATGAAGTGAAGGAATGACCGTGAAATGCATGAAAATGACCGTGAAAGTGAAGAATGACGTGAAATGAAATGCGGCGAATATGGAAATGACCACGAAATGAGAAATGACGTGAAATGCGTGACCATGAAGTGAAGCGAATTGATCGAAATGAAATGCATGGAAATGACCATGAAGTGAAGGGAATTGGCATGAAATAATCGCGTCGAAATGACCGTGAATCAACAGAGAAATAATTGCATTCAAGGAATGACCGGCACTTCACGGTCATTTGCATGCATTTCCATGCATAAACCATAGGTCATTCCCGCATTTCACTATTCCCAAACAATTCGTGTGATTCACTAGTCATTTCGAGGCATTTCACTAAATTCCCTTCACTTCATGGTCATTTCGCATGCATTTCACTACATTTGCTTCAAACCATGATCATTCCCAAGCATTTCACTATTATCCCAAACAAATTCGTGTTGATTCACGGTCATTTCGAGGCATTTCACGGTCAATTTTCTTCACTTCACTCATTTGCATGCATTTCGCTAATTCGCTCAAACCATTCATTCTTTTCATATCATCGCAAGATCATTCCATCATTTTCAGAGCATTTCATGGTCATCCCAAATAATTTTACATGCATTTTCTGTGTTGATTCACAACCATGATCATTCCCATGCATTTCAAGGTCATCCTAAACAATTCCGTGTTGATTCACGGTCATTTTGAGGCATTTCATGGTCAATTCCCTTCACTTCAGGTCATTTACATGCATTTCGCGGTCAATTCGCATCAAACCATGATCATTCCCATGCATTTCACGGTCATCCCAAACAATTTCGTGTTGATTCACGGTCATTTCAAGGCATTTCACAGTCAATTCCCTTCACTTCACGATCATTTGCATGCATTTCGCGGTCAATTCGCTTCAAACCATGATCATTCCCATGCATTCACGGTCATCCCAAACAATTCCGTGTTGATTCACCCATGCATTTCATTTCGAAACAATTCCGGCATTTCATGGTCAATTCCCTTCACTTCACGATCATTTCATGCATGCATTTAAACGCACAGTTCCGAACATCACTTATCGCAAAATGAATGAAACCATGATCATTCTCATGCATTTCACGGTCATCCCAAACAATTTTGTGATTGATTCATGGTCATTTCGAGGCATTTCATTACCAGTGTTAAATAAATTCCCTTCACTTCACGCCCATTTGCATGCATTTACCATAGCCCCGTCAACAATATCGCATGACCAAAACCATGATCATTCCCATGCATTTCACAAATTTGGTGTGTACAACATCCCAAACAATTCTATGTTGATGCCATGGCTTAAACTTATGATCTTAGGGTCATTTCGAGCATTTCATCAATTCCTTCACTTCACACCTGGTCATTTGCATGTATTTCGCGGTCAATTCGCTTTAAACCATGATCATTCCCATGCATTTCACATCTCACATGCGGTGCATCCCAAACAATTTCAAACGTGTTGATTCACATTCCCAAACATGATCCATTTCGAGGCATTTCAGAAGCGAGTCAATTCCTTCACTTCACGGCTCATTTGCATGCATTTCGCAATCAATTCGCTTCAAACCATGATCATTCCCATGCATTTCACAGTCATCCCAAGCAATTTCGTGTTGATTCACGGTCATTTCGAGACATTTCACGGTCAATTATCTTCACTTCACGGTCATTTGCATGCATTTTGTGGTCAATTCGCTTCAAACCATGATCATTCCCATGCATTTCACGGTCATCCCAAACAATTTCATATTGTTTCACCCTAGGTTCAAGCGGCGAAAACATGGTCATTTTGAGTCTCGCATTTCACTGGTGCATAAGCACAATTTCCTTCACAAAAATGGTCATTTGCATGCATTTCACGGTCAATTCGCTTCAAACCATGATCATTCTCATGCATTTCAGGGTCATCCTAAACAATTTCGTGTTGATTCACGGTCATTTTGAGGCATTTCATGGTCAATTCCCTTCACTTCAGGTCATTTACATGCATTTCGGTCCCCATCACCCATCGCATCATCAACCATGATCATTCCCATGCATTTCACTTAAAATCATAAAGTACGTTGATGTTATCCAACAAACAATTTATACGTGTTGATTCACGGTCATTTTATACAAGGCATTTCACAAGAAACACTTAAACAACATACATCGACATACAACATTCCCTTCACTTCACTGATCATTAACACGCGCATGCATTTCGCGGTTCCATATTCATCCATTCCCACAAACACTTGGGCGCATTGGTGTATAAACCATGATCATTCCCATATGCATTCACAATCATCCCAAACAATTAGTCATGTTGATTCATACTCATTCATTTCGAGGCATTTCATGGTCAATTCCCTTCACTTTACGGTCATTTCATGCATTTCGCACAATTTCATGACATTTACAATTTTTGGCGCTTCAAACCATGATCATTCTCATGCATTTCACGGTATCCCAAACAATTTTGTGTTGATTCATGGTCATTTCGAGGCATTTCATATATTGTATCAATTCCCTTCACTTCACGCCCATTTGCATGCATTTAATCGGTCAATTAACATGTGTGCATCAAACCATGATCATTCCCATGCATTTCACAAATATCCCAAACAATTCCATGTTGATGCCAAATCACAAGGGTCATTTCGAGGCATTTCACGGTCAATTTCACTTCACTTCACGGTCATTTGCATGTATTTCTTACCTCCAAATGGGCTGGTCAAAATCGCTTTAAACCATGATCATTCCCATCTCATTTCACTCTCTTTTCATCCCAAACAATTCGTGTTGATTCACGGGCCATTTCGAGGCATTTCACTCAGGTTCAATTCCCTTCACTTCACTCAAAAGGGAAGTCATTCGTGCATGCATTTACATGCAATCAATTCGCTTCAAACCATAATCATGCCCATGCATTTCACATGTCATCCCAAGCAATTTAATTTGGTCCGATTCGACGGCGTGTTGATTCACGGGTCATTTCGAGGACATTTCACGATTCCGAAACGAATGACAATTATCTTCACTTCACTTCACGGTCCATTTGCATGCATTTTGTGGTCAATTCGCTTTTGGGTCTAAACCATGATCATTCCCATGCATTTCCAAGTGATTTTCGATCACTTACGGTCATCCCAAACAATTTCATATTGTTTCACTAAATGATATCAAAAGTGCTTTGAAAATTGCATCATTTCAAGCATTTCACGGTCAATTTCCTTCACAAAAATGGTCATTTGCATGCATTTCACGGTCAATTCGCTTCAAACCATGATCATTCTCATGCATTTCAGGGTCATCCCAAATAATTCCGTGTTGATTCACGGTCATTTTGAGGCATTTCACGGTCAATTCCCTTCACTTCACGGTCATTTGCATGCATTTCGCGGTCAATTCGCATCAAACCATAATCATTCCCATGCATTTCATGGTCATTTCGAGGCATTTCACAGTCAATTCCCTTCACTTCACGATCATTTGCATGCATTTCGCGGTCAATTCGCTTCGAACCATGATCATCCCATGCATTTCACGGTCATCCCAAACAATTCCGTGTTGATTCACGGTCATTTCGAGGCATTTCACGGTCAATTCCCTTCACTTCACGATCATTTGCATGCATTTGCAACCATTCATCCTATGCATTTCACGGTTCCCAAACAATTCGTGTTGATTCATCGCTTTTCGAACCATGATCATTCCCATGCACTTCCAACTTTGCAGAATAAGGGCTAAGGAGGTACTTCCCATTTTAGAGGACAAACAATTAGCCTCAAAGAAGTTAACCATAAAGCTCATGCAAGATCTATCTTTTCCAAGTCCCAAAAAGACTAGTATAAGGCTAGGGGTAGGAACTCATTCAGATACAACCAAGTTGTAGAAAATGTTGCTCAAATAAAGAGAGAAATATTGTACTTATCATAGTTTCGCAAAAAAGACAAACATGTAACTTTTATTAATAAGCACAGAGAGAATAACAAACACAAGATAGGCATTAAATCAAGCTCCAACAAATGCTCTGATTCTAACATACCATATGAATTTCCTAAAAAAATTTAATTCAAGGTCATTTTGAGGCGTTCGCTTTCACTAAGTCAATTCCCTTCACTTCCGTCATTTGCATGCATTTCGCTGGCCAACTCGCTTCAAGGAAAAAAATGTGAGGTCTGATTGACTATTCAAGCATGAGATGCACTGATTGTCTAATTCAAATATCCATATGGAGCAAATATCCATATTGTTAAATAAAAATCAGAGAATCACTCATTGTCTAATTCAAATATCCATATGGAGCGAATTTTTTAAGCAATGAGGTAAAATCAGCAATACCAAATGTTTTCATAAGTCATTTGCCATCATGTCCAAACTCTAAAATTTGTTCAACTAGAAATAGCATATAACAGAATAAATGACATAAGTGCAAATGACCTAGCATGCCATGACACTTAGTTTAATTGGACTGATATGAATAATATATGTTGATTTGCTTCTTGATCAAAGAAATGCATCATTGCTGCACTTTCCTTGTAGCATAGTGTTCTCAACAATCACAAGATCCTTAGAAAGGTATTCCAGAGCTCCATTCACCACACTGCAGTAAAAGAAGAATATCGTGTGATATTTTGGTAAGCACCTTGTCCATTTACATTCTATGGTGAGAAATCATAAAGATGTCAACAAGCAGCCTTACTCCAGATAAACATCCTAAATGAAATCAACCAAAGTTCTTAAAACGATGAGTTTAGAGAATAGGTGTCATTAAGAACGTGGCTTATAATTATTCGTTAGCTAGTGAAATCCATTGTTTTGAGTACATTGTTATTGCAACATCACATCTTAAAAGACAATTTAAGGGCATGTTTGGATTAAAATGAATTATGATTACTAGTTTAATGAATGAGTAACCAAATTCAAATTTCCTTGGATAGTCTTCAAATTACAAGAATGCTATGTTTTCCATAGACTTGAAAGAACTTAGCTCCAACAAATGCTTTGCAATATGAGGGAAACAAAATGTGAACCAAATTCAAGCTGCCATTTTCATTCCATATCGAAATGAATTTTTACAATTCAATTCAATTATGCATCCAAATGCGAACAAAACAAAATCAAAATGCTATCATTTGCCATCATGTCATCTAAAATTTGTTCAACTAGAAATAGCATGAACAGACAAATGATGGTGCCTCCTAGCATGCCATAATACAAAAATAATGACAACTTCTGGGTAGAAACTCCTTATCTAGCACAACATTAGATGCCTCAAAATCTCGAGCTATTACTTGTTCAAAGGGAAAGAATAATGCTTATCATCCATTCTATGGTGAGAAATATAAAGATGTAAAAGCACACCCTCCGTATAAACATCCTAAATGAAATCAACCAAAGTTCTTAAAGCGTGATTGTAGTCTTAACAAGGAGCTCACATTTGATCTCGTGATAGTTCTGAGAGAGAAAAAAAAATATATTTTGATAACACGAAAAGTGGAATCTTGACCGATTCACACAGTTCATGAGCTTGGCCCTACACCCGGATGGGACCGGATGTTGGACTCGTGATGATTATGAATGGAATATGAAATATGACTGTTGCAGAAGAATGAAAATCCTCAAATCATTCCAAACATTTATCCATCCTATAAATGACGTCACTTCTAAGGGCAATTTCTAATGACCAGGACTTTGTAAAACCATATTTTTGCCAAGTCCCCAACATTTCTCCATCCTCCTATCCACAATCCCAAAATTATCACTAAAATATCAAACAGTTGAAAACCAAAATTATCACCATTCATTCATTGATTTACTTCTAAGGGCTTTTATTAATTTAGATAATGAGGCCCACCGTTGTGTCCATGTTAGATCCACTCGGTCCAACTGTTTCATCAACTTATTTCGATTCACTTCACAGTCATTTTCGTGCATTTCACGGTCATTCCAAACAATTTCGTGTTGATTCACGGTCATTTGCATGCATTTTGCGGTCAATTCGCTTCACTTCACAGTCATTTCCATGCATTTAAAGGTCATTTCCCTTCACTTCACAGCCATTTCCATGCATTTCACAGTCATTCCAAACAATTCCGTGTTGATTCACGGTCATTTCCACGCATTTCGCGGTCATTTCCCTTCACTTTACAGTCATTTTCACGCATTTCGTGGTCATTTTGCTTCACTTCACAGACATTTTCATGCATTTCAAGGTCATTCCAAACAATTTCGTGTTGATTCACGGTCATTTCCACGCATTTCGCGGTCATTTCCCTTCACTTCACAGTCATTTTCACGCATTTCGCGGTAATTTCGCTTCACTTCACAGACATTTTCATGCATTTCACGGTCATTCCAAACAATTCTGTGTTGATTCACGGTCATTTCCATGCATTTCACGGTCATTTCCCTTCACATCACAGTCATTTCCACGCATTTCGCGGTCATTTCGCTTCACTTCACAAACATTTCCATGCATTTCATGGTCATTCCAAACAATTCTGATTTCCATGCATTTCACGATTTTTTCCACGCATTTTCGCGGTTATTTTCGCTTCACTTCACAAACATTTCCACATTTCGCATTCATTTTCTTCATTTTTTCCATGCATTTCATGGTCATTTCCATGCATTTCAATGTCATTTCCATGCATTTTCGATATATCGACAATTAGTCGATATATCGATATCTACTCTCCTTCGATATATCAAACTTGTGTCGATATATCGATAATTCCGTTTAAAAGAGGATTTCGTCACTGGATAGTTTCAGAGCATTTTTGATATATCAACAATTAGTCGATATATCAACACCTACTCTTATTCGATATATCGAACTCATGTCGATATATCGATAATTCCTTTTAAAAGAGGATTTCGTCACTGGACAGTTTTAGAGCATTTTTGATATATCGACAATTAGTCGATATATCAACACCTACTCTCCTTCGATATATTAAACTCGTGTCGATATATCGATAATTCCTTTTAAAAGAGGATTTCGTCACTGTACAGTTTCAGAGCATTTTCGATATATCGACAATTAGTCGATATATCGACACCTACTCTCCTTTGATATATCGAACTCGTGTCGATATATCGATAATTCTTTTTAAAAGAGGATTTCGTCATTGACAGTTTCAGAGCATTTTCCATATATCGACAATTAGTCGATATATCGACATCTACTCTCTTTCGATATATCGAAGTCGTGTTGATATATCGATAATTCCTTTTAAAAGAGGATTTCGTCACTAGACAGTTTCAGACCATTTTCGATATATCGAAGTATGGTCGATATATCGACACATGACATCGATTTCAAGCCGATACATCGAAGGGTTGGAATGGTGACTTATTTCGATAACATCGAATAGTGTTCAATCTTATCGACAACTTAAGCCCGATGTCATTGATTAGTGTTTGATAACATCGATGTTGGAATCCTTCGATACATCGTATGACATTCGATATATCGAAATGAACAAATGTCGATATATCGTGTATATTTCGATATATCGAAGGGTAAACTTTTCTCTTTTTAATTTATGTTGATTTTTTTTGTTGTTTTTTATTTTTAGGTTAGCTTGTTAGTACACACTCCATGTTTTCCATCCCCACTACTGATTGATACCAAGACCTCAAATGTTGAAACGAGGTATCTCCACTCAGTCTGCCAGTTGAGCTATGGAATTGACTGTAATCGTGTGTACTTGCTCGCTTCTTAGTACAAAGTGGACATATTCTACGTAAGTAACATCCCTCTCCCACAATTCGCAAGGTAAAACTATTATGAAGTATCATCCTTTAAATATAAATACGATTAACCTATCTTTACATGGTGCCCCCTCATATTTGCTTATGTTCCTACTCAATATAGTTCCCATAGAAGGGGGAGCAACATTCCGTGAGTTATAGGGTATGTTATTCCACCAATCAAGAGTCTTGATTTTCTTGAAGGGGCAGAAGGAAATGGTAATGTACTGGAGGGTATGTTACTCCATCGATTCAAAGATAAAGGCTCACCATCATGATCTGGTGAAGGATTCCAAGCGGGTTGGGCTGAAAGTACAAGTGCTGGAGCCGACGCTTTCGGAGTACGAACTCATTCTTTTGAAAATTTGAAAAATGTGAATATTAGTAAATATGAATTTTCTTGTTGAGAAGAAAATGGAAGATAGATTGAAAAATGGAAGTGAAGGGAATTGACCGGAAAATGCGTGGAAATGACCGTGAATCAACACATTAAATAGAGAATCTAGAAAGGGAGCACCTTTTTATTTTTACCAAGTGAAACATCTCCTAATTTGCACTCCTACATACTTTGTCATCTGCAATGATGAATTGGAAATTAAATCAACAATAACATTCAGTATTTATCGACACTTAATGTGAAAGTTGACTTATTGTGGTGAAAATTCATAAAGTATGGTATGCAAGTACAAGACTTATTAGTGAATTTTCACAAGTTTTGGGCCGCTTTCACTCATTTGTCAGTATATTTCATATAATTTTTGGTAAATTTATATCAAGGTTGGCAGTAAAAAAAAAGTCAATATCAAGCAGTCATCGGCTATTTTGAAAAATTCTATGTCAAATGGTCATCTCATAGGTCACATTTAACAACTTCACGGCCAATTTCACTAAGATATGGGTCAATTTTCAGAGTTATATGTTGCATTTTGGCCATGAACGTCGTGAATTTGACCATGCGCAGATTTGTCTAAGGACTGTAATTGACCATTAAGTGAAGGGGATTGATCGTGAAATGCATGGAATTGTCAGTGAGGTGAAGTAAATTATCTACAAAATGAGTGGAATTGAACGTGGCATGAAGGGTATTCTCCATGAAACGCTAGATTGACGGATGATGTGAAGGGGAATGACCGTGAAATGCATGGGAATGATCATGATTTAAAGTGAATTGACCGCGAAATGCATGCAAATGACCGTTTTCGTGAAGGGAAATGACCGTGAAATGCCTCGAAATGATAGTGAATCAACACGGAATTGTTTGGGATGACCGTGAAATGCATGGGAATGATCATGGTTTGAAGCGAAGTGAGCCCGAAATGCATGCAAATGACCATTTCGTGAAGCGAATTGACCGTGAAATGCCTCAAAATGACTGTGAATCAACACGAAATTGTTTGGGATGACCGTGAAATGCATGGGAATGATCATGGTTTGATGCGAATTGACCGTGAAATGCATGCAAATGACCGCTGAAGCGTTCGAAGGGAATTGACCGTGAAAAATGCTCTTCAAATGACCGTGAATCAACACGGAATTGTTTAGGATGACCACGAAATGCATGGGAATGATCTTGCGATTGAAGCGTTGACCACTGTAAATGCATGACCGTGAAGTGAAATGGATGCAAATGACCAGTGAAGTGAAGGGAATTGCATGAGAATGATCGGTTTGAAATGCCTGCATGCAAATGATCGAAGTGAAATGAAATGACCGTGAATCAACACGGAATTGTTTGGGATGACCGTGAAATGCATGAGAATGATCATGGTTTGAAGCGATTGACCGCGAAATGCGTGCAAATGACCGTGAAGTGAAGGGAATTGACCGTGAAATGCCTCGAAATGACCGTGAATCAACATGGAATTGTTTGGGATGACCGTGAAATACATGAGAATGATCATGGTTTGAAGCGAATTGAATTGAAATGCATGCAAATGACCGTGAAGTGAAGGGAATTGACCGTGAAATGCCTCAAATGACCGTGAATCAACACGGAATTGTTTGGGATGACCGTAAAATGCATGGGAATGATCATTTGCATGCAAATGACCGTGAAGTGAAGGGAATTGACCGTGAAATGCCTCAAATGAAATCAACACACTAATTGTTTGGGATGACCGTAAAATGCATGAGAATGATCATGGTTTAAAGCGTTTGATCGTACAAATGAAATGATCATGGAAGGGAATTGACCGTGAAATGCCTCAAATGACCGTGAAATCAAAATGTTTGGGATGCGTAAAATGCATGGAATGATCATGGTTTGAAGCGAATGAATGCATGCAAATGACCGTGAAGTGAAGGGAATTGACCGTGAAATGCCTCGAAATGACCGTGAATCAACACAGAATTGTTTGGAATATCCGTGAAATGCATGGGAATGATCATGGTTTGAAGCGAATTGACCGCGAAATACATGCAAATGACCGTGAAGTGAAGGGAATTGACCGTGAAATGCCTTAAAAATGACCGTGAATCAACACGGAATTGTTTGGGATGACCGTGAAATGCATGGGAATGAGTGTTGATTCATGGTCATTTCCATGCATTTCACGGTCATTCCCGCCTATTCTGTGTTGATTCATGGTCATTTCGACGCATTTTACGGTGAAGTGTAGCGATTGGACCGTGAATGCGCGGAAATGACCGTGAAGTGAAGGGGCATGACCGTGAAATACGCTGAAATGACCGTGAATCAACACGGAATAAGCGAGAATGACCATGATATGCATGGAAATGACCGTGAAGTGAAGTGAATTGACAGTGAATTCGCGGTTCAATTGCTTCACTTCACCCTTATTTCCATGCATATCACGGTTATTCCCGCATATTCTGTGTTGATTCACGGTCTTTTCGACTCATTTCGCGGTCTCGCGTCTTCACTTCACGGTCATTTTCATGCATTTCGCGGTCCAATCGCTTCACTTCACCCCCATTTCCATGTATATCACGATCATTCCTGCATATTTTATGTTGATTCATGGTAATTTCGACTCATTTCATCCCGCCCCTTCACTTCACTCATCACTTCAGCATTTCGCGGGATTTAAGAATCGCTTAACTTCACCCCATTTCCATGCATATCACGATCATTCTCGCTATTCCGTTTATTGATTTACAATTTATAAACGCATTTAAGGGTTATGCCCGTTTCACTTCATGGTCATTTAAGCATTTTAGGTTTAGGTTTTGGATTTAAGAATAGGTTTAGGTTAAGGTTATAAGTTATAGGTTAAGGTTTAGGTTTAGGTTTAGGCTAAGGTTTAGGTTATAGATTTAGGGATTTTATAATAGGTTAAGGTTTAGGTTTAGGTTATAGGTTAGGTTAGGTTATAGGAATTGAGTTTATGTTATATGTTATACGTTTAGGTTATAGGTTAAAGGTTTAAGTTTAATAAGTTAGGTTAGGGCGTATTGTTAAAGGTTTAGGTTTTGGGATTGAGAATAGGTTTAGGTTAAGGTTATAAGTTTAAATGTTAAAGGTTTAGGTTAATGTTATAGGTTTAGTTTTGAGGTTTAGGTTGTAGGTTTAGAATGTGAGAATAACATTTAGGTTATAAGTATAGGTTTAGGTTAGGTTAGAAGTTAGGTTTAGGGAATTGAGTTTAGTTATATGTTTAGGTTTTGAGATTAAGAATAATAGGTTTAGGTTATAAGAATAAGTTTAAATTAAGTAAATGGCGTGAAGTGAATTGACCGAAAAATGACCGTGAAATGAAGGAGAATTGACGTGAAATCAATGACGGAATCAACACCTAATGACAATGACCGTGAAATGCATGGAAATGACCGTGAAGTGAAGCGAATTGATCAGAAATGCATGGAAATGACCATGAAATGAAGGGAATTGACCGTGAAATGCGCCGAAATGACCGTGAATCAACACTAATAGGCGGGAATGACCGTGAAATGCATGGAAATGATCGTGAAGTGAAGCGAATTGACCGTGAAATGCATGAAAATGACCGTGAAATGAAGGGAATTGACCGTGAAATGCATCGAAATGACCGTGAATCAACACGGAATAGGCAGGAATGACCGTGAAATACATGGAAATGACCATGAAGTGAAGTGAATTGACCGTGAAATGCATGGAAATGACCATGAAATGAAGGGAATTGACCGTGAAATGCGCCGAAATGATCGTGAATCAACACGGAATAGGCGGGAATGATCGTGAAATGGTGGAAATGACCGTGAAGTGAAGCGAATTGACCGTGAAATGCATGGAAATGACCGTGAAATGAAGGGAATTGACTGTGAAATGCACCGAAATGACCGTGAATCAACACGGAATAGGCGGAATGACCGTGAAATGTATGGAAATGACAGTGAAGTGAAGCGAATTGACCGTGAAATGCATGGAAAGGACCGTGAAATGAAGGGAATTGACCGTGAAATGCTCCGAAATGACCGTGAATCAACACGGAATAGGCAGGAATGATCGTGAAATGCGTGGAAATGACCGTGAAGTGAAGCGAATTGGCCGTGAAATGCATGAAAATGACCGTGAAATGAAGGGAATTGACCGTGAAATGCGCCGAAATGACCGTGAATCAACACGGAATAGGCGGGAATGACCGTGAAATGCGTCGAAATGACCGTGAAGTGAAGCGAATTGACCGTGAAATGCATGAAAATGACTGTGAAATGAAGGGAATTGACCGTGAAATGCGCCAAAATGACCGTGAATCAACACGGAATAGGCAGAATGACCGTGAAATGCGTGGAAATGACCGTGAAGTGAAGCAAATTGACCATGAAATGCATGGAAAGGACCGTGAAATGAAGGAAATTAACCGTGAAATGCGCCGAAATGACTGTGAATCAACACGGAATAGGCGGGAATGGCCATGATATGCATGGAAATGATCGTGAAGTGAAGCGAATTGACCATGAAATGCATGTAAATGACCGTAAAATGAAGGGAATTGACTGTGAAATGTGCCGAAATAACCGTGAATCAACACGGAATAGGCGGGAATGACCGTGATATGCATGGAAATGATCATGAAGTGAGGCGAATTGACCGTGAAGTGAGCGCTTAAATGACCATAAAGTGAAGGGGTATGACCGTGAAATGCGTCAAATGACCGTGAATCAACACTGAATATGCGGAATGACCGTGAAATGCATAGAATGATCGTGAAGTGAAGCAAAATTGACCGTGAAATGCGTCAAATGACCGTGAAGTGAAGGGGTATGACCATGAAATGCGTCGAAATGACTGTGAATCAACACGGAATATGCGGGAATGACCGTGAAATGCATGGAAATGATCATGAATTGAAGCGAATTGACGTTGAAATGTGGGGAAATGACCGTGAAGTGAAGGGGTATGACCGTGAAATGCGTCGAAATGACGGTGAATCAACATGGAATATGTGGTAATGACCGTGAAATGCATGAAAATGATCGTGAAATGAAGCGAATTGACCGTGAAATTCGCGAAAATGACCGTGAAGTGAAGTGAAGATCGGAAATGCGTCGAAATGATCGTGAAATGCGTTGAAATGAAATCGTCGTGAATCAATACTGAAATATGTGGAATGACCATGAAATGCATGGAAATGATCGTGAAATGAAGCAAATTGACCGTGAAATGCGCGAAATGACCGTGAAGTGAAGGGTATGATCGTGAAATGTGTCGAAATGACCGTGAATCAACACTAATATCGCGAGATTAATGCATGAAATGCATGAAAATTATCATGAAGTGAAGCGAATTGACCGTGAAATACGTGGAAATGATCGTGAAGTGAAGGGGTATGACTGTGAAATGCATCGAAATGACCGTAAATCAACACAGAATATGTGGAAATGACCGTGATATGCATGAAAATGATCGTGAAGTAAAGCGAATAGACCGTGAAATGTGTCGAAATGACAGTAAAGTGAAGGGGTATGACCGTGAAATGTGTCGAAATGACTATAAATCAACACGGAATAGGTGAGAATGACCATGATATGCATGGAAATGACCGTGAAGTGCAGCGATTGGACTGTGAAATGAATGAAATTGACCGCAAACTTATTGAAATTGTTCGCGAAGTGAATGAAATGGATTTTCGACCATCGACCTGATGGAATCTTGGAAAATAACAAGGTTAGTTGGCTAAAGTAGCTTCTCCTACCCCAAAATCATATATGGTACATCAAGTAACTAATTTTGGTTTAGAAGATATTCTTGTTAAATGAATAAAGAAATAAATGAAAAAAAAAGAGGGAATTTTTTTTTATATGCTTATATATATGTATTTATATAAATATGTATTAAAGAAAATTGTAGGTAGAATAAATTTCTCCATATAAAAAATTAAAAAAAAACAAAAAAATTAAAAAATTTCATAGATCAAGCAGAGACTATATTACTGCTACTATTATAATCCGTAGGCTAATGGTTGTAAAATACCTTTTTCAATTAATTAAAAGACATTCGATTAATCGAAAATTGTAGGATTTTTGAGGAAAACCCACTTAGGCAGTTCTGGACCATTTTCGATTAATCGACAATTAATCAAAATACCTTCGATATATCGAATTACATTTCAATAGACTTTTGGATATTTATTTATTTATTTATTATTATTATTATTTTAAAATTTTTTGCTATTGTAATCCCATTGCTTTTTGTGGGTCCTATGAGGTATATGTTATATCCAAACTGTCCATATTTTTGGCGAACTCGTATTAAGGCTAGAGACGAAAAATAAGACAGATCTAGCTATCGAGTGGACCTCACTGTTAAAGGCTGTGGAGGATTGACGTCTACCATTGAAACCCTTTTAGGGGTCACAGAAGTTTTGGATCATTATGAAACTTGTTTTTCCTCTTCATCCTGGTCTTTGTGACCTTATGAATAGATTAGATGGAAAATAAATGTTACGGTGGGCCCTGCAAAATTTTTAAGGGTGAAAATCAATTTTCTGCTGTTCTTTGTGGTGTGGTCAACTTGATCTTTGGATATGATTTTTTTTTTTTTTATTATAGATAATGGTCCGAAATGATCTCGAAATATGGATGAACGTTGTGGATATAATAAATACATAACTGTGGCCCATGTAACTTTGATATCTTTTGAACCGTTCGTACAACTAGGAGTTCGAGGAGCGTCAGCGCTCGTGAAAAAGTAGGGGCATTTTCGACCTTTGGGAAGGCGTCCGTACAGCTGGGGCTTATTTTTGCACGGAAAAATGAGGTGGGCTTCGTCTTGCAAATGGGCCATTAATGGGTCGTACAGTCGCAAATTTCTCTCTGGAAATCCCTCTTTCCTTCCTCCCCTTCCCTCTCTCTCTCCCGCTCCATCGGATTTTCCTTTTCAATCTCCTTTAATCCATGATCAGCAGAACAAATCATGATAGGAGCGAATCAAAAGAAGAAGAAGAAAGCTTCCATCAGCGAAGAAGACATTTCCTTGATTTTGCAGAGGTAAAAAAAAATTACAATGCTTCTGTTTTTTTTTTTTTTGAAAAATAAATTAATAGATGATTTATTATAATTATTTTTTCCTTTCCGTTTCATTGCCTTGTTTCTGCAAGTTGGTTTTCTTGAATTTGAATTTATGTAATGTAAATGATTTTTTTTTTTTTTTTTTCTGGCGCTGGATTGAATGTTTTAGAAGAATTTACGATAATAAGGAAATAGTTGTAGTAAGAAGCTGTTACAAACTGACCCCAGTTTCTAGTTCAGAGGTTATAGGATCCTCGGCCTGAGGATGTGTATAGGGTACTCGGGCAGCAGTGGGTCTTGCACTGGTGGATCGTAGTTCGGTGATCAAGACCGTTGATGTTGTGGGCTGTTCTTTAACCCTGAGCATCCAGAAAAAAGAAGAAGAAATTATCAATTCTTGAACTGGTGGCTTGTAGTTAGGTGATTGGGGCCGTTGATGCAGTGGGTCCTTGGATAACCTACACATCCAATACACAAACTTGTGGATTGTAGAACACGCGTTTAGTTTAAATCAGGAAGACGTTGATAATAGCATGAAGTCATCATCATAATTTGAGCTCTATCCCTACTAATTAGGTTAGCTACAGAAATCCTGTTCCTCCATTGCACTCTATCAAGGACCATATCCCCAGTTAAACCCTAGTTCGTAATGCATTTTCTTAAGACCAGTGCTCATATCCTTTCGGGCTTTCTCCTTTCACTTTTGGCCTTCAACTTGAACCAACTCACTCCTTCTAACTAGTGGGCCCTTGGATAACCAGACACATCCAATACACAAGATTGTACATTGTAGAACATGGTGTGTCATAATGGCCGTTACAGAGCCGTAAAGGTAACGGTAGCAACCATTACATGTTATGTAACAGCCATTATGAAAAAAAAACTTATAATCGCTGTTACGGCCCTTGTAATGCCCCCCCAGAAAGGCCATAACGGCCTTGTAAGGGTTTTGTTACAGGGTAGATACAAGTTTTTGAGTGTTTTTTTTTTTTTTTTTTTTTTAATATATAAATAAAAAAAGAGACTGCAACAGCCATTACATCCTGTATTGTAAAAGTAATGGTGGTGGCCGTTACGGCCACTATTTACTGTTACGGAATACCTTGTTGTAGAACCCGTGTTTAGTTCGAATTAGTAAGATGTTGATAATAGCATGATGACATCATCATCATCATTTGAGCTTTGTCCCATCTAATTAGTGTAGCTACACGAATCTTGTTCCACCATCAAGGACCATGTCCTCAGTTAAACCCTAGTTCACAACACATTTTCTTAATACCTCCGCTCACATCCTCTTGGGCTTTATCCTTGCCCATTTATAGCCTTCAATTTGAACCAACTCACTCCTAACCAGTGTAGTTCTTGGTCTCTATTGCACATAGCCAAACCATCTAAGTCTACTTTAGCCCGTCTTATTATCAATTGTCGTTGCTCCTAAGTTCCCTCAAATGCCTTTATTTTTAATTCGATCATTCCTTTTCTTGCCACTTATCCATCTCAACATCCTCGTTTCGGCTATGCACATCTTATGAACATGTTGTCCTTGATTGCCGCCCAATATTTTGTTTCATAAAGCACTGGTTTTATAGCTATCCTATTAAATTTCCCCTTCAGCTTCATTTGGTATGCGCTGATGACATAAAATTCCAGAGGAGCATCTACACTTCATCCACCCAACTCTAATTATACGAGCAACATCCTTCTCAATCTTGCCACTCTCCCAAATGATCGACGCAAGATAGTTGAAAACGATCATTTTGGGGCACTTCTTGGTCAGCAATCGTAACAAATTCCTCATTTCCACTTCTATTGCCGCTAAAATTATTACTAATTCCTCATTTCCACTTCTATTGCCGCTAAAATTGTTACTAATTCCTCATTTTGGCACTTCTCACCAAGTGACGGTGGTGTTTCATGGAGGAGAGGGGACATTATGGTCAAATGTCATTGCAAGCTTGTTTGTTGGCCGCGTGCAACATTTGTTCTCTCTCTCTCTCTCTCTCTCTCTCTCTCTCTCTCTCTCTCTCTCGTTTTAATGAAATTGTCATGCAAAAAAAAAGTCATCGCAGGTAAGCATGGGGAGTTGGATGGTCCCCAGGAAGGGCCTCTGGGTAAGAGAGGCGGGTTGGAGGTTTGGAAACTCATTAGCATGTTTTGTCTACATATCTAGAATGGTGATATTTTCAAAAAAGTGGGAAGGGCACTCAAGGAGGGGGTACGTTTCAAATTTGATACAGTGGATAAGGTTCTCTTTTGGGAAGAGCTATGGGTGGGGGACATGGTGTGCTGTAAAGGCCGTTACGGGGCCGTAAAGGCTATTACATAAAGGTAACGGTGGCAACCATTACACGTTACGGGGTCGTAACGGCCGTAACAGCCGTTATGGAAAAAATGACTCGTAATTGCCGTTAACGGCATATTACGTCCCCTATAAAGGCCCTAACAGTCCCGTAATTGTCTATTATGGGGCAAATACATGTTTTTCATATTTTTTAATCAACACTACGAGGCAAATACAGGTTTTTCAGGATTTTTTTTCAATAAAAAAAGTGACCGTAACGGCTGTTACGGGGGTCGTAACAGCTGTTATGACCCGTATCGTGAAGGTAACGGTGGTGGCCGTTATGGCTACCGTTACTGTTACTCCGTTACAAAACACCTTGGTGGGGGATGTTCCATTGGCCTTTCTTTCTATCTTTGTTTGTGCCTTCGCCTTGAGGAAGAGAGCATTGTTAAGGATTGTTATGAACTTGTTGGAAGCTGTGTGGTACGGATTACTGTTTTTCACTGTAATCTAAAAGAAGTTTATTTATTAGAGAGAGATGTACTCTAAAAGAAGATGAGATAGACAACTTTAAAATTTTGTTGGGTGTCTTGAAAGAGGTGGTTATAGATCCAATGGAGCCAGATAAGAGGTATTGGAAGTGGTCAATGAATGGGTGCTTTTCCTCTAAAATCCTTCCTTGCTCGAATTACAGGCTTCAAGCAACATCTTCATGTGCTAATGCATGGGGTAAAGGTCTTCCCTAAAGGTTAAGGCTTTCACTTGGTTGGCTGCCTCAACAAAATTTTAAGAGTGGATAAGCTCATCCTCCTTGGAATTTGGCATTTATCCTGAAGGACATAAAGATGTGTTTGCTTTCAATGCCTTTCAAATATAATTTGGTCCCTATAGAGATTAATTGTACAACCAATGTCCTTGTAAAAGGAACCTTGGATTGCGTCTTATCCATTGCCTTAAATGGGTTGTGTAGCTCCTCTTTTGTTAATAAATTCTTTGTTGCCCATAAAAAACTCGAGAAAAATTAACTTCGTGCTTCCAAATATGAGCTATATTTGTTGGGAGGAGAAATAAACCGTGGACCATCTTTTCCTTCATTGCAAATCAGTGAGAGGGGTTGTAAGCCATTTCCTGTCATTGTTTGGCTTTGAGTTGATGATTCAAGAGTCTTTGGGGGGATCTATTTAGAGAGATGGTTTGGAGGGCCTTTCCTAGACAGGTAGGTTCATGTGGAAGATGGTCCTGTTTGCTGATTTGCGGAATGTTTGGAAAGAAAGGAATATAAGAATCTTAAAAAACAAGGTGGCAACGTTGGAAATCCTAAATTGAAAACTTGCTTTAATCACTATATTGATGCATTGGTCGATGTTGATATCGTACATTATCTGCCACATAAATAAGGTTTCATTTGGTTACCATCAAAGTTGTGTTCGGATAGAACTTTTTGAACTTGTGCAACAAAGGGTGTCTAAACAGTCTTTTATGAATGAAATATCTTGTTGTATTATCTATTGTTTTGTCAAACACCTTGTCTAGACAATCATGTGTGGCTCTTCTGTGCATTAGGCACATTGACACGTGGACATGCAGCACGCTTGTAGGTTAATACCGGCATATGTGACATATATAGTTTACCTGAAGATGCATCTTAGGAAATGTCAATCTCTTGAACATGCACGCTGGCACATGTGACACGTGTGGCGTACACATGGGTATTGGCACATGTGGAACATGTGGGGCTCTTAGGGTTAAATGTGGCACACGAGGGTTGGTTGAAGATGAGTGATCTCACTTATGGCATGTACACTTGTGGCTTATGTGACAAATTTGGCACATGTATCCTACTTGTGCACAAATGATCGCTAGTCCTTGTATTTTGTGGAAAATGGGCTAAAACCAACCTTTTGTCCAGATTTCCCAATCTACAGTAATGGCTAGTTTTTTGGACAGCCTTGTCTTTAATTTTATTGAAATTAGCCGTCTATGAATAATTGTTGTTAACAAACCATGGGCATATGCTGTGGCCGGACAAGGCTGTCTAAATGGAACCTTTTCACTAACCCAGTAACCTAACGGCTCCTAAAGGCTGAGATCCCCTCGTTACCTAGGTCACCATATATAATATGTTGCATTGGAGTATGGCAAAAAAGAAAGAAAATATGAATCACTCATTTGTCTTATGTTTTCCATGATTTGTTGTTATGATGGCATTCGGTGTATTGGGTGGGTGTTTTGAAAGCTGAAGCTCTACTGAAGCATTTGGTTGGTTATAATGATGTGTTTTGGCCACATAGACTTCTATTGACCTTTTCATCTTTTTTCAGGTACACTGCAACAACAATACTTGCTCTACTTCAGGAAGTTGCTCAGTTCACTGGTGTGAAAATTGATTGGAATGCACTGGTGAGCAAGACGTCTACTGGCATTTCGAATGCACGGGAATATCAGATGCTATGGCGGCATCTGGCCTACCATGATACATTGCTAGAGAAATTGGAAGATGGTGCTGAACCTGTGGTAAGCATGACACTTTCAAGTGCCAGTTTGTTTTTGCATTTGTGTAGAATGTAAAATGTGCTTCTTTCTCTGGTTTTCTCTGAATTATTATTATTATTATTATTATTATTATTAAGGTTAGATTGGTCATGCCTTACTACCTTCAAAAAAAAGAAAAAAGAAAGATTGTTCATGCCTTACTGTGTTTTTAGCGGGTAAGCTAGCATGGAATCAGAGCTCTTTAGAAACTGAGATGGCAAGTTGGTTTTGGTCCGGCACAAAATGACCTCCCCCACATCCCAGCATGTATGTTCTTTAAACAAGTCATGCTGCTTTGGGGATCTGTGTGCCGGAGAGTTACTTTCAGAAACCATGTTATTCCTTGTAACTGGATGGGTTCTCTTTTGGTCTATCAAGTCATGTTTGATTGCACAAAGGCATTGTTTGATATGTAAAAATATTTCAGTAAATAGACTTCTCACTAATACTTACAAGTGAGCAAGTGCATTTCTGCTTTATTTTTTCCATTTTCATTCCCAATTCTTTCACTAATACTGACAAGTGAGCATGTGCATTTCTAATTGATTTTTCCTTTTTCATTGCCAGTTTTTTCACGACTCATTTTTTACTTCTATCCTTTCTCATTCTTTCTTTCTTTCTTTGTGTGTGTGACCCAACCAAATTGAATCAATTGTCTGAGTCTGTGTCCCATGTTTCAAGTGTCAAATTTCTTTAAGTAATAAGAAGATTTGTGTAGTCTTGATTTGAGTATAGTTCTAGCTGAGTCATAACTTTCATTTGACTCAGCATCTAGGAGCTGAGTCAGTCTGGTCAAGTCCATGGCACAAGTTTGTGTTGTTGAACAATTACATTGAATCAATATCAAAAGTAAAATCATCATCACAAGGATGATTTTCCATTTAAAAAAATTCATCATTTTAAGCATCTTAGCCTTTCCCCAACAATTTTGGGCCAGCTTTTAAATGTATGTTAGCAAAAGTATCTTAGCCTTTCCTTCCTCTTTTATCCAAGATCATGGAAACGGTCCTACCATAAAATAAAATAAAATATGACCATGGAGCTTTGTCTGGTTGAATTTTTCACCTAGATAAATATCAATAATGTCAACTAATGTAAATAAGCAATTGATGGAGGTTGGTTATTATTTTCTTTTTCTTTTTCTTTGAGGGAAAGCTTGTATATTAGTTAGTTATCAAGCTTTCCATACCTATGCATGTGTACACATGTCAAGATCATCTTTTGGGACCATGGTATTCTCTAACGGTAATGGTGGCGGTAACGACCACCACCGTTACCATTATGATACAAGCTGTAATGGCTTATTATTATTATTATTATTATTATATATAAAAGGAAAAAAGAACTGCATCAGCTCCGTAACAGGGCCATTATAGGGCTGTTATGGGTCTTGTTTTTTGTAATGGCCATTACAATCCCGTAACATGTAACAGTTACCCTATTTATTGTCACGTAGCGGCCGTTATGGCACACCTTGGTTGGGACTTTGGATGGGCCACGCCCCAAAAAACTCAATGTTTGGATGATCTTAGCCAATGATTAGAGGGATTTTGTCTATTGGGCTTTGGTCATTGGTTGGAGTTTTTATTAAGAGCAGCGCTAGCCTGCCATGCTAGATGCCTCACTAGCTCACTTTCTTTGACTGAGAGCCACACATGGGTGGAGCTTTCATTACATCCACCCCATCCGTCAAGTACACTGCCTTATATGCACCCTCAAACCAAAAGATCATGGTGATCCAGAAATCTGGCAGGCCACACCATAGGAAACATTTGGGATGGGATGCCCACCATTAGTTCTGTGTAGGGCCTACCGTAGTGTTTAGCCATCCAATCCATTCGTCAGATGTGCCTTGTCAGGATGAAATAATAATAAAAAATCACGCTATTCCAAAACTCAAGTGGGCCATACCACGTGAATGTAGAGGTTTTATGTATAATTTATATTGGGCAGTCTGCTTGACTGTTGAATCAGCCTGCTTTTTGTGATCAAGGCCAAACAAGGGGTTGCGTGCCTGATGGACAGGGTGGATTTCATGCACATTAAATCATTTCTCCCACATTAGAGAAAGTGAGCCTGGTAGGTATCCATGCAAGGTATGCAAGCGTTTTCCTTTTTCTAACATTTTATTTCTAGCACTGGCAATGGGCCAATGAGGAGATTAGGCGGCAGTTGAAAGAGCTGCTCGAAAAGGGTCATGTAAGGCCCAGTACATCCTCTTGTGCCTCGTCTGTGGTCTTGGTGCCGAAGAAGGCTCGTGGCGCATGTGCGTGGATTAGGATTCTCACAATTTACATAGCAGGCGAACACTCATGCTCAGGCTATGGCTAAGACTTGGCAGTTCCCCACTCATGCTCAACATTAAGAGAGCGTTTGGGCTTAAGTCCGGTTGGTTGTGGGTCAGCTGGTCCAACCAGCTTCTTAGATGGGTTTTGGCCATGCTTACCAGGTTGTAGGTTGGCTCCAGGTGAGAAAATGAGACACGTTAACTGGGGAGAAGCAGGTCTCCTTCATGCCTATTCTTAGAGAAGCAAATGAGGAAGCAGACTTTAATGCAAAATGGGGAGCCATTTATTCCAGCACTGATCATTGAAGAAAGGAGAGTTCGTTGATAGCCATTATGTTGGTCCGGGATCTGCTGTGGGTCTGTTGGTGTATATTTTATAGTTTGGTTTGGTAGCCCTTGGACTTCGTGGCCTTTAGTGCTGTTGTATTCTGTTCTGTTTTTAAAATTTGTCTGGTCTTTCAAAAAAAAAAAAAGAGCTTGGCCTTAACCAAACCAGACATGCTTATGAATGGTAATAGAAAGCTTAAATCCCTAAAACCTCTTGAATAGTACTAATGGGCCTGAAAATGAGATCTGCTTACTACTAGATGGGCTGAGTTGAGTCGGGTGTGGGCCTGAGCGAGATAAAAATTTCGAATAGGCGCAGCCCAAACAAGTCGAATTCGGGTCCGTACCAACGTAAGTCTAGCATATTTACAGTTCTAGTCAGAAATGAGAAGAAATACTCGTACGTGACATGGATTGAGGTATAAAAGTTTCAAGTTCAGACACCAAAATGACCTCCAGGTTTTGCTTGCTACGAGTTTTGATGCCTTTATTACCATGTATAGTATCAGGTAATTAATCCTGATCATGCTTGTAATCTCCTTCAGGATGATGAAAGTGATTTGGAATTCGAATTGGAGCCTTTCCCCGCTGTTAATGCTGAAGCTTCAACAGAGGCAGCAGCATGCGTAAAGGTAATCTCAATCTCTGCTGTTAGACTTGCAATGCACCTTGATATGATGATTTTCTCAGTCACGCACATAATCAGTAGAGCATCGTGGTTTGCAAATTGTGTTTGTGCGTCGAATTGTTCATGTCCAATACAGGGTCATATTGCATTGTATCGCCCCTGTATTGGGCCAATATGGGCCAATACATTTCATGGACGATACCAGTACATATCAGGGGATAGGTCAAACCTTGAGTAGCATCGATTCATTTCCTTTACATGAAATTAAACTATCCATGTTGAATTTGGAACTAAGGGTTTGGATTTTTTGATTTTGGTACGTAACGGCAGTTCTGTGTTATTTTTTGGCTGTTATTTGTTACAACTTTTGACTATAAAGATCAAACATCCTCATCAAATCAATGTAATTAGCGACTGGACAGTTTGTCATTTCATCAGTAATATCATCTGTAAGAAATTTAGATGCATGTAGTTTTCGTAAACGTGTATTATTCATAGAGGTTATGCAACCCCACATGTGCATATAGCATAGCTCTTTTACATGCCGTTTGAGGTATCTTCCATATGTCTGCAAGATCCAAGCCATTCATTGGATGGGCCCTGCTCTGTAGATTCCATGGCTCAAACTTCAGGTTGGTCCACATATCAGGTGTGACCAGTGTACCAAGAAAATGGGCAGTTCATGCACCATTGCCCACCTGATGAATAGACCATCCTGATACTTTGCCACGGAATCTACATGGTGGGGCCTATCTTATGGACCACTTGGATGCTTTGATAGTAGCATGCTACTTCTGGTTCTTTTTTTTGCCAAACAATGATAAATTAGTGTCTAATGGTTGCTGAAGTGGTTGGCTTGGTCAGGTTCTAATCGCTTCTGGTATGCCAAACGACTCTGGACCGCCCAATCGTGCCACTGTAGAGGCACCTTTGACTATAAACATACCCAACGGCCAGGCATCACGTGCTCCGTCAGACAATCCTCAGCAGGCCCGCTCTACACAAGGGACGAACATAACGGTTCCCGTTTCAGTCCAGAAACAACCGTTGCCTTCAGTGCCATCTTCGGAACAGTTGGATGGAAATGGGCCGGGGAGTGGGAACCTTCCTCCTCGAAGGAAGAGGAAGTTATGGACTGAGGAGGAGGATATGGAACTTATTGCTGCAGTGCAGAAATGTGGTGAAGGGAATTGGGCTAACATCTTGAAAGGAGATTTCAAGCATGACCGTACTGCTTCACAGCTATCTCAGGTTTCCTTTACCCTTGGAATCTTTAATTTCTCCGGGCACTTCTGTTTCTGATTCTTGTGCAGTGTATTCAATCATTTGCAATCTGCAATCTGGGAATGGAAGAATTGCATGATCCTGACCAAGGATATTATCCATGTTAGCATGCTCACGTTTTTAGTTTCTGATGGGCTCACCATGGATAGACCATCCCTCGAATATCTCCTCGATGGGATGATCCTGACCCTTAGATCTTCTGCCGGCAAATAGATGGCTAGGAAAAGAAATGCAGCAATGGCCCCCATTCAATTGAATAGAGCTGAATATTGGATGGCTGTGGTCTTCCTTTCGACAAGGTCAATCTTGGGTGGGGCCCAGCAGATCAACATTCTCGAAACCATGGTACCTACTTGTGCAAATTGAATACCCGATGAAACATTGTGAATCCCCATGGTGGCGATCATATAATTCTCCCATGGTCTTGCTGCAGAAGTGTTTTCTTATGCTTTTGATTGCAAAGAGGTGAAGAATGATTCCTGCCATCAAGTGCTTCAAGGTTTCTGAATAATAGCTATATTTAAGAGAGAATATGTTTCCTTCTGCTAGTTTTTGTTCCCAACATTTTTTCTCTACCTTATGCTCTTCTTTTCCCTCTTCCGCTTACTTCTCAAGAGCTAAATATGTAGCATGAGGATAGATTGATGAGGTGGTTCTCAGCACATGTGCTTTCATTGCAAATGAGTGCAGTACGTGGCCACTCATCAAGTGGGTGCTATAGTGAACGTGCACTGGCTCGAAACTCAAGAGGGTCCATGCACCATAGCTCAAAAACCCAAAAACTTGACTCGATGTTCAGATGGGTCGAGGTGACTTGAAGACTCACCTTTATCGACTTGATATAATTATTATAAATTAAAAAAAAGAAGGTTTCTTTATATATATATATATATATATATATATATATATATATATATATATATAATATGCATGGCTCAATGGTAGACAATGCATTTCAACACTAAGGTCATGGGTTCGAGTGCTCATGTGGGGTGTGTTAAAAGAAACTCCCCTCCCTTTTCCGTATATTGTAAGAAAACCCCAACGCATGCATATTTGTGAAAAACCCCGTACGTTTTCACATATGTGTGTTAATCCAGTCTTGGGTTACTTTCTCTAAGGGTGTGTTTGGCCGGGCACTAGATGTGGGCTATCCTGTGATTAGGAGGGTTATCCTGCGCCATCTCATCCCATCCCCCGTTTGGGATGGCGGGATGTACCTCACCTCGTAAACACTGCCCTTTGGCTAACATGGATTCTGCCAATCCCAGGATGTGATTTTTCACCTCTATGTGGGGCCCACCAAGATATCAATGAGATATCCACTCCGTCCATCATTTTCACCGGCCTACATTTAGCCATAAATCTGTTTTAAGGCAAATATAAAACAGTGAGTGGGGCACACCACAAGAAGCAGTGGTAGATGCAAACCCATCCATTTGGGACGGTCCAAACAGGCTGCTGTATATCCCATGGGCTATCCCAAACCCATGGGATCAAGGGACAAACACTGACACCACCATCATTACCTTAAAATCCATTCCATCCCACCAAATCCCATGGAATTGGTCCGGCCAAACACGCCCTAAAGGAAATAGTGACATTGTTCATTACTTTTTCAAAAAAGACGAAAATGCCCCTGGAGTAAAAGAGGACTTGATGTAGAAGTAGAACAGAGAAATAATGATGCTGGATCCTTTTATTTTAAGGGATGCGGGGTTTAATATCATAAGCAAGAAAGAAGAAGGGGAAACAAAGAAGAAGGTATGAAAGAAGTAAGGGGAACAAAGAAGGTGTGAAGTAGAGTCTCTCTACTTCTATGGATATCTTAGTTGCAGTCTCTCAAATAGATGTAGAACAAACAGAATAATGATGCTGGATTTCTTTTTAAAGGGATGCGGGGTTCAATATCATGAGTTAGAAAGAAAAGGGGAAAGAAGAAGGTATGAAGTAGAGTCTCTCTACTTCTTTGGGAATCTTTTGGAGTCTCACCAACCAGTGTAACGAGTCACACCTTACTCAAGAACTTTCATTCACTTTAAATCTGAATCGAATTACACTGATATAGGGTCCTCTATTTATGGACTCAATATAACCTTCTTATAAATGCTAGAACCCTCTTTCATACATGCAAGACTTAATCTCCAATTTCCTAGGACTAACTCATAAATGATAACAACTTCCAATACTTTCTTATATAAATGCTAGAATGACGATAGATAGGGGTCAGGTTTGGCATCTATGCCCCTTGCCCTCCTGACGGTATGGGGGCCTTGTAGCCCGCATTGCACACACTCCCAGATCTTCACCCTCTTTCATAAATGCAAAGACTCGGGAAATCAAAATAACCTCAACTTCTTAGGACTAACTTATAAATGATAACAACTTCCAATGTCCTAGGACTGACTTAATTTAATTAATGAAAAACAAGTTCTGATGGTATGCTAGGTCTTAGTAGAAGACCCACCAATACCTTGTTTGGGTTCATTTGATGGGCTTATCGACGACCATGGGCTCTCTTGGGTCTACAACTATACATTGAAGCCCATGGGCCTGTCTTCATCAATTCCCTCTAGCTTGAGAAAACTTGGCTCCGACAAGTGAATAGCCTGACAATACTCATACAAATTTGGATTTATTTGCTGAAAATCATCCGTGGTGATCCATATACAATTTGGTTGAGGGCAATTCTTCCACTTAAGTAAAAACTTCTAGTATCCACCATTGTTATCAAATGCGATCACATATGCGCATACTTTTGATCAAATCGCATATGCCATGATGGCATATGCGATCTCGGCAAGTATGCCATGGCATACTTTTGTATTCGATAAATATGCGATCGCATATGCGAGTATGCGATCGCATACTGCATATGTGATCGCATATTTCCCAATAGCCAAGAGCAGAAGATTTTTATTTTTATTTTTTATTTTTTCAAATAGAAGAAACTCATATCCCTCCATTTTCACTATTCTTTACTCCAAAGCTCTAAATCTCTTACTCTTTCTATCTTACACCTCTTTCTTTCTTACTCCAATCTCTCTACAATTATTTCAATTATGTTTATTTTTTGTATTTTATAAGTTGTGCTTACTTTTTGTAAATTGAGTTGTAAGTTTTAACTTGTAAGTTGTTTCAAGTTATCCATTTATCATTAAAATTTCTTTCTTCGAAGTTTATAATAATTAATTATCTTTTAATGTAGCTTGTTGATTGTTTTGTTAAAATTTATATAATATAAGTAATTAAATATATCACTTAATGAAACACACAAACTATAATGAAATAAGTAAAATAACTCAATCCAATCATGTGTACTAATGTTTTTCCCTCTTTTTTTTTTTTTTTTTTTTTTTTTAAAAGAATTTTTAGAATTTTTAGAATTTTTTTTTTTTTTTTGGAAAAAAAAAATGCCATGGCATATGCGATTGTGCGATCGCATATGTGATTTGACAACATTGGTATCCACTATGCCTTCTGGATACAATTTGATCATCAAGCACATCTTCAACTTCTTCTATTTTCCTTTAGGTTCTGGGGAAAGGTGGATAGTACATTCTTCAATCTCCTGGTGGTGACTAAAATATGCTGTTAAGTCTTCAAAATTAAAGATAGGACTGAATCGAACATCTGATGGAAGCTCTAATAAATAAGCATTTTCTCCCAGTTGCTTTAAGATACGATAAGGTCCAACATTTTTAACTGAACCTTGTGATAGGTGCCAGCTGGAAATCTCTCGGGTTGTAAACAAGCCATCATCATACCACCCTCCTTGAATGGGGCAACAAATCGATCAAGTTCAACTTTATCGTTATACCTTTCATTACTAATTGCAATCTTCCAACGGACCTCATCATGGACTGCTTTGATATGCTGAGAGAATGTTTTAGCCTCTTCACTAATGCGAGCAAACACTGGTAAAGGAATCAAATCAATGGACTACCTAGGATTAATACCATTAGCAATCTCCAAAAAGTAATCGGCCCATCATTCGATTAACAGAGTTGTTGTAAGCAAACTCTGCTGAGGAAGAATAAGATTCCAAGTTGTAACTGTCTCCAACCAAGCACCGTAATCAATTTCTCAGGCTTCGATTCACTACCTTTGTCTGACCATCCCTCTGAGGATGATAAGCACGGGAGTGCGTAAGTTTCATACCTTTTTTTTTTTTTGTCTTTTTTTGAAAGATGAATTTTATTGGGCAAAAGCCAAAACAGAAACAAGCAACAGACAACACAGAAATTTCGTACCCATTTTTTGCCCACAATGCTTTCCAAAACTTGACATTCCGATAAGAAACAGTAGTTTCTTGGCACCTTGTGCAATCGAACAACATACCGAAAGAATAATTAACTATATAAGAAGCATCTGAGGCCTTCTTACATGGGATAAAATGTATAATTTTCGAGAATTGATCCACCACCACAAAAGTAGAATCCAATCCTTTTGGGGTTTTTGTTATGCCCAACACGAAATCCATGCTTAAATCTTCCCATGATGCTTCTGGAACTATGACTTTATAGCACTATGTCCTAAGACTTTCTAGAACTAATGTCCTAGGATTTTCTAGAACTAACTAATGGAAAACAAGTTTCCATGGTACTCTAGGTCTTACTAGAAGATCCACTAATACCTTGCTATTGGGCTCATTTGATGGGTCTTATGGATAACTATGGGCTTTCTTAGGCCTACGTCTGTACACTTTGAAGCCCATGGGCCTGTCTTCATCAGGGCTTCAAATCTCAACCATAGAAATACACTAATATGTAAGAGTAAATCCAAATTGTTTGGAGACATTTCATACTACTTTGAACCCTTTCTAATATTTTCCCCTTTCTAACATGTTAAACCAATTTCACTATGTAGCTGATGTTGTAGAACTCTAATAGAGGGTTTGATTTCTCAATCTCTTCTAGTTAGGTAAGTTTCTCTCCCTCCCTCTCTCTTTCTCTATCTATCTGCATCTCCCTCTCTTTGTCCACTACTACAAAGCTCCCTACCATTGAAACATGGACCTCACTTGCAGAAAACCCTCATCTTCCGGATTTGGGGTTTATGCATGCACAAGATATAGATTGAAAACCCCGACAGAGCACTTTCAATTCAAACAAGATAGCATGGCCATTGGCAAGAGAGGGTTGCTCCATGAGAGGAGAATGGTGTGGCAGTCAATGAGAGAGGGTGGGTGCGGGAGAGAGATTAGTGGCCGTCGATATGAGAGGGTCAGTGTGGGAGAGATGGTGTGACCAGTTGGCGAGAGAGGGTCAGTGTGGCAGAGGAGATGGTGCAACCATTGATAAGAGGGAGGGAGGGAGGGAGGGAGGGAGGGTTTTTTAGGGGCAAAGTAGTCCCTTCATCCTCACACCTATGATTAAGTGCTAGTAAACAATTGTCCATAAAAACTAACAAATTAAGGTTTTTCCTTTTAACTTTGGGAAAATGTATATGGTTTAGAAGTGGATGGGGAATACTGGGTTACTTTGGTTGATAAATTTGTTCGATAAGATTGTAAGATGGAAAAAAAATGCCAGATGAATGGAGGAAAAGTAATGTTGCACCTATTTATAAAAATAAAGGAGACATACAGTTCTACACTAACAATCATTAAACTTATGAGCCTTACTATGAAACTTTGGGAGAGTGATTAAGCAAAGACATGCATGAGATGAACGTATTAGAAATCAGTTTGGTTCCATGCCAGGGAGGTTTACCATTGAATCTATTTTCTTACTTAGACAATTGATGGAGGAATATAGGGAGAGGAAGGATCTCCACATGGTCTTTATTGACTTTAAGAAAGTATAAGATAGAGTCCCTAGAGAGTTAATTTAGTGGACCACTAGTAGAGAGACAAGTGTGTTCCCAATTACTGTAGGCTTGCACCAGGGCTCGGCATTGAGCTTGTACCTTTTCACATTGGTTATGGATAAGTTAACATTCCATATTTGCAGGAAGAGATCCCATAATGTATGTTGTTTAAAGATGACATAGTTTTGATTGACAAGGTGAGGGAGGGCGTAAGCACAAAGCTAGATTTATGGAGGGGTGCTTTAGGATATATGGACTAAAGCAGAGTATATGGAGTGTTATTTGGAGGGGTGCTTTAGGATATATGGACTAAAGCAGAGTATATGGAGTGTTATTTTAGTAACAACAGGAGCAAAAACAAGGAATTAGTTAAGATTGCTGACCAAGAAGCTTCTCAGAATGACCACTTTCGATAACTTGAGTTGATAATTCACAAGAGAGGAGAGATTGAGAAGGATCTTACTCATAGAATTCAAGATGGGTGGAAGAAATGGAGAAGTGTCTTTGCAATTTTATGTGATCGCCATGTACCACTCAAGTTGAAAGGAAAATTTTATAGTATAGCTATAAGATTTGCCATACAGAGTGTTGGCAGTTAAGGAACAACGTGTTTATAGGATGAATGTAGCTAAAACCTTCCCTCCACCTGATTTTGGGCTAGCCATAGTTATGGTGGGACCCACATGAGGAATGGCCTGGATCTTGCGTACATATGCCCCAGTTGATGAATGGACCGGCCTGATTTCATGTGTTGACACTTTTGCCGGGAATTGGCTCTTCAGTCTCTCCCAATACCAATCACCTTAACACTTCCCGCCATCTTTAGCATTTGGTGAAATATATTTTAAACATGGTTAAAAGCTAAACCACAATCTTTATAAGCTCATGCATTTTACTTTGTAAGTCCTTATAACATTCAAATGATAGCAGTTATTGTTTCTCTCAAGAAGTTTAATTGGGTTGCTTGTGTACTTGCAGAGATGGGCCATCATTAGAAAGAAAAAACCCAACCTGAAACCAAGCAATACGAGCAAATCGGTGGGTCCAACACTTTCCGAGGCACAGCTAGCAGCACGTCAAGCTGTTTCCATGGCTCTGAACATGCCTATGATGGGAAGCTTATCATCTGCATCTGCTGTTGGAATTGGTAATTCTCTGCCGATTCTCCTATATTCTTTACGAGGTTACTAGATTTGCTGAAGTGGGTGGTTTATTATTTGGGATTGAATTTTGGAACTTTAAAAAAAAAAATCTTATACAAGCAGTAAAGTTCATTTCTTTGTTTCCCGCTGCTGAGGTCTCATGCATTTAGTCAGCGGCAATATTTTCTTCTTCTTCTTCTTCTTCTCTCTCTCACCATATAATCCTCAACTTGATGATTGATATCTGTACTATCTATACTTGGGGCCCTTCATTTGTACAAGCGGGGCCCATGGTTGTGCTATGTGGAATGTTGATCCTATGTACCTCTAGGGCGAGACAATCTTGACACTTCCATCGGGAGTCTATACAGAGATGGGAAGTGTTCATAGTATCGGTATCGTATATGCATCGATGAGCAGGGATACGGAAACATGTATTGATAACGCCAATACTATCGCTGATATTTGGAAAAATATCTCTGATTGGGCTAAACATTAGGGAAAAAAAAAGGTGGAATTTTTCAATGAAACTTCAGAAGATGTTAAAAGACATGTTTACACATTTAGGAGTCAAAATATTGTAAATTTTTTTTTTTTATTTAAAACCTACATATAATAACTTTCCATTTTATAGGGCCTTAAAACACGTATTGTCAAAAGAAAAAAAGCAGTGCAATTATGTATAAAAAATGTGTTCATATCATTTAAATTCTATACAATGAAAGTAATAAAACACCCATTTTCAATTTGAGGGCTAAAAATGAAGGAAATTAGGATTTCTCCGATTTCCCCCATTGACCCACTCAAATTTTGATATATTCGTCACAATCCATGTCAATGATTGAATCATGCATAGATACTGGCATTCCTTACTAACATTTGAAATCAATTAAGTTCCTATAGATTTTTTGTCACCTTTGAGTTCTTGCCCTTCTCTGATTCAAGTCAAGATTTCTCCCCCATATAGCTTTGATTCAACAAAAAATGAAAGTAGTGATTATGATTTTTCAAAATTTGGGATTTTCCAAAATTTCTCATGAATTTCTGACATTTTATGGAAATATCCCTGGTATAGGTAGTATTATCGCTAGTATTGCCTGTACCGAGGAACTGTTTTTTTATACCATCTAGAGACCAAAATATTGCTAGTATCATTGCTATCTCCAAATATCACTGATAATATCGAAATGATTGGCAGTAGTTGGAATTTTTTATATACTTGGGGTTTCGGTATCGCTGACCCGGCTATATTAGCGATGATATCACCATCTTTGGAACATTGGAGATGGGTAAGAAAGAAATACGACAACTGTCTGCATTCAACTGACAAAAGGACAGGTTGGAAAAGGGGCAAAGATCTGATGGGTCATGGGTCCTCTGTGGCAAGATGATCATGAGCCGTTGTAATCTGTGAGACTTTTGGGGCATGTCCTCAGGCCTGGAATCATTTAATTCATGTTTTTTGGTCAAGATATAATGCTTGTTTTGTATGGGAAATACTATTTACACCATGGTTTAAAAACTTGAAAAAAAGAAAAAACTTGAGTTAACTCGGGTCAATTAGATATCATTTAGACTCAGAGGAACCCGATTCGGCCATCTCGGTCAAGACACGATCAAGACTTCAGTTGACAACACTCAGAAAAATTGATGGAACTAGACAAAACTTGACTCGATTCCTCAACTCTCTAAAATATTTATATTTATTTTGGATAATAAATATTATTTTGTGTTGATGTTCGAGACTACAAAATACTCAACAGAGTTACTCGACTCGACAAGGTTTTGAGTTAAGTTGAGTTGAGTTTTCTAGTTTTCAAACTATGATTTATACTCTCGTTTTTTTTTTTAAATGCATGTTCCTTTTATTCTACCTTTTGTATTAGAGCAGTACCCTGAAAAAATAAAAAAATAAAAAATAAAGAAGAAAGAAAAAACGAAAGTAGAGAATTATGCAAAAAATAAATAAATTGCGGTTTTGACTTTCCTACATGATTGGCACACATCTCCCGTCATTTAGCATATAAGCTTCTTCATTTTGAAACAGGTGCCTCACAATCAAGCACTCCATCAAATGCTTCTACTGTTCCTGCTGCTACAACCGAAGCTTCGACAGCTCCCGTTCCACCCTCGGAAGCCAGCACAATCTCTCCGGTCAGCAGCTCCATGCCTGCAGTACATCAACTGCAACAAGCTTCCAACCCAGCTACGCTTCCCAGAGGAACATCCAATCCCGCACCTAAATCGCGGCCGGCTGGCTCGAAAAAGCAGTCTTTCTCGATAAAGCATTCAACGGGGCCAAACCCTATAGTGCAAGCAGCTGCGGTCGCTGCCGGGGCCCGCATCGCGAATCCTATCACTGCCGCCACCCTGTTCAGAGCTGCACAGTCTAAAACTGCTGTCCATATCAGGCATGGAGTTTCAGTCCCCGCATCGTCGTTGCCAGGTGTTACCAACCCATTGGCCAGTGGCCACATGGGGCCCCGGCCAGCCAACATTCATTACATTAGAACAGGACTTGCATCACCCCCTGCTGTCTATTCTACCAAGGCGCAAGGTGTCCCACGGCCTGCCGGTCAGCATATTCAAGGCAGTTCTGGGAGATTGGCATTGTTGGGGCCTCCTCCTCCTCCTCCTCCTCCTCCTCCTCCGACAGGCCCCACTGCCCCATCTAATCGGCCAGCTCAGCAAGTGGGCATGGAATCTAAGCCAGCATCTCATAAGTTCATCGTTCCACTTGTAAAAGCTGAAATGAAGAGTCCCAGCATCTCCACCGTTGGTGGTGGCCCACCATCTGCAGAAGAGAAGAAACCGGATCGCTCGTTGTTGGTGCTGAAAGAACCCAAACAAGAGCCGGTAGTAACAACATACTCAAATGCTGGCGAGAATCATGCTACAGCAAACCGCGCCAATGAAAATCCATCTGCTGTTTCAAACCAGACAAGCATGCTGAATCCAACAGCAGCTGAGAAGCTGATCAGCCCGCCAAACTCCGACATGGGTGAGAATCAAACTGCTGTTAACAACAGAGCTGGCAAAAATCAAATCGCGATTGAAAAGACGGCAAGTTCTCCAAACGTGCAAGCAAGTGAGAATCAAATTGCAGTTGGCAAGGACAGAGAAACTCAAACTGCAGTAGAGAAGCAGACAGACTTGCCGAATGCCGAGGCATGCAAGAATCATATTCCGGCGAATGAAAGTGTTGAAAATCAATCTGTGGGAGAGAACCAAGCCAGTTTGTCGAATGCAGATGCCAGTGGAAATCCAACCATAGTTGGTGAGGCTGTAGTGAAGAAGGAGATGGGGGATTAAAACTCCTGAGTAGGCAAAAAAACCAAAATCTTGGATTTGTATCATGGTGCAATGAGTTGTAGTCCTTTTTGGGGTTGTGGGGTCCGTTGGGCCTGTAATGTACGGTTGGGATTCGATGGTTTTCGCATCTTGGGTGTGGCGTTTGGCTGTGTAGAAAGGAGGTGGGGATGAGGATTGAAATTTTACAGTAGATGGTAAAACAGTAGTGATGTAAAAAAAGAGAGACTTTGTGCTGGTTGTGCTTCTTCGTATAGGGTCTGATTGGGGCCCACTGAAGCGTGGCCCACATGGGATCCATGGACGTGATCCATGATCCCGCACACGCCAGCTTTGCAGACGTGCATGCATCCATAATTCAACTACCCATTACGAAGGAGAGGAAACGGAGGTTGGCTTGGTAATGCACTACACACTGATGTATCGGGTTTGGGCTTGATTCGGGTCCGTGCCGTGTCCTTTTGGGATTGGCCCGAGTTCGATCCGTTTAAAAGTTGGGTTGGTTTGGGTGGTCATGCCTAGAGGTGAGCACTGGATGACTCAATCCAGCTAACTCGACTCATTGGACTCGTTCAAATCTGACTCGACTCAAACCAAATGGGTGAGTCGGTTTGAACCGAGTAGGCTTCATACCGAGTCAAATCAAGTCAAGTTCGAGTTATCTGGTAACTCGACCTGACTCGACTCGAAACTCGATCTGTTAGACCCGACTCTCTAACCCTACTCGCCGCATCCTACCCTGACCTAATCCCAAAATATCTCTCCTACCCTTATCCTCCTCTTTTTCCAAGCCCAACCTCTCTCTCTCTCTCTCTCTCATCCTCCTAATCTTCCAAGCCCGACAACCACCCACCACCATCACTCTCCTCCTCCTCTCTCTCTCTCCTCTCTACTCTCTTGGTCTCTCCCTTCCTCATCTCGCAATCTGATTTGGTGCCAACTCAACCCAACTTGGTACTTCTGACTGGATCGAACTCGGTCCGGATCAGTCCAGGCAAGACTGGACTCAGATCGAGTCAGGCATGTTAGACTAGGTATCGAGTCGGATCAAGTTAGGCATGCGCTGGACTAGGTATCGAGTCAGATCGAGTTCGGGTTAGGCCTATTACAAAACCGGATCGAGTCGAGTCAGCCCTAACTCGGTCTGACTCAACTCAATGCCCTGTTCTAGTCGTGACGCCCATTTGGTAATTGGGCCGGGCTTTTGGACCCGGACCCGGACCCGCTCTAGTGGGTCCGAATTTTGGACCAGGCCTGTTTATCGTCGGATTGGATCCAATGAGCTGCTGGGTCGCCCCGATCCATTTACAAAGTGATCACTGCAGGCTGATGTGTCCCACCAGCATTCACTGTTAAAAGGTCAGTGGCCCACTGACTGAGATCCTGGCCGTTAATTCAATGCCCTCTGATGAGTGGCTCTGAGATGTCAAAAGTGTCAGATGAACCGTGGGCAGCGGCTGTAGCAGTTCTGATATAAGCCAACATTTAGAATATCCTATCCGTTCAAAATGTGGGTCATGCTAAGATGATCATTTGGGTGTGGAATCAGGCCAAACAAAATATATAGCGGGGCGTTGATATATTTTATCGGTGTGGCCCAACAAATGAGTGGACCGGCCTGATTTTAGTAGCATGAGATCATCATGGTGTGGATTACCTTTTGTATGGATAGGATATTCTACTTGTGACCAGAAGGCCAAAAAAAGTTCTGATACAATCGCTGTTAGGGCTGTCTACGGGTTGGTTTTGGGTCGGGTCCATACATGGTCTAATCAACGTTGGTCTCTTTTTGGGGGCTAGACAGGATCCGATGGATTTCGGATACTTGAACAGGTCTAGATCAAACGAGGACATTTAGATGGTTGGGGGCCATGTATGAGATTGCCTGGACATGTGCTACTTTATGCAAATAGGCTCTCTGACATGTACACGTGACTATTACAATTAACTACCCGACTCGAACCCAACCGAAACCTATGTGAATCTGCTCAATGTGGCCAACTAGACCCGCATTTCTAAACGGGTCCGAAAAGAGCCTGACCAGTTAAAATCGGTTCGGGTACATTGGTTACCCGCTGGTTGTACTCATGGACAGCCTGACCATTGTGTAGGGCTGTCAACAGGTCGAATCCTGTACAACCTGTCCTTGGATTATCAGGTTTGAGTCTTGCCGGGTCCAGGTCCTTTCAAGTCTTTATCTCATTCTTATAAAGATCTGGGCTAGGATCTTATCAGGTTTCGAACAACCCTTGGGTATCCATCGGGTCTAGTTGGATTTGGATCAGATAAGAACATTTACATGGTTGATGGATTAAATAACACGTGCCAATTTGACGTATGGGAGTGCGTAAATAGTCTCTCTTACCTGCATGTAGCTATAGACACCTTATTCAATCTCTTGTTAGCATAATCAATATGGAAAAGATAACCTCATGGGACCTTCCCATTAGGTTGAGCTCTATGTGTGCCACCACGATGTGTGATGAACATCCATCCCATCAATCAGGTGCACCCTTTCACGGTGATTCATGCATCTAAAAATTAGACCAATCCATGACTTAGGTGGGCCACACCACAGACAACAGTTGAGACTGTATGCCTGTTCATTGAAACCTTCCTAATCATATATAATACAGGACCCAGTGAGACATGGTTTAGACATCTAGCACATCCATCATGTGTGTCCCACTTCGATGAGGGGACCCACCAAATTTCTAGCCATTCCAAAACTCAGATGAGCCTAATCAATTGCTTTTAGATGTTTTAAGCATGATTTCCCATTGTTTCAAATATTGCAGCTCACCTAAGTTCCAAATACAAATGATTTTTAGCACATCCCATAATCTAGAGGGTACCTACCAAATAGATAGTGTGGATGTCCATCACACATCATGGTGGGCCCACAGAGCACGACCTCATGGGAAGCTCTAGTGAGGTGGACCTCTTGGTACCATTTCCCTATATATATATAAATATAATCAACATATTTTCCATATATAATCAACAGAATGGCAATCCTGCAGCTGACACCAATTAATCTGGACAAAGCTTACATGATGATGAATATAACCATTAAAACTAATTGGACCCGACCCAGACCCGACTCTAACCGAGTCCATGTTAATGGACCCGACCCGATTCTGACGAATCAAATTCAAAGCATTTGTACCTGGACCCGTTGAAATCTGGACGGGTCCATCGGGTACCGCTGTATGTTTTAATGAAGGGAGACCCAGAGTCATTCATGTAATTTACCAAAGCCTATATAAACCCTTCCAATCCCCTCTCTCTCTTTCCCTCCCATTTCAAGAACCTTCAAGAAGGAAAAAAAACGAGAACATGGAAGCGGCAGCAGCTCTTCCGAATACCCAATCCGCTCCTTCATCTTCCTCCCGAATCCCTGACGACACCGTATTCTACGCCATATACCCCGATTTCTCCCTCTCAAAACCCCCGTCCGACGCCGATGCACTGATCTCCTTCCATCTCGAAATCCTCGACTTCATCCAACCTTACGTTTCCGACTACATCTGGCAACACCAGCAGTTCAATCTCTCCATCTCTCCGAACCCTCCGATCCCTCATCTCTACGGAAAATCCAAGTTCGGCGACAATCTCGACGACGAATGGTTCATCGTCTTCCTTCTCTTCGAGATTTCCCGCCAATTCCCGTCGCTGTCTGTCCGTATCAGCGATTCCGATGGTGAATTCCTTCTCATCGAGGCTGCGTACTCCCTACCCCGTTGGATCAACCCCGAGACCAGCTCGAACCGTGTTTTCATTCGTCAGTCCGCACTACACATCATGCCGATGGCCCGGCTCTCGAACCCAACCATATCTGAAGCATTGCAGTTTATGATTGATCATGCCGAGGAATCTAGAGCGTCGGATGCTGTCCAGTCCGCGCTGGGTCGCCGGATCTCGGAGTACCCCGAGCGAGCGCGGGCTAATATCTACCGGGCCAATGTGCGGGTCCCACTCCCTGTCGCGCAGGTGCTGAAGCACGAGCCGTGCCTGATTGCCCTGGCGGTAGAGGGGTTCTATGACCGGGATATAGATTCGATGAAGCACGCGGCGCGGATGGAGAGGTTTGGTGGGAGGGAGGAGGAGATGGTGCGGGTTTCGGTACGGATGTCGAGGGCGATGTACGCTCAGCTGGTGCAGCAGATGTTCCAGGCACCGAGGGTTTACCCAATGCCACCGAGGGGTGATGGGCCAGTGTATGTGGAGGCGGAGCTTGGGATGAAGATAGCTTGTGGGTTTGAGATGGCGTATCAGGAGAGGCGGCTGGCTGGGGTGGAAGGGAAAGGGAGCGGTTTGGATGCGTATATGGACAGCTTGGAGAGGAGTGGGTATTTTGAAGGGCTGATGCCGGGGTCGAAAGAGCACCGGCGACGCATGGAAAATGCAATGGAGTACTATAGAAAGAGTGAGCTGTTTTCTCGGATGAGGTATTGCTCACCTTCTGTTTTTATATCTTCTGCAGATTTTCGTGTCCGTGTGTTTTAAGCTTCTTATTCTTTTTATGTGAATTGGTTTGGATGTTCTTGAAGCTTATGTATTTATTTAGTATCTGAAATTGAGAGATGTGGCCCATTCATCAGATGGGCTACATGCAGTAGTATTTGAATCTTACTCTAACCAAATGCACCAATGTGATATGCGGGCGCAAGATATGGCTCTTGATAGAGTGGAATGGTGTGAAGGGATTCATGTAGCCAACTCTGGGATAATTCTATGATTATGATGATGTTGTTGATGATGATACCGATAAAAAAAATATGGCCCATTCATCAGATGGGCCCCAACTTCTTTGGGAGAGTAGGATTCAAAATCCTCTTCCTACAATCAATGTTTGAAATATCGGTATCACGTTACATATTGCGTCCTTGGGATAATATCTTTTTTATCGGGTAATTTATCGTACTTTTTGTGAAACATGGGAAAACATTGGGAAAATGGTTGAATTTTTCAATGAAACTTCAGGGATTGTTAAAAAAGACCTTAATACATACTTTTAAATCATAACATCTCAAAAAGGAAGTGCACATATATGGTCTCTTAAGCTATGCACTATCTAATTGAACTAATGCAACTATATTCAAATTGAATGCATAACATTTAGAGTATATGTCATGATCATTTCATCAAACACTCCTAAATACTTCAAAATTAGTCTCAATTGACAGCTGGTAGAAGGGAAATTTTGAAAAAAATTAATGTTTTAATAAAAAAATTATTAATTTTTAATTAAAATGATTTTTTTAAAAAATAAAAATTGACAAGGACTTGACAAATCAATAGATCAGCCCTCATACATGCTTGATTTCATGTTTGGAATGCAACATTGCAAACAATTTGGGAGAAATTTGGAAAATGATAGATGCTTCAATGATATCAAGTTCTCGGTTCAAGTGGTGATTTCTAAAGCTAAAAAGAAGATTATCGAATGGGTAGTTAATGTTCATGGGCGTAAGGATGTGGATCTTTTGTTTCTAGGCCAATAGTTTTTTTCTCTTTTTCCTTTGCTTTGGCTTCGCTGCTATCTCAGTAGCCGCCTCCCTTGTTCTCTTTCCTTTTTAATAGAATCTCGTTGTCTTTGGAAAAAAAAAAAAAAAATTTGGAAAATTTTGAATTTCCCCAAATCAGACCACCTACACTAAAATTTCGAAATTAGAGTGTATGTGATTATAATTTCATCAAATACTCTTAAATACTTCAAAATTAATCTAAATTGAAAGCTGGTTGAAGGAAAAAATTCGGAAAAATAAATAAATTTGGAGAACATGAAAAACAAATGGATATTGAAATCAAAGCTCCAACTCCATGATTTTTCATGCAAAACATGAAGAACCAATAGATTTATAACCATTTGACACTGATTTAATATAATTTAAAAAAGAATCGGAAATAAAAAATGCTCAACAGATCGAACATGTGGGATATATCGGCACTACCCGTGCATTTCGTATTGCACAGGTGGGATACAAGATATATCATGAGATATATCGGCCGATATCATCAATATTTATAGCATTGCCTACAAGCACCCTTAGGACAGCTCTGATTCATGGTTTTTTCTTTTTGAAATTGTGCTATGACCTTTCACCAGCATATGGTTTCATTATATTGGGTGGGCACCTGAACGGTTTTGCATCATCAATGTTGCATACTCTCTTAAGGAGTCGCTCCAGTGGTACCCCTGCCACTGTAAGCCTACGGTGGTATCGGGCAGATGTGGGTTCCAATGATGTGTTCATGAAATCTAACCTGTCTATAAGATGCGCCAGCTCAGAAAACACCCAGGGCCATACCAATCCAAAACTCAGATGGGCGCCAGCATGGGACATATTGAGGTGGAACACCTGCTGTTAATTAGCATGGGGGCCCCGCTGTGTATTTTATATATAATCAAGGCCATTGAGACCCTACATCCAAGTCCATATGAATGGTAAGACCAACGTTCAGGTTGTTTTACGACTCAGTTGGGCCCCTGTGAAATTCTAGAGTGGGTGTTCCCTCCCAGCTCATTCCTGTTTCTGTCGCCCACCTTAGTTTTAGATCGGGCTGAATTTTGGGACCTAAGGGTCTTCTATGGTTACAAATCTAATAGGCAGTAGGTATGGTGTGAGTACATCATGTGGACCCCACATCTACTCGGTTCCACTGTAAGCTTCTGGTGGCACCAGTACCACTGGAGTGCGCTGTGTGTGCCACCCCTTTTTTTAATAATGCAAACTGTAAACCCTATCTATATGTGGCTTAGGCTTAGTGACTTGATGAGGTAGCTAGTAGCCATAGGAAGCATTATTATAACTTAGACATATTGGGGGAGGTTCTAGGATTTTCAGGTTGTGGTCATGGATGCCTAGTATGAGAAATGATTTGATTGTTTGATTTGGTGCCAGCATTGGAGAGGATCCCAACCCCTTGGCTTACAGATTGAATGCTCTTAAGGACATTGGTTGATATGAATCTTCTTCCTTCTTGATGATCCTTGTTTGTAATTAGAATATTGATTATATGGAAACAAATTCTTATGTGGTTCCACATTATCTTTCTAGCTCATTTTAATGATAGAAGTTGATTGTTATTTGATGTTGGGTGCTTGGGATCTTTCGGGGGTGTAATCTTTTGTTTTTAGGCGAGTAGTCTTCCCGCTATCTCAGTGGCCTGACTCTCCCTGCTTTTGTAATCCTTTTTTATCTAATATACACCTGTAATCTTTCAAAAAAAAAAAAAAAAAAGGCACACGCGCACACACATGCACGCGCACGGAGAGGGACTGAAAAGAGTACAAGGGAAAGGCCCAAGAGGACTTAGATTGAAGTGGTGAGAATGGAATCGAGGCTTGTTCACTTACACAAGGAGAGGGACTTGGATATGTTGAACGGCGAAAGGGGATTTGAAGGGGACCCCCATATACCTGGGACAACTCTATAATGATTATGATTGGAATATTCAGAGGATGATCATGATTGAAAAAATTGGATGGTTGAATTCTGTCTGAATTTGGTAGATTGGCTAGACACATAATTGTGAAATTATTGGTAATACTTCTGTAAAGGTTTCTTTGCTTTCCTCTTTTGTTTTCCATTTTGTTTCTTATTTCTAGTTTTTAATACCTTTCATTAGTTGTCGAGAAGGTTATGCCATCTTTTCATGGCTTGTTTATTTAAATGGATTACATTAGATAGGAAAATGGACTGATTATATTCTATACTAACTTTGTGGTGTGTTATTTGACTACAGCGAGACGATGAATGCTCCGGTGAGACGCATTGATGAGATTCTCACATTGCCCCATTCGGTTGATGATTTTAGAGGTCTTGATCTTCCACCTTCAGACGATGATTCTTGGCTCTACAATGGAGAGGATGAGTTGAACTCAGCTATTTTGGAGAGACAGAAAGAGATGGAGATTTATGAATCACAACGTAGTAAAAATCAAAAGTCAAGAAAACAGAAAGGAACTGATCACTCTTCTGATATGCAGTTGGATGATTTTGATCTTGGCAACCTAGCAAAGACTATGCGAGCATTTGTCGATAAGGTTTCCAGCTATGAAGGAGCAGAAGTTCCTCAAAGCAGGTATTTGTGTAACTCATTGGTCTAATATCCAATTGGGCATGGTGTCCCTTTACTTTGTCAGGTCATTCCTTTCCTGGATGGTAGGATGGCAATGGGACGGGCAAGGGCTGGCTGGGATTGGCTCTGGCCTGGCCCTAGGCCCCTAAAGCCCTGGCTGTAGGGGCTAAAAAGGCCTCGGCCCTGGCCCTGTAAGGAAAAGAGTGACATGATCAAAGGTTTGAAAAAGTCTAAATCAATTTATGTACTAGACTATTAGATAGTGCTTCATTGTAATCAACCTATGTAATAATCTATTACATTGTGCCTATGGGAGTTTTGTGCTCTCATTGCCATTCATTGTTGGTCCTAATCTTAAAAGGAGGGTTGCATCATGTTGGCAGTCTGTGTCCAACTTATGCCATAACTTTCCTCGTGAACCTGAACGCTATGACGTTCCAAACCCATGCTGGGGTGTTTCTTATAACGAAGGACGATATCGGAACCTGGGTGTAATGAGAAATGAGCAAGGCTTGGCTAGGGCGTCCCCTAGAAGCGACGCATCACAACAATTCCTGGTTGTTGTGAGAAGTAGGCAAGGGTTCTTGTGCTTAAAACATCTTTTGCCACTTTTTTAGTGCACTTAATTTCCTGTGCCAATCATATAATGAAACTTGGTGGTGGAATGATGATAATGACTCCATCCGCGGCAAGTCCCATCAGATAGATGATAGAAACATGACTCTGTATCCAAAAAAGTGTATTTAAACTACACATGGAAGTTGAATGGGATCCTCACTAGTGTCTTCAAATTGTCCATCCTTATGTATAACAGTCACTAGTGCTCGAAGTATCGATATCGCTATAAGTTTCACTGGCCAGGGATACGGAAACAATATCAATATCGCCGATAACCGGCAATATGGGGAAACATGGGAAAAACGGTGGAATTTTCAGCAAAACTTCAAGAGATGTTAAAATGTACATATTTGTATATTTAGAAATTAAAATAAAAAATAAAAAAATAAAAATGCAAAAAGAATGCATACATAACAAGTTTCCATTTAATGGGGCCTTAAAAGCATGTGTTGTTGTAAGAAATCAGTCCAACCATCCCATCCAACCTACTTGACCATCCAACCTTCCATTCAAACGTCCATCAATATTGCAAAAGATCAACAATACATGATATTTCATCAAGAAATCATCAACAATTGGAAAGCAAAAGAAAGATTGTGGTCTCAATATCGTGCATATTGCGATATCGATAATATCAAGACATTATCAATATTATCAATGAGAAATTGAATACTACATACAACCATGTGCCCATGAAAAAGATATGAAATAAATTTTTTTCTAATAAACAAACTTTTGATGATATCAATACGTTGGCGATATTATTGAAATATCGTCGATACACTTATGATACAAGTATTACCTAGAATTTACATGGTCGAAAATATTGGCGATATTGATGCATTAGCAATACAAGCGACACCTGGAATTTACATAGTTGAAAATATTGGCGATTACATTAGTGATATTGATACGTTGGCGATACTTAGCGATACATTGCTAATCCCTAGATCCTGGAATTTCTGATATTACCATCCTTATCGGTATCGCTGAGCTGGAGATAAAGATAATATCGGAGATAATTCGAACACTGACAGTCACCCACTTGATTATTGGATTTGGCCATTCATCATTAGCGCTGGCCCTGCCCAGACAGAGGCCTAGATTTCAAGCCCAAGCCCGGCCCTTAGGCCAAGTTTAAGGGCCTAAGTCTTGGCCCTATAGGGCTGGGCAGGGTTGCCTGGCCATTGCCATCCCCACTGGATGGAATGTTTTTATCCCCTGCAAAGTTTTGTTGTCTTTCTTGTGTTTTCCCTTTTTCTGGTGAATCAAGACATCTGATTATGATTGAAGATACCATGTCCAGGGACATGTTGTTTGCATACTGGTATTGATGAGGAGTTGAACACCCATTGACAAAGTTTTTATTTTTCTTTCCCTTTTGAAGGGATTCAAAGGAAGTGGAACTAGACGCAAATCGCTTTATTAAAGACATGGAATCAGCTCTGGGTCACATGGACCGTGAAGACACTGCTCAGGGTGCTGATTCTGAAGAAGGCGATTCTTCGTCATCAGATTTGGATTTTGGTAATTTCTACATTACATGTTTTATGATTATGCTTGTTTGTATGATCTTTTATGCTTAACCAAGTGTTTTTCCTCTAGAAATATCCAAGGCAGATCTCTTAGTTCTTGTTTCTTAACTGTCTCTTATGTTAAGGCCATGTAAATCATCCAAAATGGTTCAATTATTTAGTTGGCTCTGCTAAGCACCTTTTGGACTGTTCCTGTCCAAAATAAATAAATAAATAAGTAGAAGGTTCAGTAAAACTGTATCACATAAAAATACTTACTGACCTTCTATATTTTTGTAAAAGAAATTTTCACTTTTAGATGGAGTTGTAAACAGTTGGCACCATAACATGCATCTTTGCTGATATTTTGGAATCTGGTAGAAAATAGTCCAGGTGATAAAACAAATTTTGGCCGTCATACAATTGTGCTCTCACCTAAGAAGAGAGGATATCAGTAAAACACATCTTGTGACCAACGTTTTTCATCCATTCATTTTTCACTGGACCACTTGATAGCAGGCCCGCTATCTTGCACACTTGATGCATGTAGAGGGCTTGGGATGTGCAAGCATGTGGAGTTAGCAAACCTCTACAAATGAATGTGCATGCACGTATACGTATTCTGATTTCAGTTATGCATCTGTTTGTTCATGTGTTATTCTAATTTCAGTTATGTCTCTGTTTTTTCATTTGTGTTCATACTCTTACAGAGTTGCTATGATTATGCAGATGAGTCCGAAGATGGGAGTGATGTTGGTGATCCATTAGATGAGGACATGGGGGACACTTTTATGAATTCCTATTCTGATGCACTAAAAGAAGAGCTAAAGGCAACTACTCTTAAGAAAAGTTTCATCCGTGCAAACGAACAGCCTGCTGTGAATGATAAGGAGGTTGGATTTCCTCTCTTTGCTTATTTAAATAATATGCTGATGACTTGTTTTATATATATATTGATGGCTACAATTGTATTAGAGGAAAAAATAAAAAAGCGAAAAACATGTTGTGTTTGCTCTTTTCTTTACAAGGCTAACCATATAGTCTTCCCTGTTGAAGTCTGCATAGAAATTTCGGAACTTCTTATGGTCCACAAAAGAAACTTTATTGTTTGTGAGGGATTTTGTTTTCTTTTCCATTCCATATTTTACCTTACATTCAAGAGGAATTATTTAGTCATGCTCCTCACTAAATGTACTGTTTTCTGAAGCATATGACATATGAGGCATGTGGTTCACTGATCTGAAATGGTCTCTGATGGATCTGTGTGTTGGGGGATGCCCCCCAAAATTTCCCCAATTGGGATAGATCTAACTAGTGTTACACGTGCAGATGGGGCATGGTCTTGTTGAAGTGTCTGGTATGGCAGACTAAAAATAATAATTCTAGGCCTGGGGACACTCCTATACACCAACATATCCTTTTCTTTTATCAGAAAATATATACTTTTATATTGGCATGGGGACACTTCTGTACACAAATATATAGTTTTTTAAGTTATTCTTTTTGAAAGCTAATTTTTAAGTTTTTTTTTTTTAAAAAAAAATCAAATAATGAAAACAATGAGAAAGTAAATCAAAGGAAAACTAAAGCGTGTTGTAAAACTCTACACGATGCTGATTTGTAGAGATACCATATCATCTTTCTCCTACATTATCTCAATCAATTCTGGAGTAGCAGAATTCCGGCAATGTGTAATTTTTCAAGATAAGAAATAATTACAGTTTGTTGTTATACTGTCTTGCATCAACCTTTATCCCAAAGTTGCAGAAGCTGAACCCAGAGGACAAACTAGCTATAATTATAAGAACATGGAATACTTGTATGATGTGCATGTGCATGTTTGTATTTGCATTTTCCAGGGTCCAGAATTCGGGGCCTGTGAGACATGTCTAGGGTTGGGAGAGGGAAGCATGCAAGAAGATGATGTTGGACACATGCCTCTTGAGGTGTGCATCTGAGAAGACTGCACAACCATTCTACCATCTTCCATGCATTCTTCCCCTCCGTCCCCTTGCTGAGTCCTGTTGGAATCACTAATACTTAAAAAGCTGTTGCAGTGTCTGTGGAATCTGATGGAACAAATTTCCTGATATTTACCTTCTCTAATATTCAATGAACTGTGGAATTTGGATGCAGGGAACATCAAATGCATCAAAGGAAGACATGGATGAGGATTTCACCCCTGTAGATGTCGATGTAAACCTTGTGAAGAGCCTTCTTGATTCCTTCTCTTCTCAACAGGGCCTTCCAGGCCCCGCATCCAATCTGCTGGGACTCATGGGTTTACAGCTCCCCCAGGATGCAAGCAAGGGTAAATGATCTGTTTCCCTGTAACAGCGTGTTCTATCACTTCACGCCAGCCATGTTTTGAGGCTCATTTATGGCACTGTACTTCATCCGGTAATCAGTTCAATGCAAGCAGGTCTGCATTAGGGGTGAGCCTTCAACTCTACCTTGTGCTATGACCTGTTAAAAAGGCTGTGTTAGTAGGGCTGTACATATACTTTAGATAATGAGAATATTGTGACCTTGCAATGAAAATCCAATTTTCTCAGAAGGGAAAGGGAACAAAGGCATTAAAATGCAGAGGAATGTGAAAGATACCAATGTGAGCGGGATTTTACATTTGCCAATGGATATTGGGCTTCTCTTTACATATTTATTATGGAAGCATTGCTTAGCACACACTCGTGGTGCAATAAAGCTCATGTACATGCCACACATGTGCCAGCATGGGACGATAGGTCCGAGATCAAATCCATCCATCTCAACAGTGCCACTATATTGATGCCCTAGCCCAAGAATCAGGTTGATCCACTTGTCAAGTGGACCACAGTTAGCGGAACAAATATATGGCTTTAAAAAAAGGTGAATGGAGTTTCTAACCCATTCACCTGTTTCCAATATTGGGACCCACACAAGGTGTTAAATACCTGCAGTGGCCATAATAGCTGTTATGGCCCTGTGATGGTCAAAATCGTTTTCAAGGGAAGAAACTTTATTGGCCCTGAATTAGACCGTTACAAGCCCTGTATTGGCTGTTTCAGGCCATTATTTTTTTCAGAAAGGCCATTATAACCATACGGTCCCGCTGTTACTATTACATAATGGCCATTATGTAATTTAATTTAATTTTTTAAAATACCATTGGCCCACATGCTGAGTATACTAGATTCATTTTTGGGAAAAGATGTAGAAGGTCGAACCTACCTGATGGATGGATTGGATCTGGCACCAATGTGCCATACTAGTGTGTGTAGCTACCTGGTGCAACCTGATTTTCCAGTTAATGAAATCTCAACACCCGAATCACAAAGAAACTGACATGAGTGCACCCACAGATAATATTTGAGTAGAGGTGGAGAGAAACTACTTCTCTTACAATAATTCAAAAAACTAACACACAAATTTTGGAATGCTTACCTCTCCCCTTATATAGACTTCAAACAGTCCTCAGAATCTTTTATGTAAATTCCTGTAACACTGATTTCAAGCTAATCTTAGTAGAAATAATCTTCAATGTCTTCAATCACATCTTTAAAATCAGCACCAATATCTTCCCCAAATATTTGTAAGTTTGTCAGTTGGGGTGAAGAATTTCAGCTCAATTTTATTAGAATTACTACACTTGAGGCATCTTGAATGGTTTTGTCCCTTGGACCGTTGATTTATCTCATACTAATTGCTGGGCCAGCTTCATTGTGCTTCTCATGGCGAGTGGTCTTGATCACCAAACAATAGGACCAACCTGCGCGGACTGCATGGTTTAGGTTGAGGTATTGGACTCTGAAGCAACTGATGGGTTATACGAGGGAATATTGTCGACTGTCGACTGCTTTCTCTTCTCATGAGCCCAATTGCCAAACCAACTCATCATAGACGTTCGACTCGTGATGTTTTGTGAGAAATCCACTCCGTCCATCCGCTTTGCCAGATTATATTAGGACATGAGCCCACAAATGAGATAAATCCAAAACTCTCGTGTTTTGCTTGATTTTGTTAGGACATGAGCTCAAAAATTAGATAAATCCAAAACCCACATTCATCCGCTATGAGCTCAAAAATTAGATAAATCCAGAGCTCACATGGGCCGAACGACAGGAAAAAGTGAGTAGGGAAGAGAAATGCCCACCGTTGAAACCTTTCTGGGTCCACCGTGATGTTTATATGCCATTCAAACCGTTCATTAGGTCACTCCTAATGGGATGAACTGAAAAACAAAAAGATTAGCCTGATCCAAAACTTCCGTGGCCCCATGGATGTTTAGCAAAATGGATGGACAGGATGGATTTCTCACAAACATCACGGTGGGCCCCACCTAGCTTCTGAGTCCCCAATGCTCTACACGAGTGGAATGGTACAGGTTGTGGTACCATTGACTGTATATGATGATTTGGCAGAAATAAAATTAAAATTCTCAAATTTTACTAGATTATCGGAAATCTTCCCTAATCCAGTGTCTCCAAGATAGGAAGCATATTCCCAATCACTACCGTTTATTTCGTTGGTTGAGAAGTCAAAATGGTGGATTCGTCTCCAAACAGCCGTTTGATAGTGTGTCCAAACAGACCCAAATCAGACCGATCTTGAAACATTTCATTGGGTGGTGGTTCAGGTGAGGGCTATATCCTCTTGCAATGTCACCGTGACTTTGAGACAGTGGGCTGCATAATGCAGTGGGCTTTATTTAAGTTAATATGTGCCACGTGAACAATTTCTGAGTGCATGCATATCAAGTGTGTATGCAGCTCGAGTATTATATAATAACTGTTCATAGCCAAAAGATGTGGCTATAAGATGATTGCTATCGCTGCTGTGGTAGGTATGGGAGTGGATACCTTTGCTGATCTTCCAAAAAACAAAATATGGGAGCGGATTAGGTGCCGCCCCGGCCCCACCCGACACGGTGCAGCCTTGATCTTGGAGGCCATTGGTCTATGTGTAGTTTATGTGTAATTTCTGTTCTCTGATCCCAGCTATTTGTGATTACTTATTATCCTAAAGAACTTTCGTTTGACAATGCTAACCATCGGAACTATGACTCGTAGAAAATAGACAGTAATAAATAATTGACCAACATTCAAAAGGTTAGGCTGGTGTATTTTTCAGCATGGTTGATAGTAATATGGAGTGAATGGACAGCTGACATTATTGTAGAAAGATATATGGTATATACCACAACATGCCTTAGGTGTATAATTACTAAAACAGCTGCCTGAACCAACCCAAGTTCTGTTTGTGGTTGGGTCAAGTTGTCAAGGTCCTCAGGTTGGGTTGGAAAACACTGACCTAATTTGAAATTGGGTTGGGTTCGTGTTGAGCAAATTCAAGTCAGGTTGGGAATGAACACATGTTTGAGTTGGGAATCATCACATGTATTTGGGTTGGGTTAGGTCAGGTTGGGTCAAGTATAGAGGAATTCAAGTCGGGTGGAGGTTAAGCACCACCAGTTGGAATTTGGGTCAGTTCAGGTTGCAGGTTGGTTCCTATTGAATTCAGGTCTTGTTCAGGTTGACCCTCAACCCAAACCAACCTGCCCAAGTTGCACCCTTCATTAATAATAAAGGAGACCAGTATGGCATTCCACATGACACATGCATAACATATATCCCTTTACTAAAGACATTACATTACTAACATTTCCATGAAGGTGGAAGAAATTAATAATGTCCCTAAAGCTTTAAACTGGCAGTTGTATAGGGATTGGATCCAGTGCCTTTGGAAGAATGGATGTACTTCGCTTCCACTCCGTTGCATATGTTAACTAGATCAGAAACGTTCGTTTGATGGGTCAAGTAGTGAGTGGACCACAATCTAAACATGACTGTGTGGACAATCTGTAATGACCCATGTAGATGACAATTCAGAAATTAGTTTCTGAGGGCTTTGGAATTAGTTTCTGACAACTCATTTCCTAGAAATGTTGTTTTAATGAGTCATGTCGAAATCTCGTTGAGTTGAGTCAGCTGAGTTTTGAGTTGAGTCATCGAGTTCTAGAACTATGGTCCACAAGGTGTGTCCCACCATGTAGATCAGGTGGGAAACAAAGTACAGAAACAATGGACAGCCAATGGTCTGATTCAACAAGTTCAAAATGCATCCTTGGTCCACCTGATGAATGCAATAGCCTCATCTTTGCAGCTTGTGATGTTCAGGTGGCTACGACAAATCAATATTCAAAGAGACTATAATGGCTTTTTCATCTTCAATAGAGGCAATACCATTGCATGGTTCAAACTTCAAATGACTAAATTTCACAACATATGCATAAAGACCTCAGATTTCCAATTTAAAAAATGTATCATTGAATTTCATCTCAATAAAAAGAATTCTCAACAGAAAATAAAGAATCTACAGAGAAAAGGAAGAAAAAAAGCCCATGAATCGAAACAAATTTATGTGGGAGACTTGTCTCCTGTGCCATCAGTTAATTGTTTCTGCACTGCCGGATTCTTGCCCGAAACAACCAATGGTTTCTTGGGTTTGGCACCGAAGATGAAATTCCGTAGTGGAATTTTATTCCGGCTCGTCGAGTATCTCACATCGTGGTATCGATTATTACTGTTTTTCGATCCCGATGGTTCGATCCCACGCATTTTTGACAGCTTCTGTATTTCTATTTGAAGTTTCCTCACATGATCTAAGCCAGCCTGCAGTTCATCGGAAACCTTATTATTCTCTTGTTGCATGTTCCGAATCTCCCCTTGAAACTTTGAAGCCTGATGCGAAGTCAATTCAGCTTTTTCTGATTCAGAGCAAGTCTTCAAAGCTTTTGAGATCTCTTCTCGTATGTTGCCTAGGGATGACATTCTGCACTGCAGTTCTTCCTTCATTAGTACATTCTGTTCTAACCAGAGGAACAACTCAGTCTGTACATCTTTGATCCGTTTGTTGATCTGGACCGCTTCCGTGGACGGCGGGTCCGAAGCATTTGTGCTGCTGTCTTGCTGCTTCGTGCTGCTGTCTTGCTTCTTGCTTTCCTTCCTCAATTTTGATACTTCAGTTTGGATTTCTTGTACGACTGTTTGGAATTTCTGTATCTGATGAAATGATGAGCTGAATCTCAACCAGAACTGGAGATTCTCCTCCAGCAGTTGGTCAATGTCCCTTCGGAATTTCTCTTCAATCCCAGAAGGGACATGCTTTTCTTCAGTTGATACCGTGCTACCTTCTTCCTTAGGTGGAGTTTCTGTTAGCATCGATGTGCTTGAATAACCTCTTCTTGCTATAGACTTGCCATTCCGCTCGTATAATAGCTCTGCCAAAATCTTATTACTTGGGAAGTATGTCGTCTTTGCATCATAGTCGGAAGATTTCGATCTGTTTACTGCTGAATCTTTCGACTCTATCAAATGGGTGTCGGTGTCAGGGTTTCCAAGCGAGCTTGTATGGGGAAGGCCCAGTTTCTGTCTTAGAGACCAAATCTCCACATCCTTTGTGGCGTTGGAGCTGTTTAATTCCGTAACCTTCGCAAGTGTTTCTTGGCTTCTCTTCTCCATTTCGGAGAGCCTTAACTTCGTTTCCTTATAATTACGAAGGATAGATGTGTACTCCATCATCAAAATCTTCTCACGATCTTCCAACCCATTTAAGAATAGCTGCTGCCAGTCCAGTGAATCTTCTTCTGTGAGTTGTTTGTACGTCCCGATATCAATTCCATCTGCTTCTGGTGCTCTTATCTTGTCCATCGAAGTTACCAAATGGATAGTAGCTTCCCCTTCTTGGGCCGGTTCATGCGGTCTGCCCGCATTGAGGGAAACTCTCTCTTCTGCTTTGGATGAACCTGTAATCTCAACTTCTTCATCCTTTAGTTTAGGTGGATCAAGTTTCTCGAAGAGACCATCGAAGGTATGACATGTTTCTGTAAAACTCCTCGAAAGCTCATTGTTCCGATCTTTGACAGATTGGTTGAGATCCTGCACTCCATGCAGCTCCTCTTCCAGTTCTGTTACCTTGCGACTCCAATCCTTATCTTCTTCCAAGCCGCTTAAGCGCTTCTGAAGTTCATCCATTTCAGATCTCAATCTCTCCACAGCAGCAGTCTGTGATGAAACTGTGGTTTCCAATCCAAGGACTACAGTTACAAGTCCATCCACCATCTCCACAAGTTCCGTCACAGTTGTAGTTGTATTAGAATTCATATCAAAATATCCCTTGATTTTCTTGCATATCGATTGCAATTCTAATCGTTCTTGTTTCAGGACACAAAAATCTCCCTCTGAGTTCTCAGCGGTGGAATCCGAGAGCTTCCCGTTTTCAGTCCAATGCTCAAGAGATCCATCCTTGAGAGCCTTCAACCTCTCTTTGGCATTGTTAACCCTTTGTGACTCTACTCTCCCATCTCTCATCGATCTCTTCTGTCGCTCCCGCAACTGAACTAAGGTATCTTTACACGATTTTAGAGCCATGGCCATCATCAGAGCCCGAGCCTCATTGTCTTCGATCACTGTTTCATCTGCATCGACACTGAATTCATCTTGCAAGCTGCAAATCTCCTCTTGCATCTCTATGATCTGATTGTCAATGTCCCGGTACTTTGCGAGCGCGCTCTCATACGAGCTCTTGACGAATTCCTTCTCGGTCTGCAAAAGCAAGATCCCCTTCTGAAGCTTATCGATCTTTTCGTGTGCCTCATCTTTGCTCTTTTGAGAAGCAATCTTTTTAGATTGAGGTTTCTTTGGTTTCGGGGGCAATGCACTTTTCCGATCTTTCCTCGGCGCATTAGCCTTCAAATTAAATTTTGGGTTTTCAGGCACTGGCTTTGGAATCTTGCTGGGATCTGGAGATGGTGGTTTCAGCACCTGTTCGGGTGCTGGAGACGGTGGATTCGGCAGCTTTTCGGGCACTTGATCGTCATCTGCATCATCATCCATTTCAAATTCAACTTGGTCAGGACAGACATTTGCAATGGTCTTGTTGGCATTGTGCAATTCTCTTGAAATGTGTTCATATCTTTCGGCCAACGCTCTGTAAGCTCGGTAAGACTCTTCTACAAAGTTTAGAAGCTCGGGTCTTTTTTTGTAGTACATCTCCGCCCTCTTGGCAAAGGAATCCCCATCCTCCTCAATGATTTGGAGAATAAACTTCACTTTCTCTTCCATATCTGCAAATCCAAACAAGTTTCAGCATTGGATTAGTTGTGAGAAAGAAATCAACTTGTTCATCCTTCATCCTATTCATCATTAGGGGGGCATTTGGGACGGTGAAAAACCATAGAAAATAGATTGATTTCCTCGAAAAATATAATTCCCCCGTTTGAGAAAAAAAAAAAACAAAAAACATAGGCATGGAAAGCAATTCTGTGGTTTTTCCCAAGAAACGTGGATAACATTATCTTCAGAAAGAGAAGAAACGTTGATTTCTATCAGAATAGAAAGTAATCATGGTTTAACCATTGACCTTTCAACATTTTCATGGAAATTAACACTCAGACTAAGTAATTACCATAAAATTCCTCAAGAATTTTAATTTTACCAAAATGCTCGTCCTTTTCATTCCTAGCCCATGCTTCCAGAGCATTATAAGTTACAGTTCTCCCAGTTGCATTTGGGACACTTGGACAGTCCGATCGATTGATCTAGACTGTTTATTAGGTCCAACACATTTCATTGGCTAACATGCAAAAGGTACACCAATCTGAAATTGAGCAACTATTTGATCAATGGCCTTTGATATGGATGGTCGAGACTTTGACAGAAAAATAGGTCCAATCAACAATTTGATCCATCTATTTGTTAGGACTCACCTTAGATTGCATATGATTGTAAAGAATAAATTTTATTATGCAATCATAACCATGCCATCCATGGCTTGGAAAAGGGAATGGGTATAGAAATATGGCCAAAGTCAAGATAGATTGGATCATCCTATCAGTAAACATTTTTCATGATAATCCATAAAATGTGTTCTGGACTTAATAGACAGTTCAGATCAATGGATAGGAGCTCTGTCTGGAGCATCTCTCTTTTATAATAAGTGGCGCAGTCCAGCATTGTGGGGCCCACATGTTTTTCAGATGAAATCCAACCCATCCAACAAGTGTGCTGCAGTATTTTGATTGGACGACCTAAAAATTCAGGCTGATCCAATTATCGGGTGGCCACACGTTTGTCCGAATCAGATCATATCATGTTGGGTTGTACCTGCTGGATGGATTGAATTTTATACACATGCTCAGATCCACTGCATCTCTAACATAAGAAATATGCAGAGGACATTTTAGACATTTCATCTTTTAAAATAGCACTTTTATTGGACTTTCAATTAGTAGAAGCAGTTTTTTGGTAAAATTAGAGTTCATGAGGATTTTTGTGGTAAAAGTCCCTTTCCCATAAGAAGTACAAAAAAGTAATATTAGTGATTTGCATGGTCGTGTAATTAATTAAGGATTAAAATAAATAAATAAATAAATAAAACTCAAAAGGATTCTGATTCAAGTAACAGTGCCTCCACCCATTTGAAGTGCCAAAATGTGCCTTTTCAAGTGGAGAAAATGACCAAAATGCCCTCATTTATTTATTTTTTTAATAGTGGTGTTCTAGCATTGTGAGGCCCACATGGTGTGTGTATGAGTCCAATACATCCAATAGGTCCACCTCACCATGGTGTGATCAGAAGAATACAAAAATCAAGGTGATTCACAGCAACATATGCCCCCTAGAAATATCCACATCCATGATCATGCAATTAATTTGTAAGGGAGTTCTACTGCAAAATTGCTTAAGAATTCTGATTTTACCAAATAATGCCTTAGTGGTCCTCAATAATTCTAATTGTATTGCATGTTCATGATGCACCCTACCTCATGTATGGCTAGGACCTCTGATACATGTGTCATCTGGTGTGGAAACCTGGCCCCATATGAGATTTGTCATGTGGGCTCCACGTTCTATCAAATAGTTCTCAAAGAATACTGTAAACACCCCACTCAGTAATGGAATAATCGATTGTGCCCAATCAAAAGGATAGCTTCTCACACAGAATTCCGGAACCATAGACCCTGTCCAAGTTCATATAAGTTCATCCAAAATCTCCCTTAATCCTATCCGAACTGACCCACAGCCTAATCTCGGCTGTCCAAATTCCAAAATAAGGCCAGATTGACCTTCTAGTGGTAGTGAAAATCCAAAATGTGATGGCAACTTTTTCCATTTGGAAGCGACCAACTGTCCCATAATCAGTGGCCAACCAATTATATATCAGGATTTGGTCAAATAGGTAGTAAAAATTCAATTTTTGTTGGCACCTTTTCTCTTTCAGAAGTTGTGAAGTTTTTCCGCAATCAACAACCAATTGATAAAATGTCAAATTTTAGTCAAAGATCACTAGTGGAAATTGGATTTTTGCTTTTGATGACAACTCAATTATGAGAGCTTGTTGATATGGAATTTCACTATCTCTAAAAAAATGGTTTTACAAACTCCTTGCATACTCAAAAGGCCCAGATGGCTGGGATTCATGAGGCGTTGGGGAAGGAAATCGAGGATCTCAAGGCCACAAACGAGGAGTTGCGGGTAAAGGTCATTATCTTAGAGAAGGCCACCCGTGGCTCTTGTTGCCACTAAACTTGTATACGAGTTCATAGCTACCTACAGAGCAGCCCGCATACCACACCTGGTTCACCAGGTGGCATATGAGGTCTCAAAGGGTTCCACTACCAATGAGGATTTGGTTCATCCCACACGTACACGTCATGGACATCCTGCTTTTCTATGTTATATAGACCTGTATGTAACTATTGAGAGTCAGGATATTCTACATAATGTGAATATTCCACCAAAAAGTTTTCTTTTAGTTCAAAACGATCAATATGTAGAGTCAGAACAAGTGATTGCTGAGATTCGCGCTGGAACATCCACTTTCAATTTTAAAGAGAGGGTTCGAAAACATATTTATTCTGACTCAGAGGGAGAAATGCACTGGAGTACCGATGTGTACCATGCGCTACACATACACACACACACACACACACATTAGAAGCCATTTTCAACCCTTATTACCAAAAAATACCTAAAAGAAATCATTTTACCCTATTATCCTTGACCTTCACTCAAATTACTAAGTCACCACCCCAACCGCCAAAGATACTATATTTCCAAAAGCTTCCAAGAGTCAATCACAAAAAGCCATGTGATATTTCACTCCTCACCTATCCACTAATAACCAAAATTATCACCCTTATCACCTATCCACTTTCTCTAAGACTATCCTCTCATAGGTTCTAGGTGCAAAGCTTTGAAGACTAAGTGAAGACATCCTAAAGATTAAAGGTGAAGTGCTCTCCTCTCTCTAGGACTACCCTCTCTTAAGTTCCGTTGAGATGGCCATAGGGGTGGGGCATAGATCAAATTGCTCCATTAATCTTCTATAATAGCCCTTCAAAAAAAATAATAATAATAATTGTCTATAATAGAAGAGTGCCCGTGCTCTTTCTTTCTTAATCTCCAATCAAGGTCAATCGCTTGTGATTGAAAACCTTGTAGAATAGAGTTGGAGATCTAAGAGCTGTAATCATCTTCTCCTTCAAAGGATTGTCGAAGTTCTTTCCTCTCTACTCGCATCTACAAGCCCTCAGCTAACTTGAATGGTTTATTTACTATTTTCTTTTTTACATTGTTTTTTTACTTACTACATTGCTACATTTCCTTCTCATACTCCCCCTATTGTAGATTTACTTTTTCTTTTTCCTATTTACTTATCTGCGAACAATAATTTAAAGCTATAATCTCAATCATCCAAATCTCATAAGGTAGAGACCGTGCATTTGCATGAGCATGGAAGAGTGCCTCACATCTTCCCTATCCACAACTATAGCCCCTAATTGGAATCTACAGATGTAGACAACGCAAAATCAATCAAATCCCAGTCGTATATTTGAACCCCTAGGTCATTATAATTCTATCGTGTCTAGCCCACCATAGATTCCAAGATTTTGGCTAATGGCAACTCCATGAAACATTTTTCACCTCCTGCCACCCCCCCCCCCCCCCCCTCGCATCTGGTGGGTTTCCTCCGTGAATACATAACAACATATTGCAATAAAATACATTTGAACTTCAGCCTTAATCAGCATCCATTTTAATGACCTAAACCAGTGATATGATGGCCTCACCATGGGCCACCCAGAAAAAAATAATAAATAATAATAATAATCACTCTCATACTGAAATACTGAACCATTTGATATTGCAAGTGTCAAGGGACAATTCATATTAAAGGGAAAAAGAGAAATGATCAAAGGGTTGAAATCATGATTTTATTTTATTATTTTTATTTTTTTGGCCGATTACAAGCCGACTCATTGCCGAGCAATGCCATCGGGACTCCAGCAATTGAATTTGCGTCATCTTTCAATGATCCAAACAGTTAACACAACGAATCTCACTTTGTATGATGGAAAATCAATAAACAAAAGCTCTCAATTAGGATTATTTCAACTCTTTGATAATTTGGCTCTTTTGCTTGAACATGAACAGTGACCGTATCCTCTGCATAATCAAAGGACTGAAATATTCAATTCAAGATTTATTTTTTTCCACCCTTCATCCAAGGAAAGTCCAATCAAATAAGCGATTTGGGTCATCAAAAGAAACCCAAATCCAACGGGTAGAATCCCAACGTATCTTATCCTAATACAATGGGATGTATTCAAGCAAACCTCTTCAAGGAAATCTAATTCCAACCAACATCACTATATCAAAACCAATCCTAGCCTTCCATTTTGCAACCAAGATCAAATATAAGAAAACAAACAAAACCCAAATGCCAGATTCTAGTCTCAGCTCAGATAACATCATCAAATCTCATTCAAGCAATCAAATCAATCGTGGCCATTCATTTGGCAACCAATAAGAAAAAAAAAAAAAAAAAGACAAAAACGAAAAAACAAAAGACATACCGTGCAGTCCTTGTTCCAGCCATTTTCCCTGCTTTGTCCTGACGTGGCTGGCCCACCACCAGGAATAAGCGTTGCTGGCAGCTCTCTGCAGCATCCCTCTCTCTCTCTCTCTCTCTCTCTCTCTCTCTCTCTATCTATCTCTATCTCCCTCTAGAGAAAAGACATTGATTGCATTAAACAATGGAGAGTTTTGAATTCTTTTTTTTTTTTTTCTTTTTCTTTTTTTGAGGCTGAAAAATGGAAGGTTTGAATTGGTTTGGAGGGGAGAGAGGAAGTTGGAACAACGAGCGGTTAGACTTAAGAAGGGGAAGCAAAGGGCGGGAGAATGCGCCACGTGGCGGACGGAAGGATGGCGAGTCGGACGCGGATTGGGTGGTGACCCCAACTCAGGACCATGTGGGGCCCACCGTGATGTATTTGTTTTATCCATGCCGTCCATCTGTTTTTCCATATCATTTTATTACATAAGCACGAAATTGAAGTATATCTATAGCTCAAGTGCACCACACCATAGGAAATAGTGGGGATTGAATGCCTGCCGTTGAAAACTTTTTGGGGGCCACTGAAGTTTTGGATCAAGCCGATATTTGTGTTTTCCATTCATCCAGGTATTTGTAACGTTATGAACAGGTTGGATGGAAGATAAACATCGCGGGTAGGCCCTGGGAAGGTTTCAATGGTGTACGTCATTATCCTGACCGTTCCTGTGATGTGGTCCACTTGAGGTGTATATACTTCAATTTTGGGCTCATGCCGAGCTGGCAAAACGGATGGACGGTGTGGATAAAATACATACATCATAGTGACCCCACAGAGTCCAGACACCACAGAGTTAGGTGGTGTTGGGAACAGTTGGGGCCATCTTGATATATATGTTTGATATCCACGCCGTCCATCAGTTTTGTTATATTATTATTAGGACTGGTCCCAAAAATAAAGTAGATCCAAATCTCAGATGGACCACACCGCAGGAACAATGGTGTTTGACCGTTAAAAACTTCTCATGGGACACAAGTTTTGGATCAAGGTAATATTTGTGTCTTCCATTCATCCCGGTCTTTGTGACCTAATTCAGAGGTTGGATGGCAAATAAACATTTTAGTGGGCCGTAGAAAGTTTTTTAACGGTGGTCGTGCAATCACCACCGTTTCCTCATATTTGAAACTGCTTCGAATCATAAACGAGCTGGCAAAACGGATGGACCGAGTGAATATACAACACATACATCAATGTAGGCCCCACGATCATGGCCTCACCGAATCAACGTATCTGCGTCCGTTCGACGCACGAATTTCATAGGGAGCCCGCTGCAACAAAAAGCTATGTAGGGCCCACCATGATGTGTTTGTGAAAGCTAACGCCGTCCATCAGTTGGGCCAATAAGCCCAAAAATCAGGAAATGGATTGGCTACTTCCCCTCCCTGCCACTAGTCCGGTGGCTGATGGTCGGTGCTCTGTGGGACCCACCATGATGTATGTGTTTCATCCATGCCGTTCATCCATTTTTATAGATCATTTTAGGGGTTGATCCTAAAAATGAAAGGGATATAATCTCAGGTGGACCACACGGTAGGAAAACAGTAGTGATTGGATATCCACCATTAAAATCCCACTAAGGCCCACTGTATTGTTTATTTGACATCCAATATGTTGATTAGGTCATACAGACCTAGATTAAGGGGAAAACAAAGATAAGCTTGATCCAAAACTTTTATGGGCCCCAAAAATTTTTTAACCGTTGACGTTCATTCAACACTGTTTCTTGTAACGTGGTCCACTTGAGATTGGGATGTACCTCATTTTCCATATCGTATCCTAAAATTATCTAAAAAAATAGATGGACGGCATGGATGAAACACATACATCATGGTGGGGCTCACAGAACACCGACCATCAGCCATTGGCTGGTGGCAGGGGGAGTAGCCAATCCGTTTCCCAAAAATCAAGCCGACCCATAGGGAAAAGTAGGGCTCGAGACACCTACCATCAAAACCTTCCTGGGCCCCACCAACAGTATAGATTAGGCTGATTTTTGTTTTTTTCCTTTGATCGTAATGGGGTTCACCTTATGAACGGATTGGATGGTTTCAATGGTGGGCCTTCCAGTCTACACTGTTCATGTGGTGTGGCCCACTTGAGTTTTGGATCAGCCTGATTTTTGGAATTACATTCTTACATGAGCTGGCAAGGATGATGGACGGCGTGGATGTGACAAGCACATAATAGTGAGTCCCACAACGTTTTTGTTTTTCTTTCGTTTTGTTCAAAAATCCCGTAGGAACCATCGCCTCCAATGTGTGGTAGGAAATCGGCGTACGAGCGTGTGCATTTGTGCCCACGCACTAAACTGCGTCAATTCATGGCTTTACACGTGGCATATATAAACTCTAATCTAGACCATCCAAATAATAGATTCCACATTGAGGATGGAGCAAAGCCCCAAATTCATAGTGATTGGATGATCCTATCCCGACCAATCAGCGTCTATTGGGTGGACGGCCAGAGAGAACCAGCTATCTGGACTGGACGGCTGAAATTGATCTTTGAGGTCGTCCGGTCAGTGTATTTCTGGGATGTGCGCCTGAAGACCCTCGCAACACGTGGGACCTATTGTATTCACCGTAAGGCCCCAACTTTTATGGCGAGACGGACGCGGATTGCGTCCTACCCCGCCCGACACTGGCCCCGAACCAGTAGTTCTGGGCTGGATGTATCTGTTTATCCACCCGTCCATCCCTACTCTCGTATCATTTTAAGGTATGTACATAAAATAAGATAGATCCAACACTGTAGACCACACCAAATAATAAGCTTGGGTTACATTAAATGCACAGAACATTAAATGCAAGTTGCATTAAATGCGGGAGTCATATGTGGTGTGGCCCACTTGAGTGTTGGATCTATCTCATCTTTGTGCTCATACCTTAAAATGATGTAAAAAAGGGATAGACGGCATGGATAAATAGATACTTCACTATGGGCCAGCTCATGAAACTACCAGTTCATGGCTAGAGACGGCAGAGTGGGACAAAATCTGCATCCAGCCAAGATTGCCCTAATTGAAAACAAATAGGACAAAATTTGCATCCTGTCAAGATTTATATGATTGAAAATAATATTTTAAATATCGATGATATCAGCCAATATATCCTATGGTATATTTCATATCCCATATTTGGGACATGAAGTGCACAAATAGTGCTAAAAATGATTGATCCGGTGAGTATTTTCAATTTTAAATATTTTTTTATTAAAATTATATTAAATCAGTGTCAAATAGTTAGAAATTTATTAGTTTTTCATGTTTTGCATGAAAATTATGTATTTGGAGCTTTGATTTCGATATCCATTAGTTCGTAATTTTTAAGTTTTTTTTTTCGAAATTTTCCTTCAACCAATTAACATTGAGACTAATTTCAAAGTATTTATGAGTATTTGATTAAATGATCATCACGTATACTCTAACTTCGAAAGTTTAGTACAAGTGATCCGATTTGGGAAAAATTGAAAATTTTTCAATTTCTCCCAAATTGCTTGCAATGTTGCACTCTAAACATGAAATCAAGCATATATGAGAGATTATTTGTTAAGTCCTTATTAATTTTTGAAAAATAAAAATTTATTTTTTTAATAAATTGAGACTAATGTTAAAGTATTTAGGAGTGTTTGATAAAATGATCATTATATACATTCTAAATATTATGCATTCAATTTGAATATAGTTGCATTAGTTCAGCCATACAATGTATAAATTATGACCCTATACAAAGGAAACTTATTACATACACTTCTTTTTTTTAGATGTTATGATTTAAAATTGTGGATTAAATTATTTTTTTAACAATTCATGGAGTTTCATAAAAAAAAAATCAACAACGTTTCCCAAAAAGTACAATAAATTATCCAATGCAAACAATTTATCCCATGCAATAACCCAAACATATCTATATCCCAAGCATATGATATGTAAGGTGATACCAATATTTCAAACAATGGTTCCAAAATCAATTTTTCGCAAATCTTTGATACCCATGTTCATACGCTCGCACTTAGAATTTGCTCCGCTGACTCAAATGAAATGCCCAAATATTGGGCCCCACTTCAAATGGGTCAATCAATTAAAATTTGCACAAAATGTCCTGACAGGCAGATTGGTTTAACATTTAATGGATGGTTAAGACGACAAAAGCGTTAGTGGTCTGATTCAAACTAACAACCTTAGCCAAGCCAGCAAGCACCATCCATCACCTGTTATTAGCAGCACATTCTCATATTCATACCTAGTGTCTGTGATTGGTGTAACTAAATTACTAATTTAATCATTAAATAACTAATCAAGTTGAATCAAGTCATTGAGTCAACCCAACCCAAGTGGATAACAAGTCTAGCTAAGTTTTTGAGTTTTAAAACTATACTTGAATCCTTCTAAAAAGTATTAGAGATCAAAAAGAAAAAACCAAACAGCTCTAGAGCATTTTCATTAGAAACAGAACATTTCTTAGTGATTTACCTGACCATAAACCAATGCTATTCCAAAGATCAAGCATGTTTGTTCATCAAGTAGCATGAACATCATCATCATCATTATTTAAGCCTTATCTCAATTAATTGGGGTTGGCTACATAAATCTCATTCGGCTGTTAAGACCCATGATGAAAGTGATTGCATAAATAATCAGCTAGGAGGGGAAAAACAACTGTCTAGATAGAGCATTTCCCCCAAATATGACAGTGCAAATTCTACCTCTGTCAGAACAGGCCCTAGAAATTCTAAAACAACAAAACAAGGATTTATTTTTATTTTTTTAATGCCAAAGTAGAAATCTTTTTATTTATTGATTTATTTTTTCCCCTTATATGGCATCTGTTACCATCCCAGTGGGAGGCCCAGCTTGACACATTCCATTAGCCTACAAGCTTTTGGTGAATTGATTAGTTGCTTGATATATGCTATCAAAGCCAGCACTATATCTTATGTCTAATTCATAGTGGTCTGTTGTGGGCCACACTACATAGCATAGTGGTGTGTTACAATCCCCAATGGTTTAAGGGCTTGGCCTATATTGATTCGGCAAATAGGTATTGTAATTCGTCAACAAGATTTAGAACCATAGTGCAAAGACTCAAAAACTCAACTCAGTGTTCAGCCAGGTTGGGTTCGCTCAAAAGACTCAGATGGGCATTTACTTGACTCGATGTGTAATAATCAATTTAATAATACTTATCAGTATTTTATGCAGATGTATAAGGATAAAATATTTTTTTACAAATTTTTTGAAGAGATATGCAGCGTGTGTTGGTCAGAGACGTTGGTACATCTAAAGAGAGGTCTTGGGTCCGATCCCTCCCTCTTACCTTTTATAAAAATAAAAAGAAAAAACAACTTCCAAGCAAGTGACCAACTTATATAAATTCCACATAAATTTCATCAAAATGCAAACAGATAGGCCAAATATAAACAGGTGGGCCACCCTTTCATGATGAAGAAAAAAGAGTTATTTACACTGTAAAATTAAGCAAATATGTTTCCATATGCACAGGGTTATTTACACAAAGAATTGCATGCATGATCCTCTGACATTCATTGTCGTTGGATATATGATGTTGTCAATCCAAACCCTACAACTCTTCTGGGGGGAAAGTGATGGAGAAGATAGAATGGGAATACGGACTGCACAGGTACCTTCTTTTCTCTTTTTTTTTTTCAAGCCCCTTCTTTTATCTTAGAACCGCATTCGGATCATCACTCCAGAAATCAGATTCAGAGCTGATCTTCACTTGCATTGCAATTGCCACCTTCCAGCTGAGATTGACGAGTCCAGATCTCGCTCTCTTTAGCTTCAATTTTCTTTTATTTCTTTTCTTTTTTTCTTTTTCTTTTTTTTGGGTCTTTGCACATGTTATTACATCATCTTAGGATCTTCAACGGATGAGAAACAGAACCATTTCAATAAAGAAGGCCAAGCTGATGATCGAATGGTCCTCGACCTCAGCTGTTCTGGAGAGAAGAGAGCCACTCTTCCATATACTTCTCGCTATCTGCACGTTACCAGACAAAACAAGGAAAACATCAGAGCCGATAATTAACCAGAACCTAGAGAATCAGAACTAGGTTTTTCACTTTTATGGATTAATATCATTCTAAGAAGTAGAGATAGGATCCAAAGTACCCAATAGGGGACCTTTCATCTGCTGGGTCCTACTGCATGGATGGGGCACCCTAGTCACCTTTGGCAGACTTTAAAGGATTACAAAGAAGCAGTAAGGAAAAATCCCACCAACAATCGATCAGTGGGCAAAGGTACTCCATTTGATAGCTAGGATCGTCTAACGGGTGTGAATTTCAGGACATGGCATATCAGTATTAACAAACACAGGTCAATAATAGTAGTAGTAATGAGAAGAAGAAGAAGAAGAAGAACACTTTCAATAGTGATAAATGATAATGATGACGGTGGTATTAAATACTGATAATAAATTAATAATACAATGGAGGTTAGCTATTAGCCCACGTGTGTATAAGTTACCCCGTCTACATGCCACAGCCACATGTGCCAGCTTGACAAACAGATGCGATATCCAAGCCATCCATCAGATGCGTGCGCAATGGCCGTTGATTGCTGGCTGCTTCAAAGCTGTTGCACGCTAGCTTACGTTTTTCAGCATGGTCCGAGAGGATGATCAGCCACACTTGGACTGAGACACAGTCCAGACTCCTACGGGAGGCAGCAGTGGGGAATTGTCCGCAATGGGTGAGACATGGTCAAAGCACGCCTGCCTAGTGTGCTTCTTTCACAACATGCTCTGGTCCCGGGTTAGAGCGCATGCGCACGGGGGGGGGGGGGACTATGCGTCGCTGCTCCCGCGCAACGAATGGCTCAGGAATCGACCGGTTCCTCATGGAGCTGTTGCGTCGGATTTTGGGGAGAACCAGCTAGCTCTGGGCTCGAGTGGCATTTCACCCCTAACCACAACTCATCCGCTGACTCTTCGACATTAGTCGGTTCGGACCGAGGATTTGCTCCTTTTCACTGAGTCAAATGAAATCCCTCTGTGTGAAGTGCGAGAGAAGGGGTGTCATAATTGGGGTTTTGAATAAGACAACCTTTTCATTTTTTGTCACGGCAGCACCTGTACTATTGAAATGGTTCGTCAGTTCCCACAGGTGACCCTTCTTCCAAGGCAGCGGCCTTTCTTTAGGAAGGAAGGCTAAGGGAAAAAAGGCTCAGCCTAAAGCCATAGCTCATCAGGCGTGTGGCCGCCACGATCCCATGAAACGACCAACTCCTATTCCGGAGAAACAGAGCAAATACCAGCCGGAATTGGACGACTACTCACTAGATGGTATGATTGGCCGGGGTAGGGACTAGGGACAGAGGGCTTGTGGTACCTGCTGCCACCCTTCCTCCCCTTTGAGAACCATGGTGATTGGACAAACCTGATTTTTGTGCCAGGGCATCTCCAATGTGGTAGCCACCTGATGAATGATCTGGATCTCATATCTACATGTTGTACTCGCACTTGGGGGTGCACATCGAACCGGTAGAACTGGACCGGAACCGACCAAACGGTCCGGTTTGGTCCGGTTCTAGAGTGCACCGGTTCCAAAAATCAAAGAACCGATTACATCGGTTCGGTTCTCGGTTCGAACCGTGAACCGAACCATGGATCCGAACTGCGGAACCGAACCGTGGAACCGAACCAGGAACCCTTTGATTGTTTCCATATTTGACTCATGATTTATGGTTTACAATGCACTGTTTGATTGTTTTCATAAATGTATTTTTGCACACCTTATACAATATCTAAACCATTCATCAAATGGATCACAACACGAATGGACATGGGCTAGATTATAAAATAAAACATGCAATGGGCTAGATTATAAAAAGCCCAGAACCGTGGAACCGATCCGGAACTGAACCGGTTTTAACGGTCCGGTTCCAGTTCGGTTCTAGGGTGCTAACAGTCTGGTTCCGGTTCCAAAAAATCCTAGAACCGTTAGGAACGGTTCGGTTCCGGTTTCACCCTAGAACCGGACCGAACCGACCCGTGTGCACCCCTACTAGCACTAGTGGTGGCATGTAGATGGAATGCTGTCTACACATGAGCGGGCTTAGGAAAGGTCAATAAAAGAAAAATAAAAAATAAAAAAATTTAACATTGTAGAAATCAACCAGCAAACCTGTGCAATACCTGATGTACTATGAATATTAACAGAAGTCTGTTGGAACTACCAAGATTCTAAAAGGTTTTACAAATGATACGGAAAAAGTTTGGAAAAGAGTCATGCCAAGTCGTATTAAGCAACTGAGTCAGCAGGGCGACTCAATGAGTCCAAGACAAGTCAGTGACATAAGTGAGTTTCCTCATGACTCGACTCAAAATCTCATTGATTTAAGTTGACCTTGTTTCAAGTCGTCACAAAGTTTTAGAACTATGTATCAACACAGAAAAGTCTGGAAACATGAGGTCCTTATTTGGTGGAAAGCAAGAGGTATCCTACAATGGATTTCTATGGCCAGGAATAACCAAAATACCCTGGTAAGACGATACACTTCCATACAGGCCTTAATTCGCATCTGCACAACAAACTATAGATCTCTTTAACAGGTACTTCGACAATCTAACTAGAACTTCACAAAAACTGCTCAAATCATGAAGTCTAATTTAGTGCGTTTCTAGAAAATCAGGCAGTTTATGCTTGCCAACTTCAAGGAATCTAAGAAACTCAAAGACCCAAGAGTGCTAAATGGAAATAGCATCTCTATTAAAAGAGCAATCAAGAATCATCCGGATATTCAATTTTTCTTTTCCTCATGAAAGACTGAAGTCACTAATAACCAAAGGAAAATCCATCAGGTTAGGAGTGGAGATTACCAAATGCAAACAAATAAAAGTTACAGAGAACTCTTTGCACCATCACCCACTAATTTGTGGTCCTATGAGAAATACATCTAAAAGAAACGACCACATCTATAGACCTCAAGAATATCTGCTGACGTCCATGGAGTCGTACTCTGCTTCAATGCCAATTAACCATATAGAATAAATCACATTCACTAAAAGCTTCCCCTTCATCGTCAATATAGCTAACCTAAGACCCCGTCTGCTTCATTTAAGACTTTTTCACCTATGCATCCAAAACCCCCCAAACTTTCAGTTTGCACTTATCATCATGCACCACTCCTCTGATTGTGGCTGGACCCAGATTACCAAATAAACTACCATCAAAGATAAAAGCTTTGAAACTAGAATCGGAAGTCATGGGAACATGTAAAAGAAAAACTACCTCTCTGGTAGCTCACCAACAAAACAAAACAGTGTTCTAGAACATGGACTGACCACTCAGTCTTGACAGAACAATCAAAAATGGAAATAAAGTTCTCATCAGGAATGGAAATCAAGTTCTCCCTCCCTCCCTCCCTCCCTGACAAGTCTGTGTGTGTCTGTCTATCTTTTCTTTGTCGTACACTTTTGTACAAAACCATCAGAAATTATTTGTGTTACAAATTAAGTAATGACTTTGGGATAAAGAAGAGAGAACCTAAGTTCCGAAAAGTTTTTGTAGGACCCAGCTTTTTGGACCGAGGCCAACTGGTCCGATTGTACGGGCCATCAACCGGCTTGATAGCTAGTGCAGTTTTTAAACAATACAGCGGCATATACGTCGTTCCATAGACATACCAAAGAAAATGGATATGACCATGTTCACAAGATAAATGGAACTTTCCATGGCCTCAACATTCCCTAGTGTCAGTTTAAATACAGGATTAGTGTCAGTTTAAGTACAGGATTACCAGATCATACCAAACAAGCAATCAAATTCTGCAACATATTCAAAATAGAGATTGAATGGATATAAATTGAAAATATAGAGGCTCTTACCAGCAGAGTACCCATTCTGGAGGTTTGCTGAAATGATGGCACCCAACAGCTGGTTCTTCGAATTCTCCACCAGCTCACCACGACCACGGCCATAGCACGGGACAAGTACCGCGAAGCTGCTCTCCGACTCATCATCACTCTGGAAATCAGGAGCGTGCGGCTCCAACCACCCTATCGACCAATCAGAATCATCCGAGTCTGACCCCGACAAACACCCGCCATCTGATGGCACCAGGACAAGGTCATATTCCCTGTCAATTCTCCGTTCTTCCCGGCTCTGCCACTTCCGCTTAACTCTCCTCGACGTGGAGTGCATCTTCGCTCCCTTAACTGGAGGGAACTTCACATAGTCCGGCTCCCGCAAACCCAAGCCAAAATCCGATGATGCGTTTAAGGCAGGACCCGCGGGAGCAGTGGACTCGTGGTCTTTTCCACTCCACAACCACCAAGAAAGGCGCGGAAAGGCCAAAGCCATTTTTTTCCCAATCAAAGCAATAGCCCGCAAAGATCGCGAGATGTATGATACAATTCACCCAACAGCCGAATCCAGCAATAACAATTTACAAAATAGAATTGAGATTATTTCCAGTATAGAAAACCAAAAGGAGCGTGTTCAGTACTGTTCCCGTCAGTTCCAGGAATCACTGTTGTCGAAAACCCAAATCCTCAAAAATCCAACTAGGATGATGTAAATAAGGAGTCGTTTGGCCGAACAATCAAATGAAAAAAAAAACGAATTTAATTCCAATGAATTCCGCTCGGCCTAAAAATCACAGCCCAAAAGCTTGAATTCAAGCGAATCGTACTAAAAACAGCTGCTTTTTTAATAAAAACACATCAGACAGCTTTAATAAAAATAAAAGTACCAAAAATCTTTAAATAAATCCACAAAAGATCAAAACATGGGATGGAATCCAAACTACCAAAATCAGCAGAAAACAGAAGTTTATCGTAAAAAATCCTTATCCCTTTTCATTCCTTGTCACTAAATTCCTCAAAAATCACTTGAATGCCATCGAAATCCCACCTTCTTCCTCTTCCCGAAAATCAAATTCCTCCAAAATCACCCAAAAAAAGCTCCAGAAAATCACCAAAACGCTTCGAATCAAAACCTCCGAAACCCCAACTCCCCCTCCTCTTCGAAAAATTCGAATCCCTAACCGGCGATCTGCTTATCCAAATCCCCAGAAAAACCCTAGAAATTCGAACCTCTCTCTCTCTCTCTTTTGAGAAAATCGGCTGAATTGTTCGTCGGCTTCTCTATTTATAAGCTCTGATGCCTTAGATTCTTCAGAGGCTGATTGGACGGTTGAGATTACGAGAAGATATCGTGGACCATCGTACGCCGTACGATTCGTCGGGCTACTCAATCATTGAACTTGGGCGGAATCTTAATTAGAAAAAATAAATAAATCGTGGAAGTAAATGCCACGTGGGATTTTGATCGCAAACTGACGAGTTTGCTGACGTGGTCATTTGGAGTCCTATCATTGCGTGTTTGTGCGGCTCAAGTAATGACACGCGGACATTGATGCGACGAATTTCTTGTCGGTTTGCGTACCGAGTTACTCAGTAGCTCTTATCGTACTCATTAAATTCCGTTGGGCCCACTGTTAATATATCTCGTTTATCCACGCCGTCCATCCGTTTTTTCAGCTAATTTAAGTGGTTGATCCCAAAATTAAAATATATCCAAAGATCAAATGGATCACATCACAGAAAACAGTGGGAATAATGATTTCCACCGTTGAAACTTTTCTAGGCCCTACAGTAATGTTGATTTGTCATCCAACCTGTTCGTAAGATCATACATACATGGATGAAGGGAAAAAACAAATATAAGCTTGATCCAAAACTTATGTGGGCCCAAGAATTTTTCAACGGTAGATGTTTAATTCACACTCTTTCCTGTGGTGTGGTCCATTTGATGATCACATATGATATATTTTTAATCAGCCCCTAAACTTATATGATAAAATGGATGGACGGAGTGGATAAAATAAATAAATCTTGGTGAACCTCATTTTTACTACTGAGTACGCAATCGGCTTCCGTCGCGGGAGGCCACGCAACAAAAAGTCATCTGGGCCACACGGTGATGGTGCGTGACATCCAGTCCGTTCTTCTTTTGATCAAGCTGATATTTGTATTTTCACTTCATCTAGGCATGTGAGACATTATCAATGGATCTTATTAAGTTTTTAATGGTGGAAATTCAATCAACATTGTTTTCCTATGTGGTCCACCTTAGATTTTGATATGCCTTCCTTGCTTTTAGACTCATAAATGAAATGAAAAATAGATAGACAGCATTGATAAAACAAAGATCATGGTGGGCTCACAGAGCTCCACGTCTCTACTAATACCATATGTTTTAGATAAGAGGAATTGGTGGGGATTGGGGAATCTCATGGTAGTTCACCATCATTTGAAAATGGCCGTGACTTATCCACCACACACATGATGTGGTTCCAACGAAATTAAGGGTGGCAATGAGCTGGGTGGTCCACCCAACCTGTCTTCAGCCCAGGTTTGAACCTACCAGGTTGGTCTGTGCGCTGGGCTCGAGCCTCACATGCATTGCTTGATCCATTTTTAGATTTTGTTGGGTTGGGTTCAAGTCATTTGGGCCCCACGCAATGTTGATTTGCATGTGTACACGTGTTATATATTAAAAATATATCATTCTAATCTTTAGTTTTCAGGCATATATCCATTTTAAATGAAGACCATTCGTTCAAATCTTTTAAGATATTTTTTTTGTTGTACATGCATGGCCTACTTAATAAATGGATGGATTATAAAAATTAAGAAAAAATAGGTGTTTTATAAATTTTTGTGGTGGTTGGGATGAAACCGAGTTCGGTCGAACTATAGGACCGTTCGGCTGGTGACTGTACAGGCCAGCTAGCTGGTGTCAAAGCTCAGCCAACCCCACCATTATATATATGTTTTATCCACGCTGTTCATTGATTTTGATAGACTATTTTAAGGCATGAATTCAAAAATGAGATGGATATAAAGCTCAAATGCGCCATACTACTAGAATTGGTGGAGATTGATCGCTAAATGTTGATCGCTAAATGTTGAAAACTTGTTGGGGCCATAGGCACTTTGGATTGGATGATAAATGTTGAAAACTTGTAGGGGCATAGGCACTTCGGATCAAGTGGATATTTGTGTTTTTCCTTCGTAGAGGGTTATGTGACCTAATCAATAGGTTGGATGAACAGTATAAAAACCACTCCCCCTTAATATGCTTTAGAGACTTGACTTTGAAAAATCTAAAAATCTCTACAAATAAGAGTGGTCGTGATAATCTAATTAGGAAATTTTTTTGTTTCTAAAAAAAAAAATATTTAGTTAAAGCGAGTAGACATTTATTGGCGAATTTTTTAATAAGTTTGTCCTTAAATTTTTCAAATAATTTTCATCTTGCCCTCTTCTTCTTTTTAAGTTTTGAGACCGTGTATGATGAATGGTGGGAGTTCAATCACATCATTGTTTCTTGATGGATGGCCTTCAAAGTGCACATATGATAGATAATCCAAAAGCTGCCCATTTTTATGGTAAAAACCCAAATGATGGATAGTGGACATTGAATGTGGGACCACATGTTGGAAGGTTGACATGATTGATTATCAAAATGTGGATGAATGATGGACTATCCATGTCAAGTGGGCCATGGATGGTCGAAAACTCCCATGATAGATGGTTTAACATCAAAGGTGAGACCATTATAGTATGTTTTATCCATCTCTTCATTTTGATAGACTATTTTAAGGCATAAGAGTGATGTTGTGATAAATCTAAAACTTGTAGGGGCATAGGCACTTCGGATCAAGTTTATGTTCAATTTCTAATTATTTTTTAATGGTGGGAGTTCAAAAAAAAAAATAATTGATAGATCCATGAAATATATATATGATGTAGACATTTAACACCAACTAGTTGGCGTCTGTAGGCTAATTTTTTAATAAAGTTTAGCTAAAGTTCTTTTCAAAATTTTCAAATAATTTTCATCTTGCCCTCTTCTCCTTTTCATAATCTCTTCGAGGTAGGCCTACATGATGAACGACCTGTATTGAAGGTGGGACCCTACATGATGAATGGTCTATATCAAAGGTGGGCCCACATAATGCATAGTCACATCAAAGGTGAGCCCCACATGATGGATGGCCTACATCAAAGTGTAACAGCACATGATGGACAATCCATATCAAGCAGGCCCTACCCGATGGACGGTCCACATCAAAGGTGGAACCCACATGATGGATGGTGGACATTGAATATGGGACCACATGATGGCAGGTTGACATTAAACGTGGGCCCACATGGACGGTCCACAACAAAGGTGGGACCTACATGATGAATGGTGGACATCAAAGGTAGGTCCCACGTGATGGATGGCTCATATCAAAATGTAGCCCCGCATGATGGACTATCCATGTCAAGTGGGCCCCACATGATAGATGGTGGACATCAAAGGTGGCCCCATCATGATGAATGACCATATTGAATGTTGGCCCCCACATGATATATGATCCCACATCAAGGTGGGCCCGCATAATGAATGGTTAACATCAAAGGCAGGCTCTACATAATGGATGGCTCACATCAAAGTTGGGCCAGTATGATAGAACATCCACATCTAGTGGCCTCGTTTGATGGGCAGTCCACACCAAAGGTGAGACCCACATGATGAATGATGGTCATTAAATGTGGAACACATGATGGTCAGTTGACATCAAAGGTAGGCCCACATGATGAATGACTTGTATTAAAGGTGAGCCCCACACAATGAATGGTCCACATGAAGGCGGACCCATATAATAGACGGAGTGGGTTTCACATGATGGATGGCCCGCATCAAAGCGAGTCCCCTCATAATGGATGGTCCACATCAAGTGGGCCCCATCTAATAGACGGTCTATATCCAAGAGGTCTCGCATGATAGATGACTCATATCCCAAGTGGGCCACGTGATGGATGATCCTCATAGAAGGTGCACCCCACATGATGGATGGTGGATATCAAAAGTGGATCCCACATGATGGAGAATCCACTTCAAAGCTAGGGCCCACACTATGGATGCATCAAATGTGAACTCAACGTGATGTGTGATGGGTGGTGGACATTGAGGAACCCCACATAAAAGATAATTAGCATTAATGATGGGCCCCACATGATGGATGACCTACATCAAAATAGGCCCCTAATGATGAATGGTCCACGTCCAATGCAAGCCTTGCATGATGGATATCTCACTTTGAAGGTTTGGCTTACATGATAGACAGTTCACATCAAAGGTGGTCTCTGTACAATCGGGGTGGCTCAACATTTTTGAGGGCCTTAACAGGTCATAAAAATGAGGCTTTTTAGTTTAAATTTTTTTTAAAAAAAATTAATAAATTCAAAATTAAACCATAAATTTGTTTCTTGCATTTTTAGATGCAAAATGAAGTTAGAAAAATGAAATTAGAATTTAATTAGAAAAATGATATTACGATTAGACAAAGTAGGTAGTTGTGGTCACATTAAAGGAAAAGAATTTATCTCTATTATTTTGAAAAGACAATGAATGATTATTGATAGTCTAGTTTACGTTTTTATCTAATGGATGACCCAAATTTCAAAAAATTTAGTCTTTTTTTTTTTTTCTTCTTAATTATAATTTTACTGTAATATAGGACTTTCATTCAATATAGGGCCTTCATAATTAAAAGGCGATTTCCTCACCTACCTTATTAAATGAATGATCCACATCTAATGTACGATCTAATGGATGACCCAAATGTCTTAAAATATAAAGACTGTATCCATTCAATTTTTTAAAAAAATTATTAATGTCACAGTTAATATATATACGATGAAATTCACCAAAACAACCATTTAAATTGCTCTAGAGTTGTAGAGTAAACATTTAATTTTTCTTGTTGAAAGTGGACTATTTCATAGCATCCATTGAATAACCACCAATCGGATGGTGACGGTTACACGATCGGTGTAGTTTTCAAGATATTCCCATGGACAGCATTCCCAACTTTTTGGACGGTCTGGATAGCACAGATGTACGTCTTGTATAGAGGAATTATAAATTTATAATCCTCCGCAACTAGGTTCACTGAATCCAGACCTTGGAAACTGTTTAGGCTGCGGTGGACAGTGGAAACCTGAATCCAGACCTTTGAAACTGTTTAGGCTGCGGTGGACCGTGGACCATGAGACGAATTGATAGATGCCTTGTTTTCTTCGTTGAATAGTGTTGAACCGTCCATCTGAAGACTGGTGATTGAAAGGTCAGGATTACTTCGAGGGAGATATTCGCAACCGGGTCCATCAAACATCAGATCGACCATCTCGATCAAGTCAATTTTCCAAAGTCTCCGGACTCATGGCCCACCCGCGATATAAACATCCTCAAATGATCATATAGTTCACGTACATGGAGAAGAACAGGAAGCCCGTGCAACAAATATCTCTGTGGACCCCACTGTGATGTGTTATCACATCCGCTCCATTCATCGTTTGGGCCAGATCATTTTAAGATGTAATCCCAAAAATTAGCCTGATCCAAAAGTCATGTGGGCCACACCATGGGGAATAGTATGAGTTGGAACGCCTACCATTGAAACCCTCTTGGGGGCCACCTTGATGTTTATATGCCAACCAGCCCCATTCATAAGAGTGACTCCCACGAGTGTGAAGGCAAAAATCAAATATCAGAAGCTTCGTGTTGGCACCAACAAGGTTTCAACGGTACGTGTCCCATCCTCAATTTTGAATGTGATATCAGCCTTTTGGCATATTAGATTTTATGGTAAATAAGTGTATTTCAAATCTAAGTAGCTATATTTTATGTTTGGCGACGATAATCGAAGGTAAATAAAATCAAATGTATCTCAAATTCCTTATTTATGTTTTTTAAATCTCAGCAAAATAATGCGATTTTAGAGTAATTTTAAGAAAATACTTTTTTTAAAAAACTCCTCTTTAAGGACAGGAGAGTCACACACGTCGCAAAAGTGTTTCTAGCCTAATAATTTATTGCACACATGACATGGTGATGATACCCTAAAATAATTTAATTATCCACTAAAACATTAAAATCAAATTAATAGAATGATTTGAATCATCTGAACAGTTAAAAAATATTAGTGAGTCACTTGTTTGTGATCCTTTCATTTGTGGCCCATCTCAAGCTTGAAATTACCTTCTTCTTCTTTTTTTTTACAAAGTATATATTATAATATGCTTAATGCTTATTATAATCATTCTATCAAATATCACGTACGTATACTAATTTGATATATGGAAGTTGATTTATTTAGTCAAATCTAAGTCATGTGAATATACAAAAGAACTCTATTGCCTTCCAAATACAAGCTTCCAAATGAAGGATTTGGATTCCAATGTATTTAAACCAGGCACAAATGAGTATTCAGAATCACTTTGGTTACAATTTAATTATGATTTGGATTCCAATGTATTCTAAATCCAAGCTCTCAAACATGCCTTAATGGCTCACTTGAATTCTGATATTTTTTTTTTTTTTTGCACACGCTCACACATATCGACACCACATGCACACTCAATCCTACGATCTCATTGTTGAAACAGAGTCTCTCTACCATTGATCCATGAAGCCTAACCGAATTCCAATTTAGCCTTATTTTTTAGCTCTGGATTGAATGGAGGGAGAGGATTTCAAGCCACACATCACGGTAGGCTGCACAACTTTTTGTTGCATGGGTTGTAGAAATTTGCATGTAGGATGTTAGCTAGTGGGGCCCACTTCAAATGATGATCAAATATGGGTCCATACATTTGGGACAGCCTCTTGATTTGCTCCGTAAGATAGGACTAGCACATGACCAACCAAAAATAGACAATGATCGTGCATGTGAGGTGGATTATGTGATTGCTGAATTACCAAGGCATATCTTTGATGACCCAACATGGTAGGATTTAATTGGCCAGTGTCATTGTTGAAAATGAGACCTTTGTAAAACATGTTTGAAAGTTGACCCATCTCTAACAGCTGCACATGGCCCAAACGATCAAACCCCAATAGTCCAGGTCACTAAGGTATCCCTAACAGCCATCCGGCAAACTGCTTATGTTGTAAGTTACTCAATAGCCATACTCTACACAGATATGGATATAGTGGGATAAGGAAAGTGGATTCCCTAGTGAACTTGATAGCAGGGATATCCTTGGGATATATGGCCATGTGGGGCCCACTGCAATATATGTATTTATGGTCATGTCATCCATTCATTTTGCCAACTCATTTTAGGACACAAGCCAAAAATGAACAAAATCAAGCTCAAGCATATGCATGATAAGAAATAATAAATGACATCCATCATTAAAACTTTCTTGGAGCTAATCCTGATGTTTATTTGCCATCCAACCAGTTGATATGGTCATAGACACCAACATGAAAGGAAAGCAAAAATATTTGCTTGATTCAAAAAATTTGTGCCTCCAAGGAGTTTTTAATGTCGGGTGTTCAATTATCATTATTTCCTATTGTGTGATCCACCTGGGTGTTGAATCTACTTATTTTTTTTTGACTCATGCTCTAAAATGAGATGGCAAAATATATAATTGACTTTGATAAAAACACATGCTTCATAATGACCCATAACTATGAGCATTAAGATATCTATAACGTGGGGTCACCAATCAGTCCGCCCCAACAAGTGTGGGACACGAAGATAGTACTTACATGACTTGGACCGACCTTTCTCACATCTAATATTATATAATTTGATTGGTTGTCAGGCCATTGTTGAAAATAAAGTCCGGTCAAGTACATTCTGTACTTTCTATAGCCTATCCCTGATTGCCGCCTACTGCATAATTAAATCTCACTTAGTCAGGAGTGGGTGGAGCTATATCAAACCATAGGTAGTGTCTAATCTACATTTATTATTTGATGCAGACTATGGTAAAAGATGAGCCAAATCAAGTACATGAACCGCCGACAAGTGTTAGACACGCTACGATTGATTTCATCTCTGACAGCAGTTCACCGCCAGCGACAGCCTCATGTGAGTGCCCAAATAGTAGCCGTCATTAAATGTATTGCATGGCTACCTGTCCACCACAATAACCAGTCAATAAAGTAATTATAAGGTGGAGGATGGTTTAGGTTGGTTGGGTGGCCAATCAATCTCATTCGTTCGATCGGCGATGGAAATTGGACCCTACTAGATATCTTCATCCAACGATGCTGACCATTGAAAAGATGCCAGGAGCACGTATGATACAATGTGACAAGTTTGGGCGAGTACACGCGCGTTGTTGTGTATATCAGATAGATCTTACATCAACGGAGGGCATACAAGTTAACGATGATCTTAGTATGAATGGTTTGGATCTCCAATCTCTCTGCTCCGTACATAGTGGGGCCCAACAGATCAACCGTCTGGATTAACGAAACATGGTCCACGTATGTCAGGATAGAAAACTGGTATATACACTGCATGGATTTAGAGCTTGAATATCCGGAATAATTAAGGTAGAGCCATCAGCCATCTTATATAGAATGGTGATTGTGTAGTGAGAGGGTAACCACCCTTCAACGGAAACGGATTGGCTACTCCCCCTGAAACCAGCCAATGGCTGGTGGTCTGTACTCCGTGGTCCCCACCATGATGTATTTGTTTCATCCATTCCGTCTATTTATTTTTAAAGATCATTTTACGGTATGATACAGAAACTGAAGTATATAAAAATATTAAGTGGACCACATTACAGGAAACAGTGTTGAATGAGCATCGATCATTAAAAACATTTTGGGCCATAAAAGTTTTGGATCTAGCTGATTTTTTTTTTTTCCCTTCATCTGGCCTGTATGTCCTAATCAACATATTGGATGTCAAATAAACAGTAGAGTGGGCCTTAGGAGGATTTTAATGATGGATATTCAATCACTATTGTTTTCATTCGGTGTGGTGCATCTGAGATTTATATACATCTCATTTTTTGAATCAAATCATAAAATGATCTTTAAAAATGGATAAACGGAATGGATGAAATACATACATCATGGCGGGGCCCACAAAGCACCGACCGCTAGCGACGGGCTGGTGTCAGAATCCGGATAGCCAATCCGTTTCCCCCTTCAACGGGAATCCGGATCCTTTGGGTGCCACAGAAAACCGTTTAGCTACTGAAGTGACGTCACCAGTCTTGTGGCCCCACCAGCCTCACCCGTATGTGTTTTATGGGAACGGATTGGCTTCACCCGCGGCCGTGGCCTGTGGTCGGTGCTCTATGGGCCCCACCATGATGTGTGTGTTTCATCCATTCCATTCATCCATTTTTAAAGATCATTTTAGGGCTTGATCCCAAAAACGAGTGGGTTATAAATCTCATCTGGACCACATCACATGAAAACAATAGTGATTGGATATCCACCATTAAAATCCTCATAAGGCCCACTGTACTGTTTATTTGACATCCAATATGTTGAGTAGGTCATACAGGCCTAGTTGAAGGGGAAAAAAACAAAAATCAGCTTGATCCAAAACTTGTATGGCCCCCAAAATGTTTTTAATGGTCAGATGCTCATTTAACACTGTTTCCTGTAATATGGTCCACTTGAGATTGGGATATAACTCATTTTTAGTATCATACCTTAAAATGATCTCTAAAAATAGATGGATGGTATGGATGAAACATATACATCATGGTGGGTCCTACAGAGCACCAAGGGAGCAGCCAATCTGATTTTGTGTTTTATCACACCGTACATTTATTTGAAGGGGTTATTTTAGGTATTTTGCAGGCATATCAAAATCAAGGGTGATCTCACTGTAGAAAAACAGGGGAAGAGTCATGACCATCGTTGAAACCTTCTTAAGTCTACCATGATGTTTATTTGAGATCGTTTATAAGCTAACATTGACATGAACTAAGGGAAAACATAAATATACACATAGATCCATAGCTCAACTGACAGACTGAGCGGAGATACCTCGTTTCAACACTTGAGGTCTTGGTATGGATCCCCAGCGGGGGTGGCTAACATGGAGTGTGTATTGACATAGTTGTGTACTAACAAGCTAACCCAAAAACAAAAAATAAAAATAAAACCACAAATATAAGCTTGATTAAAAACTTTCTAAGTCCTTCAAAGTTTTTAATATTGGACCCGTTCTTTTGGTTATGCATTAAAATAATATCTCCAAAAGGATGGACAGTGTAGATACAACATACACATCATGGTGAGGCCCACAAGGCTTGGTGACATCACTTTAAACTTGCTACTCAATCTGTCTATATCTAATCCTTGTGGGCATTAGATGTAGTGGGTGATGATGTGGTTCCACTCAACTGTTAGTAGCTAATCCTGGTGTGCATTAAATGTAGTGTGTGATGATGTGGCCCAATCAAATTACAACATGATTTTTGTGACAAGCAGAGGAATTACATTTCCTTGCATTGGGATGCTAGGTGGGGCCTACCATGATGTTTGTGAGAAATCCATTGTGTCCATCCATTTTTAGAACTTACCTTAGTACATGTGACTGAAAATGAGGCGGATCCAAAACTCAAAAGTGTGTTGCACAAGAGGAAATAGTTATGATTCAGTGACCACTGTTTGAAACGTTTGTATGGCCACAAAGTTTTATATCAGGCTAAATTTTTTATATTTTCAGTTCATCCTGGTGGGAATGGCCTTATAAAGGGGTTGGATGGCATATAAATATCAAGGTAAATGCTAGGAGGGTTTCAACAGTAGGAAACTCTTTTTCCGGTTTTCCATCCTATATAGCCCGCTTGAGTTTTGTATCCACCTAATTTTTGGTTTCATGTCCTAAAATGAGTTCTCAAAACGAATGGATGGCGTGAATTTCTCACAAACATCACGTGGACCACACCACATAAACAAGGGAGACAATGATGTCCACTGCTGAAACCTTTCTAAAGCCCACATTGATGTTTTTTTCTCATCCAACCTGTTCGTAAGGTCACACAAACTTAAATGAAAAAACAACACAAATATCAGCTTGATTTAAAATTTATGTGGGCCTCATAAACTTTTTAACTATAGGCATTCAATTCTCATTGTTTCATGTGGTGTGGTCCACTTATGCTTTGGATATTTTATTTTTATTTTTTTTATGCAACATGAGTAAGGACTCGTGGTGTTTTCATGTGGTGTGGTCCACTTATTTGTTTTCATTAGATAAAACGTACATTATAGTGGGCCCCAAAGAGTCCTCACACGGTAAAGGGTGGTTAGCAGCTCACTACACAAATCCGTTCTCTTATTACACGTCAAGTGTCAGGGAATGTAAATGAAAACGAATACTTTGATGCTTTGGCAGAGTCTGTTGGCTGATACACGATTCTTTGTTTGTGTTGAAGTAGGAAATTATGATTGTTGCAATGTAATTGGACCATATTATTACAAACTGCATTTAATATTACATTATTGACTGCCATGGACCGATGATGATACACGAAAGCAGGAAATTCACGCTTGACACAAAGAGCGGATCCGTACTCCTTGAATATTACTTTGAAATTGCCTGCATGGCACACGTAAATACAAATGGAACTGTCCCATTTATGTATACAAGATTAGATGCATGATAAGCCAAAATTTTAGCATATTTGATTATCTTAGTATATATACTATCAGATTTATGAACATTTATTGGACTTGCAATGTCATTCGATATTGAGAAGTATTAGAAATGGGATTGTTAACGTTGAAGAAAGTCTCTACAGGAAGAAATTTATTTGGCATGATGACGAAAAGACATGTTAGAGCTGTGTTAAGACCTTACGAGGCTTAATGTCAGATGAGCATCAGGTTCATTGGGTCGTTGATCATCGGGCAAGATGCAATTTTCCTCATGACTTTAAAAAAAAAAAAAAAAAAAAAAAAACATTTTCTTCATGAGTCTAAGGGGGAGATTATTGTGTGTGATGGTCCATCCTCATGTGTGTACCTCACTTTAAAATGTAAAGTTGGGTCTTGAATGGTATTCACATACATGTCTCCAACATGGAGGTGTATTTGTTTCTTATGTACCATTCTTTCTTGTTTTTTCCTTTATCAGAGGTTCGCAAAAATAATAATAATAATAATAATAATTAAAAAAAATTAAAAAATTAAAAAATACGTATTGAAAGAGAGATAAAGAGTCTTAAGGGTCGTTTGGCACCATAGATTTGGAGAGATTTGAGGGGATTTCAAATCCTTGGGTACGTTTGGCACCATAAAAGAACCAGGGGTTTGAAATCCAAAGAGTTTCAAATCCCCTCAATCACGGGGTTTGAAATCCAAGGTGAGACCTTGGATTACATCTAAAATCATTTTCATAGTTGCATGTGTAACACATGTATCACTAGACTATTAATTTATTAGACACATGACCCACTAATGATATCCTAAAATAATTAGATCATCAATTGCATCACTATAATTACTTTAATATGATAATCAGCATCGTCCAAACATTATCCATGTAAATCAACGGTTAAAAATCATTGGTTAGTCACTCAGACGTGATCTTGTGCTTTTGGCCCATCCGAGACTTGGAATTTCATCATTTTTTGGCAAAGTATATATTTTAGTGGGCTTATTACAACCATTGTGTCGAAAATTACATAAGTTCGCTAATTAGAGATATTAAAGTTGATTTATTAATTAAATTCAAACTCCTGCGAATAAAAAATGAATAGGTACTTTTGGATTAAAGTTGATTCTCAATCTAGGATGCCAAACACAACAAGAGGATTTCAAATCCAGAAGGTTCTGAATCTAGGGGGTTTCAAATCCACGCTTCCAAACAAGCCTTAGAATCTAAATTTCCAAGTTAATGAATGATATATTTCCTCGAGAGATTGAGATATCTATTTTTTTTTTTAAAGCTTCTCGAGTGGAAATGGAAGTTCTTGTGTATATGAGAAAGTGATCCTCAAGCAAATACTGGCTTTAAAAGAAAACTTGTAATTCTATTTTTGTATAATAGAGTTGATCGGTGACCTCGTGATTTCTTCATCTTTTTTTAAAAATTATTATTAAAGGGGTTTTTCATATAATTTAATATGTTCTTTTCTTATTTTTTTTATTCTTTTATTTTCTCTCTCACACTCGCTAGTATGATTGTGTGGATTAGCCTGTATACTTTTGTTGCATCCTTTGTGTTTGTGAAAATTTTAAAGTGATTTTCTTAGAGGAGAGAGTTTTGCTTCCCACCCTTGGTGACCTACCTGAGTTTTGGATCAACTTGATTATTAGCATTAAGTCCTAACATGAGATTTTTCAACTGATAGAGGGAGTGGATATCATGCAAACATCACTGTAGATCCACAAAATTCAAGTGTTGCTTGTTATTCAAGTTTTTAAGAGGACTCCATCTAAGATAAGATGATCTAGTGATGATAATCAAAGATTGACTAACAGAACACGTCATCTAACCCATTCAGCTTTGTCACTCGACCATAAAGCTGGGAAACCTCGGATGTCAGGTTGATCCAACCATTTAGTGGCCCATAACATAATTTAAAGATTTTAGAGTAGGTGTGGCCCACCTAGTGATTGGACTAGCCCATTTTTTATCAAAATTTATAGATAATGGTAGCCCCCACATGAGCTAAATGAAATTCAATGATGAGGGTATTTTTGTCATTTGGCGTAGATTCGCGTAACATCTTTACCATATGAGATATATGTGTAATAAATAATCCAAAACCATGGATAAAAATATTTATAATTTTCGAAAAAACCTAAGGGGATGGATTTACAATTATCTCAATTAGACATTAGAAGCCTTTAAAAAGACAACGATTCTTATAAATTCTCAAAAGCTAGAAATGGAGGTGGGCCCCTTCTCCACCACTTGCTCACACTCTCTATTATCTTCTATTGGACATGATCATATTTAGGTTCACCAAGATAAATTACATTGCCATAGAATCCGATGTATATCGGTCGCATCGGCTCATGTGAGTTGTTTTCGCATGTGGCTTACAAGTGACACGAATTAATTTCTAGTGGTCCATGTTAAAGGGCTCCCCTATAATCTCTCACATGGCCTAACAAAAAGGTACCACCTAATTCTATTAAATGAGGAGCCGATAATGAAAAGCAAAAACCCTTCAGGTGAAATGACGATGTTTTTTAATTTATCGTGAGGCCCGCATTTGACTTGCAATTGATGTGTGTTGTAATGGTATCGTCCAAATCATATAACATTTAATGGCAAGGACCACTACATGTGAAGGATATAGAGGAGTGTTTGCGCATGGGTTTATATGAGATTAGGTGGGAGTGAGTTTTAAGATCATATGGTTGCAATGTCTCGGTTTATGCGATCCTTCTTTGGGTTTTGTGTAGCCAGTGGTCGATGCTAAGTGAACCCCACCATGATGTATGTGTTGTATCCATGCCGTCCATCCATTTTGAAATATAATTTTAGGGCTTAATCCCAAAAATGAGTAGATATAAATCTCAGGTGGACCACACCATGGGAAAACAGTAGTGATTGCATTACACCATTAGAAACCTCATAGGTGAGGTGTCCAATGACTACTTAATTACCATGGTAGGACCCACCTAAAAAAAAAAAAAAAAAATCAGATTTAATTCATTTTTAGATCATCGTTTGAATGATACGACAAAACATATATATATATATATATATATATATATATATATATATATATATATATATATATATATATATATATATGTGTGTGTGTGTGTGTGATGCTCCCTTTCACACCTATGCACGTGTGCACCTTTGCACATGTGCCATGAGTGTCTAATCTGAACGGTCCATGTGATGTAGAATCTCATGAAACCTCACGTAACAAATTTTCACTCCGATCTAAAATTCTAGGGAGCCACGGCAAAGAGAAATGCAAATCAATAGAGGAAAATATTTTTATTTTTCATGGCTCATCAAAGTTTTAGATCAAAGTAAAACTTGGGCCTAGGTAGGTTCACAAGGTGCTGCTTCATATGAACGGTTCAAATTTTGGATCCACATCACATATGATTAGTTCTCAAAAAAGTTAGTACTTAGTAGGTATGAACTTGTTCGGTGGTGAGCGTTTATATATATATATATATATATATATATATAGACACACACAACAAGGTGGGCCCCACGTTAAAGGTCACGCCTAATCGCCTCCCTTGGGTGATTCCCACCGGATCCACCACAGGTGCCCTCCACCAACATAGTACATTCCGTTGGGCACACGTCTCTGGCACGTGCCTACTTGGCCGACCAGCTCATTAAGGGGTGTAGATTAGGTAAGTACTTGTGAAACACGTGGCTGTTTCCCTGACCATAGGCACACTTTGATGTATGCTTATACATCCACACCATTCATCAGTTTTTTCAGCTCATTCCAAAGCATAATGCAAAAAATCAGCAGATCAGTATCTCAACTAGGAATAAAATTCTCACCACTAAAAACTTCTTGGGATCACAAAAGTTTTGAATCGAGCAGATATTTATGCTTTCCTTTCACACGTCCTTTAATTTATGTCCATGTGACCTTATCAACAGGTTTGATGGCAGATAAACGATAAGGTGGGCTTTAAAAAGTTTTAAATAATAATCATTCAATAACCACCGTTCCTTTTTTTGGGACAGTGCCCTCAAATGAACTGGAAAAATTGATGGACGGTGTGGATATACAGCACATACATCAGGGTGAGCCTCACGGTCAGGGAAACACCCACTAACGTTTTACTCCCTCGTTCAGGAAATCGGATTGTGTAACATTTACTCACTACGCTCTTATCATAGTGAGTAAACTCAGTTGGGCCCACCGCGAATGCATGTGGTTTATCCACGACGTCCATTCGTTTTTCCATATCATTTTATCGGTTGAACCCAAAATCGATGCATATACAAAGCTCAAGTGGACCATACCACTGGAAAAAGTAGAAGTATTGATTTCAACCGTTGAAAACTTTTTAAGGCCCCCAGTAATGTTTATTTGTCATCCAACCCGTTAATAAGATCAGAAAGACATGGATGAAGGGAAAACACAAATATCAGCTTGATCTAAAACTTCTATTGTCCCAAAGAAATTTTCAACGGTAGATGCTCAATTCACACTGTTTCCTGTGGTGTGGTCCATTTGAGATTTGGATATACTCCATTTTTAGTAAATAGCTCTAGAATTATGTGTTAAAAGAGATGTACGGAGTGTATACAATGCATGAATGACCCGGGGCCACTGAGTTTACTCAGTACACTTACCGTACTGAGTTACTCAGTACGTAATACGCTTTCATTCATTCAGTGGCCTTGTCATGTGCGGAAAAACTGGGCCGCCGGTCCATCTTCAACGGGGAGCGTATTAGGTGAGGCTCCGGGTATACCCAAGACGGTGCAGCCCTTACCGTGGGGCCCACCTTGATGTATGTATCCTGTATCTACTCCGTCCATCCGTATTTCCAGATTATTTTATGGCAGTATCCAAAGTATGAAGTATACACAATGATCAGATACATCATGACGTAGAAAACAGTGGTGATTGAATATCCTACCATTAAAAACTTTTTTAAGGTGGACCTTAATGTTTTTTAGAAAAAAAGTGTTTATTATTTTCCATACAATCTGTTGGTAAGGTCACATTAGTCTGGATGAATGTAAAAAACAAATATCAGCTTGATCCAAAACTTTGGCCCATTAATGATCAATCACCTCTCTTTCATATGATATGGTCCACCTGATAATTTAATTTATTCTTTTTTTGGGATATTACCATAAAATGATCTCGAAAAACGAATGGACGGACTAGATTCAAAATAAACATATTGAGGTGGGCCCCACGGTAAGGACCACACCGTCACTGGTGGTTCCTGGGTCTCACCAAATCCGCTCTCATATTCAACACGAGCTTATCGGCCGCCGGATAAGACAACGGTCCTATAGTCGGCCAAAACATGTTCGTTCGTGGTGGGCGTCGTCTGTTGCATGTCCTCGATCTCCCACGCGCGTGCCCCGCAGTCGTGCGGCCAAGATGCCCTCCGTACGCTCGATTCCGTCCGCAGATGGCATTTCTTCCGTACACGTGTTGCCCACGTTATGAGCCGGCCGGGCTTTTCTCGTGCAACGGCGGGGACCACCTGATGAGTGGCTTGGATCTTTCACGTGTGGGTGACACGTCCGCTAGCAGGGATCTGAATCTGGATTCCGGAATAACGAATCCCAATCACCACTGTGGTGTGGTCCATATAACAAGTGTTGCTTGTTATTCATATAACAAGTTTTTAAGAGGACTCCATCTAAGATAAGATGATATAGTGATGACAAGCAAAGATTGACGTACAGAACACGTCATCTAACCCATTCAGCTTTGTCACTCGACCATAAAAATGGGAAACCTCAGATATCAGGTTGATCCAACCATTAAGTGGCCCATAACATAGATTTAAAGATTTTAGAGTAGGTGTGGTCCATCTAGTGATTGGACTAGCCTATTTTTTATCAAAATTTATAGATAATGGTAGGCCCCACATGAGCTAAATGAAATTCAATGATGAGAATATTTTTGTCATTTGGTGTAGATTCCCTTAACATCTTTACCATATGAGATATATGTGTAATAAATAATCCAAAACCATGGATAAAAATATTTATAATTTTCGAAAACCTAAGGGGATGGATTTACAATTATCTTAATAAGACATTAGAAGCCTTTAAAAAGACGACGATGCTTATAAATTCTCAAAAGCTAGAAATGGAGGTGGGCCCCTTCTCCGCCACTTGCTCACACTCTCTATTATCTTCTATTGGACATGATCATATTTAGGTTCACCAAGATAAGTTACATTGCCATAGAAGACGTATATCGGTCGCATTGGCTCATGTGATTTGTTTTCACATGTGGCTTAGAAGTGACACGAATTAATTTCTAGTGGTCCAAGTTAAAGGTTCCCTCTGTAATCGCTAACATGGCCTAACAAAAAGGTGCCACCTGATTCTATTAAATGAGGAGTTGATAATGAAAAGCGAAAACCCTTCATGTGAAATGAAGATGTTTTTTATTCAGTGTGGGGTCCACATTTGACTCACAATTGATGTGCGTGTTGTATTGGTATTGTCCGAATCATATAACCTTTTATGGCAAGGACCACTACATGTGAAGGATATAAGAAAGTGTTCGGCGCATGGGTTTAAATGAGATTAGGTGAGAATGAGTTTTAAGATCCCATTTATGGTTGTAATGTCCCATTTGGGACTCACGTAAGGTATGGGTTGTGATGCCCATTTTTGAAATGAACACCAAGGTAAGGGTTTCTGCTAGGGGTGTACACGGGTCGATCCAAGTCGAACTGGGCTAAACCCAGCCCGGCCCTGTCACCAGCCAAACCCAGTCCGAACCCGTTCCTGTCGGATCACCGGGCCAACACGTCCAGCCCGAACCCTGCCCAATCAGCAATCGGGCAAGTTCGGGCCGAATTCAGACCAATTTCAAATCTTATTTTCACTTCAAAGATGGGCAATGAACTATCCCAAAAAGGTAAAGGGGAAAGGGACGGATAAGGTTTTGAATATATATATATATATATATATATATATATATATATATATATATATATATATATATATATATATATATATATACACACACACACACATGGAAAAGGTATAATGCGCTCGAGCTGACGATGAGCTCCCGTGAGGTTGAGCTGTGTGGGCTCCACCGTGATGTGTTTCGACCATCAACACCGTGCATTTGATGGGTACCCTTTAAATTATGGGATATCCCAAAAATCAGCCGTATACAGAACTCCGGTGGGCCATACCATGTAAAATTACGTGAAGACACCGTTAAAACATATAAAAGCACTTGGTGGGGCCCACCTGAGTTTTGCATGTGCCTAAAACTTGGTCTGAACCCTCATTCAAGTGGGACACACATTATGGATGGGCTGGATTTGCAAACTACATCTCAGTGGGCCCTCAAAAATAGTTATGTATGTTTTAATGGTGCACGGCCCCTCCCCACTTTTGTATGTGGTGTGGCCCACACAAGTAACAGATTGACTTGATTTTTGAGACTAGGCCCACGATGGAATGGTGCATCTGACTGATGGGGTAGATGTTCGAAACGCATCACGGTGGGACCCACACAGCTCCACCTCATAGGGTGTTAAAATCAGCTCGAGCGCATTGTACCTTTTCCCACGCATATATATATATATATATGTGTGTGTGTGCACGCGCGCGCACGCGCGCGCGTGCACACACACATCAAGGTGGGCCCCACGTTAAAGGTCGCGCCTAATCGGCTCCCTTGGGTGATTCCCACTGGATCCACCACAGGTGCCCTCCACCAACATAGTACATTCCGTTGGGCACACGTCTCTTGCACGTGCCTACTTGGCCGACCAGCTCATTAAGGGGTGTAGATTAGGTAAGTACTTGTGAAACACGTAGCTGTTTCCCTGACCATAGGCACACTTTGATGTACGTGTTATACATTCACACCATCCATCAGTTTTTTCAGCTCATTAATGCAAAAAATAAGCAGATCAGTATCTCAACTTGGGATAAAATTCTCGCGGTTAAAAACTACTTGAGACCACAAAAGTTTTGGATCGAACAGATATTTATGATTTCCTTTCATACATGTCCTTTAATTTATGTCTACGTGACCTTATCAACAGGTTTGACGGCAGATAAACGATAAGATGGGCTTTAAAAAGTTTTAAATAATAATCGTTCAATGACCACCGTTCCTTGTGAGATTTAGATCTGCTTCATTTTTTGGGGCAATGACCTCGAATGAACTGAAAAAATTAATGGACGGTGTGGATATACAGCACATACATCAAGGTGGGCCTCACGGCCAGGGAAACACCCACTAACGTTTTACTCCCTCACTCATCCAGTGGCCTAGTAGTCATGTACGGAAAAACTGGGCCGCCGGTCCATCTTCAACGGGGGAGCGTATTAGGTGAGGCCCAGGGTATGCCCAAGACGGTACAGCCCTTACTGTAGGGCCCACCTTGATGTATGTATCCTGTATCTACTCAGTCCATCCGTTTTTCCAGATCATTTTAGGGCAGTATCCGAAGTATGAAGTATATACAATGATCAGATACATCATGACGTAGGAAACAGTGGTGATTGAATATCCTACCATTAAAAACTTTTTAAGGCGGACTTTAATGTTTCTGTAGGAAAAAAATGTTTATTACTTTCCATCCAATCTGTTGGTAAGGTCAGATTAGTCTGGATGAATGTAAAATAAAAAAAACATCAGCTTGATCCAAAACTTTTCTAGCCCATTAATGATTAATCACCACTCTTTCATATGGTATGGTCCACCTATAATTTAATTTATTCATTGTTTTGGATAATACCATAAAATTATCTGGAAATTAAATTCATTGTTTTGGATAATACCATAAAATGATCTGGAAAAACGAATGGACGGACTGGATTCAAAATAAACATATCGAGGTGGGCCCCACGGTAAGGACCACACCGTCATTGGTGGTTCCTGGGTCTCACCAAATCCGCTCTCATATTCAACACGAGCTTATCGGCCGCCGGATAAGACAACGGTCCTATTGTCGGCCAAAACATGTTCGTTCGTGGTGGGCGTCGTCTGTTGCATGTCCTCGATCTCCCACGCGCGTGCCTCGCAGTTGTGCGGCCAAGATTTCCTCCGTACGCTGAATTCCTTCCTCGGATGGAATTTCTTCCGTACACGTGTTGCCCACGTGATTAGCCGGCCGGGCTTTTCTTGTGCAACGGCGGGGACCACCTGATGAGTGGCTTGGATCTTGCACGCGTGGCTGACACGTCGGCTAACAGGGATCTGAATCTGGATTCCGGAATAACGAATCCCAATCACCACTGTGGTGTGGTCCACCAAAGATTTGGATCTGCCTCATTTTTTTGGTCACATGCACTAAACGAACTGGAAAAATGGATGGACGGCGTGGATAAAACACATCCATCATGGTGGGCCCACATAGCTTTCCCTACGCAATCCTGCGGAGTTCAATATGATATATTGAATCTGGCAGTTCGTCAAGGTTCATACGCGTTCACTCAGATAAACAACACGTGGCCCACGTATAACTCAATCCTAACCGTTTAAATAATGGGACATGCTATAGATAGGTCAAACCCAAACTGAAATATTCGAAATCTGATCAACGGACACTTGATTGTTGGATTTAATCCGTTGACTACTTTTCATATTAATCGTCCATTAGATTTCACAAACCGTTTATTTAAAATACATCATTCGGTTTAGATTCATTTATGGAAAATATTAATTGTGGCCCATCATATAGACGGCTTAGATTCAGTCATTCATACGTACACTACGAATAGAATCTTTCAGCGCATGCGTACCAACCATCGCTCTCGACCAATGTATCATGGCTTTTCATCCGTGAGATTTGGAATCTTCGGCAACACGCCAGCACCCGTTGTAATCACGTGTAAAAAACAACCGAGCTCTGTGGCGCCCACCCCTGTGCGTGTACGATCCAATCCGTTAGTCGGTGGAGCGTTCTCATGTTTTGTTGCATCCTAAAAATCACAGGCGGCTTGGCTAGTGACCCCAGCACCAGCCAGCTAGCTGATGTCAAAGCTCAGTGGGCCTCACCATGATGTATGTGTTTCATCCACGCCGTCCATCCACTCTTCCAGCTCATTTTAAGGCATGAGACTAAAAATGAAGCAAATCCAAATCTCAAGTGGACCACATGAAGTGATGATTGAACATCCACCGTTAAAAATATCCTAGGGCCCACTGTAATGTTTATTTGCCATCCAAGGTGTTGATAAGGTCACACGTACCTGGATGGAGGGAAAACAAAAATTTCAGCTTGATCCAAAACTTCCATGGCCCACCAAAAAGTGTCCAACATCAAGCGTTCAATCCCCGCAATTTCCTGTGGTGTGGTCCACCTAAGGTTTGGATCATGCTCTGAAATGAGCTGTAAAAACACGTACACCATGTTGGGCCCACAGCGCCTTGACACCAGCTAGTTGGCTGGTGTTGGGTCACTAGCCAAACCTCGTCCGTACTTAAAAAATAAATAAATTCAGGTGGGCCACACCACGGGGAAAGGATAATGTGGACTGCTTGAGTTTTGGATGAGGATTATTTGTGGATATGTGGCATCTGATGAAGGGTTAGGATAGAAATACGGACCCGTGGTAGGCGTACCTTTTCATCTTTTTTTTTATTAAGGGGGTTTTTCATATAATTTAATATGTTCTTTTCTTTTCTTTTTTTTCTTTTTTTTTTTTTTCTCTCTTAGACTCGCTAGCTATGATTGTGTGGATTAGCATGTATACATTTGTTGCATCCTTTGTGTTTGTGAAAATTTTGAAGTGATTTTCTTAGAGGAGAGAGTTTTGCTTCTGACCTTCCATGACCTACTTGAGTTTTTCATCACTCGACCATAAAAATGAGAAACCCCAAACATCAAGTCCGTCCAACCATAAAGTGGCCCACAACATAGATTTAAAGATTTTAGAGTAGGTGTGGCCCACCTAGTGAGTGGACCAGCCCACTTTTTATTGTCAAGTATTTATGGTGGATGGCTCCAATTAATGTATTGGACAAAATGTATAGATAATGGTAGGCCTCACATGAGCTAAATGAAATTCAATAATAGGGGTGTTTTTGTCATTTGGTGTAGATTCTCCTAACAGCTTTATCATATGAGATATATGTGTAATAATCCAAAATCATGGATAAAAATATTTATAATTTTCAAAAACCTAAGGGGATGGATTTACAATTATCTTAATAAGACATTAGAAGCCTTCAAAGAGACAACTATGCTTATAAATTCGCAAAACCTAGAAATGGAGGTGGGCCCCTTCTCCATCACTTGCTCACACTCTCTATTATCTTCTCTTGGAAATGATCGTATTTAGGTTCACCCACATAAATTACATTACCGTAGAACCCGACGTATCTCGGTCACATTGGCTCATGTGAGTTGTTTTCACATGTGGCTTACAAGTGGCACCAATTAATTTCTAGTGGTCCAAGTTAAAGGGCCCCCTATAATCTCTAACATGGCCTAAGAAAAAGGTACCACCTGATTCTATTAAATGAGGAGCTGATAATGAAAGGCGAAAACACTTTAGGTGAAATGACAATGTTTTTTACTCGTTGTGGGGCCCATATTCGACTCGCAATTGATGTACATGTTGTAGTGGTATTGTCCAAATCATATAACCTACTATGGCAAGGACCACTGCATGCGAAGGTTATAACGACCATTGCAGGGACCACTACGTACGAAGGCAGTAAGAACCAAAAGCCACATTGGCATGTGACACTTAGATGATAATTAGGGGTGTACACAAACCGAGCTAGCTCGGTTAGCTCGCTCGACTTGACTCGAAAAAGCTCGATTTGACTCAGTTCGAAGCTGAGATCTAGCCAAGTTAAGTTAATTTTTTGAGCTCGAAAATGAGTTCAAGAAAGCTAGCTCGACTCGACTCAGATTGAATCCAAGTCGAATCGAATTCGGATTGAACCAGTTCGGTGACTCGATTACTTTGTCATTGATGTTATTCACCAAGTGTTTGATAAAACAAAGTACCATTTTTTCTTAGTTTTTATGTTGCTTAGAAGATGTTTGATAAAATACCTGAAAAACCATTGCTACTTGGCTCGAACTAGGCCGGAGCTGCTGGCCTAAACGGGAATTTTTTTTTTTCAGGTTAGCTTGTTAGTACACGAACTTAGGGCCTGTTTGATTTTCACCATTTCACTGGGAAATGGTAAATCCCTTGGAAATGGTGATTATTACCGTTTCACCTGTTTGGATATCAGTGGGATTTTCAATTTTTTGAAAACCGGTTCAAAAGTTTCGGTAGTCATTTTAGGACCTCTTCTTGATGTATATGATATATCTGTTCAGTCCATCCATTTTATCACAACATTTTAAGATATGAGAAGAAAAATGAGTTAGATTCAACAATCAATTAGCCCAAACTAAAAGAAACAATGGCCCCAGGAAGTTTTCAACGGTAAGTATTTAATTCACATTTTTCTATGGTGTGGCTCACTTGAGCTTTGGATATGTCTCATTTTTTAGCTTATATCATAAATCCATATGACATAATAGGTGAACGGTGTAGATATATGATATGCATCATGGTGGGACCCACAAATATTTTCCATTTCTACGTTGAAAAAAGTAAGCCGTCCAATCAGCTATGGGAAACGTGCAGCACTTCAGTGCATTTCCCTAATAAGTAATAAATGTTAGGGGAAAATGCATTTCCAACTAATTCGACACTACTTCAGTGTTAGCCGGGAATAAGGTTAGCTTATTAGTACACAAACCTTGTCAGTCCACACTACTTCAGTGTTAGCCGAGAATAAGGTTAGCTTGTTAGTACGCAAACCTAGTGTCCCTGCACACTTCAGTGTTAGCCGGGAATCAATACCGAGACCTAGTGTTGAAACTGTTGAAATGAAGTACCTTCACTCAATCTACCACTTAAGCTATGGATCAGCGCGTAAGAAGATAGACAACGTAGATATGTAATACATACATCAAGGTGGGACTCACGTTAAAGGTCGCCCCTAGTCGGCTCCCTGGGTGATCGACCACAGGTCCACAGGTGCCCTCCAACAACATAGTACATTGCTTTGGGCACACGTCTCTTGCACGTGCCTACTTGGCCGACCTGCTCATTAAGGGGAGTAGGATAGGTAGGTACTTGTGAAACACGTGACTGTTTCCTTACTATGGGCTCACTTTGATGTATGTGTTATACATCCACACCATCCATCAATTTTTTTCAGTTAATCTGACGGCATTGTCCCAAAAAATGAAGCAGATCTAAATCTCACGAGGAAAGCACGAATATCTTCTAGATTCAAAACTCTCGTGGCCCCAAGAAGTTTTCAACGGTAGGAATTTTATCCCTATTTCCACTTGCGGTACGGATCTGCTTCATTTTTTAGATTATATTCTAGAATGGGCCGAAAAAACTGATGAATGGTGTAGATGTATAACACATACATCAAAGTCAGGGAAACTGCCACGTGTTTCACAAGTGCCTGATGAGCAGGTCGGCCAAGTAGGCACGTGCAAGAGACGTATGCCCAAAGCAATGCACTATGTTGTCTCTGTGACGTTATCAACAGGTTTGATGGCAGATAAACGTTAAGGTGGGATTTAAAAAGTTTTAAATAATAATCGTTAAATGACCACCGTTCCTTGTGAGATTTAGATCTGCTTCATTTTTTGGGACAATGCCCTCAAATGAACTGAAAAAATTAATGGACGGTGTGGATATACAGCACATACATCAAGGTGGGCCTCCCGGTCAGGGAAACACCCACTAACGTTTTACTCCCTCATTCAGTGGCCTTGTCATGTACGGAAAAACTGGGCCGCCGGTCCATCTTCAACGTGGAGCGTAATAGGTGAGGCTCCGGGTATACCCTAGACGGTGCAGCCCTTACCGTGGGGCCCACTTGATGTATGTATACTGTATCTACTCCGTCCGTCCGTTTTTTCAGATCATTTTAGGGCAGTGTCCTAAGTATGAATTACATACAATGATCAGATACATCATGACGTAGGAAACAGTGGTGATTGAATATCCTACCATTAAAAACTTTTTAAGGCGGACCTTAATGTTTCTGTAGGAAAAAAGTGTTTATTATTTTCCATCCAATCTGTTGGTAAGGTCGAATTAGTCTGGATGAATGTTAAAAACAAACATCAGCTCGATTTAATACTTTTTTAGCCCATTAATGAACAGTCACCACTCTTTCATATGGTATGGTCCATCTGATAATTTGAATTGCTTCATTTTTTTTGGATAATATCATAAAATGATCTGAAAAAACGAATGGACGGACTGGATTCAAAATAAATAGATCAAGGTGGGCTCCACGGTAAGGGCCGTACTGTCTTAGGTGAGTCCTGGGTCTCACTTAATCCGCTCCCATATTCAACATGAGCTTATCGGCCGCCGGATAAGACAACGGTCCTTTCGTCGGTCCTCGGCCTCCCGCGCGCGTGCCTCGCAGTCGTGCGGCCAAGATTTCCTCCGTATGCTGGATTCCTTCGTTGGATGAAATTTCTTCCGTACACGTGTTGCCCACGTGATTAGCCGGCCGGGCTTTTCTTGTGCAACGGCGGGGACCACCTGATGAGTGGCTTGGATCTTTCACGTGTGGGTGACGCGTCCGCTAACAGGGATCTGAATCTGGATTCCGGAATAACGAATCCCAATCACCACTGTGGTGTGGTCCACCAAAGATCTGGATATACCACATTTTTTGGTCTCATGCACTAAACGAACTGGCAAAATGGATGGACGGCGTGGATAAAACACATCCATCATGGTGGGCCCACATAGCTTTCCCTACGCAATCCTGGGGAGTTCAATATGATATATTGAATCTGGCAGTTCGTCAAGGTTCATACGCGTTCACTCAGATAAACAACACGTGGCTCACATATAACTCAATCCCAACCGTTCAAATAATGGGACACGCTATAGATAGGTTAAACCCAAACTGAAATATTCGAAATCTGATCAACGGACACTTGATTGTTGGATTTAATCCGTTGACTACTTTTCATATTAATCGTCCATTAGATTTCACAAACCGTATATTTAAAATACATCATTCGGTTTAGATTCATTTATGGCAAATATTAATTGTGGCCCATCATATAGACGGCTTAGATTCAGTCATTCATACGTACACTACGAATATAATCTTTCAGCGCATGCGTACCAACCATCGCTCTCGGCCAATGTATCATGGCTTTTCATCCGAAAGATTTTGAATCGTGGGCAACACGCCAGCACTGTGGGGCCCACCCCTGTGCGTGTACGATCCCATCCGTTAGTCGGTGGAGCGTTCTCATGTTTTGTTGCATCCTAAAAATCACAGGCGGCTTGGCTAGTGACCCCAGCACCAGCCAGCTAGCTGGTGTCAAAGCTCGGTGGGCCTCACCATGATGTATGTGTTTCATCCACGCCGTCCATCCACTCTTCCAGCTCATTTTAAGGCATGAGACTAAAAATGAAGCAAATCTAAATATCAAGTGGACCACATGAAGTGATGATTGAACATCCACCGTTAAAAATATCCTAGGGCCCACTGTAATGTTTATTTGCCATCCAACGTGTTGATAAGGTCATACGTACCTGGATGGAGGGAAAACAAAATTTTCAGCTTGATCCAAAACTTCCATGGCCCACCAAAAAGTGTCCAACATCAAGCGTTCAGTCCCCGCGATTTCCTGTGGTGTGGTCCACCTAAGGTTTGGATCATGCTCTGAAATTAGCTGTAAAAACACATACACCATGTTGGGCCCACAGCGCCTTGACACCAGCTAGCTGGCTGGTGTTGGGTCACTAGCCAAACTTCGTCCGTACTTAAAAAATAACTAAATTCAGATGGGCGACACCACAGGGGAAGAATTATGTGGACTGCTTGGGTTTTGGATGAGGATTATTTATGGATATGTGGCATCTGATGAAGGGTTAGGATAGAAATACGGACCAGTGGTAGGCGTACCTTGTCGTGTGGCCCACCTGAGTCGTTGATCAGAATGATTTTCCGTTTCAGATCCAAACATGGAGGGGCTCACCTGATGAACTGAGTGGATTTCACAAAAAAAATATGGGGGCCCCAAAAAGCTTGATTATTATTACACGATGCGATGCGATGCGATGCGTAGATCAAGGGTCGAAGAGGATTCCGGTACGACCAAAGATCCGCAAGTTGCAGAGCGGTGGGACGATCTTGGCAACTTGGCAAGTTGCGGAGCGGTGGGACGTTGAGGGTTTGGTAGAAACATTCCGATGTACTGAAATACGGTACGTTGGCACTTTATCTTGTTGATATCAGAATGTATTTTTATGATCTGGACCGTTCATAAGATGCCTCTCAATATTTATGAGATAATTAGGAAATAATATACCTTAATTTGGATAATAAAGCTTTGATTGATTAACTATTTCCTTTGAATATGAACGGTCTTGAACCTTAAATAATCAAACGGATCAAATATTTTAATTGACAGTGTTTTTTAAATCTTTTCCACCGTGATGAACATCTTATAAATTGATTAGATAATTGAAAAGGATCTCGATCCAACGGCTAATATCTAATCTAACGTATCTTAGTTCAATGCGTAGGGATCTATTCTACCAAATTGCTTACTGACACGTCAGTGTACACTCTGGAAGATAAAATTTGGCAGTCCATCTGTAACATCCTGAATTTTCACTGTTTTGGATTTCCAAAAAAATCCTTGAAATTTCTTTTTAATTAACTTATAAAATCACTTAATGACCATTAGCACTCAATGTTAGTTTAGGCTGGGGTGGACCAGTCTAGTTATGATGGGACAAGTGTGAGCCGTCAAGTTGGATAGTCCGTTTACACCTAGCAACAGCCCGTGTGGGCCACCCAGCGACCGAGGAAGGTCAGAAAAATCTAAAATTTTAGAAAATCATAGATCTCACTGGGCTTGTGGTCCATCGCGGACTACGGACCCAGTGGACACCCAGAAGTACCATCTGGCGCTTGCCCAATGCGCCCCACCAATGCCAGATTAAAATCTGGCACTAACAAAAGAAACTGAGACTCCGGGCCTTCCAAAGTCGGATTTCTTCCAAATTTACAGTGAAGGTTTAATATATTTTTTAACGCCTGCCCACCAAATCTGGGCCCCGATCGTGGCACGATGACCGTTGATCGTAAATCGGACCTGTACGACCAAACCCCGCATCCGTTTGTTCCCAAATTTTGCAAGGCCCTTCATCGGGCCATGAAGCATTAACCCTATAAATTTCATGGCCAGAGGGCCGCCAGAAATGCCCCATCAATCAAAATGGCCCCCGAAGGGCCACTTAAAGGTCGGAAATGCTTGCTCAGATCATATATCCGCTCATCCGTTCGCCCTAAATTTTTACATGGACCCTAGACAGGCCATAAGGCAACTATACGCCGAATTTGGTGGCCAGAGGAGTGTCAGGGCCACCTCAACACCAATATGGAGTCCCATAAGTCTATTTTAGGAAATTATGGAAGCTTGGGGCCACTTGCACCAAATCTGGAATTATAAAAAGGGGTTTCTTTTGGGCACCCCTCTCCCATACGAATTTGCCCTAGGGAAGGAAAGGGAGAAGAGAGAAAAGGGAGAAGAGAAAGAGGAGAAAGGAGAAGAAAGAGAGAGGGAAGAAGGCATGGTGGACTCTCAACAAAGTGGGGCCCAAGAGGATCAAACCCACAACCTCCTACACCTTCTCCAAGGAGAAACTCTCCTCCACAACTCCAACAATCATCCGTTGAGCGTCTAGGTAACGTCCTTCATCCATCCTCTTGAAACCCTTGTATTAAGAAAGGAATGACATGGATTCCTTACATGCAAGATCTTGTTTTAGGGATTCCGGCCGGCCAACCCTCAAAACCCCCATTTCTAGGTCGTCTTTCAAGCCTCCAACGATCCGAAGGTGCGGACTATTGTTCTTAGGTGGCCTAGCATTAATTGTAGTACGGGTTTAATGATTTTGTATGTTTGGATGATGCCTTTGGAGAGTCTAGGAAATTTCTAGAATTGTTGGGTTGTTGAAATTGTATGGAATTGTATGTCATGTTGATTTCCTCATATAATGTTGTTCTTATCTCTCACATGATTTGATATGAATTGATGATCTCATGTTTATGTCATGTTTGGTTTTCTTCACATGATGTTGCCCTAGCATGTATGTCTTATTAATCCTTGTGCAATTTGGCTCTATGAGATGTAGGAAGTACTTAACTTCCTCATCAACCCACACAATACACATGCACTTGAATTTTACACATTGTAGCTTTGCTTGGTAGAAATTATAAGTCCTATGTTGAAAAATATGAATGTGTGTTATTGCGTATGCTAAATGATAACCTTATTAGTTGACATGTTATGAATCACTATCCAAACTCTTTGGTTGGTCAGAAAAATACAATGAGAACGATGGCGGCCCCGTCGGTAGGACCGCCTTGAGGCTAAACCCATGGACTTGGGCGGTGTGTTCGGGTGGCTGTAGTTCGACTACATGGGTCTCTCATGCCCGAGGTCACTCGTCTCACGCTCGCTTCACTCGTGCGGTCTAGCCTACTGACTGATTAACCCTGTTTGTTAACCTTGTGTGCCCACATATGAATGGAATCTGAACCACCCTGCAACCATTGTAGTCCATTGATAATCCACTTGAAACTGGTCCACAGCCTCGTGAGCCGGGCATGGTGGAATGGGACACTGTGTCCGAGCTGTCGGCCTACGCTGGGGTACCGCGCCTCCCCGTAGTGACCGCGAGCGATCCCTTCCTTTTGGCACTCCTCATGTGCCTGGAGTCGGGGATGAGGAACCCGACGGGATCACGGATCGCGGTGCCCTGGCCTCGCGCATTGAGGGGTCTTGGCACCGCAACTAGTTGAGGGCATTGATACGTGGGGTGAATCAGTTTCCCAAACCTGCTGGATGAACGGAATTAACTAAGAACTTGGCTAACATATCATTGCATCGCATTAGTTAGGGTGGCGACTCGGCAGTCGAGGTCGCTCTGAGGGAGTGTTGTCATATGCGATCGTAAGATGGAGTCGCTTGAGGGAGAGTTGTGGCGAGGGCATGCATCATTTCATCCATCATGCATGTACATTAATAAGATTAGTTTAGTGACTGTGAATGATTGTTTTTCATTAAATCCGTAATATAACTGATGTTTGTGACAACTTGAGACTAATAGTTCACACTGAGTTGATCACTCACTCCCACTCTGGGACGGTGTTTTAAAACACCAACCAGACCCATTCATAGATGCAGGTGATCCAGGGCATGAGGAACCTGGCGAGGCGAGCTTTGACGGGGAGAACGAGCTCTCCTACTTTCAGCTGATGGGCGGCTCACTATCGACTAGATCAGGCTGGATTTGGATTTGCTGAGCCGCGGGCTCAGCCTTATTCTTTTTGGACCTAGCCCTCTTTTGTTGTTCTGTTGGGCAACGCCTTAGGCGACCCTTTATTATTTTTGGACCTGTATATATATGTGATATCCTTCATTTCAGTAGATTGGTGTGATTGTGCTTCGTGCCTCAGGTAATTTCAAATTGTGCAGTTGAAATTGATTAATCATAAAAACCATAAATGCATGATAAGTGACACTTGGGAACTCGGGAGTCGAGCGTATGCATGACCCCCGATTTTCCGGGGCGTTACAGATGGTATCAGAGCAATAGTTTGGAATCCCTTGGGCCATGGGTCATGAACTCACTAACGCGTCCGCTGACTTGAGAGGATACGTATTAGAAAACACAATAGGAGCTTAGAACTCTAGGAATCATCTCAAACCCTAGACCGGCAATTATAGATGGGGGATAGGACTTCCAAGGAATTAGGAATTGGTAGCGAGAAAGGGAATCCGAGGGTCTTGACTTGACGACAAGATTCTATTTGATCGAATAAGAGGTTTAGCTAGTTAGTCCGCTCAAATCTTAGGGCCTATGGGGCCAACTGAATTAGGTGAGATTTGGGTGAAATGGATTTTTGAGTAACGATGAACGTAGGTGTGAGGGAATGTCCCTGGGATGAGCGCATCCCATGTTCCATGATGCCCTGTCGAAACATATTCAATTAGAAGTAAATTTTGGATTTCCTTCCAAATATGCTTGGAAGGTTCATCGTCAAGGGATTTGGAAATCCCGCGACAAACCTCTCAACCCAAGGCTCATCCAACAAAGCCTAGGGAGTCAATTTTGAATCTCATCCCACACTCATTCCGGACTTGTCATTCCCAATCGTGAGTTGGGATTAGCACTGTAATCCCATTTCGTGCAGCTCAATGCTACTAGTCAAGCAGGCTTAAGTCTAAATCCCTCTGCCCTTTAGCTTTTCCGGGACATTGATATGAACAAGCCAGGAATGGAGTGATTTGATGGTTAAAACCATCGCCCCAGACCAAACGAGCGAACACTAGGCCAAACTTGATAGTTCCGATATGTTCGGGGATAAAGATCCATGTTGAATGAAAATTTAACACAAATAGTGGAAATATAAGTAAATTGATATTTTGGCCCCTAACTGGGAGGAATCTTATGAAACTAGTAGGCTCATTGCGTAGATCGGCTTCTCCTACCCCAAATTCATATATGGCACGTCGAATAACTCTTTCCGGTTTGCGAGATATGCCCGTCGCAAGGTGGCCCCGCCCGAAAAATTGATGGCCGGCGGGACCCCGCCCGCACACTGCCTAACCCCGCCCGTGGACCCCGCCCGGGCTCCAAAAACTCGGCGGGACCCCGCCCGTGGACCCCGCCCGGGCTCCAGAAACTCGGCGGGACCCCGCCCAGCCGGCGGGGCCCCCGCCCGGACATCCAGAGGGTCGGCGGGACCCCGCCCAACAGGCGTGACCCCGCCGGAAATTTCTGCAATTTTGGGTCAAATTCAAAAAATCATATCTCCTTCGTTACAACTCCGATTTAGGTGATTCAAAAGCCAGATTGAACCTTGATGAGTCTAGTTTTATATAAAAATAAGAAAAAAATAAAATAAAAATTTTAATATGGTCAAAATTAAGATGTTCTGCCAACTGTCCAAAAATTTTAAATTTCAGGCAGCTATTCTTTCTAGAATTTTTATAATTTATTTACAACTCCAAATGGTATGAAACTTGGTGAGATGACTTAAAACTTTATTTTAAATTATTATAAAAATTTTAAAAATAATATAATTAGTAAAAGTATAAGAAACGTTACCAGATAGGTTCCTCCCTCCCTTCCATGCACACACGAGTGGGGCCCACCTCCACTCCATTTTAAGCACTAAATACACCACTTCTCACCCTACCCTACTCTCTCTTCTTCCAAATCCCTAAGGAAAAAAAAAAAAAAAAACTCTCTCTCTCTCCAAATCTCAAATCCCATTTCAAGGAACCCATTCCAAAGGCATCCAACTACACCCATTTCTCTCCTTCTTCACCAAACCACACCTTCTTAAACCTCACCCCTTCTTCTTCAGTCTTTTCAGAATTAATAAGAATGCACAGAAGAGGTAGGATAAGTTTTTGATGAAGCTTATTTGATCAAACAAAAGAAAGAAATCCTTAACGATCCATACAACAATTCATTTACTGAAGACGAGCACAGTATCTGGCTTCTGAGATTACCAAATACACCATTCTACCATGAAATATATAATCCAGGTTTACAAGGCTAGTAGGCTGGGAAACTCAAACATTGAACTACTAATTATGACAACTAAAACTACATGAAGCCCTACATTTAGAGGTGCCTACCCGAGTATAGAAGAATCAAACAATGGTTGACTTGATCGCATAAGAGCAGATCTTAAAGATTGGCAAAGGCATGTTCTAGAAAGAGATGCTGCTATGGAACATGCTTAAACAAGTTCTATGAAGCGTCGTCCCCATCTTACACATGGAAAATATTGTAATCATGGTTGCTGCTCTCGTGGCATCACATGGATGGGCTAATGGCAAAAATAGTAGTGCGCGACAACTATGATCAGCGACAGTCAATAGTTTTAGCCTTTTTTTTTCTTTTTCATTTTAGCTCATTTTAAACCTCAGAGGAACTTTAGTATTCCATTTTCAATTAATTCTAGGTCCATTTGGAGACCAAAACACAATATTTGAGTTGGATTTAACAAATCAAAGAGTGGAGTGGATGTAAAAAAAATAATAATAATAATAATGCAATCATCACTTCTTGTTTTTTTTATTTTTCTTCTTTTTGTTGTATTTTGATGCAGTCTAATTATGCTTGATTTGTGTTTGATTATGGCCTATTTGGTTGAGTTTCCCAATTCTTTACATTTTTAACCATTTTGTTGATTCTTGACCAATTAGAATTCCACCCATTACTGCAAGGTTTGCTAGCCATTAATTGGAAAGGATGTTTGTAATGCCATTATTAGCTTCTTCCAGGCTTCCAAAATCTTCAAGCAATTAAACAATATTCTAATTGCCTTGATCCCTAAAGCTGAGAATTGTGACTCTCCTAACAACCTACGACCTATATCCCTTACAAATGAGAGAAATAAAATTATAGCTAGAATCATGGTTAACGGAATGAAGGCGATTATGTCCAAAATAATTAACCAACCCCAATCCGCTTTCATTCCTGGCCGTAACATATCTAACAACATTCTCCTTAGCCATGATCTCATTCCATGTCTTCACCTTGATGCGGGCCACCTAGAATGTGAGATAAGGTGGACCTTAGAAAGCCTTTTGACTATATTTGTTGGGATTTTCTCTTAGATGCCCTTTGAGCTCTTAATTTCCCTGATAACTGGATTACTTGGATTCATGTTTGCATATCGACTCCAACATTATCGGTTATTGTAAATAGTAAAGTATGTGGCGATTTTAAAGGAAATTTATCATGGAAATGTTCTCAATGCTCCTCATTAAATGTTGATTGGAACTTTGTTTCTCTTTGGGGCCACTCACCAATTCCCACCTCCTTTTTGCTAATGATTTGATGATTTTTACCAGTGTTGATCCTCTCTCGACTGCCAACTTCCCAAACCCATTTTTTCTAACCCATCTTCTTCTCCTTTACAACACCCATCTCAAAGCCCAATCTCTACTCAAACCCCATATCCTCAACTCACCTTCTATTCCATCTTAAACAACCTCATCTCAAACCCATATCCAAAATCCATTTTCCATACCCATTCTCAAGACCCATTCACAAAACTCACCTCCTTCTAATTCACCAAATCCCATTCCAATCCCTCTTTCACTCCCAACATCCACCAAACTCATCCTCCACACCTTCCTAAATCCCATTCTCAAATACAATCTACCCAATTCTCACCACCCACTAAAATATTATAAATGTAAAACTTCAACTTTTTAATAAATTTTAATATCTTCCAAATGTTAAGAATAATCGGACTACGGAATTACGGAAGTATATACCTGCGAAGTATTCGCGGCCTAACCCAATTCTCAATCCTGGGCGACTACCAATGGACTCACTGCTTTGACCGAAGCAGAAGACCGGAATCCACCAGGATGAAGAAGGATACAATGAGCTTTTTACCCTGGTCAGGTAGACGATCGACGTATCGGGTTCAAGCCTACCACAACCGTCTTTCCGTATTAGCCCAATCAGAAATACTAGAATATGCCACCTTTAGGTAAACTTTATCAACAACCACTTAGTACGATAATAATGATTTTGACATTTGTTTTCAAACCTCAAGGGTGGAAGTTTTTAAGGGGTAGACTAAAATGAGCCACCATTTTGATAGATAGATAGTATATACCCTACTACGCATATAAACTTGAAGTTAATAAGACTTAAGCAAATAAAATAATAAAATTTTTACTTATTACCCTTAGGCAATTTCGGGGACGAAATTGTTTTTAAGGGGTAGATTGTAACATCCTCGAATTTTCACTGCTTTTGGATTTCCAAAAAATCCTTGAAATTTCTTTTTAATTAACTTATAAAATCACTTAATGACCATTAGCACTCAATGTTAGTTTAGGTGGGGTGGGTACCAGTCTAGTTATGATGGGACAAGTGTGAGCCGTCAAGTTGGATAGTCCGTTTACACTGCAAGAACGTACTGTGGGCCACCCAAATGACCGAGGAAGGTCAGAAAAATCTAAAATTTTAGAAAATCATAGATCTCACTGGGCTTGTGGTCCATCGCGGACTACGGACCCAGTGGACACCCAGAAGTACCATCTGGCGCTTGCCCAATGCGCCCCACCAATGCCAGATTAAAATCTGGCACTAACAAAAGAAACTGAGACTCCGGGCCTTCCAGCCGTCGGATTTCTTCCAAATTTACAGTGAAGGTTTAATATATTTTTTAACGCCTGCCCACCAAATCTGGGCCCCGATCGTGGCACGATGACCGTTGATCGTAAATCGGACCTGTACGACCAAACCCCGCATCCGTTTGTTCCAAATTTTGCAAGGCCCTTCATCGGGCCATGAAGCATTAACCCTATAAATTTCATGGCCGAGGGGCCGCCAGAAATGCCCCATCAATCAAAATGGCCCCAGAAGGCCACTTAAAGGTCGGAAATGCTTGCTCAGATCATATATCCGCTCATCCGTTCGCCCTAAATTTTTACATGGACCCTAGACAGGCCATAAGGCAACTATACGCCGAATTTGGTGGCCAGAGGAGTGTCAGGGCCACCTCAACACCAATATGGAGTCCCATAAGTCTATTTTAGGAAATTATGGAAGCTTGGGGCCACTTGCACCAAATCTGGAATTATAAAAAGGGGTTTCTTTTGGGCACCCCTCTCCCATACGAATTTGCCCTAGGGAAGGAAAGGGAGAAGAGAGAAAAGGGAGAAGAGAAAGAGGAGAAAGGAGAAGAAAGAGAGAGGGAAGAAGGCATGGTGGACTCTCAATTAAAGTGGGGCCCAAGAGGATCAAACCCACAACCTCCTACACCTTCTCCAAGGAGAAACTCTCCTCCACAACTCCAACAATCATCCGTTGAGCGTCTAGGTAACGTCCTTCATCCATCCTCTTGAAACCCTTGTATTAAGAAAGGAATGACATGGATTCCTTACATGCAAGATCTTGTTTTAGGGATTCCGGCCGGCCAACCCTCAAAACCCCCATTTCTAGGTCGTCTTTCAAGCCTCCAACGATCCGAAGGTGCGGACTATTGTTCTTAGGTGGCCTAGCATTAATTGTAGTACGGGTTTAATGATTTTGTATGTTTGGATGATGCCTTTGGAGAGTCTAGGGAAATTTCTAGGAATTGTTGGGTTGTTGAAATTGTATGGAATTGTATGTCATGTTGATTTCCTCATATAATGTTGTTCTTATCTCTCACATGATTTGATATGAATTGATGATCTCATGTTTATGTCATGTTTGGTTTTCTTCACATGATGTTGCCCTAGCATGTATGTCTTATTAATCCTTGTGCAATTTGGCTCTATGAGATGTAGGAAGTACTTAACTTCCTCATCAACCCACACAATACACATGCACTTGAATTTTACACATTGTAGCTTTGCTTGGTAGGAATTATGAGTCCTATGTTGAAAAATATGAATGTGTGTTATTGCGTATGCTAAATGATAACCTTATTAGTTGACATGTTATGAATCACTATCCAAACTCTTTGGTTGGTCAAAAAAATACAATGAGAACGATGGCGGCCCCGTCGGTAGGACCGCCTTGAGGCTAAACCCATGGACTTGGGCGGTGTGTTCGGGTGGCTGTAGTTCGACTACATGGGTCTCTCATGCCCGAGGTCACTCGTCTCACGCTCGCTTCACTCGTGCGGTCTAGCCTACTTGGACTGATTAACCCTGTTTGTTAACCTTGTGTGCCCACATATGAATGGAATCTGAACCACCCTGCAACCATTGTAGTCCATTGATAATCCACTTGAAACTGGTCCACAGCCTCGTGAGCCGGGCATGGTGGAATGGGACACTGTGTCCGAGCTGTCGGCCTACGCTGGGGTACCGCGCCTCCCCGTAGTGACCGCGAGCGATCCCTTCCTTTTGGCACTCCTCATGTGCCTGGAGTCGGGATGAGGAACCCGACGGGATCACGGATCGCGGTGCCCTGGCCTCGCGCATTGAGGGGTCTTGGCACCGCAACTAGTTGAGGGCATTGATACGTGGGGTGAATCAGTTTCCCAAACCTGCTGGATGAACGGAATTAACTAAGAACTTGGCTAACATATCATTGCATCGCATTAGTTAGGGTGGCGACTCGGCAGTCGAGGTCGCTCTGAGGGAGTGTTGTCATATGCGATCGTAAGATGGAGTCGCTTGAGGGAGAGTTGTGGCGAGGGCATGCATCATTTCATCCATCATGCATGTACATTAATAAGATTAGTTTAGTGACTGTGAATGATTGTTTTTCATTAAATCCGTAATATAACTGATGTTTGTGACAACTTGAGACTAATAGTTCACACTGAGTTGATCACTCACTCCCACTCTGGGACGGTGTTTTAAAACACCAACCAGACCCATTCATAGATGCAGGTGATCCAGGGCATGAGGAACCTGGCGAGGCGAGCTTTGACGGGGAGAACGAGCTCTCCTACTTTCAGCTGATGGGCGGCTCACTATCGACTAGATCAGGCTGGATTTGGATTTGCTGAGCCGCGGGCTCAGCCTTATTCTTTTTGGACCTAGCCCTCTTTTGTTGTTCTGTTGGGCAACGCCTTAGGCGACCCTTTATTATTTTTGGACCTGTATATATATGTGATATCCTTCATTTCAGTAGATTGGTGTGATTGTGCTTCGTGCCTCAGGTAATTTCAAATTGTGCAGTTGAAATTGATTAATCATAAAAACCATAAATGCATGATAAGTGACACTTGGGAACTCGGGAGTCGAGCGTATGCATGACTCCCGATTTTCCGGGGCGTTACACCATCACAGAAAAATGGTAGTTATTTGATACTCTGGCTACGTATCACGCGTGATACTCAGCCACTTAGAAATGGTACACGTGACACTACGAAATCCATTTGAAAAATCCTTAAACAAGAACATTGGATAATTTTAATCTTAACCGTCCAATAAATGGCCAGTAATCTAATAGTGAGATAAACCAATAAAAGCAACTTTTAGTCCATGGTACATCTAAAATGGCACCAATAATATCTTCAGCAGTTTGAATTACTCGTATGCCTGAGTACCTGTGTATCATCCAACACACTCTAGCAGAGTATTAAAATATTTATCTCACAATATCGTGTTCACAGGACCTATACCATTTGGTAGTCCCAACCTTCCCATATGAGTTGACCCAGATACCTTCTGTTAGATCTGGGCTGAGCTAGAGGTCCACTATCTGTGCCTGGGCCCCTTTTTTGGGCCTGATGATGAATTTTGGTGTGGCCCCAGGCCCATCGGATAACTTATAGTCTATCCAACTTATTGCATGGTGCACTAGAGCTTGACCCGGTGACCAAGCCTATCTAGAATTTAAGGCGGTAATCCGAGCCATAAATAAGGCACTAAATGATGGTTTCTAAAGTTTTATGAGAAGATTTTATATTAAGTGTGTCATACATGAGACCTATTCATGTGTATTATATCATTCAATCGAAGGGTTGCTCTACCATAAGAGTTTAATGTTAATCCTCGTCAACCATCATGTAGGACACCACATCAGCAATCATATGAGTTGCTCGAAAAATCAAACCACACTGCACCAAAATGTCAATTCTGGAACGGAACACGATTTTGGTTCAGGAACGGCTTAACGTTTTAAGCCGTCTCAGATTTCAAACCGTACGAAATAAAAATAAGAATAAAAGAATATTCTCAGCCCAGTCATACTCTCTCTCCCGTTCCCTCACCCCTCCGTCCCTCTCTCTCGCTCCTTCCCTCTGGATCTCTCTCTCTCTCTCTCTCTCTCTCTCTCCATCACTCCCGATCTCTCTCCCGCTCCCTCACTCCCGATCTCTCAATCTCTATCCGTCTCTCTCCTGCTCCCTCACGCTTGATTTCCCTCTCTCTCTCTCTCTCTCTCTCTCTCTCTCTCTCCAGATCTTCCTCCCTCTCGATCTTTCTCCCTCACTACAAGACAACATAGCATAGCTGACACAAAGATCCATATAAATTCAAAACAAAAAACTCTGCATGCGCGGCATTGGATTTTGGATATGGCATGGCGTCGACACTGAGAAGTGAAGCATCTCTCTCTATCTCTATCTCTGTAGTAGATCTAGAAAGGTTATTTTTGTTTTCTCTTTCATTATTCTATCTTTTCCGGCCCTAATTTCTTCGATCTCTGTTTACAATGATTTGAGGAGAGGATTTCGTTCTAATTTGGGAAATCTAACATGGATTTTGTATATTTTCTGATGACTTTGTTTCTTGCTTGGGATTTCTGTGTTTTTATTGGAGGTTCTTTTCAAATCAGTAGATTTGGATGTGCTACTGTCTATATTTTTTGCTTAGGTTCTTTTCAAATCTCCATGGGCTTGACTTAAGCCCGTTTGTGCAGACTAGGCTGTTGAATTTCTATGTGAAATACAAAGAGATTGCATGTGCACATGGGGTGTTTGATGAAATTCCTGAGAGGATATTTATTGTAAATTTATATATTTTACCTTATTGTAAATATTTATCCGAGAGTGGATAACTACTGCCAATTTTACTATGGGCCCACCTGAGTGTATATGCAATCCAGGCCATCCAGACAGTTCACCTAGCCTGGATGAAGGGTCAGGCTAAAAATTAGGTCGTCTGGGAGCTACCAAGCATCTTGCTTAGTAGCATCTGGCCTCGTTTTGCCATCTTGGATTCTGCCTTAAAGAATGTAGGAAGAATTGTTTTCTCTTTCTTGCAGGAGGAAGAGTTTCACTGTCAGGTATGCTGGTTCATGCTGCTGCATTGTTGTTCAAGAGCCCTGTCAGAATGGTAAAACTTGAAGGCAGGACTCTCCCTTGACTATTCTCTGTTTTAATTAAGTCTCCCTTTGTGTCTTTTGGATTCCACAGTTTACAAGGTCTAGCCATGGCGTTGGTTGCTTGTGGTCCCCTTGATTATTAGACTTGTCTCGTGAGGGTTTGCTTCTTGGGTCCCCTTGTATTGTGGTTTTTTTTGTTTTTGTTTTTGTTTTTTTGTTTTTGTTTTTGTTTTTTTGCAATAAAAGCTTATATTACCTAGCAAAACAACCAGAAGAAAAAAAATACGCCTTAAAAATTGGATTGGTGCAGGGCAGCAAGAATATGCAGTCTTTACCATTTGTAGGTCCAAGCAGAAAAAATAGGAGTCTCACCAATTCCAGATAAAAGTTACCTTAATGTCTTACCAAATAAAAAGAATCAGTAGTGTAAAGAGAATCATTTAGAAAATGCAGTAGTAGTATATGTTCTGGTTGAAATCGAATGAGAGTCACCAATTCCAAGGTCTATAGTGAGTCAGACCAATAATGTTGGAATTGTCACCCCAAAGAATCCAATCGCTGGAATCCTAAATAGGTTGCATCTTTATTTATCGAAGCATGTTCCTCACTTGATGAATGAAGTGGATTTCACACATATAAGATGGTGGCCCCAAAGATCCTGTTATAAATGGTATGTATAAAACAGGTGTTTCAGATGATTACGATCCTCTTGGTCCAATGCAAATTTCCCATTTTGTAGTAGCTCATGCAATAAAAAAATAAAAAAATAAAAATTGGTACACATGTGACATCTAGTTTGTCCATCAGTTGTGCCAGCTCAATATCTTGGCGTGGGAGCAAAACTTGGCAATATGTCCCAAGATATCTTTTATTACTATATTGCTCAATTTGGGTTTTGTTTTTCCAGGAAATTTATTATATGACAAACTGTTGAATATGCTTTCCAAAATCCATCATGTAATAACCTTAAATGAGTTGGAGAAATGGTCATTTTTCTGGTTATGGTTTTGGTATTATTTTCTTTACTGTTGAACTAAAACACACATGGAATTGATTCTCCTATCCAATAAGCAAGTTCTGAGGTTTGTTTTTGTGATTATGGTTTTGGTATTGTTGTCTTTGATGTTGAACTTGAGCTGAATTGTTGTTCTTCTTCCTTTTGTAGCTTATGGAATCCATATTAAGTTATGGAGGAATTTGAATGGACTTCCTTTCTCTGTCCTATTGTTACCATTTTGCAGTAATATTTTATCAAGAAGTGAACTCAAAGCTCCTTGGTTTTTAAAGATGATAATGGTTTTGAGTATCTCATTGTGGAGGTTTGCTTGAATGCATCCTGATGTACTGCAATATGATATGTCTGGACTTATATTTAATATAACATTTATTATTAATAATTATATTTGAAGCAAAGAATTGTACTAACAAAATGACATTTCGTTTGTAGACTCGAACACACTTTCTTGTTAGCTCTCTGGTTATCAGCTAGTCTATCACAGAGGTGCGGGTTCTTACATGATTATGATATGAAATCATCGCATCATGATTTGATTAAAACTTCTGTAAATGTCTTCGTCGAACATCCATGTCCGGAGGATATTATTTGATGCTGGGAGTGGGCCCCATGTTAGATCTTGACCAATCCTCACCCAAATTGGTAGCTGGTGGCTATTTGAGAAATTCTGTGGTTTCCCAGTCAGATGCTGAAACCTAATCTAGTCACCATAGAAATCAGAAAGCTTGGCCAGGTTCCTGGGCCCTTTCTATCCGCTAGGCTGCTCACTTTTCATTATCTTCTATCATATCTAGCTTAGCTTTGGCTTGTTGTTAATTGGGCCTCTCTGGCCTATCTTACGTTTTTTTAACTCGCTTGATAGGTAGTAAAGCGTCTATCTTTCTTTTGTTTTTTGAAATACCAGAACTAAAGCATATTTTGATTGGATTCTGACTTGCATTACACAACTGGTTCCATTACATACATTATACATGGCATTAGATCAGCTTTGAAACTACCTAAATAGTCAATTCAGCATTTTACGCTGAAACCATGAATAATCATTGATTGATTTTATTTTATTTTATATAGGCCTCAACAATTTTGCAATATCAGAATGAATGGTTCCATACAAAAAACTATGGATGTATAAGCTTTTGTATATAAAAAAAAAAAAAAATCATAATAACAAAAATAAATAAATAATTCAAATGCCCTATTAGGTTACTCTGGACTGACAACCAATATTGTTATTTTGACTTTATTCCACTAACTTGCACAAACTTGTTAAATATTGTTGTATTTTCTTAATTTTTCTTTTTGTTTTTCCTGAGCCACACTGTCTATGATCTATAGCGGTGATGTCAGTTTCTTTAGTTCATTTAGCTGAAATGTCCATTTTAGTTGATTGCAGGGGATAGGTAGGATTTTGAAAGGCATCTTGTTGGCAAGTATTATGTTCCCTAACATTGAAAATTCTGCCATTTTCAGCCCCCTTCAGATAGTTAAGCAGAGCATAACTTTCCTATTACCAGTTTGCCACCTAATTTACAAGAAAGAACTTATTGAAGAGTGAACTAAGAAGCCACTTGAATGTAAAAGTTAGTGGCCGTCTTAGCTCATTTTAGAAATTTCAAGTGGATCTTTATTTAATAAGTGCATGATGAACCATTGGTGGCTATTTGAGCTTGAGCCAAAAATCAGTTCTTTTGGTTTTATCTGGTTCATTGTAGTGGTTGAATAAGTTATACCCTCTTGAATGATTCCCTTCCATGATTGTGCTATGATTGCATCTCTATTTCTGTTAAGATATTTTGTTCACCTTAATAAGGGTTGTTTCTTTAACCTATTGATCGATATTTTCTCTCGTTTTTTTTGAAAGGCGCTCGATATTTTTTTCTTATTCTTTCCCCATGCTCTCTAACCCTATGAAATTGTCTGAAATGGTTTGCTAAGCTACACAATTTCATATGTGCGGGGACTGTTTTCCCAGAGCAAATGGTCCTAAAGGTATGATCTTCAGCCTATTTTCTATTGAATTTGGACTGTTGTTGTCTCTCTTTTCTTATGGGTCTTTTTATCAAAGGATTAGATCTTGAGTTTGGGACATGGTGGGTTCATCAGGTCAATGCTAGATCACAAATCACAGGAACACTTAGGCATGGTTTCAGGCATGGCTCTTTTATTGGGCCTTTTTTTTTATTAGTCAAATGCTAGACTGCCTGCTTTTATTTTGACGATAACATAGTGAATCACATGATGCTGAAACAACAGGTTATGTACAGGCTGCAATCGGGTTTGATGGGGTTCCACAGGATCCGAATGTAATATTTCTATAGTATGATAATTTTATTCGAATTTGAAATAGTGGTCTTTAAATTGTTGATACCTTGTACTGTTCTTTAAATTGTAGAACAGTGAAACCATGATTTCTATTGACATGATGGCTGACCCATCGGAAGTTCAGGTCATTTGCTGACAAACATGCCAACCCTATTCATATAGCTACAGATTTACTCTCATAAGGCCGACTCCAACAATGCTCTCATGCGTTCAGGTTGACAGTTCGTGTTTTTTTTTTTTTTTTTTTGCTTTCATTAATTTGAATTGGGTTTGTTGGTACATTTATTTTGGTATAAATAAATTTTATATTGTTTGCATCAGTTCTATTATTTCAATTTGCATGTGGGACCTTCCAATTATGATATTTCCTTGCAATGAATGCCCTGCCATTGCAATAAATGCTCCCAAATCCATGGATTTGTAGTTGGAATCCCAAACAGTGGACTTTGTGATTAATTTGTGATTAATTAACTTCATCATAGGCCTTTACTATCATCATCCAGAATTTATAGATCACTGTAGAATATTCTGTATTTTTGTAGTCTCAAAGAGGTTTTGTGATCAAATGATTATCTACTAGTGGGTGAGAAATAACCTTCTTTCTGGCTATTTGGCATCTGATTTTGCCTGCTGTGTGGTGTGCTATATGGGGCGAATGGAATAGACGATGTTTTCCTGAAGTCTTCAGGCCTGATCAAGGCATTTGTGAACTCAATTAAAGTGCCGGTTTCTGAATGGGTGGCTCTTTTGAAAGTTGAGTCCGATTGTGTTTGGTCAGTCTTAGGGTTGTCCCTTTGGGATCCTCGTATTGTTTTCCTGTTTTGCTTGCAAGTGGGCCTTTAATAAATTTTCTGTTACCCCTAAAAAAAGGAGAAAAGAAAAGAAAAAGAAACTTCTTTCTGCTAAACAGGATTACTGAACTTATTTTTATTTCAGATGCTTTAATGAATTTCAACTAAGTGTATAAGATCCTGTCTTTATAAGTAAGCATATATTGTTATTACTCTCTAGTGATTTTTATGCTTACATTTATCCATAGAAATAATGGATGACTTTTGTCTATCACTGTGTGCACTTCTTCAGGGTTAGTTAAGCATTAACTCAATACACAGCATAGTTAGAAAAGCAAGAGTTATCACCTTGTTTTGTTGTGATTAAGTTTATATCATGAATTATTAGCACGGTTAAATCTCGTGCTACTCTCTGATGGGTATAGATTTCGCTATATAGTTGATTTGGATATATTGATCAATCAAATGTTGTACATAAAAGATTTAGCAACTCTGCAGATGGAAAAGAAAAACTTACCACTTTGACTGCACCTGACACTGTGCAAATTCTATTGCCATTGTTGTCAGAGTCTTGTCAGCTGGTTGGAGCAATTTATTGGTTTCCTGAAATCCAATGACAGAGTGATCTAATTGAAAACAAAATCTTGTTTATCTTTATTTCTGTTCGTGCTTTGGTAACAAAGAAGTAGAACTAGTGAATCATCATCATCAACATAATTTCATCCCAGCTAAAACATTTTATGATGTTTCCCTCAATTTTTATGCCACTTTTAATAGATTTACTTGTACGCTTCAGGTCATTGGAGTTTTGGTGCAAATTTTGCTTGGAATGAATACATATTTAATTATATATTGGCAACATACAGGGAAATTCAGGTAATACATCTTTAATTTTGGCATTTTCTTCATGGTTACTCTTATTGAAAATTGCATGTTTAGGAGTGCAAAGTCCAGTTCTGTTTTTCTTTCTGTAAAATACAAAAATTTTCAATACTAATTAAGAAACATGGTTCAAGGTTTCAATTCTTAATGGATTCATCATGGGAGGAGGGGCTGGACTTTTCCATACATGGGAAGTTCCGAGTTGCTACAGAGAATTCAGAACTTACTCTCCATTTTATAGAACTTGAAATCGTTATAGAATTTTGCACCTTTAAAAGAAGAATATGGCACAAGCGCAAAAGAGTCGAGCTTTCCATCAATATGTGTCAATATGGCACAAGTGCGAAAGAGTCAAGCTTTCCATCAGTGGGCCACACTCATTCTATCTCATGAACCAAAACTCTGTTTATTTCACTCCACAGATTGGCCACAATATGTAAAACAAAATGGATGACTAGAAAAAACAAAATCATTTTAACCAACCATTTTGTTTAGTACATTGTCACCTGCCAGAGGAGTGAAATGGCCTGATTTAAAAAAAAAAAAAATTTGAGCCAGAAGATCTAAATCGGGTCAGGATACTGCTGAGAATGTGATGGATACTACTGAGAATGTGCCATGTGTGTGCGAGAGACCTAGGGCATTCCTCAGGTGGGCCTGCCATGTATGTGCCAAAGCCCAAATTTCAGGTATGTATGGTCATCAGATGGGCCATGTGTACAAAGAAAGGATGGTTAGGAGAATTGATCAGTGGTCCACACTTGATGACTGGATTGGTCTGATTTTCAGGTACATTTTAGGAAGTTGGATTGAGATCCTACTTTCATGGGTTACCATAGGAGCACTGAAAAGCATTGCACTTAATGGAGATAGTTTCTAAATAATTATGTTTGTTCTAGGGCTGATGAATGGAATGTCAACAAATGAGCATGGGAAGGGGCATTAAAAGTAATCAGCAGAGGGGAGGAGTGCATTATCAAGCTTGAAGATAAGACCACAGGTTTAATAATCTTTTAGTTACAATTAAGAGGAAAAGAAATTGATGCAGTCTTAGACAATACCATTATTTCTATTGAGCACATGGAATGTTTTAAGCAGGAGAGCTTTATGCTCGAGCATTTCTGAGAAACGGGGAGCCACATCCGGTGGAGCCTGTGATTGACAGCAGCAGGTTTGGTTCCGTTTGTTATTGGAGCTAGGGTTAGTCTATGATAACTCAATACTCAATTAGATGGGAAAATTACAATTTCCTCAATTATGTGTTTGCCTTAAGTTCAAATTACTGATATTGTAGTAGGGTATGAGTTTTCATCTCTGGTTACTCTGATGCTGCTTTTTTATTTGGTTCCAATCCACCTCAGGTTGGTTTGTCATTGGCAAATGGCATATGTGTTTGTTGATTGAAATGGTCCCTTGTACGATTCTAGTATACTTTTCAAGAGATTAGACAAACACTGGATGGGCCTCCTTTTCTGTTCAATGTATCATCACATCACCATAGTGTTCTCTATTTACTTGAGAGAATGATCGCATATGTTCGGACACGTGGTAATTATAACAGGATTTGAGCTATGTGGGGCCCATCATGTTAGGCCTATATCTCAAAATCCAGCCTAACCCATAACTCAAGTGGGCCACACCAAAGGGAAAAATAAGGGAGATAAGAGAGGGGAACACCCACCATAGAATCCTCCAAATGGAATGTGGGGCCCACCTCCTTCTCCCCTGGGACCAAGGGAAACAACAAACTCAAGCCATTCCAAAACTCAGGTGGGACAAACCATATGAATATATATAGGTCTCAAGTCTGATTGCACATTGCTTCTTGTGGTGTGCTCCACCTGAATCTCGGATCAGCATGATTCTTGGGAAGGTACGGTGAAAATGACGAGACGCGCAAGATTCATGGTTCAGATTCCACATACACATCATAGGTGGGCTCCAAACAGCTACACTTCGATTGATCATTCCCCATCTACATATATCAAAGGCTATCTCAAAACACATTCATTTAAGATCACCAGCCAAAAACCTGTGCAATCTACCATTAACCTCAGTCATGCTACAACCAGCTGTTTTACTAATCCCTGCATCATTCATCACAGCCCTCCATCATGGATTTTATATGATTTTATTAAGAAGGTTTTTGTTAGATTTGTGCTTTAGTAGGAGTTTAAAACAGAATTCCTGCTATGTTCTTGGAAATTGGTACAGGAAAAAAAAAGGCGGCGTGGACAGAGGACCAGACCATTTCTTAAAGGAAGCGCTCCTGCCCAATTAGTATTTTTGCAAGCTGAATACCCTATGTGTGCATCTGTAGCATGTAGCATTCTCTCCCTTTTAATTTTTAATTTTTTTTAATAGGTTGCACAGTTTGATTTTCTTCAGCACAGTTGCAGTCAAATGCCTATAGTCAATATAGCAGTAGTTCCCTCTTAACTAATAAAGGTAATTTGGTGATTATGAAATGCTGATCTACCTGTCACTTCTGTAAATGTTAGTAAAGATGGGATCCACATTCCTTTTTTTTCATACTTCACCATGGTTTGACAATGAAAACAAATGAATTGCTTCCTGAACATGTAGCATGAAAAGAAATGACATGTTTACCTGATCATCTGCAGATCACATGCACAGCCATGAAATCCTACCTGATCACCTAGGAAGAAGATGCCCATGAATTTTTGAGGTCAGCTGTTTAAACTATTTCTGGAGTTTATGCTGCATCCATCTGGACATATATTTTATCATTTCAAATGCATGTAATGATATCCTGTTAATGGGTGATTTTAGCAGGTATGCTATTGATACAATGCAATCTGTGTGCCTTAAGGAAGCTGGTGCAAATGCAACGGACTCTTTGGCAGGGGAAACTACTCTTATACAACTGATTTTCGGGGGTTACCTTCGATCCAAGGTACGTCTATGGTCCTCGAGATCAAGAGCATTTTCATCAGATCTTTGTATTCTTTTTTAGTTTGAGTCATCGTGGATTCTGCAACAAAATTTTGTACCGAGTACTGAATAGCTGCTGGAAACTTGAATGGTTATTGCAGATAAGGTGCATGAAATGCCAAGGCAAGTCTGAGAAGCATGAACAGATGATGGATCTAACTGTTGAGATACATGGGGATATTGGAACTCTTGAAGAAGCACTTGCACAATTTACGGCTACTGAAATCTTGGATGGAGACAATAAATACCACTGTAGCAGGTTGTTTGGTGCTCGTCTGTTTTGACTTAAAGATGTATATTGCAGTCAATAGGTGCCAGGAATGACATAATACCAATCATCATTGTCTAAACCTTATCTCGACTAATTGGGTTTGGCTACATGAATCCTGTTCCTCCATTCACTCAATCAAGGACCATATCGTCAGTTAAACTGTAGGTCAGCAAGTCTTTTCTCACACGCTCCACTCACATCCTTCTGGGCCTTCCTATTGCCTTTTTAGAGCCTTGAACCAACTCTCTCCTAACAGGTGCAGGAGAATCTTCCCATGGTGGGGCTGATTTTGTAGCCATGGACACAGAAGAGGGGGTGGGAAGGTGGGCCAGAAGCAGCCAGTTCATAGGAAGTCCATTGATACATTTGGGCAGAGAACATCATAGTATAGAAGTGTTACAAGGTCAGTAGGTGCCCCCTTTCTCTCTTGTTTTTTGGTTGAGTTTTTTGAACAAGGAATTGCATTTATTTACGATACGCGTCTGAAATCTTCTGAAGGGCTTTTTTTTTTTTTTTTTTTCTTTTGGCAGTGGCGGTTTCTCTCTGTTGAAGATTTCTCCGCTTCCGTAGGCGGTATTTTATTAGACAGAGAGACGAAGGGACGGAGGTAATGACAGGAGAAAATGGAGTAAAGAAATAGTTGGTTTTTCCTCCGTTGCGATTTAGGTGCAGCGTCTGTCGCCGCCCTCGGAGGCCCACAAGTGTTTCAATCATCGGAACCGTTCATGTTCTGGAATGTATGATAAATGAGCTAGATTAAGAAACTTACACAATGAGTGTTTGTGACAGTCCGTCTATTTTTGAGTTTAGAACAATGAAAAAATGGTGTTACGATGATTGGAACCGCCGATCTATTGTCTTGTTCTTCTATTTGTATAATTATCTAGCATATAATACAAGTAGATTACATACCCCTCTCTCATACAATGAACAGGGGTTTAAAATTGTTCTTAAAATTCCGTCCTAAAATCTGACAGTTGGCAACATTAATAAGCATTCAAAACCGTTTCAAAAATTGTGCCTAAAATGTGACCGTTGGCACCAAAACGGTTTAAAACCGTTCCTAAAATTCCGTTTCTAAAAATTGAAACGGTACCCAAAACGGTTCTGAACCGTTCCTGTTTTTATGCGACGCCTCGTTTAGGAACGGTTTGAAACCGTTCCTGAAGCATTTAGGAACGGTTTAAAACCGTTCCTAAATGACGATTTTCGTGTAGTGCCAATATAAAAATATTAGGTAGAATGCCCCATTGCAAATAGCGGACAACTATAAAAAAATCTTCAAATTTATGAGGTGGCCCACATGATAGTTGAATTGCCTAATTAATAGGGCACCGTACTTTCATGGTGGAGACGCTTCATGACAATTTGGATGCAAAAGGTACATTTAAGTGGATCCACTTTAGAACTTGTAAGATGGACGCAGGATTAATTAATCGAGGTGGGTGGATTTATGACCATAGGGCCCTCCATGATATATGTGCCTTACATCCATGCTCCCCATTCATTTTGACTGATTTTAGGGCAAGATTTTTTTTTTTTTTTTTTTTTAAATGAAGTAGATCCAAATCTCAAGTAGAAACAATGGTGAGTAACCCTTAGAAACTTTTTGCGGGCTACGAAAGTTTTGGACCAAGCTGAAATTTGTGTGCTCCGTTCATTCAGGTCTTTGTAGCCTTATCAATAGGTTGGATGGCAAATAAACATTCTGGTGGCACCCCATAAGTTTTTAATGGTGGTTATTTCCTATGGCCGGGTCTATCTAAGATCTCGATCCGCTTCATTTTTTAGATCATGCCCTCAAATGAGCTTTTAAAAGGATGGATGGCATGGATGTAACACCGATAAATCAAGGTGGGCCCGACTGTAAGGGATCCACCTATCCCCGTAGGATAAGATTATTTTACATGTACTTATCCGTTGTGAAATTTCCTGAGCTCACTTGCAAAGTTTCACCTTATAAATTAGGGCAATTGTGCTGAATGCAGGGATATTTTCGTCTGAAAATAGTATTTTTGTATGGAATGGTTTAGTTTGGAAAAGTAAAGTTTGGGAGTGTTTGGAAAAGACGGAGGGTAAAAGGTGGGGTTTATGGTAAAAAAATTCTCTCTCTCTCTCTCTCTCTCTCTCTCTCTGTATTGTACGCACCAGAAAAACCCTAGATACTCTGGCAAAGCTGATACTTGATAGGCAAGCACTAAACGTGGTATAACTTCCAACCCATCCAACAGATGCAACCTATCATGGTGATCGCAAAAAAAAAAAAAAACTGGCCAATTGAATCAACAGATGGGCCACGCTCGAATTTTGGTGTTTTGAGTGGTGTACGTTATCTTTTATGGTTTGGCCTACCTTATGATTGAACCTACCACATTCTTTTCTTGTCTGGATCTATGATAATCTTGGTGTGGTGCATCTAATGGACAGTTTAGATTTCAACATACAACACAGGGCCCACCATTATTAGTTTTCATTTTTCAATGAAAAATTACACAGGGGCATGTGCATAATTTCCTCCTATAAAAATCACCGTTCAGGAAATCTGCGGGAACGTGTCCATACATGAGACCTATTCATGTGTATTATGTCATTCAATCGAAGGGTTGCTCTACCATAAGAGTTTGATGTTAATCCTGGTCAACTATCATGCAGGACACCACGTCAGCAATCATATGAGTTGCTCGAAAATTCAAACCAATATAAAAATATTAAGTAGAATGCCCCATCGCAAATAGCGGACAACTATAAAAAAAAATCTTCAAATTCATGAGGTGGCCCACATGATAGTTGGATGCCTGATTATTAGGGCACCGTACTTTCATGGTGGAGACGCTTCACGACAATTTGGATGCAAAAAGTACATTTAAGTGGACCCACTTTAGAACTTGTAAGATGGACGCATGATTAATTAATCGAGGTGGGTGGATTTATGACTGTAGGGCCCTCCATGATATATGTGCCTTACATCCATGCTCCCCATTCATTTTGACTGATTTTAGGGCATGATAAAAATATATATATATGAAGTAGATCCAAATCTCAAGTAGAAACAATGGCGAGTAACCCTTAGAAACTTCTCGTGGGCTACAAAAGTTTTGGACCAAGCTGAAACTTGTGTGCTCCGTTCATTCAGGTCTTTGTAGCATTATCAATAGGTTGGATGGCAAATAAACATTCTAGTGGCACCCCATAAGTTTTTAATGGTGGTTATTTACTATTTCCTATGGCCTAGTCTTTCTGAGATCTTGATCTGCTTCATTTTTTAGATCATGCCCTAAAATGAGCTTTTAAAAGGATGGATGGCATGGATGTAACACCGATAAATCAAGGTGGGCCCCACTGTAAGGGATTTGCCTATCCTCGTAAGATTATTTTACATGTACTTATCCGTCGTGAAATTTCCTGAGCTCACTTGCAAAGTTTCACCATATAAATTAGGGCAATTGTGCTGAATACAGGGATATTTTCATCTGAAAAATAGTACGTTTGTATGGAATGGTTTAGTTTGGAAAAGTAAAGTTTGGGAGTGTTTGGAAAAGACGGTGGGTAAAAGGTGGGGTTTATGGTCGAAAATTTCACTTTTTTTAAAAAATTATTATTATTATTATTTTTTAAATGTTGTACGAGAAAATGTGCTATAACTTCCAACCCATCCAACAGATGCAACCTATCATGGTGATCGCAAGAAAAAAAATCTGGCCAATCGAATAAACAGATGGTGACTCACGCTTGAATTACTTTGTTTTGAGTGGTGTACGTTGTCTTTTATGGTTTGGCCTACCTTATAATTGAACCTACCACATTCTTTTCTTATCTGGATCTATGATAATCTTGGTGTGGTGCATCTAATGGACAGTTTAGATTTCAACATACAACACAGGGCCCACCATTATCAGTTTTCATTTTTCAATGAAAAATTACACAGGGGCATGTGCGTAATTTCCTCCTATAAAAATCACCGTTCAGGAAAGCTGCGGGAACGTGTCCATACATGAGACCTATTCATGTGTATTATGTCATTCAATCGAAGGGTTGCTCTACCATAAGAGTTTGATGTTAATCCTGGTCAACCATCATGCAGGACACCACGTCAGCAATCATATGAGTTGCTCGAAAATTCAAACCAATATAAAAATATTAAGTAGAATGCCCCATCGCAAATAGCGGACAACTATAAAAAAAATCTTCAAGTTCATGAGGTGGCCCACATGATAGTTGGATGCCTGATTATTAGGGCACCGTACTTTCCTGGTGGAGACGCTTCACGACAATTTGGATGCAAAAAGTACATTTAAGTGGACCCACTTTAGAACTTGTAAGATGGACGCAGGATTAATTAATCGAGGTGGGTGGATTTATGACCGTAGAGCCCTCCATGATATATGTGCGTTACATCCATGCTCCCCGTTCATTTTGACTGATTTTAGGGCATGATAAAAAAAAATGAAGTAGATCCAAATCTCAAGTAGAAACAATGGTGAGTAACCCTTATAAACTTCTCGTGGGCTACATAAGTTTTGGACCAAGCTGAAATTTGTGTGCTCCGTTCATTCAGGTCTTTGTAGCCTTATCAATAGGTTGGATGGCAAATAAACATTCTGGTGGCACCCCATAAGTTTTTAATGGTGGTTGCTTACTATTTCCTATGGCTTGGTCTATATAAGATCTTGATCTGCTTCATTTTTTAGATCATGCCCTAAAATGAGCTTTCAAAAGGATGGATGGCATGGATGTAACACCGATAAATTGAGGCGGGCCCGACTGTAAGGGATCCACCTATCCCCGTAGGATAAGATTATTTTACATGTACTTATTCGTCGTGAAATTTCCTGAGCTCACTTGCAAAGTTTCACCATATAAATTAGGGCAATTGTGTTGAATGCAGGGATATTTTCGTCTGAAAATAGTATGTTTGTATGGAATGGTTTAGTTTGGAAAAGTAAAGTTTAGGAGTGTTTGGAAAAGACAGTGGGTAAAAGGTGGGGTTCATGGTAAAAAATTTCTCTCTCTAATTATTATTATTATTTTCTGTTGTACGAGAAAAACCCTAGATACTTTGGTAGAGCTGATACTTGATAGGCAAGCGCTAAACGTGGTATAACTTCCAACCCATCCAACAGATGCAACCTATCATGGTGATCGCAAGAAAAAAAGTTTGGTCAATCGAATCAAAAGATAGGCCACGCTTGAATTTCTGTGTTTTGAGTGGTGTACGTTATTTTTTATGGTTTGGCCTACCTTATGATTGAACCTACCACGTTCTTTTCTTGTCTGGATCTATGATAATCTTGGTGTGGTGTATCTAATGGACGGTTTAGATTTCAACATACAACACAAGGCCCACCATTATCAGTTTTTCATTTTTCAATGAAAAATTACATAGGGGCATGTACGTAATTTCCTCTTATAAAAATCAACATTCAGGAAATCTGCGGGAACGTGTCCATATCCTCTTCTCAGATTCAAGTGGTCCGCAGCCATACTATAAATTTGTGTGTCTCTGCAGATATTAGGCTACGGTTTATAACCGTAGCTATTAGTAGTGGAGTCGACAGAATATACTGTACAAGGTTTGTCACTCCATCGCCACCAATAGCTACGGTTATAATTCGTAGCTATAGGATAGAATTTTCGTCTGAAAATAGTATGTCCGTACATAATGGTTTAGTTTGGAAAAGTAAAGTTTGGTAGCGCTTGGAAAAGACGGTGGGTAAAAGGTGGGATGTACCGTCGGAAATTTCTCTGAAAAAAATGCCAAAAGAGATACCGGAATTGCCTACATACCGGCTTTACGCAGTGCGTGCAACAGCCAAGCTTTGTGGGGCCTACCCTGTTTTATGTATATACCGTTCATCTGTTGAGAACCATTATTTTTACGGTAATTTTAAAGCTGATTCTGATTGAAAAGCTCCTGTGGGCCACACCAAAGGGAAAATTGTAAAATAGCTCTCAAAATCGCTAAGTTCCAACGTTGTGTCCTTCCTGAGTTTTCTATCAGGCTGAAATTTTTTACTTCTTTTCTTCATCCCGGTGATTTACACCTGATTAACGGATTAGATGAAATATACTTACTGTGGTGGCTCACATGCAAGCCTATGGTTGGGTCCCATTCCCATTCTTCCATGTAGTGTGGCCCCATATAAATAGTAAATCTGCTGATTTTTGGTCCTAGGACTTAAAATAAATCATAGAACATTATAGACGGAGCCAATTTACATGGGCCGAGATTCAGTACTACAGTCGACCTAGCTATAGATAGACAGGCTCTGTGAGTTCTGCGTCGGTGCATGTGTTTTATCCACGCCGTCTATACATTTCGGATGATCATTTCAAGACATCAAACAAAAATTGGCAAGCGAAAGGCTCAAGTGATCACTACTACAAGAAAAAGTGGAGATTGAACGTCTACCACTGAAAACATCTCGAGCATGAAAGTTACAAGAAAAAGTGGAGATTGAACGTCTATCATTGAAAACATCTCGAGCATTAAAGTTTTGGATGAAGCTAATATTTATGTTTTCCTTGGTTGAGATCTATGTAACCTTATAAACAAGTTAATGAAAAATAAACCCTGCAATCGGGCTTAATAAGATTTTGACTTTAATATATAAGTCATTATTTATGGACATAGATTAGCTACTGAACCTGACAGTAGCTAGATTTGCTATTGAAGTTATGTCACCACAATTTATGAGCCCCACTACAATATACGTGTTGTATCTATACAGTTCATCCATTTGGAGAAATCATTTTGAGGCATTAGATAAAGAATTAGACACATTCAAAGCTTAAGTGAACCCCACCACAGAAAAATAGTGGGAATTGAACGACTATCCTTAAAAACTTCTTGGGGCCATGGAAGTTTTCGATCAAGCTGATATTTGTTTTTTTCCCTTATTCCATGTCTTTTTTAACTTATAAACATGTTAGATATCAAATAAACATCACAGTGGGCCCTAAGAAGGTTTCAATGGTGGGCGTCACTGTCCCCAGTACTGTTTTCTGTGGTGGTTTCCAATTGAGCTTTAAATTTGCCTTAATCTTTGGATCATGCCATAAAATGATATCTCCAAATAGATGGATGGTGTGGATACAACACATACATCATGGTGGGGCCCACAGAACGTGGTGACATCACTTCGGTAGTGAGTTGGCTACTGCCGGGTTCAGTAGCTAATCCACATCCATTATTTATGGTGTTTCATGTGGCATGGCTCACTCAAGCCGTTGATTTACCTCCTTTTGGGGCTTTATACCTAGGGCTGTCAATGGCTGATCTTGGATTTTGAATTGTTTTCGGCCAGACTGTCAAGCTAGCTTGGTTGGAAATTTTGATTTTTGAGGCTTGAGCTTGGCTCATTGACACCCTTACTTATACATTAAAATGATTAGTCAAAATGAATAGACAGCATGAATAAAATTCAAACATCACAGCGAACCCCACAATGTTAGCCTGTGGTGCGGCTTGGGTGGATCCTATAACCCATCGGGATGTATGTTACTTAAATCTACAATTTTGATTTTTGAGGCTTGAGCTTGGCTCATTGACACCCTTACTTATACATTAAAATGATTCATGAAAATGAATAGACAGCATAAATAAAATCCAAACATCACAGTGAACCCCACAATGTTAGCCTGTGGTGCGGCTTGGGTGGATCCTATAACCCATCGGGATGTATGTTACTTAAATCTACAATGTTCATCCATGTCAATCACCAGCATGGTTCAGTTGAGATTTTGACCTGGCCTGTTTGGTAACATAGATTTAAAACCCCTTGGATTCAGAATCTCTTTGATTTGAAATCCTCGTATTGCGTTTGGAATTGCATGGATTTAGAATCCTCTTCAATCCAAAAGTAGTTATGCATTATATGTCATTGGGGTTTGAATTTAATTATTAAATCAACTTTAATATATCTAATTAGTGTACGCATGTAATGCTTGACACACTAGTTGTAATAAGCCCGTTAAAATATAAATTTTGCCTGAAAATGATGAAATTCCAAGCATCAGATGGGCTACAAGCACAATAATACATCCGAGTCACTAACTAATGTTTTTTAACTATTGATTTAAATAAATAATGTTTAGATGACACAAATCATTATATTAAAGTAATTATGGTGATATAATCGATAATCTAATTATTTTGGGTTATCATCAATATGACATGTGCCCGATAGATTAATAAACTAATCACAGACATGTTACATATGTGACTCTTGGAAAGTAATCCAAGCTTTGACCTTGAATTTCAAATCCAACGGGAGAATTGAAACTCCCAATTTTCTCATGGGGGCAAAACATGCCATGTACATGGTGCCCAACAGCTCTACTGTTTTTTTCACACACGCACACAAACCTCCATACACTCACGCCAGGTGCCCAACTTGTTTATTTTTTCAGAACAAAGGGAAATACACAGTAAAGGAAATATACGGTAAGATTAGTTAAAAAGAGGTAATTTTAATTTTTTAACTGCAAGGTAATGCATATGATATATCCATTCCGTCTATCCATTTTATTACAATATTTTGAAGCATAAGACAAAAAATGAAGCAGATCTAACACTCAAATGGCCCACGCCAAAAGAAACAGTGGCCCTGCAAAGTTTTTAACGGTAAGTATTCGATTCTCTTTTTTGAATGATGTGGTCCACTTGAGTATTGGATATGCCTCAATTTTTTACTTATGCTATGAATTCAAATGTAATAATGGATGAACGATGTGGATAAGCGAAATGCATCACAGTGGAACCCACGAATATTTTGTAATATTCTTAATTTTTGTGTCAAAAAAGTAAGTAGGCATATCAAAAAAGTAGATTCACGGGGAAATAATCGTTACTTTTTTATTCGCGATTTACCATTTCACCGAAAATCAAACAGGCCCAAACGAACGGAAGGCGTGAATGTCAGGAAAATGCATCGAGGTGGGCTCCATAGTCAGGTATTCACGTCAACCTGCAGCAACCTGCAGAGAAATTGGATTGCGTGCTCAATTACTAAGTATGTACTGAGTAAACTTTGTTGGCTTCACCGTGAATGAATGTATTTATCCACACCGTTCATACGTTGATACAGTTCCCAAAGAAAATTTCAACGGTAGAAGTTAAATTCACACTATTTCCTGTGGTGTGGTCCACTTGCATTTGGATATTCTTAAAGTTTTGGGTTGAAGACTTATAATTATCTGATAAAATGGATGGACGGAGTTGATAAAATACATGAATCACGGTGGGCTCCACAGAGTTTACTTAATGAGTTAGTACGCGATCCGCTTCCATCCACCGAAGCCGCGCCCATAGGCCATAGGTCCACAGACTCAGGTGGATTTCGTCCTACCCGGCCTCTCTTCAACTGGGAACGGTCAGGAGATTTTAGTGGCCGACGTGATGTATGAGTCTTATCCAAACCGTCCATCCATTTATTCCTATCATTTTAGTATAATGATGAAAAAGTTAGGTAGATCCAATGCTCAAGTGGACCACACCACAAGAAGCAGCGGTGATAATGGTTCTCACTGTTGAAACTTTTCTAGGGCCCAACGTAATGTTTAATTGCCATCCAACCTATTCATGAAGTTACGTATACCTGGATGAAGAGAAAACACAAACATTAGCCCATCCAAAACTTCTATAGCCCCCAAGAAGTATTCAACGGTAAGAGTTTAATCCCCTTTGCGTAGTCAACTTAAGCCTTGGATCTTCCTAATTTTTGAGAATATACCTTAAAATGATACCAAAAAAATGGATGGACGGTGTGGATAATACCCATACATCACGCTGGCCACTCAAATCTCCTGCCCGTTCTCAGCTGGAGACGGACGGTGGTGGGACGCAGTCCGCGTCCACCCACGCACTGGAAGCGATTGCGTAGCGAGTAACTCGCTACGTTTAGCGTAAAGAGTAAACTGTGTGAGGTCCACCATAATTATGTATTTTATTCGCTCCGTCCATCCATTTTAACAGATAATATTAGATTTTGATAAAAAAAATGAAATATATACAATGTTCAAAAGGACTACACCACATAAAACAGTTGAATTGAATGTCTACCATTGAAAAACTCTCGAGGGCAACATAATTTTTAGATTATATTTGTTTTTATCCTTCATCCATCCATATCTGTATGATATTATGAAAATTTTGGATGACAAATAAACATCACCGTGGGGCCTAACAATGTTTCAACGGTTGAAATCATTATCCACACTCTTTACTGTGGTATGATCCACTTGCTCTTTTTATATACTTCGATTTTAGGATCAACCACTTAAATTAAATGGAAAATCGAATGGACGGAGTGGATAGACTAAATACATTCAAGGTGGGCCCAGATGTGTTTACTCGGTACGATAAGAGCGTACTGAGTAACTCAGTACGCAGTCCGATCCAGGGTGTTTTACGCACTCCGCGTAAAACAGCGGTTTCAGCCTATTCCAGTCGAAAGAGGAGTATCTTTTCTCGGCGGCTGTTGGAAACGAATTACGATTTGTGTTTTTTTACTCTCTCTATCATTTTCATAGACGACGGTTTTTTAGAGATGCAATCGCTCTTCAAACCTTCCACCATCACTTCTCATCCACATCCGTTACATACCGTCCCGAAATATCGGATCCGAAAAACCGGGAGGGTGGTCGGAATATCGTGTGCGTCGGATCCAATGCCGGATCTGTTGGTGGAGAAGAAGGTGGGGAAGGAGGTGAAGCTATGGGGCGGGCGATTCGAAGAGAACGTAACGGATGCAGTGGAGAAGTTCAGTGAATCGGTATCGTTCGATAAAGAGCTCTACAAGCACGATATAATGGGGAGCAGAGCACATGCCACCATGCTCGCGCACCAGGTTAGGCTTTTTATCTCTTGATCTAGAGATGATATTTATATACCCTGGTTTTGATAGATATGCCTCTTTTTGTTTGTGATTTGGTAGTTATATATCTTATTTGTAAAAGAAAATGATATCTGGGCACCCCTTTTTGATAGATACAGTCATTTCTTTTTGTTATGGGGCAGTTTGGATGGATGAAACTTGTGTAAAATGTAAGTGATTTAGTCGTTTGGATGCCTGAAACTTGTGCGAAATGTAAGTCAGTTGCAGGTGGTGTTTGGGGGAGGAAACTTGCCTGCAAGTCACTTTCAATCTGTGAGTAAGTTACATGGCTGAGAGCTCTGTTTTCACTTACCTGTAACTTGGTTACAGGCCAACGGTCTGATTTTTGCAAAGAGGGGAAGAGGGGAGAAATGCACCTCCATTACCAGCCATTGAAGCTCTAAGCTCTCTCTCTCTCTCTCTCTCTCTCTCTCTCTCTCTCTCTCTCTACCTCTTCCCCTCCCTGCAATTGACTCCCTCTCTCCCTATTTGCAATTGGTTCTCTCTCTCTCTCTCTCTCTCTCTCTCTCTCTCTCTCTCTCTCTCTCTCTCTCGGTTTCTCCCCGTCTCTGCATTCAGCTCTCTTCCTCCCTTTCCCTCTCTCTCTCTCTCTCTCTCTCTCTCTCTCTCTCGGTTTCTCCCCGTCTCTGCATTCAGCTCTCTTCCTCCCTTTCCCTCTCTCTCTCTCTCTCTCTCTCTCTCTCTCTCTCTCTCTCTCTCTCTCTCTCTCTCTGCACAACTGGCACTGTGTGCCTCCCTCCCTCCCTCCCTCCCTCTCCCTCTCTCTTCCTCTCTCCCTTTCTGCTGTTGGCTGGGGCGGTAGGTTTTTCGTTTTTGTTTATCGTCCATTCTTGCATTTGAATGGGCCCCAATTCGGCGAGGCTGTGACAGTGGGGCCCACATAGCATATGTTTTGCATATCCATGCCGTTCATTAGATTTTCCAGCTCATTTTGGGCATGGCCCATGCCCAAAATGAATCAGATCCAAATTTCAGGTGGGCCCACATTATAGGAAACAGTGTTGATTGAATGCCACCATGAAAAACTTCCTAGGGCCCACTGGAATGTTTATTTGCCATCCAACCTGTTGATAAGGTCACATAGACCTAGATGAAGGGAAAACACAAATATCAGCTTGATCCAAAGCTTTTGTCACCGTATCTGTATCCCAAGGATGCGATACGTAACGTGATACCGATATTTTGAACACTGATTACAACCTTTGGTCTCCGCTAAACAAGTTGCCAATAGGATCAATGAGCAGGTTTTTGTGCCGCTCCTATCTACCATTGAGCTTAACACGGGAATTGCTTGGATTGCCAAAATGTAGGCTTCATATGTAGTAGTGTACAGTTCAGATGGATGGTATCCACATTTTCATCTCCACTTTTTGCGAGGCTAGACTTGACTATGGCAGTTTTTGTGCACCACTGGACATGAATCCATAATGTCAAAGTAATGGGCTCCATCGTTGATGGAGCATAGCCCGAAGGTCATATTAATCAGACAATCCTAACCATGCAATTGGTGGCAATCAAATGGCCAGTCAAAGAGAAAATGGTCAGCTCTTCAAACTCATTGGGTGAAATCAGACCATTAACTTATGCGTTCATTGTGATTTCTGCGCCATGCTCCATGCCCAATGGGGCTCTTTATTTGGATGTTCTGGATTGAAATACATGCACAATGTGTGTACGGTAGATTAGGCTTTAACAATTTAGTAAACTGCGGCAAACACACACTGTGGACTTGTCCTTTCCCAAGAAACCATAGAAGCAAAAGAAAGATATAATTGAAAGCATTGGATTTATCAAATCAAGGGTTGTAAATTTCAGCTCAGAGTCTTTACAATATGCTTTCTTTATTTCTGTTGAGCATGTTAGGGTTTTTCTAGTTTTTACTTGGGAATTGTTATTCAAAATTGTTCAGGCATGTAGCTCACGGAATGTAATAAATTCTTGGTAGTTTCATGACATTACAAAACTGGAACCAATCGATGTCAAATCTTTTTTTTTTTTTTTTTAATATTTTATTTTTTTAAAACTTTCATTTTGACTAATATAGAAAGTGTTACCATTAAAAAAGAAAACAATGCAGAAAGCATTGGATACTCATCAAGGGCCTCTGTGATTGATTCTTTAAATCCATGTTACTTTGAGACTAATCATCAATGAAGTCCATGCACAAATTCTTAGAGCTTTTATATATTTTATGGTCATAACCATTTCATTGGGGATTTGGAATTGATAGATATGAAAAATTCCAGTCTTTGGGTGATTAACAGGGTAAATGGTTGTATTAGGTAGTGGGCTCCAGCGGTATGGGCCGCCTGCCTTGTATTTGTATTCTTTTCTTTCTTTTCCTTTTCTCTTTCTCGTTCTTTTGTTGTTTTCCTTTCTTCCTGCCCTTGCGGCCTCAAAAAAAAAAAAAGAAAAAAGGAAAAAAAGAAAGAAATGGGCATAAGGAGGTGGATGTGAAGATTTCTTATTGTTGTATGTGAGTTGACAATTTTAAGATCACATTTTATCTGGTACCTTGTCTGTTTAGTGGCATTTAACATGACATCTCAGCCATATGGCTGCCTGAATTGTTGCTGTCTTTTTCTTTTCTTTTCTTCACAATCTATTTCTTCGGTTGGTATGGGTCTTCAGAGCCTTATCACAGTACGTTTCAGTGATGCTTGTACACAAAATTGAAATATGAAGTCATCAGTGTGCCACCTGTTTTGAACAACACAGACAAGACGTCTTGGAATCGAGAAGACATGCATCCCGCTCTTGTTTTGTACTTGCTATCTGAAATTCAGAGCTCACACTTAGCTTTGTATTTTATTGGCTTTAGTATTGGAGGTGATTGCATCGACCTTTTGGGCATAAATTGACTCTAATCCTGGCAAAGGGGTATCAATGACTTCTTTGCACATTATTATTATTTTGAAAGGCACTTGTTTGCACATTCTTTCAGAGAGAGTCATGGAAATAACTTAAGTTTTCACCGCTATGTATTACATGCTTTATAGAAGCTTTCTTAATGGATTGTGCATTCTTTTAATTGTGAAGTCAAGGTTTACATGTGTGGTGTAATGCTCGTCTAAAGTTCTATCGGTGTTTGAGTAGAAATTCCTTGTCGACAATAATATAAGGTTCAAAACTTTAGTAGGTCTGGCTGCATTTTCTTCTTTGTATTTTTACCAATCTTGCTATTTAGCTTCAAGGTCATGTGGTATCCATTTTCGTCTACTGTAGAGTTATTAATTTGTTGAATTTGATCCTTTTGATTTATAAGATGCAGATTATTTGCTTATTTATTGTAGTGATGTAGGGCTTGATGACCGCCAGTGATAGAGATAAGATATTGCAAGGTCTTGATGAAATAGAGAGGATGATTGAATCAGGGAAATTTATCTGGAGAGCCGATAGGGAGGATGTACATATGAATATTGAAGCAGCACTTACAGACATGATTGGGGAACCAGCAAAAAAGCTGCACACTGCTAGAAGTCGAAATGATCAAGTGGTAACAGATCTTCGCCTATGGTGTCGAGATGCTATAGATGGGATCCTCACCAGAATTAAACAACTTCAGGTTCTACTTGGCCTTTAATTTTGACAATCATATTACTTTTACATGCAGAGTGACTTCTGTATTCTTTTAACATTTTCTAAGTAGACCTTATGGACATTTGCTCCAAATGCTTACTAATCCATGGTGTTCCCATCCTATCTTTAGATGTGTGGAATGCCTCATAAAAACAATTGCCCACTTCATATGAAACCACTCTAATAGGTGATTTTGCTTTTGAGGTGCAAGCATGTGATACCAGGATGCTTTTATTTGCATATCAACTAAAGGTTGGTATACTGCCAAGAGAAGTGCAAGTCTTCTATGTGATTTTGCTTTGTGGTGAAAGCATGTGATACTGGGATGTTTTAATTTGAACATCAACTAAAGGTTGGTATACTGCCAAGATAACTCCAGGTCTTCTATGTGATTTTGCTTTGCGGTGCAACCGTGCAAGCATGTGATACTGGGATGCTTTTAGTCGAATATCAACAAAGGGTTGGTTACTGCCAAGCAATGTTTTGAATAGCATCCGTAGTGTAGCTACAGTGCTATATAGCGTTAGCAAATAATGTAAATCCCTTACAGCGTACGCTATAGGGGTCATGGCATATGTAGCGTTGTAGCTTATGCTACACCTTTTTTTAATATATAAATGATAATTGTACTTTGTATTTTGTACTTAATGCTCTCCATATGTGGGATTTTAATTTCTTTTCATACTTGTGACCAAGGTATTCCGTAACAGTAACGGTGGCCGTAACAACCGCCACCGTTACCTTTACGATACAGGGTGTAACAGTCGTAATGGGGGGCTGTTATGGTCTCTCTCTCTCTCTCTCTTTTAATTAAAAAGAATTTGAAAAACCTGTATCGGCCTTGTAATGGACTGTTACAGGTCCTTTACCGGGGGTTGTAACGGCCTTTACGGGTCATTTTTTCCATAACAGCCATTACAACCTTTATGACCTTGTAATGTGTAACGATTGCCACCGTTACCTTTACATAATAGCCTGTACGTCCACATAACAGCCTTTACGGCACACTATGCTTGTGACTTGTGGTTTGAATTAGACATTATTAATTAAAGTGGTTTGGTTAAAAAGTTGTTTATGTGATAATGATTTGATTTGGTTTATATATTTTGATTGGTTTTTGATAAATGATAATTAATAACTTGTTTGAACATGCTTACACTTGAAAAAATGAATCATATTTTAGGCACATATATTATTATTAGTATTATTATTTTTCCTATTTTTAAATTGAAAAATAGAAGTATTGTGTAGCTTACGCTACATGCTACGGAGGGCTGAATGCTACGTAACATGCTACCACTACTTAAAACATGTTGCCAAGACAACTCCAAGTCTTCTCTGCCCTCTCTCTCTCTCTCTCTCTCTCTCTCTCTCTCTCTCTCTCTCTCTCTTCCCCTTTTCCTTTTAATCTTAAACCACATTGTTTGGACATTAATCTTCCAAAATAATAAAAATTAAAATTTTGTTTGGACATTGTGCTTTGCATAAAGCACATGTTGCGTTAAGAAAGCTTTTGGCTTAAGAGAAGCATGTTACCTGGACATCCCGCTTTGATACCACTTTGATGCAGGACCATTAACTACTTGCTCTAAAAGCTTGAACTGATAGAGCATGGCGAATCAATCCATTTATCTCATAGCCCAGGCCCCACATACCATGGGTTAGGACCTCGGCCGAACCCCCCCCCCCCCCCCCCTTGGCCCCACTTCGTGGGTTCCGCTTCACCCCCCCCCCCCCCCGTGGCCCCACTTCAGGTGGGTTCCGCTTCACACGACCTACCCACCTCACACGGGCTACCCACCCCAAGTGTGCCCTTGCATACCACAAGCCACCCCACTCATGCTCAATGTGAAAATGCCCCTACATTAATAGTAGCTTGGAATACCACATTTCAAGTGCCCCATGGATCCTGTGTGCGTGCTCCTGACACTTGAAGTATTTTCTTATGTGTTGGTAGTAATCTTTCTTCATCGACTCGTAGGATTTCTTCCATCAGCATGCACATGTTCGTGTGCAGGCCACGTACTCCAATGTGGAATGAAGGCATGGTCCCGTCAACTTTTGCTTGACAAGATTAATTTCAGGCTTTGTTGATAAGCTTTTGGTCGAGTTTAGACAAGTCTTCACAGGATGTAAGTTGGGTAGTCATAACTTTAAGAACTCAATCATTCTCTACTTATTTTCTCGGGACTAGGATTCTCAATACGCACTTCCATAAGGGATTCAGGAGATCCTAGATTTACAATTTCAAATTTTTTTGCTGAGCAAACTAGGAAGAAATTTCAACCATAATTGAACCATATCCACCTGTATGGCATTATCTTCTGCTAAGGCTACTGAGAGATCGGGTTTAGGTCAAGCCCTACAATACCTATATCTGGGCTAATGGGTTTGGGTCTTACTGGACCCAGGTCTTTTATGGCTCGGGTCTAGTTTTTGAAGAGTACCTGTCGGGTCCCCATAAGCTCTTTGGATCTAGGTTTTGAGTTGAGTTTGGGACCAATAAGAGCATTTACATGGTTGGGCTGACCCGATGGGTGGATTAGGTAACACAAATGTGCACTTCAACACTTGTAGGGTATGTACATGGGCTCTCTTACGTGGGTGTGGCTTAGGAATCCTCATTTCTTTTGCTAGAATAATCCATGTAGATTACATGTATACAATTTTACCAATGTTTTAAATAGCGAATAGTGTGTAGCGTAACGCTCACCCCTCTGAAGCGTGAGGAGTAAGCTACATAGCGTGCGTTAGCTACATGCTACTAGATTTTTATTCAAGGTTGGGCTAGGTTACAACAATTTCATAATATTTTGAACTAAATTATACTGATTAATAGCGAAATTTAACAAAATTGCGTGATATTTGGAGCAACCTATAGTAATAGGAAAGGACAATGATTAAGTATAAAGCTTAAGAAGAGCAGCGAAACTAATTATATATATATATATATATATATTTTTGAAAGGTAAAACTGATTTAATATTATTACTTATTTTACCAGAAGCATTGAAAAGATTATCTAATTTTTATTGAAAATAAAAAGTGTAACAAATCTTTGAAAACATTAATTGATTTTAATGTTGTAGTGAAAAATAACTTGTAATGTAAGCTATATAGTGAGTAGCATATGAAAATCATCATTTAGCTTAAGCTACACGTGACTTAAGATATTTTAATGAGCTACGTAGCGTTAAGGCTAAGCGACACTATGTAGCGTAAGCTACACATTGCATGGCGTAGCTATTTAAAACACTGAATTTTACTAATAAAACTAACTGGACCCAACCCAACTCTAATCGGGTCCATCCCGAACCCGAGTAAACCTGATTTTTAACTGGGCCAAAAAAGGTGGGACCCGTACCTGAATCTAAACGCCCCCCGAAAAAAAGAAGAAGAAGAAGAAGGAACCAGACCCATTAGAGTTGGGTTGGGTCTATTGGATACCTGTGGGTCCGAGTACCCATTGACAACCCTATCTTTTCCCCAATGCCCCTTCAAATCAATTTGGCTACTGGGGCATCATGCATTAATAGAGTAATTTGTGGGCCAGAACTCTTGATAAATTGTGCGAGTCCAAGGACTATCGACCCTTTCATTGATACGGAATGCTCAAACATGTTATTCCCCTATGATCTCCTACTAATGGTAAAGAAAACCTATAACCCATAAATACCTTGACCTCATTTCCTACTAGCATTAATCATTTTCCCAACCCCAAAAAATATGACATATAACATTCTTCAATGAAAAACTGTAAAAAAGATGCCCCAACTTTTGGATAGAATCTGCATGGAGCAAGAAAGGAAATGCCTTGATAGCCTTCTCTTCCTGTAATAATTTGTAAATGACTGTTCGATTGAGGAAGCTCATTTAGTCAGCTCTTAGAAGCCTATCCCTCACAGCTAACTGAGGAAAAAAATAAAATTGGTGTCATTCTTGTAGAAGTTCTCCAAATTGAACAACTGAACCGTCTTCAATGAAGAACTGAAACAAATCTGGAGACGATCTGCATGGAGCAAGAAAGGAGAAGCCATTGTAGCGTTCTCTTCCTGTAATCATTTGTTAATAACAGTTTGAGGAGGAAGCTCATTTAGCCTGTAATAATTTGTTAATAATAGTTTGAGGAGGAAGCTCATTTAGCCTGTAATAATTTGTTAATAACAATAATGCAAACCCTAAAAGGGGAAGCAAATAGATCAAAGAAAAGAAGAAGAGATTGTGGGAAAGGACCCAACAATCCTCTAGCCGATTGCAAGCTCAATAGTCCTCTAGTCTTGAACTAGAGATCACTTCCCCCCTTTCAACAACTACCATAGAGAAATACAAGAATTACTCAAAGAAAATATCAATCAACTTGTTTTATTCCATAAGCTATAGGCCTGGTTTATAATCAGTCCTTATAATCTGCAATAAAAGCTATGGAATCTAAAAATAGGACCCCTAGCTAGCAAAGATATGAAAAATAGGAAACTACCTAAATAAGAAATCCTTAAATAAGAAGAATCTAAGATTACTTCTTGCCTAATATAAAGATATTAAAGGAAATTACCTAATGAAGAGATTTAAAAGTAATAGATAGTAAGGATATTTCCTAATGTAGTGATTTGCTTAAAAATGGAAAGTGGGTCATTTTTCTTGTGCACACATGCAGAGCATGCATGCGTGAGATGTGAGCCTTTTCTTCAAATCTTGATCAATTGGCTTGTGTGTCCATTTGGTTGCATCAACCAGTTTGAGGAGGAAGCTCATTTAGCCAACTCTCAGGAGCCGATCCCTCACAGCCAACTAAGAAAAAATTATTTGTGTCATGCATGTTAAGTTCCTTCAAATTGAACAACTAAGGCAAATCTCTTACTGCCCAATAAAGAAGAACCATACAGGAAGTATCCATGGAGGCTCTTTAATCCACTAGACAGCCTTCCATAGCTACAAGGTCACAGATAAAATTGCAGCAATTGAGTTCTGCATAGTGTTTACCCCTTTTGCTCTAGCTTCAACTCCATGGTCTAGTTTGGAGCTATTTCAAAATAAGTAAAACAGTTCTCATATGGGGCTCTTCAGCTAACCTCAAGTAATTGGGATAAGGCTTAGATGATGATGATATGGGGCTCTTCAGAAGTCTTTTAGTGAATCTACATGTTCTGTAGTGGCTAAATAATGCCATCAACCTATTTGCACATGCTGTCAGCAATGTTCCAATGATCCATCATATATTTGGTGCAATCGATGTGGTAAAGAAATTCTTTATTTAAGAACTACTCAATTCTCTCTCCCTCTCTCTCTCTCTCTCTCTCTCTCTCTCTTCTAGTTCAGTTATCAACATCCATTGTTGTTGTTTTTTTTTTTTGTTTTTTTTATGAATAGAAGAATCTAATGATCTATGCCATGAAAATATCTCTAGCATTTCTATGGTGGTTACTTTTCTTGCGTAGCAAATGAGACATCTGCATTTAGCTGCCCCGAAGTAGAAAAACTATATGAATAAACTTTTTGCTTGTGTACACTCCACTTAAATCGTTTAGCCTATCAGATTCCATCTGTTGAGAAATCCTTTTGTAAAAATTGCAGGTAGCACTAGTGAAATTAGCTTTAAAAAATGAAGGCGTAATAGTTCCAGGATATACACATCTGCAGAGGGCTCAGCCTGTTCTACTACAACATCTTCTTTTGTCATATGTTGAGCAGGTAAAAACGGCCCCAATTGTGCTTTTTCTTATAATAGAGCTAAAAAGGCTTATATTGGCACTCCTGTAGTTCTGACTGGCTACTCCACCTGGTGGCACATTCTTGTCACCTTTTCCTTTGTGCTGCTTATTTTTTATGAAATTGGACAAGCTATTGATTGTTGTTGTGTATCTGTTATATACTTTTATTCAATCTGCAAAAATTCAAATCTGTACTTTCCTTACTGAAAAAGTTGCACAAAACTGTTGCTATACTAAACATGACCTACCTTGAAAAAAAGGGAAATGAAGGCAAATGGGCCTGTTTTGATAGGGAAGTCTATTTATGTCTTTGATAACATGCTCGGCAGGCTATGGTTGATTACATACCTTCCTGCTCAACACCTTTCTCTCGTTTGCAGCTTTTGCTTGGTTGGTGGAAAGAAACAGGGTGCTCACTATCGACAATCTCCAAAAGAGTTCCATGGCCATCATTAACATGTGTCCCATGTGTTCGTGTGATGTCGAATTGGTAAATTATTTATTTATCCATTGTCCGTTTGCTAAATTGGTGTGGGAGATATATTTTGCTCTCTTTTAGAAACGTTGGGTTATGTTGGGACCATTGAAGGCCTGTTTTTGGCTTGGCATGGAGGCGGTTTTGGGAAAAAAGGCAAGATTCTGTGGAGGTTATCCCTGTTAGCCAGCTTGCGGGCTATCTAGGGGGAAAGAAACAACTGGTGCTTCTGTGACAAAGAGCAGCCCGCTATCATAGGTTTTTCCAAGGGTGAAGAGGGAGATAAAGTCTCTTCTAATTGTATTTCTCCTTCTTGAGCTGGGTGTTGTTGCTGTAGAGTTTCACCTTTTGGTGTTTTTTTTTTTCTTAATAAAAATTTCATTAATTCTCGAAAAAAAAGTTCTCTTGTAGGAAGGTGAAGTTTACTTACTAAAAGAGTAGTATTGAGAGAAACAACTTGTTTGGGTGAAAAGATGAATTGGTATTGTAGCAAATGTTGTAAATACATAGTGAGAAAAGTTAATGCGACAGCTGAACTGATCATTTGCATAAGTAGAAGTTAAGAAGAAATATCTTGCAGCTGATTGTGTTACATTATGTAACAATAATGGCTAATGTGAAACAGAAAGTAGGAAAAATGGGAAACACTGGGCTGCGAAAATAATGGCTGTTGTTGCTTAAAACAGCTTATGATACCACAACGTAATACTGTTACATTTATAAAAGAACCCTAAAGGCCATTATCACATATAATGGTCATTATTGAAACAAGAAGAGCACTTATTTTTATCATATAAGAAAAGAAGGGAAAGAAATCTTTCGAAAAAAGAAGGGAGAGAATTGTATGAGGGCGAAAATAATACAACTATCTGTTCTCTTCCCTAAAGCCTTTGTTTATAATCAAATTGGTTACCAGGATTAACCTAAATCTGAATCACATAGATACACCCTAATCCCTCTAAGATACATCTCTATCTTCTAAAGTTACGATACACTGAAGTACCACTTAACAATATGGACATCCCTTTCTAACCATGCGCATGCTTCTCTACCACCATACCCTAACAAATTTGAAAAAGAAGATTATTAGTTAAATGGACATTTCTCATTATGTTACAACAAGTGATATGGAAGGAATGCAACAATAGGACTTTCTTTAATGGAGCCGATTCCTTGGAGGTGGTTTTTCCAAAGGCCAGGAATAGAGTTGTATATTGGGCTTTGGGGCTAAATGTGTTTTAGGGGTGTAATAGGGATTTCTTGATGTTTGAAAGGAAAGTGGCTTTAGGCCCGATATTGTAGGATGGTCATTCATCATCTGTGCCTTTGTATGGCCTTCCCGGCCCTTCTGTTTTTCCTTAGCTTTAATAAATAATTGTTACCACTCCAAGAAAAGAAGAATGATGGTTCTGTTTGTGTCTCATGAGTTTTCTAAATCTTGTTATGTCAAATTGTCAATGCTAGAAGTTACAAATCAATGAGTACTGTAATTCCAAAAGTGATGTTGCTAAACTTGTACTATAGTTGTGAGGCTACTTGTATATTTTGCTTCCTTTTGTCAAATGGAGAGTTTTGTGTGACTGTTGATTTGCCTCCTTTTGTAAAATGAATAGTTCTATGTAACTGTTGATTTATACTGCACTATCTTAACAATCCCTATGGTGCTTTTGTAGCTCGAACGTGATGCTATTCGGTTCGTAAACTGCAAAAATGGGTTAAACTTTTGCCCGCTTGGTGCTTGTGCATTGGCTGGTACTGGCCTTCCAATAGATAGGCACATGACTTCAGATGCTTTGGGGTTTACTGCGCCTATGAGGAACAGGTAGACACTGCAACAGTTCCTGAAATATTTTTGTTTGATTTAAATGTTCCTGAAATATTTTCATTCATTTTATTTTCCTGCCACATGGTCATATTGTCGGGAGTACTAAATAAAAAGCTTGCTCCAGCTTCAAAAATAAAATAAATAAATAAAATAAGAAGGCCTGCTCCCTATTTATACTGAAGAAAGTAATATCCTGAAGAAAGTAGTTTGATGCATTCAAAAATATATGAGCCTCACGCGTGCCAATGGATGGCATGTGTGAGTGGTGAGAATAATCCATTGTAAAAATATTCATGGGACAATACAGTCCCTATAAAATCAGCACCACATGCATTTTAGGTAGGCCAATGATAACGGTCCACTGTCAACTGTTCAAGGACCATTTGAAGAACAACTGACATGTGTTGACACCATTAGTTCAGTGTCGGTGCCCTAATAGGCATCTCTTACAGAAAATAGGCTTAGCTGATTTTAGGGTAGCACAAAAAAGGCCCTGGGTCTGTTTATTTTGCACCAGTGGCATTCCTCATATAACATGTCTAGCAACTATAGGCTTTTTTAGTCCTTAGGTGGATCAATGTTTTAAATAGCATATGCTAGGTAGCATGCAGTAGCCTACGTGCTATTTAGCATACAAAAATAGTGTATTTCGGCTGCAGTGTATGCTATTTTGGGTGTAGCATACACTACATGCTACGTAACATACATACGCCACATGGTTTTTTGGGATTTATAGCTTAAAAACTTAAGTTTATAGGGGATGTACTTCCACACTAGTTTAGCATCAGTTTTAAAAGGTAACTCATCCTCACACGTAGCACTGATGTACAGCTATCCAAACCTTCCAAATTTTGGGTTCCATTGTGGAGCAGATTGATAACATGACACTGATCAAGGAATTGTAACCATCCTTCAACCAGGCCAAGTGTAGTGTATGGTTGCAAGCCACAACCATCTTCTAAATTTTAACTAACGCATGAGTGTAGCCTTTGTAAAACATGCTTTCAAATGAAAGCATTCGAAGCAGTGAATACACAAATGCAACCATCACTGATGCCCAGAACTTCAGCTGCTCAATTCTCTCAACTCACAAAACTTTTCTAGACGAGGTTTTAGCTGTTGAATCAGCCGTAGGGTAAGATCACTCGGCAAAATTTTCAGGGGCATTGGAGCCAAAACGATGGAGATACCAATTTTTCCCCCTTTTCACATCTGTACAGCTGTGGAACTCGAATTGAAGTTTTCTTCCTTTTTTCCCCCTCTTTCGTTTGATTGAATATCTTCTATAGGTCAAGAGAGGTATTTTCTTGTCTTAACCCTCCTTGGTGCTTTTTGTTTGTTTGATTTTGAATGCTGATTTAGGTTTTTTTAAAGATTCCAAAAAAAAAAAAAAGGATATAGTTTTGTTTAGTGTCGTCAGTTCCTCTGCGACATTGTAGAATGAGTTTGTTCTACAGCACTTGTGTGGGGCCGGATGTGGTTTGTGTGTGGCATCCAACTCATCCAGCAGGGTTGACCTAACCATCATGCATGCTATCACATAAACTAGATATTCTTGGGTGGCTGTCCATTGTTTTCTATGGTGTGGCCCACCTGGTGATTAGATAGGCCAAATGTTTGTGGCATCCCATCATCACGGTGAGGTTTACTTGATGCACAGGTTGGGTAGCATACACAGTTTCAAAGAACACGATGAGCCCCACACAGGCAGTTGCATAGCTTTTACACATTTACTCATTTACTAATACTTGCGATTTTTCTCAAAAACTTCAAAAAGCAATTATGTATATTTGTTTACTGATACTCAATTGTGATCTTTTTAATGACTTACAGTATTTGTTGTTAGATTTCACTAAGATAGTTTTGTGATATTTGGCTTAGAAACTCGTTGATGTGATTTTATTTTATTTTTCTTTTTTCTTTTTCTGGGTTCAATATGAGTGGGTTTGGCTTTTGATACCTTGTTCTGGATGTGCTTTAACTTGAAAATCAAGGATATATTTTATATCTTTTTAGTATTTTTTGCTATTTTATCTTTGTTTTTAGTATTTACCATTTTTTTTTTTTCTCTTTTTTAATTAAAAATTTAGATGTAGCATGTAGGTGTTGTAGCGTAGAGTACGTGCTTCAGAGGGGTGAAGCCTATGTGCTCTTTGCGAGGTGGATTTACCATTTTTTTCTTTTCTTCATCGTCTTCTTGTTTAAGTAGTTGGATTTAGTTTCTAATAAAACATGCCTCGTTAATTTTCTAGTGGTCTATTGGATATATCCCTCCTAATAGTATGATATCTTATTTGTATTATTGTTTATTGTCCACTACTAGATGTTTCAAAACAAATGGGCAGGGCTCAACTGCATGTAGAATGGCATGCCAGCTTTCAACCAAACTCCATAAAAATGTCATGTTATGCTTTTGGTAGAGCTGTACACGAGCAGCAAAAGCTTGGTAACTCGCTCAACTCGGCTCGAAAAAGCTCGACTCGACTCGGAACTCGCTTGACTTGAGCCGAGTTCGAGCTGATTTTTGGAGCTCGAAACGAGTTTGAGCTTGCCCCTACTCAACTCGACTCAACTCAAATACTGCTCGAACTCGGCTCGACTTGGTAACTCAGTACAGGTTATATATACCCTTTTAAAATTAAAACCCTAGTCCCATTCCCAGCCCAGGCGCTCGTTTGGTCATTCCCCTTCAAAAAAAAAAAACCCTCTCTCTCAAAAAAAAAAAAAAACCCTGTTTGATTGTTTGCTCAGAGAAGAAACCCACTTCTTTTTCACCATCACAACCTTCATCATCTCCGCAGTTTGATCTTTTTCAGAATCCAACCTCCGGACATCTTGATTTTCCAAGGTATAACCTTCTCTAACCTCTGCCTTCAATTTCAGTTCTCTCTCTGTTTCTCGATTTTGGTTTTCATCTTTTTCTCTGATGTGGATTTCTACTATCATGGACGCTTCCCTAATAATCTCTACTTCGGATTATTTTTTTTCGCCATTGAAAACAAATCAATCTCGCAAGAAGGAAATAAAGAAAACCCACTTCTCTTCAACGTTTGATTTTCTTTCTTTTGTGGGTTTTTTTCTTGTTCTTTTGAGAGTTTTATAACTATAAAGATCTTGAAATCAGCTCGAAATCAGCTCGAACTCGGCCGAGCTGAGCACGAGCTGGTGCTCCGAGCTCGAAGCCCGAGCCGATCCAAGTACGAGCTGGCACTCGAGCAGACCGAGTCGAGCACGAGCTGGGCAAAGCTCGGCTCAGCTCGACTCATGTACACCTCTAGGTTTTGGTGCTATCTGCTTGTTAACGATGAAGCATGGAATAAAAATTTGGGTGACATCAGCCTAGTCAATCTTCCTTGAACTGGATTTGTTCCAAAGGCTTGACTTCCATATCCTCAAAGTTCTGATGAGACAACATCCAATGAATCATCACCGTGCTATGAGAGTGTGGTTGATTGCTGATATCTCTTGTGGATACTGGCTGTAGAGGATTGTTCTCAGACGGTTACTTCCAGTTATGATAGTCATGCAGTTGTCTGACAGACCAGCCAAGTCAACTTGGTTTAGGCAGTCACGATTTGGAATCAACCCCTCGAAACATGTAAAATTTCAAACCGAATTGGAACTGTTTTGGTCCTAGGAAAGTCGCACTCCAAAACCAACTATTTGACTTCCTGCTCTGAAGAATGATCAATTGTTATTTAATTCAATTGAGAGGGATAAATGTTAGGTAAATAGTGTAGGTGATATGTCATATTAGTCTTAGCCAATCTAACACAGGATCAGGAGATGGGATTGCTTTATCTACTCTTTTTTGTATCTCACTAATAACATCTGCTTTCCTTGAATGACACGTTGCATTACCCATGTCCTCAAACAGCATTGATGCAGTATCAGACAGGGATTTTGTTTTGGAGTTCTTGTCCGCCAATTCTATCACTGCTGTTCATCTTTCTCGACTTGCCGAAGAATGGGTTTTGTGGGCATCAGAAGAATTTGGGTTCTTGACCCCTAATGATTCGGTCTCAACTGGAAGCAGCATCATGCCTCAGAAGAAAAATCCAGATCCGATGGAACTTGTTCGTGGAAAGTCCGCAAGAGTTGTAGCAAGCCTGGTCAGTCTTCTTGTATTGTGCAAGGGACTCCCACAAGCTTACAATCGTGATCTGCAGGTAGAACTCTCTTTTAGAAATATGAGTTTTAGGTTCGTGGGTTATACCTGTGCAGATGAATTGGCCCAAAAAGCAGGTCAGTCCATTCATCAGGAAGGCCACATGTACACTAAGGGTTTGACCATCCAATCCGTCCAACCAAGGGATGGGATCAATTTTAAGGTAATGATGGTGATGTCAGTGGATTGTTTTAAGATCCATGAGATTGCTTATATCCCGGGACAAGTTCACCAGGTCTGTTTGGCTCGTCATGCATATCCCAAGATATTGGGATCCAATCCCTCCTAATACCATGGGATCGGTCCGGCCAAACAGGCCCTAAATGGGGACCCTTGGCATTTTCTAGAACCATCCATTGTTTTCAACAAAAAAAAAAAAAAAAAAAAAAGTGGCCCAGCTGACAAGTCAATTGGCATAATTCTCGGACTGGGCCTCGCCTACAAAGTGGACTCATGCGATGCATGTTTCCAGCATCCCATGTCAGGTTGGCATCTCTGGCTGCATGTCTTTGTGTGTTGACTTAAGCGAAGCTTGATTTTATTTTATTTTTGAATGGCGAGTCATGGTTTGTGTTAATTTATTTTTGTCTGATGTGACTTTCTACTTTCATCATTCTGATTGTAAATAGCTCTCTTGTTAGAACAGGAAGACAAGGAACCGCTATTCGACAGTGTTAAAACCATCAAAGGAATGCTTGAAGTGACAGCAGAGTTTGCACAGAACATCACGTTCAATCGTGAGAGAATACAAAGGTCTCTACCTGCAGGGCATCTTGATGCCACTACACTTGCAGATTACTTGGTCAAGAAGGCAAGTCGTATTCCATTTCCAAAATTCGCTTTTCATGGGTAGAAAAGAATGCATTTTGGTATCTCCCCTCATTTTCATTTTTTGAAACTGTGATAATTTTATTGAAAAGAGGCCAAAGCCTAAAGAATTACAAATCACCCATTCCATAACATGTGCTTTAGCCAACATTTTCCCCTCAAATTTCCACAATATAGTAGATAAGTTTCGATTAGGAAAACCCAATTCCAACTCAATGAGGGCCCAAGTCCAATCCAGCTCAAAACTCGATGCATTCAAAATGTTGATTTAACAAGCTTATGCCGCAGTCTAAAACTTTTTTTTTTTTTTTTTCAGTTTTTCGAGTTGATCAATCGGAGCAGTCAAGCACGTGTTCATTATAGTTGAATTAAGATTTTTTTAGTACTCTATTTAGTTGTTTTGATTTCTAAAAAATCCAAGCTACCCCTTTTCTAGTAGTTGGTTGAGTTTATAAATACATCACTAAGAACCCACAAAATTACACCGAAAATACTGAAATTGCTGCTAATGAGATTACAAAGCAGCAAAACTTACCATATTGTTCAGACAATTGTACTATTTTGTGCACATTTGCCAGCAAGGTCCGCACCTTACGATCTTGCTCCCAATCTGCTTGCCCCTTCTGTCCAACCACATGAAAATCCAGACCTTTCATCTTGAAGGTCCCATAGTATATCTCACAAGAAAGGAAAAAAAAAAAAAACCGACTGATTGGAGATCCTCACTGTCCATATGAAGGTGGGTTAGAAACTGCTTTTCTAAGGGCAAGCCTTGCTAGCATGGTGTGCCTTAAAGACCGTTACGTAAAGGTAACGGTGGCAGCCGTTACATGTTACAGGGTCGTAAAGGTCGTAATGGCTGTTACAGAAAAAATGACCCGTAAAGGCTGTAAAGGCCCCATAATGGTCCATTACTGGGGGCTGATACAGGTTTTTTTGTTTTGTTTTGTTTTTTTTAAAAAAAAAAAAAAAAATTCAAATGAGAGAGAGAGAGAGAGAGAGAGAGAGAGAGAGAGAGAGAGAGAGAGGCCATTACAGCCCCCGTAACAGCCGTTACACCCCACATCATAAAAGTAACAGAGGTGGCCGCTACGGTCACCGTTACTGTTATGGAATACCTTTCTTGCTAGGGAACCCCTTTTTTGTGCTTTTGTGATTGTTTTTGAAAGTTATCAAGTCTGTTAATTTTGAGCATTATCCAGATTCCAGAACCAACAATCAGTTTCACATTGCTTCTCTATTTCGATATTATTTTTTCATGTTTCTCCTTTCCTTCTTCTTCCAAATTCATCAAGCCAGTTACTTACACTTTCATGTCTCTCTCCATCTTCGTTGTGATGATGCAGGGTGTACCCTTCAGGACTTCTCATGATATAGTTGGGAGAGCCGTTGCATTTTCCCTCTCAAAAGGCTGCCAGCTTTGTGAGCTGACTCTCGGGGAGCTAACAAGTATCAATCCCGTGTTTGATGCGGATGTTTACGATTTCCTTGGTGTCGAAAACTCAGTTGAAAAGTTCTGCTCATATGGATCAACGGGCTTGGAACGTGTGGCCACACAACTCAACTTCTGGGTCAACACACTCAACATTGACAGTCACCAGAAGCCATAGAGGCATGCAAGAGAGGAAATTTCACCTACAAATGCATGGATGATATTCATTTTTGAACTGTGGATGTGCTGGCTTGGGCATCAATGCTTGTCCTCATTGAATGGTGCGCCCGTTCTTGAGCCGGGCCCATGTACCGGAGGAACCTCCAGCGATCTGAACTTTCCCGAGAGCAATTCGGCCATTGAAATCGTCCATGACACCTCATGCATTGTTGTTAAATCTACAAATTCTCTCTCCGCCGTTAGCAAAGCAGGATATTTTCTGTGTTTTGGTTGGGACTTATGAGGAACATAACTGCAATTTAAGGTATATTTTGTCGTTATGAACACTATCCATGCCTATCCAAAATGCGAATCATGGTATTCATTCTTATGGAAATGGGAATGAAAAAGAGGATTATTTTTTCTCTCAAAATATGGATGAATGGAAGTGTAACGCCGACAAGGAGATATCAGGATCTACTTATGCATCCGAATGCACCATTCATTCCATTGCATTTGAAGTGATTGATGTCAGGTCAATCTGCTTGTGCATCCAAACCTGTTGTTCATTCATGTAGTTTCAATGGACTGTTCCCTGTCCAATCTGATTTTGCATCCAAACAGACCTTATATATCGTCAGAAATCCATTCCTCCCCAATGACATTGTGCAGATGTCCAAATGCAGCACTGGTTGCTACTTGACAGGGTCTAACATGAAACATGAGCAATCTGACGCACCACAAGGTGGAACAAGGATAAGGTATTCGGATCCCGGGAAGAGGAATCCTGGGTTTTAACACATTTGAGTGTTTGGATTGAAAGAATACTAAAATTTCTATAGAAATTGAGTTTGCAGATGCTTGTTTGAAAATGTAAATGCATGGTTCAAATTCCATTTCTAAAGTTTCCCTCAGCAGGGCCTGGGATTCCAGTCTTTTGTTTTTCCTTCTTTCCTAGCCCTGGTTGTGGTGGCCCACCTATCAGTCCTTTCGTTTTCTTTGAGCTTTACCTACTAACCGAACAATGGAGCCGTGTTCGATTCTGCAGTTGAGTTCATGAAGGTTTTATATGTTCACGTTTTATATTTTCTCTACTTAGAGACTGACATCCGTGCCTTGCTTAAGGTAGGGTCCACGATGAACATGATCTTACATGAAAGCCAGGCTCGGTCACTCAACAACATGGTGTGCCATAAAGGCCGCTATGGGGCCGTAAAAGTAACGGTGGCAACCGTTACATGTTATGGGGTTGTAACGGCTGTAACATCTCAACGCCACTTACATTCCCTGTAAATGCCATAGTAGTCCCATAGTGGTCTATTACAGGATATTTTTTTCATATTTTTTTATCAGCATTAGGGGAGTAGATACTGATTTTTCAGAGACCGTAACAACAGTTCTGACCCAAAGATAACAGTGGTGGCCGCTACGACCACCCTTACCGAACACCTCGCTCCCTGTTGGGGGTGGCTAACAGTGATGTGTGTACTGACAGTAGGGTGTACTAACCAGCTAACCAAAAAAAAAGCCATGCCTGAACTTTTACCATCTCTTCCTCTTCCAACGTGCAACACGTAGAGCATCCTCACACGTGTCAACTCCTAACGAATTCTTCAAGAGATAAACTCTGATACTCGGGCAGAATGTGATGGATGATACGCAGGCACCGGTAGTCACTTCGAAAATCCATGCGTAAGATTAATTATGATCGGACCGTTAAAATCACGGGGCCGTTTAGAAATGTCATGAAGTGTAAGTGTGTGTGTGTGTATATCGAGTGTATAGCACCTTTTCCCATATATATATATATATATATATATATATATATATATATATATATATATATATATATATATATATATATATATATATTGTGCACATCATACCGTAGGAGAACTTTTGTGCACCAAATTACCACTGATCATGCCAACTTAAACAAGTGTGTTGTAAGTGAGTCTCACCATAATGTTTTCTTGTGATTCATTCCGACAAATCAGTCTATGATATCATTTGAACCGTAGGGTGCAAAAAATATGGCTGATTTGTGATTTACTAGGCCAGAAAATAGAAAACAGTAAGAAAGGAAAACCTACCTTTGAATTTTTACAGGGCTCTCTATGATGTTTATGTGAAATCCATTCCATCCATTAATTGTCTTATAGAGGTTAATTCATGGAGACCAAACATTAAACCCGTACCTAATTTATGTTGATCACACCAAGTAAAGTGATTTTGATAGTGGTTGTTCCTTACACGGTTTCCACTCATGTGGCCCACTAGAATTATAGATGTGCCTGATGTTGAATCAATACCCCTAAATTATCATATTGACCCATTATGGTTGGAGTGAATTTTATATACATGTCAAGGTGGGCCCACCTCCAGTTGACCTAGGAACGTTGTCGTAGGTTGTGGATTAGATGCCGAGAACGCCGTCTGCCACCTAACAGCTGGTTGGTGGTAGTTGGCCCAATAATAATGCGTGTGTTTAATCCAAGCCGTCCATCTATTTTTTCAGCTGACTGTATGGCATGTTCCAAAAAAATGAGTCAAATCCAAATATCAAGTGGACCATGTCACAAGAAAGATTGTTGGAAAGCCTACCATTAAAAATTCTTTGGGCCAAAGTAAGCTTTAAGTCAAGCTAATATTTGTGTTTTTCCTTCATCCAAGTCTCTATGACCTAATCAATATGTTAGATGGTAGATAAACTATACCTAAAATTTTTTTAGTGGTTTACTTTAAATTTGGATCTTATGTATTTTTGGGATCATACCATAAATTGAGCTATAAAAATGCATACACAGCTTAGATTAAATATATACATCATCGTTTGGCCCATTAGCACGAACAACTAGCAAGGTTGTTAGTTACTGACAACGTCGGCATGCAATCCACGTCTCTGACTCCTCCCAACCACTACTGAGTCAGTTAGGGGTTATCCCACCTTGATGTTTATTTGAATTCGCTCCATTCATAATATGTGTGACAATAATTTAGTCATAATTATAAAATATTGGTCACATTTATAATGTTGGTGGGCCACCTGAGCAAAAACAGTGTAGGAGATGCAAACTATCCAAACAGTTTCACTTGGTGTGACCGATATTAATCATAAATCTACCTAATTTTTAAGATATACCATTAAAATTTTATCACGGACCTAATGATTGGGGTGGATTTCATGAATGCATCATAGTGGGGCCTAATCTCAGCCCATCCTTTTTACTCATGTCGGTGGGTGCGTAAAATATCCCATGCGGTACGGTGGGGAGGAGACCCGGACTTATATATATATATATATATAGATGATGAAAACATCAAATGCTCCTATTTCAAAAAATCTAATCTTATTATCTTGATCGACCAAGATGTGAATCCACAATTTAGACCGTTTCATTTGAATTAATATAATATCTGAGGACCTGCCTATCAAGCATTATACTGATGCGCTTAGCGTGGTGTATAGACTCTTTGGGGCCCACCTTGATGTACGTATCATTATCCACGCTGTCCATCAGTTTTTCCAGATAATTTCAGGCAATTAGAAAAAAAAATGAAACATATCCAACACTCAAGTGGACCACACCATAGAAAACAGTGGTGATAATGACGTCCACCGTTGAAACATTCCCAGAGTCCAAAGTGATTTTTAGTTGTCATACAACCTGTTAATAAGGTCACACAGATCTAGATGATGAGAAAAGACAAATATCATCTTGATCCAAAAGTTCCGTGGCCCCCATGAAGTTTTCAAAGGTAGGCAAGCAATTTCCACCGTTTCCTGTATTGTGGTCCACATGACCGTTGGATATACTTCAAATTTTTTTTCTATGAAATAAAATGAGTTGAAAAAACGGATGGACGGAGTGGATAAAACACTTACATCACTATGGGCCCCACAAAATCTTCATACCGGGTAAAGGTTGGTGAGAGACTCACTGCACAATCCGCGTCCGTTTAAAGGCGGCGTTTCAAAAAAGAAAATTCGGAAAAAAAAAAAATCCAAAAGGTTGTTATTTAATACTCTGGCTGAGAACGATGCTTGATACGCATGTGCAATACATCAACTCAAATTAAACCGACTAAATTGTGGGACCCACTTTTTTCAAGTTATACTCTGAAAATCATATCGTTTGAAAGATCTCAACCGCTGATTCCTGGACGTCTTTCTATTGAAATAAAGCCATGGGATTTTTTTTTTTCATTTTTAACCGTCCAATAAACGTCTCCCAACCCAATAGTCAGATATAAAAAGAGCTATTTTTTTGGTTATTCATACATCCAATCTAAACTGGACCGACGGTTTGTACAGTTCAATTGCCACGTATGCAATTTCCAAACAAGTTCTAAATGCATGCGTATCATCAATCACACTCCGCCAGAGTATCGAATCTCTGAAAACCAAATTCATTTCTTTCTCCTCTTCTCCTCAGCTCTGCAGCTGCAAAATCCCAACGAAGAAGAAAAGAATCCTCAAAAGAAAAAAGAGAATTGAAAATTTCCAAAAAATCTCTCTATCTCTCTGTCTCTCCCTCTCCCTCTCCTTGTAAGGGTTTGTAGTTTGAGGAAATTCCCAACTCAGGAACCCTAATCCAATGGCGAGAAACGGAGATCATGAAGCCTCTCAGAGCCAGAGGCCTTCTCTTCCTTCTGCATCGATCAGATCAGGACCAGATCCTTTTCTCGTCGTTTGCAGATGCTTCAGCTTCATCACCGCCTTGACGGCGATCCTCTGTGTCATCGTCAATGTCTTTTCGGCCGTCCGATCTTTCAAGAATGCATTTGATGTAATCCAGCCCTCGATTATTGGAATTTTCTTTTATTCTTTTTTATTTTGTGGTTTTGATTTTTGGGTGGTTTGGAGTTTTTGGCAGATATTTGGCGGGATTTTCCGGTGCTATGCGGCGGCGATTGCTTTATTTGTGGTCATTGCTGAGACAGAGTGGGGATTCATATTGAAGTACGTGAAGGTGAGTTTTGGCGTTTTTTTTTTTTTTTTTTTTAACTTCAATTTGATTGTAAATCGATGCATTTGTTGGACTATTGGTATTTATGCAGTTAGCATGGCTGTATCTTTAATGCAATGTTCAAGTTCTGAAGGGTGAATTTCGATGAATTTGTACTTGATTTGATGTTTTATCTGGGCTGGTGAAAAGCCAGATTGTAATATTCAATATTTTAGCTGGGTTTTGGAAAAAACCCTCTTAAAATCCCAATGCTTTAAAGAGACTAGTTTGACATGTTCCATCAGTCCTGGGCCTTTTGGCGCATAGGTTAGGTTCTTAACGATTGGCATCAGAACCAACGCCACGTCTTGTGTTCGAGTCACGGAAGGGGCGACCTGTGGAAAGGGCAACCTAGACCATAGTGAAAGCCACCACAATGCGGGAAGGGCTACTGTACAACCAGATTGCAGCTGCCAGGTGGAAAGGGCTTCCTGGATAACCAGAGTGCACCCGCCATGCCCTCTTCAACTGGACAGGGGCTAGTAGAAAGGGCTACTGGACAACCAGAGCGGCAGCTGCTGGGTGGAAAGGGCTTCCTGGATAACCATAGTGCACCCACCATGCCCTCTCCAACTGGACGGGGGCTAGTGGAAAGGGCTACTGGACAACCATAGTGCAGCGTCTGGGTGGATAGGGCTTCCTGGATAACCAGAGCGCACCCGCCATACCCTCAACTGGACAGGGGCTAGTGGAAAGGGCTACCTGGAAAAGAGTCCAGAGTGCCGCCACAGAGTGGGTCGCTGTGGATGTCGGCTACAGAGCGTCATGGCATGTTATGATCCCAATGGTTTAAAGAGCCTAGTTTGACAAGTTCCATCAGTCCCACGGCTTTTGGCGTATTGGTTAGGTTCTTAACAAACCTAGATTGTAAAATTGATGCATTTTTTGGATTGTTGGTATTTCTGGAATAACTGATGTTGCATCTCTGATGCAATGTTCAAGCTCTGGAGGGTGACTTTCAATGAATTTGTACTTGATTTGATGCTTTAGTTGCGTTGAGAAAAACCCAATTCGTAATATCTATGTTTTAGTTTGGTTGGGAAAATCCAGAGCATAAAATTGATGTTTTTGTTGGATTATTGGTATTACTAGAATAACAGTTGTTGTATCTTCGATGCAATATTCAAATTCTAGAGTGGCTTTCAATGAATTTGTATCAGAATATTGATGTTTTAACTAGGTTTTGGAAAAAACCAGATCATAAAATCGATGCATTTGTTTGATTATTGATATTTGTGGAATAACGGTTGTTATATCTTTGATGCGATGTTCAAGTTCTAGAGGTGAATTTCGATGAATGTGTACTTGATGTTTGGTTTGTGAAAAGCTGGATCGTAATATTCAATGTTTTAGTTGGGTTTTGAAAAAGCAAGATTGTAAAATCGATGAGTTTGTTGGATTGTTGGTATTTTTGGAATAACCATTGTTATATCTTTCATGTAATGTTTAAGCTATGGAGGGCGACTTTCAAAGAATTTGTACTTGATCTGATGTTTTAGTTGGGTTTAAGAAAAGCCCTGATCCTAATATTGATGTTTTAGTTGGGTTTAAGAAAAGCTCTGAACCTAATATTGATGTTCTAGTTGGGTTTGGAAAACCCATATTGTAAAATTGATGCATTTGTTGGATTATTGGTATTTCCAAAATAACCGTTGTTGTATCTTTGAAGCAATGTTCAAGTTCTGGAGGTTGAATTTCGATGTATTTGTTCTTGGTTTGGATGTTTTAACTGGCTCGAGAGAAGCCCAAATTGTGTTATCGATGTTTTAGTTTGGTTTTGGGAAACCCAAATCGTAAAATTGATGCATTTGTTGGATTATTGGTATTTTTGGAATAACAGTTGTACCTTTGATGCAATGTTCCAATTCTGGTGGGTGACTCTCAATGAATTTGTACTTGATATTTTAGCTAGGTTTGAGAAAAGCCCAGATTGTAATTTTGATTTTATGGTTTTAGGCTTTTAGGATTTAGGGTTTAGGGTGAATTTTCAATAAAAATTCTATAAAGTTATATTCTAATATATAAGAATATTCTTATTATATTAATTAATCATTTTTAATGGAATAGAATTCTATTCTTCGTTCTATTAAACCCAAATCGTAAAATTGTTGCATTTGTTGGATTATGGGTATTTCTAGAATAACCATTGTTGTTGTACCTTTGATGCAATGTTCAAGTTCCAGAGGATGACTTTCAATGAATTTCTACTTGATTTGATGTTTTAGTTGGATTTGAGAAAAACCTAGATTATAATATGGATGTTTTAGTTGGGTTCAGAAGAACCCAGATCGTAAGATTGATGCCTTTGTTGGATTATTGGTACTTCTGGAATAGCTGTTTCTTTGAATTCTTTTCTGGAGGATGAATTTTAATAGATTTGTAGTACTATTGATCTTTTTTTCTTTTTAATTTGGAAGGGTGTAATTTGATTTTTTTAGTTTGATTTAAGAAAAACCCCATATTGTAAAACTCATGCATTTTGTTCATAAAAACCCTGCCAAACTAATCTCATTTCATGTAGCACCTGGAATGAAGGAGATACTTTTTTTAATAAGATTACTCAACAAAGAAAATACTATTGGGGGCAAAAAGAGAATGATAGCCCGTCCTTTATTTAATTGTGCCGTGCTGCCCTAGATGAGCGGTATTCAACAACCCCACTAACATATCCAACGAAAAGCTTATTTGAGATGACTCCAGATTGTGACCCGTAATGTTTATCATTGATAAGAATTAAGTACTCCTAGGATGATTTGGACTAGTGTTTGTTACAAATCTGCTGCCTTAAACAGTTTGGTTCTTACCGTTGCATTGTCTTACACCACTTTCTGGATTATTACGCTGCAGGTAATGGAGTATTGGGCTGGTAGGGGCATGCTGCAGATCTTGTATGCATCTTAAAAAATGCTCCATTTTTTAGAAAAGAAAATTAGTTTTCATGTGTAATATGAAGATGTTATGGGGCAGGTGTTAAAATTATATGATAATTGACATACTAGTGTAAGTAATTCCTAACTGATTGAAAAAGCATCTCTTTCAGTGTCGCAGTGATGACAAGAGCTTTCCCTGATGTTAGTGGAAAGAGAAAAGATCTAGTGTTCCTACAGGAAATTGCGAGCTATCTCCTTGTTGCTTGCGGGTTGACATACGTAATCTTGGTGAGACCATGATGTCACTAATGTGAATCATCACTCATGCACCTAAGATGAAACTGAGTGTATAATGTTTTGTTGTTCTGAGAAAGTGATCAAGATTTCGATTTGCAGGGTGTTCTTTGCATTGGATTTCTGAAGCGTGCTCGTATGCGTAAAGAGATCACGAGAGAGCAAGCAGCTAAAGATTTGGAGGTAGGCTATGAAACACTCCAAAGATTGAAAATTAACAGTTGGTATTAATCACGTACAACTCAATGGATGGTGACTTAACCACTGCCACATATATCTGAGCGGTGCCAAAAAAAAAGTTGTGGGCACCACCATGAGATCGCTTAGAGCTGTTGCATTTAAGGGCCTAGACCTCATGCCTCAAGGTGAGGTGTTAGAAGTTGGCCTCAATACATACCAGTGTTAGAAGTTGGCCTCAATACATACCACATACATACATAAGGCTCAAATATCTCGTAGCCGAGGCTTATGCCTCATGCCTCAAGGTGAGGTGTTAGAAGTTGGCCCCAAGACATACCTTGAGGCATACATACATAAGGCTCAAGTCTCTCATAGCCAAGGCTTATGCCTTAGCCTCTAGACATATGTCTCAAGCCTCATGTATTTTGGCAGGAATAGTTGTTCTAATTCTATGAATCTTTTTAGAACTTTCTTCTCTTGAATATCATTCAAAGAAGTTTTGGAAGATTTTACTAGTTGGTGTCCAATTAGGCGGTTTGTGGACTTTTGTTGCTTTCCATGGTGCTTTTTGACTAATAGGTTTAATGTTATGTCAATTTGAACTTGCTCATAACTTCCATTCTGATCGACATGATAACTCTCATAAGGAATCAAAGGAAGATGCGATGATTTCTTCCAAGAAATCCCCAATGAATAATACACTATTGCTTCTTTTCTATCAAAATGATCATAACCACTATCTACATTCCATGAAATTGTATGTGTTTTTATTAACCAAACAGAATTGCCTCCTAGGACCTATAATTGCCTCAAAAGGTCCAACTTATATACATTATTGTACCTTTTGAGTAACAGTCAAGAAGACTTATGAGAATTGAACATTTTCACATAGATGTGAAACCGATCTATTTTTATTTGGACTTTTTTAGGAAATTTTTTTGCTAATTCCAAGTTGGCGGCAGTGTGGTAGGTAAGCCCATGGGGTGATCTGCAGTGGTGGTGGACCCCACCATGATTATTTTTTATTTTTTATTTTGTACCTCACACAAGCATCTACATTAGCATCCCTCACTAGGTCATAACATGGAAATAAGGAAAACAAGTGGTGTGCAATTTACTGATTTGACCTGTTCATCTAGTTTTAATTTATGAGCCAACTGATTAGGATTGTTCGGACTACTATGACCTTTGGCCATGAGGATTCTTAGGTGGGCCCTTAGATGACGATCTAGGTTGACAGTCAATTTAAGATCTCGGTCATTTTTTGTTTTACTTGTTGATGCTCTAATCATTTGCTCTACATTGCCCATCATGTGAAGCTATCTTATATTACCCTTGGGCAATCTAGTGGAAACAAATTCCGCAGTAATTCCCAGAAATTACTGAATTTGAATTTCCTGCCTTTTGTTTGGATGGTGGAGGTAATTGTGAGGTTAGACGCACCGCATTCAGCACATATGACATCACGTGTAATGAGAGAAATCCACCAGGAAATCCTGCATACTGATTGAGGAAGCGGTTATGATGCTTTGCCCACTCGGTGGTCCACAGTCTACAAGAGACTATAGTCTCGCACAGTGAGATAGATTTAAAATGCAAAGCCCTTGTGTAACTTGCTACCCTCATCTCACAACCATTATCGCAAACCATGTGTACTTCCTCGCAGGTTATTGGTTTGCATGGATGTTTCTTGGAAGTTTCTATATAAGGCTAGTCGGGTGTATGTGGGTGTTTTCTCTTGCCTTGTCTCTCGGGCTAGTTGCTTTAATTTCTTTGTATGCTTCTTCCCTTTTGAAATGGTTGAATGGAGAGCTGAATTTTCAGCATGTCTGTCGTATTCAGACTGTCAGCACGATGGATGAACAGTGTCAGTTCAAATAATTACTGCTGCCATCACAGTGTGGTCCACCAGCAGGTTAAGACCCCTTAACTTTACTGCCTCATGACCTGTGATGAGGGTACAAATTGGATGGACGGTATGGATATGGTGGAATTAATCAACAGTGGGTCATACTGCTTGTTGTCCATTCGGAGGCCATGGTTGGTCAGTGCAGTGTGCAGACAACGGTGGACGAGTTGAAAGGAAGAATGGCCACATTGTTTCCTGCAGGTATACGCAAGCATCTAATTTCTGTCGCGGTGATCTCTCATTGTACAGGTCTTCCTTGCTACCCCAAACGCTTGGAGCAGGTACAGTTCAGTAAATACATGAATTTCCAGCCCCATCCAAACATCATACCCAATTAGTCAAACTACAGTGCCAGAGTCTGTCAGGGTAATGTAAAAAATAATCATTGCATTCTTGCAATGCATAACCGGGGTATTTGTTAAACCAAACAGGCCCTAAGGGAGCTTTGTCCATTGGACGTGGATTGTTACTCACAATGAACAATCCACATGTATAATGTGGAAAATGATCTAGTGCTATTATTTGCATTTGGACATATGGATAGTCCAAACAATTGATATGGACCACATTTTGTAGGCCAAGCACAGATTGCACCAATTGGATGGTTCGTATCTTCCAATCAATGGCCTATAATGGATGGTTAGGAACCAGGATTGTTCTGGATGGCTGAACAGGATTCGTGTAGCCAACTCCAACTAGCAGTTATGTAGCTTTAGATGATGACAATGATGAAGAGCATTTCCAGTACTATGATTTGTGCCCTTTGGCACTTAGCAAACTAGATTTCTTCTTCTTCTTCTTCTTCTTCTTCTTTTTGGCATTACCCATTTGGTCATTTTGGTATCTTTTAAGAGACCAAGGCACAAGTTCCTTTGCATTGCTTAGTAATAAGTAATTTGGTGCTTGGTATTTTCTTTTATTCATCACAAGTTCCTTTGCATTGCTTAGTAATAAGTAATTTGGTGCTTGGTATTTTCTTTTATTCATTTAGAGTTTGTTTGGCTGCACCAAATATCATGAAATTTCATGTTAACCACACAAATTTGGTGCAACCATAGGCACATTCTAATTTAGTTATCGTATTGCATTTGGCCATTACCGATGCTTGTTTACTGTTCTATAATAACACAAGGCAATCAATTGATGTTGTAAACTAGACCTACAGACAGTCTCATTCGACGTACACTTGTCCGCTGCCTAATGAGTGGACAGGCCTTTTTATACGCTGTATAATCTTTATGGCAGGTCCCACCTTTTTCACCTTTACAAAAAGTTCTAGCCTGCATTCTACAAACAAAAATACCTGCAAGCATCCTGCTTTGTCGTAAGGCAGTTTACTTGGTGTTGGTGTTGTTGTGGGCTGCTGATTCTTTTTTGTATATGCATACAATTGATGCAGGAATTGGAGCGGCGCAGAGAGGAACTCGAAGCATTGTTGATAGCGGAAGGGGCTTGATGACAGCGTATAGGTAGCTGAAAATCAGGTTCTTGTTCTTGCCTTTGCGTCTGTCGAATTTGCTTGATTAGATGACAATGTGTTTTTTAAGGTACCACAGGAGCATTAACTTTGTAAATTTTGTAAATAATCAATGCCCAGAAATTCAGATCCAATCATTCAACAATCTGTAGTTAATCAATAACTCAACCACATGTGTACAAGATCTGGACTATCCACCCATTGTGCCCTTTCCGTGTGGATGGGCCAAGATTTTTACCCATTGCACGATGACTGATTGTTAAACTGTTTCCTTTACTGCCTGTGTGTAATTCTCAAGAGTCCTCCAATCAATGGCTAAGATCCACATTGTCTAGAGGCTTGTGTCAAAGTCTCACAGCTCAATCGAACAGCCTAGAAGTGAAACTTCGCAGGCCAAGGTAGTGAAGGGGTATTTTCATAAATAAAAGAGACGTGGATTTTTTTTTTTTTCGTTTTTGAATTCCTGCATAAGGATATAAGTTCTTTTTAATTACTCCCTCTATCAGACTACCCACCTCTCAGATTTACAATTGGATCATCTGGTGCTCAAACGTTGGATTTTGGTGATTTATGCCTCATTGAAAAGCTTGTTTGATGCTAACTAGCGCACTTGGTTTGTGATTATAACTCACTGGACCGTGTGGCACCCAGATGTCAGATTTGGGTGGTTTACGGCTCATTGAAAAACGAAAAGCTAGTTTGGTGAGCTAATTAGATGGGCTTAGTTGGTTTGAGATTAAACTCAGAAGTAGTTAAGATGTGGTCTGGAAGTTGTTGACTAATTGGATTTTCAATTCAAAACAAATCTCTGTTTTAAAAAAAAAAAAAAATTGGGTCAGGAAAGCCAGGGTAATTGAAGCCTGAAGGTGTAGTTCAGCTTCAGCACTCGGGCTTCCTGGTGGCTAAAGAGGTATTTCTGCTATCCCAGGAAAGAGAGGGGATTGCCTGTGACCCCGGACACAGATGTCTCTGTGCCCGAGGCTGTGTAGGGTCCACAGAGATGTCTGTAACAAATCCCATCCGTCCATGTGTTTTTTAAAGACCAAAACAGGACAGGATTCTAAAAATCAGGCAGATCAAAAACATAGGTGGCCCACACCAACAAAACAGTGGGAACAGAAACGTACACCACCATTGAAACCTTCCTGGACCTGACCATGATGTTTATTTGCCATCCAAACCGTTCATACAAATATTACCACTCAGATGAACTGTAAGAACAAATATCATCATGATACAAAATTTCTCTCACCGCCAGGCGTTCAATCCCCACTGTTTCGTGTGGTATGGCCCACATGAATTTTGGATCTCCCTGATTTTTAGAATCCTGTCCTATTGTGGTCTTTAATAAACAGATGGACGGAGTGGATTTGTCATGGACATATCTAATGGGCGCCACAGGCAATCCGCTCCCCCAAGAAAGCATATTTTCAAATTCCATGGACTAGCAACTCACCATGGACAGGTTGATTTGTCACTTAGACAGTTTGATCGATCAATCTAAACTGTCTGATGGACAGGTGGATGTGTCACTTAGACAGTTTAATCGATGGCTCTGAACTGTCTATCAAGTCCAGAACAAATTTCATGGACTAGCAACTCACCATGGATGTGATGTTTAAGATTGCTTAATGAAAGTGATTCTTTGGAATCATATGCAACCCATTATTTGAGCTGACAAATAGATGGATCAGATTGTTCATTGAACCTATTTTTGCATAAATAATGTCAACCGTCCATATTAAATTGCACTGATCAAATGGTTAAATTTTGTCAGATTAATGACTTATTTTCACAGTAGCCCAAGAAACTGCTCTGGACCTAATGAACAATCCTTTTTAAATGGATTGGGCTGTCCGAGTTTCTGGATGCAACTAAGAGCACCATAACTTGTATTACTTTGAGAAAAAAGTATTTTCATGTTAGAATGAACAACTCTAATTTTTAAAATTCTGGTACCGAGCAACACCTCTCATCTCCTTGCCCAACTTGCCGGGGAGACTACCTAATGGACGGTCCAGGCCTCCACTTAAAGACATTCCATCCGCATCATCCAGCCATCGTAGATGCAAGCTTTTTTGGGCTTTTTGAAGTGAAGAATGTGGGGTAGGGATTTGGGGGTTTGAGTCCTTACCTCAGGGGTAGACTCTGAGGAGTTTCAACACGAGGACTTGGGTTCGATACCCATAGGTAGAGATGTACACGAGTCAGTCGAGTCGAGCTTGGAGAGCTTCGGCTCGGCCACTAGCTGATCCCAGCTTGAACTCAGCTCGGTCGCCAAGATTGAGCCGAGTTCATCTGTGCAACATTTTCACAAACATATGGACTGCACATTCAAAATCTCATTGTATGTAAAATCGCAGCACAGGTATTTCATTACACACCTTGAAGGCAACGTCAAAATCAAGAAAGAAAAAAGTATTTCTTTCATATGCATACCTTCCTTGCACCAACTGACACTTCGTCGGGTCATTTCATCAAACACTCAGCGAGCAACATCCATATCAAAATAACCGAGTCACCAATCTAATTCAATCTAAGTCGGTTCGAGTTGAGGTTTGATCTAAGCCGAGTCAAGTTTGGGCAAGCTCGAACTCAGCTTGAAATTATTTTGAGCTCCAGAAATCAGCTCGACTCGGTCTGAATCCAACTTCGAGCCAAGGCGAGTAGAGCTAACTTGACTCGTGTGGCTGTACACGAACCGGGATAGCCCGATTTATTCGCTCGACTCAGCCCGACCAGAACTTAGCTAACTTGACTCGTGTAGTTGTACATGAACTAGGCTAGCCCGGTTAACTCGCTCGACTCGGCCCGACCCGGAACTAAGTTTGGGTCGGGACGGGATATGTCCCAGTTCGGCTCGACTCGGCCCGAAACCTGACTCGACTTGGCTTGACTCAGTCAAGTGGTCTATATATGTATATTTTTTTTTCAAAACCCTACCTGTCCCTTTTCCCTTTACCCTTCTAGGATAGTTCACTGCCCATCTTTGAAGTGACAGTGACTCATCCACCTCACAGACGTATAATTTGAACAGCTTAGATTCATCCAAATACAAAAGGGAATTATAATGTCCTAACTAGTTAGATTTTTTGTGGAGTCTATAGTTCAACTATCTAAACCGTTGATCGAGGGTCTTATAATGGGATGCGGATCATCTGCTAAAGCCCTTCCTATGAACTTACTGTAAGGTCCGAAACTGACACGAACTTGGCCCGGTGACCGGGCCGGGTTGGGTTTAACCTAGTTTGACTCGGATCGACCTGTGTACACCCCTACCCATAGGTGGTGAAATCCCACTAAAGCGTGCGTGGGTGCATATGTTTAAAATAAATAATAAAATAAAATTCTCTTCTGCTTGCTTTTTTGTTGGATTTTGCAAATCCACACCTCCTTAAATCGGTCGATATTAAGTAAATCTAAGGGATTTTATATATTAAAAAAAAAAAAATTTCTAGAATTCGAATTTTATCAAATAGTGCCTCCAGGTAGGTAGTGCTTATTAGGTGAACACAAATATGGTTGATCCAATTATAAGGTGGGCTGGTCTAAAATAATAATACACACCACTCAAAACACCCAAATTCAAGTATAGCCCATCCGATGATTTAATCAGCCTGCTTTTTGGTTCGTACGATCACCATAGTCTGTGCATATGTTGGATGGCTTGGATGTTATACCATACAAGGGGGACAAAAAGCCCATCTATCTTTTGAAGGAAAGGGAAGAAAAAGAAAATGAGGACATTCTTGTAATTTCCTCCATTAAAAAGCACCTCCTTGTAATGAGTAATCCTCTGGGTGTTATTCGGTAAAATGTCAATTTCGGATGAATTGAGCAGTAAAAATCCCTAAATCCAAATCCCCCATAGCCAATAAAATAAAATAAATAAATCCTCAACATGAAGAACTCTTTTTAGAATATGTTAGCCTGATTATGATCATGGCTCTGCACGTGAATGGGTGCTCTTGCGACCATTCCATCAAGGATTGACTGGAATGAATGGTCAGGATTTACCCACACAATGTGGGGGTGTCTACAGTACCACATTCTTCAAAGAAGACAAACAAACGGTGGACTGGTGCACGATTCATTTATTTGATCTGTTATCTAGTTTTGATTAATAAGCCGTTGATCAAATAGTTAGGATTGTTCTGACGGCTATGATCCGTTGAGCCATGAGGATTCTTTGGTGGGCCCATCAGATAGATGACCTAGATGTCAATGAAGATCTTGATAATTTTCTATTGGACATGTTGATGGCCCAAAAGCAACTCTAAACTGTCCATTAGGTGGGCCATCTTGGATTTCTCAGGATCAGTTGACTGACTGGTAATTGGAACATCTTCACCGTTGGATGACGATCGGTCTGAACTATCCATTATTTGGGACCCAAACTGAATTGTTGGCTTAAAAAAAAATACTTATTATAATATGAACATTCTTCATCTTGAAATTACAACCGAGGCCCACCGGCTGAGCTTACCAGCCGGGCCAGGTAATCAACAACGTGTGAGCCGACCAGATGTACGGTTCAGATCTACCATGGTGGCATGTGAGCCACGTGTGAGCATACGAGACTCTAGCCTGCATTCTAGTGATAACAAGGAAAGATCTTGACTGTCCGTCCACTGCAACCAACCTGTTCGTGCGGCACGCTTGACTTTTTGCCACGCCCTGAGATTAGGATCCCGAGTTGGCTAGGTCCGAACCGAATTTCAGGACTGTGAGTTGTGAGTTGACTTTGAACAATATATCCACCGTCACTTCAACTCACAATATTTTCAGGATTTTTATAACATTCAGAGTAACTAAAAAGAGTCAAAGTGTGGCCGTCTGCGTTATTTTTCGGCTCATGTCCTTGACATAATCCGGCAAAACGGACGGACGAGGTGGATTTCTCAAAAAAAAAAAAAAAAAATATTTAATCATGGTGGGCCCCACCTTATGAACAGGTTGGATGGTAAAAAAACATTAAGGTGGAAGCTAAGAAGTTTTTAGCGGTTGACATTCAATTACCACTGGTGTGGTCCACCTGAGATTTTTATCTGCTTCATTTTTCAAACCATTCCCCAAAACGGATGTACGGCATAGATATACAACACATACATTGAGGTGGCCCCCACAGTCAGGCTGGATCCAGGTCGTACCTAATCCGCGTCCTCGATTGTGTGGCCTGACAGATGTAAGGTTTGGATCTCGTAAGGTGTGTACCGACTGTAATTTATCCTCAACATAAACGGTCCACAGCAGACTAGTGCAATATAAAGCCGTCCATCAAGTGGGTCAAAATTGAAGGCCATCAAAACACTAGACTGACCTGATTCTTGGACTGAAGCATCCACATAATGGTATCCCTCTGATGGGCGGATGGGATTCCATATATACGTGCGGTGGTGGCACGTGTGGTGTGTGCAGGAGCTGCCATACGTGGGCTTAGAAATGCCCATGAAGACAACATTTAGCCATGTTTTTTGCAATTTCTCTAACATCAGATCCAGCAAACTGCTTATCTAGTGGTACCTACAGCGCATGGCAAATGGACCACACTCGTATTTCTCTATTTATCAATGGATAGACATTGTTCTCTACCGTGTGGCCCATCTGATGAGTACATATAGCTGATTTTTGCCCTAGGTGAACTTAATGGTGGGACCAACCAATTGGAAGGGTTGGATGTTGCATTCACTTAGTAGGTTGGAAATTATCCTCTAAGTGGACCATAACTTGTGGTCCAACTGGTTGGACTTGAGACATTCTCCTGCCGAAAAGAACTGATAAAGAACAAAAGCAAAAGCTTGCATGCATTCACCAACGGTCACACCATCCACAAACAACAGGCGGGAATCATAACATGCATTTCAAAATGGACTTCGAAAATTCTAACTTCCAAAATGCTTCTAGATACGCGCCATCACTGAATCAAATGAGAGATAACAGGCGCCGGACTAAGCCTGAAAACAACACCGGCTCATACTAAATTACATAATGTCTCTTGCAAATGACTGGGAAAGCAATCTGCTTACCGAACAATCCTTACCAATCACAGTAGCTCAAGTTCCGTCAGTCCCCATTTTCGCTTCCGGCAGACCCGCCGGAGGAATCCATCACACGGCGGCGATTAACCAGCTTCTGAACTTATGGGGAAAAATAACAAGGTAGTTAGAAATAGCAGACCATCAACAGCATTGTGAATTCCACTAATGTCCCACAAACTCATATCCGGTTGTTCTCTTTCTCATTTAAGTCTGTTGCCCGTCGGATGGGGCTTCTTCGAGCATTTGCGGTAGCTTCCTTCTCACTTGTGGATTCGTTCGAGAGATGGGAGTTCCTCTCTCTCAAGGGGTTGCTTACTACAGTTGTTGGGTTCATCGCCCTCGGTAACTTCAGAGGAATGTTGGGCTCGATCACATTGTCCATTGGCTTTGGTGCTTCATTGCTCTCTGGTTGAGTGGAAGCCGGGGGTGCAGCCGGAACAAGCTGGATCTCCGACTTGCGCCATTTTTTCCTCTGGCTCGGCCTGGGCGCGTTGCACTTGATCTGCATTAGTTGCTTATTTCAGTTAGCGACGATTTCAGAAACAGCTGGTGAAGAAATTGCATAGTAAAAAAATCGATATCTGAAAAATCATCTCCCAGATGAAAGTAAGGATTGCTTCTCATTGACAACACTTTCGAATAATTTTCAAATTTTTGCCGTTGTAGACAAACCAATAAACTCAATCATAAATCATTTTCAGGAAAAAAAAAAAAAAAACATTAAACAATACAAAACCAAGAGAACATTCAGTAGCGGTCATGTAAAGGTCTAAGATATCTGTAGGGAAAGAACACAGGTGTTCAGAAAATAAACCGCATTGAATTCAAGTACTTTTCAAAGCTCAATCTAGCATCGTCTATGTCCTGATTGGTTTTGCATAAAAATAGATACATCCCAATTCCCAACAGAACGTCCGCTGACAAAGTATCAAGGACCCCTCTTTGGAGTAATGTTTTCCCATTCGCACTTCCCGCAAAAGTCTACACAGGAAAAAAGAATCAAATGGCATTTTCCCGATTTTTTCCTCTTCTCATTACCCAACATGGGGGCCTTTGACAACCCATCAGCTTGTGGAACATCGTCCGACAAAAACAAAATACCTCCAGACTTGCAAGTCTATTGGACTTCCACAACCATTGAGGAAAATGCACTAGTAATTTAGGGAAATCCATCATAACTAGTATAAATTTATGGAGAGGGAGAGAGAGAGAGAGAGAGAGAGAGAGAGAGAGAGAGAGAGAGAGAGAGAACTTGCATGAGAGGCTAAAATGATTTTGCATGCCAAGATTCGGAAAATAAACCCATACCACGGTATTGCCGATATCTGATAGGGGCCTTCTTTGCTGTGTATCACCTTCTTTCAACTCAACAGGCTTCTCACTCAGTGCACTCTGAAGTAGCATGGCACCATGTGAAGCAAGTACCCTGTTGTTCTCGGTGCCATCGGTGCCAACTGAGTCAGGTGACGAACCAATCCCGCTACCTTCACTTATTTCTGTCTGTGGTGAGCTGTCCACCTCCTTCTTGATCATGTTGCTGCCTTCTCTATTAGCACACTTACTGGATCTGCAACCACAAGTTTGCCCGCATGTTCTACTTGAAGCCCGGCACTCGCATTTCCCAGTTTTGCATGAAGAGTACTTGCTGCAGGAACAACAGATGTTGGATGCAGACTTCTCATTCTTGTCAATTGCTTCCTCATTGGTCAAGTTTTCTGAATTCAAACTTTCCGGGTTCCTGGAATCCTCTTGAGAAGATGAGATGGCTTGCTGAGCTCCTATTTTAGATCCCCTCTTCTTCGCATTTAGCTTTCCAGACTCTACCCAATCACCATCATCATCATCATAACCAGCATAATCCTGGTCAGATCTATCAGAATCTGATGTGTCCATGTCCTCCAAGTCCCCGAGATTTCCAACATAGCTGTAAATCTGGGAGCTCCGTGGACCCTTACAAAAAGTAGAGAACAGATGAACAAATTGAATGCAAGTGATCATAACACCAAGTATATTCGTGAATAACGAGAAGAAAAAAAAAAAAAAAAAGATGAAGAAAAGTAAATGGCCAGTGCGCTGGTGACAGGTGAGTGCTGCTGAGGGTGCTTGCAGTCACAGGCAGTCAGGCACACATGTCACTATGACATTCATGCAAGATCTACATTGTTCATTAGGGGGGACAATGTGTATATGCCATGGTCAAAAAATCAGTCTGGTTACCAAGTAGGTCACACATGTATGAAAAGAAAAGATGTACCAATTAGTAGAAAATTGACCACCAGCCCATGTTCAAGAGTACGAGGGCAGCCAACCTGGTGAGTGCATTAGGCTACTTTAGGGCCAGGGAACATACATTTCAATCCGGCCTGATGAAACAATACAGATCTCACACACATGCCCCCTGGCAACTTGTCCATGAGTGAGATTCCTTACTCATCCTAATTTCCTTCACACTTTTCATTTTAAAAGAAAAAACAGCTACAAGGAAGGCCATATATTGTAAAATGGAATTATAAAAGGTAGCAACCAAGGTATTCCATAACAGTAATGGAGGGTGTAACAGCCACCGCTGTTATTGTTTACAGCCCCCTTTTTTCTCAAAAAAGAAAACAAAAGAAAACCTGTTATGGGCCATTTTTTCTGTACCGGCTGTTACATGTAATGGTTACCACAGTTGCTATTACGTAACCATTTTGGCATACCATGGTAGCAGCTGTTGAAGCCACGGCAATTATCTACTTCACATGCATTGATATTTTTCAACAAATGGCTGGCTCAACCCCAAAATAATAGTTGTTAAATCCATATGGAAGGAATCATGTTTGTAAAATTCACAATGCTGGAATATGTTCCTTTACTCTCACACTGGACTCTTAATTCTACCGTTAATGGAATTTATTGGAAGAGGAAATCACTCTCTAAGAATACCATCTTTCACCAACAAGTCACCTATGTCTATCTTCTATCTCGCCTGGACTTTTTAGAGACAGATTCTATTGGAAGCTAGAAAATTTGGACGTGCTCTGGCTCATGACACCAGAGAGGAATTGTATGGTCCTACAGTTTGCTGATGCACAGTATTCCACACATGTTAGGTCCATTGTTTGATGATCCAGTTTATTGATCTGAGTCCCAGGGTTTAAAGTATCATCCGAAATCATTATGTATTGGTCACATATCGGTATTGGCCATAAAATATGGGTGTGTTGCCTGAAACAAGTGATACAGGGTGATACAGGGCAACATGACCCTGTACTGGTCATGAATGCACAGTATGCCGAAACCAAATTTTAAACCTTGGACTAACAAGTGCCACTAAATCGAGATGCTCTGAGCCTCCGATAGTATCCCGGGTTGGAAGATCCTAACCATTCCCCAGAAGGCCTACAAATAGTCATAAAAAGGGTTTACAGCATTCCCCACACACTGTTGGGTCCATCAGATCAAAAATCTGAATCAGCAAACCAAACGCCAAACAGGTGCATAACATTGGGAATCAGCAAGTTGTATGTTTGCTGAGGTGTTAGGCCCAATAATGCCTTGACAATATGATGTTTGAACTTGAAGGCTGACAAATTTTCTGCCTATTGAAGATATATCTCAAAGAATATGAGAAAAAGTTCCTGAATGCTAACCCAGTGAGAATTCATCAATGCAGACATGGACCCATGTCAGAATTTTGTGGAACAAAATGTTTTTGGATCGAAATATCAGTGGAAATGAGACAGAGAGAGAGAGAGAGAGAGAGAGAGAGAGAGAGAGGCCAAAATACCTTGCGCAGGTCGTACGGGCGCTTTTCATCCCCAATAATTGAGAATTGAGATGCAGGACTTCCTGTCAAAACATTCTTAGATGCTAATCTCTGTTCCAATTTAAAGACAGAAAGACTGGTCAGTTCATCAAAGAGGTAAAATCAATTTACAAAGTGAGGTTAAAATGAACTAACCCGAATCTTCTCTTGTTGACGCATTTCAGCCACTTGCACTTCCATCTGCCTAACTAAGCTGTTGAGTCTGACCACCTTCTCTTTCAAGTCTTTTATCTCTGAAACCTTCTCCCTGCAATCCACCTCTTTATCTCGTAACTGGCACCTGATAAAATCATGGAAAAAGGAAACAAAATGTTAGAATGACACTAGGATGGTAGTGGTACTACGAATAATGCAAAGTGTGTCCACACTTGACCACTATCTCACCGATGCCCCTTATCAGTCTCAAGCAAAACATAAGCACACCCATGCAAGTATAGTTGCACACAAATAAAGTTAAATGAAAGTATGTCCAAGCTTGACTCCCAATTCACAGTTTCTTGAAAGCGTGTATGGTTAGGATCACTTGATGTGGGAGATTTGGGGGTCTCTCCCACACAAAATGGACCAACCATACAAGCAATTTGATCACTAAAATTTGAGCACCACAAGAACAGCTTGTCTAGGCAAACAAAAGCTATATTGCACATTGTGTTCTTCATCAATATAAGATGCCTCAAAAGGTTAGAATGGAAGTATGTAGCACCCAAACTTTCCCAATCAAGAAATCATGCTGATTGGCGCAAAAGTTCTACAAGTATGTAGCACAGAACAAAACCAAACACAAGAAAATAACTAGAAACACAAATCCCAGATCAATTTCTTGCTTTGGAAATAATGTTTTCAAAAAGTGCATGTACCTTGAGGATGATAGTAAGTTAAACAAATAGTTCATCAGGTTTTTTGCTTCAGCAAGTGATCGAACTTGATTCCAGCGACCCCTGCCACTAAAGATACGCTCTCGCTCCTCTGCTTCCGATAACTGTGACGCCATGGATACAAGGGTGCTGGAAGAAGTAGCCAGCATATTTTCCAGTGCAAAAATCCTGGAATTTCTTGCACCAGGAGACATTGTCTGGGGGCTGTTACTGCAGTTGAGCAATACTATTTAGAACATCCAAAATACCTTATATTATAAGAAAAAAATAACACAAGCAAACGAATGAAATGATACAAAATCATACATGCAACTCACCTCATAGTTTTCTGCTTAAGCATTTCAGATTCTTCCTTAAGCTTTGCTACCTCTTTCGCCATTGCCGCCCTCCTGGTTATTAGGACACCATGCCCAAATTAGGCTTCCCAATCAAATGCATCAAGGCTTATTTCATGAATAAAGATCTAGGAATGCAAGTTCACAATACAAGAAACATAGTGCACAAGTGTGGCCTAAAACTCAGAAATTACTACATGAAAGAGCTACTTGTTGATGGACAGGGGAACATCTCAGAAAAATATAAGAATTTAAACAGAGAAAAAAAATAACTCATTAGTGTAATGAATATCCTTAGCCTTACGCTTCCATTTGTCGCTCATATTCCGAACGAACTTCATGCACGCGAACCATAACTTCAACCTCATGCTCAATAGCTTGCATCAGTGCCTATTCATTGCAACCAATGCACCGGTATTAGTCCCTTCCCATTTCAAAATAATGCATATCAATACGATGTTAGTGCATTTCAAATTTTCATGAACAGTAATTTCAAATCCATAAACTAAGTGAAAACAAGGCAATAAATATAAATTATTAAGTAACATGATATATAACAAAATGATAGAGTTTCAGTTTTTAGTACCTGCATACCCGGACCATTCCCGTTGGCAATGCCTGCACACCAACAAAAGGTTTTGAAAATTATAAACCGTGTACGACAACATGAATGGCAACGAGATATAACACAGTGCCCATACCAGAAGTTTCGCGGGAAGAAGCCTTCCTTGATTCTAGTAGCTCTTTTAGCCTTTTAGTAGCCATGGAAGCTTCTTCAGTCTTCCGTTGCAAAACCTAAAATGAATAGAGAGTGTAAGTCCAAGTCATATAACGGTAGCAATAACTTAGGGTGAATGAATAACAAGGATTTACCATCTTTTGCCTCTGATTCAACGCCAAGAGCTTGTGCATCTCATACTCGTTCCGCCTTCCTTCCTTCTTGAGCTATATTAATAGAAAATGTTCATGTCTCAAAAATATGGACCAAAACAAATAATAAGAAAAGCTTTGAAATGCATGAATCAGCTTGGGCATGATTGAATGGAAAGGGATGATAAAAGGATCAATAAGTAAGAACAACTTTCAGTGTATTTGATATAGAAACAATCGTGTTTTGATGTATCAGGAGATAAGTAGTATACTGATTCACCATTTTCAGACAGCAGGTCCCCAAGTTGGGAGATCGAACAATTGATTGCTCCCGCTTTGGATGGGAGATGCTCCAAAACCTCATTATTTGGTTGTAGGGTGGGCTCTTTTCCTTCCTCTTATCTTGGGCTTCCCTTGTGCATTGGGAAGCTGGGGAACATCATGGGAATAAAGTAATTGACCGTTTTGAGAGAAAGTTATCCAAGTGGAAGAGAAGGAAACTTTAAATGGGCAGAAGGATTACATTTATTAAAGCGACACTGACTAACCTGCCGGTTTATTATATGTCGTTATTTAAATGTCCGAAATCGGTATTGGAGAAGTTAGAGAAATTAAGAAGGGACTTTATGTGGAGAGGGGCTGATGAGAAATAGAAATTTCACCTTATAAAATGGGAGCAAGTGTGTCAACTGTGGGATCAGGGAGGGGGGCAGGGATTAGGAATTTAGAAGTTTCAAATTTAGCACTTCTAGGTAAATGGGTTTGGAGATTCGGGGCAGAAGAGGGTTCCCATTGGAGGGAGATATTAAGTAGGAAATATGGGGTAGCTGAGTGGGAGTGGTGGACTAAGTCATTGTCATTATACCGATCTTCTCATGTTTGGAAATCAGTGGCATCACTAAAACATAAAATTTGGGAAGGGATAGGTTTTGATGTGGGAGATGGGAAAAATATTAAATTTTGGTAGGACATTTGGGTGGGAGAGCAAAAATTGTGCGAGATGTTTCCAAGATTAGTGGCTTTAGCTTCGGAGTCAGATTTGAGGGTGGCTTCTTGCTTATCTATGAGAGGGGAGGAAGTGGTGTGGGCTACTCCGTGTAGGAGGAATTTGGAGGATGAGGAAGTAGAGTTAAATGGTCTTTTAGTGGTGTTGTTAAAGGTGTTCCTGACTCCGAAAAATCCAGACTCGAACATATGGTTGAAGGATAAATCAGGCAAGTTTTTAAGTCCCTATATAAGGTTTTCAGTGGAGGTGATATTTGTATTGAGATTTCTCCAACGACATATGTATGGCGGTATGGAGCTCCGACGAAGGTAGCGGCTTTTGCCTGGCTTGTGGGGAGAAAGAAGGTGCTGACTGTGGATAACCTTTACAAAAGAAGAATGATCTTGCCAAATGCTTGTCTGCTTTGTGTTCAGGATGCAGAATCAGTGGACCATCTCTTTATGCATTGCTCTTTCGCAAAAGATGTGTGGGACAATTTTTTGCAGCATTTTGGAGTTTTATGGGTCCTCCCGGGTTTTATTGAGTCTTTTTTCTTATCATGGCATGGCGGGGGAGTTGGAAAAAAAGGTTTAAAATAAAAAACTTTGGCACTTGGGTTTGCTAGCAGGTTTATGGGCCTCGGGGTTGAAAAGGAATGATCGTTGTTTTAATAACCAGAGGGCCGAAGCTTCAAAGGTGTTTGGTCTGGTGAAAGGTTTTGTAATAGATTGGGTGGTAGATTTGAGTGATTCTAGTTCCATTCCATTTTCCTGGGGGGCGGTGTAAATTTCTGTATATTTTTGTAAATATTTGGCTTCAGCCTTTTTTAATGATACTATCAATGTTCAAAGAGAGAGAGAGAGAGAGATGCTCCAAAAAAAAATATCCAATTGTAACATCCAAACTCTTCAATTAGTGCAAATAAGAAAATGAAACATAGCAACATACTGGAGAAAGGCAACAAATAAGACGGTGGAACTCATCAGATCAGAGGTTGATCACCAGACCATGAGCCCCACTTGTACATAACGAACACGAACACATTACTCCGTGATGTATCAAGACTATATAATTCCGCATATGCAAGAACAATTGAAAAAACATGAAGGTACAGAATTGTAAGGTGCATATATACCTGAAGAACTTCTTTCTCCCTCAAAGCCTTCCATGCCCTAAATTGTTCAGATTCCTGCTTGATTTTATGTTGCAGTTGAACCTAGACAGTGCATGTTTACTTATTAAAAGAGACAGATGGAATATAGAAAATGTTCATTCATGGGAGCAAATTTCCTCTGACATGAAGACGAACCTTCTGAGTTTTTATTCTCTGAATCTCTTCCTGAAGCCGTTTTGATGCTTCATCACTTTTTTGCTTTTGCCTCAAGAGTTGAGATTGTGCTTCTTGCTTTCTCTTTAACTCTGACACCTGCAAATACAAAAGGTGTTAGAAGTAGATGGGATGCAATTGAAAAGGTATAGCAATTGTTGACTAACCTGAGATTCAAGAAAGTTCAACTTCTGAATATAATCATCCCTCAGCTTTTGAGCACCATCATCAGAGGTAGATGAAATATTGGCAAGATTGCATCGCAGATCCTCAATCTCTTTCTGTCATCAAGGAATGTAGATAATAAAGCATGCATGATTCTATACTGGAAACACAAAAAGCAGCAGTGAAAATAGAAAAGTTACCAGCAAAACTTTCTTTTCCTGCTCCATCTCAAGTAATTTCTTCTCATAGTGTTGCTTAAGCACTGATGTATCAACCTTTGAAAAGCGTTTCATTTCCGCCTTCAATAAACAAAAGAAGTTACAACATGAGAAAGGAATCTACAGCTATTGTATAAATAGAACACTCAAAAAGGCGTAGATTATGCTTTTGTAAAGCATTTCCAAGTCATTTCTCTTAATAAGAAGAGAATTTGACATAACATCCAGTGTACACTGTTACTTGTATACCCCCATTTACATCCTTTTTCTATATGTTGCAAATAGTGGCCAAGTTTTCATTCATTCTTCTAAAATTAAAATACATGACAAAAAAGGTGTTTGAAATTATCACAAAGATCATTACCAAGCTCAGTTAACTCAACAATTTAACAAGAATTACTTGTATACCCCAATTTACATCCTTTTGCTATATGTTGTAAATAGTGACCAAGTTTTCATTTATTCTTTTATAACTGAAATATCTGGAAAAAAAAAAGTGTTTGAAAATATCACAAAAATCATTACAAAGTTCAGTTAACTCTACACTTTAACAAGAATTAGTAAGACAATCATCAGAGGACTGCAGCTTCTGTTGATATTGATCAGGAGTCCCAAAGAAGGTAAAATTAGAAATACACCAGAATGTTGGCAGATGATAAAACATTTTGGAAAAGAAGAGATTTTATTAAAAATTTAGGAACACAGAGACAATGAAAAGGAAACAAAATTTACAAGAATTTTCTGCAACAATTCATTCATCATTCAGAAATGATGTGCTTTTTTAACTATAAACGAAGACTAATAAAAAGAAGGAACAAATCGATGCTGATGCATGATAAGTGTGTAAGCCATAATTTTAAATGCGGTTGAAAGATAAGAAAAAGGAGAAATAACAAAAATATATATATACAATTGTGTAATGCATAGACGGCAGTGCAAAGAGGATTTAGTCTTTTGTTTCTCGCAGCAGACGTGCCAACAGTACACACATGTGAGATCCAGCCCATTCCTTAGGAGGGCCCACCATGAACATGCCCTGACCTAAATTAACCAAATTGCTAAGAACAACATGTGTGTGTGTGTATTTATGTACGTATGTATTTCTGTATGTACACAAGATTGTTGTTTGAAGCTACCCAAAAAGAAGCCACATTTTGAAATGAACTTTCAAGATGAATTAATCATTATATCTTGAGGAAAATGAAACAGCATACCTCTTTCTGCTCAAGTCTTTTGTCCAATTCTTGAAGCTCCTTATCCAACTTATCTTGTAGAGAAGAATGTTCTAGCTCCTTCTCGACTACTTCAGCATCACCTGTGCACATTTGTCCAAGATCATTGCAATCAGTTTGAAGTTCAAACTTCAAAAACTGCTCCCTTAGCTAAGTACAATTGTGTATTTTCAAGCCCGATAGGGAACCACTGACCAAAATAATGTTGTAACATTTGAGAAATGTTAATGAACATGGATATTGATGCGGACACATAGCCATGCCCTACTCGGACAGTTTGAATTGCATCATCCATGGCTTAGTCCCATGAAATGCATGAGACAAGTAACATCAAGTGGGACATTTTTGTAAATTTTGGAGTTCCTTCTAGTGTTTGTTAGTTGTTAGTTGCTAGTCAGGGACTTACAAAGTTTGTTAGAGTTACTTAGATCGTTGGGGTTACTCGTGAATTGCAATTAGCAACTAATAACCAAGGATTAGTTAGTGATTAATAAGGGGATTACAAGAGTTTTTTTACGATTAGTTGCACAAGGTCTATGAAAGGGGAATTCTCTAGAATTTCATGTAGATTTGGCTTTTGTAATAGAAACTAAGAGAAATTTGAGAAGACAAAGCTTGCTTTTGTATTTTTTAGTGTGTTTGGATGCTAGATTGCAATCCATTTCCCTTAAACCCTCTTTCTTCCTGTTCTAGTTGCAAAGCATCGCTCCTTCAAAATCTGCCAAAACAAGTGATCCAGGTTATATTACATATCTTATGATTTGGATTTTGATAGCTATACCTTTTAATGAAGGTCGTTGGCATCTAATATTAACAAGTGGAGAAGTCATCCCGCTAAAAAATGCATAGGTGATGGACTTATAGAAATTATAAATTCTTTAAGAAATCGAGCAAAAGATTAAAATCATATGTTGAGTTTGGGAGCTTTGAAATGAAAAGAGTGGAAATGCATTTCCATGGAAAGACATTTCCATGTTGAGTTTGGGAGCTTTGAAATGAAAAGAGTGGAAATGCATTTCCATGGAAAGACCATATATCACTTAATTGGGAGTTCGATGAAATCAAGCCTTTCCACAGAATATATACCTTCAAATAATTTCCATTTCACACTACTTAGGTTTCAGAATGAGATTTCATTTCTATGTTGGGGGGCAAGCCATTCCACCCACGATGATAATGATGTCAATTGATAAACCCTAGCGAGCTCCTCTCTTCTATCTCCTTCCTCTTCTTCATTTCCACAACTGATGACCCCTATGGTTATTTTTGAGTTTCTTAATCCAGCTGGCAGCCATTAAATCAGGTGCATTCCCCCAGCAATTATGGTCCTTTGTAATTAATTTTTTTTGTAAATGTTGTATTTCACAGAGAAATGGCCATTGATCTTCATACTCAAAAGTGAATGAACTCGTGAAGCACAACAGCCATGTTTAAGAATCTTTCTGAATAATTGGCTGTGTAGTCCATCTATTAATCTTTAGTTTTTTTTTCAAATTCTTGTGTTCAAAAACCATGTTCAACATATGATTTTGAATACTATTCTCTGATTAAGGACTTGGTCAATCATCTGTAATTCTTTATCCAAAATCTTGCATTAGAGAATATGAGTGTTGATCTTTGTATTCGAAAGCCACTGAACTCATGAAATGGTACAGCCAATTTCAAGCGTATTTTTGAGAGCTATGGTGTGGTTAAGCTATTTGGTGATATTTTAAAACATTTTTAATAAGAATATTGTTTTTTTTTTTTTTTTTGGCAATTCAAAATGATGTATTCAAGGGTCACTAAATTTATCCAATGCAACAGCCATGTTCAGGAATTTTTTATTGTGAAATAAGAAGAGGAGAAGGAAAGAGACATGAAAGTAGAAGAAGAATGTGAGAAGGGAGAGTCATAATATCCCCCTCACCTTAAAGTTGTATTTATAGAAAAGATTAAGAGAAGATCATTTACATTAGGAGTCTTTAAAGAAAAGAAAAAGCTTTTTTAAAAAAATAAAAATAAATAATAAACGTATTAGAGGATCTAATCCTAATCCTAGTCATATATGGTACTCCACATGTGTACATAAATCTGTGTACACCAAAGGTGTACGCTAATCTGCATACATCAAAATTTATAAATGCTTTCATGTGGTCAATTTATTTGTTTTTCTTCATATTCCATTTTCTGGATTAATCACAGTGCACACAAGGGGGTTTTTTTCTCTATCAGCAGATGATACTTAGGCAAGCACATAAATATTATACACGTAAATTGATTCAATCATTAAGTGGCTAATTTGTCGAAACCACTATAATTGGGACCCATAACTGGACAGACTAATCCACTAATAAAACACTTGTAAAATTAGCTCAGTATACCTAAAACTGAGAACCATCACTCGCCCAATCCGATTTCATTTTCTTACATGCCACATGTACGGATTCGTGCTTGCTTATTACCCATCACATTCTGCTATAAAAATATCTCATTTACCTCTCAAAAGAAAAAGAAAAAGAAAAAAAAAAAAAAAACTTAACCTCACCAAAAAATACCTCATTTGTAATCATTGTATCCAATCCAATTCTTCAAATTAAATCCCCACCCTTTATGCTGCACACATTTAGGTCTCAAGACCAAAAATCATCTATTACCATTTCAAAATTTTGAACACCAAAACTCATTTTAATGGTGAGCGATGATGAACATGGAATTAAGGTATACAAGGACAACAATGTAGATTAAGACCAATAAATTTTATAGGAGCAATTGTAACTATTGTTTCCGTGGCTACTTCTATGGTTGCAGCTTCTTACTATGAATTAGGACAAGTGCTGAGGAAGCCCATCCAAAATAGAGACATTTGAAGATTGGAGTTCATAGACACTCAAAATTACAATGATACGCTAGAAAATCGAGAAAATTCCTGTTAGTCTGATTTCAAAATTATTAGACAGTTGCAAATGGCTAGCAATTTTGGTTGGGATAACTAAAATGAGAAGACTGACACATGTAGTATGCATCAAGCACTTAAAGGTAAAGCAATAGAGTTTTTTCTTCAGTAAGCATTACATGTAGTAATAAATTCCGAATAAGTGTGTAATTCATCTCCCAATTTTCATAAAAACTGCAAACAGGGTCACAAAAATGAGAGACCCTTCGAGAACAAGCCAACAGTGAACTTCAAAGAATTCGTATGGATTGCAACAATGACCGAACCGACGAAGCCGGCGCACAGATGGGGACTGAAAATCAGTTCAATGTGGACCATGGTGGTGGTGCTTCTCAATCAAATACTGAGTTCCAGGGTGCAAACAGCACTCACCTTGGAGACAACACAAACATTAAATCAGCTTGTGTCGGTTCCACCAATGAAGTTCCCTACGGTCAGTTTTCCAATGGTGGCATCAAGAATTGGCTGGAAGAAGGACAGTACCATTGGCATCGAAGTTGCGAGGAAAGTCCACGGAGATAAACAAGAAAAATTAGGTTGGGAAGCACATTGCCTCCTCACTTGAATGTCTTGCATTGCTTGCTAACAAGATAGCTGACCAGATCAGGATCAGATGTTCGGCGTATATGGAGTGTAATAGAGTGTTGATTAAAGCATTGTATTGTGCAAGGTTGCGGTGCTCAGTCAGGCTAAACTTTTGGAAGGTTGTAAAACAATCATAAAAGACAAGCAGTTTGTTGCTTTGTTCCTTTGCCTGATCAGAATATGAGGAAGAAATAATTGGTTATGATGTTCATGGAGTAGATGTATCATGTGGATCATGGTTTTGACCAGGTTGAGTGGTTGACTACTAGTGTTGGGCTCATGTGGAGTCCCCTTTCTAGTTTGTTTAGGTATATATGTTGTCTTGGACACCTTTTTGGAACTTAAAATCTCAATTAGATGGCTTGTTTACATGTTTGTATAATTGGACATGATTGCCCGTACACACCCTTCAGTTAGTCTTCTAAATTTGGGCTGTACAGATAAGCAGCAAAACTAGGCTGATAATATATTTAAGATGCATGTTTGATGATATTTGTTCATACATGAATGATTTAGATGTACTGATGTTCTACAGGTTTCTGTTTGATTTTCTATTCAGTAATGGCGCAAAGAAGGTTTTACGCCATCTTTACTAGGTGTAAACAAACATATACACCACATGGGAGGCCTGTCATGCACACAGGTAAACAGGTTCTGGAGCCTATTTTTTAGGTTTGCAAACCAAGGAGGAGGTTGGGAATGTATCATCCAAGTGCATACGTTGAAGCCGAATAAGGTGATCTGATGAGGGCATCCGAGCACCTACACAAGTTTACCGAAGGAGGAGAGTTGAGGTGATGGCGACATCATGCGCACACGCACACGCACGCCGCCCCCCCTACGCATGTACGCAAGGAGGAGGGCCCCACCATCGATCTGGCTCGATGACGACGTCCAGGGAGGGCCTCCTAGTTAGAAGACTGAGTTTTGGTTCGTTGGAGTGGGCCCGATAGTCAAGTAAAGCCCCTCATTGGTTCTCATGATCGTGGCCCACTAGTCTAATTAATCTCGTATTTTAGGTTTTGCTTATTATTATTATTTAGAATATCATGGACGGTTTAGATTACTTTGATTAGTTATTATTTTTTATTACTTCATCGCCAAGTAATAGGTTGTTGTTTGATTTTCTATTCAGTAATGGCGCAAAGAAGGTTTTACGCCATCTTTAGTGGGTGTAAACAAACATATACACCACATGGGAGGCTTGTCATGCACACAGGTAAACAAGTTCTGGAGCCTATTTTTTAGGTTTGCAAACCAAGGAGGAGGTTGGGAATGTGTCATCCAAGTGCATACGTTGAAGCCGAATAAGGCGATCTGATGAGGGCATCCGAGCACCTACACGAGTTTACCGAAGGAGGAGAGTTGAGGTGATGGCGACATCATGCGCACACGCACACGCATGCCGCCCCCCTATGCATGTAAGCAAGGAGGAGGGCCCCACCATCGATCTGGCTCGATGACGACGTCCAGGGAGAGCCTCCTAGTTAGAAGACTGAGTTTTGGTTCGTTGGAGTGGGCTCGATAGTCAAGTAAAGCCCCTCATTGGTTCTCATGATCGTGGCCCACTAGTCTAATTAATCTCGTATTTTAGGTTTTGCTTATTATTGTTATTTAGAATATCATGGACAGTTTTAATTACTTTTATTAGTTATTATTTTTTATTACTTCATCGCCAAGTAATAGGTTGCGCACATGGCGCGAGTTTTGGGTATAAGGTTTTCTTATAAATAGGCACCCCTTGTAGATTTTTTATTCTTATTGAAGATTAATAAAAATTCCTGCGTTTTTCTACTCCTTTGAGTTCTTGAGTTGTGGAAGTCCAATTGAGTGCAAAGCCCTCCCTTCTTCGAAAGGCTGACTACCGTGGTGCGAAGCCACATCTATCCCAATTTGCCTCCACCTTCTACCATCCCTACTTCTCATCTCGTACAATCATCTACGATTCAAATCCGTTTTTTATTGCAGCAATTTTCCTCTTTATAGCAGAATTCTAGATGTTGTCCCTGCAGGAGGGCTGAAACTTCAGCGGAGCACCACGCACAGACCGCACATCGGATCGACACGAAACTGGGAGGTTTTGAAGCCCTTCCCTGGCCAACCAGAGACAAGGAGGCAGTTTCCGGATTCGAGGCCCCCTCGCACGTGCGGTCAGGCTCCTGCGCACATGCATCGGGCTTGGCCCTCTGTCCGCGCGCGTGGACTATCACCAGGTTCAGAATTTCCGCCCATTTTATCCTTCTCATACTTCTTTTCCATAACTCTAACCCTAAATTGCATTGTTTCAATTTATTTACTCCTTTCTTACTCTAGGGTTCTCTAAACTGAAACTGATGAATCCCTTGGATTAGGGACTGATTGTTGTGCATGTGTGGATGATTTTTTACTTCCCTTTGAGTATCGTTTGGTCCATAATATTTACTAATCCAGCCCTAGCATGTGTAGGCCTAGAACCGCACAGATTCCCCTTGCTTGAATGTTTTAACTTTTTTGTTGGATGTGGAAATTTTATATGAATGTTTCTGAATTAGTTTGATCTAAAGCCTGAGATCTTGCATATCATAGTTAATTTTTATGTCTTGCATCATGAGGCCCCAGCCCCAGTTTCATTATAGTTGGATGATCATTGCATGTGGCCCAGTGGACCCAATTTGAGTTCTTAGTCACATTAAAGACCCCACATGCATGGTTGTGCATTTTTTCAGACACCACACTGGGAAGATGCATGTAAGCTGCTTATTTGGAACTAATTGATACATCTTTGGACTGTTTGGACGTCACCCAACCTGTCATGTACCACATTTGGACGTTACAAACGTTACATTATGTTGTTGGATATATTGGACACATCAGTTTGGTGATCCAGACCGTTGGATATGTTAGGATACTCAGCTTTAGGTGTACAGACACTCTAGTTTTCACATCCAAGCCATGGACACGTTAGACCACATTCACTCAGGCTGTTGATCACATGTAAGCATGTGGACATACCTGTTGCACATTGGAGATCATCCTTGTGTTGTGTAGAACATCTTTATTTCCGCTTTATTTTTCTATCTTATTTTAGGATATTAGATATTCATGTTTTGATCTTGACCTTTGATAGATTCAGACAGTCAAGAATAGTTATAGACTTAGGGTTTGCTAAGGTTTTCTTATATATACTTGTTCAAGACTTAAGACTTGAGATTATAGACATATTGAATGAAATTTCCCTGCATTGCTTCTTTTGAGCAAGAAAAGTTCCTATGAATGAAATTTGGTGTGAAGCCATTAAAATAATTTCAAGTTATCTTTCTTATTCGTATCAAAGTATTTCTTTCCTCTCTCTATCAAATCTTCCTTTTCCATTGAATCTTTTCTCTTATTTCTCAAACCCCATCTCCATCATCATCAACCCAACTCATCACCAACCAAATAGACTGTACAGACGTGCTCGTACACTGCACAGACCTATTTGTACGTCGTCCATACAGTCGAACGGCCGCCCCCTCATTGATCATTTCTCTTCTTCTCTATTTTATAAAATCCTAACATAATCCTAGTCTTTTATAAAACCATAAATTCTCAATTTCTTAATTTCCAAACTCAAACCCTAACAAAGTGCAAGTGAATCTTGAATCTAGAACAAATCATATGCTAAATGGAAGTTCTACCTTCCATTAAGTCATGTCTGATCAATAACCTTAAGGATCTATTTTGCGAGATTGTGATTTGGTCTTGAACTTGAGCTTAATTGAAATTGGATTTCTCTAAATTTGTGGTAGATTGGCTTTATTTTATGCTTTGATTTACTCTGGTATTCCGTTAATTAATTTATTTGCATCATTCTAGTTTAGGCCATCTGCCCTACATGATCGTTCTTCTACTCCTATCGAATTTGTGCTTCATATAAGATGTGAGAGTTGCCACCATATGGAGTTGTTGACTGTTGTGATAATCTTTAGAATTGTCTCTACCATGTTGTTGTTTTTTTGCAAATAGTTCAAACCTAACTAAAGAACATCACTTTTTTAGTCATGGTACCAACAATGAATACCTGTGCCAATTTTGCTCATGTAATACTTTTAAAACATTTTACGTCTAAAACAGGTTCCATGTATTTATGATCACAGACATAATCTAACTTATTTACAGGTGCTACTTTTGTGCCATTTGAAGGTGAACAAATTTTGGGATGGCAAACTGTATCACTAACAATGTGCTAATGTGGAATTTGCTTCTTTGTTTGAAATGTGTTTTGTTCCCCCTTCTTGTAATACATTTGTATACGGGGATTTTTGAGTTAGATGGTCCCTGTATAATTATGAGAAAAATGAAAATGACATCATGACACATTAGTGTTTTCTACTTTGATATGTGGATGTGGAAAGACTTCCAAACCGTCAATTTCAATTTCAATGTAATTCTTTAAAACCATATGCTTCCGAGAAATTTTTCCAGGCTCCCAAACAGGGACTTAATCCACAGATCTTAGTTTGCATATGGATAATGAAGTGATGTAAACATATATTCAAAAAAGAAAAAATAAATAAATAAAAGTGAAGCAATATAGATGTGATAAGCCTACAGCAGCTTACCAGATATTTCAATAGCTTTATCATCACCAAGAGGAGAAAAATCATAAAGACCTGCCAGATGTGCTTCTTTGGGGCGGAGACCATCATCCTCTAAATCAAAGCAATCCATTAAACTATTGCGTTTAGAACCATTCAAGCCTCGCAGCCTCTGCAGATCTCCTTCTAGCTCCTGAATCTTGGACACATAAGTCTTCAATAAATCAAAATCCTGTAACAGCACATTAGAAATTAAAGCAACAACAAAAGAATTTTTAATAAAAGAAAATTCAATAGCTGCAGTAGCGTGCTCAAAAACTAAGAAGAAACCACTTAGAGCAAACCTTCTTCCCCTCAGCATTATCAATCTCATCCCAAGATTTTCCATTTCGAGCCGATTCAATTTTCATAATCAGCTTATCTTTATCAACCTGATATATTAAGCCATAAAGGGCCAAGCTTATAAGTTGACTTGAATAGTTAAATATGTTAGTGAAGAATGGACAAACTTGCTCTAAAATGACTAAATAGAATTTACATAAGAAAAAGATATAAACATTGATATCAAACAAGCTCCACGCATGGATGTATACGAATGGAACAAATATATTAAAACATATAAACTTGTAGCAAACAACAAACCCCACAGACATATACGAATTAGTGTATACACCACAAAGGCTATGACCTCTTCTTTACCCAGTCCATCTTAAAATACGAAAAACAAAACCATTTTGATTATCTAGTTTAACGAAACTTCATTAGAATATCCTCCATTGCGGCTAATAAAAGTGGGAGAAAAGGTGCAGTTGTTTCAGTTTGTTTGGTTTCAAAACATGACATGGAAACAAGGCAGATATTTCGCTTTCAAAGCATGACATGAAAACAACTAGACTCATTCATGCAGTCTAGAGAGTACATTAAAATGAATCAATCAATAGTTTAAACCAATTGAGTAAACCTGAGCATCTATAGCACGTTGTTTTAAATGTTCACAAGCATTTTGACGCTCTTGAAGGGCTTGGTGTAGTTCAGCGTTGCTAGCTTCAAGCATCGAGTTCTTGTGCCTGAGAACCTAAGAAAGATAGAGAATTCATCCATAAGGTTTGTATCCATATACAAACAGCACTTCGTGACATCTCCATTACAGATTTTACCTGTAGTTCCTCAAAAGGAGCAGCGCCTTCACCACGAAAATAGAGGAGCTCAGCTTGCAATTGCTCAATTTGGCTCCGCATTCTTTGCATCTGTGCTGCCATTGGATCGCGATTTATCTACATACACAAGATAGCAACAAAGACTTAATATGTTACAAGAGAAAGAACCAGCTTCCTATTATGAAAGTAAACTTACAATTGCTTTATTTTGGATGTTGCGAGCACGATTAGCATACTTCAAAGTATTCAATGTCTCCTCAGCATTAGTATCTGCTGGGCTAACACAAGCTGCCATAAAAATGTATTGTCAAAGCAAGCAGCAAGATGTTTCATAAAAATAACACAAGAAACCAAAAATAAATGTATAAATGAAATCGTTTCTTAGCAATTAAGTTGAATAGAAATATTAAAGCAACTCACCAATCATCACAGTTCTGCTGTTTCCTCCTAAAGAATCCTGAAAAAAAAAATAATAATAATAATAATAAAGATCTTCTCAACATCAAATGGCAAGCAACGTCACAATTAAGACAAGACCCAATGGTTGGTCAGTTTGAGTGGAAGGAAAAAACAAAGTAAACAAACTGGATATCCTTGCCTGCAATAGGCGAGTCAGCTTGCTGTCGCGATATGGAACATGCCCCCCTTCCTTTCTCTTTTTCTCATCACCCAAAGCACTGATTACATTGCCGAGAGCTAGCAATCCTCTGTTGATATGAATGCCTAAGAATGCAAAAATTATCTTTATTAGCAACAACTTAAGAAATCAAGGGTCTGTGTTGATAAGGGATCTTGCAAAAACAAGATTCAATCAGATCCACCACGCTAACAGTGTGTTGCCCTGCTTAATTGCATTTATGGCATATTAAGTATTTTCTTCTAACACTCCCAAAAACACAATTGTGCAGAGGAAAGATCTCCCACCCCAACAGACCCTATAATATAATAAACAAGTCTTTAACATGTACATAAGTTAACCTTCTTTGAATCGTAATCCATCTGCTCCTGTTCGCTTTGCACGTTCAGAACCAGCTAGATCCACCAAATGAAGCTTCGCACATAGGATATCATCACCAACTTCATCGCTATTCGCTAGTGCTTTCAGGCAACTAGTGCTTCTCTTTTGTTCCATGGATATTGTAAATATGGCATGTGAACGACTACAACCAAAAAAAAAAAAACAGAAGATATAAAAATATAGATGATATACAACAACCAAATTTTTCGATATACCTTTGATAAAAATGTAGTCCAAGGAAGACTTGTAGGGAATGAAGGAGAAAAAACGTGGGTATGTTGTTGCCATGTTGTTGGCATAATAGGTATAGCAACTAGGGATTGCAATAGCAATCATTAGTCTTTATACGTGGAAAATGAATGCAATGAAAGTACCATTAGAGCAACCAAATTTCAACTTTGTACCATCTTCTAACAAAAACAATATATTGTCCACGGAATCTGGGTAATGCAATTTTCTGCAAAAACTTTTTTTTGCTCAACAACAATTTCAAAGCACTAAAGGAATTGTTACAGATTCTCAACCAATTTAAGCAAGATTGACTTTTAAGTGAGTACCATGGCTATGTCTGTAAAATACTACAACAAATAAAGCTTGAGTGATATTTGAGTTTCTAGAGAAATGTTGGTGCAGTACGTGTATTTAAACTCTAATGTAGTTTACACAAATCCTTTCCAAACTAAGCAAATCACTATGATGATGAAGTATAATAGCAAAATAAGGATATTGTTGTAAAGCACGATTTGAGTCAGAAATGTCAACCTTGATTGGCTATTCATATTTGTGCTTCCAGTAGCACGAGATAAAGAACCTCGAGCCAAATATAATGCCATTTCTTCCTTCGACCTAACCTCTGCCTCTGTAACACCCGCAAGAGTTATCCCACCATTCACTGTCTCTCTAATTTGAATAGGAACCCTAGCAGGAATGGCAGGCTTGGCTAAAGAAGCCCCTTCACTTTTCAAAGATGAATGTAAGCTCTGGTCAAGCAAATCAAACACTTCTTCCTTGAAAATCTGTCAGTCAACAAGTTCCTCAAATAAGTTACCAAGCACAAGGAAATATATCATGAACAGAATATCCAGAACAATACCAATCCAACCCATTTCATGAAGAATAAGTGATCAATTAACCAACCAAAAAACTAATTGTTACAAATAACATCTTGTTGTTGCATCAAAACAATTAAATGTTGGCTAAAGATTGGCAAAATAAGATGACCTCTAATAAAATAAAATGAAAAGGGTCAACTAAGCAAGGAAGAAATAAAGTGGTGATACAGTGGCTTTAGTTATACTACTAAGCGAGCACGTGCAATGCATGTAGAGAGATGATTTGCAAACCATGGGAGGGTAGAGGAAAGCGGTTACAAGAAGTAGGTTTCTTTCGGTGGGCTAAACTGATGGTGATAATTAACCACCATTTCAAAAATAGTGGGAACTCTTCAACTGTACACATGGTGTGGTTGTGCGGAAATCCAGACAACCCAAATCGCCAACCTAATAGTGGATGGACTTGGCTAAAACTACACTGGGAACATGAAAGTTACCATCTGATTTTGCCCTTGGAATTTGGATCCTTACTATTTTACTTGTAGCTATCCATTTGATAGCCATGGGTCAAGATTGCTTGATCAACCTATTTTAGCAATCCGCTCCAGCCATAATGCACCTATGAATTTGGACAGTTGGGTGGTCAAGCATGAGAGCAATGTGTGAGAAGATAAGTCAATGTTGTTTTCAAGATGGCGGTGAACTACTGTAGGAGTCTAGCCTAGCAGAGAAAGCACATCAATTGGAAACTTCACCTTAATTCTGCAAATGCCCTTTACTTTGAATTAAAACCCTTCCCATCCCATGCCCTAAAATAATCCATAGTCTTAGCATTTCAAAAAGTAATTTCATGTCAAAAAGTAATTTCATGCAATTTTGCCCCTATCTACTCACGATATATATGGTAGAGATGAAGAAGAAAGGTTGAAAAGTCTAATGATCAAAAAGGCTTCATCTCACAACTTTCCTAAGATATATGAAATTAAAAAGGGGGGAAAATCATGATCATATGCATGCTAAAATGGAAATTTTATATTTTACAGTTCTGTCAGATAATTAGCGCCCTAAAGAGGAAATTAAAGATAGAACATATTTAAACATAAAAAAGAAATTGGAGAGCATCTGACCTCAATAAAGGAGACTCGGATGAGAAATTCTGTGTTGTCTTTCAGTTGCTCTGTCTTTGCAAAGATCGTTTCCATTACTTTTGGTATAATTCCACCACTATTTGCCTCTCCTGTATAATTAGTCCCCATAGTGTAGGTCTTTCCAGAACCAGTCTACACCAAGAGGCGATAAAATATTGTCAGTTCATCAACAAAAATAAAAATATGTCTCAGAAATATGAATAAAACAGCTCTTTGAAAGTAGATATAGGAACTTAAGAACTGAGTTGGAAAATAGTGATGAAACACACCTGCCCATAAGCAAGAACTGTAGCATTATAACCATGGAATAAAGAATCAACTAATGGAGCGACACAGCTATCATATATAGCAGAATTTGGAGAGCTGCTGCTTCCGAATACGTGATCAAATGTGAATGCATGAGTTCCTATTTGAACCTGTGTATGTATCAAAAACACCCAAGCAACAATAAGGGAAAAAGAAATTACTGGCCAATGTAATGGACTTATTGCAAAACATAAATCTTACTCAAAAGCCAAAATAAATACCATCTTGAAATATGATTGGCCATACAGCCTTAACATAATCCCTAATGACAATTTACTTTGAAACATAACACCCATGCAAATAATAATAATAATAATGAACAAATTCGGGATTTTTCTAACCCAATAGATTTTAAAGGTCAAAACCAACGGAACAGATGTAATCAGCTTGTAAGTGATTGAAATATATAAGAAATAAAATGTTCGGCCAGACTAGCAGCAGTTATGTTCAGGCTGTCATTGCATGGAGGGGAAGCCACCTTTTAGTTGCCCAGACCATTTACATGACCACCTTAATGTGGATGTGTTATTCAGAGAGCATAACCTCAATACACAATCCTACCCATTGAAACGATAATCAGCAACAGGGGTGTCTAAAAATAATGTATAAGCAAAGAGAAAATGACCACCAACCAATGGCTGGGATTGTAAGATGGAGAGGATGATTTTGTCAATCGTGATGCAGTGGAGCAACCAGATGAACTGACTTCTATTAGTGAAAGGCAAGCCCCAAATGTAAGGAATGCCGGCCCAAACAATAAAGTCATTGGTTCAAGCCAAGCAATGTACTATAATATCTCAAACAGAATAAGTTGTCATTTGGATGAGTAGACAACTCCATTTAAAACATGGATGTGCATGTCCAAGGGAGCCGACTAGATTCTAGATGCAGCATTTACTTAAGACAGAGTTGTCCATTTAGACAGTGCTGTCTCAAAAATTGAGTATGGTGGTGTCCAATGGGGAGGCTTGAATGAAATTGTCCTGGATAAAGGCTTCCACAAAAATGTCTCTCCGCTTCACATCCCCACTACAACTGTACTCCAGCAGATACAACCCAACATTACATGGCTTAGATTCTGGGAGCACATGTTCACATTTTAGGACCACCTTATACAAGGGCCAGATCTCATGCATGTTTGCCAAGTTGGCACATTTACTATATAGCTCACCTCTTCAATATATGTTCCTATGGTATGCTCATCAGGAAAAGGACTTCCAAGAGGTGCCATCCAAAGACAAAACATCAACATCCATGCACACCCCTGCCCATGTATCCATCCAAACACAATGCATAGAATTCGATGTCCAAGACAACCAAGTCCATGGACAGGTCTTCCGCTTGGAAGCCCTTGTCAACACATCCAAACAAGCTCTAAACCTGTAAAACCCATATAAGAACTGAGGAAAAGCAGGATCTTCAAGCTGAGGCTGCACGCCTGTGGGGGGAGACATCAGAAAAATGACCAACTTCGACACTTGGGTTTTCAGTTCTAGCAAGTGGAGCTCATGTTTTGGTCTACAAGACTGCTGGTCCGTTACCCCACACCATGGAGTATCATAGGACAATCCTAGCCTCTCTTGTCAACAAATGAATGGTTGGAAAGAAAACTACAGCAAGGATCCACATTCAACTGAAAGAATAAATCCTAACACCAGTGGCCAGGATCTATCAGCCTGGGAGAGTTTTATACGATATAATCCGTCCACGACAGAACTGTGGGCCCCAGTCATCGGAACTGAGAACCACAGCATGCTGTTCAAAGCCTCAAATCATAAATCCTATACAAAAGATACACACTACAGAGCTACAACAGGAGGAATCAAGAAATTCGCAGAAGGTTTAACACTGCAAGCTCAAAAAATTCAAATTAAAATTCAGGAAGATAAAATATATAAAAATAAAAATAAAAATAAAAGAAACACGAATCAAGATTAGTCATACCTGAGGTTCCCCAGGAACAACAGTGATACAGTCAGTACACCCGAGGAGAAGCTCGGTGGTAATCAGCGGCCGGATATTAACAGCCACTCTGACACACTGAGTCAACTCCTTTTCATGTCCAGAGACCATCTTCCCTTCCGAACTCTCCATTTCTTGAGTTTTATATCCTCCGATTTGAGAAAGAAACCCTAAAAAATGCAAGTAGCAAACTGCAAACGGTGAAATTAGGGCAACTATTCAGACCAAAAAATTCAAAAACAAACATATAAAAAATGCAAGCAAGCTAACAGATCCATATGAGCTACAAAAAATTATCTTATTTAAAAAAATACAAAAAATCACGAAAATTGGAAAATATAAAATGCAACGTCTGATGCAGATGTGAAGGTCATAGATCTTCGTTTGAAGATCTAATCACGGTAAATGAGAAAATGGAAATGGCATGGACGGCTGAGATCGGAGAGAGATTTTCCTACCTTGTGTGAGAGGGAGAGGGAAGGGACAGAAACGGAATTTGGAGAGATTGTGAGGGAGCAAGTGGGAAGATGAGAAGATAAGAAATGAGAAGATGGAAGGGGTAATGAAGAAAGGGGGGCTAACGAAATGAATTTGGTTTTTGGGAGAAAAAGGCGCCCGCTTCAGAATTCAAAAACGAAACAACACATGCCGTCGACGAGAAGGCACGTGACCTGATTGAAATTTCAAGTGATTCGCACTTCGAGAGGGAATAGATGCTTCACGTCGCACGAGAGAATTTCAGGAACATGTGGGAGATCCGGGACGTGTAATAGGTGGGTCGCTATGTGAATATAGTCGTTCTGAAAGTATAATCTGGTCACACATGTTACTTTCTTGAATATTGACCGTTGGTGATTTTCTCTATAACGGTACTTTCTTGTCATGAGATCTTAGCCCACCTGATGATGGGGTTGATCCTATCTAAGTAAGAGATCTTTTCATAGTGATTCCTATTTAATTACTGGCTCCGATCTTGCACTTGTATAAAAACATGGCAAATGTGACCTGATTCGCCACTTCAGTCTCACTCGCGCGTGTCGCGCAATTAAGTGACTCTCTCCAAAATGTGGCTGTAATCAGCTGTCAAGTGGAATGGACGGCCAACCATAGTCTGATCAAAGGTCCACATTTTACTAATGGCTGATGATCATACCAACCAGACGTTCTGGATAAGGAATCTAAACTACAGTACACACGTGATGATTGGCCTGGATCTGGTACACGTATTACAAATTTCCAGAAATGACTGGCTCTTGTTCAAGAAAGGTACATTCTTTAGAGAAGCTGATTGAGTCCTGTTCCTCCCTGCCCGAGTCCGTCCAGGCAGGGGATCTGTAGGCCCTCCTTAATGTATGGGTTCTATCCACGCCGTCCGCCCATTTTTTCAGATTAATTTAAGATTTAATGCCAAAAATGAGGCAAATCTAAGGCTCGAGTAGACCACACGATAGGGATTGAACGCTAACCATTAAAAACATCTTGAGAGCAGCAGAAGTTTAGATTAAGTTAAAGCTGATATTTGTGTTTTCTCTTCGTCCAGGTCTATATGACCTTATGAACAGGTTGGATGGAAAATAAACATTGTGGTGGGCCCAGGAAGACTTCAATTGTGGGCGCTTCATGTGGTGTGGTCCACTTGAGCCTTAGATATGTCATATTTTTTTGTATAATACGCTAAAATGATCTGGAAAAGTGGATGGACGGCCTGAATAAAACCCATACATCATGTCGGGAATTACTCATTAGGCAGCTAATTGATGCTCCGGCTACGTGTGACGCTAGATACGCAGGCACTTAGAAACGGTACGCGTGTCTTTTGGTTCAACAAATGTCCATTAATCTAATAGTCAGATAATCAAATGCGTGACTTTTGGTTCGTGATACGTCGAAACTATGATGCATAGCTTGATGTCCACATTTTACTAATGGATGATGATCATACCAACCAGACGTTCTGGATAAGGAATCTAAACTACATTATCCATGTGATGATTAGCCTGGATCTGGTACACATATTACAAATTTCCAGAAATTACTGCCTCGTGTTCAATAAAGGTGCATTCTCTGCGGAAGCTGATTGCGTCCTGTTCCTCCCTGCCCGAGTCCGTCCAGGCAGGGGATTTGTAGGCCCTCCTAAATGTATGGGTTCTATCCACGCCGTCCACCCATTTTTTCATATTATTTTAAGATATAATCCCAAAAATGAGGCAGATCTAAGGCTCAAGTAGACCACACGGTAGGGATTGAACGCTAACCATTAAAAACATCTTGGAAGCAGCAGAAGTTTAGATTAAGCTAAAGCTGATATTTGTGTTTTCTCTTCGTCCAGGTCTATGTGACCTTATGAACAGGTTGGATGGAAAATAAACATTTTGGTGGGCCCAGGAAGGCTTCAACTGTGGGCGCTTCATGTGGTGTGGTCCACTTGAGCCTTAGATATGTCATATTTTTTGTATAATACGCTAAAGTGATCTTGTAATGACTCAAAAATTTCCATACAATGGCCCGATACCACCTCGATCGGAAATCACTTCGGATTAAATCCTTTAGAAATTTGATAAAGTTAACTAAGTGCTAAACCAGATTAATCATGAAATCCATTTGAATCACTTTAAATACAATCTGCAAGACCCAAAACTTGTAGAATCATTGACGCTAGGTTACCCTAAAGTCTAAGATCAAACTCATTACTCGACTGCTCTTGGGAACACATTAAAACTCCGTATCAGGTCTGGACCGCACATCAGGAGTCCGAATAATACGAGGTTAAGGACTTAGGACCGCCTCGCTGGGCTTGACAACCATCTCGGAAATCAAATCCAGCCAGTGTCCCACGGCTGTTCGCTTGAGTCCGGAGTGAGAGAGCGTGAAAACACTTGTTTTCTTTCCAAAATAAATATCTGGAATAGTAATCCGAGACTTATTATTTGCAGTTATTTTGTAAGCAACCAGACCGTCAGAATATGACCCAAATACACCCTCAGATCAGGAAAAATTTCATAAACATATCCATGTACTTGGAATTCCAGATCGAGATCTGCTGACCATTGAACTGAAACTGGTCCGCCACGCGTGATCTGGGAATCCGACTGAAATGAAAACTTAACTCCACCTGGAACCGGTGTTTGTGAGCTTAAGTCTGACCTTTGGCTCAAGGAGGCCCGCCAGAAGTGCTCCATTGAGCTGGAAAAGTGACGCTTTGGTTATAACCTAAGTATACCTTGTCCACAAGTCTATTTTCAGTGTGATTTTAGGCTATATAAGTACCTTAGAACCCTCTCTCTCACAGCCATACGAATTTGAGAGAAACCCTAGAGAGAGAAGAGAGAAAGAGTGAGAGAAGTGGGAGAATCTCCCTACTACCATTCCCTGTCGCTACACAAGCTGCACCACCCGATTCTCGTCGCTTTTCTGGTGATTCCGACTTCGTTTCTAGGTAAGAAACCCTAACCCTAATCTGTTTTGGAGTGGTAGAGGTTGTAGGTTATGAAATAACTAACCTATTTCATTCTATAGGCTACCAAACTGCCGAATACGGAAGCTTGGCAAACCTATCGTATCCGTTACAATTCTAAGACAAAAGGTGAGGACTTTAGGTGTATAGGTTATGGTTTTCAATGCTTTCAATGTCAGATAATGATAGATTCATGATCTGCATGCAATTGCACATGTACAAAGTGCTTTCTGTTTTCTGTTTCGATTAGAGATGTAGAATATGAAATTTTACATATTTTAGGTATTCGTAGAAAATACCGTATACGTATATATTTTGGAAATGTGTTTGATATGATTAATTGTTGTATGAATATATGATATATGGATAAAATACTTATATGGCGAAAGGATTCGCCCTAATACATGTTTTGCTAATATACACTATGTATGTAGAAATAGTGTATTGTAGAAAGTACCATATACATATATATGTTGGAAATATGTTTGCCATGATTATTTGCTGTATGAATATATAATATGTGCGTAAAATACTTGCTTGGCGAAAGGACTCGCCCTAATACATGTTTTGCTAACATACACTATATATGTTGAAATTGTGTATTTTAAGTGTTTGTGAGAATGCTTGTGAGAGTAAGTGTTTGGATGATGGTGCCTTATGTAGGTGTTGAGATGGGATTCTCAACTACCTTAGAGACCTGTATGATTTCCTCCACGTGGTTGATTACTTTAACCGCTTACTTATGATATATATGTGTTTGTGTTGCCTGTTTATATAGTGTTTTATAACATACTTCATGACATGCTTATTAACTTGCTTGAATTACTTTGTTTAATATGCTTTATTCTACATGCTATGAATAAGGATCAATTGAGTTTGAGACTATGTTTATAGTCCAGATAATTGGTATCAGACTTGAGATCGTGGTTGAGATTCATTTCACCACATAAGATGTGTTTGACGAACCTGAGTCGTACTTCGGTTGGCGACAGTAGTTAGGCCACACGAAATGCTTAGGCATTTCATGTCGTTCAGTTGGTGGTGCGCTCGAGTTAGTCAGGCCCGCCAAGTAACCCGATATGTCTAATGTATGTTCACCATATTTGGTCGCTACTGCTTGAACCTAGGGTACCAAACTTACCAATGGAATCCCGTTAACTATGGTACCTCGATCCGCTAAGACTCATGAGCCAGACATGGTGGTATGGGACACCGTGGTCGAGCTGTCGGCCTACGTTGGGGCCATGTGCCTCCCCGTAGTGACCAGTGAGCAACCGAACTCGTGAGCCGAATACGGTGGTATGAGACACTATATTCGTGCTGTTGACACCTACGATGAGAGCCGAATATAGTAAGACCTGTATTCGTGCTGACGGGCGATGAGTCCTTCGTAGTGTCTTCGAGTATACTCTGAAGTCTGTGATTGGCGACGAGCCCTTCGGAGCAACTAGAGCATGAGTGAGCCGAGTACGGTGAGACCTGTTTTCGAGCTGACGGCCAGCGATTGAGCTGAATACGATGAGACCTGTATTCGAGCTGACGGCCAGCAATTGAGCCGCATACAGTGAGATCTGTATCCGTGCTGACGAGTGACGAGCCCTTTGCGATGCTTTCGCGATGCCTCTCGAACCATAATATCGTATGAGATTATCTAGGTTTGACGACCATAGAATGAATCATGTTTGGGAATGATACAAGGGAGGTACCTTAGTTTTCCAATTCTGCTATTTAAAATGGACTAATAACAACTCAATAATCATGCTCATCATGCATTGCATGTGCCTGGAATATGTGGAGCACTGAGGAATGCAAGCATGCCGTGAACGTAAGATGGTATCGCATGAGGGAGTATGTCAGTGAGGGCATACATCATGACTGCATCTATACTTGCATTAATAAGAGTAGTTAGGAGTGTTTGATTATACTGCTTTATCATTACTACTTGACTGAGTCGATAACATGTCAACCTATGCTTTATTGTTCCACTGAGTTAGCTACTCACTCCCACGTTACGGGACGGTGTTATACACACCAACTAGACTCTGTCTCAGGTTTAGATGAGCTGGCGACTCAGGAGGCTGAGCCGGACTATGACGAGGACCAGGACGAGTTCTCATTTATGCAGTATTCTGGCGGCTTCGACTAGACTGCCAGGTCGACGGGATTTGCTGGGATTACTTCCCTAGTTGTATTTTTAACTTTTTGAACATAAAATGATTATATGTATATGGTGACTCAGATGGGTTCATACTCTGGAGAATGAAATGATTTTGTTTCTTTTACATACATATATATACAGTTCAGTCTTCCGCTTGCCTTTATACAATTGATCTGGAGTATGAATTACTGTTTTGGTATAATCTCACTCATGTTTATTACTCCAACACAGACAACATTTAATCATCATTATCTATATTGCATAAGTGATGCATTGGAACTCGGGAGTTGAGTTATACTCGACCCCTGATTTTCAGGGTGTTACAGGTCTGGAAAAGTGGATGTACGGCCTGGATAAAATCCATACATCATGTCGGGAATTACTCACTGGGCAGCTAATTGATAGTCCGGCTACGTGTGACGCTTGATACGCAGGCACTTAAAAACGGTACGCGTGGCTTTTAGTTCAACAAATGTCCATTAATCTGATAGTCAGATAATCAAATGCGTGACTTTTGGTTCGTGATACATCGAAACTATGATGCATAGCTTGATGTCCACATTTTACTAATGGATGATGATCATACCAACCGGACATTCTGGATAAGAAATCTAAACTACATTATCCACGTGATGATTGGCCTGGATGTGGTACACATATTACAAATTTTCAGAAATGACTACCTCGTGTTCAATAAAGGAGCATTCTCTGCGGAAGCTGATATAGTCCTGTTCCTCCCTGCCCGAGTCCGTCTAGGCAGGGGATCTGTAAGCCCTCCTTGATGTATGGGTTCTATCCACGCCGCCCACCCATTTTTTCAGATTATTTTAAGATAGAATCCCAAAAATGAGGCAGATCTAAGGCTCGAGTAGACCACACGGTAGGGATTGAACGCTAACCATTAAAAACATCTTGGGAGCAGCAGAAGTTTAAATTATGCTAAAGCTGATATTTGTGATTTCTCTTCGTCCAGGTCTATGTGACCTTATGAACAGGTTGGATGGAAAATAAACATTGTGATGGGCCCAGGAAGGCTTCAACTGTGGGCGGTCCTTAGATATGTCATATTTTTTTGTATAATACGCTAAAGTGATCTGGAAAAGTGGATGGATGGCCTGGATAAAACCCATACATCATGTCGGGAATTACTCACTGGGCAGCTAATTGATGCTTCGGCTACGTGTGACGCTTGATACACAGGCACTTAGAAACGGTACGCGTGGCTTTTGGTTCAACAAATGTTCATTAATCTGATAGTCAGATAATCAAATGCGTGACTTTTGGTTCGTGATACATCGAAACTATGATGCATAGCTTGATGTCCACATTTTACTAATGGATGATGATCATACCAACCGGACATTCTGGATAAGGAATCTAAACTACATTATCCACGTGATGATTGGCCTGGATCTGGTACACGTATTACAAATTTCCAGAAATGACTACCTCGTGTTCAATAAAGGTGCATTCTCTGCGGAAGCTGATTGCGTCCTATTCCTCCCTGCCCGAGTTCGTCCAGGCAGGGGATCTGTAGGCCCTCCTTGATGTATGGGTTCTATCCGCACCGTCCACCCATTTTTTCAGATTATTTTAAGATAGAATCCCAAAAATGAGGCAGATCTAAGGCTCGAGTAGACCACACGGTAGGGATTGAACGCTAACCATTAAAAACATCTTGGGAGCAGCAGAAGTTTAGATTAAGCTAAAGCTGATATTTGTGTTTTCTCTTCGTCCAGGTCTATGTGACCTTATGAACAGGTTGGATGGAAAATAAACATTGTGGTGGGCCCAGGAAGGCTTCAACTGTGGGCGCTTCATGTGGTGTGGTCCACTTGAGCCTTAGATATGTCATATTTTTTTTTGTATAATACGCTAAAGTGATCTGGAAAAGTGGATGGACGGCCTGGATAAAACCCATACATCATGTCGGGAATTACTCACCAGGCAGCTAATTGATGCTCCGGCTAGGTGTGACGCTTGATACGCATGCACTTAGAAACGGTACACGTGGCTTTTGGTTCAACAAATGTCCATTAATCTGATAGTCAGATAATCAAATGCGTGACTTTTGGTTCGTGATACATCGAAACTATGATGCATAGCTTGATGTCCACATTTTACTAATGGATGATGATCATACCAACCAGACATTCTGGATAAGGAATGTAAACTACATTATTCACGTGATGATTGGCCTAGATCTGGTACACGTATTACAAATTTCTAGAAATGACTGTCTCGTGTTCAATAAACGTGCATTCTCTGCGGAAGCTGATTGCGTCCTGTTCTTCCCTGCCCGAGTCCGTCTAGGTAGGGATCTGTAGGCCCTCCTTGATGTATGGGTTCTATCCATGCCGTCCACCCATTTTTTTAGATTATTTTAAGGTAGAATCCCAAAAATGAGGCAGATCTAAGGCTCGAGTAGACCACACGGTAGGGATTGAACGCTAACCATTAAAAACATCTTGGGAGCAGCAGAAGTTTAGACTAAGCTAAAGCTAATATTTGTGTTTTCTCTTCATCCAGGTCTATGTGACCTTATGAACAGGTTGGATGGAAAATAAACACTGTGGTGGGCTCAGGAAGGCTTCAACTATGGGCGCTTCATGTGGTGTGGTCCACTTGAGCCTTAGATATGTCATATTTTTTTGTATAATACGCTAAAGTGATATGGAAAAGTGGATGGACGGCCTGGATAAAACCCATACATCATGTCGGGAATTACTCACTGGGCAGCTAATTGATGCTCCGGCTACGTGTGACGCTTGATACGCATGTACTTAGAAACGGTACGTGTCGCTTTTGGTTCACCAAATGTCCATTAATCTGATAGTCAGATAATCAAATTCGTGACTTTTGGTTCGTGATACATCGAAACTATGATGCATAGCTTGATGTCCACATTTAACTAATGGATGATGATCATACCAACTAGACATTCTGGATAAGGAATCTAAACTACATTATCCACGTGATGATTGACCTTGATCTGGTACACGTATTACAAATTTCCAGAAATGACTGCCTCGTGTTTAATAAAAGTGCATTCTCTGCTGAAGCTGATTGCGTCCTGTTCCCACCTGCCCGAGTCCGTCCAGGCAGGGGATCTGTAGGCCCTCCTTGATGTATGAGTTCTATCCGCAGCATCCACCCATTTTTTCAGATTATTTTAAGATAGAATCCCAAAAATGAGGCAGATCTAAGGCTCGAGTAGACCACACGGTAGGGATTAAACGCTAACTATTAAAAACATCTTGGGAGCAGCAGAAGTTTAGATTAAACTAAAGTTGATATTTATGTTTTCTCTTCGTCCAGGTCTATGTGACCTTATGAACAAGTTGGATGGAAAATAAACATTGTGGTGGGCCCAGGAAGGCTTCAACTATAGGCGCTTCATGCGGTGTGGTCCACCTGAGCCTTAAATATGTCATATTTTTTTTATCATACGCTAAAGTGATCTAGAAAAGTGGATGGACGGCCTGGATAAAACCTATATATCATGTCGAGAATTACTCACTGGGCAGCTAATTGATGCTCTGGCTACGTGTGACGCTTGATACGCAGGCACTTAGAAACGGTACGCGTGGCTTTTGGTTCAACAAATGTCCATTAATCTGATAGTCAGATAATCAAATGCGTGACGTTTGGTTCGTGATACATCGAAACTATGATGCATAGCTTGATATCCACATTTTACCAATGGATGATGATCATACCAACCGGACATTCTGGATAAGGAATCTAAACTACATTATCCACGTGATGACTGGCCTGGATCTGGTACACGTATTACAAATTTCCAGAAATGACTGTCTCGTGTTCAATAAAGGTGTATTCTCTGCGGAAGCTGATTGCGTCATGTTCCTCCATGCCCGAGTCCATCCAGGCAGGGGATCTGTAAGCCCTCCTTGATGTATGGGTTCTATCCACGCTGTCCACCCATTTTTTCAAAGTATTTTAAGATATAATCCCAAAAATGAGGCAGATCTAAGGCTCGAGTAGACCACACGGTAGGGATTGAACGCTAACCATTAAAAATATCTTGGGAGAAGCAGAAGTTTAGATTAAGCTAAAACTGATATTTGTGTTTTCTCTTCGTCCAGGTCTATGTGACCTTATGAACAGGTTGGATGGAAAATAAACATTGTGGTGGGCTCAGGAAGGCTTCAACTGTGGGGGCTTCATGTGGTGTGGTCCACTTGAGCCTTAGATATGTCATATTTTTTTTGTATAATACGCTAAAGTGATCTGGAAAAATGGATGGACGGCCTGGATAAAACCCATACATCATGTCGGGAATTACTCACTGGGCAGCTAATTGATGCTCCGGCTACGTGTGATGCTTGATACGCATGCACTTAGAAACGGTACGTGTGGCTTTTGGTTTACCAAATGTCCATTAATTTGATAGTCAGATAATCAAATGCATGACTTTTAGTTTGTGATACATCGAAACTATGATGCATAGCTTGATGTCTACATTTAACTAATGGATGATGATCATACCAACCGGACATTCTGGATAAGGAATCTAAACTACATTATCCACGTGATGATTGGCCTGAATCTGGTACACGTATTACAAATTTCCAGAAATGACTGCCTCGTGTTCAATAAAGGTGCATTCTCTGCAGAAGCTGATTGCGTACTGTTCCTCCCTGCCCGAGTCCGTCTAGGCAGGGGATCTGTAGGCCCTCCTTGAGGTATGGGTTCTATCCACGCCGTCCACCCATTTTTTCAAATTATTTTAAGATAGAATCCCAAAAATGAGGCAAATCTAAGGCTCGAATAGACCACACGGTAGGGATTGAACGCTAACCATTAAAAACATCTTGGGAGCAGCAGAAGTTTAGATTAAGCTAAAGCTGATATTTGTGTTTTCTCTTCGTCCAGGTCTATGTGACCTTATGAACAGGTTGGATGGAAAATAAACATTGTGGTGGGCCTAGGAAGGCTTCAACTGTGGGCGCTTCATGTGGTGTGGTCCACTTGAGCCTTAGATATGTCATATTTTTTTTTTGTATAATACACTAAAGTAATCTGGAAAAGTGGATGGATGGCCTGGATAAAACCCATACATCATGTCGGAAATTACTCACTGGGCAGCTAATTGATGCTCCGGCTACGTGTGACGCTTGATACGCATGCACTTAGAAACGGTACACGTGGCTTTTGGTTCAACAAATGTCCATTATTTTGATAGTCAGATAATCAAATGCGTGACTTTTGGTTCGTGATACATCGAAACTATGATGCATAGCTTGATGTCCACATTTAACTAATGGATGATGATCATACCAACCGGACATTCAGGATAAGGAATTTAAACTACATTATCCACGTGATGATTGGCCTGGATCTGGTACACGTATTACAAATTTCCAAAAATGACTGCCTCGTGTTCAATAAAGGTGCATTCTCTGCGGAAGCTAATTGCGTCCTGTTCCTCCCTGCCCGAGTCCGTCTAGGCAGGGGATCTGTAGGCCCTCCTTGAGGTATGGGTTCTATCCACGCCGTCCACCCATTTTTTCAAATTATTTTAAGATAGAATCCCAAAAATGAGGCAGATCTAAGGCTCGAGTAGACCACACGGTAGGGATTGAACGCTAACCATTAAAAACATCTTGGGAGCAGCAGAAGTTTAGATTAAGATAAAGCTGATATTTGTGTTTTCTCTTCGTCCAGGTCTATGTGACCTTATGAACAGGTTGGATGGAAAATAAACATTGTGGTGGGCCCATGAAGGCTTCAACCGTGGGCGCTTCATGTGGTGTGGTACACTTGAGCCTTAGATATGTCATATTTTTTTGTATAATACGCTAAAGTGATCTAGAAAAGTGGATGGACGGCCTAGATAAAACCCATACATCATGTCGGGAATTACTCACTGGGCAGCTAATTGATGCTCCGGCTACGTGTAACGCTTGATACGCATGCACTTAGAAACGGAACGCGTGGCTTTTGGTTCAACAAATGTTCATTAATTTGATAGTCAGATAATCAAATGCGTGACTTTTGGTTCGTGATACATCGAAACTATGATGCATAGCTTGATGTCCACATTTTACCAATGGATGATGATAATACCAACCGGACATTCTGGATAAGTAATCAAAACTACATTATCCACGTGATGATTGACCTGGATCTGGTATACGTATTACAGAATTCCAGAAATGACTGTCTCGTGTTCAATAAAAGTGCATTCTCTGCTGAAGCTGATTGCGTCCTGTTCCTACCTGCCCAAGTTCGTCCAAGCAGGGGATCTGTAGGCCCTCCTTGATGTATGGGTTCTATCCGCGGCATCCACCCATTTTTTCAGATTATTTTAAGATAGAATCCCAAAAATGAGGCAGATATAAGGCTCGAGTAGACCACACGGTAGGGATTGAACGCTAACCATTAAAAACATCTTGGGAGCAGCAGAAGTTTAGATTAAGCTAAAGCTGATATTTGTGTTTTCTCTTCGTCCAGGTCTATGTGACCTTATGAACAGGTTGGATGGAAAATAAACATTGTGGTGGGCTTAGGAAGGCTTCAACTGTGGGCGCTTCATGTGGTGTGGTCCACTTGAGCCCTATATATGTCATATTTTTTTTTTGTATAATACGCTAAAGTGATATGGAAAAGTGGATGGACGACCTGGATAAAACCCATACATCATGTCGGGAATTACTCACTGGGCAGCTAATTGATGCTCTGGCTACGTGTGACGCTTGATACACATGCACTTAGAAACGGTACACATGGCTTTTGGTTCAACAAATGTCCATTATTCTGATAGTCAGATAATCAAATGCGTGACTTTTGGTTCGTGATACATCGAAACTATGATGCATAGCTTGATGTCCACATTTTACTAATGGATGATGATCATACCAACCGGACATTCTGGATAAGGAATCTAAACTACATTATCCACGTGATGATTGGCCTGGATTTGGAACACGTATTACAAATTTCCAGAAATGACTGCCTCGTGTTCAATAAAGGTACATTCTCTGCAGAAGCTGATTGCGTCCTGTTCCTCCCTGCCCGAGTCCGTCTAGGCAGGGGATCTGTAAGCCCTCCTTGATGTATGGGTTCTATCCACGCCGTCCACCCATTTTTTCAGATTATTTTAAAATAGAATCCAAAAATGAGGCAGATCTAAGGCTCGAGTAAACCACACGGTAGGGATTGAACGCTAACCATTAAAAACATATTGGGAGCAGCAGAAGTTTAGATTAAGCCAAAGCTGATTTTTTTTTTTCTCTTCATTTAGGTCTATGTGACCTAATGAACAGGTTGGATGGAAAATAAACATTGTGGTGGGCCCAGGAAGGCTTCAACTGTGGGCGCTTCATGTGGTGTGGTCCACTTGAGCCTTAGATATGTCATATTTTTTTATATAATACGCTAAAGTGATCTGGAAAAGTGGATGGACGGCCTGGATAAAACCCACACATCATGTCGGGAATTACTCACTGGGCAGCTAATTGATGCTCCGGCTATGTGTGACGCTTGATACGCAGGCACTTAGAAATGGTACACGTGGCTTTTGGTTCAACAAATGTCCATTAATCTGATAGTCGGATAATCAAATGCGTGACTTTTGGTTCGTGATACATCAAAACTATGATGCATAGCTTGATGTCCACATTTTACTAATGGATGATGATCATACTAACCGGACATTCTGGATAAGAAATCTAAACTACATTATCCACGTGATGATTGGCCTGGATCTGGTACACGTATTACAAATTTTCAGAAATGACTGCCTCGTGTTCATTAAAGGTGCATTCTCTGCGGAAGCTGATTGCGTCCTGTTCCTCCCTGCCCGAGTCTGTCCAGGCAGGGGATCTGTAGGCCCTCCTTGATGGATGGGTTCTATCCGCGTCATCCACCCATTTTTTCAGATTATTTTTAGATATAATCCCAAAAATGAGGCAGATCTAAGGCTCGAGTAGACCACATGGTAGGGATTGAACGCTAACCATTAAAAACATCTTGGGAGCAGTAGAAGTTTAGATTAAGCTAAAGCTGATATTTGTGTTTTCTCTTCGTCCAGGTCTGTGTGACCTTATGAACAGGTTGGACGGAAAATAAACATTGTGGTGGGCCCAGGAAGGCTTCAACTGTGGGCGCTTCACGTAGTGTGGTCCACTTGAGTCTTAGATATGTCATTTTTTTTTGTATAATACGCTAAAGTGATCTGGAAAAGTGGATGGACGGCCTGGATAAAACCCATACATCATGTCGGGAATTACTCACTGGGCAGCTAATTGATGCTCCGGCTATGTGTGACGCTTGATGCGCATGCACTTAGAAACGGTACACGTGGCTTTTGGTTCAACAAATGTCCATTAATTTGATAGTCAGATAATCAAATGTGTGACTTTTGGTTCGTGATACATCAAAACTATGATGCATAGCTTGATGTCCGCATTTTACGAATGGATGATGATCATACCAATCGGATATTCTGGATAAGGAATCTAAACTACATTATCCACGTGATGATTGCCCTGGATCTGGTACACGTATTACAAATTTCCAGAAATGACTACCTCGTGTTCAATAAAGGTGCATTCTCTGTGGAAGCTGATTGCGTCTTGTTCCTCCCTGCCCAAGTCCGTCTAGGCAGGTGATATGTAGGCCCTCCTTGATATATGGGTTCTATCCACGCCGTCCACCCATTTTTTCAGATTATTTTAAGATAGAATCCCAAAAATGAGGCAGATCTAAGGCTCGAGTAGACCACACGGTAGGGATTGAACGCTAACCATTAAAAACATATTGGGAGCAGCAGAAGTTTAGATTAAGCTAAAGCTGATATTTGTGTTTTCTCTTCGTCAAGGTCTATGTGACCTTATGAACAGGTTGGATGGAAAGTAAACATTGTGGTGGGCCCAGGAAGGCTTCAACTGTGGGCGCTTCCTGTGGTGTGGTCGACTTGAGCCTTAGATATGTCATATTTTTTATTATAATACGCTAAAGTGATCTGGAAAAGTGGAAGGACGGCCTGGATAAAACCCACACATCATGTCGGGAATTACTCACTGGGCAGCTAATTGATGCTCCGGCTACGTGTGACGCTTGATACGCATGCACTTAGAAACGGTACACGTGGCTTTTTGGTTCAACAAATGTCCATTAATCTGATAGTCAGATAATCAAATGCGTGACTTTTGGTTCGTGATACATCGAAACTACGATGCATAGCTTGATGTCCACATTTTACTAATGGATGATGATCATACCAACCAGACATTCTGGATAAGGAATCTAAACTATATTATCCACGTGATGATTGGCCTGGATCTGGTACACGTATTACAAATTCCCAGAAATGACTGTCTCGTGTTCAATAAAGGTGCATTCTCTGCGGAAGCTGATTGCGTCCTGTTCCTCCCTGCCCGAGTCCGTCCAAGCAGGGGATCTGTAGGCCCTCCTTGATGTATGGGTTCTATCCACGCCGTCCACCCATTTTTTCAGATTATTTTAAGATAGAATCCCAACAATGAGGCAGATCTAAGGCTCGAGTAGACCACACGGTAGGGATTGAACGCTAACCATTAAAAACATCTTGGGAGCAGCAGAAGTTTAAATTAAGCTAAAGCTGATATTTGTGTTTTCTCTTCGTCCAGGTCTATGTGACCTTATGTAAAGGTTGAATGGAAAATAAACATTGTGGTGGGCTCAGGAAGGCTTCAACTGTGGGCGCTTCATGTGGTGTGGTCTACTTGAGCCTTAGATATGTCATATTTTTTTGTATAATACGCTAAAGTGATCTGGAAAAGTGGATGGACAGACTGGATAAAACCCATACATCATGTTGGGAATTACTCACTGGGCAGCTAATTGATGCTCCCACTACGTGTGACGCTTGATACGCAGGCACTTAGAAACGGTACGTGTGGCTTTTGGTTCAACAAATGTCCATTAATCTGATAGTCAAATAATCAAATGCGTGACTTTTGGTTCGTGATATATCGAAACTATGATGCATAGCTTGATGTCCACATTTTACTAATGGATGATGATCATACCAACCAGACATTCTTGATAAGGAATCTAAACTACATTATCCACGTGATGATTGGCCTGGATCTGGTACACGTATTACAAATTTCCAGATTGCGTCCTGTTCCTCCCTGCCCGAGTCCGTCCAGGCAGGGGATCTGTAGGCCCTCCTTGATGTATGGGTTCTATCCGCGCCGTCCACCCATTTTTTCAGATTATTTTAAGATAGAATCCCAAAAATGAGGCAGATCTAAGGCTCGAGTAGACCACACGGTAGGGATTGAACACCAACCATTAAAAACATATTGGGAGCAGCAGAAGTTTAGATTGAGCTAAAGCTGATATTTGTGTTTTCTCTTCGTTCAGGTCTATCTTACCTTATGAACAGGTTGGATGGAAAGTAAACATTGTGGTGGGCCTAGGAAGGCTTCAACTGTGGGCGCTTCATGTGGTGTGGTCCACTTGAGCCTTAGATATGTCATATTTTTTTTGTATAATACGCTAAAGTGATCTAGAAAAGTGGATGGACGGACTGGATAAAACCCATACATCATGTCGGGAATTACTCACTGGGCAGCTAATTGATGCTCCGGCTACGTGTGACGCTTGATACGCATGCACTTAGAAACGGTACACATGGCTTTTGGTTCAACATATGTTCATTAATCTGATAGTTAGATAATTAAATGCATGGCTTTTGGTTCGTGATACATCGAAACTATGATGCATAGCTTGATGTCCACATTTTACTAATGGATGATGATCATACCAACCGAACATTCTGAATAAGGAATCTAAACTACATTTTCCACGTGATGATTGGCTTGGATCTGGTACATGTATTACAAATTTCCGGAATGACTGCCTCATGTTCAATAAAGGTGCATTCTCTGCGGAGGCTGATTGCGTCCTGTTCCTCCCTGCCCGAGTCCGTACAGGCAGGGGATCTGTAGGCCCTCCTTGATGTATGGGTTTTATCCACGCCATCCACCCATTTTTTCAGATTATTTTAAGATAGAATCCCAAAAATGAGGCAGATCTAAGGCTCGAGTAGACCACACGGTAGGGATTGAACGCTAACCATTAAAAACATATTGGGAGCAGTAGAAGTTTAGATTAAGCTAAAGCTGATATTTGTGTTGTCTCTTCGTCCAGGTCTATATGACCTTATGAACAGGTTGGATGGAAAATAAACATTGTGGTGGGCCCAGGAAGGCTTCAACTGTGGGCGCTCCATGTGGTGTGGTCCACTTGAGCCTTAGATATGTCATATTTTTTTTTGTATAATATGCTAAAGTGATCTGGAAAAGTGGATGGACAACCTGGATAAAACTCATACATCATGTCGGGAATTACTCACTGGGCAGTTAATTGATGCTCCGGCTGCGTGTGACGCTTGATACACAGACACTTAGAAACTGTACGCGTGGCTTTTGGTTCAACAAATGTCTATTAATCTGATAATCAGATAATTAAATGCATGACTTTTGGTTCGTGATACATCGAAACTATGATGCATAGCTTGGACAGCTTAACTCGAATTAATTATATCCAACTAATGCAAATTTATGTAATTTATTAGTAGCCGAGTATCATCGATGACACTTCGCCAGAGTACCAAAGTTTTTCTCTCGTTTGCACATGACTTGCCTGCCTGATTCTCTGCCGTGTAAGATTGGGACCGGAATCTTCTACAGCACATGTTTTGTGCAGAATCTGTACGTGGGACCCACCATTTTGTATGAGTAAAATCCACTCCGTCCATCTTCGATGCTAGGCCATTGGGACAAAACTCGACCAGATCCACAGGTCCGATGGGCCACACCACAGGGGAACTATGGGTTTGACCCGTCATGAGAGTGGCCTAGGTTCGAGCCGAAGTTCTAATTTTCAGACCGAGATTGGATAGAAAACGGTCCAACCAACGGACGCAGATTAGCTACTGTACCTGTCAGTAGCAGTCTCGCTACTGAGGTGACGTCACCACGTTCTGTGAGCCCTACCATGATATATTTGTTATATCCACACCATCCATCAATCTGGAGATATCATTTTAGGGCATAAGCCAAAGAACGAGGCAGATCCAACTTTCAAAGTGACCCCTCCATAGAAAACAGTGGGAACAATGACACCCACCGTTGAAACCTTCCTAAGGCCCACCATGATTTTTATTTGACATCCAGCCAGTTAATAAGTTAAAAAATCCATGTTATAAGGAAAAACACAAATATCAGCTTGATCTACAACTTCTGGGGACCAAATAATTTTTTAATGGTAGGCGTTCAATCCCTACTTTTCTCTGTGGTGGAGTCCACTTGAGCTTTGGATCTGCCTCGTTCTTTGTCTCATCCCCCAAAATGATCTCTCAAGATCGATGAATGGTGTAGATACAACACATACATCATCATGGGTCCCACAGAATTTGGTGACGTCACTTCAGCAGCGAGACTCGCTAGCTAATCCGCGTTCCCAACTAACGAACCTAATAAAAAGGGGCAAGCTCTTGTACACTTAGAGCACCGTAGGTTACAGTGCTCCTAGCTGCATAGGTTCACTTAGAGAGTTCAATGATCAATCTGAACCGTCCATTAAGTTATGAACACATTTCATGAGCTACAGTGAAAAAACCACATCCCACCCTTGATTTGGCCTTATTTTTATAGCCATCCTTTTCCAATGCCATTGATGGGATAGTTATGGTTACCTAACAAGGGTGATTATTTATAATCATAAGCAATCCACAATGATCCCGAGAAAATAGATGGATCAAATTCTTGTTTAGACCTATTTTTGTATAAATGAACTTGATTGTCCATATTTAGAGCCATTGATCAAGTGGTTAATATTGGTTAGATCAACATGATGTTTTCATGATAGACCATAAAATATGTCTGGGACCTAATGAACGGTCTAGACCAATAGATTATATTAACAATGCGACTAATAACTCTATAACTTAAGATACTATGAGAGCATTGGAGCATTTGTCAAATATCAATGGCAAGTGGAAGGAGAGCTCTGCCCATACACATACAAGAGAGATGAAAGATGAAAAAAATAAGTTCAAATTTGTTGGAGGTGATAAAATTATACATTATCAGCGAAACATGGAATATTTGTGAAAAAAAAAACTAATTTCATATATAAAATAAACAAATATATTATACATGAAAATTTTTCATAAATAATTGATATGAATTATGTGTCAAGGGGAGTTTTTGCCAAAAAAAAAAAACTTCATATCTCCACAAGAATAGTGTTTTACAGGCCTACTTGTGTGCTTTGGTACTTCAAATTGACATGTGGAAGTGTGTCGACATGCAACTCAAGCTATCTATATCATTGTGCTCTCATCTTTGCCCTATCCTATTGAAAAACATTTTTGTGAAGCATGTTAGTGTCGAGACTTGAAGATTTCTTTAATATTTATATGTTTGAATCTTAGTGTTGAATTATAGATATGTGAGTTCATCATATATAGTAGATAGTTTTTCATCTCCGTTCTCTTACACTTACTAAATATAAAAATTAAAAAATAAATTAAAAAAAAAAAATCAGCCTCGAGATACGAATGAATCAAGTCAATATTTGGACCCATATATTGATAGTATATATTAAATTTCTCTATTTCTTTCATTATATTCTAATTTATATTTTGGTTTTTTTCACAATTCAATCAAGCACGAGGCTACACATGTTAACGAATGGTTATATTTAGTTAACATGCACGATTAAGAAGTGCAAGGTGCCGGAGTCGTACTCTATTAAAGTTTGATTGAACTTTGGTGACCCCGATGCTAAGATGGATTGATTAAGACTGAATTTGTGGGATTGACTGCTTTCCTCAACTACCCATAATTACAACAATAGAGTGATTTTATAAGGGCAGGGTTAGTCATTCCGAATGAATTCTTTTATCCTTGCGTTAAGAACTTTTCTCTCAACAATGATAGTAGGCCTCGTACTTTTCGATATAATAATTATGAACAAAAGATTCCAAACTAAAGGCTAACAATGGAATTGTATTCAATTGTATTTAAACTTTTATACAATTAATAGATAAACAAAATAAGTAAATAAATAAATGAAAGATAAATACTTGTGATCACTTGTATGGACAAACAATCAAGGTGAATGATCAGTAGGATATGATTGGTGGTTCGATCTTCCAATCGAAGACTAGGTTGATCGGGGATCCAACAACGGTAGGTCATAGATATTTATATTACTCCTAAGCGTACTGCAATGATGGCACTGGACTGTAACAGTTTAAACTAAACTCTGGGCACTCTACAACGTGCTTGAACAAAAGTAGATAAACTAGAAACTAAGATAAGCAATGTTGTGCTGTGTAAATTGATTGTGTTTGGCGTGTACCTTGAGCTCTTCATCACATGCTCCTTACATAGCCTGGGAGGAGGCAAGCCCTCGTTGGGTTTCTTGGTTGATATAGGATCTTTGGTAATCACAATACGCAATTATTTTTTCGTCATCCAAGCCTAGCTAAAAAGATCTTCGATTTTCACGGGCTTTTATAAGATTTTGCTTTTTGAACCTTTGCAATCACTAGGAGATCTATGGGAGGATCTCTTATTTTGGCAGGACTATATGAGACGACCTTGCTGAGCATATTTGTAATTTGTGATAAGATTCGTGTCTTGGTCTTTATATTCTTGTTGAGCACGCTGCTTTTATCACACATTTCTCTCGTGCCAAGGCTATGAGTCATCCATCGCAAGGATTTTTTTCCAGATGTATGACGGCTCTGTGCCACTCTGCTTTTATCAGGTGACGTGCCACTGAAAGATGTGGGAAAAAGATATCCTCGATACGCGTGTGGGATTTCATCCATCATTGAGTGTATGGTGTTGACACATGGCTTTGCTTCATCAGTCTGCATTGATGCACCATAGTGAGTGTAAATTAACAAATGCAACCATGTAAAAACCTTGCCAACAATTGAGATATTGGATTCCAATCAATTTATTTCATACATCGACACTCTCATTAAGAGTAAAATAACATGATATGTGAGGAGGATATTATAAGGAGGTCCATTTTAAGGAAAGTGTGGATCACATTCTATGTTAGCATGTAGTCGTGTGTATAAATGTGAAAAACTCGGCACATTCGTCAGCTTGGCCATCTCCCTTATATATAAATGGTCTTGCAAATAAAATAAAATAAAATTTTAAAAAGCTTTTATGTGACAATGGTTTGGTTTACAATATTAAGATATAATTAAAATAAAAGGAATGAAAATTATTTGTATTTATAACAATATATAGTAATGGTAGTGGATATACCGCCTACAATATAAGGTGGAGAGGAAAACTAGTTTGCAAGACACGGAGGAGAGGAAGTGGAGGATAAAAAGGGTTATTATTATTATTATTATTATTATTATTATTTTTAAGTAAGCTTGCTCGATTAGGTATACTACTATGCATCTCAATTTATCATGCGAGATAATGCCGACAATAACCACTGGATATAAAGTCACATTTTGACAGTTCAGTACTCTTTAGATTATTGGCATATGGTAAATAAGCACCAAAAGAAGGGAACCAAAAAAACTCTCGACTTGGAATATTTCAACCATACGAACATTTGACCATCTTCCTTTAGACATGGAACATCTCTTAAGTATTATTTTACGATATATTTATCAAAAGATTAAGATTATCTAAGTTTGAAAATTTATGACATGATCACCTTCATTCATGTGTGCATAGTCAAATCAACAATATAAGCCAGTTATTACAACTGAAGATTGTTATCATAAGCATGACTTGCCTTTAACAGGAGGTTAATTATATGGCTACCCTATTAGCCAAAACTTCGTGGCACCTATTGTGCTATATTTATTATGTTCATTAATTAATTTTGTTAGTGTGAGCATCATCTGACGAGCGGGGTGCACTCGTCGAGTGTATCTTGAGTTGTGACTTACTTTTTGACATGTACCATATAGTCTTAAAATAACACGTTCGAAAGACTTCGAGTCGCCACTGGCTAATAGAGCCCTTAAATTTATAATTAACTAGACTCATAGGATCAACCTAAGTCGAAGAATCAGAGACATTCCAACTAAGATAACTCTTAAACAAGATTTGTGACCATATATTATAGGTAAGGACCTTATGAAGGGGTTAGGCACCCTTATCCGCTCACACTAAGATCTCTACTTTACAAAATTGTATAAATTGTTTTCAAAAAATAAAAATAAAAATTCAGGGTTATGGACGGCCTTGTGCTAATTGACTAACCGTTGCCGACCATGTTAGAAACTGTCTAGCAGACCACAACTCAATTCAAATTAACACTGAGGAGATTGCAACAATGCAACCTCTCGCCTGGGTTGGATTTGAATAGAATAGTAGTAGCAGGAGAAAAGGGACAGATAAAATGCTCTTTTATATATATATATATATATATATATATATATATATATATATATATATATATATAAACGCTCACCTGCGAACCAGTTCGTACGTAGTACGTACGAACTTTTTTGAGAACCCATCATACGTGATGAATCTCGCAAATCTGAACGGTCCACATGAAGCAGAACCTCATGAAACCTCATAGTATGAATTTTTATTTTGATCCGAAACTTTGGTGGACCGTGAAAAATGTAAACATTTTCTTTCCTTAATTTGAATTTCTCTTTGCTATGGACGGTATGGATAAAATTTTTAGATAAAAGTAAAACTTAGGGGATTTCACTAGGTGCTGCTTCACATCAACGGTTCAGATTTGCGAGATTCATCACATATGATGGGTTCTCAAAAAAGTTTGCAGGTGAGCGCTTCTCTCTCTCTCTATATATATATATATGGACAAGGTACAATGAGCTGAGCGTATTACGATCGTCCATGAGATCGAGCTGTGTGGCCCCACTGTGATGCCTTTTGAACATCAACACCGTCTACCAGATGCACCATTCTATCGTGGGCTTGGAAGGTCCAAAATCAAGTCAATCTGTGACTTTTGTGGGCCACACCACATACAGAAGTGGAGAGGGGCCCCGCACCATTAAAACATTCATAACCATTTTTGAGGGCCCACCAAGATGTGTTTTGCAAATCCAGCCCATCCATTATGTGTGTACCACTTGAATGAGGGTTCAGACCAAGTTTCAAGTGCATGGAAAATTCAGGTGAGCCCCACCAAGTGCTTTTATATGTTTTTGGCATGTATTCACATGATTTTAGATGGTGTGGCCCACCTGAGTTCCGTATAAGGCTGATTTTGGGCCGTCCAGGCCCACGATGGAATGGTGCATCTGGTGGACGGTGTTGATTTTCGAAAGGCATCACGGTGGGGTCCACACAGCTCGACCTCATAGACGACAGTAATACACTCGAGCTCATTGTACCTTCCCCCGAGCTGTGTGGGCCCCACCGTGATGCCCTTCGAACATCAAAACCGTCCACCAGATGTACCATTCGTTGGTGGGCCTGGAAGGCCCAAAATCAGGTCAATCCGTGACTCAGGTGGGCCACACCATCTAAAACCATAAGTATACATGCCAAAAACATATAAAAGCACTGGTGAGACCCACCTGAGTTTTTCATGCACCTGAAACTTGGTATGAACCCTCATTCAAGTGGGACACACATAATGGATGGGCTGGATTTGCAAACCACATCTCGGTGGGCCCTCAAAAATGGATATGAATGTTTTAATGGTGTACGGCCCCTCTGCACTTCTGTATGTGGTGGGCCCTCAAAAATGGATATGAATTGATTTTGGGCCGTCCACGCCCACCATGGAATGGTGCATTTGGTGGACAGTGTTGATGTTCAAAAGGCATCACGGTGGGGCCCACACAGCTCGACCTCACGGATGACCACTTTACGCTCGAGCGCATAGTACCTTCTCCCATATATATATATATATAAACAATGTTCAAGCAAAACTTAACTTCTTATATACTAGGATATGAGGGTTTGGTTAGGCGTAGAGCATATGATCAAGATTTGTTTAAACTATAAGCAATAGATATATGAGAGAGAGGATATGCAAATATAACGACAGAAAATAAAATTGATGGATGGATAATTGCCCGTGTGCACGTGGAGATGTGGATGGAGGAAACGAGCGTTCGAGCACTCATCAGAAATAAGAGATGATCATATATCTCAAATCCAGATCCTACTCCGTCAATCTAAATTTGCTGGAATGGCTTGAATGCTTATATAAGCTAAGGTTAAATGGCTTGGATGAGGTAGTTGGCTTGTATAGATGGTTTGAGTGGATGACGCACACTCTCATCCTCTTCTCTACTCTCACTCGTGTGCTTACTCTCTCTAAACTTCCATGATTTCTGTCCATCCATACATCGAAGGGCTAGAATTATGTATGGGCCCACCCATTGGGGGGACCACCTCTTGAACGGATTCGCAACGCACGGCGCAGCTAGCGGATCTCGGCTTGGCTTTCCGAGACCGGACGCAAGTTTCCCGCAGCACGAAGCTCTGTGGGGCTTGCCGCAGAGTACATATGAAATCCGCTCCGTCCATCACTTTCACCAGATTGTTTTAGGATAAAGTTATAAAATTGAGATAGATACAAGCCTAAGTGGGCCACGCCAAAGGAAACAGTGGGGTAGAAACGCCCACCATTAAAAACTTCCTTGGACTGACCGTGATGCTTATAGGCCATCCAAACCGTTCAATGGTGACTTCCACGAGGATGAAGGGAAAAAATGCATGTCATCTTGATCAAAAACATCAGTATGCCCCAGTAAGTTTTCAATGGTGGGCGTCCAATTTTCATGTAGCTAACAATAGTCTTGGATCTGATTCATATTTGGAATCTCAATGTAACATGAGCCATAGAAAATGATGGACGGAGTGGATTTTACACTGACATCGTGGGGACCCCACAGAGCTTTGTACTGCCGGAACTCTCTGTAAGAGGCGTTGCAAGAAATTCCCGTCCTACCGGCTACGAGACCTTCCCTGGGAGTTATTTGATACTGTGGCAGAGTTTAGAGCTTGATACGCAGCACTCAGAAAGTGTACACGTGGCATATATTATTCAAAGTTAACCAACTAAATTGTGTAATCCATATAATATCCTAATCAAGATCTCAAAATGAGATCGATTAGACAATTCTAACCTCTGATCTGTGGACACCTGTTCGTTGAATTAGGACCATCAGATATTTTTCATTTTCAACCGTCCAATAAATGTCAACCAATCCGATATTCAGATAATAAAATAAGCTTAATTTGGGGATTTATAGATCTAAAACGCTGCCCCAAATTTGAACAGTTTAATTTGAATTATTTGCAAAGTGCATGCGTATCATCCTTCACACTCTGCCAGAGTATCAAAGTTCGACAAACGGAAAAGGACGTTTGTGTCGTTTGTGGTGAGATGTAGCAGGTTTGTAAAGCCCGCACGGCTGAACAGCCCCGTCATTCACATGCAATCACACGCGACGATGCATAACACGTGTGATATAGATCCGAGCTTTTCAACCGATCGGCCATACTATAAAGATTTTTTATCTTGAAATTCAGGCCGTTTCACTTTCAAATGGCCGGAGACATACGGAGACAAAAATGGACGGCTATAAAAAATGATTTAACGGCCAGTTTATCTTGCACATTATGGCCCACCTGAGGAGCTAAAATGCAGATTTTTTGGACAGAGTATCTAATCAGTGTGGCCTACTTGATGGAAATCGTGGTTCTCACACACGTGTACGGTATTAACATGCGTACTTGGGTGCTGATGTGCAGAGCCCTACGCGCGCGGGGGCGTAGCAATTTCACGTAAGGCGGATCTTACTTCAAAATTTCAAACCGTTGGAACGGCTAGCTTTCAAAGGTCTTTCATTTTTGTAACCATCATTCAGTGACACGTGTAGTCAATCCATTGATGGGCACACCGTAGAAAAGTGGCCGTTGATCAAGGGAAAGGTAGTTTACAACAGAAAGTTCTCTCATCATGACCAGCACCAAAAAAAAGGTCGGACCGTTCATTTAGTGGGCCACCACTGCGGAGATACCTTAAGCATCTCTAAGCATAGGACGGTAAAGCCGTCATTAGCTTATTTTATAATTTTGTGTGTGGACCTTACGGGGATGCGTGTATGACATCCAATCCGTCCAACACGTGTGCCTTTCGTTTTCTCCCTATGCCCCAAAAATCAGCCCAATCCCAAACTCAGGTGGGCCACACCGTGTAAAATCATGCACCAACACCCTAGAACGGCGTGTTGTCGTTCACCAACACCCTATAATGCCAGATACATTCCTTGGACCAAAAGAAGGTGAATTGCATGGGGTCATGACTTTTGATTTGTTTGGAACGCACAAAATATCAATCTTTATTGTAATGCGTTATTATCTGAGTTAAACCTCAGTGTCACAAAAAATATGCATACGTTTAGCTGAAAATAAAATTTTAGAATAGCTTATTAATTTAATAATTTTAATTTGTACAGTAAGTATATATATATATATATATATATATATATATATATATATATATATATATATATATATATATATATATTGAGTTTTAGATTTTCTTTAATTATGCTAGGACTTTTCTAGCAACAAATTATTTAAAATTTTTATTTTTAAAAATTAAGTTTTGTTAAAATTGAGACTTTTATAAGAATTAGATCTTTGATAAATTATTTGAATTAGGATCAGGTTGTGTAACATCTTGGATTTTCACTATTTTGGATTTCCTAAAATCTTTAAAAAAAATTAATATGTAATTAACTTATATTATCACTTACTGACCATTGACACTCAATGCTAGTTTATACACGAGTAATACCAGTAAAGAACCACACAAGTCCGATTAATCAACCGTAGGAAACAAACGAATCCGTCTGATCACTTGAACATCAAGTTTAACCCCATGATTTACTCATGTAGGGCTCAAATCCAACCGACCCATCGCTAACTAATCAAAACAATCATAAATAAATTAAAGATCTAATCGAAGTCAAGTCAGATGAGGCTCGGATCTTGACTAATAGACCAAATCAACATTGTTACTTTTGTAGCCTAAAACTGACGGTTTAGAGTAATCATGACAAAATCTCCACTTTTACTTGTTATTAATAGGCCACACTGTGAACATAGTTAATCTAAACCCTAATCATTGGTCATAAGAAATCTCAATACCTAATTCATTACAAAAATGCCCCGATTTTTTGAACAAGCTCTAAACTGCTCGTTGGCGGGACACTAGTTCCAAAACTATAGAATTATATTCGTCTTACTAGACTTGACGTCTATCGTGGGAGTCGGACCTGGATACTGTCCAGAATCGCTCAACTTGAGTCAAAGGACGAGTGCATGAGAAGTGCAAATACCCTAAAGGAAGAAGTTGAAACTTAAGTAAATTGGGTCGTCCACTCTTATGCAAAGTTGGGGATTTCAGATCGTCGGTTTGTGACCAAACTTCACACATGGAGTAAGGATATTTCCCTACTCATATCCGTATAACTGCGCTCCGATCGACCATCGGTTATCGTTAAACAGAGTTCAAATCATATCCGTTGATTGACACATCCAAATGGCGGGTCGATCATATCCATACGTAGATCATCATTAGAGTTAACTATCCTATGGTGGATCGACTTGTACACCCCATAGTGGGCCCTATAGGATAGAAAAACCTTCCCATAGGGTTAGTATAGTAAAAACCCAACACTTGGGGCCATTTGCACCAAATCTGACATTATAAAAGGGGCTTCTTTGGGGCACCCCTCTCCCCATACGAATTTGCCCTAGGAGGAAAGGGGAAAAGGGGAGAAGAGAAAGAGGAGAAAGAAGGAGAAAGAAGAAAGGAAGAATAGAGGAAGGGAGGATGAAGAAGAGGGAAGGTGGGTCATAGATCTAGTGGGGCCCAAAGGAGACCGATTCTTGCAACTCCTCACCTCTTTCTTAACAAATCCTTCACCCACAACCGGAAGAGCCCCTCTTCACCGATTGAGTAGGTAAAACCCTCATCTCTTAGAAATCCCTCATGTTGAGGGTGGATTCACATGGGATTCTAACATGCAAGTGATGAGTGTCGAATGTTGCATACCAGACCCCAGTAATTGCCTAAATTTACGTACATGATAAGGCTTAATGGAGTGTATTAATTGTGTTTCTGTCACAGGATAAAATCAGGAGCGTTGATTGAAAATTAATGTTAAAAGCGTGGAATTGACGTTCCGACGTCACCAGAGCACGGGATGGACTCCAGAGAACCAATGGTGACAATTTTACACGCCTGAGATCGGAGGAAAGCAAGCCAAAGGGGCCCGAAAAGGGTCCAGAATGCAAGATCACATGTTTTCCGCTATCCGATCAGTTCGAAACGTTATACATGGGATGAGGGCCGTAAATTAACCGTACATATTAAATTTCAGCCATTGATGATCTCGGGAAGTGGTCCAACGGACAGATCAGTCTGTTAATCTCCAATTGGGGTCCACATGATATCTGGAATTGCCTAAACTTTGGTATGGATGGCCAAAATTACATGAGAAGGATGATGGATGGTGTAGATTTCTCGTAAAATCACGGTGGGCTGTATGTACAGCGTATGTACACTGAGTACACGTGCGCCGGCCATGCACCGCTACACCAGGACTGTAACACCCCGGATTTTCACTGTTTTGGATTTCCAAAAATCATTGATTTTTTTTAATTAATTAACTTATAATATCACTTAATGACCATTAGCACTCAATGTTTTCCCATACACGTGTGATACCAGTAAAGAACCGCACAAGTTCGATTAATCATGAAACATCTCGTCCGATCAGCACAGTGTCCTGGGGCGTCCACGTAGGATTCTCCGCAGGGCCGTTCGGTTAAACCTCTTGTGGTGGGGTACCATGAGTTAATTAACCTAGGATTAGCTCATTAGAGTAGACTAGACAGGCCATGATAGGGCCTTGTGCGGGCGCCAAGTCGATGACTTGTTTACACTTGAAGGAGGGCTCGTGCAGGCCGTACAGCGACCGAGGATGGTCGGAAAAATCTAAAACTTGGTGTAGCCGTTGGTCTCACTGGGCTTGTGGTCCATCGCGGACTGCGGACCCAGTGGACACCTAGAAGTACCATCTGGCGCTTGCCCAATGCGCCCCACCAATGCAGTTAAAATCGCACCGACAAAGAAATCGAGACTCCGGGCCTTCCAGGTAGTCGGATTTCTTTCAAATTTATGGTGAAAGTTTAATGTATTTTTCAACACACCCCACCAAATATGGGCCCCGATCGTGGCACGATGACCATTGATCGTAAATCGGACCCGTACGACCAAACCCCACATCCGTTTGTTCCTAAATTTTGTAAGGCCACTCATCGGGCCATGGACCACTTATCCTATAAATTTCATGGCCAGAGGGCCATCAGAAATGCTCCAATCACTAAAATGGCCCCACAGGGACCACTTAAAGTCGAAACGCTTTCTCAGATCATATATCCGTTCATCCGTTCGTCCTCAATTTTTGCATGGGCCCTAATCGGGCCATAAGGCACTTACACGCCAAATTTGGTGGCCAGAGGGGTGATAGGGCCCTAGATCCTAGAAAGACCCTCCCATAAGTCTAGTATAGTAAAAACCTAGCCCTTGGGGCCATTTACACCAAATCTGGAATTATAAAAAGGTGTTTCTTTTGGGCACCCCTCTCCCATACGATTTTGCCCTAAGAGAAAAGGGGGGAAAGAGAGAAGAGAGAAAAGGGAGAAGAGAAAGAGGAGAAAGGAGGAGGAAGAGAGAGTGAAGAAGGAGGAGTGTGGACCCTAGATCGAGGTGGGGCCCAAGGAAGCCAATCTTGCATCTTCCCACTTCTTCTCCAAGACGAAACCTCACCCCACAACCGCTATTTCATCCGTTGAGCAACTAGGTAAGCTCCATTCCCTATTTTCTTTGAAACCCTTGTGATGAGGGAGATTTACTTGGGATTCTAACAAGCAAGTGGTCGCCTTTAGGGATTCTGGCCGATCTACCCCGAAATCCACATCTCCTAGGTCGTTTCTAAGCCTCCATCGAATCCAAGGTGCAGACTATTGTTCTTAGGTGGCCTAGCACCAATTTTAGTACGAGCATAATGATTTTGATTGCTTGGATGTTATGATTTAATAATCTAGAGAAAGCCCTAGGAATGTATGTTGTTAAAATCGTATGAATTTGCATGCTTAGCCCTCATGATGTTGTTCTTGCTTCTCACATGCTTATGTGTATGGATGAATCCTTGCTATGCCTTAATGTTTTCTTCCTATATTATTACCTCTTAATATGTGTGCTTTCATTACTCTTGTGCATATGATGGCTTGAGATGGAGGGAGTGTGTAACTCCTCACCCACACACACACACCTCACATGCACTTATTCCATGATATTGTTAACCATGCTTGCTATGAGAATCTGAATGATATGTTGAGAAGTATGAGAGCATGATGTGATTTGTACTAGATTATACATTAGTAGACGGCATGTTATGAATCACCCTCCACACCCTTGGGATGGTCAGGAATCATGAGGAGAGATGGTAGTCCCAGTGGTGGGACTACCCTCAAGCTAAACCCGTGGGTTTGGGGGTGTGTTCGGGTGGCTGTAGTTCGACTACATGGGTCTCTTGTGCCCGAGGTCACTCGTCTCACGCTCGCTTCACTCGTACGGTTTAGCCTACTAACTGATCAACCCTTTTTGTTAACACTGTATGCTCACATATGTATGGAACCTGAACCACCCTGCAACCATTGTAGCCCATTGATAATCCACTTAAAACTGGTCCACAGCCTCGTGAGCCGGGCATGGTGGAATGGGACACTGTGTCTGAGCTGTCGGCCTACGCTGGGGTACCGCGCCTCCCCGTAGTGACCGCGAGCGATCCCTTCCTTTCGGCACTCCTCATGTGCTTGGTGTCGGGGATGAGGAACCCGATGGGATCATGGATCGTGGGGCCTCGGCCTCACACATTGATGGGGTCTTGGCCTCGCAACCAGTTTAGGGCATTGATACGTAGGGTGAATCAGAATCCCCAACCTGCTGGATGAATGGACTTAACTAATAACTCGGCTAACACGATCGCATTGCATGCATTAGTTAGGGTGGCGACTCGGAAGTCGAGGTCGCTCTGAGGGAGTGTTGTCATATGCGATCGTTAGATGGAGTCGCTCGAGGGAGTGTTGTGGCGAGGGCATGCATCATATCATCCCGCATGCATGCATTTTAAATAAGAGTTATTAGGTGTTGATGAATGTCTGCTTTTCATTAAGTTCATATTACAATTGATGCATTGTAACTTGAGACCAATAGTTCACACTGAGTTGATCACTCACTCCCACTCGGGACGTGTTTTAAAACACCAACCGACCCATTCATAGATGCAGATAACTCATGGGCATGAGGAGCCTGGCGAGGTGAGCTTGGACGAGGAGGACGGACTCTCCTACTTGTAGCTGATGGACGGCTCTCCATCGGCTTGATCGGGCTGAATTTGGATTTGCTCTTTTTAGATATAGCCTTCTTTTGTTGTTCGGTTGGGCAACGCCTTGGGCGACCCTTTATTATTTTGGACCTGTATATATATGGGATATCCTTCACTTCAGTAGACTGGTGTGATTGTGCTTCTTGCCTCAGGTAATTCCAAATTGCGCAGTTAAATTTAATTAATCATTAAAAAAATCATAAATGCATGATAAGTGACACTCGGGAACTCGGGAGTCGAGTCTATGCACAACCCCTGATTTTTCGGGGCGTTACAAGGACGGTCAGCGAGACGCTGACCCACGCTCGTGCCCGCGTCTTCAAAACGCGTTACAGCGTCCTGCGGAGCCGGTCGCCGGTCCTCAGTTGTGAGCCCCACACATCTCCCAAATGCATGATCTGGGCCGTTCATCAGGTCTAAATGAAGACTTTTACCATTGCCTAGGTGGCAAAAATTCAAAAGAAAGCATATATCAGATCTCAGCCGTTCAAACGCAGGTTGGACGGCAAGACAGAAAGTCGCGTGGGCTACACCGAATCCACTCCAAAACCAGTCAATTCCTACTGATTTTTCGAGCTGAATCTAATGTATGGAGTAGATTTCTCAAAGCACCTGCGAAGTAGGACCCACCATCGCCACAACCATCAGATTCGCGTCCGCGTAGCGTCTTCGGCTGCCGATTTTTGCGAAAATTAATAGGCCCCGTACGTCGTCCTTCCGGTCGATCTGAGCCGTCCATCTTGTAGAGTGGCTTGAGAGCTTCAAAACTATGCTGATATTTCACTCCCATGCGTGCACACGTGCGTGATACGGAGGCCGCAAACGGACTGCTCTGTAACGTTCAAAACTGATTTTGTCGTGATTTCTTCTCTGGGCCGCGTCAATGGACATTCAAAACCACCCATTCCTGACTGAAATTTCATCTTGAATCCAATGGACGGGGTGGATTTTCCAGAAAACACCTCTGTGGGGCCCACCGATCACGGTTCCGAAAATTTATACTCCGAGTCCTTCTACGACTCTGCCACCGACCCCAGCCATCCAGCAGCTATAAAAGGGGAGTTTTGGATGTGGGAAAGGCATTGAGAATCAGGGGATTCCAGATCTGGAGCAAGGGAGAGAAGAAAGAGAAGAAAGAAGAGAGAGATTGTTTGGTTTAACGTTTTTTTTTTATGAATTTTATTTAATATTTTTGATGGATTTTATGGGTCACTAATCTCTCAGCTAGGGCTGAGATGAAGCCCCTAATTTGATTAGCTCTTGTATTAGTTGATTTACTTTGAATATTAATTAATTTGTTTCTTTCTCTAAGTGGGCTTTATGGGTTTAAATTCTATGCTTCTCCATCTATGAACTTGACCAAAGTATATATATGGATGTTGTTTGGATGCTTATTATAGGTGCTTGGGTCTGATCAAGAGCAGGTTTCCTATAGAGGAAGAAACACTCTCAGCTGAATGTCCCAACTCTTTGGATGATTGCTTGGCACACTTTGCAGATTCAAACGATCCCATGATAAGAGACATAGTGAATGCCTTGCAAAACAATATCTCGGTAGTCATCACTGACCGAGAGGACCCTTACTCTGAAGCCCCTCCTTCCACAAATCCTGAATATTTACCATTAAGGGAGGAGGAGCTAACAATTGAACCGAAGTCTGCTACTTCGGAATGTGTTGAGACTACGTCACTTTCTGAGAATTTTTCTGACTTTCATCTATGTGTAGTCTCTGATTCACCATGGGATACTAACTTGAAACTTCTTCTGTCACAGGTGAATCGTATATACTGGATACCTCAGGCGAATCAACGAAAAATTTCTTATGAGGTACATAAATTTTTTTGGAAAGTCAAGCTCCAGGGCGTCCAAGCCTATTGCAAAAATGGCTTTTGGATGATCCTGTTGAGAAATCTACTGAGAAACTTATCAAGATATCGTGGAAGAGGAACCTTGCTTGACCGGTGGTGGTTTTCTCTCGCTTTTTCTGGACTAGGGTAGTTTCCTTTAAGCTATTTTAGGATAGACAGTAAACTTAGCACTCCTGGGAGGCAACCCAGCCTTATGTTTGATTATATTCATTTTTCTAGTTAGTTACTTCAATGTTTGTGGGTAACATTACTGCAAACCCTCACGAGACTACAACTCGTCCACTAGGGGTAACCTAGGGGTTTAAAGGCTTGTTGCATGCGCTAAATGCAATCGAGAGTACCTGCGAAAGTGGTATAGGTAGGATCTTCTTTTGTTTTCTTTTTGCTATTTTTTTCTGTTGATTTCTCTCTTGTGCTAACTCGCTGTTACGTTGAAATTTTTTTGTTTTACGAAAGCTTCTTGATTCTCCATCCAGGTATTATCTTTCCATCACTCCTCTTCTATTCTCATTGTCCCATGTGCATTGCTTGCTTATTTCTTTTACATTGAGGACAATGTAGATTTTAGGTTGGGGGTGGGAGATTAGGTTACCTAATCAGTGTTTTCTTTGTCTTGAGCAAAAATTTGTGAAAATTAAAATTTTTTTTTTCTAGAATTTCTGTTGAATTCAAAGTGATTTTGAAGGATAGTTGTGAATTTAACATTATAAGATATCTGATGTTGGTAACTTATGACTCTTGGATTCGGCCATCTGCTTGATTTCACAGTCAATTTTGAATTGTTAATCCATGATTAGAAGGTGTAAACATTGATTGAGCCATGATTTCCCATATCAGATCTCACTTACACATTAAGTTTTCAGTTCGATATTAAATAGTAACTTGGTAATCATTAGGCATGAAAGGAACCAGCCTGAAAAACAAAATTTTTAGCATCAGTTTATAAAGAAGAATTGAAAGAGTAAGTCGCATAATCGTCATCATAGGTTTGCTCCCTATAGATGAAGATTCGATTCCTCATAGTTAACATGAGAAAAGAGTTAGGCGACAAGTTTTCACCATAGGTTTGCTCCCTATAGGTGCGGATTTGATCCCCCTCCTTGGCACCACTGTTCATGAAGAAAATCAAAAGATGGTAAAATGAAAAGTTAAATCTGTAAGGTAAGTGTTGGTTTCAGGTTTGGTTGTCACAAATTATCAATGATATTATGAAATTGACAATTGGATCTCTTAATGATTGTAAGTCGCGATTACACTTTACATTCATGGAGCTCGATGTTCAGAATTGTTCCAATTAATGGATTAATAGTTTGAAATTAATTTTGAAATCTGCCGAGAGTTTGATTCCAAGAGAAAAACTCCACACACCAATCATGAATCTTAGAATTTTCACATTTCAGCTATTTGTTCACAAGTCACTTGAGTTTACAGGAATTGTCTTTTATTTCTGAAATTATTTTTCGCATGTTTTGCTCGGGACTAGCAAAATGCTGGTTGGGGGTTGTGATGAGTGTCGAATGTTGCATACCAGACCCCAGTAATTGCCTAAATTTACGTACATGATAAGGCTTAATGGAGTGTATTAATTGTGTTTCTGTCATAGGATGAAATCAGGAGCGTTAATTGAAAACTAATGTTAAAAGCGTGGAATTGACGTTCCGAAGTCACCAGAGCACGGGATGGACTCCAGAGAACCAATGATGACGATTTTACACGCCTGGGATCGGAGGAAAGCAAGCCAAAGGGGCTCGAAAAGGGTCCAGAATGCAAGATCACATGTTTTCCGCTATCCGATCAGTTCGAAACATTATACATGGGATGGGGGCCGTAAATTAACCATCATGTTTTGCAAAAATTTGATGTTTTATTTAAACCAACGTGATTTAAATGATATTTAAACCCGCAAGTATACGAATCAGATGCAGATATGGTACGTATTACGAGATCGTTCCCACGAGGACTGGTCGTCACAATTCAAATCTATGACTCTCCTTAACTAATCCAACAAGTAATGGAATAAACTACTAAGCACAATTCTAGAAAAAAAAGACAATTAAGAACAGGGAAGAAAATTCAATCAGAGAAAGAGCACTAGGACTTTCGAATCCACCCCTAATTATCCTAACCCTTGTTTTGTCACTTGATTCACCTTGATCTAGATTGATACCACTTATACAGAGAAAGCACAATCTGTGTCCTTAATCGGCATACATAATGTCTAATTCCTTTAAGCAATGCCATGAACAACATATCCCATGTCCTTGGTCGGGTACATGGAATGTACATTCATTAAAGCATCCTGTTTCTTCCTCTATAGGAAACCTGTTCTTGATCAGACCCAAGTACCTATAATAAGCATCCAAACAACATCCATATATATACTTTGGTCAAGTTCATAGATGGAGAAGCATAGAATTTAAACCCATAAAGCCCACTTAGAGAAAGAAACAAATTAATTAATATTCAAAGTAAATCAACTAATACAAGAGCTAATCAAATTAGGGGCTTCATCTCAGCCCTAGCTGAGAGATTAGTGACCCATAAAATCCATCAAAAATATTAAATAAAATTCATAAAAAAAATGTCAAACCAAACAATCTCTCTCTCTTCTTTCTTCTCTTTCTTCTCTTTCTTCTCTCCCTTGCTCCAGATCTGGAATCCCCTAGTTCTCAATGCCTTTCCCACGTTCAAAACTCCCCTTTTATAGGCTGTGGATGGTCATCGGTGGCAGAGTCGTAGAAGGACTCGGAGTACAAATTTTCGCAGCCGTGATCGGTGGGCCCCACAGAGGTGTTTTCTGGAAAATCCACCCCGTCCATTGGATTCGGGACGAAATTTCAGTCAGGAATGGGTGGTTTTGAATGTCCATTGACGCGACCTAGATAAGAAATCACGACAAAATCAGTTTTGAACGTTACAGAGCAGTCCGTTTGCGGCCTCTGTATCATGCACGTGTGCACGCATGGGAGTGAAATATCAGCATGATTTTGAAGCTCTCGAGCCACTCTACAAGATGGACGGCTCAGATCGACCGGAAGGACGACGTACGAGGCCTACTTATTTCCGCAAAAACCGGCAGCGGTAGACGCTACGGGGACGTGAATCCGATGGCTGTGGCGATGGTGGGTCCTACTTTGCAGGTGCTTTGAGAAATCTACTCCGTACATTAGATTCAGCTCAAAAAATCAGTAGGAATTGACTGGTTTTGGGGTGGATTTGGTGCAGCCCACGCGGCTTTCTGTCTTGCCGTCCAACCTGCGTTTGAACGGCTAGGATCTGATCTGCTTTCTTTTGAATTTTTTCTGGGCAATGGTAAAAGTCTTCATTTAGACCTGATGAACGGCCCAGATCATGCATTTGGGCGATGTGTGGGGCCCACAACTGAGGACCGGCCACTGGCTCCGCAGGACGCTGTAACGCGTTTTGAAGACGTGGGCACGAGCGCGGGTCAGCGTCTCGCTGACCGTCCTGGTGTAGCAGTGCACGGCCGGCGCACGTGTACTTAATGCACATACGCTGTACATACAGCCCACCGTGATGTTTACGAGAAATCTACACCATCCATCCTCCTTCTCATGTAATTTTGGCCATCCATACCAAAGTTTAGGCAATTCCAGATATCAAGTGGACCCCAAATTAGAGATTAACGGACTGATCTGTTCGTTGAACCACTTCCCGAGATCATCAATGGCTGAAATTTAATATGTACGGTTAATTTACAGCCCTCATCCCATGTATAACGTTTCGAACTGATCGGATAGCGGAAAACATGTGATCTTGCATTCTGGACCCTTTTCGGGCCCCTTTGGCTTGCTTTCCTCCGATCCCAGGCGTGTAAAATCGTCACCATTGGTTCTCTGGAGTCCATCCCGTGCTCTAGTGACTTCGGAACCTCAATTCCACGCTTTTAACATTAATTTTCAATCAACGCTCCTGATTTCATCCTGTGTCAGAAACACAATTAATACACTCCATTAAGCCTTATCATGTACGTAAATTTAGGCAATTACTAAGGTCTGGTATGCAACATTCGACACTCATCAGCAAGTACATTGTCTTGGGATTCTGGCCAATCGACACTGAGTTCGGCGCTCACGGGTCATTTTCCAAGTCTTCAATGAATCCATGGGTGAGGACTATTATCCTTGGGTGGCCTAACACCAATTTTATTGTAAGTTTAATGATTTTGATTGCTTGGATGATGTAATTGAAGGATCTAGAGAAAACCTATGAAGAACCTTATCGTTGATCCTTCCAATCAACATGGAGTAGTTATGGGATGTTGTTGTTGCTTACATGTTTGGGTAGGAATTTAATATTTGCATGTTCATTCGTGTGTGATGTTCCCTATAACATGTTTGTTGCCTCTCATATGATTGGGTAGAAATCTAATGTTTGCACGTTCATGTCTTGGTGATCCGTGTATGATGTTCCTTATAGCATGTATGATTCATTAACCCTTGTGCAATGTGTTTCTACGATGTATGAAATGCTTAGCTTCCTCACTAGCCCACACGATTCATATGCACCTTTAGATCACAACATGGTTAGCTTTGCTTAGTAGAGAAAGTTGAGATTCTATGTTGAAAAATATGATCGTATGCCATTACTTATGTTAGTTGATAACCCTGTTAGTTGCCATACTACGCATTACCATCAAACCCTTGGGTTGGTCAAGAATATGAGGAGAGTGAAGGTGGTCCCGTTTGTAGGACCAATGTTGTCAAATCGTCTATGCAATCCCGTGCGATTGCATATGCGTGTGCACATATGCGATCGCACAATCACATATGCGGTCACATATTTTTTTATTTTTATTTTTTTGCACTTTTTAAAAAAAAATCAGAAAAATCAGAAAAAAATCGAAAAAAATCAGAAAAATCATAATAAATTATTATATGTCATTGGGACATGAAATGCATTTAATTTAAGTAAAAAATAAAAAATAAAACCAACCAATTACATACATATGAAGTTATGACTTATGAACAATGATAATTTAATAAATTTACAAATTATAATATAGTTAACTTGATAACTTCTTAAATCTTAACAAATAACAATTAAACATTTTACATTTAAAATTAACTAACATTTTGTTGATAACTTGATATCAAGTTATCAATATCAAGTTATCAAGTATCAAGTATCAATATCAACAATCAACAGCATCAAGTCATCAGCAGTTCAACACCTAGACTTATGAGTTATGACTTATGAGACAAGCATTAAACAAAATTAAGAAGTTATGTATGTATTTATTATTTTATTTATCTAATCAATAATCATTATTCATTAATTATGTACATTGATCTATCATCTATTGTGGCACATCATCACCAGGTCTGCCACCACCATCGCCATCATCATCATCAGTCGAGTCATCTCCTTCTTCCACATACACTTCTTCTTCTTCCGTTTCTTCATCATCTGTACGTACTAATACTTCATCAACATCCAATGGTGGATGATCTTCTTCAGCTTAATCATCATTATCACCTTCTCCTTCTTCAATCTTCTCAATCTCATCAACGGGTTGACGGCTACTACTCGCCCCCCGGCTCCCTCCCGTCCTTCGCCTTCGAGTGGCTACCTTCACCAGGCGTCGATCCATATGCGGCATCTTCAACTTGTGCCCATGTCAGGTCCTCTCTAGCAAATACCGGGTCCTCCGTCTCTACGAGCCATTCGTTATCTGCATCCAACTCATCTAAGCAAATAGGGTCAAAAAAATTGGGCTTTTCTTTCCTACTTTGAAATCGTTCTCGCAATTTTTGGTTGTATTGAACGAAAACTAAGTCGTTGAGTGTTTTTTGCTCAAGGCGATTCCTTTTCTTGGAATGAATCTGTAAGAAAGAAAACGCATTTGACATTAGCTATTTAGGTAATGAATTTAGCTTACAAAAAAAAAATATAGTAAACAGTAAACACTAAACAGTCTAAAGACTCTAAACTTGTCGCCTCGAACGTGCTCCAATTGCGCTCGCAACCACTGGAAGAACACGTGAGTCCAAGAATCTTCATAGCCAGCTTCTTTAGAGCTAGATCCTTCCTGTTCGAGTCCACTCCATAGGCAGCCCACTAGTCAGCTGAGAAAAACAGTTTAAGTATATGTTAGAATCTTAGTCTCTTAGAGACACAGTTGACATACCACATACTAACATTCATTCATATAAGTACTTACTGGGTAATTTCATTGTCCGATATCTTATTACGATATCCCTTGAGAATATCCCTTCACTTTTTGTGTAGAAGTCCAGCAAACTTGAGATATTGTCTTGTTTTCCTGTATCCGGAATTATTCTTTCCAAGACATCAATAAATCCAACCATATGCACAGTTAGTGCTTCTGCTAGATCAGCAGAAGCGAATAAACAGGCTGGGTTAAGGATGTAAGCAGCCGAATACAATGGGGATGACATTTGGCTGCCCCATCTTCTATCTATAATTTCTAAAATTGGCCTGTAATCACGGTCTCTATAGTTAAAATGGTCCATAATCTTATTTTTCGCCCCATCCATCGCATCATATATGTAGCCCATTGCGGGCTTCTCATCCCCATCCACCAATCGCAATACAGTGAATAAGGGCTCGGATGATTTTAACGCCTTTACCACTTGAGTCCAAAAACTTTAAGAAAGAATTATTTGTTGAACCCGTTTCCCATCAGCCTTTCTTGACCAAGGCCCACTTGTAAAATCGGTCGACACTACAAAGCTTATAAGTTATGATTTCTTTGCATGTAGCCTTTGTAGTGTTAAAAAGGCTGTAGCGAAACGAGTGACTGCTGGACATAGCAAGTTACCCCCAATGTGTTTTCTCATTCGACTGAGAAGAAGAGCATGTTTGTACATAAAAACCGTGATTCTTGTAGCCCTTGCAATCACATTTATAAATAATCTACCTATATCTTCTAACATGAGATCAATACAATGGGCCGCACAAGTGGTCCAAAATAAACGTCGTCTCTTCTCCATAAGAAGACGACCAGGCATTACATATGAGGCTGCGTTGTCTGTAATTAATTGTACAACGTAGTCCTCACCTATTTCTTCAAATATACTATCTAGTAAGTTAAACAAATATTCTCCTATATGTGAATGACCCGACGCATCCACTGACTTCAAGAATATTGTTCCAGCTGGACAATTTACCAAGAAGTTAATGAGAGATTGACTGGATCTATCGGTCCATCCATCGACCATTAGTGTACAACCATATATTTTCCGTGATTCCCTATATTCAGCTATAAAGGATTGTGTATATTCAAATTCAGTTCTAAGGCATGTCTCCCTCATTTCATGATATGATGGAGGTTTAAGCCCAGGTCCAAATTGACCTATAGCCTTAATCATTACTTTGAAGCTTTTCGATTTAACGACGTTAAAAGTAACGCCGGTTTGGTAAAACCACTTAGCAATATATTGAATTGTGGTTTTTCTATCTTTTTGTTTATACCGGTTCTCTAAAGTTGTTTGAGCCGGCCCTTTCCCTCACCCCTTTAGTCGACCACATCCTCGGGGTGTGGTTTACACCATCTATCTAAGGGTCCATGCCCTCGGGCTCTTTTCGATGGTTGTACTTGTGGTCTAGACCGGCCTGTCGAAGAAGGGGGAGTGAGACTAGCTTGAGCTTCAACGACATCTACTATATTTATATCTTCGTATGCATCTTGTTTCATATATTCCTCTTGACGTAGGGCACTATCGTATTTCTTTCTTGATTGTTTTTCCATATACTCCACGATCTCCCTTCGGATTTCTGGAGTAATCTTATCACATGCTTTTGCATTTGACCCGGGTAAATGTGCAAGGTGTTGCTTGTGCCTTGCAATGCCATCAAAACTCACAAATCCACATAAATCACATATTACGTGAGTCTTTTCGGTAGCACTACGGTAGTGCCCATACTTCCAACCCGGGTCATTCGACTTGGGCCTCAAAGAGGAAGATTGGGAAGAAGACATTATGAATTTATGATGGTGGTAGATGGTGGTGTGTGTATAAGTGTATTATATTAGCACTAAAAAGTAACTAGCTAGTAGCTAGCTATTAAGTATTAACTAAAAACTATAAAGTAAACTACAAATAAAAAGAAAACTAGAACTTGGAGTTGGGAGTTGGGACTTAGGGTTAGGGGAGAGAGAGAGAGTGAGAGTTACACACTTACACTTAACTTACACACACACACACTTACACTTGTATAAACTAGAAAGGGAGAAGAAGAGAGAGAGAGAGAGAGAGAGAGAGAGAGAGAGAGAGAGTTACACTTACACACACACACTTACACACACAGTTACGCTTGTAGAAACTAGAAAGGAGAAGAAGAGGGGGGGGAGAGAGAGAGAGAGAGAGAGAGAGAGAGAGAGAGAGAGAGAGAGAGAGTTTGAGTTGCACTTACACACTTACACTTGAAGAAAGGGAGAAGAAGAGAGTTGTTTACACAAACTTACTTACACTTGTAGAAAGAGAATGAGAGAGAGAGAGAGTTTACACAAATAAAATTAAAATAGCAACTTTCAACTTGCAAAATTCTAAATTCCTGTATAAGTTGTCTACTTGTCTTCTCTTGAATCTTTTCACCTTTGCCTCTTCACTTGAGTATTGTCTTTGTTCTTGATTCTTGAATTCTTGTTGTGACTTGTCAGTTGTCACTTGTAACTTATACTTGTAAGTTGTAAGTTGTAACTTACTAACTTGTAACTTCAAACTTCAAAGTTCAAAGTCAAACTTTTAAGTTGCTATTTGCTAACAACTAGCAAAGTAAAATGAATCAATTAACATTTAACAAACAAAATAATTTTTAAAAAAAGATAGAAATCAAAGAAGTTGTTAGTTTTTCCTAGAAATTAGAAATTAGAATTAGAATTTAGAAACTTAGAAATTAGAATAGAAGTTAGAAGTTAGAACTTAGAACTTAGAAGAGGGGAAGAACTTGTGGAATGTGGATGAAGATTGGAGACTAGAGTGAGGAGTCTCTTGATTCTTGTCTTAAATCTTGATTCTTGAACAATGAATATAGATTGGTGGATTCTTGATTCTTGATTCTTATAAGTTGTAAGTTGTAACTCTTCCTTGATTCTTGAATGTTGATTGTTGAAAGAAAAGAAAAGAAATATGGAAACTTGGAAATGGAATTGGATGGAGAGGAGTGGATGTATGTAACTTGTAAGTTGTAAGACTCTTAGAAATTATAATGTATGTAAGATTGTAAGAATAAGAGATAGAGAATAGAGAGAGGAATGCTTATAATGCATTTTTATAGAGAAAAAATCCGGATAAAAAAAAACGGTCAAAAAACGGTCAGATTTCTGATTGTTGGTAGATATGCGATTGCATATGCAGTATGCGATCGCATACATTGCATATGCTATCGCATATGGAATATGCGATCGCATATGTGCAGGGTCGCATATGTCACTGTCGCATATGCGATCGCTGCACAAATATGCGCATATGCGATCGCATTTCGTATATGCGATCGCACATGACAACATTGTGTAGGACTATCCTGAGGCTAAACCCATGCATTTGGGCGGGTGCATGTGGGCGACAGTAATTAGACTACATGGGTCACTCGTACTTGATGTCGTCTGTCACATGCATGCCTGAACTTATGCGGCCTAGTCTACCTACTGACCAGCCTTACTTGTTAACCCTATCTACTCACACATGTATGAAACCTGAAACACCATTCAACTGTTGTAGCCTATCGATAACCAAATTGAAACTGATCCACCGTCTCGTGAGCTGGGCATGGTGGAATGAGACACTGTGTCCGAGCTGTAGGCCTACACTGGGGTGACGAGCCTCTCCGCAGTGACCGCGAACTATCCCTTTTCTCAGCATTCCCCATGTGCTTGAAGTAGGAGTGGTGAACCTGACGGGATCAAGGATCGCGAGGTATTGACCTCACATGTTGGGGGGCCTTGACCTCGCAACTAGTTCAGGGCATTGATACGTGGGGGTGTATCAGTTTTTCCAACCTGCTGGATGAATGAAATTAACTAAGAATTTGACTAACACTAGCATCGCATCGCACTAGCTAGGTTGGTGACTCGGCGGTTGAGGTCGCATTGAGGGAGTATTGGTCATACGCGATCGTTAGACAGAGTTGCTTGAGAGAGTTTTGTGGCGAGGGCATGCATCATATCATCTATCATGCATATGCATTAACAAGATTAGTTAGGTGTTATGAATTATTGTCTTTCATTAAATTCATAATACAATTGATGCATGTTATAACTTAAGACTAATAGCAGCCACTGAGTTGATCACTCACTCTCGCTCTGGGACGGTGTTTTAAAACACCAACCAGACTCTTCAGTAGTTGCAGATGACGCTGAGTACGAGGATCCTTTCTGCGCGAGCCTGGATGAGGAGGACGAGCTGTCCTATTTTCAGTTGATGGGCGGTTTGCCGTAGATTTCATAGGTGGACTTGAGTCACTGAGTAGTGGGCTCAACACACTATTCTTTTGGATGTAATATTCCTTTGTATTTTTGTTGGGCGACGCCTTGTGCATTTTTGGACATTGTATATATTTAGTCATTTTCCTTCCATTAGACTAGTCGTGAATTGTGATACATGTTTCCAGTAATTCTATGCTGCTCATTAAAATGGATTAAACGTAAAACAGTAAAAATTGGTTTTAAGTGATACCCGGGAACTTGGGAGTCGAGTGTATACACGACCCCCAATTTTCAGGGCATTACAAGTTGAGGCACGTATAAGATATAATATGTTTAAAGTGTGATTTACCCCCTCTCCTCTTATATAAGAGATCACTTGTGAGTTATTAGTGAATTGCTTTTAGAATATGACATGCATATTTGGTCTTGCACGAATGTAACGCCCTGAAAATTAGGGGTCAAGCATAGGCTCAACTCCCGAGTTCCAACGCATCACTTATGCAACATATATAATGATGATTAAATGTTGTCCGTATTAGTGCATTAAACATGAGTGAGATTATATCAAAACAACATATCATACTCCAGAGACAGTTAAATTACGCAAGCAGAAGACTGTGATAAGTATATAAAGCATATAAGTAGTTGTAAGTCCCCAGAGTATGAACATGATACCAGGTTAAACAATTACATGTTGTTTATAAAATATACAAAATAATAGAGTGTAATGTTTTCTAATCCATGTCCCCGTAGCCTCGGTGACGCAACTCCAGGTCTACATAGACTCAACAGAGAGTTGTAAATAGGAGAACTCCTCCTCGTCGTCGTAAAAGTCAGGCTCCGCCTCATATCCCTCAGCATCACCTGAAACTATAGGAGGGTCTAGTTAGTGTTTTAAAACACCGTCCCAGAGTGGGAGTGAGTGATCAACTCAGTGAAACTATAAAGCAAAAGTTAACATGTTATCAATTCAGTCAAGCAGTAATGATAAAGTAATATAGCAAGCATTCCTAAGTACTCTAGTTAATGTAAGGATGATATGTTATTATGATGCATGCCCTCGCCTGCACTCCCTTTTGCGACAACATCTTACAATCGCGGCATGCATCCCTTCTGTTGTGCTCAACACCAATGCCAAAGACACATGCAAATGCGGTGCATGTACGTGATTAGCCAAGTTCTTAATTAGACTTATTCATATAGTAGGTTCAGGAAGCTAAGGTACCTTCCTTTATATCATCGACCCAACATTGATCCATCTAGGGTCGTCAAGCCTAGTTAATCACATACGATAAGCAAGTTATAGGGCAACGTCACCCTTGTTTTGAAAAGTAGTGGACAGGCGAGTTCAGGTCACTACGAAGAGTCTCGTCACCATTAGTGTAAGCCTTAGTTTATACTCGAGGTCACTACGGGAAAGGCTCGTCACCTCAGCGTAGGCCGACAACTCGAATACAGTGTCTTATACACCACCATATTTGGTTCATGAGTTTGGATTGCTCACTGGTCACTACGAGGAGGCTCGTCGCCCCAGCATAGGCAGACAGCTCGACCACAATGTCCCATACACCACTATGCTCGGCTTATGAGTCTTAGTGAATTGTGGTGCCAAGGTTAAGCGGATTTTTTCACCGATAAGTTGGTACCTTAGGTTCAAGTAATAACATTCATACATGGTGAACATACATTGGGCCAATCGGGTTACTTGACAAGCTCGACTAGTACTAGCATACGATGAATTATTCGACATGGAGCGCATACGCACTCCTCATGGCCTAACCACTGTCGATAATCACCGTAGACTCGGATTCCTTGAACTCATCCGCCTTGGCTGAACCGTTCGGCCACTGATCGTAAACCATTACCAATTGTTTGGACTACATCGTAGCCCCAATCACACTCCAAACAATAGTATTCACATGTGATAGTCAAAGGCAGCATGTGACAACCAATTTAAATATAAATCTCATTTGAGCATTTCAACAAACACGTAATATACATGTTATCATATATAGGCATGTCATCCATAAATCATATAGTAATAAAATAGGTTATATAGAGGAAACTGTAACTGTAGATAAGGGAATTAAGAATCCTGTCTCAACACCCTTCTTAAATACATTCCAACAAGCATTTTTCTCATTCAGGCATTTTATCAAACACTTAGACTACACATATCACATACATGTAATAAATCAGTTACGACACATACAATAGCAAATCCTTCCACATAGGAGTTGCCACACGTACAACAATAATGTATTCTCAATAAAAAATCATGTTAAGTACAAATCATAATTCCATACTCATTTAGACATTTCAACAAACACATAGAATGCACTATATTCAACATAGTTCATATATATGTGTAATACACGAAAAATATCGCATCTAAGCACGTGTGATAGCAATCAAGTCAGTCATAAATCATTACTGACATTGAAAGCCTTGAAAACCATAACTTAAACGTTTATAGTCCGCACATTTCGCCAGTAAACTCGTAACAAACTCAGTTTAAACACTAAGTTTTTGTCTACGACACAATGACAACCTATAGCATGAAATAGGTTAGCTATTTCACTATCGGCTCTATTTGAATCCCTAAAACAGGTTAGAGTTAGGATTTCTTACCTAAGAATGGAGTCGAAATCGCCGGGGATAACAATACAGAAAGGTTAATTCAGCCCGTGGAGTGATGAGATTGAATCCCAGGAACAAACCCTCACTTTCTCTCTCTTCTCCTTACTTTCTTCTTCTCTTTTCTCTCTCTTCTATCTCCTAGGGTTTGGAATTCGTATGACAAGGGAGAGATAGGGTTTCAGGCCCTTATATAGGCCCAAAATTGACCTCGATGGCCCCAGGGCCATGATATACTTAGGTTATAGCCAAAAGTTGGCTGTTTCGATCCAACAGAACACATCCGGAGGCCCATTTTCTTCGTACGGTCTTAAGTAAGTCCCTTGACATTGAATCTAGGTTAGGTTAAGTTTTCAGTCCGATTGAATTTGTGGATCAACCGTGGCGGACCAGTTTCAGTTCAACGGTCATCGTCACTCAATCCGGGCCACAAGTACACTGACTTGTGTAGGAAAATTTTCCTGATCCGAGGGTGTATTTGGGTCAGGTTCCGACGGTCTGAAACCTTAAATTTGGCCCGTATGCGAACGACCCAAATCACTTACATCCAAGTTCACTTTCTAAAGATATTCGTGTTTCTCACACTCTTCGCTCCGGGCTCAAGTTATGCGTTTATGAATATTATCAAGACTTGATTTATGAGATAGCTGTCAAGCCCAGTAAGGCGGTCATAAGCGTAGTTTTGCGGTAATCAGACTTTAGACGCGCGGTCCAGGTCCGATACGAAGTTTCAATGTGCTCCCGAGAGCAACTGAGTTTAAAGATTGGTCTTAGATTTCTAGGTAACGTAGCGCTAGCGATTCTGCTAGTTTTGGGTCTTGCAGTTCATATTTAAAGTGGTTAGTGCTAATTTTACAGATAATGTAGTTTAACACTTAATTAATTTTCATCTAATTTCTAAAGAATTTGGTCCTTAGTGATTTCTGTCTGAGGTGGTACTCGGGTCTTTGTACGGAATCTTCCGAGACGTTATAACGAAGCAATTATGCATGGCCATTGCAGGAGCTCGACTAATGCAGCCAATCTCCGACAAACTTAGTGAGCGACTTGACTCAAAATTCAATGAGTTTCGTGTCCTTGGCGTATTACTAAGGGTTACAATGGAAGAGAGAAATTGTGTACTAGTTATAATTTTCAAATTGCTTATGTTACTGTGGAAATAATACCACCAACCCTTGCTTATATAAGCATCTAGGATAGGAGTTATGACTAAGGTCTTAAATAATATGACCTTTGTATGATTGTTTAATGCACAAAAATATTATTTGTAATAGTAAAAAATAAATAATAAAAAAAAAAAAAACCACCTAATTTTATAAGTGCAAAGTGCGCCAACTAGCACTGCTATAGTTATACTGCCTATGTTAATGGGAATGCACACTAAAACATGCAGTCCAAGTTCTCTCTCTCCATTTCACTAAGTAAACACGCTAAATTATAACTTATAAACCAGAAAAACTCTCAATTTCTAAGTGATATGGGACAAAGGATTTTTCATAAATATGGGAAAGAAAATAA